>CM060129.1:16781467-19181467 GCA_030522415.1 Channallabes apus | reverse complement strand
TTGTTCTGGAAGCTCCGGCACTAAAACAAATTCCCTGTACGTGCAAGCGTACTTGGCAATAAAACTCTTTCTGATTCTGATTCTGATAACTAAAAGGGAGAGCCAGAAGGAAACACAAACATGAGGGCTCCCTGAAGTGTAAAGCAAACAATCACCTCACAGTCCTGAGTGGTCAATGAGAGTGAGGAAGACAGCATCTAAACATACCAGTTCACCATAATACTCTACGTCCATGAGTCCCCCAGATCTGCTCCTTTACCTAAGGCTAATCTATTTATGAAAATGCTTGGCTAAATAAATAGGTTTTTAGCCTAGACTTAAACACTGAAACTGTGTCTGAGTCCCGAACATTAATTGGAAGACTATTCCATAATTTTGAGGCTTTGTAAGAAAAAGCTCTGCCCCCAGCTATAGTTTTCATAATATGCGGTACTGACAAGCAGCCTGCATCCTTTGATCGAAGTAGGCGTGGCGGATCGTAGGACACTAGCAATTCACTCAGATACTGCGGCGCGAGACCATTTAATGCTTTATATGATAAAAGTAGTATTTTAAAATCAATGTGAAATTTTACGGGGAGCCAATGAAGTGTAGATAAGATAGGTGTAAGAGCCATATCATACTTGTTATGAATTTGTTGTTGTGTTTATTTTATTTTACTTGTTGTTATTTCATTTATTCTACCTTGTTCTATTCATTAGTAAAGCATTAAGCATTAAGTTTGTTACATAAGCCATAAGCTTTAAATTTCTTAGTTATGCAGCCATTTTGACAATCGTAAGTTGGTCTTACGATTGTCTCAACGTAAGTTGATGTCATTCCACTATTACATGCATTTGTATGACTGTCGTATGATAGAGAGCAGTTTAGATGCGGAAGGCTATGGAAACACAAGCTTTTGACCGTAAGCTAGGAATGTAAGATACAACACCTAGGTTGTTGTAACCGTAAGCTCCCGTAAGCTCGCGTAAATAGAGATATACAACAAGAGTGTTGTTATATACATACGCTAAGACTGTAATTTATAAGATACAGCAAATAGATTGTTGTAAAAGTCAGAGATTTGCAAGATGCAGCAACTGGTGTTGTAATCACAGTGGATTTACTCAAGACGACTGTATGAAGTGTTGATTCTTTGATGCTGACAAAATAAACTACAAGAGACAAAGAGATTGGACTTCTGTCGTGTGATTGAAACTTTAAACCAGAGCTATGCGTCAAAACTGGTGAAATAATATGACCGCATCTACAATAGGTGTGATGTGCTCATATCTTCTGATTCTAGTGAGGACTCTTGCTGCTGCATTCTGGACTAAATGAAGCTTGTTTATGCACCTAGCTGAACAACCAGACAGTAAGGCATTACAGTAGTCCAACCTAGAGGTGATAAAAGCATGAACTAGTTTTTCTGCATTGTTTAGCGACAGTATATTTCTTATCTTGGCAATATTTCTGAGGTGAAAGAATGCTATCCTGGTAATGTTATCTACATAAGCTTCAAATGAAAGTCTGGAATCTATAATCACACTGAGGTCTTTTACTGTTGTACTTGATGGAACAGAAAGGCCATCTAAAGTTACAGTGTGATCTAAAATCTTACTTCTAGCTGAATACGGTCCTTTGACTAATACTTCTGTCTTATCAGGATTAAGCAGTAGGAAGTTAATTAGCATCCAATCTCTTATTTCCTGCACACATTGCTCAACTTTGGTGAGCTGGATTTTCTCATCTGATTTTGATGAGACATATAACTGTGTGTCGTCAGCATAACAATGAAAACTAATACCATGTTTACGGATTAAGTTGCCCAGAGGAAGCATGTAAAGGGAAAAAAAGCAGTGGGCCTAAAACTGAACCTTGTGGAACACCAAACTCCACTAGAGGTTGTGCCTGACAAATGTGTCAAAATAAAAATCCTCAAGATGACACCAGGAAGAAACCAGACTCAATTAAGGAGTTCATTCTCATTTTGGTGATTTGAAAATGTCTGCATAAATTTTCATTTATATGGTAAACCAACTGCATATGGAGCATGTTTGATCCTGAGCTCAGGCAACTGTCTGTGCAAAGTTTCCCATCCCTTCCTGATGTATGAGGGTGTTCACGTCAAACCAGGACTTTTGATTGTGCAGAATAACAGAAGCCAGTGATGAGAGTAATGATTCCCTTTATTTCTCAATATAATCCACTACACTAATTCACTTATCCCAAAGTTTTCTCAGGACATTAGAGCCATGACTGGACTGCTTGCTTCACGTCTGGTTTCCCAGGAACTTCTTAATGGCCCAAACATGTGGAAATGGCTTGGAGTGAGACAGAACTGTAATAATTCCCAGCTGGGTGTACTGTAACAATGACGGACACTCACACAAATAATAAGTTTTAAGGATGAGCGATGTTTATTTGGGAGAGAGAGTTAATGGCAGATTTTTGGATGGTGACGTGATATATACTGCAAGTCTTTATTCAAAAGTTACTTTTGCTGGTTCTTGGATAACGGTTAAGATTTCCTTCGCTGTTTATTTTCGTGGAGACAATGATTTGCGTGGAGTTCCGTACAGAGGAGACCTGGGAGCGACGTGAGGCTCACACTATGGAGCCGTGAGGGTGAAGACGCAGGAAACAGACAGGGATACTTCTGAGGAACACAGAGTACAGGTAAGTAGCACAAAAATACTTTTCTTACTTGTGATCTCAGCGATTCAGTCCACCTTAGCAACTACGAGCCTGGATAATGGCTGTCGTGTGGTGTGTGCTTCTTATGGGCGTGCCTTGATTGACTTCAGGTGATCATGGTTACTATACTGGGGATAAAGGGCGCTGTGTTTGGTTGGCGTCGGAGCCTGGCCCGACTGTGACATTACCCCCTCCTCCACGACCCACTCCTGAGGGTCGACCCCTCCGCCATCGTGGTGGCCTACCTCGTCCTCTCGGTGCCGGAAGGTCTGGATGAGCGTTGTGGAACTCTTCTAGTACAAACAGGATTCCAGAAAAGTTGGGACACTAAACAAATTGTGAATAAAAACTGAATGCAATGATGTGGAGATGGCAAATGTCAATATTTTATTCAGAATAGAACATAGATGACAGATCAAAAGTTTAATCCGAGAAAATGTATAATTTTAAAGGAAAAATATGTTGATTCCAAATTTCACGGTGTCAACAAATCCCAAAAAAGTTGGGACAAGTAGCAATAAGAGGCTGGAAAAAGTAAATTTGAGCATAACGAAGTGCTGGAACAACAATTAACTGTAATTAGGTTAATTGGCAACATGATTGGGTATAAAAAGAGCTTCTCAGAGTGTCAGTGTCTCTCAGAAGCCAAGATGGGTAGAGGATCACCAATTCCCACAATGTTGTGCAGAAAGATAGTGGAGCAATATCAGAAATGTGTTACCCAGCGAAAAATTGCAAAGACTTTGTAGTTATCATCATCAACTGTGCATAATATCCTCCGAAGATTCAGAGAATCTGGAACAATCTCTGTGCGTAAGGGTCAAGGGCGTAAAATCATACTGGATGCCCGTGATCTCCGGGCCCTTAAACGACACTGCACCACAAACAGGAATGCTACTGTAAAGGAAATCACAGAATGGGCTCAGGAATACTTCCAGAAACCATTGTCAGTGAACACAATCCACCGTGCCATCCGCCGTTGCCAGCTGAAACTCTACAGTGCAAAGAAGAAGCCATTTCTAAGCAAGATCCACAAGCACAGGCGTTTTCATTGGGCCAGGGATCATTTAAAATGGAGTGTGGCAAAATGGAAGACTGTTCTGTGGTCAGACGAGTCACGATTCGAAGTTCTTGTTGGAAATGTGGGACGCCATGTCATCCGGACCAAAGAGGACAAGGACAACCCAAGTTGTTATCAACGTTCAGTTCCGAAGCCTGCATCTCTGATGGTATGGGGTTGCATGAGTGTGTGTGGCATGGGCAGCTTGCATGTCTGGAAAGGCACCATCAATGCAGAAAAATATATTCAGGTTCTAGAACAATATATGCTCCCATCCAGATGTCATCTCTTTCAGGGAAGACCCTGCATTTTTCAACAAGATAATGCCAGACCACATTCTGCATCAATCACAACATCATGGCTGCGTAGGAGAAGGATCCGGGTACTGAAATGGCCAGTCTGCAGTCCAGATCTTTCCCCTATAGAGAACATTTGGCGCATCATAAAGAGGAAGGTGCGACAAAGAATGGGAGATGAATGGGAGAGCATTCCTATTTCTAAACTTGAGAAACTGGTCTCCTCAGTCCCCAGACGTCTGTTGAGTGTTGTAAGAAGAAGAGGAGATGCGACACAGTGGTGAAAATGGCCTTGTCCCAACTTTTTTGGAATTTGTTGACACCATGACATTTTGATTCACCATATTTTTCCCTTAAAATGATACATTTTCTCAGTTAAAATTTTTGTTCCGTGATTTATGTTCTATTCTGAATAAAAAATTGACATTTGCCATCTCCACATCATTGCATTCAATTTTTATTCACAATTTGTTTAGTGTCCCAACTTTTTTGGAATCCGGTTTGTAGTTTGGGGTCCAGGATGTCGTCTCGTGGTACCCAGGATCTTTCTTCTGGACCGTAACCCTGCCAATCTACTAGATACTCCAGACGACCACCATGGCGGCGGGAGTTCAGGATGTCTTGGACCTGATAGATGGTACCTTCGTCCACGATGATCGGAGGAGGGGGTGTTTCCTCTTCTGGGCCAGGCTCTGTGGAAGACAAAACAGGGTCTTGATATTTCTTCAATAATGAGATATGGAAGGTAGGGTGAAGGCGATATTGTGGAGCTAGTTGGAGTCTATAAGTTACTGGGTTTATCTGTTCTAAGATGGTGAAGGGACCGACGAACCTGGGATTCAGCTTTTTCCAGGACTGATGTAGACGCATGTCTCGGGTCGAGAGCCATACCTTTTCTCCTAGTTTATAGGTTGGAGCGGTGGATCGACGTCTATCGGCATTGTACTTATGCCGACGTACAGCCCGCTGTAAATGATGGTGTGCTTCCTCCCAGACTCTCTCACTCTCCCGGAACCAGAAATCGACCGCAGGGAGATCTGATGGTTCTCCATTCCAAGGGAACAAAGGGGGGTTGGTAGCCTAGGATACACTGGAAGGGAGTGAGGCCAGTTGTAGGTTGACGGAGTGAGTTTTGGGCATATTCAGGCCATCCAAGGAATTGGTTCCAGGAGTTCTGGTGGCCTTGGCAGAAAGTGCGAAGGAAGCGGCCGATTTCTTGGATTTTGCGCTCGGTCTGTCCATTTGTTTGCGGGTGATATCCCGAGGATAGACTCACAGTCACACCTAGGAGTCGGAAGAAACTTTGCCAGACCTGCGATATGAACTGGGGACCATGAACAGACACGATATTTTCAGGTATGCCAAAGTAACGGAAAACTTTATTGAAGAGGAGTTCTGCAGTCTCTATTGCGGTGGGTAATCCTTGAAGAGAGATCAGTTGACATCCCTTTGAAAATCGGTCTACAATGACTAGTATGCAAGTATGTCCATTAGATTTGGGCAGATCAGTGATGAAGTCTACTCCCAAGTGTGACCAGGGGCGCTGAGGAATGGGCAGTGGCATGATCTTTCCGGCCGGTAAGTGTCGCGGGGTCCTTGACATTGCACATACCTGACACCCTCCAACGTACCTCTTCACGTCCCTTTCCATATTGGGCCACCAGAAGCGATCCTGTAGCAGTGAGAGAGTGCGTCCGATCCCTGGATGTCCAGTACCCAATGACGAGTGTACGGAGTGGATGAGGGAGTAGCGATCCCCTTCCAGCACGAATCTGCGATGTGATGGGCAATCAGGTGGAGTAGTTGGAGCAGGTTCAGAAACGGACGTTGGATGTTCACACTGGATAGGGTTGATGAAAAGTGTTTCAGGGAGAATGGATACTGGTTCTTCAATGTTTTCATTAGAAGTGAGTAGTAGTGAAAGGGCATCGGCTTTGGTGTTCTTTGTACCTGGAATGTAGGATATCTTAAAATCGAATCAGGAGAAGAACATAGCCCATCTTGCCTGTCTCGGGTTGAGTCTCTTGGCCTCCCTCAGGTACTGCAGGTTCTTATGGTCTGTTAAAACTGTGAACTGGTGTGCTGCCCCCTCCAGCCAGTGTCTCCACTCGTTGAGGGCCATCTTGATGGCTAACAACTCACGATCCCAGATGTCATAGTTTATCTCTGCTGGATTAAATTTCCTTGAAAAGAAGGCGCATGGATGGAGTTTTGTGGCTTCCCCTGCGGCTGTGAGAGAATTGCCCCTACTCCTGTCATTGAGGCGTCGACCTCCACCACGAACGGGAGTTCCGGATTGGGATGAACAAGGATGGGTGCTGATATGAAGGAGTATTTGAGTTGTTGGAAAGCAGCGGTGGCCTCCTGGGTCCATTTTAATGATTTGGGTTTGCCACATAACAGGGAGGTCAATGGGCTGGCTGTGATCCTGTAATTCACAATGAACCTTCTATAAAAGTCGGCAAATCCCATAAATCGTTGTAGTTCTTTGATGGTTGTGGGTTCAGGCCAGGTGGAAATGGTGATTACCTTCTCCTTGTCCATCCTTGCTCCCTTTTGGTCAATGATGTATCCAAGAAACTTGACGGATGTTTGGTGGAAGGTGCACTTTTCAGCTTTGAAAAAGAGTTAAAATTTCCGTAGATGGTGGAGAACTCATGTGACATGTTGACTATGCTCGAACTCAGACTTGGAGAAGATGAGGATATCATCAATGTAAACTATGACGAACTGATGGAGAAAGTCCCGGAGGATCTCGTGCATGAAGTTCTGGAAGACGGCAGGGGCGTTGACAAGGCCGTGGGGCATCACCCGATATTCATAATGCCCTGTAGGTGTTACAATGGCCGTCTTCCACTCATCTCTCCTTTTGATGCGGATTAGGTTGTATGCGCTTCGGAGATCCAGCCTGGTGAAAAACTTGGCCTCACGGAGGCATTCAAACCCTGCCGGGACCAAGGATAACGGATACCGTAATTTCACCGTGGCCTTGTTGAGGGTTCTAAAATCTCTACAGGGCCGCAGTCCGACTTCCCTTTTTGCCACAAAGAAGAAGCTCAATGCCGCAGGGGAAGTAAACGGGCGGATGTAGCCTTGTTGAAGCGCTTCAGTGATGTACTCCTCCATGGACTTTCTTTCGGGGAGTGAGAGCAGATAAATACGTCCGTGGGGTAGTGGTTCTCCTGGAAGTAGGTTGATAGCAAATCCCATGGTCGATGTAGTGTTAATTGTGTAGCTCTTTTTGGGCAGAAGACGTCAGCGAAGGAGGAGTATTGATGGGGGATTTCCACTGACTGTTTCTCTAAGGGGCTTTCAACTGATGTTGATTGTAATTTTATAACCTGGGGTTTTAACGGAAGACAGGGAAAACAGTTTGGGAAGCAGGTCTTGCCCCATTCGAGAACCTCTCCTGTTGCCCAAGAGAGGATAGGGTCATGCTTCACAAGCCAATGCCGCCCTAAAATGAGATCGGAGGTGGATTCTTCTAAAACTAAAAATTTTATCTCCTCTTGATGAAATAAACCCACTTGACCTGCCTGCATATAGATGCACGGATTTTCTGGACAGGGGTTTCCCAGTTATGGATTGTACTTGGAAGAGTTTTTCCATCTGAGTGGTCTTGATATTGAGGCGTCTACATAACTCCCTGCAGATGAAGTTTCCGGCTGACCCAGAGTCGAGGAGGGCAGCTACAGAGACAGTAACACGAGAAGCAGTAAGGTTGACACATGTAGTGAGGGGTTGTAATCTTTCAATATGAGAAGACATAGCACTCACCACTTGACAAGGATGGCGTATGGGACATGCCAGCCTGAGGTGCCCTGCGCTGCCACAGTACAAGCAAAGATTCTGGGTCAGCCGTCTTTGTCTTTCTGCTGGTGAAATCCTACCCCTGTCCAGTTGCATAGGTTCCTCTTCGGGTTCGGAGAGGCTGGGAGTCATTGGTCGTCCCAAGAGAAGTGATGTAGGGTTTCTTGGATCGGCGCGACAGGAAGAGATGCGTGCAGCACAACGGATAGAGAGTTGTATGAACTGTTCGATGCCGATGGAATCATCATGAGTTGCCAGCATAAGTCGCAGATTGGGCTCCAAACCTTGATGGTAGGTGGTGATGAGGGCCTGCTCATTCCATCCGCTGGATGCTGCAAGGGTACGAAAACGTAAGGCATAGTCTTGTATTGAGAGATTACCTTGGGTTAGGTGATATAGTTGTCCTCCCACTGATTCTTCGCTGTCAGTACACTCAAACACCTCCCTAAAGTGTGCCTCGAAGAGTTCATAAGATTCAGTCAGGGGTCCTGCCGCCGACCAGATAAAAGTGAAATCACATAAGCGATCTTGGCTTGGTCATTGGGATAATTTGCCGGTTGCATACTGAAAGTAAGTGAGTGCTTTAGTAGAAAGCCCTTGCAGGTCCCCGCCGATCCAGAGGACTGGGAACCGTGGGCGTCGAAGAAGCGCTGGAAGCGCCGCCGGCGCTGCGATGGTGTGGTTGTGAAAATCCGGTGAAATTCCTCCACCAGCGCTCGGATGGGTTCAGGGTCACTCATCCTGATTGTTTGTAAGGTCCAGGCTTCTGTAACAATGACGGACACTCACACAAATAATTAGTTTTAAGGATGAGCGATGTTTATTTGGGAGAGAGAGTTAATGACAGATTTTTGGATGGTGACATGATATATACTGCAAGTATTTATTCAAAAGTTACTTTTGCTGGTTCTTGGATGACGGTTGAGATTTCCTTCGCTGTTTATTTTCATGGAGACAATGATTTGCACGGAGTTCCATACAGAGGAGACCTGGGAGCGACGTGAGGCACACCACGGAGCCGTGAGGGTGTAGACGCAGGAAACAGACAGGGATACTTCTGAGGAACACAGAGTACAGGTAAGTAGCACAAAAATACTTTTCTTACTTGTGATCTCAGCAATTCGGTCCACCTTAGCAACTACGAGCCTGGACAATGGCTGTCGTGTTGTGTGTGCTTCTTATGGGCGTGCCTTGATTGACTTCAGGTGATCATGGTTAATATACTGGGAATAAAGTTTGGTTGGTTTGTGTTTGATTGGCATCGGAACCTGGCCCGACTGTGACACTGGGTTCCTATAATGTGCAAGTGGTGTGTGTGAATTGTGTGTACACTTCCCATAGACCAGTGTTTCTCAAATAGTGGGGCTCCGTCAAGGGGGGCGCATTTGAACTCGGGGAACATGCTTTTTTTCTATTTTGATTTTTTTACTGTTCTAGAATAAAGTGCAATATCACTCCACTACATTAGGGGGCAGTGGCACTCTCATTCGTACAGTGTGCGCAGGGAGCATTCGCTCGGTGGTGTAGGGGTTTGCACTGAGCATGCGCCCTTATTATTTATTATGTAAGTTGGTCCATATTTCTTTCTTTTTTATTCTCTTATATGTTAATAAGGATATAGTGTTATGCAGAGGTGTAGTTATAACAATTTTATAGAGAAATTATACTATCTATAGTCGCGCGAGATGTTTTCTTCTTCCTAGGGGGGCATGACAGAAAATAATTGAGAAGCACTGCCATAGACAGATGCTTTTTTTCCACAAGCTGGCTACAATTTATCCATACATTTTCAAAGATCAGGAGTTCCACTCTGTGAATATTCACAAGAATGATTGCAGTCATCTCCAGCTCATCTCATTACTGTACTGGTCTTGAAGTCGTCTGTAAATGTAAATCGTTTTTACACATTTATTCATCAGAGAATTAATCACAAATCCTGGTTTAACATGAATGCTCCTCCTTTTATTTTTCAGCCTAAGCTATTAACGTATTGGTTAAACATTAAAATCCATACGTTGATATTTATTCATTTTTTCCAAATCTAGTTAAAACTCTGATGAAATGTAACAATTTAATCTGTCCAACAGGCTGGATGGCAGTGGTCAGATCTTAAGAATCCATTCTACTACAAGCCGATCTTGATCTGTGTATTACTAAGAATCTTTCAGCAGATGACGGGTATTACACCCATCCTGGTTTATCTGGAGCCTATCTTTGAGAAAACTGTTGTTGTCCTGGTATGTCACTTCAAAAGAAACTATTGAATCAGTGTACAGATGATGACATGACATTTGTGTATAACAGTACGAATTTGCCTGTTAAATTTGTTTAACGCTCATGTTTTATTTCCTCATTATACTATCTTTATCTAGAAACCTGAGTATGATGCAGCCATAGTGGGACTTGTTAGACTGATCCCGGGTATAATCATAGCCTTTCTCATGAACAAAGCTGGCAGGAAAACTCTGCTCTACATATCAGGTTTGTTCTTATGTGACCTAGCTCCATAATGAAGATGCTTTTTCATTCTTCAATATTAATCATATAAAATGCTGAACAAATGCTGAACAAAAAGTATTCTCTATACATTTTCAGCATTTATAATGTATCTAGCTATGACGGTATTGACTATCTACACCCACAAAACACCATGTGATTCTGGTAACGTAACTGCTGAGGTCGGGTCTGCAACAGAGCCATTTGGAATGGTGACTGGCTTTAAGTTGAACTCTGACACACTTATTCCCCTCATCAGCATCATGTTTATAGTATTTGGTGAGTACTTGGTACAGAAGCAAAATTTCACACCATAGCTTGATAACCGTACAAACCACAATCAAGGTGTTGTATAAAGGAAATAAACACAATATCGTGAAGTGTTATTTTCCTCTTATACCACAGCAATTTACAGTAGAAATAACTGAATAAAATTCAGAAGTTGGCATACTCTAGATAATAAAAAAAAATCTAATTTGTTATGAATATTTATGGATTATTTTATTTAATGGTATTTTACAGCACTGGAATTAGTATGATGAAGTTTTCATGTTAGTACATTGATTAAGATTAACAAATGATAAACCAGTATGAGTTAAACAGAATGATTTAATCAAATACTTTCAATACATTCAATCATATGCAGTATACTGTATTCAGTTATTCAATCTATGAATTCAAATAATTTTGTTCTAGTTGAATATAATCATGTTTACAAATGTAAATTCAAGTACAACCCGTATAATATATATAGTGCTGTCAATCGATTTAAAGAAATTAATCTTTTGGTGATGCTGATGTACAGTACAGTATCTGGTGCATTGAATGCGAATATTTGTATCATCAGCTACTATGATGATGAAAGACATCTGGGGAGCGTAGCCAAAGGTTTTAATGCCATTTTACTAATATTATTATTATTTTTGATAATGACAATCAATATGATGTGAATAAACCACATCTACTTGATTGCTTCGTGAAGATCATGTACAAATGAAGTTTTTTGACTGCTAATGCCTTCTTCACCATTTTCCAACAGTTTTCTACTGGGTTTAGGTCTGGAGATGACCCCGGCCTTGGCTCTAGAAACTGAATACCATTGTCACATTGAGAGGCTTTCATTAGTCTTTCAGTTAATTACTGTAGCACAACATGTCAGCCAGATAGGCTAGAACTAATTAGTAATTAGTGAAATTGCATGTTTTGTGCACAGGGAGAACTACAGTATAATACATGACTGTTGGCTTAATACCATTGGCCATCACTGTATGTTTGGCATTCACGATAATTCTGTTGTTACTATCACTGAGTTTTCCCAAGAAGCCTTCTTGTAGCATATGCTGATGGACTTTGGGGTGAGTCTCAGACAGCAAGGTCATCTCATACTGTGTTAATACACAGACATGCACCTGGCATAATTTCGCTTGTCATAAGCAAAAGGGATGATTCTGTTTATTGAGGCGGGAAGCTAATTGTCTTAATTTGATGCTATGATCAAATCTAGCAATATTTCTATGGATTAGCTATAATTCTCATCAAAAATAGCAAAAAAAAAAAAAAGGTAATAAATTTCAAATGGAAACAATGCACTATAGTTACAACAAACTCATCTCACAGATTTTCTATACCGCTTATCCTGTACAGGGGCTATGCCTAGAGCTTACCCCAGGATGCCAGTCCACACACACACACACACACACACACACACACACACACACACACACACACACACACACACACACACACACACACACACACAATTATCCTTCGACTGTGAGAAAAAAAAAAGTTGAGTAATACAGTAGGAAGAAACCCACCATGCATGGGCAGCACATGCAACCTCCACAAACACATGCCCAAAGATGGAACTTGAATCCTTGACTCTGGAGTTGCAAGTCCACCATGCTAACCATGTCAATGTACCACATACTGATGACACAATTTATAATTCATAATTATATTCCTATAAATTTGCTTTGCAACAAAGACTGTACTGTATTCTTTTTCATGTTTATTAATTGTTATAGAAAACTTGAGCTGTGAGTTATGAAATTCTTGTGACTGTGGCCAGACTGTCAAAATAAAATATTTGGTATTCAGGTGGTACTGACTTTTCACCTGCCTCATGGACTTTCTGCAGACTGATGTATATATATAAAAAAAAAAAAAAAACATCTTCTTTTTTCCTTTGAACTCCTAGATCACACCACAAAAACAAACGAACAAAAAAGCCGGCAGCTTCTTATAAAAGCACAGCAAAAAAAAAAAAAAAAAACCCACAAAGTGCAAAACCTTCCATCTTGTAGATTTTCCCACGGCTTTACCGTTCACTGTAACAAAGCACTGACACTGTACTGTCTTTCCATAGATAAATGAACATCATGCCATCAACAATTATACACAATTACATTCTTACAATACATTTACATCAAGTAGCAACCATAACAATTTCATTCAAATTTCAAATTGAAATATGAATATTTTCACATACACAACCATGACAACCAACACAATATGACATGCAGTTGAATACTTATATGACTGTTCATGACCTAAAAGGAAAAAAAAAAATGACACATGAAAAATTTAATTGTACTACAAATACCCAATAATTTGACCTATTGAAAATGAAATGTCCAACATGAGGGAAATCTGCTATAATACAACGTTTGCATGAATGTACATTCAACTTCATTCCCACACAAAAATTCCATAAATTCTATATTGTACAGTTTTTTTGTACAGTATTGTACTGTTTTTTTTTATTTAAAAAAGTTTTCTTATATTGTATGTTTTGTATTGTACAGGTATTTTATTCCTTCTTAGTTAAATTTACTTTCTATTTTTCTTTGTCATATTTATTTCCCATTAATAGACTTTTATTTTAAGGTCACGGGCAGTCGTCTAAGCATTTCACTGCATATCGTACTGTGTATGACTGTGTATGTGACAAATAAAATTTGAATTTGAATTAGAATTTTGAATTTGAATGTAAAAATTGCATCTGATAAATTGTCAATTTCTTACCAATTAGTTTCATAAATTAAACAGCACTGTGTTTTGTATAATTGCAATTATTATATACTGTTCTTATATTTCCCCTGAGCAGGTTACGCAATAGGCTGGGGTTCAATTACATGGCTGCTGATGTCAGAGATTCTGCCCATGAGAGTGCGTGGTGTTGTTTCAGGCATGTGTGTGATGGTCAGCTATATCACCGCTTTTGTGCTGACAGAGTTCTTCATGCAGGCAGTGGTACATTTCCTGTTAATATTGTCAAACAAGAATTGAAAACTATTCATTCGAATTATATTTTTAAACTTACTTTGAAATTTCCTCCATTACAGAATGCATTTGGACTCTATGGACCTTTTCTGTTTTTCTCTGTATTCTGTGTGATGAACATCATATTCACAGCCAAGTGTGTGCCTGAAACGAAAGGGCGAACGCTGGAGGAAATTGAGCACCATTTCAGAACTTGATATACCTTCACCATTGCTGAAAATTAGCCTGACTGCAATCATGAAGAAAAAAAAATCCTTACAGTTTACTGATGTCAATTTAAAATTTGTCTGTTTCCCTAATAAATTTTTTTTTTGGGATGTGATAAAAATTCTCCTGTATATTGTTGCCATTCTTTGATTCATCCTCCAGTGTAGCCAGAGGTGGAAAGAGTAATAAAATTTTGTACTCAAGTACAAGTACTGTTACTTCAGTGAAATTTTACTTAAGTACAAGTAAAGTTACCATTATAAAAATCTACTCAAGTAAAAGTAAAAAGTAGCTCATTAAAAAATTTACTCAGAGTAAAAGTTACCGAGTTACTTTTTTATTTTTATTTTTTTAACAGCGGGGGTGGGGTGAGGCATTCTAGCGTAGTTCAAAAAAGATGAGCAGATATAAAATGTCAAACTAGTTGTTTTTTAACTGAAGGAACACTTTTGCGTAATAAAGCTGTTGTCTTTCTTGTGCTTGAAAATCAAAGTGGTCACTTAAATATGGTGTTACGTCCCAGTCTAGGGTCATACAGCAAAAGAATGGTTCAGGGTTCTATTTTAAACTGTATGGAAATGGTGGTATATGGCAGAAAGAACTAGATCCAATCATTAACTGATGAAAAAATGAGGTTTGTATACACACACACACACACACACACAACAGGAGGAGGATCAGATTCAGGATGGACCCAGGCCAAAATAATAAACAAAATGGTATTTATATTTAGTAGCTAGATTACCTGCAAAAAAAAAAAAAAAAACACAAAACAAAAATACAGGTACCTTCCCGGACTCCCTAAACCTATATAAAATATAAACCTAAGCTAAACTATATAAAATATCTGGCTCAAAAAAGTCTCACAGTCTAATATTTCATTGGATTGTTTTAGCTATGATTAAGCTGTGGGACTGCTTTGATAAAATTATATATACATAATATATATAAGGTTATCACCCCCCCCCATCATTCCGTACAATAAGGTAGTCAGCCATCTTCATTTTATTGCCACATAACATCCTGAGCAAATAAATTCCCAAATAAATTCCCTCTTCCAAAATTAAATGGCAGCCACGCCCCTGCTACTAGTGAGTGCACAGACATACAGTGAAATTATCTATAAATATATACAAAGACCAACCAAACCATAGGGACAAAGCAATAATCAAAGTCAATTGGAGGCAAAAAGTCAAACCAGAATACACAACCAAATGTCAAAACGCCAAAATCACAACCTCTTTCATCTTTCCCGCGTCTCTCTCCAGTCGCGCTAGTCGATGACGTCACTCAGGGCGGAAGCGACCGTGTGGAAAGTCAGGAAGATGCCGATGTCAGAAAACCTGGAGTGGAGTCTGGAGCGGCGCGCGACCAGGACATGATACACACACACGGCGCAACGGAGCATTTATAAAGCATAATATTTTTATTGTTTTATCATTCTCATTCATTTATTTTTTACTCAGTAGCGAATATGATTTAAAATGTAGCGAATTACAATACTTCAAACAAAACGTACTTAAGTAAAAGTAAAATTACAGATTTTTTAAACTACTTTAAAAAGTAGAAATACACAAAAAAGCTACTCAATTACAGTAACGCGAGAAAATGTAATCCGTTACTTTCCACCTCTGAGTGTAGCATTACAGTATATAGACAAGACTTCTTCCTCAGAAAGAGAAAAATGACGTTTATTTCAGTTTGTGTAATTTTTCCATCATAAATGAACAGTAGAGCTTTCCTTCAGAGCGGATGTCACTGGCCTTTCCTTCACTTCACAACTACTACAATGAATCACTTTTTCACTTCTTCTCACAGGTTATTATGAGTGACTTCTACTCTTATGAGTGACTAGTAACTAGAGATGTTCCGATACCATTTTTTCCCTCCTGATACCGATTCCGATACTTGGGCTCAGGGTATCGGCCGATACCGAGTACCGATCCGATACCTGGGTGTGTATCTGTACTGTGTGTGTGTGTATATGTGTGTGTGTGTATATATATATATATACAGAGGTGGAAAGTAACGAATTACATTTACTCGCTTTACTGTAATTGAGTAGTTTTTTTGTGTATTTCCACTTTTTAAAGTAGTTTTTAAAATCTGTAATTTAACTTTTACTTAAGTACGTTTTGTTTGAAGTTTTGTAATTCGTTACATTTTAAATCAAATTCGCTACTGAGTAAAAAATAAATGAATGAAAATGCTAAAATAATACAAATGACGTCATCGAACGAAAATCAAGTTCCTGGGGACCCACATTTCAGAGAACCTATCCTGGTCCACCAACACCTCTAGCCTGGTCAAGAAGGCTCACCAGCGCCTATTCTTCTTAAGAACACTTAAGAAGAACCAGCTGTCATCATCTACTCTGGTGAACTTCTATCGCTGCACAATAGAAAGCATCCTAACCAACTGTGTCACAGTTTGGTATGGAAGCTGCTCTGTTGCTGAGCGCAAGGCACTGCAGCGGGTGGTGAAAACTGCCCAGCGTATTATAGGGACTCCAGTTCCAGCCATCGAGGACATTCAAAGGAAGCACTGTGTGCGTCGAGCACGCAGTATTCTTAAGGATTACTCCCACCCTGCCCACAAACTGTTTTCTCTTATGCCTTCTGGTCGGCGCTTCAGGTGTCCCAGGTCAAGAACTAGCAGACTGAGGAATAGCTTCTTTCCCAGAGCTATCTCCTTATTGAACTCTGCCCCCCACTGACACCTGCTCACCCCTCACACACCCCTATACACTTCCCATTACTCTATTTACACTTTACACTATTTAATATGGACTGCACTACAATGTACACACCTATTTTGAAAACACAAATATCCATGCACAACGTATTTGTAAACTTCTGGTTGAATATACATTCACACATGTCTATTGATAAATTCCTGTACATTATGTTCATATGTACATTATGTTCATATCATATGTAAATTCCTGTCTATAGAAAATAGCAACTTGTACATTATGCCCATATCTATTTGAAAATTCCCAGTAACAGTAACTTGTATATATTGTTCATAGACTGTAAATTTATAATTATAGTCACTTGCAATCTGTATACTATGATCATATAATATCCTGTTCATTATGTTAATATCTATTTGCAAATTCCTGCCTACAGTTAATAGCAACCTGTACATACGGTTCATCCATTGTAAATTTATAACTATAGTTACTAGTAATCTGTATATTATACTCACATAATATCTTTCTTTAATAGTTACCCATAGCTTCTCCCTGCACATATCCCTTTTTTTTCTAAATGTATACCTTTATCCTGCACTTTCTGCTAATTGCACTTCTGGTTAGACCTAAACTGCATTTCGTTGCCTTGTACTTGTACATGTGTAATGACAATAAAGTTGAATCTAATCTAATCTAATCTAAAAATACAGTATTATGCTTTTGCGCTCGTGTGTGTGTATCATGTCCTGGTCGCGCGCCGCTCCAGACTCCACTCCAGGTTTTCTGACATCGGCATCTTCCTGACCTTCCACACGGTCGCTTCCGCCCTGAGAGTGACGTCATCGACTAGCGTGACCATATATAAACCGGAGAGAGACGCGGGAAAGATGAAAGAGGTTGTGATTTTGGCGTTTTGATATTTGGTTGTGTATTCTGGTTTTAACTTTTTGCCTCCAATTGACTTTGATTATTGCTTTGTCCCTTTGGTTTGGTTGGTCTTTGTATATATTTGTAGATAATTTCACTGTTTTTGGTTTAGGGAGTCCGGGAAGGTACCTGTATTTTTGTTTGTGTGTGTTTTTTTTTTTTGTTTTGCAGGTAGTCTAGCTAATAAATATAAATACCATTTTGTTTATTATTTTGGCCTGGGTCCACCTTGAATCTGATCCTCCTCCTCCTGTTGTGTGTGTGTGTGTTTGTATATACTGTACAAACCTCATTATTTCATCAGTTAATGATTGGATCTAGTTCTTTCTGCCATATGCCAACATTTCCATACAGTTTAAAATAGAACCCTGAACCATTCTTTTGCTGTAGACTTGGACGTAACACCATATTTAAGTGACCACTTTGATTTTCAAGCACAAGAAAGACAACAGCTTTATTATGCAAAGGTGTTCCTTCAGTTAAAAACAACTAGTTTGAGATTTATATCTGCTCATCTTTTTTGAACTACGCTAGAATGCCTCATCCCACCCCCGCTGTTAAAAAAAATTTAAATAAAAAAATAACTCAGTAACTTTTACTCTGAGTAAATTTTTTAATGAGCTACTTTTTACTTTTACTTGAGTAGATTTTTATAATGGTAACTTTACTTGTACTTAAGTAAAATTTCACTGAAGTAACAGTACTTGTACTTGAGTACAAAATTTTATTACTCTTTCCACCTCTGTATATATATATATATATATATATATATATATATATATATATATATACACATGCATACATACATTATATATATATATATATATATATATATATATATATATATATATACATAATAAATATGTAGATACATACATAATAAATATATATATAATTTCTTTTTTAAGTAAAATACTACTAGCCCTGTGTAATGGGTTCGGCCCTAAGTGCATGGGTGACACCATGAAACACGGACACGAGGCGAGGTCTTACAGCAAAAAGGGTCATTTATTTAGAAAAATGGGGAAGGAAAGGGTTAAAGGCTCTCTGCGGTCTTTTCCCCTTCGGCGGCAGAGATGCGAAGGCGGGCTCTACGCGGAAGTGAAGGTGCCGCGGGAGATCGCGCAGCTCGTTCACGCGCTCCTCTCGCGGAGATTAAAGGCGCCCCCCTTTTTAAAGTCTCTGGAGCACATCACATCGCCCCGCTCTTGTGCCACTGTCTCTCATAAAATCCACCTCGTCGCAAAGTCCAGTTTCCCAACAGTCAGGCTGGATGCCCTTCCTGACGCAACCCTCCCATTTTATCCGGGAAAATGGTATCGGATCGGTACGTGGACCCAAGTACTCGCCGATTCCGATGCCAGCTTTTTTTGTGGTATCGGCAGCATTTCCGATACCAGTATCGGAATCGGAACAACCCTACTAGTAACTACAGTACAGTCTAAGAGCCACATTCTGGTGAGGAGCTCATCTCAAATAGCAATTCAATGACAAAAATCAAGGACCTCTAAAGTGGCAGCCTCAACACACTACACCGATCAGCCATAACAATATGACCACCCACCTAATACGAGGTGCGGTCATAAAATTGTTATTATTGTGAAAAGAAAAAATTTTAATAAAAATGAACACTGGTCATGAGCTTAGTCCTTCCATTTAAGGCGACATATTTCTCCAAATGATGGATGAGCTGGTTCAACCAGCAAAAGTTCCACCTCGGTAATCACCTCAAATGCCTGCCACAAAGTGGTTTCTTTAAGTGATGGAAGAAAAAAGAAGTCACTGAATGCTAGGTTTGGGGAGTAAAGGGGATGAGGTTTCACCATTTCGTGACCTGAATGAGGCGGTGCGTTGTCATGAAGAAGGTGCATTTCAATCATTTCAATCGGTAGCGTCATTTTGGTGTTGCCCCTCTAGTGGCATCATGCGGATCTACAGTATACCACAGGGTTTTTTTCAAACAAGAAGAAATGTTCATTAATATATATATTAATTCTAATTTCTCGTTTTTTCATCCAGTTATCAAAACATTTTAACTGCCCTTCAAATACAGTAGGTCCCCGCTTTTACCACCAAAACAGTTGTGCATTGTGAGGTCTGACGTCATTAACCTTTTTTATCAATTTGATCTACACTAGCACTTCTACTGAATCAGAATACACAAGCCAGCCTTCACTTTCTACATGGAACCTTGGCCGCCCATGAGTCTGTCACCTTTATCACAGTAGCATTTTGTCCCTGAAGTTAATGTGTCGGGGGAAGAATAAAGATATGATCCACTTTTACAATTGCCAAATTGTGATGGCTGGATGACTGGCTCAGAGCAACTTCAAAACTGCTAGGAACCGCCAACAGGGTTATGGGTTCATTGATGCACTTGGGGAGAGAAGGATAGTCCATGTAGTCTGATCCAACACAACATCGACTCTAGCTCAGTTTGCTGAAAAAGTTAATGCTGGTTCCCATTTAAAGGTATCAAAATGCACAGGTCATTACTATTTGGGTTGCAGAAGTGGGGTCTACTAAATATTAGGCAGGTGGTCATAATGTTATGGCTAATCATTGTATTTACTGAATAGATAAAAAGAGGCTGGACATAACTTTTCTCTATTATTTTACAGACAGACCCTATCAGCAGATTCAACCATGAAATATTTGTTAACAGATTAGATGAGTGATCTTTGAATGATGATGATGATGATTAGTTTTTTTTGTTTTTTGTTTATTTATTTATTATTTTTATTGGTTATCTCAAGTAAATCTCAAGTAACAACAATCTGGTCAATCATAATTTCCTTTTATCTTGAAAGAACTATAGCTATGCACTTATAACTGAATAATTTAAAGATTTTGTTATTCAGAACAATAGGACTGAAAATTAATCATGTCCCGTCATAGAAGGAACTGTTGAAAATGAGCAAAGGATAATGGGAGTTTTTGCTTGTGGTGATTGTCAGAAGATAAATGATGCAATCAGTAAAATGGCTTTTGGCAGCTATCACACAACATCTGTGCAAGTAGGAACCAGAATCTCTAACCTCATAGGGCTTTAGGACTGATGAGAGCTTCATTAAAGGCTCAATAAGTCTCAGTTCTATGAAGAGTTTTGAACGTCCATACAATTAAATTTGATTTAGAATTAATTGAATTGTAAATTCATTTTACAATTCCCCGAAATCATAACCCACACATACAAATTTACTCATAGGACATTTTTGTCAATACACAATTTTACCTGACCATACAGTACGGTACAGTACAGATCTTGAGCCACTCCTCAGTTGCACATATTAAATGATGTAGATTAAATTGAATATATTTGAACAAATGTTTTACTATGACAGGCTGCAATGTGCCTAAAGATTACACAGTTAGACAGTTTAAAATATTGTTTTTTTTTTATGTTTGAAAGATTCATAGGTCACTGTGTGACTTAACAAACAAAAAACATTTCACTGATATTGGCCAGGTACAGGGACTGGACTTGAAAGTTTAAAAAAATGAAAGTTAAAAAAAAATGCTAAAAATAATAAATTTTGGTTTAGCACAGCATTGTGGTAGAAAGCTATTTTTTGTTGTTGTTTGTGGGTAAAGTTTGAAAGCAAATGTAAAATGTTTTTTTTACTGTGAAGAGTCTGTACACAATAGATATATTTGTGCATATACACAGAGGTGGAAAGTAACGAATTACATTTACTCGCGTTACTGTAATTGAGTAGCTTTTTTGTGTATTTCTACTTTTTAAAGTAGTTTTAAAAATCTGTAATTTTACTTTTACTTAAGTACGTTTTGTTTGAAGTATTGTAATTCGCTACATTTTAAATCATATTCGCTACTGAGTAAAAAATAAATGAATGAAAATGATAAAATAATAAAAATATTAGGCTTTGTATAAATGCTCCGTTGCGCCGCGTGTGTGTATCATGTCCTGGTCGCGCGCTGCTCCAGACTCCACTCCAGGTTTTCTGATATCGGTATCTACCTGACCTTCCACACGGTCGCTTCCGCCCTGAGTGACGTCATCGACTAGCGCGACCATATTTAAACCGGAGAGAGACGCGGGAAAGATGAAAGAGGTTGTGATTTTGGCGTTTTGATATTTGGTTGTGTATTCTGGTTTGACTTGTTGCCTCCAATTGACTTTGATTATTGATTTGTCCCTGTGGTTTGGTTGGTCTTTGTATATATTTGTAGATAATTTCATTGTTTTTGGTTTAGGGAGTCCGGGAAGATACCTGTATTTTTGTTTGTGTGTGTGTGTTTTTTTTTTTTTGCAGGTAATCTAGCTACTAAATATAAATACCATTTTGTTTATTATTTTGGCCTGGGTCCATCCTGAATCTGATCCTCCTCCTCCTGTTGTGTGTGTGTGTGTTTGTATATACAAACCTCATTATTTCATCAGTTAATTCAATTCAATTCAATTCAATTTTATTTATATAGCGCTTTTAACAATGGTCATTGTCTCAAAGAAGCTTCACAAAAATTAAAGAAATTTAACAACAACAACAAAAAAATTATAATAATAAATAAATAAATAAATAAAATAATAATAATAATAGAAAATAAATAAATAAAAACAAATAATAATAATAATTATAGAAAAGAAAATAATTGGAAGTGTGGATGTGTGAGAAAAATGTGCAGATAATAATGAGACGAATGAATGAAATTTCTCTGATGAGCAAGCCAAGGGTGATGGCGACGGTGGCAAGGAAAAACTCCCTGAGATGGCATTAGGAAGAAACCTTGAGAGGAACCAGACTCAACAGGGAACCCATCCTCATTTGGGCGATAACAGATAGAAATGATATAACATCTTGTGTGTTGTGCAGGTGAAAATTCAATATGACAGAAATTATTTAAATTGACATGAAGACCAGTTCAGCATAGGGACGAGTCAGTAGGTGCAGAGGGCAGATGAGGTCTGGATCACTGGAAGCACAGGAGCAGCATGTGTAGCTCCAACCATCATAAAGCTGAATCCAGCTGGAGCTGGTCCTTCTCTGGATGCCTCAGGAACCTCGCAGGGTCGGCCTTTGTCTACTGAAGCTGGCAAAATCTCCCGATGTCTCGGGATGGGTAGAGAAATACAGAACAGATGGGGAGAATTAGCGTAGTTGCCATTCGGTATAGGTGTACTGGAGTATGAGTACTGGGATGAGTTATGTGTATGCCAGATTAAAAAGATGCGTCTTGAGTCTACTTTTGAACTGAGAAACCGTGTCTGCTCCCCGAACACTGTCTGGAAGGCTATTCCAAAGCTTTGGAGCTAAATATGAAAAAGCCCTACCCCCTTTTGTAGATTTTGAAATTCTGGGAACTACCAGAAGTCCGGAGCTTTGTGATCTTAAGGCGCGTGGTGGATTGTAGCGCATCAGAAGACTGGTTAGGTATGTGGGAGCTAAACCATTTAAGGCCTTGTATGTAAGTAATACTATTTTGTAATTTATTCTAAACTGAACAGGTAGCCAGTGCAGGGATGATAATATTGGGGTTATATGATCATATTTTCTGGATCTAGTGAGAACCCTGGCAGCTGCATTTTGGATTAACTGAAGCTTGTTTATTGAGGATGCAGGACAACCACCTAGTAATGCATTACAATAGTCCAGTCTGGAGGTCATGAATGCATGAACTAGTTTTTCTGCATCAGATACGGATAAGTTGTTCCTAAGTTTAGCAATATTTCGAAGATGGAAAAAGGCTGTTTTTGTGATATTTGAAATGTGATTTTCAAAAGACAAGTTACTGTCTAATATTACTCCCAGATGTTTTACTGCTGAGCTGGTAATAACAGTACATCCTTCTAAGCGCAAGCTGAATTGTGAAAGCTGTTGTGTGCTGGTTTTTGGGCCAATAAGTAATATCTCTGTCTTATCTGAATTTAATAAAAGAAAGTTATTGGTCATCCAATCTTTTATGTCCTGGACACACTCAGTTAATCTAGACAACTTAGGTATTTCGTCTGGTTTAGTTGAGATATATAATTGGTTATCATCAGCATAACAATGGAAACTAATCCCATGTCTTCTAATGATGTTACCCAAGGGAAGCATGTATATTGAGAACAACAGAGGTCCTAAAACTGACCCTTGTGGGACCCCATATTTCACTGGCATTACACCAGACGGTTCTCCATTTAGATCTACAAAATGGTAGCGATCAGACAGGTAAGATCTAAACCATTTTAATGCCTGTCCCTGAATACCTATATAATTTTGTAAGCGATCTATGAGAATATTATGATCTATAGTGTCGAATGCAGCACTAAGATCAAGCAGGACTAGCAATGAGATGCAGCCTTGGTCTGAAGCTAAAAACAAGTCGTTTGTAATCTTAACTAGTGCAGTTTCTGTGCTATGATGGGGCCTGAAACCTGACTGAAATTCTTCAAGGATGTTGTTATCCTGCAAGAATGTGCAAATTTGAGCTGATACTACTTTTTCTAGTATTTTTGATATGAACGGGAGGTTTGAAATCGGTCTGTAATTTATTTCATTCGCATCCAAATTAGATTTTTTAAGAAGCGGCTTAATAACTGCTAACTTGAAAGGTTTAGGGACGTGACCTAGATGTAATGAAGAATTAATAATGTTTAGGAGTGGCTCTCCAACCGTAAGCATCACTTCTTTTAAAAATCTGGTTGGGATTGGGTCTAACAGGCACGTTGTTGATTTAGCCGAGGTGATGAGTTTATACAGCTCTTCCTGTCCTATACCTGTAAAGCAGTGAAAATCTAAATGTGAAGCTATAGGCTGAACTGGATCGTGAGATACTATTAGAGGTTCAACCTCCATTATTTTCTTCCTGATATTATTGATTTTTTCATTAAAGAAGTCCATAAAGTCTTCACTTCTAAACTGTGATGGGATACTCTCTGCGGGCATCTTAGGTTTTGTTAGGCGAGCCACTGTACTAAATAAGAACCTGGGATTGTTTTGGTTTCTTGCTATCAGTTGGCTAAGATGCTCGGTCCTAGCAGTTTTTAGAGCCTGTCTATAGCTGCACATACTGTCTTTATACGCAATTCGAAAAACTTCTAATTTAGTTTTCCTCCATTTTCGCTCGAGGTTACGGGTTGCTCTCTTTAGGGCGCGAGTATGACTGTTGTACCACGGTGCAAATGTTTTATCTCTGACTTTTTTTAATCTGATGGGAGCAACAGTGTCTAATGTACTGGTAAAAATAGTGCCCATGCTGCTAGTCACTTCATCTAGATCATCTGCATTTAGGGGTCTAATAAGAAATTGGGACAGATCCGGCAGATTACTTGTGAATCTGTCTTTAGTAGTGGGATTCATATTTCTAACAGATTGATAACGTGGGGAGACACAGCTAATCTGTTCTACGGGTAGAGTATATGTCAGGAGGTGATGATCTGTGATATCATCACTTTGAGGTATGATCTCTATATTAGAGACATCTATACCATGGGATATAATTAAATCTAGCGTATGATTAAAGCGGTGAGTTGCTCCAATTATATTTTGCTTAACCCCAAAGGAATTTAGTAAATCCATAAATGTGAGTGCTAAAGTGTCGTTAGCATCATCTACATGAATGTTAAAGTCTCCTACTATCAACACTTTGTCAGAGTTAACCAATAGGTCTGATAGCAGATGTCCAAATTCTTTAAGAAAATTGCCATATGGCCCCGGGGGTCTGTACACGGTGGCCAGGGTAAAATATAGCAAGGGTTTATTACATATTTCATTTAGTGCAACATTAATGATAAGCACTTCAAATGAATTAAACCTGGGCCTTATTTTCTGGGTAACAGTGAGTACATCATTGTAGATAGTGGCGACACCACCACCGCGACCAATTAGACGGGGCTCGTGCTTATAGAAATATCCTGACGGAGTAGACTCATTCAGACCAAAATATTCATTTGGTTTAAGCCAGGTTTCAGTGAGACAGAGTGCGTCAAGGCAATAATCTGAGATAATTTCATTAACAATAAGTGCTTTAGGCGCAAGGGATCTAATGTTGAGTAGTCCAAACTTTAGAGGTGGATTTTGACTACTTATTTTGCCTTTTTCTGGTTTTATGGTTATCAGATTGTTTCGGGCAAATTTAACAAATTTATTCTTTTTTCTCAGTATTCGGGGAACAGACACAGTTTCTATAGGACAAGCTATGTGTGTGCGTCTATCACTACGGTGAGTTGTGATGTGTCTAATATGTTTGGAATCTACAGTATGACTTACCGCCAGTCAGATGGTTCGTAGTGTCCTGGAGATGTTGTCAGAGAGGACCGCTGCTCCAGCTCTGCTAGGGTGTAGGCCATCGGTGTGATAGAGCCTAGGACGCTCCCAGAAAACATTCCAGTTATCAACAAAGCGTAATTTCTGTTGTTGACACCAAGATTGTAACCATTCATTAAAAGCAAATAATCTACTGAACTTCTCGATTCCTCGCTGAAATGTGGGAAGCGGTCCAGATACGATGATCCTTGTCGTGGGTGATGTGCTGCGGACCTTCTCGACCAGGCTCCTGAAGTCCTTCTTTAGGATCTCCGTCTGCCTCAGCCTGGTGTCGTTCGTGCCGGCATGAAGGACCACAGCTCCAATGTTCTTCCTCAGGGCAGCAGGCACCTGTGCAGCAACATCAAGAACACGTGCACCAGGTAAACAGCGTGTGTGCACCTTACCTTTAGCCGTGGTAGCACGCACGTGACGAACGATGGAGTCTCCGATGACCAGGACGTCGTGTGCCGTCTCGCGGAGAGGAGCGAAGCGGTTTCGGGTCGAGATATCGAAGACGGGTGGTGGTGGTGGAGGGGGAGAGGTCCTCGCCCGGGGCTTGGCGTGCTTCTTCCGCCGCTGCTGTATCCAGGGTCCGTGGTATCCCGGCGCCGGGGTAATGATTGGATCTAGTTCTTTCTGCCATATACCACCATTTCCATACAGTTTAAAATAGAACCCTGAACCATTCTTTTGCTGTATGGCCCTAGACTGGGATGTAACACCATATTTAAGTGACCACTTTGATTTTCAAGCACAAGAAAGACAACAGCTTTATTATGCAAAGGTGTTCCTTCAGTTAAAAACAACTAGTTTGAGATTTATATCTACTCATCTTTTTTGAACTATGCTAGAATGCCTCATCTCACCCCCGCTGTTAAAAAAATAAAAATAAAAAAGTAACTCGGTAACTTTTACTTTGAGTACATTTTTAATGAGCTACTTTTTACTTTTACTTGAGTAGATTTTTATAATGGTAACTTTACTTGTACTTAAGTAAAATTTCACTGAAGTAACAGTACTTGTACTTGAGTACAAAATTTTATTACTCTTTCCACCTCTGCATATACAGTATCTTTAAATCTTTGTATATCACCTTGAAAATAGTGGTAATCGAAAAAAGAACAGCATTATACAAAGGGATCAAAGTATAGTGAAACCTTGGATTGTGAATAACTTGGTTTGTGGGTGTTTTTACAAAACAAGCAAAATTTTAAAATAAATTTTAACTTGATATATAAGCGAGATCTTGACATATGAGTAGTATGCAAGCACTTTGTCTGCCAAGCATCATGTGATCACAACTGAGCATGCAGCACGATTCTGGGTAATCATTTCCCATGTTCGGCTTCAGTATTCATTAATGTAATAATGATGTGCTCACTCATGCATACTCAGCGCTCACTCATATAGTTAACATTCATGCGCGTGTACTGTTTATCATAATATTGTGACCATGTGTGTGTGTGTGTGTGTGTGTGTGCGTAAATAAAAAAAAAATTGTGCCCAAGTGTAGTGACTGTTCTTTAGTAACTGTACTGCAACAATGGCCCCTGTGAAGAAAAATAAGTTAAAGTTGCAATGCGGGAGAGGAATCTGTTTACACAGTTCTGCAAAATCCTCAAAAAGAGGCAAAAGCTAGTGCCATTAGAGAGGTTCCTTGTTAAAGATTCCAGTTTCCAGAGTCTCTTACTGCAGTGATTCGGTGTGTGTGTGTGTGTGAGAAAGTTGCCGCCCAACTGCTTCTTCTCTTGGCTCACACCAGCCATGGTTCTTTTCAAAGGTAAAGCGCAGGTTAATTTGTTTTATTTTTAATTTATATCTTATATTTATATGAAAATTTTTGGGTTGTGAAATGACTTTATTTTTTATAAAATAAAATATAAAATATAAAAATAATTCCATTATTTCTTATGGGAAAATTAACTATGATATACGAGCCGGATTACAAGCACACTTCCGGGACGAGTTATGCTTGTGTGGTCTAGTGAGTAAGTTCCCACCTATTATTTACAAAAGGTTATATTCAATTACATTTTATTTGTATAGCACTTTTAACAATTGACATTGTCTCAAAACAGCTTTACACAATCAAAAGAATTATTTAAGTTTGTATGGAATGTGAATGTGTATGAATCAAAATGTTCAGATAGTCCCTGGTGAGCAAGCCGAGGGCGACAGTGGCAAGGAAAAACTCCCTGAAATGGTAATAGGACGAAACCTTGAGAGGAACCAGGCTCAACAGGGAACCCATCCTCATCTGGGTGAAACAGATAGCAGGAAATGATCTGCATTTATACAGTGTTAGGTGGCAGGCAGTTCAGCTATAATAGTTGATGTTAATTGATGTTAAAATGGAGTCCAGTAGTTATTGGAGACTCAGATAGACTTGTAGATCTTCCAGTCCTGAACTATCGAATTGTCAAGTCCTCAGAGAAACAGCTGACAACACCAGTTGAGGCCAGAACCATCTTCTAAGTAGATAAAATCATCCCCAGACACCAGACGCATTCCAAAGAGACACATGGGGCATCCATGAGACGAGACCTCCAACCAGAAACGGGGCACCAGGATGGATCAGACAGGTCCGGAGGGCAGAGGGAGTCTAGATCACTGGCAGCTCAGGAATGACATGTGTATCTTGACAGAGAGAGAGAGAGAGAGAGAGAAAGAGTGAAAGGGGGAGACAGGGGGAGAGAGGAAAGAGAAAGAGGGGGAGAAAGAGAAGAGGAGGAGAGATGGCAATTAGGTATGGTCACAGTCATAATGTATAATGTGAATGTATATTAACTGTAGAGTGCAAGCAGGGACTCCGGCAGGACTAACTATGACAGCATAACTAAAAGGGAGAGCCAGAAGGAAACACAAACATGAGGGCTCCCTGAGATGTAAAGCAAACAATCAACTCACCGTCAACAAAAATGAGTGATCAAATGAGAGTGAGGAAGACAGCATCTAAACATACCAGTTCACCATAATACTCTACGTCCATGAGTCCCCCAGATCTGCTCCTTTACCTATGGCAAATCTATTTATAAAAATGCTTGGCTAAATAAATAGGTTTTTAGCCTAGGCTTAAACACTGGGGCTGTGTCTGACTCCCGAACACTGTTTGGAAGACTATTCCATAATTTTGGGGCTTTTTAAGAAAAAGCTCTGCCCCCAGCTGTAGTTTTCATAATACGCGGTACTGACAAGCAGCCTGCATCCTTTGACCGAAGTAGGCGTGGCGGATCGTAAGACACTAGCAGTTCGCTCAGATACTGTGGCGCGAGACCATTTAATGCTTTATATGTCAAGAGTAGTATTTTAAAATCAATGCGAAATTTCACAGGGAGCCAATGTAGTGAAGATAGGATAGGGGTGACGTGCTCATATCTTCTGATTCTAGTGAGGACTCTCGCTGCTGCATTCTGGATTAGCTGAAGCTTGTTTATGCTGTGTGTGGTCCTATGACTAGAACTTCTGTCTTATCCGAAGTTAATTAGCATCCAATTTCTCATGTCCTGCACACATTGCTCAACTTTAGTAAAATGGTTTTTCACATCAGGTTTTGTTGAGACGTATAGCTTTGTGTCGTCAGCATAACAATGAAAACTAATACCATGCTTACGGATTATGTTGCCCAGAGGAAGCATGTAAAGGGACAAAAGCAGTGGGCCTAAAACTGAACCCTGCGGAACGCCAAACTCCACTAGAGAGCATGCAGAATAATCAACATTTAAGTCTACATACTGATAACGATCGGTCAAATAGGATCTGAGCCAGGGGAGGGCTGTACCCTTAATTCCTACTACATTTTCTAATCTGTGAAGAAGAATAGCATAGTAATACAAGCATAGAATAGTAATACAAGCATAGTTACACAACCCTGATCAGAGGCCAATAGGAGGTCATTTACTACTTTAACGAGTGCTGTTTCTGTGCTGTGATGAGGCCTAAATCCTGACTGATACAGTTCATGTATGCCATTTCTATGTAGATATGAGCATAGCTGCTCCGCTACTATCTTTTCCAGAATCTTAGAGTTAAAGGGGAGGTTTGATATTGGCCTGTAATTGGACAGCTGACAGGCGTCGAGGTCAGGTTTCTTAATTATTGGTTTGATAACTGCTAATTTAAAAGATTTTGGAACATAACCAATGCTGAGTGAGGAATTCATTATTCTCAACAGCGGTTCTGTTATTACTGGTACTATCTGTTTAAGAAAATGTGTCGGTATAGGATCTAATATACAGGTTGATGAATTTGCAGAAGAGATGAGTGAAATTTGTTCATTCTCTTCAAGGGGAGTAAAGTATTTTAGGTTTGAATCTGACATGGCTAGGTTAACATCTGTATCAATTACATTGTTCGGTTTCAAAGCCTCAATTTTATGCCTGATATTTAAAATTTTATTATTAAAAAAGTTCATGAAGTCCTCACTATTGCATGATGTTGTTGTGGAGATTTCTGTAGTGGTCTTACTTATATCTGGTTAATTTGGCTACGGTATTAAATAAAAATCTAGGATTATTTTTATTTTCTTCTATAAGAGTGCAGAGATACGTTGATCTAGCTACACTAAGAGCTTTCCTATAGTTCAGGATGCTCTCTTTCCATGCTATTTGAAATACTAACAATTTAGTTTGACGCCATTTACACTCTAATTTCCGAGCGGTCTGTTTTAAAGTGCGCGTGTGATCGTTATACCAGGGAGCGAGTTTCTTATCTCTAATAATTTTTCTTTTAGCTGGAGCTACATTATCTAAGGTACAACGAAATGTCGACTCTAAATATTCAGTCGCCTGATCGAGTTCTGTGGGGTCAGACGGTGACCTTATATAAAGGCTGCAACTAGGCTACCTGGGATGCATCATTGCTAGCTCCGCCCCCTTGGTGTGTGTGGGTCTCTGGTTAGCAGGTAGGTTTAGCCATTTGGCTAATGTTGCAGTGAGTTTGTGCATTTCAGTAACTGTTTCTTTGTTGTAGCTGGAATAGCACCTTTGCAGCTTCATAGGAATACCATTGCAGGATACCAGAAACATGTCATTGCCAGCTCCACTTTTGGGGTGTGTGGGTCTCTAATTAGCAGGTATGTGTAGATGTTGGGCAAATGTTGCAGTGAGCTTGTACATTTTAGCTAACTACGTTGTTTATTGTAGCTGGAATCTGGTTCACAGCTTCAGGGTGGGGTGCAGGCTACCTGGGATGCGTTATTGCCTGCTCCACCATTGGGATGTGTGGGTTCTTTTCTAGCAGCAGCACCTTGTTTCCTGGCTTCGCGGTGGTGTGCAGGCTGTGTATTTCCTACTGGTTTGAGTTCGTCACCATTGAGTATACTGCAGAGATTTTGAATGTGAGCAACCGTTTGACTTGAGTGGCCCGGAGACCAACACTTGCAGGACAAATTGGTTCATTGGGAGCACCTTTTTAAATACAGAATGGGATAACGGTGGCGCTACTTTGTTGCTACTGTGTTGCTACTCTGTCTTGCTACTTTGTTGCTGCTATACTTTTTTTGCTACTCTCTCTTGATATACTGTTTTGCTACTCTTGTTGCTACTTTGACTTGCTCTTGCTACTCTCTTGCTTCTGTCTACAATTATTTGGGTTTTGGTTGCTTTGGTTGTATGATTTCTTTGATTTTGGTTTTTGTTTGTTTAGTCTGATTAAGTTTTGTTTATAATTAATTTTCTTTTAGTGAGGTGTCAACTGTTTCTTGTTAATGAGTATGATCTATTGTTTTCCTTATTCAGACTTATTATAATTTTGTGTGTTTTTGTGTCTGCTTGTTTAGGCCCCTGAGCTGGAAGGCTAACTGTTCTAGTACCATGGTATCAGGGGCATGGAGTGTGGATTGGATGTGATCACTTACCTCACTGTGTGTGTGTGTGATGTAGAAAGACTTAGTTTACAGCTAGCCTATCCAGCTCTGGGTAAGCCTTGGTGGCCTCATAATCAGTGGGGTACTACGCTGATTAGTTCATCCAGTTTATATTTTAATTGGTCTTTTAAATGTGTACCTGGTCAATGTAATTTTAATAAACATTTTTGCATACTGGTTCCATTTCTCTGCCCTCCATGGTAACGAACTTGTGTGCCTGAGTTGATTCAGTATTTAGTTCCCCTTACTGTAAAGGGGTGGCGTAATCATCATTAACATATATTTTGTAACACTCTAGGTGTTCATAGTGAACTTAGATGCCCGATTATTGTGCCCGCCGCCACACTTGCAATCTAAGTACCAGTCTTTTACCATGGACCAAGATTAAAAAAACACTTAAACAAATATTTTGACCACATAAATATCCAGAATGGGGACAGGTTTAGCTCGGTAGTTAAGGAGTTGAACTGCTGATTAAGAGTTCCCAGATTTGATCCCCAATGCTGCCGGGCTGCCACTGTTGGACCCTTGATCCTTCACACACAAATAAAAGCGCTACTTTCTTGCTTGCCATTGACGTGGGGGTTGTTTATCGAACAACAGAATTTAAGTACAGTAATGAAGTAAATGTACTTAATAATTTTCCACCTCTGATCTTACATCTACCACTTTTACATTTTGTCATTTATATTATACTTCTCTATCTTTTAGCTCAAAAATCTGGTAGAAAATCTGTAGAAATGGTATGCTCTATTTTGCGGCCTTTTCGGCTGGTTTGGACAGTTTTATTTTTGGATACGCCATGGTATTTCCCTCCACGGTAATTCAGAAGCTTCAGGAGGATGATGATCCACATCATCTGATAGTTACTTCCCTCTTATGGCAATTAAATTTTTTTCATTTACATATGACGCATATTTACAAAGGCCGCAAAATAGAGCATGCCATTTCTAACAAAAATTTACATCTTATACAGTTCATGTATTCAAGAAATCTGACTGTAATTCTGTTCCCTTTCAAAGCTAACTCGATGCTGCGTTGGAAACGCTATGGGAAACATGTCGGCGGCTCTGAAGCATGTGTGCACAAACACGCCAAATTTTGGCTTATATAACCTCGGTCAGGTGACGTCATCTGATTAGACTCAGCTGCAGGTTATAAATATCGGTTAGCCGGCGACGACCTCATCGGTTTATCTCATCACTAAGATAATGGCGGAGTTTAACGCTGTATGTCCGTGTGAGAACTATCTCTCCGAAGGCGACACGCACACTCTTTGTTTTAAATGCTTGGGTGAGAGCCACGCTCTCGATGGATTTAAAGGAGAGTGTGAGCATTGTGACAATCTCCCGGTAAAAATGCTCCACGCGCACCTCGCGTTCTTCAGGGAACCACGCGCCGCGCTGCATTCCTGGGGATCACAGGTTGATCTGGCCGAGGCACGAGGGACGGAGCCTCTCCTTTCTCTCGACTCCTCCCCCGATCACGTAGTCTCTCCCTCCACTTCACGAGCGCACTCCTGTGCTTCTCGTGAGTCGATGGAAGAGACCCTGTCCCTTGCTTCTGTAGAAACTCAGAACGACCCTCTAGTAATGACGGAGAATATGAAAGGTTGCTGGAAGTCATAACGCGTGCAGTCGAACGGCTTCACATTGACTGGCCACAGGAGCAAGCTCTCACCACACACTCAAAATTAGACGACAGATTTCTGTCGGGTGGCCAGGAGAGGGCGCCAAAACGCCGCTCTCTCCCATTTTTTGATGATCTCCATAGTGAACTATCCCGTTCATGGGATAATCCTTTTTCATCCCATATTTTTGTACCACCAACCTCGTTCTTTTCCAACATCATTGATGCTAAGACACGGGGCTATGTGATGATGCCACAGGTTGAGGAGATGCTAGCTAGCTATCTCACTCCTGGAACATCATCATTTAAGAAGCCAACCCTCCCCTCCAAGCCGTGTAGAATTTCTTCTAACCTGGTAGGGAAGGCGTTTCAAGCAGCAGGTCAGGCTGGCGCTTCCTTGCACACCATGGCAGTTTTGCAAGCGTACCAGGCTGATCTGCTGAATGATTTGAGCACGAGCGGCACTGTGGATCAAGAAGCATTCACAGAGTTACGCCGGGCTACTGATCTGTCCCTGCGTGCGACTAAACAAACAGCCCGTGCTATCGGGCCGTTCTATGGCATCCCTAGTGTGTGCAGAAAGACATCTATGGCTTAATCTGACGGGCATCAAGGATAAGGATCGATCATTCCTCCTTGATGTCCCTGTCTCACCATCAGGCCTATTTGGCGACGCCGTTAATTCCGTTGCCACCAAGTTTCGAGATGCCAATGTCTATAAACAGGCTTTTGGGAAATTTCTCCCCCGCCGTACTCAGGAGCCGAGGCCGTCGGCCACCCAGCCTCGACCAAAGCTGAGTCTCGCAGAAAGGCGAGAGGCGCAGAAGGAGAGCGTCAGTAGCCGCGCACCCCCCCGTAAGGACTGGGGTACGGCTCACCGCCCCTCACAGATCGCCTCTAAAAGCTCAGACCGCCGCGCCGTCTTCTTCTCTAAGAAGAGGCCCTGAAGGATTGTGGGGTCTTCCCCGGGGGAGAGCACGTAATTTTCTTCTTTAAGAACATTCCCCCCCCCCCGGGCAAACCACGGGACCGATGTTTAGTTCCGCCGCCTTTGGTGTTTCGGACGACGCCGGTCCTCAACGACATCTTAGCTCTTCGGTTAAATTCCTGCTGTATTCCAGGATGCCGAACAGCTAACATGATCCCCCATGACTCATCACATGATGAGTGAGAGCATTACATCACTCTCCGTGTTTTCAGAATGGCGTGGTCTCCACTTCCATGAAACTGGAAAGTGTGCGTCTCCTGACAGAGGCTGCTGGAGGAACGGGGCCATAGAACATGTTCCCCTACCAGATAGTGAGTCAGGTATTGCTTATTTCCTATAGGAACAGTGGGGCTGCGTCCAATTTTTCAGATTTTGTGGTTTTTACCAACATCTAAATAAATAAATACAGTTTCAAAATTGACTGTCAAAGTGATTGTTCTCAAATCCTACCAAGCGATTGATTTGTGACAATTGATTGAAGGACGCTTATTTTCATATTGCCACAACACAGGGAAGGACCTGAGATTCCCTTCGGGAGCGAAGCTTACCAGTATCAGATCCTTCCATTTCTACCTAGCTCTCTACATGAATGTATTGAATTACATATATGACTGGCTGTCCCAGTCTCAGTAGCTAGCGCTTCGACATCAGCATGTCGTCCTAGCTCATTTTTGGTTCTAAGATAGGGGATTTCAATCTAGGGCCAATCCCCAACAAGGGTTACGCACCAGGTGCTTCGTACCCTCCCTAGGTGGCTCAGACCCCGGTTTCTACTTTGGGTCCCACTCTAAGTTCATTTTGTCGTCACAGATGCTAACGACATTTCCCTTACGGGCTAAGATGCGGTTTTGGATGACCATCCAGTCCCATGGAGCTGGAAAGGCTTTCATCTCGTACGGCACATCAATTGCCTCGAAATGATGGCCCCATTTCTGGCCCTAAAGCACTTCCTCCAGCAATTGAGAGGCTACCATGCCCTAATGTGGATGTGCAACACTATTGCAGCCACATATTATCGCCAGGGAAGACTGTGCTCGCGCCACTAAACAGCTAGTGCACCAGATTCCTCTCCCTCAGAGTGATTTACATTTCAGGGCATATAAATAAGGAGCATCTGTACTGTCCAGTCAAGCTCTGACACACGTGGATTGGAAACCCCACCCCGAAGTAGTCAGTCAATCTGGGAGAGATTTCAGCTAGCAGAGGTGGACCTCTTTACCTCGAAAGACAAGAAAATGTCCCCTTTGCTGCTCTCTGACTTTTCCAGCCCCACCTCTGGACACCTTGGCCCTTACCGTAACCTACCTGTAGCCCAGGTTACGTCTTTATAAATTTTTCCTGATAACGCTGCTTCCGGGAGTCTAAGTCAAGCTGGTCTTCCAGTCAGCGTAATTAAGACTATTCTAGGGCTCCCTCTCCTAGAAGAGCTTATGCCCTCAGAAATGAATGTATGTGAAAGATTCGTACTGTACATACGAAGTGTTTCAGCCCATATACTGTAGCTTGAAGCCTCTGTCCTCCGCCTGTCACAGCTTCGGAGCAGGTAAGACTTCATCTACAGTGTCCAGTATGTGCCCTTTGGGTGAAAGAGCCTATGAGCCTCACAGTACCACGTCACCTCTAGCGGGTAGACTCAGTTCACTGCCGAAGTGTTCAGTGCTGGAACTGATGCTGCTGCTGCTGAAAAAAAAAAAAAAGTTTGTCCTCGAGCTTGTGCCCTAGTACTCTCAGGACGTACTTAATTGCATTCTCACTCAACTATCGTCTGACATTGTTTTTGAAACATCCTGTCCTCCGCCTTTACAGCTTCGGAACAGAAGAGATTTCACTGACTATGTCCAGTACACGCTCTTCAGATTTACGTCCACCACATCAGCCGGTAGCGTAAACCAGAGCAGTTTTTACATGTTTGGAACCGCAACCTGCGGTGCCTCAGCCACTATACTGGATGAGAGTGCTATTGCCCCCTCCCATGAGACACATGAGCTCAATTCACCTCTAGGAATCAGGGCTCATTCAACCAAGGGGATCGCCCCATATATTGCACCAGCAAGGTGTATCCCTCCTACAGCAAGTGTGTGCTAAGCAGTTTGACCCAGTCCTCTGCTGAATTGCTCCAGTGCTGGAGTTTCTCTAAGAAGAATTGTCTTCAGGCTTGTGCCTAGTACCCTCAGAACGTACGCATTCGCTATCTCAGTCTGCCACGTTCTGATTGAAGCCACTAGAGTCAGCACCTGACAGGCCTCTGACCCTTAGGATGGTTTTTCTTATGGCCATTTCCTCTCCCAAGAGGATCGGAGATCTGCGTACTTGTCAATTCAATTCAATTCAATTCAATTCAGTTTTATTTGTATAGCGCTTTTAACAATTGACATTGTCTCAAAACAGCTTTACACAATCAAAAGAATTATTTAAGTTTGTATGGAATGTGAATGTGTATGAATCAAGATGTTCAGATATTCCCTGGCGAGCAAGCCCGAGGGCGACAGTGGCAAGGAAAAACTCCCTGAGACGGTAATAGGAAGAAACCTTGAGAGGAACCAGACTCGACAGGGAACCCATCCTCATCTGGGTGAAACAGATAGCAGGAAATGATCTGCATTTATACAGTGTTAAGTGTTAGGTTCAGCTATAATAGTTGATGTTAATTGATGTTATAATACTTGATGTAAAATGGAGTCCAGTAGTTATTCGAGACTCAGATAGACTTGTAGAAAGTTCCAGTCCTGAACTATCGAATTGTCAAGTCCTCAGAGAAACAGCTGACCACATCCCCAATCATCCCCAGACACCAGACGCATCCTAAAGAGACACACGGGGCATCCATGCGACGAGACCTCCAACCAGAAACCGGGCACCAGGATGGATCAGACAGGTCCGGAGGGCAGAGGGAGTCTGGATCACTGGCAGCTCAGGAACCACATGTGTAGCTCGACAGAGAGAGAGAGAGAAAGAGTGAAAGGGGGAGACAGGGGGAGAGAGGAAAGAGAAAGAGGGGGAGGAAGAGAAGAGGAGGAGAGGTTGCAATTAGGTATGGTCACAGTCACAATGTCTAATGTGAATGTATATTTACTGTAGAGTGCAAGCAGGGACTCCGGCAGGACTAACTATGACAGCATAACTAAAAGGGAGAGCCAGAGGGAAACACAAACATGAGGGCTCCCTGAGATGTAAAGCAAACAATCACCTCACCGTCAACAAACCTGAGTGATCAAATGAGACTGAGGAAGACAGCATCTAAACATACCAGTTCACCATAATACTCTACGTCCATGAGTCCCCCAGATCTGCTCCTTTACCTTATGGCAAATCTATTTATAAAATGCTTGGTTAAATAAATAGGTTTTTAGCCTAGACTTAAACACTGAGACTGTGTCTGAGTCCCGAACACTATTTGGAAGACTATTCCATAATTTTGGGGCTTTTTAAGAAAAAGCTCTGCCCCCAGCTGTAGTTTTCATAATACGCGGTACTGATAAGCAGCCTGCATCCTTTGACCGAAGTAGGCGTGGCGGATCGTAAGACACTAGCAGTTCGCTCAGATACTGCAGCGCGAGACCATTTAATGCCTTATATGTCAAGAGTAGTATTTTAAAATCAATGCGAAATTTCACAGGGAGCCAATGCAGTGAAGATAGGATAGGGGTGATGTGCTCATATCTTCTGGTTCTAGTGAGGACTCTCGCTGCTGCATTTTGGACTAGCTGAAGCTTGTTTATGCACCTAACTGAACAACCAGACAGTAAGGCATTACAATAGTCCAACCTAGAAGTGATAAAAGCATGAACTAGTTTTTCTGCATCATTTAGCGACAATATATTTCTTATTTTGGCGATATTTCTAAGGTGAAAGAATGCTATCCTGGTGATATTATCTACATGAGCTTCAAATGAAAGGCTGGAATCTATAATCACGCCGAGGTCTTTTACTGTTGCACTTGACGGAACAGAAAGGCCATCTAAAGTTACGGTGAGATCTAAGATTTTACTTCTAGCTGTATGCGGTCCTATGACTAGAACTTCTGTCTTATCCGGATTAAGCAGAAGGAAGTTAATTAGCATCCAATTTCTTATGTCATGAACACATTGCTCAACTTTAGTAAGATGGTTTTTCTCATCAGGTTTTGTTGAGACGTATAGCTGTGTGTCGTCAGCATAACAATGAAAACTAATACCATGCTTACGGATTATGTTGCCCAGAGGAAGCATGTAAAGGGAAAAAAGCAGTGGGCCTAAAACTGAACCCTGCGGAACGCCAAACTCCACTAGAGAACATGCAGAATAATCACCATTTAAGTCTACATACTGATAACGATCGGTCAAATAGGATCTGAGCCAGGAGAGGGTTGTACCCTTAATTCCTACTAAATTTTCTAATCTGTGAAGAAGAATAGCATGATCAATAGTGTCAAAAGCTGCACTGAGGTCGAGTAATACAAGCATAGTTACACAACCCTGATCAGAGGCCAATAGGAGGTCATTTACTACTTTAACGAGTGCTGTTTCTGTGCTGTGATGAGGCCTAAATCCTGACTGATACAGTTCATGTATGCCATTTCGATGTAGATATGAGCATAGCTGCTCCGCTACTATCTTTTCCAGAATCTTAGAGATAAAGGAGAGGTTTGATATTGGCCTGTAATTGGACAGCTGACAGGGGTCGAGGTCAGGTTTCTTAATTATTGGTTTAATAACTGCTACTTTAAAAGATTTTGGAACATAACCAATGCTAAGTGAGGAATTAATTATTCTCAACAACGGTTCTGTTATTACTGGTACTATCTGTTTAAGAAAATGTGTCGGTATAGGATCTAATATACAGGTTGATGAATTTGCAGAAGAGATGAGTGAAATTAGTTCATTCTCTTCAAGAGGAGTAAAGTATTCTAGGTTTGAATCTGACATGGCTAGGTTAACATCAGTATCAATTACATTGTTTGGTTTCAAAGCCTCAATTTTATGCCTGATATTTACAATTTTATTATTAAAAAAGTTCATGAAGTCCTCACTATTGCATGATGTTGTTGTGGAGATTTCTGTAGTGGTCTTATTTCTGGTTAATTTGGCTACGGTATTAAATAAAAATCTAGGATTATTTTTATTTTCTTCTATAAGAGTGGAGAGATACGTTGATCTAGCTACACTAAGAGCTTTCCTATAGTTCAGGATGCTCTCTTTCCATGCTATTTGAAATACCAACAATTTAATTTGACGCCATTTACGCTCTAATTTCCGAGCAGTCTGTTTTAAAGTGCGCGTGTGATCGTTATACCAGGGAGCGAGTTTCTTATCTCTAATAATTTTTCTTTTAGCTGGAGCTACATTATCTAAGGTACAACGAAGTGTCGACTCTAAATATTCAGTCGCCTGATCAAGTTCTGTGGGGTCAGACGGTGGCCTAATCGAAGTTGGTAACTCTGGGAGATTACTGATAAAACTCTGTGTGGTAGTTGATGTGAATGTACGTTTAATACGATAGTGCGGTGCTGTGCGTACATTATCACACATGGATGTGACACACTTGAATGGAGACAAGATAGTGATCTGAGATAATTTCTGACAGTGGAATTGTGAATACATTTCTTATAATTAATCCAAAGAATATTACTAAATCTAAAGTGTGACCTGCTTTATGAGTGGGTCCTACTACACACTGATTTACACCTACGGAGTCAAGTATGGATATAAATGCTGTTCTCAGAGGGTCTTCTGGATTCTCAAAATGAATGTTAAAATCTCCAGCAATTAACACTTTGTCTACAGAAATGACCAGGTCTGAGATGAAATCTGCAAATTCACTAAGAAATTCAGAATACGGCCCTGGAGGTCTGTAAATTATAATTAGTGGAATCGACTGAGCTGATTTAATATACTTAAATACACTTATGTTACTATAGAGAATTTCAAATGAGTTAAATTTGTGTCGGTGTTTTTGTACGATAGACAGATTATCATTATGAATAACTGCGACGCCTCCTCCTCTACCAGTTAACCGAGGCTGGTGTATGTAGCTGTATCCAGGAGGACTAGCTTCATTTAGAGCTACATACTCATCCTGTTTAACCCATGTTTCAGTTAAACAGAGTATATCAAACGCCTGATCTGTGATAATTTCATTAACAATAACTGCTTTTGATGTGAGAGATCTAATATTTAACAATCCTAGCTTCAGATCAGAGGTGCCGGCTGCGCATTCAGTATGATCGGAGTTTGTGGACTTTATGTTAATTAGATTATTAAAACAGACTTTCTGGGTCTTTCTACATTTTTGCTTAGATCGGGGAACAGACACAGTCTCAATATGGTGAACCCTGAGTGACGACTCTATGCAGCTAGCAGACGGTTGGTTTAGCCTGTCTGTCTGCTCCCTGGCCTGGGCTCTGGATTGTCACCGATTAACTAGACCTCTACTGAGACTATGAGCTATACTACAGGAAATGAGAGCAGCACCTTCCCGAGTGGGATGGACACCGTCCCGCCCTAACAGGCCAGCTTTGCCCTCAAAGGTCTTCCAATTATCTATGTAGCCCACATTATTTTCGGAGCACCACCTGGACATCCAGCGGTTCAGCGACCATAACCTGCTGTAAGCTATGTCGCCACGTCTCATTGGGATGGGACCAGAGCATACTACTTCATCGGACATCGCCTTCGCTAATTTAAACACCTCTGTAAAGTTATTCTTACTAACCTCTGACTGACGAAGGCGTATATCATTAGCTCCAGCATGTACCACTATCTTAGAGAACCTGTGCTGTCCTAGAGCCCTAAGATTACCTGCTATGTCCGGTGCTCTGGCTCCCGGGATACACCTAACCACTGCCGCTGGCGCCCCTAAAGGTCTAGCTAATGTCACGTGTCTCAGTATAGAGTCTCCTATAACCAGAGCTCTTTCAGGTTTCTCAGCGGGTGCAGCTCTGAGGAGAGCAAACCTGTTGGACACGTGACGCGCAGAGGAGGTGTGCTCCGGTGGGCTAGCCTTAGCGTTAGCTTTGGCTGAACGAGTATGCCGCCGAGTCGTCACCCACTTGCCCCGCTGTGAGGGCTCTAATGCCGGAGTCGGGGGCTGTTTATCTCCGCCTGTGGCACCCAGACTGTCCGCTACAGGAATAACGCTGCTCTCACACTGTCTAACCCTCTCTAAAGTCTGGATGCGCTCCTCTAATGCTGATATCTTCTCCGTCAGAGTGCTCACTAACACACACCTATCACAAATAAAATTATCACTAATGACGGAGGAAGAATGTCTAAACATCCTGCACTCTACACACTGAACAAGCTGAACGGTAGACATTATAACGTACCTCTGTGTCGGAGTTTTAGTTGTTTAGTTGAGGAAACTCGCTTGTCAGTCTCCCCATCTTGCCTGGACCTGCCCCTGGGCAGTCAGGCAATTCTGCATCATCACCTACTTTGCCCAGTATGTGCCCTTCAGACCTACGTCCACCGAACCAGCCAGTGGCGAAGGTCAGGGCAACTTTCTGTGTCCTATGGAGGCCGCAACCGGGGGCGGGGTGCGTCCGCAACTACACATACCTTGTCACTGGATGATAGATGCTACTGCCCGCTCCTATGAGGCGCATGAGCTCACTTTGCCTCTGGGAGTCAGGGCCCTTTCAACCAGAGGGGTCACCTCATCTACTGCTCCTGCAAGAGGTACTCCCTGCAGCAAGTGTGTGATGCGGCAGGTTTTTTCCTCCCCGCACACATTTGCAAAATTTATAGTCTGGATGTCCATGTAGCTCCCAGACATAGATCTGAGACTCCGCAGCCTTGTGCACACATGCTACACAACCTTGGGGTCCAGACACCTGCAGTGTGGCAGCATTGGTATTCTCGTTCCCATAGTGTTTCCAACGCAGCCTCGAGTTAGCTCTGTCTCGGGTCGTCTCGGGTTACTTTGCTGTAACCCTGCTCCCTGAAAAGCGGGAACGAGATGCTGCGTCGCAATGCCGAACTACAACGTGACCGGACGTCCGTTCAGACAAATGAATCTGAGGTCGTCGCCGGCTAACCGATATTTATAACCTGCAGCTAGTCTAATCAGATGACGTCACCTGACCGAGGTTATATAAGCCAAAATTTGGCGTGTTTGTACACACATGCTTCACAGCCGCCGACGTGTTTCCCATAGCGTTTCCAACGCAGCATCTCGTTCCCGCTTTTCAGGGAACAGGGTTACATCAAAGTAACCCTAGACGTTTTATTAGTTGAACAATCTGTTTTTTCAATAGGTGTTATAGCAGGAGGACTGAATGCCATAGTGATGAATGACAAAATTGGAAGGAAACGAAGCATCATGTTATCCGTAATTCCCTTAATGGCAGGGTTTCTCATGATGGCCACAGCGAAAGAATGGTTGCTGCTTCTCATGGGCAGATTGCTCACATGTGTCGCTGCTGAAATTACTGCCAGCTCCATTCCTGTAGGTACAATTCTGATAATGGTGCTTCAAGAATGTGTGTTTCTTTTAAAAACACTTCCTAAATAAATGTGTTTAATTCAATTTCAATAAAATTTTATTTGTATTACACTTTTACCAATTGACATTGACACAAAGCAGCTTTAAACACTCAAAAGAATTATTTAAGTTTGTATGAAATGTGAATGTGTCTGAATCAAAATGATAAGACTGTCCCTGATCAGCGAGCTGGTCTTCGGAGGACTAACTATGACAGCATAACTAAAAGGGAGAGACAGACATGAGGGCTCCTTGATATGTAAAGGGACCAATCACTTCATCAACAAACCTGAGTGATTAATGACAGTGGGGAAGGCACCATCTAAACATATCAGTTCACCGTAATACTCTACATCCATGAGTCCTCCAGATCTGCTCCATTACCTAAGGCAAATCTATTTACTGTACAAAAATGCTTAGCTAAATTAATAGGTTTTTAGCCTAGACTTAAACACTGAGACTGTATCTGAGTCCCGAACATTAATTGCAAGACTATTCCATAACTTTAAGGCTTTGTAAGAAAAGGCTCTGCCCCCTGCTGTAGTTTTTATAATACAGTGGTGTGAAAAACTATTTGCCCCCCTCCTGATTTCTTATTCTTTTGTCACACAATGTTTCTGATCATCAAACACATTTAACTATTAGTCAAAGATAACACAAGTAAACACAAAATGCAGTTTTTAAATGAGGGGTTTTATTATTTTTATTATTAGGTTCAGGTTTTATTATTAGGTTATTTAAAAATCCAAACCTACATGGCCCTGTGTGAAAAAGTAATTGCCCCCTGAACCTAATAACTGGTTGGGCCACCCTTAGCAGCAATAACTGCAATCAAGCGTTTGCGATAACTTGCAACGAGTCTATTACAGTGCTCTGGAGGAATTTTGGCCCACTCATCTTTGCAGAATTGTTGTAATTCAGCTTTATTTGAGGGTTTTATAGCATGAACCTCCTTTTTAAGGTCATGCCACAACATCTCAATAGGATTCAGGTCAGGACTTTGACTAGGCCACTCCAAAGTCTCCATTTTGTTTTTCTTCAGCCATTCAGAGGTGGATTTGCTGGTGTGTTTTGGGTCATTGTCCTGCTGCAGCACCCAAGATCACTTCAGCTTGAGTTGACGAGCAGATGGCCGGACATTCTCCTTCAGGATTTTTTGGTAGACCGTAGAATTCATGGTTCCATCTATCACAAGCAAGCCTTCCAAGTCCTGAAGCAGCAAAACAACCCCAGACCATCACACTATCACCACCATATTTTACTGTTGGTATGATGTTCTTTTTCTGAAATGCTGTGTTACTTTTACGCCAGATGTAACGGGACACGCACCTTCCAAAAAGTTCAACTTTTGTCTCGTTGGTCCACAAGGTATTTTCCCAAAAGTCTTGGCAATCATTGAGATGTTTTTAGCAAAATTGAGACGAGCCTTAATGTTGTTTTTGCTTAAAAGTGGTTTGCGCCTTGGAAATCTGCCATGCAGGCCGTTTTTGCCCAGTCTCTTTCTTATGGTGGAGTCGTGAACACTGACCTTAATTGAGGCAAGTGAGGCCTGCAGTTCTTTAGATGTTGTCCTGGGGTCTTTTGTGGCCTCTCGGATGAGTTGTCTCTGCGCTCTTGGGGTAAGGTTCACCACTGTTCCATGTTTTTGCCATTTGTGGATGATGTCTCTCACTGTGGTTCGCTGGAGTCCCAAAGCTTTAGAAATGGCTTTATAACCTTTACCAGACGGATAGATCTCAATTACTTTTTATTCTCATTTGTTCCTGAATTTCTTTGGATCTTGGCATGATGTCTAGCTTTTGAGGTGCTTTTGGTCTACCTCTGTGTCAGGTAGCTCCTATTTAAGTGATTTCTTGATTGAAACAGGTGTGGCAGTAATCAGGCCTGGGGGTGACTACAGAAATTGAACTCACGTGTGATAAACCACAGTTATTTTTTAAGAAGGGGGGCAATCACTTTTTCACACAGGGCCATGTAGATTTGGAGTCTTTTTTCTCCCTTAATAACATAATCCTTCATTTAAAAACTGCATTTTGTGTTCAATTAAGTTATCTTTGACTAATAGTTAACAGTTTTTAATGAGCAGAAACATTTAAGTGTGACAAACATGCAAAAGAATAAGAAATTAGGAAGGTGGCAAATAGTTTTTCACACCACTGTATGTGGTACTAACAAACAGCCGGCATCCTATGATCGAAGTTTCCTTTGATACATACAGTACACTACAGGCAGTTTGGGAAGGCCAATTAACCTAATCTGCATGTTTTTGAACGGTGGGAGGAAAACTGAGTACCCATCGGAAACCCACCAAGCATGGGGAGAACATGCAAACATGCATTTTACTACATGAATTTTAGCGACTTGAATTTTGTTACCTGGATTTGTAAGATTGAAAAGTAATGAAGATTGTATTTCTAACACTTGAAAATATTTTTGAACAGCAATTTAGTAACTTGAATATTTTTGCACTGAATTTTAAATGCTTAAATTACATTTTCACTTGAAATATACAACCACAATAAATTGCACTGGCAAAAATTTCAAACATTGTAAATGCTCTAAGGATTTTTTTTTCAATTCAGATCAAATTGCAATGCAGAAAAATTAAAACATTTTTATTGCAAGATGTTTTTTTCAGTTCATGTAATTCAACATGCTATTTTGCTTTGAGGAATTTTGGCACTATTATACTTCCATACTTGTTAGACTGATCCCTAATATGGCTGCACCCTTTGTCATGGACAATGCTCTGCTCTACATATCAGGTTTGTTCTTATGTGAACTAGTTTAACCTTCACCATAATGAACATACTTCTGCAATATTCTGGTTGCTGAACAAATAGCTTCATGCCCTATACATTTTCAGCATTTGTAATGTAGCTATGCTGGTACTGACTACCTACACACACACACACCATGTGATTCTGGAAATGTAACTGCTGAGGTCAGGTCAGCAACAGAGCCATTTGGAATGATGACTGGTTTCGAGATGAACTCTAAATGACACTTATTCCCCTCATCATGTTTATACTGTAGCACTTGGTGAGTACGTATTTAGTTTTCACACTAGAAGCAAAATCTCACACCACAGTTTAATAACCATACAACCCACAATCAAGATGAAGGTGCTTCATGACAATGTTCATTGTTAAAAGTGCTATACAAATAAATATTGATTGTAGTCTATTCTTCAAAAGTAACCGAAAACAGTTTGATCGAAAACTTGAGCTGCGAGTCGGAAAGTCTTGAGCCTGTGGCTAGACTATCAAAATAAAATAGGTGATGCTTGATGCTCAGGTGGTATTGACTTCTCACTTGGCTCCAGGGGGGTGTTCTTCGTACGTCGCTAACTCAGTTAGCTGGATTTGATTGTTGTGGATTTGTCCTGATCTTGGATTGTTTCGTTCTTCGATGCTCATCTCGCATTTGCTGTCATAGCAACATGTCCGTAAGCTTTTATTTCATGTAAACAGGATTAAGGTTGCGCTCCTGCCGCGTTATGATTGGTTGAAATGGTGAGGTCACATCTGATAGGTTCAAGAGCGCTGACGTGGACTGACTCACGTGGGGAAAGAAAAGTATCTTGCATATATATACGGCTTACCATATATATATATATATATATATATATATATATATATGTATCTCAAATATTATATTAGAACATAAATTCATAGGTTTTTTAATTATTATAATAAACTGTAGGCACGAGACAGCCCTCAAGACCATTAATTCAAACTCTTGTATAATGTTTATTTTGGAACACATTTATTTTTCAGGGGTTCGTTATGAATATGCAAATAAATATTTATATATATATATATATATATATATATATATATATATATAATAAAAATAATGTTTTTATAATGAAAAATTGGACAAAACTAATTTTATTATAAAGTAAACAATATAAAAGTATACATGTTTTGAGAAAAATATTAATATTTCTATTATTCCATATACAACATATTTATTTTCATATTTCTTATTTTATTTTCTCATGTAATTTGTAACCCATATGTGCATATTATGTTCTAATATAATATTTGATAGCGATTATGTGTGTGTGGGTAGGGGGAATGCATGGCAGGGAAGCATTTCAGCGCATAACACGTGGGGGGGGGGGGGGCATTTCAGAGCATAACAGGTGTTACAAAAAAAAATTGAGCTTGTTCTGTCATTTCGTCAACCAATCAAAGCGCTTGTGATCAGTGTTTCTACTGTCGATGCACATCGCCTTTTAAACCAACGCACGAACGCGCAATAATCCTAGACAACTCAATCCGGCCATACTAATCAACAACAGGTGTGCTCGAAGAACCAACTTAGCCAGGTCTTAATTAGCACGATGATCTCATCTTAGATGTGTCAGTTCATCCCGGATGTTTCAAGCGACGTACGAAGAACAGCCCCTGGACTTTGTGTAATCTCTGCATCACCAAAGAAATGAAAATACCAAAAAGTTTCTGAAACCAGCTTGTGTGGCACGGACAACCATACCACAGTCAAAGTCGTGAGATCAGTTTTCCCATTTCCCCATTCTGTTTGATGTGAAGGTGAACTGAGATTAGTGGTGGCTACAGAATCAGTAAAACTTTTGCATGAATATGAACATTACAACTTAAATTGTCACATTCTCATCGGTTAGATTCATGAATTAAACAGCGCTGTGTTGTCATGGGTGCTGTGTGTGGGCTTTAGGTGAGGCCTAATCACAGAGGTGAATACTTACTGTAAGTCTTTTAATGAAGAAAACAGAACATGAACAAAACTCCCACTTTGGAACTAAGAAGGAGCAACAATGAAACTAGGAAAAAACCCCAAATGAACAGTAATTCATGAGGCTAGACAAAAACGGGAAAGAAGGAAATCGGCTTAACGCAGAAACATGGTTAAACATACACATCACCTTACAAGAATAGAGACTGAGGTATTCGGTATGACGCAGAAACTGTTAGCCAAACATACAGTAACATCTTGACAAAACTTAAACAGAATAGCAATTTAACATAACAGTACTTTGGCAAAACAGGGATTCACACACCAACAATGAAACTTCATAGTTGAAGCAAATAGAACAGTACTTTTACCAAACACGGACAACACCAGGAACTGAACAGAACAGGAGCTAAACCGACCAGGAGCGACGGAAATCAACATGACACACAAACTTTTTAGTTTGACACAACCGCTTACTGAAACTGAAATGGACAGATGGAAGACCCCAATCAACTGAAAACACAGCTATTTATAATGAAATTAATGAGCTGCCTCGGTTCAGGTGAGCGCTCTCGTCACCTGATCGAGGTGCATTCTGGGAAATTGAGTTCAGAAAACACAAAGATACAAAAGGACACAAAAAGGAGTCTCTGGGTGCATGGCGCCCTCTGGGGTTATCCCTGATAGTTGTGTATAATTTAAATTATTACTGTTCTTAAATTTCCTATGAGCAGGTTATACAGTAGGCTGGGGATTGATGACATGCCTGCTGATGTTGGAGATTCTGCCCATGTGAATTCATTGCGTTGTTTCAGGCGTGAACGTGACGGCCAGCTACATCACTGGTTTTGTGCTGACACAGGTCTTCATGCAGGTAAAATGTTTTATTTAATAAAATTTTTTTTTTTTACATTTTTTATGAAGTTTAACATTGTAAGGTTGAGGAGGTTATATCTACCTTTACTGTATATTAAATCAATACAGCGGTGAACAAAGTGTTAAAATTTGAAATCCCATGTTTTGATGACATTCTCATAAAAAATAAAAAAAAACGTCAATGAGGATAATAAAAATAGATTTATTCATTTTCTGGAATAAAATTGTTATATAATAATCTATATTTAGTGTTAAGTCTTTTATTCCTTAAAACCTGCTGAATCCTGTTGGGCATCCAGGCAAAAACATCTCTGCAGTACACTGGTGTCACTCACTCAATCCATACTGTATCTTTTTGATGTATTTTTGGACAGCTTTTTCTTTCTTTTTCTTTGCTCTCTTGTTGCAGTAACTGTCCTTTGATGGACTGGCACCCCATCCAGGGTGTACCCTGCCTTGTGCCCTAAATCCCCTGGGACAGGCTCCAGGTGCTGTATACAGGATTAAAGGGTACAGATGATGAGTGAGAGTCAGTGAGTCAGTTCCAGTTACTACAGTGTATTAAGAGTGTATTCCTTCTGGTGAGGAACCCATCTCAAATAAGAGTTCAATGCCAAAAATCAAGGATCCCTACAATGCCCCATTACACTAGTAATATTTTTTTTGTGTGAAAAATGCTTTCTGTTGTGTCAGCAGTAACCTCTAGATGGTTCTCTTTACTGGCACAATGTTAACCATGAAATGGTTTGTCAAACGTTTTGATGAGTGATCTTTGCATTATGATGATTTGTTACTTTTTTGAGGTTATAATGACAAGTAAATCTCAAATAACAATCTGATCGATAGTATTTTTCATCCTGAATGAACTATAGCTACACTACAAAAAGAACTGTTAAAAATGATCAGAGGCTCCAGGTCCCCCGCGACCCTGAACACAGGATTAAGCGGTATAGAAAATGAATGAATGAAGAAATGTGGGGTTCGCTCAAGAGTTTTGCACAGCACAGTAAATAAATCACATATAGCAGTTAAGCTCATGACGGTACAGTCTACAACAAATTAATATTACATCTCTCTACACTTTTGCACAGTTTAATTACATGAAGCAATTGATGCGCAATCAACCAAATGCTGTTAGTTTTTACAGTATAACTTTAATGTACAGTATTGCTGCATATAAACGCAACATTAGTGTGTAGTTTATGGTAAAATGCTGGCAGCTGTTGTCACTCTAGATTGATAAAAACTACAACAACAACAAAAATAAAATGCTACTGAGGTACCCCTATTATTAGCATTGTCTCTAGTTGTAGTCATTTTACATTTACAAAAAAAATCTGCATTAACAGCCAGTCCTGACATTACCAGTCTTGATCACTAGAGGCCACCCTCCCCACCAACTTCAAATTCAAATTTTTATTGGTCACATACACAATCATACACAGTATAATATGCAGTGAAATGCTTTAAACGACCGCCAGTGACCTTAAAAAAAGAAAATAAAAGCTTGTATGTAAAATAAATAATCAATAAAAAGGAAATACTAAAGAAATAATTTTAACTAGTAAAATTAACTGTGCATAAGGGCATAATAAAATATTGCAAAAATATAGAAATATAGGATTAATGTCACAGTGGTTGTGCAAATATGCATGAAGGTGACATGTGCAATTGTCCAGATGTATGAGTGTTTAGTGCAAGTGTGTATGAATGTGTCCATGATTGTCCAGTCAGTGTTGTGAGCTTAAAAGATGTTATTTGTCCTGTGTGGAGGTGTGATTGTGTGATTGAGAGTAGATCCTTTCAATATCTGCTTAAACAATTTCAAAGCACATGGACTTGTCACTAAGCCTTACGTTTTTTACTCAGTCTTATTCTGAGACGTGTTTTTTTCTGGATATCCTTCTGTCTGTGACCCTTTTGCGTGATTGTGTTATCTTGCCTTTTTGCCTATTTGATTTTCATCTACCTTCTTGACCTCCCTTGTAGACTTTCTAGTGTAGTTTTGGATTTGTCTACCCTGGTACTTCTTTTTTTTTTTTTATATTTAATGAAAAATTTAATGTCTTTGTTTGTAAAAGAAGGCTTTTCCTGACACAAATCATCCAGCAAAAGTAAACAAGCTCCATTTAGAGGTACTTTCACAACTATAGACTGCAGAATAGAAATGAACCTGCTTGGGCTTTCACAGAGGAAAAGAAACACAAAAGAAAAGATGGACATTTCTGATCAATGTGTAACTGCTATCTCTTGCCATTTCTTGTTTGCATCTAAAACCAAAATATTGTGTTACTCCATTTACCGGAAATGTAATGTCAAAACTCCACCGGGGGTTGATAAATTCTCTTAGTGCACTGTGCCTCAGCAAGTATGCACTGACATCAACCAAAATTAAACGATCTCTGTCATGATCACTAAATCGCTCAATGATCCCATTGTGTTAGGGTTCCCATGGTTGTCTACTTATAATCCTATGATTACTTAAAGCAAAATGGGCTTTTAACCTGGAGTGAGACATATTTTATCTCAGCACCCACACGTTAGGTATGTCCGCATTACCAACCTGAAACGACACAAGTGACTCAAAGACAAATACACAAATCAGATTTTTTTTTTTTGGGCTGTGTGAGCAGATCAGATGATTTTCTGATCTTATTCACTTTTTTCTATGTTTTACTAGATCAGGCTTGTGGAATACAGTATTCTGCAAACGTCTTATGCTCCTGTAAAAATGTTTATACAGTCTCTGCTCCAGGAGCATGTTCGTAAGTCGGATTTGTTCACAAATCAGACAAAGTAAATTCTATACACCTTTAACATTTAGACGGAGAACTGAGACTGCGCCTTTAAACCACAAGGGGAATCCCGGTGACACAGCAGGGTCAGCTGACCTTGTTTAAAGGGAATACACTGGGAAGACATCGGGGCAAGATAACGATATGTGGTGTTTCCTGTGCACTTAAATGAATGCCATTTTGTCTCAGAGTGTTGGACTGTGAATTCTGTCTCATTACGGATTTTCAAAAATAAAGATTATTCACCATCGGGACAGATACTAGATGAACTCTGGCATATTTTCCAGCACCCTCAGTAAAACCTAACAGCTGTTTTACTTATAAATCTGCACAAATCTGTAACTAACGCTACTGGTTATTTTTAAGCAAAATTTTCACACCAAATATTGGTTGTGTTTATTTTATTACTCTTTAGTAACCTTTATAGAAGTTTCTATTTACATGCCAAACCTACTGAATGATCACTAAATTACCAGAATGCACAAGAACAAATATGATAAAATTTTAATAATTTTGTATATGTTTGGTCATTATTCTGTCTTAAACACATAAATTTTTTTATTAAAATTAAAATTTATAGTTATAATTAAAAAGCTGGCTCTTATACACAACCATCTGCTAGTTTTCTCAATCTGATTATTCACACAGCACTGTCGCCTTGCACCTCCAGGGTCCGGGTTCGATTCCCGGCCAGGCTCAATTCCCGTCTCTGTGTGCATGGAGTTTGCATGTTCTCCCCGTGCTTGGTGGGTTTCCTCCGGGTACTCCGGTTTCCTCCCACAGTCCAAAGACATGCAGGTTAGGCTAATTGGCGTTCCCAAATTGATCATACAGTAGTATGTGTGTGTGTGTGTGTGTGTGTGTGCGCTCTGCGATAGATTGGCACGCTGTCCAGGGTGTACCCTGCCTCGTGCCCTGAGTCTCCTGGGATAGGCTCCAGGTCCCCATGACCCTAAATACAGGATAAAGCGGTATAGAAGATGAATGAATGATTGTTCACACACGATTTATGATAGTAATTATTTATTTTAATGCTATGGTTTTGTTAATATAACCATAGAAAGGAGATGTTAAAATTCTTTAGAATTTTAACATCTCCTTTTTTTCCTCCAACAAAATAGCATGATTGTCTTGAGTCGTTTACTAATTATTTGAAGTGGTTTCATCTAACATTTTAATATACTGTACTGAGCATATATCACCCTTCCAGTTTTATTTATACTGCTTTTACAGCACTTGGAAAGCGTAATAACTATGAGTGACTTACAAAAGTGCTGTGTAGTCTCTATCAAAAACACATCTTCATCCTAGATCTCAACCTAAAAACTAAAACTCAGTTAGAGGAGGGTAATTCGACAAAGTGCTTGGTGCGAGCTGTTGACAATATCCTGGATTAATGCTATAAATTAGACTAAAGTGAAACCAAAACTGTATTTGACATCATGTTTGTCAAGTAAGACAAGAGCAAAAGGAATTAAGGAAGCATGAACTAAAATACAGGTTAGGTTGCACTGACCTTTCTTTTATTGTAAGTAATGTGTGCATGTTGAAACTGTATAAAACACATTAATTAATTCTTTGAGTGTTTACACTTTCATAACTCATCAGCACTTCTTCACTTATATTAAAAGCAGAATTGCTAATTCAAGTACTTAGTGAAGTGGTATCTAAATGTAAACCTAATCACAGTGGCAAATCATCGCGGTGAATCGTGATGAACCGTACTTACGACCACCGTGCATAGGTGAGATAGGGGTATTAGTAGTTAACAGATTATGGGCCAAACTTCGCCGGGTGATGATGGTAGAATAATGATAAAGGTCTTGACTAAAACAACATGCATGAGGAATCACAAAGGAGTTTTCATTTTCTGCAATGGAAAAGTACTAGAACTAGTTACTTTTATCAGAACGCTGTAATGACTGATTAATGACATTAATGACAGTAATGTTGTAATTAGTCACTTTAAAAAGTAATGTCCCAAACACTGTTAAAAAGAAGCACATGCAGTCAGGTCCGAGTTCATCTTAAGAAACTATATCAAGATGAACAGCAGATGGCACTCAGGAGCACTGTGAATGAAGTTTCAAGTATTTTCAGTCTAGAGTTCATCATTATTTTGCATACCTTAGATAGCTAGCCAGCTCATTGGGATGACATTGAAAGGAACCTGTCTGTCAGAGGAGATCATCTTGGTTCAGAATTGACAACCACCTGGAAGTAACTATGTAATTGCTGTTGCACGATAAAGGTCAAATATAACATTACCATTCTGACCTTTACTGTAACATTTTAGAAGGATTGTTACAGTCCAAAAAGAGATTTATTTATTTATTTATTTATTTTTTGCTACAGTCCTGTATGATCTTTCCACCCTAAAATGAACAATACAGATAAATTGAAGACAGGAAGTCATCAGGCTTTTATTCTCTTCCAAACAACAAACATCATCCACTTTTCTATATTTTCCTCTTTCTTCTCACAGTTTGGTGTGAGTAATAGTAACTGCCCTGTAGTCACGGTAACTACAGCCTCAGAGTAAGCTTCTGGTGAAGAGCTCATTACAGATAGCAGTTCACTGCCAAAAAGAAAGGGATTCTAAAGTGCCAGCTTTACCACACTTTTTTCTAAATATATGAACTAGGTTAGTAGTAGCTTTCCCCTGTATTTCACAGACAGAGTACTGGACAATCAATTGTCTCATTGAGACAGAGCCTTTTTTAAAAAAGGGTTTGTGGTCAGCATTTTTTCAGCAATTTGTGCTGCATTGGCTTTTCTGTAGGATCAGTATGGACAGGTCTTTGTGCATGGGTGAGCCTTGACTGCATGCATGGGTGACCCTTGGGTGCCCATGATCCCGTCACTGGTTTACTGGTATATACAGTAATGAATAATCAATGCTAATATGTTATGTGATTTTAATATGACTGATATGTTAAAATGGTTTAAGTAAGGTATGAAAACTAAATAAGGCATGGGCATATAAGAAAAACAATCAACATCATAGAAAGATTTAAATATTATTACATAATTCAATGTACTGTATACCAATTGTGCAAGTTCTCCCAGATTTTTCTTATTTGATCCCATCATAGGAAGACCATCACTAGGAGTGAAGTGGGAAAACTGTTCTTTTTCAATAGGATTGAACTTATAAAAACATACAAAAATCTAAACATACCGTAACTGGACCCTCTGTATGCAGGAACTGTAGGGAGGCATGGCTACTTGCAGCACTACTGTAGAAACACGATACATAAAAAAATAATATGGATGACTCTGCATCCACTATAATCCTGAATGTGAATGCAGCATACAGTAGATGATTTTTTCAATTATATTTTCAATTCGAAGCTATTTTTAAATTCAAAGCTCTATGTGTTTTCAGCATTTGTTTTTTCCTTTGCAGTTTTAATATTTTGTTATTATTATATTAGATCTCATTTGCCTTGATCTGGAATGCTGTGGTCTTTTCTATACTTTCTATCCTTTCTTAATGTAATGCTATCATTTAACAGCTATTTAGTTTCAAGTAAAGACTTCACTATTAAGCTCTTTAGTAAAGATAGAAAAGTCATTTCATTAGCGCTACAGCTTTAGAGCAATATACTGTAGAATAATAGATGTAGTGCATTTGTAGGAATGACGTTTTAATGTGGCAGGAGTAACCTCTAGATGGCTCTCTTTACTCATTGAATGTTTCCTGGCTCAGCTATGAAATAGTTCAGATTTGATGAGTCACTATCCATCTTTAAATGCAGATGATCAGCTGCTTTTCTGATGTTCAAATGACAAGTAATTCTCAAGTAAATTGAGAATTTGATTCATTCTCAACAGCAGATTCTCCATCCTGAAAGAAACCACTAATGTAATAATTCAAAAGCTTTTTTGGAAACAACATAAGACTTGAAATGAATCAAGTCCCATTAGTCAAAGGACTGTTGAAAACGAGCAGAGGATAATGAATGTTTGTACATGGGATGATAAATAATGTAATCAGTAAAATGGCTTTTGGCAGCTATCACGCAACATCTGTGCAAGTATGGGCCTGAATCTCCAACCTCATAGTCCTTTAGGACTACTCAGAGCTTCATTAAAGATGTGATATAAAACTTGAGAAATCTGGCAAAATAACAATCAACACGTACACATTTACACATCCTTTGCTCAAAACAAAATTTCTTCTCAGTAAACAATCATATCTGACACATCTGTAATGTTGTAAGCTGTGACTGAGAAGCTGCATATGAAATATGTGCCATTTAACTGTTCCAAAAACGTCTTGAAATGTGGACTGTTTGATATAATATGATACTTTGTCCAATCAATGTAAGAATCTGTATATTTAATATTTTGTTCTCCATGCTTTTTGAATTTTTATATATATATATATATATATATATATACACACACTACCGTTCAAAAGTTTTAGATCACTAAAATATAGTTTTAGATCACTTGCAAATTTCTTTTCATTACTGATTTATTTTCTACATTCTACAACAATACTGGGGATTTCAAAACTATAAAATAACACATATGGAATTAGGTAATTACGTAACAACAACAAAAAGAACAGTTAGCTGTTATTTTAAGACACAGAGGTCGGCCTTTCTATAATAGTTCTTGCAAGAACAGTATTGTCAAGTGCATTTGCAAAATCCGTCAAGCACCATAATGAAACTGTCTCTCATGAAGGCCGTCCCAGGAGGACGAGACCAAAACCTACCTCTGCTGCAGACCAGAAGTTCATTTAGAGTTATCAGCCTGAAAAATGACCAATTAACAGCAGCTCAGATTAGAGGCGTTATGAAGTCTTTACAGAGCAGAAGTAGCAGAAACATCTCAATATCAACTGTTCAAAGGAGATTCATGCGTATATATAAACTGCATAAAGCAAATGGCACGTCCAGATTTAAAAATATTACTAGAAAACATTAAATAATACAGCTGTCTTCACCCCACATCATTCTTATTATGCCAGTCATAAGACCTCATGATATATTAAGTCTTCAGTGGTATAATATACAATATACCAGCTTCATTTTTATGCATTCCTTAAACTATGCAAGCATGTACTGTAGACAATTTCTTCTTGTAAATCACTACTAGATTTGATTTCTAGCAGCAGTTGTCAAGCTGTAAATCGACAGTGTTTCTTTTTTCATGTGTTCAATTTAAATGTGGCACTTGGGCTTTTGTATGATTTACAACTTTAATTTATTACAGCTTTACAAAACATTTACAACAACTGCGCATTTCGTTCCTCCTGACGCTGCTGTATAGTTTCAGGCTATGATTATTCATCTTATTAAATGGTGTGTCCTTTTCGTGGGTGTGTAATACACAATGCAATTTCTGTTGAAGCTTAGATAAGGGTTCTGGGTCAAGAAGGTAAATCCAGCCGATGAGAACATAAAAGTTATCGGCCACGTAAGATTCCACTTAAAAGGCATTTGAAGATTAACATTTAAACAGATTAACCAGTTCAGCAAATTAAATTGTGAGTATCGAGGGACCAAAATGTATCAATCTATCAGTAGTTCATCATTAAACCTCTAAGTAGACATGCGATGTACTATATCACAAGGTCTCATCAGTCATATATTTAAGCAATATCACACAAGGAGTGCTGTTTTTATACAAAAGTTCCACAAATGGCATTTATTAGCAACAGATTAGGATTTATTGAATGATCTGCGGCTGAATGATGGTCTATGGTGTGTTCGTAGAAACTGATTGGAAGGGGAAGCATTGAGGGCAAAACCGCACACAGAACATCAGCCAAATAAAACATTTCAGTCTGATCTGGTAGGATGATGGTTTTCTTCTCATATGAAGCACACATGCTTCTCCTCCTCCATGCAAGAAAATCAGGGGATAGCATGAAAAAGTGGGTTGTTCTTGCTATTCCCATGTGAAAGATTTAGTATGGTTATCATTATCCATTTGGTCAAAATACTTGGGTACTGAATATTTTATTTGTTTATTTACTTATTTTATTTGAGCTATTGAACATCTTGTTTACATGCTACAATAGTTTAATTAATTAGGTAAATCTCAAATAAGCAGATTTGAAAATATAATACAGCTGCCGTGTAGTGCAGAGTTGCCTTTTAGTCAAATAATATGATATAATATAGATTTTATATAATTAAATGAAACAAAAATGTTTATATTGTAGGAAATGTCTTTCAAGTGTGTTGATGTCATCTAGATGTTTAATTCATTAAAAAAAAAAAAAACTTTGATAGATACTTGACTTACATGAGAAACCAACATAAAGTGTTTCAGGAAGACATTGGGCCACTATGGGCTGCCAGATATACAGTAAGTTGCTTGGGTCTGCAAATTAATTAATTTTTTAAATTATCTTAAAAGTTTTTCTCTCAGTTTTTTTTTTTTTGGTGGTGGTTGAGAGCGATTGAGACCTTGAGAATAGGATGGCCATAACATATTATTTACATAATTTTCATCAATGAGTTCAGTGACCTGCATGCTCCATGTGTTAGGCCTGTTTCATCATAGAGATAAGGTGATCAGCCAAAAAAACTTTGGATTGATTTCCAATGATGGCTCTAAGAGGAAAATTGGACTGAAACCAGCAGTATGTCTCTGAGGCCTTTGAACCAACAGTATGAATCATCCTGCTAAAAGAAGCCTCTTTACAAATTAGCTAAAAGACAAAAAGGCGATGGCATGCTTCTTCACCTAGTACGCAGTAACCTATTGACAGTCAGGCTGACGTCTTTTTAATTCTGAAGAGACAATCAATTCAAAAACAGCACATCCTCTACATCTTGAACACATTCTTAAACTACTGTACTAAATACTATTTCAGTAGACTAATGGGTATCAATACTATTTTATTAGATATTATTAGATTATATATTTTTTGCCAGGTCTTCAAGTTTAAAGTTTGTCAGTGCCAGTTTGTGAAGTTTGTCTTTAGATTTGTCCATGTCCATAATGAGGAATGCCTCGAAACTGATATATAAACCCCCTGTGAGCAAGCCCAAGGCAAAAATAATAAAGGAAATCCCTTGCCTCACATTAAGAAACCTTAAAGTAAAACATGATCCTATATAAAGAAAACCCACCAGTTCCTAAGGGAACTGGAGACTGATGGAGGAGAATAATGAAGAGAAGCAGTGAGGGTGCAGGAAATGAGCAAATAAACATTAATTTCCCAACTTTAGTCAAGTATAAGAATACTGAGTTGACATAACAGCACTTGTGGCTGATAATCCAGTTCATTCTTCTTGGTGCTTGCATGTTGTTCTTGTTGGTTTTGGCAACACCCCTGCAGGACTGGATGGGTTTCATAGGTCTTTTTGCGGTGGTTCAAATTTGGTCCATTTTTGGTCCAGTAGACAATGAATAACTGACATCAGTCTTATGGAGAGGGTTAAGTTATGCCACATCATGCTGCATGTAGGCACATACTGTACGAGTTACTTGCTCTACTGTACAGTATCTATAGTGGTACCTCGGCATACAAATTTAATCCATTTTGGAGGCAAGTTCTTACTTTTCTAATAGAAAGTCTATCTTTTATTCTTGCTACCCTCCTTGGTAACATTCTTGGGACCTGTGGTGCTACCGTATGACTTTACTAAATCTTGCACAAAGTGCAAAAAAAGTAATAAAAATAAAAATTTTAACTCATGTTCGGTTCAGCTTAGTTTGGTGGCTTGTCTGCCGAAAATGCATCATTTTCCTTGGAACTTGGAAAAAGTTCAATTCCTAATAGCACTGCTGAGGTACTACTGTACCTGCATTATTGTTTTGGCAAAAAAAGTTTATTTATTTATTTATTTGTTTATTTTTGAATATATAATGAATATGGGAAAAGACAGAAAAGGCAAAATAAGACATTTAATTGCACTGTTAAGCACCCATTTTTGGACAAACTAATACCAATACATATCATACTGTAGCTCCATATGATTTGAAAACCCGAGCTTGGATTACAGATCCCGATGCACTACCTCCACTCGCACACCCGAACTTCGTAAATTACCCTGTTTTTTGGACAGATTGCCCTTTTACTTGATGTAGCAGCGCTGACCTACAGTACCATGGTGAGGTTTTTCAGAATAATGACAGAAAATCAAACACAACCTCCAACTCTCTCCATGATCTTCACAATATGGTGTGTAAACATAGTGTTACCCATACAATGTATTCCTTACTCAAGGACTTTATAATGATGTCAAATTTATTTTTTCCTTTTCACCAGTTGTTACCCAGAATTCTTGTGACCTCAGACTGTTTGCCACCTGGTGCAGACTAACGGGGTAATCCTTTGAGTTCCCCTGAGTCACCCAAATTAAGAAAGCTTCGTTTCAAGCATATGTTTGTCACTTCTCATCCTTCTTGCTACAGTATTTCCTACTACAGTATTAAAGGTTGGATAAATAATTCAGGCTTCAGCTATAGACTTCAGATATCTATTTGTCTTTATCTATCAATATATTGGGGTACAGTACACCAATCAATGCAAAAAATATTAAGCCCAATATTGTATAGGTTCCTCTTTACAAGACCTCTGGCCTGGGTTGCGGGGTTGGTCCTCCATGGACTGAAATAGTTTGTGCAATTGAAATCTGGAGAATCAAGAGGCTGGATCAACAACTTTGAACTCTTTGTATGTTAAACCCTGTATGTGTCAGGCTGTGATGCACTGGGTGTTGGGAAAGATTTCTATGGTGGTCAGAATTAAATTGAATTTTTTTCAGCAGTTTGTGCTGCATTACCTTTTCTTTGGATCGCACCAGACAGGCTAGGCTTTGGTCCCCATACATGAGACTTGCGTACCCATAATCCTGTCACCAGTTGCATAAATAGTCCTCGTTTTTAATGACTGTGTGGATCACAGCAAACATGGTTAAAAACATAGTTTAAACCTTTTTGGAAATGTAAACACCTCTTGATCAGCTATTTTGTATTTAGTATTTTATGTTCTTATAGCTATTAAGCTCCAACAGCTACTCAAGACACTGGAGATATCTTGTGTCAACACGCCTAGCCAAGCTTACAAAGTTGTAGTACGCTCTCTTCATACATAATTGATGCACTATAGTGCCAATGACATTTTTGTGGCAAAGGAGAAAATTGTCCTTGTCATTTTGGAGGTCATTATCTGCCACATTCATCCTTATTTGTGTCAGTTTGTCACAGTACTCTATTAACATTTCTACTAGTGACATTGTTTTTAATTTTCAGTTTCAATTACTAAAGGAGCAGAACTCGGTTGACCTCCTGATTACATGCCACAGACACACAAAAACGGAGCATAGTCTTCAATTTGGCTCTCCTTCCTCCAGTCTTAGTTTCATTATTGTGTCTACACAATCAGTTCTTCTAGAGAGCAGGAATATATTTTATGAAATCATGATTTATTAAGCGAATATACTTGTCAGGAATAGGTGATGGATGATTCATTTAACTAGATCACAATTTTACATCGTGCTACATTAGTGCCTATAGCAATAATATTCAATTAAATTTCCTAAAGGTCCATTTACAAAGTATTACAACACATACAATTTCTTCCCACAATTTCTATCCACTTTAAATAATCAACTTTGTTTCTTGCTCTCAGTATGATATTATTTTGTAGCCTAAAGAAGTTCAGCGCAGACCTACACCAGCTTTAAAAAGAGCAGCTGGAAGTGCAGGTATGCCATTACTTGCTGGGAATCTGTATGGTATGGAGCTTAATTGCATTGAACACATGCTGTGTTAAAGTTTCCTCTTCATGCTCTAGGCTTAGATTGGCTCACATTTCATGGCCTGTAAAGATCTACTCAATCATAACTAATCACAACTTAGAAGAGACCATTTGGTTCTAAAGATTTCTTTATATATTTATACTAAAACGTGTTAGTGATGCCAACTGTACTGTGATCCATAAAACATATATAAACAAGACTCGCACTGCTGATTTGTCTCCACCTCAGCTGATCCTTCAGTTAATTGAGTAATTCATGCACTACAGCTTCAGCACCCTTCAAAATAACATAAGCATGTGCCAGAAGTGGGAAAGGTACCTCCGATCCACAGTATATAAAATTAAGATCCAATTATTTGCTACATGTACCTTACAGCAGAGTGAAATGATCACTTACTCATCTTCTATACCGCTTTATCCTGTATTCAGGGTCACAGGGACCTTGAGCCTATCCCAGGAGGCTTAGGGCACAAGGCAGGGTACACCCTGGACAGGTTGGCAATCTGTCGCAGGACACACACATACACACACTACAGGCAATTTGGGAACGCCAATTAGCCTAACCTGCATGTCTTTGGACTGTGGGAGGAAACCGGAGCACCCGGAGGAAACCCACCAAGCACGAGGAGAACATGCAAACTCCATGCACACAGAGACGGGAATCGAGCCTGGCTGGGAATCGAACAGACAAACTTTTTAAAAATATATTTATATAGATATGTACGACTCTATCACAGTCTTGTGAATTTAGTGGGCTGGATTAGCACCTTAATCAGACTGATAATTTGACCCCCCTAATCTACACACAATTTGTGTTTTTTTGCACATTTTTATTTACCATAAAAAACTAACTATTTGTTTTTTGCTACTAGAAATCACTAGACGTTTATGCCACATTTAAGCTTACTTTGCATGCACCTACTGTCAAAAGAAGTTGCTTCAAGTGTGCAACTGTCAGTGAAACATGCAGTGTTTCAGGTTCTACATCTGAAGACGGTTCAAAGCAGTAAAGCTCCCCAAAGGTATGGGTTTGTCCCACTAACAGATGGACATATAGTTTAGTATGAACTAGCAAGCGAACTGAATAAAGCTTGAGCGAGATGTATCTGTAGTTCTGCATGACTGTACCATGTGTATTATCAAATCTCGGGCTGCTCGCTTTCCTTGACTCAACATCAAATACAGTAGGAGGCTGCTCTTTTTTCGTTCCCACCAAGGAACTCATCTCCTGGCAGTCACTCTTCAGAGAAATATTTTCTATTTCCCAAGGCAACCAGAGTGAGCTGAGAGTGAGAGTCGGGCACAGAAAATGTGAACGAGAGAGTATTTATGGAGAGAGGAGACAAGTGGCTGTCATTTGCCCTTAGGTCATACAGCAAGGTCCTCCACCGGGGCGAGGAGTATTAAGCAGTCTGCACAAAAAAAAAAAGTTTTTTTTTTTTTGGTGCTCATTTTTTAAAGTTGATTTGCAAAGACCAGTACTGCTCCTGTAATCATGTATTGAAGGCAATAAACCACTTGTAGACACTAAGATATCTGTGTCAGAATAAGAATAAGATATATGGAAGAAAAGGTTCTTGTTTCACAGATCTCAATCAAACCTAGCATTCAAAATGAGTGATTTTTTTTTTTTCAAGCCCTTGTATAACCCTTACGCCTCACCTGTCTCTTAACTGGCTTTCTTTAATGTTTTGAAAATTTCCCTGCTGAGTCTAAGGGTTCACATTTTCTTGTCTTTCAACCTTTTTTTTTTTAATGCCTGATGGTTCTTTCATAAGAAACATACTAGGCTTTTTAAGTAGTCAGTCTCTTTAGAAGCCATTCAGAGTCTCTGCTCTCATCAAGGAAACATTTGACTCTTTTAGCTTTTTCAATAAAAGCTGTTGCTTTTCTAAAACCAGATACCAGTTATTGACATCTATATTAGTGTTGCTAATTAATGCACTTCCTACACCTACCCATAACCCTAACCATAACCTCAGTAAGCTTTGATTTCTTTCTCTTGCTTTTGTAAATAAACGCTGCAGTCCTTACTTACTTAGGATTCTGAGCCTGTATTGCACAGGTTGCCTGGATACTAGGATGGTATTTTATTACATTTGGCAGATTTTCTCACAAACTTATACAAGTATGGAAATTAGAGTTTCTACCCTGTGGAAATCCTATTAGCTAAATTAGTCAGAGTCAGAGTTCTCCATTTCAGAAAGAAAAAGCAAAAAAATAAAATAAAAATAATTAATAACAGCATTCTCTGTTCAATCCAAGGTGCATGTACTGTTTATATATGTACAGTCAGGTGAGTATTTTTGGCATTTGGCCTCTGTACACCATGACATTGAATTTAAAATGAAGGACTGAGAAGTCAAGACTTCCAGCTTTAACACAGTGGGGTTGAGAAAAATGTGGTATTAACCATTCAGGAATTGCAGCCATTTTCACGCACACACACGCACACACACGAATGAACACACACGCACCCATGTTACATGGCTCATAAATAATGGAACAAACGGTTGCATGTCCAGGTGTGGTTTGTTCTCTTGTTACTCCAAGACTAATCAAGCAGAAGAAAGGCCTGTAGGTTGTTCTGAGTTTTACATTTGCATTTGGTACAGTAGCTCTTCACTAAAATATTCAACAATGAGGTCCAAAGAGGAGGCCATGGCTAGGATGAAAAATCTAGCCTTAAACCTATAAAAAAGATGGCAGTGGCAAAATACAACAGTTTCGAACATTCTTAAGAAGAATAAATTAACTGGCAAGCTCAGTAACAGCAGAAGATCAGGGAGACCACAGAAAACAATTAAAGTGGATACCTGCAGAATTCTGTCCTTGGTGAAGAAAATCTTTTTCACAACATCTAGGACTCAAAAACATTCAGATGCTTCACAACTAGGCGCAAACCACTGGTAACGATCAAGAACAGAAAGGATAGATTAGACTTTTCCAGAAATATTTGCCAGATACTTTGATCTAATGAAATCAAAGTTAACTTGTACCAAAATAGTGGGAAGAGAAAAGTATGAGGAAGGAAAGTATAAGCTCATCATTCAAAGCATACCCCATTATCTTTCAAATGTAGTGGAGGCTGTGTTATTGCATATCGCATACACTAATTATGTACTGTATCTCTGCCAATGAAACAGGGTCAATGGTGTTTGTTTATTGATGACCTGACTGCTGATAAAAGTAACAAGATAAATTATGAAGTGAATCTATGCATAGATTCAGCCAAATGGTGCAAAATTGACAGGATGCTGCATTATACTGGAGGTGGATAATGACTCTAAACATACAGTGAAAGCTACCCAAGGTAAAGCAATGGAATATTCTTCACTGGCCAAGTCAGTCACCTGATCTCAACTCAATAGAACATGATTTTTACTTCCCGAAGTAAAGACCAAATGCATAAAGGACCACAGACAAGCAGCACCTGAAGACAGCTGCAGGAAAGGCCTGGCAAAGCATCTTGGCTGAAGAAGGTACATTAAGGCAATCCATATGTTTGCAATTATATTATGTATGTTTGTTCCATTATTTATGATCCTCCTAAAATGGGAGGAAAATGGTGTGTGTATGAAAATGGCTGTAATTCCTAAATGGTTAATGCAAAAACTTTTGTCAAACCCCTTGAATCAGAGTAAAGTTCACATCTTTAGTGTTGGGCAAATGCAATAATACAGTGATAGAACTAATTGAACATAACATATTATAATAAAAAAAAGATCGAGGTGAAAAACATAATCAGATAAGGATGATGTGAATATTCACTGGATAGAGTAGAACAATTTGAGATGCATCAAATTAAAAAGTGACAGCAATGTGAAAATGAATGGCACTAATTACCTTTTGGTCAGACAATCTACCTTTTATATTAATGTTTTTAGGTTGTAAATATTACCTATAACAGTCCAAGACGTGATGCCAGCTAACTGCATCTTTTTGCTCACCCATTATTAGGAGGCGGCATGACTTATTTAGTGGTTTGGAGAATATACTGTAAGCATGCCTCTTCTACCTCTGAGAGCACAGACAATCGACTCAAACAGCATTTGCTTTTCTGGTTTGCCACTTGGGTGCCCATATTTTAAACCATAAAAACAATCCATTTTCTACAAGTGGTAAATACAACAATATGTTCAGTTAATAAACTTAACTGTTATTATAAACTACAGGTTAAAATTTGCTATTTTGCAAAACCTTTAACACAAGATAATTTCCAGATAATCAAACATTCAACAAACAAACAAACAAACAAACAAACAAGCTAGAGTTGTAGAAGTGGTAATATTTTAACAAACAATTTGGTCTTTTTTTTTTTTTTTACAAATTTTCTCTCCTAAATTTTTTTCCTATTGAAAATGGATGGTGGTTTTCCTTTCTTTTAAAGGGGTTGTGACACTAAGCATGCATAATCTACACCACCATGTCTAATGTCAAAAGGCTTGTTTTGCCAGCATTAAAAAGTGAGTTCATATACTACTGTAGCATGGATTATTTTATAAAATGGATTCATTATTACAAGTCAGACCCCCTTACAACCCAACAACTATTTGTTAACTTTTTACAGTGTTAAGGAAATATGCCTGAATCAACTCTTTCCAGGGTTTATCCCACCTTTCGCACCAAGTTCCCTGGCTTCAGGCTGCATGTGACCCTTCAAAGGAGAAGAAGTATAAAGTTTAGAGGGATAGATGGGTGGATGGCTAAATCAGTATAATAGTCACTTTCAAAGCAGTCACAAGTCAGTTCATTTACTTTGTGTTTTGGTCTAATGATCCAAAAAATAAACATCTTTCAGTTTGCCTTACTGGAAATCCTCAAAAGCCAAAAGTCATCAAAATCACCCCCCACCCCCACCCCCAATAATTTAGTATATAATTACATAAAGTATATAATTACAAGACTCAAATTCAATCTTATTTTATTATATCCAAAATTCTATCATTGTTGTTTTTTTAACTAAAGTGTTGCAGTATTTGAAAAATATAGTGATGTACTGTAAATAGTGTGACAATAATAAAATACTGCATACAGTATACTAATGCTGCAGTTCCCAAATTAATCCTGGAAATGACTCCTGATTGGGGATTGTGAGCAACACAGGAGCGGAACAGATTTACAGAGCAAGGGAGAAATTAATCACCTGCTCATTTGGCTCCTATACACTGTCATAGGTTGAAGTTCTCCCTTCTGCATGGCAGCTATTTGTATTTGTCTGATGAACTTTTATGCACAGCATCTGAATTTGCACAACCATGTGAGGCAAGCTGTGAAAAAAACTTTTTTTAACAAATATTAGTTTTTTCTGTACAACCAAAACTGTAAAAATGTTGTCTCGAAACAATTCCAATTAAGAAAAACAGACAATTTACTGTTTATGTTTTGCCAATCCAACGAAAATACAGTATATGGCTAAAATTATGTAACCACCTCATCACATCCATATCCTACTCCATAACATTTAGTTCACTTGTCCCACTATAACAGTCCATAATCTAGAAAAGCTTTTGATCTTGAAAGTGTTTGATGCATTTGAAGTAAGATCCCTGTGCAGGATTTTCCTCCACTCCAACCTTTGGCAAGATACTATATCTTTCTGGATCTGACTTTGTCATGCAGAAACAGGATAATAATTCTGACAGCTGAACATACACATTTTAGACAATTGTGTGCTTACAAAACCATCATATGGATGTGATGATCAGGTATCTATATATCATATTTCAGATTCTGTCAGATATGGCCCCATGCCAAAACTTCTAGCTAATATCCTACTGGTCTGTTCCCAACACTCTCATTAACACATCAATCATATTCACTAATTACAATGAACCTCATTACTGAACTTCCAGTATCCTATGGTGATACCACGATCCTCAACATAGAATAGTTTTCTGAAGACTGCTGCTTTGCTTTTATGCTATGAGGAACTTTACAATTAATATGTATAAATATCACAATCAGAGGTGGAAGCTAACAATCCTTACTGTACTTAATTGCAGTTCACACATCTATTTTATCTGAGTAATTTTATTGGTGGATATATTTACATTGTTGTTAGCATTGTGTACAAACAAGTTCTGTAGGTCCAATTTGTTCATAAGTCCAACAAACTTTGTCTAGGTACTAGGATATTACAGTTTTTCTCGATTGCTTAAACACATTTGCCCACTCTGACATCACATTTTCAAAACAGTTAACACACAGGAATAAACTGAAGCTCAATGGCCAAAATGACTCCTTTTGTTAGCAAAATGCTCTAACACTCACAAAACATTAAAAACATGCAACATAAGCAAATATTTCCATCAAACTCCACAACTTGTGGTCAAATTAATTTATTCTTTCAATCAATCATTACACGATGGATAACAAAATACAGCCATCAATATGCAATATAATACTTTACAAACTCAAATGGATACTGAAAAAAAAAAAAAACTACCAAAGAAAACTTATGGGTGGAAATACCTTAAAAAAAAAAAAAAAATATATATATATATATATATATATATATATATATATATAAATATATATATGTAAATATATATGCAGGCAGGAATTGCATCATAATACGAGGCTGTGCTGCAAACTATTCATTCACAAGGCATGAGTGGTGGAAAGCCACATTGTACCAAATTATGACATACAGAGTCATGCCAGGCCTCAACAGCCCTCTCTCTCCGGGTGGAATCAGTATTTCTTTCAATGCATCAAGAAATGTGTGTGGCAGTGTGTGGATTCTATAAAGTAAAAGCAAAAATCATGTCAAAATTGACATTACTGTATGATAGTCACATAAATAGGACTGATGAAACATCTGCATTACTGTAGACACAGTTTGTTCTGCAATGCAGTTGAAATACACAGTGGTATACATTACAGTAACACTGTGAATTACCTGTTCTCATTCCTAAAAAGCCAGAAAATAGATGCCACAGTGCTCCGACTCAGAATGGGCTGGACCCTCTGTCCAGCCTCTCTAAAGGACAAACCATGATTGATGACATGGTCAATAATTGTTGCCCGAATTTTATTTGGAACTTGAGCTCGATTTTGTCCTCTTGCTGCTGCAGCTCCTTCACCTCGCATACGAACTCCTCTTCCTCGGGCCCCTCTGCCACGGCCTCTTACTCTCCTTCCGAGGTGGCATCTTTTGTAGAGGGATGAGGATTGATTGCTGATTGAAGAGTTGTGCAAACAAGTTTCACACAGGTGCATTGGATATTCATAATTATGCAAGTACTTTCTATCAGCTGTTAATAGATGTTTTCCTTTTGTTCAACACAGTGAATCCAATGGAGTTTGGGATCTTTCAATGAGATCTGATGTGACTGTTTTGACAAAGGGTGTGAAAAATGTGTGAAACAAATGAAAAAGTGTTCAGGCTTTTGAAAGAGAAGACTTCTCCAGTGCTTAGAATGTGATGATGAAGATCAAGTGAATCCCAGTTTCACTGAGCGTGTCTTAGCAAATGAGAAAAACTGGCTATACACAGTATAAAACTAACATGTTGCATGACCTTGAATGATTAATTTAAAAGAACGAGCAATGTCTACGATCATTTCATCTCGCTCCATTCTCTCAACTATTTACACTTTTGTCTCCAACTTTATTGCTTGGCACTTCTTAGCAGTACTAGATTCATTGCTGCTGTTTTAAATGTTTGTTGCTGGACATCCTGAGATGCAAGCTGCATGCATGTGACAATTTACACCAGACATGTGATCTAACTCTCATGATTGAACATACCCAAACGCATGTTCCTATCTTGGAAAGTTCGTAACTCGAATGTTTCATATATAAGGGACATACTGTACTTTTGTATTTTTTAATTCTCAAATAAAAATGTAAATGGAGGACTTCTTTGTTAACTAGCGTAATATTTTATCTAGGGTATCTTTACTCTTACTGATCACAATCAAGTGAATATCACCCCAAAATGATTTGTTTATTTTGCCTGTCCTACCTCTGCATAGATAGTGTAGATTATTATTATTATTATTATTATTATTATTAGGAGTAGTAGTAGTAATATTATCCAAAGGCTCCTACAGTAGGTTAAATTCAACCTACAGGCTCATGTGTGACGACTCAGATCAGATGTTTTCATACTTTTTTTTTTTTTTACAGAAAAAAAAAATCAAACAATGAATGCAACTTCCTAAAGCACCTCTTGTGCCATTGTTTCTCATTGCTGTTGATCATTACAATGCCTATGGGAACATTGCAATTTTATCCCAACTTTTCTTTGTTAATACCCAATTTACTTGTATAGAACACACTACTGACCTTTTAAACTAGCTCTACTGAAACACCTCATATTGTTTTAGTCTTTTTACTGAGATTTGCCAAATGTTTCAAACAAAATGTGATGCTGTTATACCTTAATAATGTTTTTTTTTGTGCACCAGGGAGATCTGGCATATGAATATAAAGAATGATAACAATTTAAATTTCCAAGCTAATTCAATGGTTCGCTTCAGCTGTTATGGGGAATCTGAAAAGCAGTCAGCGTCCGCGTCAGCGTTTCTTGCGAGAGGGCAAATGAAAAAGGGAAGTTGACCTTGCACAAAACAAATGATATGAAGAGGAGCAATTTTCCCCTAAATTAAAAAAGCAACAGAAGTGTGAGATTATACAGTTTTAGATTCGCATGGATTCAACATACATATTCATTTGTAAATGAGATTTCATGTGTGATAACGGTTTGCAAAACACAGTATGAGCTTCACTTTAGGGAAGCAAAACTATCAAAAAATATATTTTTAGTTAGTCAATGCATGAGTATTGTAGAAGTAATTCAGATGGCATGTGATGATGCCAGTTTGTCCTCTGACCCTTCTTTCGAATGCGTTTTGTTTTCCAATTGCTGCAAACTTTAAAAATATTAAACTAAAAAACTTATTATTTTCTTTCCTTCAAATACAAATTCTTTCCATAACATTATACATCTATAACATTCCGTAACCTAGGTTATCTTTTATATAAATTTGGTTGTGCAAACTGTTAGAAATTTTGCGCATGCACTGAACATATGTTCTTTTCAACTAAACCCATTTTTTGTTCCCCATACATAATGTTTCTTTCAGTCAAATGCTTTCGACCCATTTTTGTGAACCAGAGATGCACCAACTTTACTATAGAACTAAAATGAAGTTTCTTCTCCAGAAGACAAGGTGTTGTATAGGCTAGGGTTTAAGTCTAACAGCAGGAGAGTTATCGATTTGGAGAGTTCATCCACCAAGAATGGATAATCACATCTGCACAAAGCCCAAATCTCCCCTGGATGCCTCTCATTCGCTCCACTTTGGATGAAGAATAAACAGACTTCTTGAGTTTCTTTCTGAGCAGAGCAGTCTTCACATGCAGCCTATCTACCCATGCTGAATATTAAATGACGCAAGTTGTAACACACAAAATGAACAAAATAAAGAATAAAGAAATATTAACACTTTTACCCCACTTTTATTATTATTATTATGATGAAGATATAATGAAGATACTGTATGTTATTATGAAGATATAAGTTGTGCTAAAATTTTATTAATACTGAAGGATTTGTTCAATTTCTGCTTATCAAACCAGGTGTCTGTTATAAACAAAAAAATCTCAACTTGGAATTAAATTAGAATTGGAATATTTTAGTCATAATCTATGACAGTATTTTTCTTAAAACTAATATCTAAAACAGGATTATCAGTGAGATTCTCTAGTCAGGATTTTACTACCTTTATTACTTTCTCTCACACTGGGCATCACCATAATGCATAACCAGAAAAATGTCAGGATAGCTGTGAAAAGAAATAGAAACTAAAGGCAAGTTTATGGTTGATGGTTTTAATCACTATGCTATAGGATCTCCTGGATGTCTCAGATGTGCATAAAACAAGAGATGCTTTTTCCCGACTTTGTATTATCACCTATTCAAGAAATATATAAGAAGCATATCTTGTTAAAAAAAAAAAACTATTGAGAATTTTCTAAAGAAGACATGTGTCGCCTGTCTATTGCACATGATACTTTTTTAAAAAAGTTGTCTTTTGTACAGAAAAATCAATTGTATTAATAAATACTTCAGACAAAAAGGTTCTATGAACTATGACTATAGTTATAGTCAATTTTACTAAGAAGTCCTTTATTCTTCAAAACCTGCGGGATCTTGTACAGAAGACTGTTTCTTGACTGCTACTGCCTGGTTCATCAGTGTCCAACAGTGTTCTACTGCGTTTAGGTCTTTAGATGACCCAGGCCATAGCTCCAGAAACTGGATACCATTGTCAGAGGCAGTTTTTAGTTTTATTTTTCCAGCTGTTACGACCCCCGGTCTAGGGTCCAGGGACGCAACAAAGAAAATAATAAATAATGAATAATAATAAATAATTAGTACAACTCTTCAGCCAAATAGGCTAGAACTAGTGAACTATTAGTGAAATCACTTGTTTTGTGCATAGGGAGAACTATAATACATGACATATGTCGCCTTAATACTTTTGGCCATCATTGCATATTTATCCTGTAAGCCGCAAAACAATTAAGCCATGGGCAGATCCACTATCTTTAAGTAAATCCCAGTTCTTGAAATGTGGCCAGGGTTAAGGAGAAAGGAGTCTTGTTGATTAAGGATACAGGATTAAGGTGCTTTCTACATAGACGTCTTTTTTGTTTCATTCACAACTAGGCGACATTTACAGTCACCGATACACCTGCTTTCATGTTTTGGAAGAAGGGAGAAAATGAAGAACCTGGATACATCTCACACAGACACAGAGAGTACTGTACATCAAAATCTCCACAGAGACAATACCCCGATCAAATAAATCTCACACTGTCCTGCTGCATCAGTACATCACCCACTATTTTTCCACCATCCTAAAAAAGACGTATTTAAAAGTTTCCCTGTAAAATTTAAACGTCTCATTTATTTTTGGCACAGACATATGTTTCACGCCTTATAAACATCCTCTGCTCACTGAGCCGTGTCCTCCCATCTCCTGCAAATCATCTTAGTTGTGTGAACTAGGGTAACATCTCTTTATAATTCATCTGTCAGCTTTCTCTTTTATCTCAGCTCTTATACAGCTCCTGGCTTTGAGGATACACACGTCATAGGAGGAAGAAAAGCAGACTGACATGAAACAAGATAGAAACCAGTGGATGCCGGCTGTGGGAATACAATTTACCATAATCAGTGGGTCATTAAAATAGGTCCCGCTGTGGAATATTAATGCAGCATTGCGACTATTGTTAGGTATTGTGGTTCTTTGGTGGTCCATGTTTGAGGCCTGTTGTTGTCCATGTTTGATACTACAGGGAGACATAAAGGTTTAACTCATATCTACAGTAAATCTCTTTAAAATCCACATTGTTATTGACTGGAGTCTTCAGCATAAAACAACATCTTTTTCATTGTAGATTACATTGACATGTGGCAAATGCTCAAATCCAGAGCGACTTACAAAAGTGCTTTGAAGTTTCTAACATGAAATAGATCCTTACACATGTTACTACTGTAGATTACTAGATTAATGAGATTGATTTGTTAGCATACTTACTGTATAAATCATTTTCCATTGTATTTCAAGTAATACAATCAAGGCTGTATTTATTATTTAGTGAAAGATAAAAATAGAAATTATTTTGTGGTACTCCTCATATCTTCTTTTTTGTCCTTCGACAGTTCCCTTTCAGGGGTCGCCACAGCGACTCATCTGCCTCCATCCAACCCTATCCTCCGTATCATCTTCTCTCATGCCAACTTACTTCATGTCCTCTCTCACTGCATCCATAAATTTCCTCTTTGGTCTTCCTCTAGACCCCCTAGCTGGCAGGTCCAACCTCAGCATCCTTCTACCAATACTGTATATTCACATTCTCTCCACTGAACATGTCCAAACCACCTCAATTTGGCCTCTTTAGCTTTATCTCTAAAACATCTCACATAATGAACTCATTCAAAGATCCTTACCACTCTCAAAGGGAACCTCAACATCTTCATGTCTACTACCTTCAGCTCTGCCCCTGTGTTTTCTTCAGTGCCACTGTCTCTAAGCTGTAGAGCATCGCTGAACTCACCACTGTCCTGAACACATTTCTTTTCATTCTCACTGATACTCTTTAATCACACAACACACCCGACACTTTTCTCCACCCATTCCGACCTGCCTGCACACAGTCTTTGTTGCTCTGGATCGTTCACCCTAAGTACTAAAAGTCTTCTCTACATCTGCTCCCAGTAGCCTCACCATTCCACTTGGGTCCCTCTTATTCACACACATGTACCCCATCTTGCTGAAATATTCATTTCTCTGCTTTCCAGTGCGTACCTCCAGCCCTCTATATTTTCCTCCACCTGTTACAAAGCACAATTTCATCTGCAAACATAATAGTCTATGGAGACTCCTGTCTAACCTCATCTGTCATCCTGCCCAACACCAGAGCAAACAAGAAGGGGCTCAGAGCTGATACTTGATGCATACCCACCTCCACCTTGCACTCTTCTGTCACACTGTCACACGTATTCCACTGTCTCACAGCTCCTCTTCCAGCACCCTGTGATACTGTACACTTTCTCTAAATTTACAAAGACACAATGCAACTCCCTATTACCTTCTCTGTGCTTCTCCATCAGCATCCTTAAAGCAAATACTGCATCTGTTGTACTCTTTCTAGGCATGAAACCATATTGCTGCTCCCAAACACTCACCTCTTTCCATTACTCTTTCCCACAGCTTTATTATATGGCACTCGTCATAGCAATATACAGTATGTACAGTAAATGCGCTAGTCTCAGTAGCAGGTTCCTGGTGTACCAGTGGTTGACTATGAGCACTGTCAACATTCTGACCATGGTTTGCATCTTGCTCAGAAAATAAGGTTAATTAATGAACAAAAATTTTAAATGTAAACTTACATTAGCAATTTTAGAATTGTATGTTTTTTTCAGTTGAGAGATAAAAGAGATGTTTTTATATTTAGAGATTTGTTTATTCCATAAACAAATGTTTTGTAGTTAATGTTTCTAGCTGATGTAGTTTCATTAAAGTAATTATTTCAAAAACTATAAAAAATTTTTTATCATTGTCCATAAGGTTGACAATTTAACATTGCCAAAACATGTTGACAGCTAAAAATTCTTACTGGGTTGCTCGTCATATGATAATTTGTTAACAAAAAACAGATCTTGATCACAGGAACATTTTATAAGAATTCAATCAAACATGCCTGAAATGGTCAGATTTGATTAAATTTGAAGTAAATTAATACTGCAATGTTATTAAATAAAGTCAATAACTTAATACTTTCATAAACCTGAAAATATTTAAATAATATATATTTTTTTAACTTTAGCTTAACTTCCACCTTGAATATAGTATGATTTTGACGCAGTATCAAGCTTGCCATTCTTATTTATTTTATTTGTTTTTTTTAACCTCTGGTATTAACTTATATATTTATATATATACTGTATATTGATACGTCTCAATATGTATGCTTTTGCACTTGGCTTCTGTGAATGGTATTTTTTCATTTGCTTCCTCCTGTATTGATCAATACAGTTGAATTTCATAGATCACCTAACGTATATTGATGGACATGACAAGGTTAGAGGCAAAAAAACTAATAAAAAAAAAAAAGACAAATAGTTTCCAAATCTGTCAGATCTGGACCAACATCCTACCATATTGAGGTCAAATGTTGACATCTCAGAGAAAAAGCATTCCAAGTATTGATTTTTTCCCCTTTCACATAAAAAAACAGGAAATATATTGTCTTGATGGATGACTCATTTAGTTTTTTTTTTTAGTCAAGTTTTTTTTTAGTCAAGCTTTTTTTTTTCTTTGATTATGTTCAGCTTTCAGTGGAAACAAGCACTCGTAAATTTAATTAACTTTCTAACTTGAGGATAACCCCGATATGTTAATTGCCAGATTATCATATTTAATAGATGTACGGACTTCACTAAACAGTACTGGTGAATGTTCCCTATATTCAATAAACACAGCTCATCCTTGCCCTCCTGACCTGGCAATTTATTATAGATTCATTTCTGTGGATTTATTAAGTGAGAGCACAGGCTGGCCAAGGCTACAGCAGATTTTTTCCCAGCACAAAAAAGATTAGTTAGAAAACTGGAAGGCACTCAATGGTATTTTCAAAAGTGCGGTCCTTTCACCATACTTGGAATACTTTCTGTAGAACACGATGTGACAAAATGTAAAAATATTTCAGTGCATATATTTTTCTGCTTTTACTTACTTAATTTTTTGTGTATTGTAGTATGGGGAAGGGGCTGCAATCATGTTTCAAAATACTGAGATGAAAATGTGACACCTTAGTAGAGGTTTATAAACCATTTTCCCTAAATTGACAGATTTGTGGAGTGTTTCCATCACTTTATAAAAGAAATATAAATTCCTCTAGCAATTATTCACCACAAAGGTATCATTTGTGAACAGGTACTGTAGACTCTTTGAGTTTGCTAACCATGAGCTGACTCCAAAGCTCTTTGCTGATAATCTTAACTTTTTCTTTACACAGTAGTAGGCAAAGCGTCTCGGGTTACTTTGCAGTAACCCTGTTCCCTGAAAGGCGGGAACGAGATGCTGCGTGAAAACGCTATGGGAACCATTTTGTCGCGTTGCCGGTGTTTGTCGCGAAGCATGTGTGCAAACACGCCAAGTTTTTTGGCTATATATAACCTCGATCAGGTGACATCATCTGATTAGATGCAGGTGGAGGTTATATATAAGTGAGCCGGCAACAAACCTCAGATTAATTTGTCTGAACGGACGTCCGGTCACGTGGTAGTGTGGCATTCGGACGCAGCATCTCATTCCCGCCTTTCAGGGAACAGGGTTACTGCAAAGTAACCCGAGACGTTCCCTTTCAAGGCTACACTCGATGCTGCGTGAAAACGCTATGGGAACGAGAATACCAACGCCGCCGCACTACAGGTGTCTGGACCCCAAGGTTGTGTAGCGTGTGCGCACAAAGCCAAGAAGGTCTCAGAACTATGCCTGGGCAGCTAACTCGGGGACAGTGAGCCCGGAGTAGCATGAACATCCAGATTATAAATGTAAGAAATGTGTGCGGGGAGGACCAACCCTTCGCACCACACAATTACTGCAGGGGATACCTCCTGCTGGTGAGACTGGGACGATCACCCTGGTTGGGTGAGCCCTGCTTCCCAGAGGCGAAGTGAACCCACGCGCCTCATAGGAGAGGGCAATATGCATCTCTCACCCAGTATAGTGGCGCTCTGACTTACGCCACTAGCTGATGCGGTGGACGTGAATCTGAAGAGCACATACTGGACAGTAAGTGAAGTTTCTCCTGCTCCGAAGCTGTAAAAGACGGAGGACAGAAGGCTTCAAACAATGCAGTTAAGAACATCCTGAGGGTACTAGGGCACAAGCCCAAGGACAAGCTTTTCCTGCAGAAGTTCCAGCACTGAAACATTTCGGCAGTGGACTGGGTCTACCTGCTTGGCACACACTTGTTGCAGGGGAATACCTCTTGCTAATCCGATAGCTGAGGCGATCCCCTGGTTGAATGAGCCCTGATTCCTAGAGGCGAAGTGAGCCCACGCGCCTCATAGGAGAGGGAAATAGCATCTCTCATACAGAGCATGTAGAAGCTGCTCTGACCTACGCCACTAGCTGATGCGGTGGACGTAGATCTGAAGAGCACAAGCTGGACACAGCAAGTCAAGTCTCTCCTGCTCCGAAGCTGTAAGCGCGGATGACAGAAGGCTTCAAAAGCAATAGGGTGCCTGTTGGGTTTATAGAGCTTTCGGAAGATAGTTGAGAGAGGATGCAGTTACGTACGTCCTGAGAGTACTAGGGCACAGACCCGAGGACGGAAACTCCAGCACTGAAACAATTCGGCAGTGGACTGGGTTTACCTACTTAGCAGACACTTGCTGCAGGGGAATACCTCTTGCTAGTGCAATAGATGAAGCAATCCCCTTGGTTGAAAGAGCCCTGATTCCTAGAGGCGAAGTGAGCCCACGCACCTCGTAGGAGAGGGCAATAGCATCTCTCATCCAAAACAGGTAGAAGCTGCTCTGACCTACGCCACTAGCTGATGCGGCGGATGTAAATCTGAAGAGCAGTAAAAGGCGAAGCATATCTTGGAAGGCAAGAGGTCCGCTTTGCTACATGAAAATCTCTCCCTGACTACTTCGGAGTGGGGTTCCCATTCCCCGTGTGTCAGAGATAGACTGGACAGTACTACTGCTCCCGCATCCATCCTGGAATGTAAATCGCCCTGAGGGACAGGAACCTGGTGCGCTAGCTATTAGCGGCGCGAGAACAGTCCGCCCTGGCAATAATATATGAGACTGCCATAGTGTTGTCCACCGCACTAGGACATGGCAGCCGCTCAACTGCTGGAGGATGTCCTTCTAGGGCCAGAAATAGAGCCATCATCTCGAGGCAATTGATGTGCCGTGCGAGAAGATCGCCTCTCCAGCTCCCTTGGGCTGGACGGTCATCTGAGACCGCACCCCAGCCTGTGAGGGAAGCATCTGTCGTTAGCCTCAGCGACGACAAGATGAACTTAGAGTGGGACCCAGAGTAGAGACCGGGGTCTGAACCACATAGAAAGGGTACAAAGCACCTGGCGCGTAACCCATATTGGGGATTGGCCCTAGTGAAATCCCCTGGTTCTTAGCCACAACTTGGAATGCTCTCATGTGCAGAAGGCCCAAAGGTGTCACCGTGGATACAGCTGCCATGAGAGCTAGGATGTCTGAAAGTGATGGTCACTTTCTGGTCTAGCTTGTTTTCCTTGAGGGTGTTGAGAATGGGTTTGACACGAGCGGGAGACAGCTGTGCCCGCTTACGATCGAATCCCATATGGCACGCAATGTGTTGTCCTCTGAACACGAAAGAGCACGCTTTCGTGGCGTTGGGTCCCAATCCTGAGAACAGAGATGAGCTAGGACGACATGCTGATGTCGAAGCACTAGCCACCGGATGCCCTGGGACTCCCGTAAGAACCAGGGCTAAATCCGTGCATTTTGTATATGTGCGGGTGAGCTTGATCAATGGAAGGACCCGATACTGGTAAGCTTCGCCCCCGAAAGCGAACCTCAGGATCTTACTGTGTTGTGGCAATGTTTCTGTGTGAAAGTAAGCGTCCTTAAATCGATTGTCAGAAATCAATCGCTTGGTAGGGTTGAGAGCAATCACATTGACAGTCAACATTTGAACTGTATTCATTGATTTTCAGATAGCGGGAGAGCCCGCAAAATCTGAAAAAAATAAATAAATAAAAATAAAAAATTGGACGCAGCCCCCGTTCCTCTTGGGAACCAAGTATACTGACTGTAGTAGCCTGACTCACTGTCTGGTGGGGGAACATGTTCTATGGCCCCCTTCCCCAGCAGCTTTGTCAGCAGTTGCGCACTTTCTGGTTTCATGGAAGTGGAGACCACGCCATTGAAAACACAGAGGGTGAAGTGAGAACTGAATCCTGTAGTTTCTCTCTCCAGTGCTTAGTACCCAAGGAGATATACTTGGCAGTAGATTCCATGCTGCCAGTTTCTCAGAAAAGGGCAAATGTTTCGGCGGCTAGGTTAAACGGGGGGGGGGCGGTGTTAGACGTTCGGCATCCTGAAACATGGCAGGAAAAACCGAAGGTCTAACAGCCTATTGGAGACTGGTGTTGCCCGAAACACCAGTGGTGGCGGAGCAAGAACACCGACCTCCTGGGGGTGCCAGGGAGAACACTTCATTCGTTTGAAAGGAATTCTGGGTGCCTCTCCCTATTGGGGGGCCACCCCCATTTATTTTATTTTTATTATTTATATATAAATAAATAAATAAATATATATATATATATATATATATATATATATATCATTTAAAAAAAATCAGTCTGACCTCCTGGGGCAGATAGTGCAGCGCGGCACACCCCAATCTTTACGAGGAGGTGCCCGCGTCAAAAAAAAAAAAACCCATACTCCTTGTGTTTACGCCTCGCAAGAGTCAGACCCGGTCGAGACTGGGTGGCCGACAATCCCGACTCTTGAGCACGGCGGGGAGGGAATTTCCCAAAAGCTTGTTCGTATAACTTCGCCCCAGAACCTAGTGGCGGCTGAGTTAACGACATCGCTAAACAGGCTGGAAGGCGAGATAGGGGCATTAAGGAGGAATGCACAATCCTATCCTTGAAGAGCCCCGCCAGTACTCAAGTCTCTCAGCAGGTCAGCCTGGTAGGCCTGCAAAACCGCCCTGGTGTGCAGAGGAACACCAAGCTGACCTACTACCTGAAAAGCTTTCCCCTCCAGGGAAGATGAAAGTCTACACAGCTAGAAAGGAAGTATAAGCTTACCAGGAAGGATGATGTCCCAGGAGAGAGATAGCCTGTGAAGCGTCTCTTCTATCTGGGCGTCATCATATAACCCCGCGCTTCCACACTATATTTAAATAAATAAATAAGTTGATGGCAGGAAAAACACGGGATGAATACAGCTTACTCCATGAAAGGGTTAACTCATATGGACAGAGCTAAGAGGGGGGGGAAGAGCGTCGTTGAGGCTCCGCCCCCCGGCCACCCGACAGAGCCTGCCATCTACTGTTTTTTTTTTTTTTTTTTAAGTGCTTAAGGCTATTTTCATCTCCGCTAAGCAAGAGAGGAATCCTTGTGATGAGAATGCGGAAGAAAGGAGCTTACCTCCGTCGGCCGCAGCTCTGTCAGATGCACGAGCTTTAAGCCAGGAATGCGCGGCGCGCGCAGCACTAGTTGAAGCAGTGTAGAGATCGCACTCCGATATGGATTATCACACACGGAGGGATATCTAGTTTAAACTCGCCATATTGGTGAGTTAAACACCTTTTTATTTTGCTGGTTTAAACACAGACACGCTCACAACAAGGCTTTGAAGACAAATTATCTGAGGTTTGTTGCCGGCTCACTTGTATTTATAACCTCCACCTGCATCTAATCAGATGACATCACCTGATCGAGGTTATATATAGCCAAAAATCTTGCCGTGTTTGCACACATGCTTCACGACCGGCAACGCAACAAAATGGTTCCCATAGCGTTTTCACGCAGCATCGAGTGTAGCCTTGAAAAGTTTCTCTTGTGGTACAATTTCCAGTGAACTACAGTACAAGATTTGAGAATGACACAAATATTAATTTTCACAAAGAAAAATTACAAGCATTTCATAAGTGTTAAAGGGTTATTTTGACAATTACATTACGTTTATGTTGAGTCAATATTTGTGCTACCATCCTGTGTCATGCCAACAGTAAAGCATCCTAAGACCATTCATGAGTGGGGTTGATTCTCAGGCAAGTGAGTGGGCTCGCTCACAATTTTGCTTAAGAACACAGCCATGAATAAAGAATGGCATAAAAACATCCTCCAAGAGCAATTTTGCAGCATGATGGAGCACCTTGCCATAAGGCAAAAGTGATAATTAAGTGGCTCGGGGAACAAAACATAAAAATTTTGGGTCCATGGCCAGGAAACTCCCCAGACCTTAATCCTTTTGAGGGGACTTGCGGACAATCCTCAAGAGGCGGGTGGACAAACAATAACCCACAAATTCTGCCAATCTACAAGCATTGATGGGCTGCCATCAGTCAGGATGTGGCAGAGAAGTTGATTGACTTACTTAATACTTTAGTATATCATGGTAATATCTGAAAAAAAAAAATCTGTAATAACTTAAGCGGCAGAAAATTTGTATTTATGTCATTCTCAAAACTTTTGACCATGGTTGTAGTGTAGGAGAAGGTATCAGTTATAAGAATAAATAGAAATAAATCGTTTTTTAATAATGTCAATACAGTACTGTATATACTATAACAGTTAATAATTAATCATTAATGAAAATGTTGTAGTAAAAATTCATAATTATTTAATAGATTTTATAAACTTGATTAAAAACTAATGTTACTTTGGTAATTACACTGAGTACACTGAGTAAAATTCCAATAAATATGTTTTACCCATAGGCAAAGAAGAACAAATCTTTGTCAAACTATTACTAACTGTGGCCTGCTTTGAAAGAACCTTTTGGGGGCTGAAAAAGACAGCTCGTGTTGGTGATGCGAGCAAAATTGGCCTCACTAAAAAGAACTGGAACTCCCATGTGAATTTTTCATTCTTTTTAGTGTCCAAAAATATATACATTTTAAGAAGTTGGACATAATTTTCAAAAACAGTTAAATCCCCCTCTGTCAGAACAAAGTGTTCAGCTCAATATTCGCAGCCCCAGAAGTAAACTCTCTGCAGACTCTGAAAGTTTCTACATGAACCTTTCAAGAAGGAACTTCATATGATTTCTGTTTGCCGTTTCTATCCTCAACTCCAAATCCAGCTTCATAGCAGTTAATTTTTTTTTTCATCTTATTGTGTGGCCTCTGCTTGATCTTTATACAAATAATGTACTCAAGCTGCACAAGTAGAAAAATTGCTGTGCATTTTTTGGTGAGTTTTACTATCATGTAATCCAATCCACTGTTTACTGTATCAACAATTTAGGGGCATTGTGTCTCTTTTGTAAAATTTATTTAAATAATTTTTTTTCTTCATTCATCTTCAGTAACGTCATGACCCTGACCAGGGATGTGGGGAATCAGGAGCTTGTACTGGGAACACTTGGTGTGAGTTCAGAATAGACCCTGCAGTGGTGTATTGCCAAGAGTTAGGGAAATGTATCATTGGGAATCCACTGGCATGTTTCTTTGATGCAGAAGGAAACTGGTACATCCAGAGGAAACTGACACACAAGGAAAAAAATACAGGGAAACTTCACACAAACAGTAACCTGAGTTCAGGATAAAACCGGAAACCCGGAGAGCTGTGAGGTGATAATGCTAGCTGCTGCATCATCATGGTGAAAAACTTACAAAAAGACATCAAAAGTGTAACAGGGGAATGTGGAAGAAAAGGAGGTAGTGCCTTTTAAAATAGAAGGATCTGGTCAGTCTCCTGGCTATAACCCTATTAGATATTGCAATATCTAACCAGCAACATAGTGCTCTTTTTTTGGAGAAACAAACTCAACAATAGGAGCACACATTTTCAAAACTACGAAACAGGCTTCTGACCAAATGTATGTGGACCATGTAGACATTAATTAGAAATTGAAACAGACACTAATTTCCAAAGTATACTTATTTAAACTTGGTTTTCAATTTATTTTTGGCTGGGCCGTAGATTTAGGGTGGACGGAGGGGATGTGTCCCCACCAATATCCTCTGACCATTGAAATGTCCCCACCAATAATTTAATCCACTTATAAAAATAAAAAAAATCATTGTGCTGTCAACATTAACCTGGACACGCAGAAAGGGATAAATCACGTTCTCTGCTTGAGTCCTCCCGCCCCCAAAACACATATGAACATTTTGATTGGCTGTGTCTTTCCCTGCTATCATGTGAGAGGCTGCATTCAAGCAGCGCCAAATGCAGTGGATTTTTTTTCCGTGCAAGAAGGTGTGTTGGGTGACATACATGTGAGGATGGCGGCAGCAAAAAAAAAAGAAGTAGCTGGACATAAGGAGCTTTTTTTCAAAGAAAAGTGTAAGTCACTTCAAGTTCGCTAGTGAATCCATCAAAGTAACGACAACAGTTAACGTTAATGCTAGTGGGTTCTTATTTTATTATTATTATTTTTTTTTTTTTACCACCATGGGGGGTGGGGTGGAGTCATAGGTCCCCACCAATGTCCAGAGCAAATCTACTCCCTTGATTTATGGTATAGTTTTAAAAAATATGCTCGAAATAATCATTGTACAAATGTACAGAAAGTATACATTAGAATACAATTTGTAATATACGATAGTCTTAATATATTATCAGTTAAATTTAATTGTACTTATTCAAATGTACTTATGTTTAGTGCAGATCTCAAACTCGTTCTTGCGTGCTGAAAATCACTTTTGCCGTTCAAGATAAATTATGTTTGCACTCTCTCCCTCTTCTGTCCGCTCACTGTCATAAAGCTACACTTACACAAACCGCAGCAGCGTTGTGAACTCTGCAACTCTTTCAGCCAACCAGAGACTAGAATCGGCGCGACACAAGCCAATCATCTGTTTCCTAATTGGCTCCCCAGGTCTCTCCACTTCTAGTTTGAATTAACGGCTGAAGCTGCATCATCGCGTATCGTTAGTTCGTATCGTTATTATTTTATTTTCATCGGCACAAGGTAAATTTAACGGTTTTTGTTAGGTAATTTGTAATTAGGTACATACTTTAAGCTATAGAATGTATTGTCTAATGTGTTATTGCTAAATCTTATGTACTTTGCTTGTGGTATAATGGCTCTGTAGCTCTCGGCCTGTTTTCAGTCTCTGTGTAACAGAATCAACACACCAGGTTTAAACTAATACTGTACCTGTAGATTCTAATACTAATGTCTATCTGTGTTCACACAACAGTTTATACAGTATTTTAGTTTGTGTGTTTGTAAGACAACCTGACTTTTGTTGAACACAAATAAACTATAGTAGTGCTTTTTTGTAACCTTGTGCAAATTAAATCTGTTGAACTCATGAATAAAATCTGCTTCATAATTACTGATGTAATGTGTTTCAAAAACATGTTATAGTGTGGAAAATGTATTTAGCATTTGTAAATTATCCTAAACACCTTTAGTGTACTGGTAAAGCATTTGCAATACTGTAGTATAGAAGGTTGTATGTACTGTATGATACAATAAAGTATATTTGTATTAACCACAAAGTGTACTTTTTTAGTATTTGTAATTGTCCAGGGCCCGGTTTCTCGATAACGCACACTATTCACGCGCTAAGAAGACTCTTAAGATATATCTTACGTTAAGTGATAACTTTTCTAAGTGAATTTCTCGAACTGTCTCTTAGCAGTCTTCTTAAGTTGCTGCCTCTTACGTCCGACGTTACAAGGCGCTGTCTACAGTGAAGGTCCTGAATTAGCGGACATCAGTTGCTCAGGAATCGATTTTTGACTCCTTTTTCATGACAGTGTTAAGAAAGATGGCACTTTCTATACAAATTAAACATTGCACTAAATTCTATTAATAGCGTTTATTTCGACATGGGTTAACTTAACAATAACATGCCATAATAGACAAATATATAAATTAAATCACCAAACTGTCGCTAATATTTTCATGTAACACGTGGCCGTGAAACGAACCTGGTATACACTCATAGTTGATTGACAAAGAGCTGATAACACTAGTGAAGAGCTCTTCACCAGCTTCAGAAACAATGTGAAATGTCAGTTTTTGGGGTTGTATAGCGCACTTATGGAATGAATACGATGAGATGACAGAGTGGAGGTTTAATACCCCTATCTCACCTATGCGGGGCCGTAAGTGCGGTTCATTATGATTCAGTGCGAGTTTTGGTGCTGTTATTACGTGTCCATTTTACCACGCAAAAAAATAATAAACATGTTTAACATGTGGAAGCTCACGGACCTTGTAGATCTTTGCGGACCATTGGGCGGCCACTCGAGGCGGATCACGGTGCCTAATACCCCAATCTCACCTGTGTGGCCTGACTCATCTCCGTGAGCTGCCGCGATTGGCTGCGACGTTCCTTTAACATTCCGCGAAGTTCTGCAAGCTTCCGCGAGGACCAGCAAAAAATTAAACGTTTGAATTTTTCACGCGAAAAGATGGAAACGTAATCACAGCGCAAAAACTCGGGGTGAATCATGATCAAGCCTACGGCCACAGCGCGAGACCGTGCAGGTGAGATAGGGGTATAACACACCGCATCTCACAGCGAGTCAAACCGCATAAGTGAATACTGTAGGGGTATTAAACATTACAATCACCCAGAAAAATGAATGGATGCGCGGTCTGAAACTCCCAAGGTTATTTTCTCATTTAACTAAATCAAATTTCATAAAAATAAAACGTGTCAAAAGAAAAACCCATCAAGTTATGGATAATGGCTAATGATCAATGAAATCTATTTTAAACGAAACGCAGCGAGCAGCTGGACATCGGGACGTAGAGCGTAAGTATGATGCGTTGGCCTGGCACGCGCAGGTCTGAGCAGCTCAAGAAGCTCCATAATCTGTTGCCTTGGAAAGCAAAACTTTTTTTTTATTTTTTATTTTTTTAATAATGACCACGGGGAAAATATGAAAAGGGCCGAAGTTTTGTCTAAAGGAAAAAATGTACATGACCCACACGGCTCCACGGATGGCGCCGTCTTCAGTTTAACACAACACCACGCTGTATCGCTGCCTAGTTGTTCGCCACCTGTTTAATACTGTAGCGTTTTTCGACGCTAGCAGGGATCTTGGAGTACGAGTGAGCTTACTTGCTCCCAATGCAAATGGCTGGGGAGTAGTTTATTACTCTCAGCACAAGCACACATACACAGGTCAAGCACACACACATACACACGCCCAACTTGGCCAAAGCCACTAACCCAAACACCCTTCTCTCTCATGGTAGACACATAGAAAACCACCGCAAGGCATGACGGTCGTCAGCCACCTCCCCGCCCACGCCACAATATTAATAGTGATTGCCAATTTTAATGCATTAGTCACATTATGAAATAGGCTAATTAAAAGTCAGTCTATTAGTACTGATATCAAATAAAATAACATTCTTCAACAGGTCTACAGTATATTCCATCTTGAACACGACTTTGATAACGTGCCATAATGTGCTTCCATACACCGCTGATTTATAAAGACTGCTGCTCAGTAGCGGCGACTAGTGTCTTGAGCTGAAACTACGCTAAGAATGAGTTAAGGTTGGTCCAGACCAACCTTACGAACGTGTGACTTAGCTAAGAGATACTTAGCATAAGAACGTTTCGGGAAATGAGCCATAACGTTAAGAGAGAGGTTAAGGTACAACTTAAGAACTACTTAGCGATAAGAAGCTTTCGAGAAACCGGGCCCAGAAGTATAACAGCATGTTACTGCTGCAATAAGAATATACTCATAGTATATTAATCATGTATTTGTAATACACTAAAAAATAGCTGTAATGTACTTATAATACATTAAATATATTTTTAAAATTTATTAATTATTGTCAGGTATGTACGTTAGTACACACACAGCCATATACTTTAAGTGTACTAAGTATACTTAAAATTGTTCCACTTTAGCACACAAAAGTATACTTAATACACTTAAAATTGTACTTTTGTACAATTTAATTACAACTTAAATACACTTAGTACAAAATTAGTTGTTCCAAAATAGCAAACTTCAAGTATACTAGTCATTAGTCTGGCTGCAAGTACATTTAAGTATGCTTTGGCATGATAGGATTTAATATACTTAGCATACTTCTTTTTTACTAGGGAATATTTATCTATGGTAATGTTATTTACTACCATCTTGTGATTGATGTTTAATTGTGTATACATTTAGATTTTGGTGATTGTACAGTATAATCATTATTTCAATCATAAACTATAAAAACATGATTTTCAGATAAATCAAGATTTTCATCAACAGTGCATCAACTGCTGCTGGAGAGATAATCTTATTTATTTTTAACATTTAAGTTTAAATAAAAGAATGAATCATTATTAATACATTTTTAATAATTAAGTAAAAAAAATAGCATTAAAACACACTGGCTTTTCAGTCCCAGCACATGTATGAACTAATGAGTAGCATAACAGAAAAGCATCTAAACATTTATATTCTTGTTATGTTAGACAAAAAAAAAACATGAAAATTTATATTCATTCTTTTTAAATGCAATTTAATTAAAAATGTATTTTCCAGTATTTCATAGTTATTCATAATAACTTAAAAATAAATTTAAATGCTAGAACGTTTGGTCTCTTTATGCCCAGGGAATGGAAGTTGTAATGCTACAGCATACAGAGATATTCTAGCCAATTGTGTGATTTAAATGTTGACACGACATTTTGGGGGAAGAACCACATGTGGGATTGATGGTCAGGTGTCCACATAGTACCTTTGGGTTTATAGTGAATAATCAACTCATTCGCACTCACTCATTCTCTCACACACTATGGGCAAGCACGGGTCATGCAAACACATGGACCCGGGGGGTGAGGCCACAGTGCTAACCACTACGCAGCCATGCTGCCCATGCATAAATGAATAATAATAATAATAATAATACTCTAATAACAATAATAATAATGATGATGGTGATGAAAAAACAATAATAATTCAGTTTTCCTATGAAATATAATTCATTAATTTCAAAACCCCAAAAGCAATCTATTTTGGGTGAAGTGCCTTGCCTTATAAAACATTTTTATTCATCTGTGATTGCATACAGAGTGGGTAATAAACAATACCGGGGCAGAAAATAAGCAATGGGTCTAGATTTTGCATCAATGTTCATCACGCACACTACACATTTTGCACATATTCAAATGTTATTATCTTTTATATTTATTGGATTTTGACTGACTGAACAAAGCACCATAGCAGACAATTTTGAACATGTGAAGATTATTATCTAAAGGCTTGCCACAAAACCAAAATCTGACTGCCTAAGGCACAGAAAGGTTACATTAAAGTGCATTCAGTCATGTAAAACTTTCATAACTGTCACTCTGGTAAATGATTTAGTCTTTTTTTTCCTTATCCATTATAGTGACATTTCTCCAGGATGATAAGATTGTTTCCAGTCCAGTCTGTCTTTCTAACCTTTAAAAATGTTTAATGCATGTTACAGATGAGAGATACTGTATGTCTTCCTGGAAGACAAATCCTGCTGTTTCTGTAATTTTTATCATTAACAGGCTCTACAGTCAAAATCATATATATCTCATTGGCATTTAAGAATTTGACTACTGTCTGTGAATAAGGTATTTCTCTTTAGCATGTCAAATAGTAGTAGATAAAATAATCTATTTATTTTTTGTCCTCTATGTCTCTGGCAGAATGACCTTGGAATGGAAAGAGTTTGATTTATTACACATGAATCCCAGAAAGCATTGCTCCTCAAAAATCACATGGCAACTGTGCAACATGTTTCCTCTGCTGTGCCAAATCATAATTATTCAGAAATACACAGTGCGTGCTGGGATCTTGGGGCATTATTTCTTTTACTAGAGACTGGCCAAGTGAAGAAGACGATTAAGTGCTAAATAAAATACTTTAAATAAAGCTCTGAGTCCAGAACGGTGCTGTGAACATCTTGTAGGCGGGCATAATTTGACAGATGAATAACCATGCAAGCTGGGATAGATTTTTTGCTCACCCATAGCTGGAAATGGCAGTTTTATATAAGCGCAATTTATTATTTATTACCCTAATGTCCAAATTCAAAGTGATACTTTAATGTTAAATAAATTCCATATATTATAAAAAAAAAAGACAAACTATCCCATCATTTATTTGCGGTAAATGCAGTTTATTCAGTTATTGTCTAGAAAAGCAAGCACACAGACAGAGCAGTCGATGTAATATTTGCTCTGAGCTCTCCGTATTGATGGTGTCGTCTAGTCTTGCGTGTAACTCATGGAGCAGGATTTTCATATAATCTGGCTTATTAAAAACTTAATCGCTTCACAATATCACCAACATATTGTCCGGTAAGACTTAAATGGCTTTTGTATGTCTACTGGGAAAGAGAGGCTGACAGAGGTTGGAAGCATGTGTACGGACAGAAATAGAGATTAGTCTTCTCGCACTAGAAAGAAGAGCCGGATAATGATCCAGTAACGATTAGACTCCACTAAGGCGCTTACTAACTGAACCCTTTACTGAGTGCCATTGAAACTTGTGCAAGTTTAAAAAAAAAAATCTGGCTCTAAAAGAAAGGGGGAAAAAAACTGCCTAACATGAGTCTTTAATCTCAGTCTTAAAAAGGCATCAAACCAGAGGTATCTGCATCGATTACTTTAGGAAAGACTGCTCCTTTTAGGCATTTAGAATATCAATAAAGATTTCTTTGGGGCTGAAAGAAAAAAAAAGGATTTCCACATATAAACATTTATAATAAAACCCCTCCCAATCCAACACTCTTCTATCATTTGACAAAAACTAACTGAGGAGTGTGAAGGTCAGCTCTTGCTTTTTCTCTTCACAGTCAGTGTTATTGCTCCTTCTCCATATACAGTACAGGAGCTCGTACACACACATAATTAATGTGCTGCAAATATGTTCTTTGCTATACAGTATAAGACTCTGGCATCAGTGGGATCTGAACTTGTGATCTAACAAAAGGCAAATGTTTTTCTCACTGTCATTGTTGTTGTTAGTCTTTGTAGCCTTGGTAGTTAGTGGCTGGGGTTTGGGCATTGGCTGGGAATTAACCCTGGGCCTTGTGCACGGCCGGTGAGAAACTTACCACTCAGCCATCATCAAGGGCATTGGTGGCTCAGTGGTAGGTTTCTTGTCTGCCATGGAGAAGGTTCCCTCCCAGATAAAATGGGATGTTGTATCAGGTGTAAAACCTGTGCCAAGTTTTGGGTGGATAGGAAAGTCCGCTATGGCGACCCCTCAATGGGAGCAAGACCAACAACAACCATAGCCATCGACACCTATGGACCAACTGTTGGAACCCATGGCAGACCTCAAACGGGCTTAGGTTGGTGGCAGAGGAGTCGTGGAGGTTATGAGACAGCTCTGCCCATGTGAGGTAGCGGGCCCAGGAGCACTGGCGATCAGAAACAAAACACCTCAGGTACTGCTCCAGCTGTTGGTTGGTCCATTCCGTCTGACCATTAGTCTGGGGGTAGACAGACTAGTGGTGGAGTCGATCAGACGGCAGAAGGGCTTCCAGAACCGGGCGGTGAACTGGGGCCCCCTGTCAGAGACGATGTCTTTAGGGAACCCATGCAGGCGGACTACGTGTTCCAATATCAGCTCCCATTCGTGATGATGGGATGGCAGGCATGGGGTCCGCCCAGGGGGTGTCTTCCTATTGTTGTCGGGATAGGGCGTTGGCCTTGGTGTTTTTGGACCCCGGGCGGTATGACAGGTGGAAGTTGAACTGTTAATAATAATGCCCACCGTGCCTGTGCCAATAATTAAGTTGCTTGATATTTCTGATGGTTATGAGGTTCTGGTGATCCGTCCAGACAATGAACGCCTCACTGGTGCCCTGGAGCCAGTGATGCCATTCCTCTATAGCCCACTTTATGCTTGAGATGGTGGAGTGCTTGTGAAAAGCAAATTTTTCCAGCTTGCAGTACAGTTGGTGAGTGAACAATCTCTTTAGAACAGCCCGGACGTGTTGGATGTGTTCTTCGGTGGTGTGGGAGTAGATGAGAATGTTGTCTAGGTAGACGAACACCCACCGGCCTAGCATGTCTCTCAGAACGTCGTTGATGAATTGCTGGAAGGCCGGGGGTGCATTACAGAGCGATAGGAGGCCAGCTAGCTGCGACAGCCTCGCGGAGATCCGCGTTCTCCAGGAGGCCGCAACGTCTTGGACGCTCTGGCGCAGATTAGCGATCTCTCCGGTTAGCTTATCGATTAGCACGGCGTGCTGGTTCACCACATCGCAGAGGTGGGCGTGATCCGCTGGGTTCACCGCGGAGGGCTCAGTCATTCTGTCACAAACTAAGCTGAGTAGACCAGAAGACGCAGCTTTAGCGGTTAGCCCTTTGTAGCGTGGATGGTAAACCCAAACGCGGAGTAACACGAGTAGGCAGGATAACCACGCAATTTGTTTTAAGGACTCTCTCGAATGGGGAGCAAGGGATAGACACCATCTAACCCGCGTCCTATAAACACACACTCAATCGGAAAGCAAACCCAAGAAAGTGAGTACTCACGAATCGGCGAAAGGATCCGAAGCGGCATGGGTGAACTCAATGACTGAGCGATGTGCTGCACCATCTTGACTACTTTTATGCTACCTGGTTCACGACCGCATTATTTCCGGGTCCTAGTGCCGGTCGCGGACCGAGTGTGCATGACAGCATATGGATGACAATTAAGATCATTAAAAGATTTTAATTAAAAAACATTACAAACACTATATAAAAGGGCATGAAATTGTATTTATCAAATGTGTTACTTTTTATGTGATAAAAATATGAATGTGTATGCATACTTACAAAAAACAAAGTTTGGATTGGGAGATAAGAAGCATTGATAATTATGAAAAATGGTATTATGTGATCCTATCTGAAAACTAACTTTTTCATCAAAGACTATTTTGGAGCACCAATACAATACCATTTGTTATTGTTTCCAAAGTAACAGTGACTACACTGGAGCTTGTACAGTATGGATGAGCATCCACATAGTATGAGGGGCAATTAAATGTTTAAATAAATAAAGGTAAATAAAAAGTGCATTTTTGAACAGAGATGATTTCTGATGATGATGTTTATTAATTTATTTTTTATAAACATTTTTTTAAAAACATTAATTTATTCATTTACAAAAACATAAATGACAAAATATTAAGTCAAATCTACGCCAAAGTGAGAATAGTGTGATATATCAAAAGTTATAAAAGCTATGAAGGAATCACCCCCCAGTGTTTGCAGTTTTTTATGTATGCAGTTTAGTATCAATAATATATTGATTGAATTGTAATAAAAATACCAAATGTATAAAGAAAACATACTGTATACTGTAAATGGTAGACATCAGATGAAAAGACATACAGTATTATGCAAATATTGTAAGAAAAATATAATACAATAAAATAATGTATTTTCTTAATATAAATTCAGTTAAGTTATAGCTGAGTATATTGTCAATTGTCAGCTGTTATTTACTAGTGCGTACATAGGTAGGTATACTATCAGGTATTTATATGTGTACTTTATACTGTGTATAATGTTATATTTTACCATCATTAAGTAAATTAGTGTGATTTAAAAATTTTCCTTGACAATTTAGGTAAATGTAATCGTTTATGTTGATCCACTTAAGCAGCTATTTTAAATTGAAGTTAAAATTATTTTCTCTCTTATTCAGTAGTGAGTTATAGTGGGTGGTGGTGCTTTGGTGGTTCAGTAGTAGTTTTCTTGTCTGCTAAGCAGAAAACCTGGGTTCGATTCACAGTTATTCCCCAAACCCCAGCCACTGGATGCAGTGCTGGACCCCAGGCCTGGATAAAATGGGAGAGTTGCAGGAAGGCCATTCGGCGTAAAACCTATACCAAGCTTGTGGTCGGCCTGGGTGGTCCTCTGTCGGGAGCAACTGAAAGACCAACATCAACTTTCATCTGAGAGAGAGTAAACAAATCTTGACCATAGAGTGCACACAGGATGACTCTATGCATGACCAGAAACTAAATAGATGTGTAAATTAAGTAGAAGACAAAATCTGCTGCACTTTGGTGGACTTTTAACCCATGTCAATTTCCCTCCAGGCTAATGACCTTCCTTGTTAAAATAATAGTCTTCTAATTACGTTATATCAGTCTTTGTGTGTGCCGTGCATAATTATGTAAGCATTGTGCATGATTTTAAATTAAATGAATTGCCTGTTTGCCTGTTCTTGTGCTGCTGAATTAGCCTTTTATACGTCCCTTATCAGCCGGGTTCACATTAGCAGCTGCTGAATCATGGTAATTCGCGCAGTAAAACTGTATACTGATGAGAGTCGGCTGATAAGAAACCTTGATCAGGTAATTAGGAGCGAAGTGAATGTTACTCATGGGAGAGATTCTGCACGGTATTCCTCTTCAGGCTTTGTCCTCGCAAATTTCTTCCTGTCTCCGATCATTACTCTGTTCCAGATTATACTTGTCTTAATCATAATCCTTCTTAGAAGGAGCATTAAAGCTTCTCTGCACCCATCCAGCTCTCAGACCTTGATTATTTCTTAAGCAAGAAGGAAAGACATTCAGTGTGTTGCTGCTCGGAGTGTGACTGCTGCATGCTCTCAGAACTACATAACCCAAAATTCAGCATCGCTTGTCAGGGATGTCAGCTTCGGTTTTCATGCATCAGATTTAATACCAAGAGGCAAGGATTTGCCATGCATGAGCTGTTAACCAAATATTTATACAAAGACACCAAGGTATATTTTCATTGGGATGCCACCCAACTAAATTAAAGATAAAAATTTGCTTGACAATTTTTTTTGATAGGAAACGTTAAGATTTCCTACCAGTTTAACCTCCCTCAAGCCTGACTCTCTTATTACATTCATAACCAAATGAGGAAAGGGAAGTTTGCAAATTCTTGATAGAAAAAATTATTTGAACCACCCTCCAACTTGTAATTCTCACTATATAAAGTACTGTGCAAAAATCTTTAACCCCTCCTCATTTCCTCATATTTTGCTTCCAAAAAGCCAGACTTTCTTTTGCATATTTGAATGACATCTTGAGGAAGAGTTCTCTGGGCTTCTTGAACATTTTTGGCACTCAATTTTGGCAGGATTAGAATCATTTTCAGTCCAGTCCCTGTACCAGACCATGTTTTTTGTTTGCTAAGCCATACATTGACCTATTAATCATTTAAGAATAAAAAACATCGAATTTGATGACGACAGATGATCAGGCTGGTGATGCTAAATGCCTGTGTGATAGGAACTGACAAGAGAGGAAAGGAGGTTGCTGCTGAGGTTGTTAAGGCTGCTGAGGCTCAAGACTTTTGCATGGTACTGTACATTTTACACCAATGCCGGCTTTTCAAAACTAAGCAATGCAAAGCAAAACCAAACAACAGCAGCAGCAACACAAACACAGCCTAGCTAAAACACAAAGCAGGTACTAAAAAGGCGCAATATTAGAGCAATTGTAGCAAGATTGAAACCAGAAAATCTTCCTTAGTTACTACAGTACACTGCTCTAGCTAAACATCTGTCAACTCATTCATTCATTCATTCATTCATTTTCTATACCGCTTAATCCTGTGTTCAGGGTCGCGGGGGACCTGGAGCCTATCCCAGGAGACTTCGGGCACTAGGCGGGGTACACCCTGGACAGGGTGCCAATCCATCGCAGGGCACACACACATACACACACTCACACACCCAATCACACACTACGGGCAATTTAGGAACGCCAATTAGCCTAACTTGCATATCTTTGGACTGTGGGAGGAAACCGGAGTACCCGGAGGAAACCCACCAAGCACGGGGAGAACATGCAAACTCCATGCACACAGAGACGGGAATCGAACCCAGGCCCTGGAGGTGCAAGGCGACAGTACTAACCACTACACCATCTGTCAACTGTTTTAAAATAAATTATGTAGCATAAATAAATGTATAATTCACAAGCTTTAAAACAAATCTTACCTCAAGGCAGCTCTTGTCTTTTCTACCAATTCCTTGAGTAGAACTTACTTGATAATTGTGACCCAAACACTCCTGATAAACATTTCTGAGCTTTGGTACTGTACATAAATTATAATGTCATTTTTGTTTTTTCTCTTAGTTACTTTCCAATTTCGTGTCAAGTGCATACAGTGTATATGATGCATGTTAAATAGTAATATTATTGACTCCTGATATCTACAGAGGCAGTTTGCCTCGGGTCTGTGTGCATGGAGTTTGTTGTTCTCCCTGTTCTTAGTGGGTTTCCCAAATTGCCCATAGTCTGTAAATGTGTGTGTGAATGTTAACTGTAGGTCTTACCACAATTGTTAAAATGGGAATAAATACAATAGTCAACACTGGCCTCTACAGTCCCTAGTTGGACTACAGATGTTCCTAGATGGATTGATGGATAGAATATCTACACATTCCAGATTATGTTGATCCCTAAAATTTTATTTGCACTTTAATCATGAAGCAAAAGGGGAAAAAAAATACCAATCTGGTGATACAGTTTTATATGATTTTATGTTGTTCACAAAGTCCACTGCTTTCATGCTTTTTGTTTGTATTGCCATGTGCTTATATCTAGACTCCATTCCCAAGCTCAGTTCCTTAGCTTGTGTTTACAATTGTTCTGGTCTTTTTACACCCTGTTGTTCAATTGTTGTTTCTTTTGTCCTGCAAGCCTTTGTTTGTCATGTCCTCTGTTTCTGGTCAAAATGTCTGTTTGAAACATTACCTTTTCTTCCACATACTGCACAACAAGATCCATAGTGTTGATTTGACACCCTACACTGGGTATACTGTATATGTTTGTTAGACGTATATAACCCTAGAGTTTTAAAAGTGTCTAATAAAAGCTGGGGATTTTTCTACTGCTGCCTTCCTGTTTTATGTCCCTTTGATGATGATTTGTGAAGTTTTTATACTTATGTTCTACTTCTCACTACAGCTTGATCCAACGTTTTATCTACACACCTGGTGTGTATGTGTGTAGGGGAAGACTGTAGGTGGAATTTCAATAGCAGTCTGGGATGACTTTAGTTTTTCAGCCACACTTTTCAGTGCATTTTCCAAAACTCACATGTAAAAAACTAAACAAAAAAGGTAAACACCCACTATACAGGGTTAAAAAACTGATTTTATCCTTATATTACACTGGAATATGGTTGTCTTGAATGGTACAATATATCACCAGTGTATAGTTTCCTCTGCACTGGTTCTCTCTGTATTAGGTTTTACTTGCCAGGTTTCTGCCAGAGGCAATAGCTGATCTAATACTACTGACAACACACACACACACACACACACACACACACACACACACACACACACACACACACACACACACACACACACACACACACACACACAGAGAGAGAGAAAAGCAATAGTCACAGTAATGACAAAGGGCCATTTCGGAAGTGCAGTATCATTTCCAACATTTCTGTACACACTGAAGATCTCACCACAACTTATTTGATCGACTAAAATCATTATTTCATTTCTATGACATTAATACAATTGTAATCTTCTATAGTGATCTGGAAGATGGTTGAATCTGTAACACATAACTTAATATGATATTTCATCTCTTACATGGATTCTGATTTGCACTATTTCAATAATGCAATGGCAAAAGCATGCAAAAACAAAAACACCAATAACAACAACAAAAAACCCTAGATAAATTCACTACCCCTGGAGCCCATCCTGTATATGCGATGTGTATGCTATGATTCTGGTGCATGTGGTCTAGTTTGGATGTATGAGGATCAGAGTCAGTACAGAGGTGGCCTCAGGGATAAAAAGCAGCAGGCGTCCAACACTGTGCCTTCATTAATACTTTAATGTATTAAGGCTTTTTTTTTCTTGAATCCTGACTACTCGTATCTCACACACATCCATTTATGTACAGGGAGTTACGACTGTCATGATTTCCCTGAACTTTTAAAATTTCTGGTATTGAATGATATGTCTAAGGACTAAAGTAAGGAAAACGTCTAGTACTATAATAATAAAATATTATACACTCATCATTGACCACTTCATTACAGTAAGTACACGTGTTCAACTTCTTGTTAACACCAATATCTAATCAGCCAATCACACGACAGATACAGTTCTCTATTCATTTAGGCAGGTACATATGGTCAAGATGATCTGCTGAAGTTTTAGAATGGGGAGGAAAAGTGATTTAATTGACATTGAATGTAGTATAGTTGTTAGTGCCAGATCTGCGTATTTCAGAAACTACGGATCTACTGGGATTTTCACAATACAACCATATCTAGCATTTACAGAAAATGGTATAAAAAATCTAAATATCCAGTGAGTATCAGTTCTCTGAAGGAAATGCCTTATTGATGCCAGAGGAGAATAGTCAGAATGGTTTGAGCTAGTAGAAAGGCAACAGTAACTCAAATAAAATCTCGTTACAACTGAGGTATGCCAGCGAGCATCTCTGAATGCACGATGTTTGGTATGTTGAACCATGAAGCAGATGGACTTCAGCAGCAGAAGACTTTCTTATCATCTAAGAACTAAGAACTAGAAACTGGGGCTAAAATTTGTATGTGCTTACCAATAGAAGATTGGGAAAATGCTTCATGGTCTGATGAAGCTTGATTTCTCCTATGATTGGATTAGAATTTTGCAAAAAACAATATGAAGGCATGGATTTATCCTGTCTTGTATCAATGGTTCCAACTGATGATGGAGTATTGAGGTGAGGGAGAGTTTCTTACGTAGCACAGTTTGGGGCCCTTAGTACCAATTGAGCATAATTTAAATACCACAGTCTACCTGAGTATTGTTGCTGACCATGTCCATCATGCCTAAAATAATTTAAAACTGTTTTTTTGAGCAGTTCCAGATCTCAATCCAATCGAGCACCTTTGGAATGTGGTGGAATGGGAGATTTACATCATGGATGAGCCGCTAAGAAATCTGCAGCAATTGCATGATGTCATCATGTCAATATGAACCCGAAATTTTTAAGGAATGTTTCCAGCACCTTGTTGAATCCATGCCAGAAAGAATTAAGGCAATTTTGGTGGTCCAACCGAGTACCAGCATTATGTACCACTGAAGTGGCCTATGAGTTTATGTGTGTGCACTCCTGCCTGATGGAATGCTGGTGCCAAATTCTGACACACATCTGTTGCTTCTCTTACCATCTGGAGTTGCCTGATTAATCCTTGCACTTTTCTGCATGAAGCTCCAGCTCTTGTACACCTTCTGCTGTTGTAAATAGCTCAGCATGGAGGTATATAAGATTTAGATTTTCCAAAAACTTTTTTGATATTCTGATATTTGCTCAAAATATCAGCTTTTTTTTCTTCCAAGAACTGCTGCTGTAACTATTAAAACTGATCTGTGCTCATCCCATGACTCTGCAATGATTTATAATCCCACTTCATGGTGTCTCCCAGAAAAGCAAGGGGTTTTCATTTAAACCTAGTTCCTCTTAAAGTTTCTATCTCATATTGCCTTGATTTGTCCAGATGTTCCTAATGCAGCCTTGGGACATTGGCTTTCAGAAAAAGCATGACACACATAAAATAGAATTAACATTATAATTAATTTATAAATAACTGATTAACATATAATTTGACAATCTAATTCTATATCTTCTGGAATCTATACTGAATATCAGGATTAGTTTTGTGGGTAACTTTTTTAACTTTTACGTTAAATACTATGCTTATCTTTTAATATGGCTGACATGGTTTGGCTGTCAAGCTTAGACAATGTTTGATTAATGATAATTTTTTTAAAATATTGACTTATTACTTATGACTTATTACTTATTATGAATTATCTTTCATGGTATAAGTTCTGCATATTAAGCAAGTCCTTTTTACTATGACTGTGTTTGGTACATCAATATGGATGACTCAAAAAGATGGGCTGAAGTCATTCAGCACATAAGCATGAATTATTCACAAGCGATCTTTTTTGACAGGTAAACAAATTCCATCTACAGTTGATTGGTATTTTTCTTCCCTCAGGCTGCATGTTTGCCATGGGGAAAAAAAGACACAAAATTCTCTGCATATTTTACAAATGCTCATCATTTATGGTTAAATTGTGCAGTATGATTATCTAAAGAATTCATTTTAATATATATTTTTAGAAGACAAATACATGATGTTTTAAATAATCTCCTTGCTTTTCAATGCACTATGTTTATCTGTCAATAATCTTTCATATTCCTTCATTAAACATGTTTGAGGCTGAGCCCTGAGACATGAATGCACCACTGTCTTCACTTCTTCATCAGAAGTGAATCTTCGTCTGCTTTAAGAGGACCAAAGACGTGAAAGTCAGATTGACCCGGACTATGAGGAGAATGCTTTAACGCCTCAAACCACAATACCCTTGAATAGCAGTCCTCCTGAGTTTAATCCGTAGTTTACGCATCAGCTCTTCAATAAGAATCTCACTGTAACAAGCACTGTTGATTGTTGAACCTTTTTCCTGATGATGTTCCAATACTGGATCTTGAGAATCCCAGAAAAATATAAGCATCAAATTTCCAGTTGAAGGTTGACTTTTGAACCTTTTCTCAGTCTGTGATTGAGGATGTGTCCGTTCCATTTACTCTCAGGCTCATAGTGATGAATCCATGTCTCGTCACCAGCAATGATTCACTTTCCAAATCTTTGTTTGCATACAGTATATTTGCTTCTGTTTATGCTCTTTTGTGGGTTGTTTCAGCACTGTGTACACCCTCAGACCACAAATCTATCCATTATCCATTGCTCATCTTTCATGCAAATCACAAGTGAACTGAGCATGTTCACACCAGTACAGCAGTGACAGTAGCCTTAAAAGGAAAGCGCTGATAAGACAGCGCGGTTATCAGAAGGTTTAATATAACCGGAGCAGCAATAATTTTTGACTCACCCTCGTTTAAATGCAGTTATTAACTTATGGGTATTTACAGTCCCTGACAAAAGTCTTGTCGCTTGGGTACAAATTGACCTGAAGTGCCCCTCAAATATATTACTACTCAAATTTTTTTTGACAAGAAATGGCTCATTTTAATCCCAACAGCTTTTGTAATAATGTTTCGGTGCAAAACTAAACTGTTGAAAAGTATTATAATATAATTACTATTGTAATGCATTACTAGGTGGTTGTCCTGCATCCTCAATAAACAAGCTTCAGTTAGTCCAAAATGCAGCCGCCAGGGTTCTCACTAGATCCAAAAAATATGATCATATAACCCCTATATTATCATCCCTGCACTGGCTACCTGTTCAGTCTAGAGTAAATTACAAAATAGTGTTACTTGCATACAAAGCCTTAAATGGTTTAGTTCCCACATACCTAACCAGTCTTCTGATACGCTACAATCCACCATGTGCTTTAAGATCACAAAACTCCAGACTTCTAGTAGTTCCCAGAATTTCAAAATCTACAAACGGGGGTAGGGCATTTTCATATTTAGCTCCAAAGCTTTGGAATAGCCTTCCAGACAGTGTTCGGGGAGCAGACACGGTTTTTCAGTTCAAAAGTAGACTCAAGACGCATCTCTTTAATCTGGCATACACATAACTCATCCCAAAACCTCATACTCCAGTACACCTACGGTATACTGAATGGCAACTACGCTAATTCTCCCCATCTGTTCTGTATCCTTCTACCCATGCCGAGGCATCGGGAGATTTTGCCAGCTCCAGTAGACAAAGGCCGACCCTGCGAGGTTCCTGAGCATCCAGAGAAGGACCAGCTCCAGCTGGATTCAGCTTTATGATGGTTTCGAGCTACACATGCTGCTCCTGTGCTTCCAGTGATCCAGACCTCATCTGCCCTCTGCACCTACTGACGCGTCCCTATGCTGAACTGGTCTTCATGTTAATTTAAATACTTTCTGTCATACTGAATTTTCACCTGCACAACACACAAGACGTTATCATTTCTATCTGTTATCACCCAAATGAGGATGGGTTCCCTGTTGAGTCTGGTTCCTCTCAAGGTTTCTTCCTATTGCCATCTCAGGGAGTTTTTCCTTGCCACCGTCGCCGTCCCCCTTGGCTTGCTCACCAGAGACATTTCATTCATCATTCATTCATCTCATTATTACCTAAACACATTTTTCTCACACATACACACTTCCAAATATTTTCTTTTCTAACAAAATCTTTTTCATTTTTTGTGAAGCTGCTTTGAGACAATGACCATTGTTAAAAGCGCTACGTATATAAATAAAATTGAATTGAAATTGAGTTGAATTCACCTTGAGACTATAAATATACAGGTCCTTCTCAAAACATTAGCATATCTAATGCACTTTTGCATTTTGGAGCACTTCATGCTTCCATCTGCTGAAAAGCTTCATGGAGATGAAGATTTCATTTTTCAGATGGTGCTCCATCGCATACTTCCATCTCCATATCAAAGTTCCTCAAGGCGAAGAAGATCAAGACGCTCCAGGATTAGCCAGCCCAGTCACCAGACATGAACATGATTGAGCATGTCTGGGGTAGGATGAAAGAGGAAGCATGGAAGACAAAACCAAAGAATGTTGATGAACTCTGGGAGGCATGTACTGTACGTAAGACTGCTTTCTTTGCTATTCCTGATGACTTCATCAATAAATTGTATGAATCCTTGCCGAACCGTATGGATGTACTCCTTCAAGCTCATGGAAGTCATACAAGATATTACATTTAATTTGCTGATGATATGTAACACATTTTTGTATTTGAAGTAAATTATTTGTCCAATTTTCACATTACTTTATGTAGGCGACAAAACTTTTGTCTTGCCAAAATTTGACCTTTCTGTATTCCTTAAATGATAAATCTTTTTTCATTGAACTAATTCATTTTAGTGCATTAAACATAATTTGGGAGGGTTTTAGCTTTCATATGAGCTATTTCTGAAACAAATTGATTAGTTAAAAGTCAGGTTGATAGCAGGTGTTTCTACAAAATGGATAAGCGACAAGACTTTTGTCAGGGACTGTATTTAAACTGAATGCTTTTGTGCACAAAGCACAGCCTGTGAAGACATGGCTTGGTAAAGTTGGATTGAAAGAACTTGAGTTGCCTGCAAAGAGCCCTGACCTGAACCCCACTGAACATGTTTGGGATTAAATGGAACACCAATTACATACCAGGCCTTCTTGCCCTCCATCAGTGCCTGACTTCTCAAATGCACCTCTGGCTGAATGGACAAACTGAGACAGCCATGCAGCAAATCTAGTTGAAAGCCAAAGGTTCTTATAATGGCAAAGGGGAACTAAATCTGGAACGGGCTGTTAAACAAATATATATGAGTGTGATGGTCTGGTGTTCACATACTTTTGTCCATGAAGTGTACATTAGGTAATAGACAAAACATACAGACATTATAACAATTTGTAATACGAAATAAAAAGTAGCTAAAACATAAATCGACCACGTTATTCTGTTAGTTTTATAAAAGGCTGCTGTTGTTTGGAGATATGAGACTGTTCACTGTAAGAATGAATAATATACAGTACAATAGTAGGGTGGGTGTAACTGTGTGTTTCCATTATACTCGATTGTCTGCCTGTCCACTGTCTTGCCTCTCCTCATTTTTTTTCTTTCTCTTGGATGCTCTGAAGCGAGCAGATTATTTTGACAGACAGACTCCACAGCGAGAAGCTCTCCGAGGGACACTCGCCATCCCAGACACAGCTGCATTGTTCCAGGGCTTTCTGGCATCTGCGAGACGTTTCAGAGCTGCCCACCTTCTCAGTGCATGAGCGCCTGACTGCATTTCCCACTGGCACAAATAGATGAACAGATTTGTGCCTCGCAAACAAGGCTTTGGTTCCACTCAGCTTGTCTCAGAATTACATTTAATCAACTCCTGATTTCAAATATCGCCTAACAGAGCCAAGCGCCGGCCCTGTTCTTATTCTAGTACGATAATCGTGTTGATGATGGCAATAATAACAGCGGAGGGCGTCATTAGGTGTATCAGTGTTATCATTACAGATGATGGCCAACAACCTGTGACTGACTAACAATTTTAATCCATATCCAACACACCAATTTGAGTGGGAGGTGATGTGATTTGGTGTCGAATTTTCCAATAATGAGATACAAATCAACACATCATTCTACTCCAGTGATGACAGGAAAACAAATGCTCCTTATACTGTACTTCTGTTCGCTTTGTGGGGAAGAGTTTGTTAAGATGTGACAAGCTTCATCCAGAGGACCAAGGAGCCATAAAAGTCATAAGGGCTGCAATAAAACCACAAGAAGAAAATATGAGGGACAGATCATAATTAGACAAAAGGACAAACCTGGGACTCCAATGTGTGTCTTCAGTTTAATTGCATTGTATCACCTTTTTTGAAAGGTTCAGTCAAGCTATGCAAACATTATACTGACTCTAAATTTAAAGCAGAAGAAACTCCTGTAGAAAATTATTTCAGTTAATATAAGAGGTTGGAATGTAATGCACAAGTGATGTTCATGAATGAGTTTTTACAGTTCCCACAGACAGATGTTTCTCTTCTGCAAGTTGTCAACTAGTTATTTGTTGTTCCACTTGCTGAACGTTGAAAGGAATGGCTACAGTTGGCTCCAAGCCACCTTACATTATTTATGTACGTATGGCATTCTTTAAAATGATTGCAACGTTCCAATGTTTTACTGAGTCTCATCACAGCACTGGGTTTGAAATTGGTTTTATGCCTTCATTCATGAGAAATTTCATAACAAATCCTGGTTCGCCTTGTAGTACAGTACATTTCTTTGAAAGTGCCTTTTTATTTTATCTTGGACAGTTACAAAGCCAACAACATAACCAGAGAGGCTAAATATCCCTATAAAAATCTTCAACAACTAAACCAATCACGCTAGTGCCAGAGCTGTGTTCTCATTTTAAGAGGTTATAGACTGTACAGTATATAATAATGGGGGCATTGGTGGCTCAGTGGTAGGTTTCTCCCCTACCATCCGGAAGGCCCTTGTTCAATTCCTAGCCAATGGATGCAGTGCCGGTCCCAAGCACGTATATAAAATAGTAGGGTTGTGTCAGGAATGACACCTTGCATAAAACATGTTGTTGTGCCGATCAGTTGGACCGCTGTGGAGACCCCTCAATGGGAGCAACCGAAAGACAGTACCAGCGGACTGTATACTGTATGTAATAATAATGTGGAATTATCACCAAGATGGTCCTTTCATGTCTTTCTTTCCTCTTTATTTCATCTCTCTCAATCTCTTTCCTTTTCCCACCATCAGGTGTCATAAATGTCTTTACTGCTGCTGTATGGATAAAATGGAACCTCCATCTGGGAGACCATCTGCCCTAGTACTCCATTAGTTGTTTGGTCTACCAGTCCACTGTGGTCATGTAAGCTTTTCTACAGTCGAACGTAAAGTTTCATCTAAAATCCCACTCACGTTTGTTGATGGTCGAGTTGTAGTACACTTTATGTCATAGAGTGCCCTCATCCCAGTATTACCATCTGGCTCTCCATTTTGGTTATGCTTTCATTCAGTAGCTAAACCAAAGTGTTTGGCATCTTTCTGAAAATATGATTTACACCTTTATAAACCACTGTAGAAACTGAGCAAACCGAGGTGTACAGGTACTCCTGCTGCCTGATGTAATGCAAGTGCTGCATCTTAGCTCATTCTGTGTTTACGTTCATGATCTGCCTGATTGATATTCATACACTACTGCTGCTCTATTCATTTTTCTGTTTAACTTGAATATTTTTGCATGTGTGCATTCTTAAGAAAAAATCTGGCTTTGTGTGTATGTGTTTTCAGTGTACTGAAGTTTGCATTAAATATGTTTCTCTATGTTTGTATTACTGCATATGAATTAGAAGTGACTACATATATTACAGATATATTCTAGGGTAATTCAAAAACAGTTTACTCCCTTACTCACTCATCGTCTATACCACTTAATCCTGTATAGAGGGTCGCGGGGGACCTGAAGCCTATTCCAGGAGACTTGGGGCACGTGGCAGGGTACATCCTGGACAGGGTGTCAATCCATCGCAGGACACACACACACACACACACACACACATTTAAACACACTCTGTGGGAGAAAACTGGAGAACTCGGAGGATACCCACCAAGCATGGGAAGAACAAGCAAACTCCATGGACACAGTACTGGGAATTGATCCTGGCCGGGAATCGAACACGGATCCTGGTGGTGCAAGGTGACAGTGCTAACCACTAAGCCACCATGCTGCCAAGAACAATTTAACACCCCCACAAATACCTTTGGAGTAGCAGTTAGTCCCATGGGGGTGTGTGCGTAGAATTTGCAGGTTCTCTCCATTCTTGGAGGGTTTCCTCTCGGTACTTTGGTTTCCTCCCATAGTCCAAAGACATGCATTATACTAATTGAGGTTCCCAAATTCCTCATAGTGAGTACGTGTGGACGTCGGTGATATAGACATGCGATTGTTGTTATGATATCCAAAGCTACTGATATGAGAGGCTGTCATAGAATGTCTAAAGTGAAAAATATTGGGACGCCTACAAATCCGCTAACACAAATATGGTAGTGGTGAAACACAGCATGTTTTTGTTTTCTATACAATATGGTTTCTGTGTTTGCTTTTCATGCTGTGAAAAAAAAAGCGCTCTAAGTCATATATATGACTGGATTTTTGCCGCAAAAAGAATGTTCATCATGTTTGGATACTGTAGTCATCAACTCTGAGAACACCTGGTGGCAAAATCCATTGCCTAATCTCTTTGGCAGTGTGTGAACACAGTGTGAAGCTGTTGCTGGTGTACAGTGGGGGATTTGACACTCTACCTGGGATACCGCCTGATGGTAAATCAGCAGAGCTAAACCCTGTTGACAAACAGTACAAAGGCAGACTCAGGAAAGAAAACTCACACACACACACACACACACACACACACACACACACACACACACACACACACACACACACACACACACACACACACACACACACACATACTGCACAAATCCTGTGTTTCTGGAATTTCCAGGACCTATAACCTCATTCATTTAAAATGTTCAAAACCATGAAGTAACAGACTCAAGTCAGTGTGATACAAAGATGTGTGCTGCGCAGAGCATACTAATTGCAAACACTCTGTTTTCCGTCCAAATAAGATACAGATGAAGGTCTTGAGAACTAGACAAAACTAGTATACATCAGAAAGAAAGAAAAACAGGAACAGGGATCCAAACAGAATGTTCACAGAGACAATCACTACCTGTCCTACCACAGGGAGAATAATAGCAGTGAACAGTATAACAGGCTTTACAACAGATACAGAACCAAACTAACAAGAACAAGCTAAAGCATCTACAGTGCTGTATATAAATAACATAAATGTTTTGTCTGTACATTAGTCAGAACTTCTTAATATTTTTACATTTCATACATTGGTGGACCTGAACCCAGTCTTGCAAAATGTTCTGTCTGTATGTCTGTCCAGTCAGATTTTATTAAACCATTACACAAAACTAGCTGGACAGAATTTAATGAAACTTTTGCAGTACTTGCAATCTACCTAAAGTTTAACCTGCACCATAAGTGAAATCAAAATGTTCAATAAAAGCGTTGTTGTAAACAGTTATGTTCCAGATTTAATTATGTACTTTTCAATAGGCAATAAGCAAACACCTTCACCAATAGATATTAATTAAAAAAGCCAAAATAATATATTTTTTGGGGATTAGTTAATGTTTTCACCACTGAACTAAACATGGTGCAAACAAACGTTTCTATATCCTTTCTTTACCATTGTTTGTAATAAGATAAAATGACAGTAGATACAAAATCTTGCTGTAAACGAGGTAAATTTTGTACAATTTACCAAAAGCCACCAATCCAGTGAAAACCATTACCATATAATCTCAAAGCAAACAAAATCTTGTGAAATGAATGAATTAATCTTTGTTGAATCTTTATTTAAAACGTTGTGAAACAACTCAACTTATTTTATTTTATATTATGTTAGAATGTATTTTGTTCTATCCATGTTACAGTAACCCAACAGAAAATGTTGCTTGTCCTTACAGTATGTTGCTATTTATACACTTTATACATGTTACATTAGATATTTCATATATTTATATTAAAATTCCATTTTATTGTAGCTGGATATCTGTATATTTGTAGATTTTATATTTTGCATTTTTATAGCCATCTTTTTCTTCTATTAATGCAGGGAAAACTATTGTTCTACCTTCTTACTTTATCTTATGGTTATGAACAGTCGGTTAAGCCTTACATACTGTTCATATTTCAAGCCTCCACACATTATGGTCCAGGTCGAATTTGACCCAGGCCAAGAATCCCTTTAATAAGAGTCTATACCAAATTATTAACTACAGATATTTAAAAAATGTATAAATCTATCTGACATTAATAAATGTATGGATAATGCTTAATCCATTTTTCAGAGAGCAAGAAGAGTATTTTTTGTTTGTTTTACACCACTCATTTTTTGATGAAAAACATCTACTCTTACACAATGTGATGTCCTGTTTTACCTTAGTCATGTAAACATAACAGTCCTAATGATTTTAGTATATTTTATTGAATACAAAACACTGTCCTCATTGCCAGTTTATCAGTGATATACCTCAAAGGTGTTGTCTCATCATTATCAAATCTGAGCACCGCCGATATGGTACGGAATATTTCCAGGGCAATGGTGGCACAAAATATATTTTTTTCAGTGTTAGCATTCCACAGACTAGAAGCAGCCTCACATTGGGACCTGAACAACTGACTGATTTTAAAACTAAAATCCATTGTAATTGTAAGGTTTTATAATATTGGAAGACATTGTAATTTAATAAGAAGATTCCTGTGCCTTGAGAACAGACCTCGCACTGTGCTTTCTTATGTCTTCTGTGGTAACACCTTCTATATCCTGTATCCAGACGAGGATACATCCAAAAGGCTCCTGTCTGCTAGAACCCTTTTGTTTAATCAGGAGAATGCAAATGTATCTCCTCTCACCTGTCTGTCTCCGGGTCCATCTATGACTGACATGTTAATGACTGGTTCTTTTGATGTTCGGGACGTAGCACCGTTTAAATGTGCTCTCTTTGCTGAGAATAAACAGAGATCTTCAGACATCATGCCTTCGTGTGTGTGTGTGTGTGTTTGTCTCTCCCGGTCGATCAGGCCCGGACCGGTAAGTGTATCAAGGTGCAGCGCACACAACAAGCTAAACTCTTCTTCTCTTAGCTTAAAACGTAGCTCGGAAACATTTCTTCTTCATTTTAAACCTACAGTAATACATATGGGTCAAATCTTAGTGCAAAGCACTAAGGTCGCCCTGGAATTTTATTGGTGTGTGTTAACAATAATTATTGTACAGATTACAAAAGTCAATTTTAACAAAATAAATTATATACCTCCACCTCTCCAAATTTTCCTCCTATCTATATACTGTTGTACAGTATAGAAGCTTACATAAATTACATAAATTAATACTCAAAAGAAATGTGAATAATTTGCATTTTAAATTATTATTGTTTGAAGACTTCTTTAGTACACACATTAAATCAATACCAATACAGTACTGTGTTTTGACAAATTTTGATATCTTACTGAACCCTGCTAGCTAAACTACCTGGACTAAACACTGTTTAATGGAAGTGTTGATTATTACAGTATGTACTGTATTGCTTCACTGACTGATATAGAATAATTTGCTGACATTAGCATAAAATAGAGTTTAAATTATTCTACAGATGTATTATTACTGTGTTGTGTGATTATTCCTATAATGTTCCAGTAAGACACCAAACGTTAAATTAAGTTGTACAGAATCTAATTGTGCCCTGTTGGTTTCAGAAAACTTGCCTTTACTGTGAGATATACAACCTAAAGCACTAGCTTAACTATTGTGATAAAACCACAACCTACGTAAAATTCCCTTAGAATCACAAAATTCATTGAGTTGTCTTTTTCTTCAACTCTAAAATCACTTTTTGCCAGTACCTGTGACTCCCCACAGTGTGCTCCTGTGGTGACTGCTCATGTAGCGTTCTGCAATGCGATTTTCTCATTCTGATGAGACATTAGCATTGAGAGGGAAAAAGGTAAGCATTTTCCTTGCATCTGTCACAAAATAGTGGCACAATACAAAAGTCATGTTTATTATTCATGAAAAAGCCGGATTGAGTGATTTGCTAAAACTCAGCGATGAGCTACTGTACAGTATGCATATTCCTTCATCCAACAAAAAACTTGATTGTTGATCAAAGTTGTGTAGTAAGAATTACTGATATTGCTAATTTGTGCACCAGGGGACTCAGTGGTAAGCTTCTCCGACGATTTAGAGAAGAGACCAGGTACAGTAGTTACCCTTTTTGACATTATACTGTAGTATGTAAATGTTGACAACAATTACATATGTACAATGACTGTACTATATACTGTACCACAGGAAACATGTTTCAGTACATCACTGTGACAGTGTACTGTAGAATTTTAATGGAGGGTTAGTCTGACTGTTTGTAGGCCTATTCCATGTATGTACAGTATTTGGTAGTGCATGTTCTCTTTATGTAGAATTGAAAGACTGCCACATGGGGGTGGTAGGACATCTATGTTCTCCCCACACCAAGAGACCCTAATTGTCGACATGGTCAACACCATTAAACTGTATCATTGAGGACCATGTGCATTTTGAGGGTATCGACAGTGTCAGCCTCTCTACTGTTGACCGTGTCCTCAAGTGCAACAGACTATGCATGAAACAGCTCTACAGAGTGCCCTTTGAACGCAACTCTGATAGAGTCAAAGAGAAAAGATTCCAGTATGTACAGGTTGGTATACATCCAGACACATAAATGTTGGTTACTGTAAGTAGAGATTTACTGTATTTGGCCTACATCACTTACAAAAAAAAAAAAAAAAAAAAAAAATATATATATATATATATATATATATATATATATATCTACAGAGAGTTTTGAACTAGATGCAAGGGAAAAGGACGGAACTTTCTGTTCCGTCAAGTGCAACAGTAAAAGACCTCGGCGTGATTATAGATTCCAGCCTTTCATTTGAAGCTCATGTAGATAATATCACCAGGATAGCATTCTTTCACCTTAGAAATATTGCCAAGATAAGAAATATATTGTCGCTAAACGATGCAGAAAAACTAGTTCATGCTTTTATCACTTCTAGGTTGGACTATTGTAATGCCTTACTGTCTGGTTGTTCAGTTAGGTGCATAAACAAGCTTCAGCTAGTCCAGAATGCAGCAGCGAGAGTCCTCACTAGAACCAGAAGATATGAGCACATCACCCCTATCCTATCTTCACTACATTGGCTCCCTGTGAAATTGCGCATTGATTTTAAAATACTACTCTTGACATATAAAGCATTAAATGGTCTCGCGCCACAGTATCTGAGCGAACTGCTAGTGTCTTACGATCCGCCACGCCTACTTCGATCAAAGGATGCAGGCTGCTTATCAGTACCGCGTATTATGAAAACTACAGCTGGGGGCTTTTTCTTACAAAGCCCCAAAATTATGGAATAGTCTTCCAAATAGTGTTCGGGACTCAGACACAGTCTCAGTGTTTAAGTCTAGGCTAAAAACCTATTTATTTAGCCAAGCATTTTTATAGATAGATTTGCCATAAGGTAAAGGAGCAGATCTGGGGGACTCATGGACGTAGAGTATTATGGTGAACTGGTATGTTTAGATGCTGTCTTCCTCACTCTCATTTGATCACTCAGGTTTATTGACGGTGAGGTGATTGTTTGCTTTACATCTCAGGGAGCCCTCATGTCTGTGTTTCCTTCTGGCTCTCCCTTTTAGTTATGCTGTCATAGTTAGTCCTGCCGGAGTCCCTGCTTGCACTCTACAGTAAATATACATTCACATTATACATTGTGACTGTGACCATACCTAACTGCAATCTCTCCTCCTCTTCTCTTTCTCCCCTCTTTCTCTTTCCTCTCTCCCCCTGTCTCCCCCTTTCACTCTTTCTCTCTCATCATTTTGATTCATACACATTCACATTCCATACAAACTTAAATAATTCTTTTGATTGTGTAAAGCTGTTTTGAGACAATGTCAATTGTTAAAAGCGCTATACAAATAAAACTGAATTGAATTGAATTGAAAACTCCATAAATACATCTACATGGATGAAGCTGGGTTTAATCTCACCAAAACAAGAACGGGAGGTCGTTGTATGATTGGCCAACGGGCCATTGTTGGTGTCCCTGGGCAGCATGGTGGCGATGTCACATTGTGTGACATCAGCAATCAAGATGTTGTCCACCATCAGGCCAACTTAGTGCCCTACAACACTCACCAGCTCCTCATTTTCGTCAATCACATGCGAGATGCTCTGTTAGGGCAGCAGGATGAGCAGCCCATCTACTGTATGTTGTTGTTGAGTTTCACAGAGGCCTCCAGGTTAGAGAGTGGTTCAATATGAATCAAGGTTTTGTCAATCATTGCCTTCCACCGTAGTCCCCTTTCCTGAACCCCATTGAAGAATTCTTCTCCTCATGGCGGTGGATGGTATATGAACGCCAAACGTACACCAGGGTAAATCTCCTGCAAGCCATGTAACTGGCCTGTGGTGACATGGGTGTGAAGGCATGTCAAGCCTGGATACGGCATGCCAGGGTTTTTTCCCCCGTTGCCTGGCCAGAGAAAATGTGGCCTGTGATGTAGATGAAGTCCTGTGGCTTGACCCTGTACGGAGAAATGATGCTGTGGCAGAGTAATGCACTTCTTTTCTTTGTACTTCATTTGTATATTTTTGTGCTTTATTTCTACATACAAGTGCTACATGTAAATGCACAGGATTTCTGTTTTTTTGCAAAACACTTCTATGTACAAGTGTTAAAAATGCCCAGGTATTTTGTTTTGCAACATGCATTTAGTCTAAATAAACATTTATTTCTACCACTTCATGTCCTGAGCATTGTGTTTTCCTTTTTTATATTTAGTGTTTATAAGAGTATTTAATTTATATTGACTTGTGGCATGATTTGACAGCATGTTCAGTTTTGAGCAAGACTGAACTGTTTTGGGGTGAAAGTTTGGTTTTGATAGAAGAGTCAGAGGTTTTGTGAATGTACAGTAGCTTGAAAATTGGGTTTTGTGTTCACAGTTTAGGGAAAAAGAGAGCAGCTTTCCAGGAATGTGTCTTAGCAATTGAGAAAAACTGTAAATACTGTACTTAAAACTGTACACAGTACTGTAAAATCACAATGGTATTCCTTTATATATACTTCACAGCACTACTCATTTTTGTTTGGTACAGTTACATACTACATACTGTAATACTGTATGATACAGAATCATGTGACACATACAGTAATTAGAGTATAAACTTGAAGATATACCTTTTCTGCAATTGGAGAGCCCTTATTATCGATGCTACTGTGTACCGACTGTTGGACTCTTTGCCCAGCCTCCCTCATGGACAGGTCACGATTTATCACATGTTCGACCAGAGTAGCCCTGATGTCATCTGATACACGTCTCCACTCTGGTCCTCGTCTACAGTATGTCCTCGTTCTCTTCCAAGTCCGACTCCTCTCTCTCTTTGTCCTCCTTTCACTCTGACTTTTGTTGCCTCCATGTTTGCATAGTTCTCAAAATGTCTTACCATGTGAGAGAGAGATGCGAGTGTGTAAGTGTATGAGTGTGTATGTGCATGTGTGTCTGTGTGAGTGTGAGTGTTAATATTTGATAATATGTGTGTACTGTATGTATAATATGTGTGTGTGTGCATGTGTGTGTGTGAGTGTTAACATTTGTGATGTGTACGTGTGTAGAATAGGCTGCAGATGCTGGAAAAAAGCATCATATTATTATGATGTTACTCTGTGTGATTTCACTGAACATGTCACTGAATATAATGTCACTCAATAAAATGCCACACAGAAAGTTATTAATCACTTTGCAGCTTAAGTTAAAGGCATCGTCACGGCTGACCTGTTTGAGATATCGAAATTCCCTCTGCAAGTTTGCGTCCTCAATGTCTTTAGATCACACCGGTCCGGTTTAGTATAAATTGCTTAGGAGGAGTATATCAAAATCCATTGGGTGCCCAAAATAACTGGACTTCTGTTGAGTTGAGCCCAGGACATGTGTTGTGTTTCACTCCTTTAGTAAGGTGCTTAAGCACAGAACATGAGCACATTTTAGCTTAACATTAGCATGTCTGAAACTGTGGACCACGCATGCTTAGATCTAACTGCCTGATACATAAACCAACAGCACTGAAGCATACATTTATTTTCGCATACAATGCGAAAGTTGTTCGGCTCAATGAGCTCTAAATGTGTACCAGGTTTTGTGTGTAAGTGTGTACGAGCTATGCAGCCACATCTCTTGTGGAGGATTTGGGACTCTCAGGCATCCTAAGTCAATTTTCATGACTTTTTGAACATATTAAAAAGTTCAAAAGGGTGGAAAGAATTTTAAATCATTAGGAAAACAAGAGGGTCCTGGACGCCCTATAGTGCTTGGGCCCTAACGAGACCCTTCACATGATATCTGCACTATTTGAACCAGAGCTATGACAGCATAGTGCTGATGTCATAATGCTTGGACTCTAATTAAAGCATATACTGTACACACACAGCCACTTGACTTGGTTCTAAATGGCTGAAACACAGCCAGTGATAAACACTAATACTCTCTGTGGTTATATACTGATCTCTGAATTGAAACCCACATTTTAATCCTGGTGCAATACAATGAATACTCATTTCTTTGTCTTCTCCAAATGTCAATTTGCACTTTTACCCATTGCTAGAAATGATTTAAAGTCTGGAGGGTTTCACTTAGTAAAGTGGGTCATTTTTCTCATCTAAATGGCTTGTTAATAATCCTTTAGTTCAACGTGAACTGCTGCTGCCGAGTGTGTGACAAGTCTATTATTATGCTAATTGTTTTAGTACTATTCATTCCCGTGTTATCTTACTGCATCACTCTTCCTCTCTGTCCCTCTGTCTACACCTGTCTGCCTGTTTCCTCCTTTCTCTTTTTATTTGTCTGCATCTATCACCCCATGTCTTTCTTCCTGCCATTCTTGTTGCCTAGACCTGACAGTAGACGCGTAAGGTGTATTTCACAGGCTTGCAGTCTCACTTGCTGTCACATCCTTTGCGGTGACGGTGAGCTGCCAGGCTGCAAAAAATACACTGTGCTGTTCAGCGCTGTATAAAATTAGCAACATTTGTGCCACTTTATAGATATTTTTGCTCCAGGTAATTTAATCAAGCCAAACATTCTGGTCACACTTTATAATAATATTTATTTATTTTTAATTTCAGTATAATTAAAATGACAGTGCTTTTTTGTGCAAAATATTCAATGTTGAATACAGTATATATAGATTGTTATGAACTTATCTTTAAATATTCTGTACATTGTCTTATTCTTGGTTTATAACATGTTTTCCATGCAAAAAATTATTACGTAGTATAAGGACTTAAACTGACTCAAGCATTTTGTAATAATCAGATTAACTCAATCAAAGTGCTATCATCAATATTTAGAACCGGTCAGATGATCCACAATAAGACTAGACTGAGCTAAGGTAAAGTTGATAATCTAACAAACTCAAAATCAGGAAGTCAACACACAATACACACAAGGATTAGTAAAGACACAAGAAAAGGGCTAGACCAAGTAGACCAACAATAATCTATTGAAAGTAATGACTATTTAAAGGAGGATGTTTGATTAGAAAAGTTGTGCGCAATGATCCAGAGAAATGCGTGAATTGCTGGAGTTGTTTATCATATATTGTACTTTGTTTCATCATGATCTTACCAAAACAATCCAAAACAATATCCTATGCCAGTAAGAATAGAATACAAGGCTGGCAGTGTAGACACGGCATAAAAATGTTTATGCATATTTTTGGTTCTGTGTGACTATATACATTGTAAGAGCTTTAAATGTCCAAAAGCTTTCTACCTGCTTATGCTTCTTCCTTACAAATGTGATTGTTTGAATAAGCAAAATAGTCTATTGCCTTGTTAGTTTAAACATAATGAGCGCTGTGTAATTTTAGGCAGGAATAGAGCTCCAAAGTTGGCTAAAATGTCCAATTTCTGTGATCTTTATCATTACTTTAATTCACTCATTCTCACTCATATACCGCTTATCCTGTCCAAGGTAATGGAATGCCTGGAGCTGATCCCAGGCACTAGGCAGTGTGCAACCTGGATGGGGTGCTTATCCATCCCAAGGCATAAGCACATACATGCTCACCTACCCACTCTCACATATACTGAAACACCAAGTTTCAGTCTAATTTGCATGTCTTTGGACTGTGTGAAAAAAAATCGGGGAACCTAAAGGAAACCCACCAAGTATGAGGAGAACATGCAAACTTCATGCCACAAACCTGAAAGTATGAACTGAACCCATGACCCTGAAGGATCATTATGCTGCCTAGTTCAATTCAGTTGCACTTTTAAAAATAGACATGATCACAAATCAGCTGTACAGAAATCAGGGTGTCATTTTATATAAGTATTATGTTTAAATATGGTGGGAGGAATAACTCCCTGAAAATCGTGCTTGAGCACAGGACAGTCATTATGGCTAAAGTTAAATTGCAAACACCACCTTAGCACTTGTGAAAATTCGGATACGTTTATTCTGATTGCCATTTCTGTCTTTTGACCCTTACCCTGCCTACTGTGTGTTCTTTTTGATTTGCTTTCTGATTTGTCTCCTTTTGTTTGACTCTTGCTACCCTTGAGATTTTGCTGTGGGATTGTGTTTTGGCTCTGTAAATAACCCTTGAACATAACATCCTTATCCAACCATGCTGTTTGTTACAGTCAGACATGGAGTTCAGAGTGAGCATGCAGTTAGTGAGGTGGAAAAAAAATTCAACATTAAAAATAAATTGTGCATCATGTTCGAGGCATTAACATGAAATATTACTGTACATTCATTGTTGTTCATTGTGCTTCCCTTGAGTACAAAGATCCTTGTCTTCAACAGTAATATCTATGGAAAGTATTCTTATCTAAAACCCCCTTTTTTTTTTCAAATTTAATAAAAAAGATTACTTGTCTGGTTACTTGATTTATATAGTGACAAAGAAGCATTAGAGACTCCGGTGATATACAGTAATGGTAATAATCGTACTGTTTTAGCCTGCACTTTTTATTGGGTTTGCGAGTAATCATTTCTGGTGATTATTACTTTTCAAACAATGTTTGTGGATTTAGAGGATGGAGGATGACAGCAAATCAGCAATTACACTGACTGCCATTTGGATTTGTGTCTCAGACACTTGGTACAAAAGAATACAGAACATCAGCATGACTTGAATCTTTGATGTGTCAGTATGATGAAACAGTGTGTTTTTACAGTGTGTGTATGTGTGTGTATGTGTGTGTGAGAGAGATATGAAACAGGTATAATGCTTTTTGAGTCACAGTAGTTGTCTTGACTGATTCTCACTAATAAAAAATATTATTATTATTATTATTATTCAAAGAGCTTTTCTTTTCGTCCTAGTGCACAAAGTTGCCGAACAACAACACTAATGCCAGCTGGACTCCTGAGCTGTCAGTGATGCTTGTCTTATTACTGTTCTTCAAGCTGCTGTTCTTTGGCAACTTTACTCTTTTTTTCCCGCTATTATTTTTTCTCCAGGAGACACTCCACATAGCGGAAAGCTTCCTTTAACAAAGTGTCTCATGCTGTTGCTGATCATTTTGGCTACGCTGCCTCTCAGTGTGCGACGCTTCACAAATGAATGGAAGTGATCCGAACAGGTCGGCTTCATCTCGAGCAGGCGCTAAGAAAAGAGAGCGAGGCATGGTGTTTAATTGCTCTGTGTGTCAGTGATGTGCAGGGACAGGAAAGTATTTCATTCAGGCATAGTAGAGGTTCATGCTGTTGCTTTCTGTGAATAAAAGGCTAAATCCCAGTGGTGAATTAACACTCATTGTGCTTGTGTTATTTTAAAAGTGGGATCAGTGTGTCTGATGTGCCTCATATTCTATAAACATGGATAAAAAGATAAAGTGGACCGCCAACATCCAACCATTCAAGACAGGATGGTTCTTTAACTGCCAGCTTGTTTAGAGCTACAGTAGCATTAACATCTGCAACAAGCGGCCACTTATTCATTAAGTTTCAATAATTGCTTTATCCCTCCAGGGACTTTTTCAAAGGTGGGAGGAAAAGATATAGGCCAGACACCTGCTAACAGAGCTACAAGACATCCAAAGTACAGTACACAAAAGATTCCCTATGTTAGATATTACTTACGTAAAAAAAAGTAGTCCTCCAATTACAATTCTACTTGAGTAAAACTACACAATTCACAATTACACAATACCTACACAATACCTTCACAATTACATAAGTATCACAAATACTGAGCTTGTATTAGCTCACAGTAGCCTTTTAGTCATAATCTCTCTGTCTCTTCCTCACCCTCTCAGGTTATGCTTGGACACTGTATGCAACCATCTCCACTTCCAATTTCAAACACCTGCTACATGACTAAGCATTTCACTCAGGGAAGGCAAATCATGATTATGGATAAAGGTCAGCAGGTAATGATAATTTTGCTTCAAATACTATACACCCTTCTGGACATGTAATGCAACGTCATGCAAATGTATTGAAGTGTATAACTATACTGTATATGGGCGGCACGGTGGTGTAGTGGTTAGCACTGTCGCCTTGCACCTCCAGGGTCCGGGTTTGATTCCCAGCCAGGCTCGATTCCTGTCTCTGTGTGCATGGAGTTTGCATGTTCTCCCCGTGCTTGGTGGGTTTCCTCCGGGTACTCCGGTTTCCTCCCACAGTCCAAAGACATACAGATTAGGCTAATTGGCGTTCCCTAATTGACCATAGTGTGTGAATGTGTGTGTGTGTGTGTGTGTGTGTGCTCTGCGATGGATTGGCACGCTGTCCAGGGTTTACTCTGCCTCGTGCCCTGAGTCTCCTGGGATAGGCTCCAGGTCCCCGCGACCCTAAATTCAGGATAAAGCGGTATAGAAGATGAATGAATGAATGAATATACTGTATATATATATTTATTTATTGCAGGATGTAGTAGAGTAAATGTAAAATGTCCCCTTTCACTGAAGTCAGCCCTTTATGTTTTCAAGCGCAAATTTTTTTCCAGATGAAGTACACAGGGGGAAAAAATGCTTGATTACTGTCACAGTATCATCCTTCTGTGTAACATGTGCTCATGTTTAAATATCTGGTATGGCTTTTCTCACTGCACATTTTTCTGGACTTTGCTCCTGTTCATTGTTATTGTGAATGTTTAATCAATGCTTCTCTTATTTTTGAAGTCTTGCTTGTTATTTCACCTAGTCTTAGCTGGATATTATAATTGTGATAATAGTGTTTCCTTTCATAATCCCATCAACCTGTGCTATGAACCTGGGCGTCGGGTTTCGATGGATTGCCAATATCAATTTCATGTCACAATATCACTTGCATGCATGCTTCCTGTCATTTGTGTCCCATCTAAAAAGTCCCACGCTTATGGGTTAACCATTTTATCGTAACAATTTTAACCATTTTAAGACTATACATGTTCACTTAACTAATTTAACATTTGCAGTATGCGGTAGTACACTATCATGAACTTTTGTAATACCAGAGGGATTCCCGTTAAACACTATTACATTTATTTTTGACTATTGCACTGGTGTTGGTGAATGACTGTCCGTACATATAGACACATGCATCTCTTCTGCAAGTTGACAAAATCTGTTGATTTTCAAGGATAAGGTGTTGCACTCGCTGAATATTCACAGGAACAACTGCAGCAGGCTGCAAACCACATTAGCTGTGCTTGTCATCCTTTGATGTAAAGGCTTTTTAAAACTGTTTGCAACATTCAAATATTTTACTTCACCTACTATAAGAGTTGCATTACTGAACTGTGGTTGAAGTGTTCTGTAAGTATCTGCCAGTTTTATGGCTTTGTTCACAATTCCTGGTTTGACTTTAAAGCCCCTTATATATCTTAAATATACTGTGGTTATCTCAATATAACACTGATTCTCATGAAACCTTTGTCCTTGTGCGTTTTCTCCAGATTCTCCAGTTCCTTCTAGAGGTAGTCCCCTACTTACAAATGAGTTCTGTTCCGTAAGCACGTTTGTAAGTCAAAGTGAGTCTTATACGCCTTTGGCATGAATATACAATGTAAAGCATACCAATCCAGTTAACTACAGTATATCTGTCATGGCTTCTATCCTGGTCACGCCCGATGAAACCCTGTACATCTCCAATTTTCCCACTGAATACCATGATCTCATGCAGGCCTTTATCAAGACCTGAGCCATGTCACTCCCACCGCATTGACCATATGACTGTCCTATTGATCTTCTCCCGGGCACCTCTCCCTCAAAAGGCAGGCTTTACTCTCTGGCACGCCTAGAAAGAGAGGCCATGAATAAGTACACGGATTCCCTTGCTGATGGAATTATCCGTCCATTCTCCTCGCCCGCGGGGTTTTTCTTTGTCAAGAAAAAAGACAAGTCCCTTCATCCATGTATTGATTACATGTAGGGCTTAACGACATAACCATCAGGAATGGCTACCCGTTACCACTCATGGCCACCGCCTTTGAACTTCTCCAGGGAGATGCCTACGAAATGCTTGGTGTTTCCATTTGGACTGACCAACGCCCTGCCGTATTCTAGGCCCTCATTAACGACGTCCCCCACAACTTCTTGAATTCTTTCGTGTTTGTGTCCTTGGACGACATTTAAATTTTTTCTCTAGATCTGGAGGAGCACCGGCACACAAGGCTCTTAGAGAACAATCTCTTCGTTAAAGCGGAGAATTGTGTGTTCCGTACAACTTCCACAACTTCCTCTCCCAAACATCCCCATGAGACAACAAGCTTCACCCCTGCTCATTCTATTCCCGCCATCTGTCTCCGACCGAGAAGAATTATAATGTAAGTGACCGAGAGCTCCTAGCCATCAAGTTAGTGCTGGATGAGTGGAGACATTGGCTGGAGGGGACCGAGCTCCCCTTTATAGTGTGGACCAATCATAAGAACCTAGAGTACCTATGCACCGCCAAAAGGCTTAATGCTCGTCAAGCTCGGTGGTCGTTGTTCTTCTCTAGGTTCAATTTCACTCTGTCCTACCGCCCAGGTTCTAAGAACACTAAGCCTGATGCCCCTTCACGTCAATTCTCCCTCCCACACCATGCAACTCCATTCAGCCATCTCGTTGTCTCGTTGCCACCTTAGAGCTAGACATAGAGAGCAAAGCCAGGCAGGCGTTGACCCAGGAGCCCGGCCCAAGCAACGTTCCCCCAGATCGTCTCTGTGTACGTCTCTGCCTAAGCTCTCAGGTCTTGGAATGGGGTCATGAATCCAGATTGTCCTGTCACCCAGGCTCTGCCCGAACACGCTTCATCATTCAATAGCGTTTCTGTTGGCCCATGATGGGGAGGGATGTTTCCAGCTTTGTGGCTGCCTGTGACATCTTCGCCCACTGTAAACACAACAACCACCCCCTGGGTGGCCTCCTCAGACCCTTACCCATACCTCACCATCCCTGGTCGCACATTTTGCTGGATTTCATAACAGGTCTACCATCATCTGATGGAAACACTTGTATCATGACCACTGTCGACTGTTTCTCCAAGTCCATCCACTTGGTTCCACTTCCCAAGCTTCCCTCCGCCAAAGAGACTGAAGAGCAATTGATCCTCCATGTTTTTCATCTTCACGGTCTCCCCACTGATATAGTTTTGGATTGAGGCCCTCAATTCACCTCACGCTTCTGGAGGGCCTTTCGTAAACTCCTCGGGTCTTCTCCTAGCCTGTCTTCTGGCTTCCATATTCCAATCCAATGGATAAACGGAACAAAAGAACCAAGCAATGGAAGTCGCCCTCCGGTGTATGACCACTCATGGTGTTACCACCTGAAGTAAGTTCGTCCCGTCGATCGAGTATGCTCACAACTCCCTACCATCAGCTTCGACAGGGCTCTCACCATTCCAGTGCTGTCTGGGCTAGCAGCTACCACTGTTCCCAACTCAAGAGGAGAAGGTAGAGGTCTCCTCGGGGCAACATTTTGTCCGCCACTGCAAACAAACATGGTTACGAGCCAGATGATCCCTGCTGCAAGCATCCAGGTCGTACAAGAGATTGGCTGATCGCCACCGTACCAAGGCTCCCAGGTACCTTGTAGGGAAGAGAGTCATGCTTGCTACCAGGGGCATCCCTCTGAGAACACTCACGAAAACTCTCACCCTGGTTTATCGTCCCCTTCACTGTGTCCAAGGTTATCAACCCATGTGCTATTCGACTCTTGCTCCCATCTTCGATGCGATGGATTAACCCCATTTTCCACATTTCACAACTACGACGTATCGTAAACCGCAGCTGGATTATTGTGTGTTGTTTCGCCGCAGTTTTCTTGCGTTTCAGTTCATGTTTTTTTCACGTTGCCGATTTCGTTTTGTTTCTACGCCCCTGGTTCGCATTTGTTTTGGCTCGACACCCTCACTGACGGTTCACCCAGCTTAGTACTCTCACTCTCACTTTCTCGATTACGGCTAAGCTTCACGTTTTGGCTCAATGACATCGCGGACGAACTTCATGGCTTCAATCTAACACTTCCATCATGTGGCCAAACAAATGTCAAATGTAACTCTGCGCCTCTAAATCTTGAGTGCATTCTCGGGATGCTATTTTTTCTCAGCGCTGTTTTCCACTGTATTCCACTGTGACCTCTGGTTGTTGAGGACTGTCCAAAATTAGGGTTATTTACCATTGGTACAGCTTTACAAGACAGCCAGTTTCTATCATTATGTTCCTGACTGATTCATTGAGGGGCAGTGGTGGCTCAGAGGGCTAAGGCACCGAGTTACCGACTGGAAGATCAGCGGTTCACTCCCCAGCTCCACCAGGTTGCCACTGTTGGGCCCTTGAGCAAGGCCCTTTACCCTATTTGCTCCAGGGGCACTGTATCATGGCTGACAATGCGCTCTGACCCCAGTTATGCTGGGATATGCAAAGCAGGAATTTCACTGTGCTGTAATGTATGTGTGACAAATAAAGGCTTAACTCTTTGAAACTTGTGAGGTCAACTCAGACCGAAGAATGTACAGTAATCCATTTCAAGACATCTAGAAAGTAACAGACAATATCTTTTTCACATTTTCTTTGTTTTCAAAAAATAACAGACTGCATTAAGATTCACTGTCAGAATAAGACTCCAAGGAATTGCTGTCAAGCATACCGGTGCCAATTAGATTTTTTTTCCTTTTAACAATGCATTTCAACGGACACCTACTGTGCAATAATGGTGAGCTATGTGTATCGTTGATCATTTATTGTTTTGCTGAATGCACTGAGATGTGTTCAGAGATACTGTACAACTTACTCTCAGCTAACAAGACTGGACTTTTTTCTGCACTGTTCCTTGTCTGTCTCTTGATGGCAGTTTAGTAACAGCTATGATCTACAGTACATGCTGTCTGCTGTTTTACTGCCATTTGTGTCCTATCTAAAGAATTTTCATCACTCTGACTGAGCGATGGGCTGATACCCACAATATTCATCCCTCCGGAGTTAGGGATCAGATCAAGACTGTAGCATCTGTTTTCCTGCACTAGAAAGCTTATCTGATTTTGATTTGTTCTTCTTGACAGAATCATGTGTTTATGTACTTACAGTTGAAAGCCATTTATCATTTTTCAACAATATGTGTCATGTTTATTTTAACTTGTTCCTTCTTTATGTGCCTCACAATGTTTTTATATATAATTCATCTGAATGCTACCTACACACAGGAACTCAACCCACACCCAGCTTCTATTGTACACAGCATATGTTATTTCAGGAGTTGGTAATTAATCAGCATGAATTCATCTACCGTGTAGTAATAAAATTCTCAGGAGAGAAAGATATGCTCATGGGATGAATAAAAATATCCCAACAACACTCAGCATTATCATTTCCAAGCTGAATGTGATTGGACAGAGCATCTAAATCCTGGCCACATTGGACTGTGCCAGAAATAAAGCAGTAATAAGAGCCATGCAATTTACTGAGACAGAGCTATGTACAGTAAGCTGTCCATTACAAGCTCTTGTCAAAAACTAGTAATTGGTTTATCTAAGAGTTTTCCAGCGGGGAACATACCAGCTGTAATATCCAATGCTTTGTGGTTTTGAACAGCAGCATTTGTCAGGACTTGCAAATTTCTTTGTTTTACTTAGCGATTTTTTAAAATATACATTCTACAACAATACTGGGTATTTGTATAGGGTATGAAATAGCACATATGTTATTAGGTAATTATGTAACAACAACAGTCAGGTGTTATTTTAAGACATGGAGGTCAGCTTTTCTGGAACAGTTCTTACATTTAGGCATTTGGCAGACGCTCTTATCCAGAGCAACTTACATTTTTATCTCATTACACAGCTGAGCAATTGAGGGTTAAGGGCCTTGCTCAAGGGCCCAACAGTGGCAACTCGGTGGTTGTGGGGTTTGAACCTGGGATCTTCCGAACCATAGTCCAATGCCTTAACCACTGAGCTAACCCTGGCCTGGTTCTTGCAAGAACAGTATTTGCATTTGCAAAACACATCAAAAACTATGATGTAACTGGTTCTCATGAAGACCATCCCAGGAAGGCAAGACCAAAACTTAGCTCTGCTGCAGAGAAGTCCTTTTAGTTACCAGCATCAGAAATCACCAATTAACAAACATCACCTCAGATTAGGGCCGTTATGAAGGATTTACAGATTATACGTAGGAGATACATCTCAACATTAACTGTTCAAATGAGATTATTGCATATTTTGAATGCCTTCAGCAATGCTTTACAATGTAGAAATAAATACAAAATAGGAAGTTAAAAAGTGATGGTAAAAATATATCTCAGGCAGGTGACGTCAACCGATGAGGTGCTTCTGGACGTTATAAATAGGCATGAACCGGAAACACCCTCAGATCATTTTACCCCACATGATCATTCTTCAGGATCATGTTGTGTGTGTGTGTGCATGTGTGCAAGCATTTTTTTAAAGAAAGCGAAAATAGAAAGTGTCTTACTACTCACCAGAAAGATGGCAGAATTAGACACGAGTCCGTCCCTCCGTGTTGGAGAATATCTCGCTGAGGGCGATCTCCACGCTTTCTGTTTTCAGTGTTTGGGGGAAGAGCACGCTCTATCCTCGGGCTTCAGGGAGCAGGTAAGTATTGAGATTTTCTCCCTATTAAAGTCCCTCGTGCTCGGGTTCACCGTTTCTTAAAACGAAGCGCACGAGACAGAATTTTCCTTTTCTCTCGCTCTCTCGCCCGGTCATGAGCCTTTTACCTTCCACTTCTCAAGCCCACTTTGGCGCTTCTTTTGAAGCGGGGAAGAACTTTCTCTTTCGCTTCTGCGGAGATGGAAACTACAGTGGTATGAAAAACTATTTGCCCCCTTCCTGATTTCTTATTCTTTTGCATATTTGTCACACTTACCTGTAAATGTTTCTGCTCATCAAAAACCATTAACTATTAGTCAAAGATAACATAATTGAACACAAAATGCAGTTTTTAAATGAAGGTTTACATTATTAAGGGAGAAAAAAACTCCAAATCTACATGGCCCTGTGTGAAAAAGTGATTGCCCCCCTTGTTAAAAAATAACTTAACTGTGGTTTATCACACCTGAGTTCAATTTCTGTAGTCACCCCCCAGGCCTGATTACTGCCACACCTGTTTCAATCAAGAAATCACTTAAATAGGAGCTTCCTGACACAGAGAAGTAGACCAAAAGCACCTCAAAAGCTAGACATCATGCCAAGATCCAAAGAAATTCAGGAACAAATGAGAACAAAAGTAATTGAGATCTATCAGTCTGGTAAAGGTTATAAAGCCATTTCTAAAGCTTTGGGACTCCAGCGAACCACAGTGAGAGCCATTATCCAAAAACATGGAATTTGAAAAAAAAATTTGGTCGGCCGGCCGACCAAAATTACCCCAAGAGCGCAGAGACAACTCATCCGAGAGGCCACAAAAGACCCCAGGACAACATCTAAAGAACTGCATGCCTCACTTGCCTCAATTAAGGTCAGTGTTCACGACTCCACCATAAGAAAGAGACTGGGCAAAAACGGCCTGCATGGCAGATTTCCAAGGCGCAAACCACTTTTAAGCAAAAAGAACATTAAGGCTCGTCTCAATTTTGCTAAAAAACATCTCAATGATTGCCAAGACTTTTGGGAAAATACCTTGTGGACCGACGAGACAAAAGTTGAACTTTTTGGAAGGTGCGTGTCCCGTTACATCTGGCGTAAAAGTAACACAGCATTTCAGAAAAAGAACATCATACCAACATTAAAATATGGTGGTGGTAGTGTGATGGTCTGGGGTTGTTTTGCTGCTTCAGGACCTGGAAGGCTTGCTGTGATAGATGGAACCATGAATTCTACTGTCTACCAAAAAATCCTGAAGGAGAATGTCCGGCCATCTGTTCGTCAACTCAAGCTGAAGCGATCTTGGGTGCTGCAGCAGGACAATGACCCAAAACACATCAGCAAATCCACCTCTGAATGGCTGAAGAAAAACCAAATGAAGACTTTGGAGTGGCCTAGTCAAAGTCCTGAGCTGAGTCCTATTGAGATGTTGTGGCATGACCTTAAAAAGGCGGTTCATGCTAGAAAACCCTCAAATATAGCTGAATTACAACAATTCTGCAAAGATGAGTGGGCCAAAATTCCTCCAGAGCGTTGTAAAAGACTCGTTGCAAGTTATCGCAAACGCTTGATTGCAGTTATTGCTGCTAAGGGTGGCCCAACCAGTTACTATGTTCAGGGGGCAATTACTTTTTCACACAGGGCCATGTAGGTTTGGATTTTTTTCTCCCTAAATAATAAAACCCCTCATTTAAAAACTGCATTTTGTGTTTACTTGTGTTATCTTTGACTAATAGTTAAATGTGTTTGATGATCAGAAACATTTTGTCTGACAAACATGCAAAAGAATAAGAAATCAGGAGGGGGGCAAGTAGTTATTCACACCACTGTATTGCCTCTTTTCCACTTCATAGTACGGCACAACACGGTTCAGTTCAACTCACTTCGGTTGGGCTCAGTTTGGCTCGGTTTGCGCTTCCACTGCAGTTTAATAACGCTTTAGAGGGGGCGGGATTATTCACGTGTCGTTTTAGTTGCGGCGCCTCTACTGCCGTGACATCATCGTAAACGCGCCACAAACAAACACACAACAATGGAGCATATCGACGGCATGGTGTTCTTCATTCTCGGCATGTGGATGTTTTTAACAGCGAGACAAAGGAGTTTGTTTCAAAAGAGGCTGATGGCAGCCAAAGAAAAATTTTGGTTAATACAAAAAGGTGCATCCGATCCTTCTCTGGCTGTTCTAAATATAGCGGTTCTGTTGTGTCTCGTGTTGCAAGCTCAGTGACGCAGTAATGACGATTTTCTCCGGCCAATCAGTGACCAGCAGAGTTTACACGTCATGGTTTGGTAACGGTTCAGCGCGCTTGGAACCTTGGCTGAGGTGGTACTAAAAAAAGGACCATCACCTTTTAGAGAGGCTGGCAGCGGGGAACCTACTGCCAGCTATGTCTCCTTAAGCACGAAGCACTGTGGAAAACCAGCACCCTCAGGAGACCGTTGCTCAATTCCCGCCGCCACTGGTGTTTCGGGCGACAGCGGTCTTCAACAAAGTGGTAAGTGTTTGGTTTCCTCCTGCCGTGTTTCAGGACACCGAACACCTAACAGCCACCATCATCACCACCACCCCTCCGCCTAGCTAAGCAACAAAGCTACCACCCCTTCGGAGAGGCTACAGGATTCAATCATTGTGTTTCAACGGCGTGGGTTTTCCACTTCCCTGAAACCACAGTGAACACCTTATGTTAATCCAAAATCACAGTCTTGCTGGCAAAAGGGGCCATAGCGCATGTTCCCCTCCCAGACAGAGCCGTTCGGCATCAACACATCGCCCTAGCTCACCTCACTTCACATCTCCCAGAGTAGTTTCAGTGGTGGCTAAGTGCCGGGGGATTTCATCCAAGAGCCAATCCCAAGTGGCAATAAGAGCTTCGTACCCTTTTTATGTGGTTCAGACCCCGGTCTTTGACTCTGGGTCCCACTCCAGGTCTGTGTTGTCATCACAGATTGCTAACGACAGATGTTTTCCCTCACAAGCCTTAGATGGCCATCCAGCCCAAGGGATCTGGAGAGGTTATCTTCTTCCGTGGCACATCAATTGCCTCGAAACGATGGCTCTATTTCTGGCCCTGAAATACTCCCTCCAGCAGCTGAGAGGCAACAAGGGTTATGCGCCGAGAGCTTCATACCCTCTCTATGGAGCTAGCGCTTCGGCATCGACATGTCATCATAGCTCACCTCGTTATCTTTAGGATGGAGTCTCAACGCCACGGAAAGCGTTCTCTTTCTTACACAAAGTATACATTGAGTGTCATGTGGGATCCGACCGCAATTCGGGCACAGCTGTCTCCTGCGCACGTCGAATCCATTTTAAACACTCTAAAGGAGTTCAAGCTAAGCCAGGAAGTAACTTTCACCGTTTCAGTGGTGGCTAAGTGCCTGGGGATTTCATCCAAGGGCCAATCCCCAGAGGCAATAAGGGTTACGCGCCGAGAGCTTCGTACCCTCTCTATGTGGTTCAGACTTTCATCCTTGACTCTGGGTCCCACTCTAGGTCCGTGCTGTCGTCGCAAGTTGCTAACGGCAGATGTTTATTCCTTAGATGGACGTCTAGCCCAAGGGATCTGGAGAGGTCATCTTCTCACGTGGCATATCAACTGACTCGAATTGATGACTTTATTTCTGGCCCTGAAATACTCCCTCTAGCAATCAAGATGCTAGCACGTCCTAGCACGGATGGACAACATTACAGTAGTCTTGTAAATATCGCCTGGGCAGACAAGATTTGCGCCGCTAAGGAACTAGCGCACTAGGTTCTGCTTAAGGACAGGGCAAATTCTGTCCCTCAGATCATAAAACATGTAGCTCCGGAGCAGTAAGATTTCATTCGCTGTGTTCGGTTCATGCTCTTCAATTTACAGCGCACCTCCGCATTAGCCAGGGCCGTGAATTAGAGCAGGGTTTCATATGTCGTGGGGCCGCGGCCGAAGGGCAGCCGCCATTAGACGAGTCGAGTGTGAGATGCTAATGCCTTAGCCTATGAGGCGCATGGCTCACTTCGCCCCTAGTGATTAGGGCTGTTCTCTGAAAAAGCAGGAACGAGATGCTGCGCTCCAATGCCGCACTGCATGCATGGCTGGACATCCATCAGACAAAATTGATCTGAGGGTGTTTCCGGTTCATGCCTATTTATAACCTTCAGGTGCACCTCATCGGTTGACGTCACCTGCCTGAGGTTATACATGCCACAATATTTGGCGTGTTTGACACACACGTGCTTCACAACCGGTCATGAGGAATCGTTTCCCATAGCGCTTTCGCGCAGCATCTTGTTCCCGCTTTTTCAGGGGGAGATGATAGCCACAAAAAGGGGAAATAAAACTACCTTCCATGCTTTTGACCTCAGATTTTGTGGCATTGCTATGCAAAACAACTGGTATTGTAAAACCAAAAACAGATTTGCCAGACAAAATGGAGGTTTGATGTTTCAACGAGCAGCCTCCAGTTCTGAAAAATGAGGTCATCCTTGAAGTGCCTAAACATGAAGTTTCTTAAATGTCCACTGGAGGCTGCCTTCAAAAGTTCATCAATCTACCTAGGCCTACTGTACATAGACCAGAGGGGGGGAAAAGGAAGAAGAAGAAAAAAAGATTTTGGTCTCAATAGATAGCTTTCTCATCCATGACAACTCTGTTTGTGTGTGTGGGGGATTTTTTTTATGTAACTCGTCAGTTAAAATTACCATAAAATTAGACATAATTAGGGGAATGGCTGATTTGAGTGACAGCTTCATTCTAGGTGTCATACCACTAGCTGTGTGCTACAGTACACATCACTTCAGCTAAGCAGCTAACTGGAATTGTTGTAGTTTAACTTACCACAAGTGTGGGAGTTGACATGGGACAAACTGTAGAGTCAGACGATAGAGTTCAATCAAATGTAAAGTAACCTAGCTGCTTCACAAACAGCAGTTAACTGTTTGTATACTGCCTACGGGAGTCTACCAAAATAATCACACACACACACACACACACACACACACACACACACACACACACACACACACACACACACGCACACACACAAGACCATGTTAAGGCATATGCAAGAACAATCAGCATTTATATTACTTAATAAAAAAGGAAGAACTAAATGAATGCAATTTTTGGTGTTCTTTCTACTTTTTCTTATTTACATTTGTGGAAACTTTTAGTGGAAAGAAAAGAAAGAAATCGAAAATACACTACTTGTCAACAGTTTGGACACACCTCTCTCGTCCAAAGGTGTTTGTTATAGTTTTTATTGTAAAATTTCTTAGGATTACTCCAGACATACAAAGTATTACATAATCTCATTTTGATGTTATAATTATTGTACCTGGAATGGACCCAAATGCAAGGACACCAGTTAATACAAGAACAAGTTAAGACACCCATGTTTTCATTTGTGTAGAAAGACTATACATGACTTTTTAAGCTGGTGAGGATGAGTAGTTAAAGTCTTCAGTTGCAGGGTAAGGGCTTTGAGGCTGGAGGGAGGCTGAAAACAAGCAAGCCTGGGAAAACCGATGAGGTTATGGCTGCAGCAATTCTTAGTGTGATCTGGTGCTGGATACATGTACAGCAGAAAGCAAGAGCAGTTCCCAATGATCTGGTGCTGGGGTGAATACAGGTAGAGCAGAAGCATAAATAGGTAACCACTTGGAGGATAGGCAGACAGGCAGACACAGAATCCAAATCCACAGGGCAAACAATGCTTAGAGATCAGGTAAACAAGTATATCAGAGGCAGAGACAGAATCCAATTCCAATAAACAGTCCAAAAGGTCAGATAGTCAGTAAACATATATTACAAGAGAGACAAGACAGAGTCCAAACTTGACAGGAAGTTTACCAAGACAAACAGGCCAAAGATTTACGGACTGAGTTACAGACAAGGAGCAGGCTCAGAACATGTCCAGGCAGACTGGTATCATGACAGTTGAGATGTGCCTGAGCTCTTTAAATCATTCATGGAGGCTCTAATCTAAGGTGCTGTTTGTAGCTGGTGATTTCTGAGGCTGAGAACTCTGAGCTAACTTATGGTCTGATGCAGTGGTATAACTTGATCATTCTTGGATTGATCCTCCTAAGAGTCAGGCTCATCATAGTGTCCAATGTTTTTGAGACTGCACTTAAAATTTTTTTTAGAAATAAAAAGTTTTAGAAATTTTCTGGATGGACTGACCATCATGTCTTAAAATGTTGTTCGATTCCATATGTTATTTCATCGTCTTCATAGTTTACACTGTAGAAAAAAACGATGTTCAAACTTTTTACTGATACTGTAAAAACTATGCCCCTCAATTCGATCAACAAAATGACCAGAAGTCAGTTGAAATCTACAGTACTGTGCAAAAGTCTTGAGAGACCCTCTATGTCTTCCTGTTCAATTCAATTGTGAAAAAGTGTGTTAATTCAATTCGATTCAATTCAATTAACACATGAGTAGATGAGTTTCAATTCAAATCAACTCAATTCAATACAAATAACTCATGGGAACAACTGATCATCTGACATAATTTTCACCTGTTTCTCACTGGTTCATGCCTTAAGTTAGATAGTTTTTATTGCTTGAATGATTCATAGGTAAGGCAGTTCCCAGCCAGACTCGATTCCCGGCTCTGTGTGAATGGAGTTTGCATGTTCTCCCCGTGCTTGGTGGGTTTCCTTTGGGTAGTCCGGTTTCCTCCCACGGCAAGTCCAAAGACATGTATGTTAGGTTATTTGGCATTTCCAAATTGCCCGTAGTGTATAAATGAGTGTGTGTGTGTGTGTGTGTGTGTGTTTGTGTGTGCCCTGCGATGGATTGGCACGCTGTCCAGGGTGTACCCTGCCTCATGCCCTGAGTCTCCTGGGATAGGCTCCAGGTCCCGCGACCCTGAATACAGGATAAAGCGGTATAGAACATGAGTGATGAGTGATAGGTCACTGTGCGGCTTAAACAACAACAACAACAACAACAAAAAAAAAACATTCATTTAAAACTGGTCATGTACTGAAAATGACAGGCAAAACCTTGGCAAAAATAAGAGGCTGATAAAAATAAGCCTGAAGAACTATTGCTCATGACTACTGTACTTTAAATATACAGGAAAGTCTGGCTCTTTAAAACCAACATATGAATAATCTGGGGAGTCTCAAGACTTCTGCATTGTTGAAAAATTTGAACAGAAATAAGGAGGTACAATTTGGTGTGAAAGATTACATAACTCTCTATTTTCTACTATGAAAATAATATTTATCAATTGTTCCATTCATCTTCAGTAATTGTTTTACCCTCATTGGGATTGTAGTAGATCCAGAAACTATCCTAGGAAGATGTGTATCAAAGCAAGATATTAATATTCTAGATTAGTGTACAGTACTAGTGTTTTCTTTTACTATCCAATAAACAAAGTCAAATATTGTATGATATGATGTTAATATTGATATCAGACCGAAAGGTTGCATTTTCCTATGTTTTCTGTTGACTCGTATACTCATTGTACTGCTCCCGAGCTCTGATTGGTAATTTGCCCAGTAATTCATACTGATATCTCTATTCTAATGCTGGCAGATTGCTTTAAATTACTTATCGGTTGGAAAGAAGAACAGTTCTTAAGCTGTCTGTATCAGCTCATGATTGCACACATCAAAATATGTTAAGAGATTATTAGTGTGCGTACTATATGAATGTACAAATCTCAGTTCTTGGCTCATTTCTAATCAGTGCCTGTGTTTATGATTATGTTTCACGGCCTCAGATTCAGCTCACAAATATGAATACGTGTGAGATCTTCAGGTGAAATAGATGTTTCCTGCTGTGTTTTAAATAATCCTCAGAAGGCGATCGAGGGATTTTTCCAAATGCTTGCCGATAATCAGATGCCATCAGATTCTCATCTCCTTCTTCTTCTTCTTCTTCTCCATTTCCCTGCCCGTTTGTTTTTTGCTCCTGACAGGGAATGTGATTTAGTTCATTAACCTCTGACTTGAGCTCTGATACGTCACATGCTGTGTTTCAGTCTCGGTTCATTTTCAACAAGCATGTCAGATCACTTTTAATTACACTTCATTCAATGAAATGAGAAAAAAAAACACATTAATTTGCTCTATGTCTGCATGTTGACATTTCTGAAAGAGAGCTATTTATATGTGCCTAGTCATCCGGCCTTTGTTAAACATGCCATTTGCTTCATAAAAAAAAATAACGAAGGCTGTATATAATGCATAAAATACAATCGGGCATGCTGTTATAGCGAGAGAAAAAAAAATCAGTGATGTGAAGCAACGTCACTTAAAGTGGAGTTAATGCTACCACACTGGACCTGATTATTTCGCTTATTCTGAATGTTTAAATTCACACTCACTAGCCAATGCTGAACAAGAAGATGTGATTAATTTAGAGTATATCAGTTAGTAAAAAGTGCATATTTTTCAAATAAAATACTTAACAAGATAATAAATTAAATGAAATTAAATTGAATTTGTATAGCCCTTTTAACAGTGGTCACTGTCGCAGAGCAGCTTTACAGAATCAAAAGAAAATCATGGAAATGCGTATGAAATGTGAATGTGTACAGTATGTGAATGTGTCAAAATGATCAGGTTGTGCCTGATGAGCAAGCCAATGGCAACTGTGGGAAGGAAAAACTACCTGAGATGGCAATAGGAAGAAACCTTCAGATGTTTCCCATCCTGAGGGAACTCATCCTCATTTGACTGATAACAGATAGCAGGAATTGTGGTGCAGGCATACTGTGTATTAGGCAGCTGGAAGTTATAACGGTCTTTAAGTTCATTTTTAAGTTCTTTTAAATCCAGTAGGAAATTCCAGTCCTGAACTATTGAGCGACTGCAGTCAAGTCCTCAGAGGGCAGATGCCTGCATCAGACGAGGACTTGTGGAACCGTCCCCAGTCACCACACGCGTCACAGACGGGGACCTCCATGAGACATGATCGCGAACCCATAGCGGGGCACCAGGATAAGTCAGGCAGGTCAAAAGGGTCTGGATCACTGGAGATCAGGACTGGCATGTGTAGTTCAACAGAGAGAGAGAGGGAGAGAAATAGAGAGAGAGGGAGAGAGAAAAAAAAGAGATGAGAAGGAAAAATAATAGTTAGGTATGGTCACAGTTAAATAATGTATAAGGTGACTGTACATATATTTAATGCAGAGTACAAGCATAGACTCCAGCAGAACTAACTAAAGAAACACAGACACGTGGACTCCCTGGGATGTAAAGAAACCAGTCACTCCACTGTCAACATTAAATATTAATCTACAGTATTTATTATTACACTTCAATTATGTAGATTGTAAATATGTAATACAAGCTCCTGCAAATTAGTTGTGACTATATAACAGAACCATATTATTAAAAAAAAACATTGATACAAATTTGTGATTTGCCTTACAGCCAAAACACTTTTTTCCAGAGCTGCTATTATAGAAAACAATTACAGGTAGTCCCCTATTTACAAATGAGTCCCTCTCTGGGAGCGCGTTTGTAAGTCTGATTTGTTCTTAATCAGACAGGGGGAGAAGGGGGGGGGGGTGGTATTGTGTAGGATGACTTTCGAGCAAGAGTCAAACTATGTCACTCGCAATCCAAGGTTTTACTGGCATGTGAAATGTAGTGAGTGTTGTCTCAGTGTTATTTAAATAATGAGGGGAATCCAGAGGTGGGAAGAGTAATAAAATTTTGTACTCAAGTACAAGTACTGTTACTTCAGTGAAATTTTACTCAAGTACAAGTCAAGTTACCATTATAAAAATCTACTCAAGTAAAAGTAAAAAGTAGCTCATTAAAAAATTTACTCAGAGTAAAAGTTACCGAGTTACTTTTTTTTTTTTTTTAACAGCGGGGGTGGGGTGAGGCATTCTAGCGTAGTTCAAAAAAGATGAGCAGATATAAAATCTCATAATGCCCTTTGCATAATAAAGCTGTTGTCTTTCTTGTGCTTGAAAATCAAAGTGGTCACTTAAATATGGTGTTACGTCCCAGTCTAGAGCCATACAGCAAAAGACTGGTTCAGGGTTCTATTTTAAACTGTATGGAAATGGTGGCATATGGCAGAAAGAACTAGATCCAATCATTAACTTATGAAAAAATGAGGTTTGTATACACACACACACAACAGGAGGAGGATCAGATTCAGGATGGACCCAGGCCAAAATAATAAACAAAATGGTATTTATATTTAGTAGCTAGATTACCTGCAAAAAAAAAAAAAAAAACCTTCCCGGACTCCCTAAACCTATATAAACTATATAAAATATAAACCTAAGCTAAACTATATAAAATACCTGGCTTTGATAACCTTATATATATTATGTATATATAATTTTATCACCCCCCCCCATCATTCCGTACAATAAGGTAGTCAGCTATCTTCATTTTATTACCACATAACATCCTGAGCAAATAAATTCCCAAATAAATTCCCTCTTCCAAAAATAAATGGCAGCCACGCCCCTGCTACTAGTGAGTGCACAAACATACAGTGAAATTATCTACAAATATATACAAAGACCAACCAAACCAAAGGGACAGAGCAATAATCAAAGTCAATTGGAGGCAAAAAGTCAAACCAGAATACACAACCAAATATCAAAACACCAAAATCACAACCTCTTTCCTCTTTCCCGCGTCTCTCTCCAGTCGCGCTAGTCGATGACGTCACTCTCAGGGCGGAAGCGACCGTGTGGAAGGTCAGGTAGCTGCCGATGGCAGAAAAAACTCCTGGAGTGGAGTCTGGAGCGGCGCGCGACCAGGACATGATACACACACGCGGCGCAACGGAGCATTTATACAAAGCATAATATTTTTATTATTTTATCATTTTCATTCATTTATTTTTTACTCAGTAGCGAATATGATTTAAAATGTAGCGAATTACAATACTTCAAACAAAACGTACTTAAGTAAAAGTAAAATTACAGATTTTTAAAACTACTTTAAAAAGTAGAAATACAGAAAAAAGCTACTCAATTACAGTAACGCGAGTAAATGTAATCCGTTACTTTCCACCTCTGGGGGAATCCCAGAGACCATTTTGTCTCAAAGTTGCTTTCCATTGTATTTAACTGCAACTCAAATGTAGTTGAGGACTTTCTGAATTTAGGATTATTCACAATTGGGACAGCTTTAAAGGACAGCCATTTTCCATCACTATGCTTTAGGACTGATTGTATAAATTGGTATCTGGTGTAATGCAGTATCTATTTTTTGTATAGTAGGCGTGAGCTAATTCCATGATTTGTTCGCATCTACAGTACGAATGTTCATAGAATTGTGGTCCATTCATATCAGCAGAAATTCATAACTCAAATGTTCATAAGTCAGGGGCTACAATGTAATCAGTTACTTTCTGACCAATCAAGAATTTAATTTGAACAAGACATAAGATCAATCAAGGCTAATCCTATTTATTTACGTTTTCTTTACCAGAGACCTAAAGTTTACCTAAAACCAGAAAGCCATCTTGACTTCCCTATGTATTCTATGCAGACTGAGGACATTCCTGGAAGGACACTTGTTGAAAGGAGCTTGATAAGTGCAGAAACATTTGAGAGTCAGATTTGATTTCCATCCCAAAGCACCATTTTATCTCTGAAGCAGTGATTTCTAAAAAGCATGTGCATTCCTTCCTAATATATGCATTAGGTAAAGCAGGTATGTGTAAACCAATAATCTTTGAAGGGCTATAGCATGTCGCATATGCGTTTGGGCGTGTGTTTTGTGTAGGCAATGAATGAATGATGTGATGGCAATTATTTTTCTATACACGGAGCTGTTTCATTACAAGCACTATTTCACACAGCTGGTTCAAAGTGGGATCATTCTGCCTCGGCAGTCTTTATGAAAGGAATGGAGGCGGCATTGTGGGTTGTTATTGTTGCACCTTTAAGTTGGGAGCTGAGGTGAACATGGGGCAAGAGAAGATACACATAAGACATGTGATGCATTTGCCATGACGTCAGGAGGTTTAAACAGTTAGTAATTCACCATAGATATCTTATATAGAGTAGATCAGACCTACTGTGCATGAACAGTGCTACAGATCAGCAGTGGCAATTATTTATATAGTGCATACACACACGATTTGTCAGAAATGGTTATTTTCACATCCTATTGCTAAACTATAATACTGTCAACTATATTTAACACATACTGTATAACCTCATGCTTTTAATAAAATTTCTGACAAAATCGTGACACAATGTTAGAGTGTGCAGGCTGAACTTCAAGGAAAAAGATTTGTTATGCAGCTTGTCAATGAGAAACAGTCATAAATTTACAGTAGGAGACAATGAGTTTTTGTGAGTGATGTAAATGTTCACAGCTAGTAAAAACACCTCAAAGCACACACAGTGCTTATTAAAAGAACACACTTAATTTGTCAATTATTAAACATGGAAAATGATTTTTGGAATTGAAATTTTTCTTAATGCTTTAGTGCGAGTAACATTTCTTTGTGAAACGGGCTAAAGGCACAAATCTGCTAAAGAGTTGTTAAAATATACTAGAATTCATCAAACTATGAATTAAATCCTAAGAAAAAAAATTCTCCAAGCAATGATTTTTATAGAGACAACAGCAATTGTGACAAATAAACCTGAATATAGATTCTGATCCCTCATCAGCCTGTGCTTCCAGTGATCCAGACCTCATCTGCCCTCTGCACCTACTGACTCGTCCCTATGCTGAACTGGTCTTCATGACAAATTTAAATAATTTCTGTCATATTGAATTTTCACCTGCACAACACACAAGATGTTATATCATTTCTATCTGTTATCGCCCAAATGAGGATGGGTTCCCTGTTGAGTCTGGTTCCTCTCAAGGTTTCTTCCTAATGCCATCTCAGGGAGTTTTTCCTTGCCACCGTCGCCGTCACCCTTGGCTTGCTCATCAGAGAAATTTCATTCATTCGTCTCATTATTATCTGCACATTTTTCTCACACATCCACACTTCCAATGATTTTCTTTTCTATAATTATTATTATTATTTGTTTTTATTTATTTATTTTCTATTATAATTTTATTTATTTATTTATTATTTTATATATATATATATATTCTATATATATATATATATATATATATATATATATATATTTTTTTTTTTTTTTTTGTTAAATTTCTTTAATTTTTGTGAAGCTGCTTTGAGACAATGACCATTGTTAAAAGCGCTATATAAATAAAATTGAATTGAATTGAATCAGCCAGAGAAAAGTGACAGAAGACCTTCATAAGAGGACATGAAGAAGAAACCAGAATTTGACCTTTTTCTAAGTCACACCTGACAACAGGATTATAAATCATTATCGTATGTAGGTTTCAGAAGCCATCGTGAAATCTGGGTTTTGTAAGGCCCGGTCTCTTTTAATAAATAAAATACTAAACAGATAATAAAAAAGAAATGATTTGAGCAACATGACAAAGAATTCAGGGTGTTGATTTTGCCTTTAAATTTGCAAGATCTCAATCACTATGCTGGACAAAGAAGTCTGATCCATGGAGGCTCTTGCTCATAAGGTACAGGTCTTAAAGGATCTGCTGCTAATGTCTGGGTGCTAAATACCACAGCACACGCTCAGAGGTCTTGTAGAGTCCAACTGTTTTTGGCTGCACAAGGGGAACCTACATATACTGTACCACTCCCCACCTGCTATGATATTATCATGATACCTAAATTGTGCCGATTCTATTTATATTGTGATTTTGTATGTATGATGATTTTATAAATATCCTGTTTCAATATTATTTTTTAAAATACAATTTTGAAACCTTGAAGCTTTAAGAAACGTTTCATAATTTGAAAGTCTACAGTAAGTCTACCCTAGCTTTTTTCGACAGCTTCACAACTGAATTGAACATGAGTAATTAATCAATACAAAGATAAATGATATCAAGAAAACAATATGTCTTAACTGGAAAGCTAATAGGTCACTAAACGTCAATTACAAATAACATCCACCCATAAAAGCTACGCAAACACTTTCAACAATATCTGAATCCCATCCCTATTTCATTTCACTGTCTCATACATACTGTGTGCAGCACATTTCAACAACTCCACAGCAAATCTACCATCATCTCTCGTCTTTCTTGTGTTTGGTGAGGACATTTGCTGAGCTCATGGCCAGCATACATGGTTTGATGCATTGTGCTGCTGGGATGGAAATCAAATCTGACTCTGAAATGTTCCTGCACTCATCAAGCTCCTTCTTCCAGGAATGTCCTCGGTCTACTTGGAATACATAGGGAAGATTCACATACACCAAGATGGCTTTCTGGTTTTAAGTAAACGTTAGATAAAGAAAACTCTTTTGAGTAGGATTAGCCTTGATTGATCTTATGACTCATTCAAATAGAATTCTTGATTGGTGACTGGTTGCCTAAAAGGCTGCATAGATACAAGTACTCCTTCTCTCTCTCTCTCTCTCTTTCTCTCTCTCTCTCTCTCCCCCCTTTCTCTCTCTGTCTGTTTATTCATGTACTGTACTTCACACACATGCACACATTTTTACGGAGCAGCCATATTTATATATTTTATTTCTTTAAAAAACCCTTGGCAAACAATTCAAACCTACCACAATGGATGCTAATGTGAGACCAGTTTAGAGTGTACCACTTTTATACTCCTACTTTATAGAACGAAATGCTGACATTTCTTACTGCTTCAAATGCCTCCAGAGTCTGTAGCAATGAGCAATTGCTTGCACGTGGGCAAGCGGGGCTTATAATGCATGCAGGTTTCAAGACAAATTTGTGCTCATGGTGCTTCGAGACTGGTGTAAATGTGTGTGATGAGTGGGCTTTGAGACTAATTCGCTCAAGGTGTTTGGAGGGCAAAAGTTTTTTGTTGCACTACTTGGAGTCAGTTATACCTGAGGCTGATTGGTCATAGCTGAGCAATCTGAAAACCAGCCAGGTCTGGTTACTGGCTGATTGACTGGTGGAAAAAGACAAAAAAAAGACAAAAGACTATTCATACCTACATTGTTTTTCCCCTATCTTTGTTAGATAGGCAAAGGTAAAGTTATGGCTGTTATACATGTATTTATTTATATATTTATTTAAACTACTGAATTTCAATTCCGAATAGAAAATTGTGTTGCTATTTACCAGGTACTTAATATGCTACTTGACAAAGCATGACTTTTACAGCAAACGTCCTATTTGCATAATTACCATTTCATCCCACTGTCAGGCCCAGGAGGCAAAAAGCAGTGAAAAGTTAAAGGGTAATAATATCCAGACATTGTTCCTGTAGTCATTAAACCAGGGCCAGTGGCTTAATGGAATCTATTATTGAACTCATCCATATAAGACTCTGAGGCACAATTGTAAACAAGTGTGGGAGAAAATTACACCACTTAAAAAGCACATCGGAGATGCAGTCAGAGCAGGATGAAAAGTAGTCACTACTCTCATGTCTTTATCCTTTCACTAGTCTAGGGAGACCACTACATTCCGCATTTGTGTTTGCATCATAAACAAAACGACTTGTGTGTCATGAAGGAGTCAAGCTGCCTATTAAATGATGAAAAAACACCATAAATGTGCAGAGAAGATTTTCTAATTGCACTATGAAAATATGAAACCGTAAATACTGTAGATGTCACATCATAAATCTTCTCATATTCATTTTCTGCTGAGATAAACCTTTCTCTTCCACTCTGTCCTGCATGCTTGTTTATTTTACTTGACTCCAGAGATCTGATTTGTTAGAAGGTGAAAAAAGTACTTAACGTCAGTCATTTCACAGTGAAATAGTAGTACAATCATTTTGCTTTTTAACAAATTAATGCATTATTTTTCAAATGCTGTAATTAAAAATGATAACGCCATATGGCTGTTTAGTTCAGTTGGGTGAGTTTATACTGTCATTGCACATCTGGAAATGCTCTCACTTTCAATATTAAACATAGCTGTGATGACCAAATGTTTGGTCTTTGGTCTGCTCACAACGAGGGGTCGCCACAGGGACCATCCAATCCGCGCCTGCACACACAATAATAATAATAATAATAATAATAATAATAATAATTGTGCAAAATTTTGTGCAACAAAAAAAATACTGCAACTGATGCAGTATCATCTCAAGGTTTCTTCCTATTGCCAACTCAGGGAGTTTTCCCTTGCCACTGTCGCCTAATCATCAGACACATTTCATTCATCATTCATTTATCTCATTATTATCTAGATACATTTTTCCCACACATACAGTACACACTTCCATAATTTTTTTTTTTTTCTTTTTCATTTCAGGAATCTTTTTTTTTTTGCATAATGAATGCCAATAATTTTTCCATAATCATGGGATACCTCTTCCTTAGAGAAACTACTCACTGCCAAAACATACACCGATCAGCCATAACAATAATATCAACTAACATTAACAATGATTATAAATTAAAGCAGACAAGATTATTGGTCAACTCTCAACTCGGTCAGGTCTTAATCTGATCTCAATCTGGAACATGCTAGACAAACAAGTATATCCATAAAGGCCCAACCTTACAACTTACAGTATAGCACTTCTGCACATGTCCTGGTGCCAGATTCCACAGCACACCTTCAGACATCTTATGGGGCATTGCCCTGAAGGATCAGAGCTGTTTTGGTGGCACCTACACAATATTGGCATGATATTAAAAATTTTTCATTCATTCATTCATTCATTTTCTATACCGCTTAATCCTGTGTTCAGGGTCGCGGGGGACCTGGAGCCTATCCCAGGAGACTTCGGGCACTAGGCGGGGTACACCCTGGACAGGGTGCCAATCCATCGCAGGGCACACACACATACACACACTCATACACCCAATCACGCACTACGGGCAATTTAGGAACGCCAATTAGCCTAACCTGCATATCTTTGGACTGTGGGAGGAAACCGGAGTACCCGGAGGAAACCCACCAAGCACGGGGAGAACATGCAAACTCCATGCACACAGAGACGGGAATCGAGCCTGGCCGGGGAATCGAACCCTGGACCCTGGAGGTGCAAGGCGACAGTGCTAACCACTACACCACCGTGCCGCCATTAAAATTTTTCATATTATGGTTAATCAGTGTATTAATCATTGCAGCAATTAACCGATTAACTCTCTTAGGCATTTTTTTTAGCTATGCAGTGTATTAGTGGCCATTATGAACTACAGTGGAAAAAATCTTTTAGCTTTTTCTTTATTTCTGTTTATGTTTGTTTTTTGATAGTCTGTATGCTTATAGCCTGACCATCTGCCTGTTTCTTGATCACATACCAGTCTTTCTATATGGGGTTATTTGCTTTTTTATTCGCTCACCAAACATGTTAACTGCAATTCGACATACAGCTCAGCCTCGACTCCTGACACGACAGATGTATACATGGCTATGTACAAGAGATTGGAACAGAATGATGTCTGTATAGTCTCAGAAGGGAGCTTTCACAGGCTACTGTATGACAACTCGGATGATAGAATGCTTCCATTTGTTATTTCTTTAATGTACTGCCTTGCTGCGTGTTTATCTACTCTCGCCCATGGAATTTAAACAGTTTTCTACACTCCCTTGATAATATCATACTTTAGACATTTGGTGAAACAGTGAATGAGCGCAGCTGTGCATGATGCCCTTCTGTGGGACTAAACAAGTCATCCTAGAAAGCGCTGCTGTCAGGCTGCTCAGTCCATTTTTCTTCTGGTAATTTTCATTTAAATGGAAGTAAAGCTCCTTTTGTGTTGGTTTTCTTTAAATTGAGGTTTTGTGTCGCTCAACTTGCATTCTCCTCACGTTCACTTTGCAAAAGCACAAACAAAACATGCGCATGCACACACACACACACACACACACGATAATGTTTGTTTTGAGATTATTGTTCTCAGTAGAACCAACACAATTATCAGTTATTGGTATAAAGCTTTCTCCATTTCCCCAGTGCTGCTTTTTGTTGCTTAAGCCAAGTTGATTTGGATGAATTCCCAATAATTAATGATGGTGAGACACTGTTCTTAATGTATTATTACTGATAAAAATTAAAAAAGGTTTGCTTGGTGAAGGTAAGACATGTGTAACGTATTAAATAATTATAACATATTACTGTACTAGCCTTTATGTAATATTTTATAATTAATCACTCACTGGTAAATTGCTGTAAAATAATATTTTCTGTCTTTTCTTTATATAACCAACAATATTTTGGGGGAATATTAATTGTTATTTAAAAATACATTTAATTAATTAATTAATTAATTAATATTTTAAGCCTATTCCAGGGCCAATTCATCAGAGGCAACCACACACACATGCGCGCACACACACACACACACACACACACACACACACACACACACACACACACACACACACACACACACACACACACGCAAACATACTACAGACAATTTTTGAATGCCAATTTGAATGCCAACTGGGAATCAAACTTGGGCCCTGGAGGTGGAAAGCCGCAGTGCTCACATTACTAATACTACAACTATTCTGGCAGATATTATTGGTTATATAAATAAAAAGTATGTTTCGTAGCAATTTAATAACCATTATCATTATCATAGCAGCCTATTATTATTACATTTAGATTTACATTTACATTATACTTATCCTGAGCAGTTGAGGGTTAAGGGCCTTGCTCAAGGGCCCAACAGTGGCAACTTGGTGGTTGTGAGGTTTGAACCTGGGATCTTCTGAACCGTAGTCCAATGCCTTAACCACTGAGCTACCCCTGGCCCTCAATTATTATTATTATTATTATTTTTATTAATAAAACAAAAGAATTTCACTGTTTTGAAATGATGACTGATAAATCCATTTTATCAGATGCTTTCATTTTTAATTTGAAATATTTATTAGCTGTGTAATGGCAAAGAAGGACAACATACTGTTTTTTTTTTTTACTAGTAATAATGCTATTTATTTGTAGTTTTCTTACTTGATTCTGTAAATATTAATTACAGTAACTACCTGGTAAATATAAAGAATGGTTTGTCTGCTGTACTCAAATCCCTATATGGTTCTAAATGAGAAATAATATGATGGAGAGAATGAAAGAGATAGCGAGAGAGAGAGAGAGAGAGAGAGAGAAACACACATACACTCATTCAGAAGCCCTGCCGTGCTTCCCGTGGCCCCAAACACACAAATCGTTGACAAATGCCTACTGCCTGCACACTTCACTGCGGGTCCTTGGAGTCTACTGCTGGGGAAACCCACAGAGTCTGCACTGTCACTATGGCGTAAAACTCCATCAGTTTACAGTCAGACACACAAGGTCAGCACTAGCCAGCTTGGTCATTTTCCAAGAATGTTTATCTTTCGCATTCACTGTTTGCTGTGTTGGCACATGTTGCGGGAAAAGCATGGCACCCTGTCAGGTCATGTCAGAATCTCTCCACTTAGCAGGACCACAACAATCAGCATTGCAATGTAAGAATCTAGAACCCTATATGGCTGCATTTTCTGTCTTTTTTTGTTTTTGTTTTAGTATGTTCACCTGGCATTGTGCATAGTTTTGTTCATTATCAAGGGAGAATGCAATCTGGTTTCATAATAACAGAGATTTGGACAGCCAATGCTCAGCCTCAGCCAGACATAACACCATATAATGGAACTCTAACTATATGGGACTTCAACCAGGAAACACACACAATCACATGCACTCATGTAAGATAAAGTGCTTTGAGATGTTGGGTTGGGATTAGATACTGGGAGGTTGGGTAGCATAAGCTCCAAGGTAACACTTTAAGCCTCTGGAAGGAGGCCTCTGATTTACTTGGTCCATCTTTCCCTTTGTACTTAAGTCACAAAAAACCTTTGGAAGGAATAGATAAGGCATGAAATAATAATCACAAAAAATGGTGTAGCAATGTTGATTCTGTCATGGTGTGCATAAAAAGATTTTATTAGCAGATTATAATAAATGCAGCTGAAATATGAATCGATTTTAAAGTCATGATAGGCCAAGGCAAAGCCCCCTGAGTAATCAATAAGCAATGAGAGAGTGTATCAAATAAACAAATATGAAGAAATTGTTGTAAATTCTCTGTAAATTGTTGGTAATGGCAAACTTACTAGGTGGCAACGAGGAAGTGGCCAGGGTTCTCATTATGCTTGTAATTATGTTGAAATGAGATGCCTTTGCTTAATTTATCAAGATGCTGATTCTGAACTGCCATGAAGCAAAAAACTATTTAGAAATTGTTGGATGATTTCTTTTTCCACCTGGCAATTATCAATTATGACCTTCCCTTGCATTACTGCTTCATCTTCATTTGTGGGCTTCGGTGCTGTCCATGGTCCTGAGCTACAGATTGCATTAGGTATGGCACTATTTAATAAGCAGATGTCTCTCACACACTTGCATAAACACATGGTGCATGCACATGTATATGCCTCTGATTGAGCTGAAATAAGCCAGTCATGCAGACACCCACATGTGTACACTCGTTCTGCTTGCTTTCTTGCATCAGGAAATAATAAAAGGTACTAAGGAAAGCATGTGAATTCAGTCATATGAATAAATAGCAGATGTTCTTTTCTATAAGCCATTTAGAGCCAAAACAGGTCAGTGATGATGGTCTGTAATTACAGTATGATGACTAGAATTTCATGTAGGTCCTTTCTACTATATTGCTGGAATTTGCAGAACATGAGGTGTTTCTGGTTTTGTTGTTTACAGCCTCAACTGTAGCCTCAATTACTAGCACAATTATAGCCTCTTATTTCCTCAGAACACTTTTGCATTGTAAATGAATATTTCTAACACTTGAAGTCAATTATTTGGATTCATTGACTCAGAAAATAATAATAAAAAACATCAAGACTATGATGAAGTGATAAAAAAATAAAAAATATATTTTTTTAACAAAATGAAGCTTGGCACACTGTCAACAATATTTAATTTTGTCTTAGAAACCCATTTCAACCACAATGTTCTTATAAAAATTTAATTGTCTATAAGACAGTGAAATCTATACAGTACATTTAATCTAGTCCATCCATGCAATGTCGCCAAATTAAAGACATTGACTTCTTTTTAAAGAAGAGCTTTACTGACAACCCTTACAACGTCCATGCTCTTCAGGTCAATCACTGCTCACCACTGTTCCCATGACCAATCACCATTGTTCCCAATGACTGATGACTGATCACAATTGCTGCCAATAACCCATTACTAGTTACCATTGTTTCCAATGACCAATAACTGATCACCATTGTTTTCAATAACTAATCACTGATCACCCTTTTTACACAATTATTTATCACAGTTCCACTATCATTCCTCCATAAGCCTATCACTGATCATAATTATTCCCAATGACCAGTCACCCAAACATTATTGTTTCCCAATTTCCGATCCTTCTTCACTATTTTTCCTCAGTGATGTCTCAATGATCATCATTGTCCCCAGAGATAAATCAATAATGAATGTTGTTTAAAAAGGCCTTTGTCCAATAATAAAGAGCCCTATACTGTATGTGCACAATTTTATTTTTCATTTTCTTCTAAATTAGACTTGCAGTTAATAAAATCAAATGATTGCATCTGGTGACAGGTGATGTAGTGGTTTAGCACTATTGCCTTGCAGCTCCAGGGTCCAGGTTTGATTTCCACCTCTGTGTGTATGGAGTTTGCATGTTATCCCTGTGCTTGGTGGGTTTCCTCTGGGTACTCCAGTTTCCACCCACAGTCCAAAGACATCCAGATTAACCTAATTGGTATTCTCAAATTGCCCGAAGTGTGTGAATGAGTGTGTGACTGTGTTAGACTGTGATAGATTGTATGTAGATAGTACCCCGCCTCGTGCCCTACTGTAAGTCTCCTGCGATAAGTTATTCATGGTTGGTCATGGTCTGTTTGCAGTGACATAACCATGGACATATTCTTTCTAATTTGTTTTCTATTTTCTATTCTATTCTATTCTATTCTATTCTATTCTATTCTATTCTATGCGACTACTCACTACTCAATTATCTTCACATTACTAGTCTGGTAGAGTACTTACTCGCATACACTCTTGAAGTACTTAAGACTATTGGGTAATAAATAATAAAATATGCAGTGTTCTGCCATTACTCACAAGGTGTGATGTCCTGGGGGTACATTTACACATCTTCAAATCTCCACACCTGCATTTCCCTGCCAAACTGAAACAGTGGCCATTAATTCCTAGTAACGGCTAAGAAGAGAATCGGCCGCTGGTAAAGGTCATGTTAGAGCAATAAACTGGCCTTATTAGAAAACCTCCTCAGCTTTATTCTGATCTCTGAATACTATGGGTCTCCTGAGATGTTTAGCTGAGTAATACAGAGGCAGTATAGAAGCTAACATTAGGTGTTATTTTGCTTTATACTGTACTGTATGTAGCTTTAACAGTGAGGGTGTAAGACCAAATCCGTTTGCTTTTAACATTCTGAAACATTAGAGAGACATCTGTGTATTCTCCATAGTAAGCATTTATCATCTTAACACACTAATGATGTTGTACTGTTTATGCCAGCACATGTGAGTGTGTGTATTTCTGCTGCTCTTCTGTAAGAGAGTCTTGGAGGAAGCTGTGCATTTGGTAAACCCATTTTTCACCATGGTGCTAATCCACTGCATCTGTTCTATATATACTGCTTAATCCTATATACTGGCATTAGTGCTTTCACATGTGAAAACCACATGGGAATTTTTAAACGCAATATGTTTTTATATTGTTTATAATTTACATTTTTACATGTTTTTACATGTTTTATATTGTTTATGTACATAATCAATTTATCTTCACATGGCTCACAATTTATTTTCATGTGGTTTTTCCCATACAAATAATGTCCATTTGTGGCCTTAAAAAACATTTATTGTCCCATTTTGTTCCACACAAAATATAATTTTTTTTTACATTTATTTAACATTTTGTTGCAAATTATAAATGTGATTTTTCTATATGGTTAATTAATCAGATTTTTTTAATAATTCAACATTTTCATCCAAATTAATAATTTATTTAATTTCATGTGATCCCACACATGATTCCTTTATGACCACATAATTTTTAAATAACTGATTTATTTTCTCCAAATAATTCATTATATTTCATGTGTTCATGCTTTTTTTTTTTCACATGTACTTTCTCATTGGATTCAGGGTGCTTGTGGCTCAGTGGTAGTTGTTTCACCTGCCATGTGGAAGACCTGAGTTTGATTTCCAGCCAGTGCCCAAACCTCAGCCACTTGATGCAGTGCCGGTCCCATGCCCGAATAAAATGGGAGTGTTGCATCAGGAAGAGAATAAAACCTGTGCCAAGCTTATGTGCGGACCAAATGGTCCCTTTGGCGTGAGCAACCGAAAGAACAATAACAACATTTCTCATTGGATTCACTCATTTTTCTGTAACTTTGTTACCTTGATATTACAGTACATTAATTCTCTTTTGTGGATTTTTTTATATATCCTGTTAAATGTTCACATGTTTTCCCACATGATAACATTTTACTCAAACCTTATGATTGCTTGTAAAATGTTGGTAAGGGGCTTTATGTGTTTTTGAGAAGACATCTCTTGATAATACAGGGATAAGTGGCCCTACATAGAAGCTGCTTTAATCCGAGGGCAACTGATGTCAGGGATTTGGTTTGTGCCAAGGTTTAATTTAAAGACCAGCTAAAGCTTGACCACATTTTTCAGACCTACACATTTATCTGAAATCTTTGTGTCCTCGGATTTTGCTGCATTATTTCAGAGTTTCAGAGTTGCACAGCGTGCCATTGTATCCACCACATGCTTTCAGTGTGCAACAGAGTATGTTTCACAAGGACCCTAGCGATCACTCCACAAGCTTTGTGTCATAGTGCAGCTATAATCATGACACTCTTTGACCGTATGCTCTTAAACCCCATGCACAGCCGCTTATGTTCATGTGGTCAGCTAGTTGATTTGCCCGGTGTGTACACATCTGCATAATCAGCAAGCCAGATTTTAAACCTGATAAGAAGACAAGCGTCATCATGCTATGACTGGATCATGTTCAAACCTTTATCCATAGGCTGCCAATATATGGGATATATACTCCATTGAGATGTAATTTGATTAAAGCAAAGTGAGAATAAAAGCCCTTTGTTGTAAAATAAATGGCCCCGAGTACTTGCCTGTGATATTGAAAGTACCATTCCATCTGCCTATTATCTATCCATTTCCATGCTAACACCCACAGAGCAGGCTATCCCTCCATCCATTTATTCACCCACATATGTTTCATGCACAAAGCACAGCCCATTATCAGAAGTTATGGCCTGTGGACAATATATGTGGGTAAAATACAACCCTGAGCTTAGTTCTGCATGGCCAAAGGCTGAATGCTATTCTGAAAAAGTCCTGTACATCAATGTCTGGCTTGTAATATAATGAGGAAGCCACAGTGAAGACTGCAGATTGTTTGCAGGTGGATCTGTATTTTAATTTACAACCGGGCTCTGGCAGAGATGCTTTTATAAACATTACACAGGAATGAGCTGCAACCTTTATACATTTAAAAATGAGACACATTAGGAGAACACTGCAGTGCATTTCAGTTTGGACAACACAGATGCGTGTACATGAAGAGAATGTGCCTTGATGTGGACAAAATATGCATTTATAATTCGACTGAAATTAGCATTCAATTTAGAAGGGCTGTAGCACATCTCTCAAACTGAGCCTTGTACTAAATGTGCTCTCAGACTACGTGGGATATCGAATTAAACTGTTGATCTATCAGAAAAGATTGGAAAAAAAATAAAGGAAGGCAATTTCAGTGACAGTTCTTTAAAATAAATAGTAATGCATTAGGTGTTATTTAAGTTCTTGCTGATACAGATTCTGAAATTTGTTGCCTAAATAGCAATCAGGGACATAGTGGATTATATTGCTTAGCTTTGTTTATGTATGTTTTGCTGTCAAGTAGACATTAATTAAAAAGATAGCGATGCACTTCTTCCGCTGTACTCTTCAGCAAAGTGTACACCCTGTTAAACAGTTGTCAGTGTACACAGAAGTGAGCTGAAGTGCTCTCTTATGCAACAGGATCTCTGCATGCTAAGGTTACTGCTCCAAGCTCGTGATAATATTTGTGTTTGTGAACCTATTTCACAGCACCTGTAATATCTATCTATATTATGAGTGAGTGAGAAAACAATTAAATTGGACCTATTAGGTAGGATTTCATTTTAGCTTCTTTTAGACATACAAATTGGTCTTCACTGTGCATGTATGAACAAAACATAAAAAAACCTTTCCCTGCTCCTCTGTTTATTGGGTAGGGCTTAAGCAAGGCAAGTAGATTTTTCTCAATTGTCATCTTATATAAGAAGTAGTAACCATTGGTGAAACAAGGCCAGTATAGACTGGTACCACAAAAAACAAAACAAACAAAAAAATCTGTGGTGGTAGACATTATTAGAAAGAGGAAAGAGTAGCTGCCTGCCAACTTGCACATTCAAAATCAGTTTGAAAGCACTTTCTGCTGATGTTATCATCTTGAACAGCACTTTGTCCCCTTATAAATTGCTTTCAAGTAATTCTGAATTGCCTCGTGTTGTGTTTTGATCTTCCATTCGTGCTGACACCAGCACGCTGACAGGGTCATGATTCACGTTACCTCTTTATTCACTGTTAACACAGGCTATAAAGCTACATAACAACCTTCTAGCACAAGGCTGAATTGCAAATTCCTATTCAACAGAAGCACTACTTGGTGTTTGGAACAAGGGATTCAACAACTTACACTACCGTTCAAAAGTTTGGGGTCACTTTCTAACCCCATGGTTGTTCCTGATTTTTATTTCTTTCTACATTGTAAAGGAATGCTGAAGGTGTCCAAAAAATGCATTGATCTCCTTTGAACGGTTGATATTGAGATGTTTCTGCTACTTCTGCTCTGTAAAGACTTCATAACGCCTCTAATCTGAGGTGCTGTTAATTGGTAATTTTTCAGGCTGATAACTCTAAATTAACTTCTTGTCTGGGTGCAGAGCTAGGTTTTGGTCTCACCCTCCTGGGATGGCCTTCATGAGAGACAGTTTCATTATGGTGCTTGACGGATTTTGCAAATGCACTTGACAATACTGCTCTTGCAAGAACTAACTGTTGTTGTTGTTGTTATGTTATGTAATTACCTAATTCCATGTGTTATTTTATAGTTTTGAAATCCCCAGTATTGTTGTAGAATGTAGAAAATAAATCACTAAACAAAAACAAAGAAATATGTGACCCCAAACGTTTGAACGGTAGTGTACATAGCGCACTAGCTTTCCATTTATGCCACCTCCATGGGTTATTCTCTTCACCTTTTGCCTCATAGGAGTAAGAATTTAAAACCACTTTCATCCATTGAAGATATCCTCCCACATCTACTGTAGTTGCTCAGCCCCACACCACTGTGCTTAGCATTGCTGTTCTTTGGAGGAAAGAGGCTCAATAGCATCTCATTTACATAGACATTGAAACTGTGAATTCAAAGGAGTAGTAAAATAAAGGTAGTTTGAAGTATGAATAAGCGCATTATCTGAGTGGTATTTCAGCTGGAGCATTAATAGACACACTTTGAGGGAGCTCTGAGACCTGTGCTAAGTTGTTAAAGAAACAGTCTAACATGGGACCTTTAATATATTGAAGGCAAAATAATAAGCTAATTAGCTGCAATTTTAAAACCTGTTTTTAAGTTTACGGTGCAAATTACTGGAATAATTCACTTAACCACATGTAAAATAATATATATTAAACGTACATTCACATCAACTACCACACAGAGTTTTATCAGTAATCTCCCAGAGTTACCAACTTCGATTAGGTCACCGTCTGACCCCACAGAACTTGATCAGGCGACTGAATATTTAGAGTCGACACTTCGTTGTACCTTAGATAATGTAGCTCCAGCTAAAAGAAAAATTATTAGAGATAAGAAACTCGCTCCCTGGTATAACGATCACACGCGCACTTTAAAACAGACTGCTCGGAAATTAGAGCGTAAATGGCGTCAAACTAAATTGTTGGTATTTCAAATAGCATGGAAAGAGAGCATCCTGAACTATAGGAAAGCTCTTAGTGTAGCTAGATCAACGTATCTCTCCACTCTTATAGACGAAAATAAAAATAATCCTAGATTTTTATTTAATACCGTAGCCAAATTAACCAGAAATAAGACCACTACAGAAATCTCCACAACAACATCATGCAATAGTGAGGACTTCATGAACTTTTTTAATAATAAAATTGTAAATATCAGGCATAAAATTGAGGCTTTGAAACCAAACAATGTAATTGATACTGATGTTAACCTAGCCATGTCAGATTCAAACCTAGAATACTTTACTCCTCTTGAAGAGAATGAACTAATTTCACTCATCTCTTCTGCAAATTCATCAACCTGTATATTAGATCCTATACCGACACATTTTCTTAAACAGATAGCACCAGTAATAACAGAACCGCTGTTGAGAATAATTAATTCCTCACTCAGCATTGGTTATGTTCCAAAATCTTTTAAAGTAGCAGTTATTAAACCAATAATTAAGAAACCTGACCTCGACCCCTGTCAGCTGTCCAATTACAGGCCAATATCAAACCTCCCCTTTATCTCTAAGATTCTGGAAAAGATAGTAGCGGAGCAGCTATGCTCATATCTACATAGAAATGGCATACATGAACTGTATCAGTCAGGATTTAGGCCTCATCACAGCACAGAAACAGCACTCGTTAAAGTAGTAAATGACCTCCTATTGGCCTCTGATCAGGGTTGTGTAACTATGCTTGTATTACTCGACCTCAGTGCAGCTTTTGACACTATTGATCATGCTATTCTTCTTCACAGATTAGAAAATTTAGTAGGAATTAAGGGTACAACCCTCTCCTGGCTCAGATCCTATTTGACCGATCGTTATCAGTATGTAGACTTAAATGGTGATTATTCTGCATGTTCTCTAGTGGAGTTTGGCGTTCCGCAGGGTTCAGTTTTAGGCCCACTGCTTTTTTCCCTTTACATGCTTCCTCTGGGCAACATAATCCGTAAGCATGGTATTAGTTTTCATTGTTATGCTGACGACACACAGTTATATGTCTCAACAAAACCTGATGAGAAAAACCATCTTACTAAAGTTGAGCAATGTGTTCAGGACATAAGAAATTGGATGCTAATTAACTTCCTTCTGCTTAATCCGGATAAGACAGAAGTTCTAGTCATAGGACCGCATACAGCTAGAAGTAAAATCTTAGATCACACCGTAACTTTAGATGGCCTTTCTGTTCCGTCAAGTGCAACAGTAAAAGACCTCGGCGTGATTATAGATTCCAGCCTTTCATTTGAAGCTCATGTAGATAATATCACCAGGATAGCATTCTTTCACCTTAGAAATATCGCCAAAATAAGAAATATATTGTCGCTAAATGATGCAGAAAAACTAGTTCATGCTTTTATCACTTCTAGGTTGGACTATTGTAATGCCTTACTGTCTGGTTGTTCAGTTAGGTGCATAAACAAGCTTCAGCTAGTCCAAAATGCAGCAGCGAGAGTCCTCACTAGAACCAGAAGATATGAGCACATCACCCCTATCCTATCTTCACTGCATTGGCTCCCTGTGAAATTTCGCATTGATTTTAAAATACTACTCTTGACATATAAGGCATTAAATGGTCTCGCGCCGCAGTATCTGAGCGAACTGCTAGTGTCTTACGATCCGCCACGCCTACTTCGGTCAAAGGATGCAGGCTGCTTATCAGTACCGCGTATTATGAAAACTACAGCTGGGGGCAGAGCTTTTTCTTACAAAGCCCCAAAATTATGGAATAGTCTTCCAAATAGTGTTCGGGACTCAGACACAGTCTCAGTGTTTAAGTCTAGGCTAAAAACCTATTTATTTAGCCAAGCATTTTTATAAATAGATTTGCCATAAGGTAAAGGAGCAGATCTGGGGGACTCATGGACGTAGAGTATTATGGTGAACTGGTATGTTTTAGATGCTGTCTTCCTCAGTCTCATTTGATCACTCAGGTTTGTTGACGGTGAGGTGATTGTTTGCTTTACATCTCAGGGAGCCCTCATGTTTGTGTTTCCTTCTGGCTCTCCCTTTTAGTTATGCTGTCATAGTTAGTCCTGCCGGAGTCCCTGCTTGCACTCTACAGTAAATATACATTCACATTAGACATTGTGACTGTGACCATACCTAATTGCAATCTCTCCTCCTCTTCTCTTCCTCCCCCTCTTTCTCTTTCCTCTCTCCCCCTGTCTCCCCCTTTCACTCTTTCTCTCTCTCTCTCTGTCGAGCTACACATGTGGTTCCTGAGCTGCCAGTGATCCAGACTCCCTCTGCCCTCCGGACCTGTCTGATCCATCCTGGTGCCCGGTTTCTGGTTGGAGGTCTCATCGCATGGATGCCCCGTGTGTCTCTTTAGGATGCGTCTGGTGTCTGGGGATGATTCTCTATACTTAGAAGATGGTTCTGGCCTCGACTGGTGTTGTCAGCTGTTTCTCTGAGGACTTGACAATTCGATAGTTCAGGACTGGAACTTTCTACAAGTCTATCTGAGTCTCGAATAACTACTGGACTCCATTTTACATCAAGTATTATAACATCAATTAACATCAACTATTATAGCTGAACCTAACACTTAACACTGTATAAATGCAGATCATTTCCTGCTATCTGTTTCACCCAGATGAGGATGGGTTCCCTGTCGAGTCTGGTTCCTCTCAAGGTTTCTTCCTATTACCGTCTCAGGGAGTTTTTCCTTGCCACTGTCGCCCTCGGGCTTGCTCGCCAGGGAATATCTGAACATTTTGATTCATACACATTCACATTCCATACAAACTTAAATAATTCTTTTGATTGTGTAAAGCTGTTTTGAGACAATGTCAATTGTTAAAAGCGCTATACAAATAAAACTGAATTGAATTGAATTAAAATAATATAAGAATTTTTTATACAGCAAGGACTGTTTTGTCACTGGATGGGGCCTGAACAGTGAATCTGTTAATCCCTGTAGCCTTTACTCTATTGAAACAAATCAATGTACCCCTGCTCCGCAGCGTCATGATGAGTAGAGTCCTTTGTGCACATAAGTTATCTTTAAAAAATATGACAGAGATGTATTGGTGTGTGAGGATATGAGTCCTACAGGCATTTTGTGGAAAGTTTCGATCCATGGGTGCATTGTAAACAACACTCTACAGGTTTACGACAGTTCAGCCTGCAATTCCTAAAGCAAAACAATTAACACCAGGGTGATAAGGAAACATGACGATAATGAATTTGCTTTTCTGAAGTAGATCTTAGTACAGAATTGTACTTTCTCAGAAAAATAGTTTCCACCCTGTGAGGTACTAGGGGAAGACTTTACTTTAGGTTGGTTTTCTGCTCCCAGAAGATCAAGTGCTAGGCACCACAGCACAGCTCAGAGGTCCCTGGAGCCATACCCTGAAGGGCCAGAACCTTTCTGGTGGCACAAGTGGAACATAAAAACTTGATGGTTTCATTGTTAATGGCTTTAACTCTATGGCTGGATCAGTGTATGTATTCTTATTATGATTTGCTAGAGCTATAAACTGGCGGCAGATGGTGTAGTGGTTAGCACTGTCACCTTGCATCTACATGGTCCAGGTACAATTCTCACCTCGGGTCTGTGAATGTGTGTGTGTGTGTGTGTGTGTGTGCCCTGCAGTGGATTGGCAACCAGTCCAAAGTGCACCCCGCCTTGTGCCCTAAGTCTTGGATAGGTTACAGGCCCTCCGTGACGTCACCCTGTATCTACGTATTGTATATAAATAAAAGAAGGTTTTGCTTGTACAGTACATTGGTCAGAACTCAATACAGTATTTCAATGATATCTTTACATTTCATAGATTGGAGTATGTGAAACCTGTACATTTTATTTTGTCACAGCATCACGCAAAGAATTAGGCAGAATTTAATGCATTTTTTCTCATATGTTCAGAAACCATGTGAAGCATCACTATGAAATAACATGTGTCATTAGGGCAAACATATTTGCAGCAGTCTGTGGTGAGGGCATTTAAAATATCCAAAATGAGAGCCCAGTGCTATGCGCTAAAATACCTCTATGTAATTGGTATGAAAATAATAATATTTATAATCTAATTATCTATCTATATAAACAAAAAAAAAACTCACTTTTTCAATTATATCTTTATGTTCCATACATTGGGCACCCAAAACCAGTCTCTCAGAAAAAGTTTCATTGTGTCTGAAAAAATTCTGTCTGTATGCACTGTATGTATGTCTGTCCAATCAGATTTTTTCATAACATCACGCAAAACTGATGGGACAGAATTTATTGAAACTTTTGCAATACTTAAATATCTACCTAAAGTTTAACTAGCACCATAGTGAAATCAAAATGTTGGATAAAAAAAAAGTAATAATGTTACAAACAAAATGTTACTCAAATGTACATTTAAAACTTTAATTAGGCATAATGTGTGGTGTTATTTTAGTAAAAAAGAAAAAAAAAGCAACAACGTGCACTATAATGTTAGGATTTATAAAATACAGTATCACAGGATCTCAGACAGTCAAGTCATAATGATAATTGATGACATGTCACAAACATCACTGACACAAAGTTTGGTGACATGTCACATCTTCAACATTATATACAGAGGTGTCAAGTAACGAAGTACAAATACTTCGTTACCTTACTTAAGTAGAAATTTTGGGTATCTATACTTTACTGGAGTAATTATTTTTCAGCCGACTTTTTACTTCTACTCCTTACATTTTCACGCAATTATCTGTATATATATATATATATATATATATATATATTATTATTATTTTTTTTTTTTTATTAATCACTTGGATTAATCATTCATTCTGACAGCAATAATGTTTATTGTAGAAAACCATACAAGGGTAATTGTTACTAGGCCTGACTTGGGTACACTCATTTTCTTGTATGTTGCCCTCACAGATTCCTGCAGCTAAGCTTGGATGTACATTTACATTCCAATAAAGGTTACTGATGACATGCCTCTGAAGTTTGACTTTTTGCACCATTAAAATACTTATAGGCAACTAGTTATCATATCTTCTTCTCCATAAAACATGTTAATGCTCAGTAGTACACATACATGGTTCTTTAATGTATTTGCTTTGTACTAAAATGCATTATTTTTCAATTGCCATATACTGTACAGTATCCCAAATCGCTATGGCCATTAAAAAATGCAACAAAAAAAAACAACATTTTTCTTTTTTTTATGAGGTGTTAGTGCAGTATATAGGCCCGTGGCACAGCCTAAGCGTTTATCCTTAAAGCTTTTTTCCCCCTCACGTTACTTTTACTTTTATACTTTAAGTAGTTTTGAAACCAGTACTTTTACACTTTTACTTGAGTAAAAAGCTTGAGTTGATACTTCAACTTCTAAAGAAGTCTTTTTAAACCCTAGTATCTATACTTCTACTCAAGTAATGAATGTGAATACTTTTGACACCACTGATTATATACAGTAACAGTTTATGTGACATACTGTAGCAGGCTTGAAACTGAGCGATTAAGGCAAATATACTGTAGTGAATTTCTAACGTAATTTAATCTAAAATATTAGTATACCACAATCTTATATGAAATTTTAAAAATTGAGAATAATCAGAGCTGGTCTTTTACATTGAAAGCCTGTTGGAATAAAATCATTAGGTAGATAGTTGTTATGAAGGCAGTATATACAGTACTGTAAGTGTCATAGAGCTTTATAAACTGCATTCCTAATACAAGTCCCATTGGTATACTTACTTACATAATATGTGCATAAAAGTTCTGCACATAATATAGTAAATATTTTCAAATGTAAGAACCTGTGGCAAAACAAGACACTCAAAACGAATGCACTTTCACACACCAGCATATACTGTATAGTATATAGAAAGTAAAAACATGAAAATGTTCAGCCTTGGCTTAACTATTACCCAGGAGCTTAAATCTCTGTGAAATATTGAAATGGCAATTGTAAAACAACAGGGGGGAAAATGAGGCAGGAAAATTGCTCTTACCAAATGAAAAAGAAAAAAACTGGATAAACATGGCCTCTGGTGTGAGTGTTAGTGTGAGTCTTCTCCCTCTGTGAGCCTTAGTGTTTTCCCGTTGAATCTGTTCATTTTTCACTGTATCTGGTTGTTATTATTATTGTTTATTAATTTTTTTTTTTGCCATCTGCACACGCTTGCACAGAGGGAAGAATTATCAACTCCAGGGCCTTAACCCGGATTTCTATTAGCACTGTCCTTTATTTTGCATTCTTTCATAATGTGGAGGTTTTGCCTTGGCAGAAAAGCTTGCATACACAAAGTGCCTCCTGTAGTTTATTGTTCCAGCTAAACTCTCTCCGACTCGGAGCAATCACTGAAATCAGAGTTAAGGCTTCAAATTGCTAATACTCAAGTGTTCAAGTCAAACCAGGACTTTTCATTGCATAGGATAGCAAAACACATTTTTATTTCTCAAACGTAATCCCCTGCAACACTAATACACTTATCCTAGGATTTCACTAGTGCTTGGATACCATCAAGGAAATTTTCTCAGTACACCGGAGTCATGATCAGACTGCCTGCTTCATGTCTAAAACGCCGGCTTCCCAGGAACTCCTTTAATGGCCCCCAAAAAATCAGTTCAATTGAGGACTGTACTGGTGATTCCTGTTGTTCCAGTGTGTTCCTGGTGGAGTTCCTGTAATGACTGCAGTGGGCTCTAAACCACCTCGCCCGGGATCGTCATTCATGGACACAAAGCCTTTGCACAGTTCCAATGTTTTACCTTGCCAAAAAATCATGAGAAATTTCATCACAAGTCCCAGTTTGACTTGAACATCCTTGTACAGTATAATACAGCACAATTTGCTTTAGTATGCAAAGCTTATCTACTGTATACTGTATATCAATATCATTTTTGGGTTAAAGGAAACTATGTTCTGCACTATGAGTGTTCTTAAAAAACGCAGATTAAAATGGCAGAAAAGATGACAGTTTTGTACATTATGTTGTTGTTATTGTGAAATAAACTGTTTTTCTCTTTATGTTATGATTGGATCTCAGGCAGAAGCAAGACAGGCTTTGTGTATTCAGGAATAACATTTTCATCCACTTCACAAAGTGCATAATAGCAAAAGCGGTTTATTTTCCATTTCTTTCTATCTTTCTGCACAGTAGTTTTTTTTTTTTTTTTAATGGCCTTCTTTATGCTGGAGTTGCACAAAGCCTAGATTTCATTCTGTTTTATGTTCAAATGTCAGGTTAGATACATATTTTTGCTTGTGTCTCCATTACTGTTTTATTTGTATTTGAAGTTTACATTTTTAGATATATCCTTTCTGTACTCTGTGACCACCTTCTCTCCTTTTTCTGTCAGTCTTTCTCTTATTTTCCCTTTTTTTCTTTGTTCTTTCTCCAAACCATTGTGTATTTCTTTCTCTCAATCCTTCTCTCATTTAGATGGCAAGCTCGAGCTTTCTGTTGTGCACCATCTTTCATTTATGTTTTGGTTAATCTATTCATGCTCAATCCTTGAAGCCCCAGCTTGCATCATTTCTAATAAAGATGTAGGGACAGGATTGACAACTCATGCTTCAGCACATTCTTCATCCCAACTGCCCCGACTCCAACAGAAACCTAATGAATCTGAAGGCAGTGCAGACATCATTGCTGCACTGAGTAAACAGCCATAAAACAGATCTGAGGCTGAGGCAAAGAAGCCAAGAAGGTGCCGAAACTGTCAACCCAGCGATGGCTAAGGTGAAGATGGAATACTGTAACATAAAGCAGGGCCAGAACAGTATCAGTCAGAATATCAGCAAGTTATGGAAATTTGAGTATTGATTAATTTAACTGAGGATGAAATCCCATCTAAGCCTCAAATTAATTGATTTATTCATTCATCCATATATCTTGAGTAAGCATTTTACATTAACTTAGGAACACCCTAATGGGATAGGATGCTCAATCTCAGTCAGGCGTCTAGCATTTGTTGAGATAGTTTAGTTTGTGTTGGGTTAAGTTATGTTCATTTGTGTACAAGAAAATAAAGGACTTTGTTAAACCGTCAGCTCGCCTCCGTGATCATGCCTCGCACCCATGCCCGACGCAAACACAGTAGAAGAGAGAACCATGACAGAATGCTAGACCTACCAAGAGGCATGGCGGAGGATTCCCCCCTAGACAATTTTTGGGGGGGCGCTGGTACGATCTCGCCCGAGCTGGCGGAATGGCTGCAGGACAGCGAGGAAGAGAAGCATTGCGGCTGGGAATACAGCTTGCTGGTGGAGCAGGAGGGCTTGCTGGAGGACAGCGAGGAGCATGGCGAGACGGAGTTCTGGCAAGGCCGGGAAAACTCCAGGTACGCCAAGGAGGCGGAGATGCAGGAGGGTAACGTGACGGGAGAGTGCTACAGGCAGTGGGCGGAGCACAACGAGGAGCGCATCCGAGACCTGCGGGAGCAGGTGTTGCAGCTCCAACAGTTGCTCGTCCAGGTTCGGGAGAGCCAGGCTGTAGTCCCGGAGGTCCTCCCTCTCTCGGACCCGGACGACAAGCTCCCCATTCTGCCACTGCCTGGGATCGACAGGGAGGACTACGCACCGCAGCTGCACGGCGACGAGGACGCGTTTCCTCCACCACCACCACCTCTGCTCGGCACAGAGGACTACGCGCCGCTTCTGGAAAGCGTCATCCTTCAGCCTCCTCCAGACTTCGAGGACAGCGCGCTAGCGTGTCAGCAGCCGCTGTGCCACGCACCCGCTCCACCGGCGCCTTCCGGCTTTGAGGACAGTGCGCTAGCGTGTCGGCAGCCGCTGTTCCACGCACCCGTTCTTCCGCAGCCTCCCGGCTTTGAGGACGACGCTGAGCCAACGACGCCGTCGAGCTCCGAGTCAGCCCCAACGCCGTCGCCGAGCTCAGAGCCAGCTCCAGCGCCGCCGTCGAGCTCAGAGCCAGCTCCAGCGCCGCCGTCGAGCTCAGAGCCAGCTCCAGCGCCGCCGTCGAGCTCAGAGCCAGCTCCAGCGCCGCCGTCGAGCTCAGAGCCAGCTCCAGCGCCGCCGTCGAGCTCAATGCCGTCCCCAGCGCGTCGGCAGCCGCCGAGCACGTCTCCAGCCGCCGAGCATGTCTCCAGCGCGTCGGCAGCCGCCGAGCACGTCTCCAGCTCAGCAACCGCTGAGCACGCCTCCAGCCCCGTCACCCAGCCTCCTAGTCAGGAGGCGAAAGGTAGAACATGGGGTGGGTGTCCGGGGCCTCCGGTGATGCTCCGGAGGAGCATTTTTTTTGGGGGGGATGATGTGACGGTTAACCCCTAGGTGGCGCCAGAACGCGGTTTGTTTTTGGTTTAGTTTTGAGTTATAGTTTGATTTCAGTTTGCACCTCGGTCAGGTGACATAGAAGCTCACCTGAACCGAGGGAAGTTAATGAGTTGATTATGTTTTGTTGTATAAATAGCCTGACTGAATCTCAGTCAGGCATCTAGCATTTGTTGAGATAGCTTAGTTTGTGTTGGGTTAAGTTATGTTCTTTTGTGTACAAGAAAATAAAGGACTTTGTTAAACCATCAGCTCGCCTCCGCGATCATGCCTTGCACCCACGCCCGACGCAAACACAGTAGAAGAGAGAACCGTGACACTGAGTGCTGGATCCTTAAGTAATTTTTTCCCAGGATGCTGTATAATGGCTGACCCTGCTCTGTGGTCTGAGCTATATTTCATATTGTAATATTCAAAACCAAAAACAATAAAAAAAAAAGACTACATCAAATATTACCATACAAGCAATTAGTTATACAGTGCAACAGAAACTAACTTTACAGCTCAGAGTACTTCTATAATATTACATAATGTTAATTATGTTAATAAAATGTTAATGAGATACTTACTGTAGCTCACTAGCTCTATCAGTTTTGTAATATGCACTCTAAACAAAAAGATCAGTTTCCAAAGTTTTCACTTCATGCTCAACATGATTGCTTTTGTCATCTCGTATAAGGCTAACTAATCTCCACTAAACTCACCAACAATGGTATCTTACAGCGTCATTGCATTTTGTAACATTAAGACCAATGTTTCCTGTTTACAGGGTGGATGAAAAGTAACAAGGCATTAAAAAAGTCCATATTTTAATAAAAATTTGTAACAAATTGTACATGTAATTGATTACATGTGAAAATGAAAGCAAATCGTTAAATTTCAACATTGGTAGCATCAATGAGTTTCCTCAAATGGCCAGGGATGGAATGTACAATCTTCTGAAGGAAGTCATTTGGGATAATGCTGAGAAGTTCCCGAATCCGTGCCTCAAAGTTCTCCAGTGTGTTAGGCTTTGTCCGATACACCTCCTCCTTTGCGTATCACAGGGGAAAAAAATCACATGATATGGACTTCTTGGAGGCCATTCATGAGTTCCATGTCATCTCAGCCAACGTTCTGGGAAATGCTGGTCTACCTATGCACAGTAAAAGCAAAATGGGGTGGTGCACCATGGGGTGGTGCTCCAGTGATACTACAAGTTCTTTAGCCATTAAATATTGCTTAGTTAATTTTCATTAGTATGACATTGAATGTGGTCGAAACCTGGGAAGTAATAAAATAAGGCTGTCATGATTGAAAGTCATACTCAAAAGTTAGCAATTAAATGTTGTATATAGTATAATGTAATAACAAACTATGTAAACATGTAATAAAATCATCTTCAAGATAATACTGAAACCCGCTACGATTTTTATTATGTTTTACACAAAAAAACATAAAAATAAAAGAGGGGGTACTGACTTTTGAAACCTGACCGTTATCACTAAGGTTTGAAACCAAAATTGTTCTGTTATTAAACATGGCTCTTGCAATGTTCTGCTCTAAATTATCTGGATCCAGAATGAACTGTATACTGTAAATCAGTGCAAAACATTGCATTTGATTAAATATACTCAGCAAAAAAAGAAACGCCCCTTTTTCAAGACTGTGTATTTCAACAATAATGTTGTAAAAATCCAAATAACTTTACAGATCTTCATTGTAAAGGGTTTAAACAATGTTTTCCATGCATGTTCAATTAACCATAATCAATTAATTAACATGCACCTGTGGAATGGTCGTTAAGACCTTAACAGCTTACAGAAAGTAGGCTTTTAAGGTCACAGTTCTAAAAACGCAGGACACTAAAGAGACAGGTCTACCGACTGTGAAAAACACCGAAAGAAAGATGCCCAGGCTCCCTGCTCATCTGCGTGAATGTGCATTAGGCATGCTGCAGGGAGGCATGAGGACTGCTGATGTGGCTAGGGCAATAAATCGCCATGTCCGCACTGTGAGACGCCTAAGACGGCGCTACAGGGAGACAGGAAGGACAGCCAATCATCCCCGCAGTGGAAGACCATGTGTAACAACACCTGCACAGGATGGGTACATCTGAATATCACACCTGCGTGACAGGTACAGGATGGACACATCAACTGCCCGAGTCACACCAGGAACACACAATCCCTCCATCTCACAGCAAGAACTGACAAATCTGGTCCAGTCCATGAGGAGGAGATGCACTGCAGTACTTCAAGCAGCTGGTGGCCACACCAGATACTGACTGGTACTTTTGATTTTGAGCCTCCCTTCATTCAGGGATACATTGTGAAACATTTTTACTTTATGTCTTATGGTGTTGACTCTTTTTGTATTCATACAAATATTTACACATTAAGTTTACTGAAAATAAAAACAGTTGAAAGTCAGAGGACGTTTCTTTTTTTGCTGAGTATATAGTCCATGTTTTACATGGTTGGTTGGAGATATTTGGGTTATCACCAACAATGGTTAAATCTAAACCATAAGGCATTTTTAAAATTTATCTAAAAGGAACACCCGCGAGCTTCACTTTCAGAGAACGTTACAAAATCAAGAATATCGCTCTCCAAGAATTTGGTACCAATCTCTGCAAATCTCCACACTTTTCACAGACATAATGACATTACAGCAACCCCTAACACAATTACTAAGCACGTAACAAATATGCCCATACAAATAAGCAGTATTTACTGTAGCGTTTCAGAGTGGAGATCTCCTTTAATTGATGGTCTAGAACCTAATAAAATGAACACATAGCACAGCGGTATTAAGTAGTATGTACTACATGCTTTGACATTTGACTGAAGGTACATGGTTGAAAGATTCTCAAGATGCTAAACGCCCTCTCAAGAGCACAGTCTAATTATATGTGAGATACCATTAATTATCAGTGTTTAACACTACCATGGAGACAAAACAATCTGGGTCGAAACTAAGTGGTTGTGTTTGACTGCGCTTCCTGAAGACATTATAATCTGTAAGAAAAACACAGAAGTCACATACATAATGTCAGTAATACAATTAATACAATGGAACTGTTGCTCTGCTTCACTGCTACATGATTTATCAATGTCATTCGCCGTGAGTAATTATTTACTCTATGATATTATATGTCTATAATTTTATCTGCAGTTTAGCACTGTCTCAAGATCAATTCTTTGGCTAATTTACAAGCACTTAAAAAATGTGTAGTTGTGTGTTCTAGAACACTGTTCAGGTCTCTAGCCCTTCTGGTCTGGAAAGTGAACCGAGTATAGTTTTATTATGACTTAATCTGGTGATTTTAGTATTATTACAGTGCTCAGCTGATCAGCAGGCTCTGAAACAAATGGGATCAACTGTCTCTACATCAAGATCAACATTTTATGAATTTGTTGAACTAGAAGGAAACTTGCATTAGTTATGCTTCTCTGGGCAGGGTGGATAAACCCACCAGCCCTGTATCTGTTTGTCATTTTCATCATCATTGCTTTCATCATTTTCTTTCAGTTTTGTGAAGCTGCTTTGAGACAATGACCATTGTTAAAAGCGCTATATAAATAAAATTGAATTGAATTGAATTAAAAGACAACCTCAATTTTAAGGTTTGGGTTCACTGTCTGGTAAATAAAAAATTGCAATTTCAAAAGGATCAAATTATTGGCCTGCATCAAGCAGCACAAACATTGAAATTGAAGAGGAAGAAATGTGGTTGAAAAAAAAGAAGATCACTTAAACGCAAAAGTCAAGTCAAGACAAGTCACGTAGGCTTTAATTGTCATTTCAACCATATAGTGTACAGTTTAGTACATAGTGAAATGAAATGTTCCTCCAAAAGCAACAGTAGAAATCACAACTAGAATTTAAGAACATTTTAACATACACAACTTGCTCGGGAGCATAAAGACTTTGAAGCAATTAAAAAATGTCATGTGGTCTAGTGAGTTCAGATTGACCCTATTCCAGAGTGATGTCTGTGCAGGGTAAGAACAGAAGCGCATGAAACAAGGCATCCATCATACATACGTAGTGGCCACTGTACAGGCCTCTGGTGGCAGTGTTTTGTAAGGCAGTGGTTGCTTTAGTTGGTCAGGTCTAGGCTCGGCAACATTATGTGGCAATAAAATGAAGTCAGGTGATGACCTGAATGCCAAGAGTGAATGGCAAGAGGATCACATTTATGAAGATGTTTCCTCCTTGACACAGGCATATTCCAGGAATCAAATTTCTGAGAACTTGGAGAACATGGAGGAATTTTTATCACCTCAAGTTAAAAACTGGTCATGTGCTGTAGATTACACTGACCCCTAGCACCATTACTGTTGCTCAAATCCTTGTCTTGTGTACTTAACAATAAACTCGAATGAAAAGTACACTTTATTATGAATTATTATTTTACCAGGGAACACGAAACCCCAAAAGAATTGAGCTGAATATATTGTAGCTAATAATAGTAGTTAATGATATTTAATTAATTATTTTAGGAATTAATTAAATGTAGTAAGTAAGTACAATAGGAAAGTAATTGGCAATTGTGAGAGTAAAGTTATATATATATATATATATATATATATATATATATATATATATATATATATATATATATATATATATATAAAATTATTATATATCTGGAATTGGCTTGTAAAATATGTAGGACATAAATGTATACAACTTAACTAATAAAAAATCTTCTTATGAGTACTAGCGTTCTGAACTTTATATTGTATTTTATTGTGTATTGGTCAGTACTACGTGCTACTGTATGTATTTTGTATTTCCTTTTTTTAAATTTCAACCTTATTGTACAGTATGCGACTATTCTCTGTTGTGTTATGCTCATTATTAAAACTTTTAATTTACACCTATAGGTGTAAATTTGCTTTGCCTTGGACTGTCTAACTTGACTAAGGAAGAAAAAAATATGTATGTAAAAATGTCAAACTAAAATGTATTATGACTAACAATTGACAATTTGTGTTGTTCTCTCTTAACTATCTGGATCCAGAATGAACTGTACTATACTGTAAATCAGTGCAAAAACATTGCATTTGATAAAATATAATCCATGTTTTACATGGTTGGTTGAAGATATTTGGGTTATCACCAACAATAGTTAAATCTAAAGTATGAAGCATTTTTAAGTTTATCTAAAAGGAACACCCTAGAGAGCTTCACTTTCAAAGAAGGTTACAAAATCAAATGTTCAAGAATATCGCTATAGGATTTGGTACCAATCTCTACAATGTAGAGCCTTTACTGGCAGTGTTACTTGTGGTCTACAAAAGGCAGGCGTGATGGTACAGTATCAAGTAATGTACTATTTTTCTGAATCTTTGCTCCTTTCTTATCAGTTCAAGACCTATCCAGAGTGTGAGAAATTTATATGGATGAAGGCAATAATGTGAAACTCCACACAGACAGTAATCCAAACTCAGGATTGAAACTGTGACCCTAGAGGCACCCTATACTTAAAGTTCTGTTACTGTATATATCACTACACATAAGTAAAAAGTAAAAAAAAAGGTAATAAAAAATTTATATATATATATATATATATATATATATATATATATATATATATATATATATATATATATATTTCCCAGCATAATTAAATCTAAAGACGACACTCAGTTAATCACCAGGGCTTCACCTACTGTAGAGCAAAGACAACACAATGCAAATGACATGGTTCCATTTTATATCACTGTTTTTCTACTGTGTTGTTGCACTGCATCTTCTAAACTGGCATCCTAATTCTTTTTTAACTGACCTCTTTTCCACCCTTCCAGAAAGTGGAGAAGACATAGCAGTGATTCAGCAGTGATCGATTTAGCATCAGACTTGACCTAATGTGTGGATCAGTGAAGTTTCTGAGTTACATCAGGTAGGCCCAGTGTTTTTGAGTGTCTCCAATGCTTAGCCTTGACTCCACAAAGGTCAAATCTTATCGTCGAGATAAGACATGCAGGAGTACATATTATATCCTCTAGTTAATTACCAGAGTGACCTCATTAGAACAAGCTCTTGGGTAATCATCTGGTGAGTCATACACTGTGAAATCCACAAATGCCTAAGAGAAAAAAAAGAGAGTTTGTCTAAACTTTCTTTAACCTCAGTAATTGTTGGGAGACCACTCCTAAGCTGGAATCCTAATTGTTCTCTCTGACAATTGCAGGGAAACGTTAGAAAACAATTATCTTGACAAAGCCTAATTTTCAAAATTGAAGTAAAAGAATCAGCTTGACTTATACAGAACTACGTAATTGTTTGTTTGTATTTCGAACTGCAGGCAACAAGATGGTGTAGAGGTTTTCACTGTGGCCTGGCACCTCCAGGGCAGAGTCTTCGTGCATGTCTCCCTGAAATTGCAGGTTAGGTTGATTAGTGTTTCCAAATTGCCTCATAGTGTGTACAGTATGTGTGTGTGCCCTGCGATAGATTGGCATCCTGTCCAGAGTGTTCCCCGCCTTGTGCCCTAAGTCTCCCCTGGGATTGGCTCCAGGCGCCAGGCTCCAGGCCCCCTGTACATACTGTAGAATGAAGGAATTAATTAATTTAGAACTGCCAAATGAATATACAGTAGTATAACAAATTGAATGTTTTCAAGCGTTTGGTTGAACCGAAATGAGAAAAGGTTTCAAATAGAGGACAGCACACTAACAGAAAACAATATAAGGAGTAAAATCATTGAAGGTTTCATAGACCTCATTATGAATACTTCATAGACATTATACTGTATGTCATCATATGTCCTCGGTACCTCGTGAGATGTTTTGATGAATGGAACTGAGAAAAGCTCCAAAGACATAGGACAGCTATATAATAGAAACCAATATGCAAATTGTGTGAGCCTAAATATAGGAGTGCATACGTGTACAAAAAAACAATACAATGAATCCTTCAGACATACAGTACCGTATATAATGATGTCCATGTTTTTTGTTTTTAATGTACAGTTAAGTCAAAATGAGATCCAGTTCTCCACATCGTTTTCTGCAGGAAGCAAATAGTAAGAGGAGAAAGGAGCAAGGTCAAACTGTAAAAAAAAAAAGAAAAAGAAAAAAGAAAAATCTTCATGCATTGTTAATAATGTATGCAGTTGGACTACAAGCTGCTGTTGTGTAGGTTGTATAGATGAGTTTCATTAGACTTCAGCATCCAGCAAGCAGCCCTTAAAAACATGCGCACACCTGAAGGTCATGCTCCACATGCAGATGCTCACTCTATTACTGTACAACACATCATTTACATTTGCACTGATGGAACTTCATGACACCCTTATCCTAAGCGACTTATATTTATCTTATTTTTTAATAAAACTGAGCAGACGAGGCTTAAAACCCTTTCACAAGAGTCCAGCAGCAGCACCAGCTTGGCAGTGCTAGGATTTGAAATCGTGACCTTAATCAGTAGTCCAACTTTTTAACTCCTGAGCTACCACTGCCTTTATTGAATACGTGTGTGATTTACAGTATGGATTAAATAACATAGACGCAGCAGTAGAGGACATCAGCGTCCTGCTTTATAAAGTCAATAGTCCATTTATGGAGTAGACCTGGCCACCCATATCAAATGCATTAAGGTACATTCAAAAACTGATGCATGCTTGATTCCTTAATCTTATGTTTCTTAGAAAAGGATCCATAAATCAATCTGTCATTTTATGGAATTACCCATTCTGAAAATGTGATGAGGAGATCAAGGAAAAAGATTACAAGGAAAACTATGTGCAAATACAGTAAGCACCAACAGTAGATTGATTTTAACAATAATAATAAAACAATGAATACAAGTAAAAAAAAAACATTGAATAAAAGTCAACTGATGAGTTAATATTCAAGTGTGTAATATACACATGGAACTACATTAATATCATGTAATATAAATAACTTATAAAGCAGGGATGCATCAATACCAATACCAGTGCCGGGTATTGGTCTGGTGCACTGAACTTATCTGCTCATACATGCACTCTTAAAACTGTTAAAATACGTATGTACCAATATCACTTTAACTATGGCAAAATAACTAAACTTTGATGTGAAAAAGAAAGCGGAACTATTTTTCTGGGCGTAAAAAGAGAAAAATAAACAGAAAGAACAGCAATCAGGGCAGCGTGGGTTCTCTCCTCTCCAAGTTTACTGTCAGCAATTTAAAGTAAGGTTAATTTGATGCACTAGCAAATATTGTGTAGATCTCTCTCGCTCTAGTCTGTCTGTCTTGCTACGCTTCAGTAGCTTAGCACCTCATCTCTTGGTCTGTCTGTATCTTACTTGCTTGCCAGCCACTTCCAGACCTGTGTTCTGTGACAACATTGGCAAAAATGAGAATGAAATAAAACCATAAACGCAAACAGGAGACAGTATTATAAATCTTGAAAAAGAGCTCGGAAAAGTTCCTCCATATACGCCCACATGAGATGAAACTAGTGTCCCTACTGTATATGACAAACAGTGTTACCATAACAAAGCTGCCATTTTGTAAAATACAGGTCCTTCTCAAAAAATTAGCATATTGTGATAAAGTTCATTATTTTCTGTAATGTACTGATAAACATTAGACTTTCATATATTTTAGATTCATTACACACAAACTGAAGTACTTCAAGCCTTTTATTGTTTTAATATTGAAGATTTTGGCATACAGCTCATGAAAACCCAAAGACCCTATCTCAAAAAATTAGCATATTTCATCCGACCAATAAAAGAAAAGTGTTTTTAATACAAAAAAAGTCAACCTTCAAATAATTATGTTCAGTTATGCACTCAATACTTGGTCGGGAATCCTTTTGCAGATTCTTGCGTCTTGTGTCTCTCAACTTTCTCTTCACAATATCCCACAGATTCTCTATGGGGTTCAGGTCAGGAGAGTTGGCAGGCCAATTGAGCACAGTAATACCATGGTCAGTAAACCATTTACCAGTGGTTTTGGCACTGTGAGCAGGTGCCAGGTCGTGCTGAAAAATGAAATCTTCATCTCCATAAAGCTTTTCAGCAGATGGAAGCATGAAGTGCTCCAAAATCTCCTGATAGCTAGCTGCATTGACCCTGCCCTTGATAAAACACAGTGGACCAACACCAGAAGCTGACATGGCACCCCAGACCATCACTGACTGTGGGTACTTGACACTGGACTTCAGGCATTTTGGCATTTCCCTCTCCCCAGTCTTCCTCCAGACTCTGGCACCTTGATTTCCGAATGACATGCAAAATTTGCAACCTGTAGCCCATTTCCTGCACACGCCTGTACACGGTGGCTCTGGATGTTTCTACTCCAGACTCAGTCCACTGCTTCCGCAGGTCCCCCAAGGTCTGGAATCGGTCCTTCTCCACAATCTTCCTCAGGGCCCGGTCACCTCTTCTCGTTGTGCAGCGTTTTCTGCCTCACTTTTTCCTTCCCACAGACTTCCCACTGAGGTGCCTTGATACAGCACTCTGGGAACAGCCTATTCGTTCAGAAATGTCTTTCTGTGTCTTACCCTCTTGCTTGAGGGTGTCAATGATGGCCTTCTGGACAGCAGTCAGGTCAGCAGTCTTACCCATGATTGCGGTTTTGAGTAATGAACTAGGCTGGGAGTTTTTAAAAGCCTCAGGAATCTTTTGCAGGTGTTTAGAGTTAATTAGTTGATTCAGATGATTAGGTTAATAGCTCGTTTAGCTTTTCATGATATGCTAATTTTTTGAGATAGGGATTTTGGGTTTTCATGAGCTGTATGCCACAATCATCAATATTAAAACAATAAAAGGCTTGAACTACTTCAGTTGTGTGTAATGAATCTAAAATATATGAAAGTCTAATGTTTATCAGTACATTACAGAAAATAATGAACTTTATCACAATATGCAAATTTTTTGAGAAGGACCTGTATTTAGCCAGGCCTCATCAATACTGACTGTGATGGCGTCCTTCATTATAGGCAAGACGATTTAAGACGTTTTTTGCTCTAAATATAAAATATGTTTGCGTAGTTTACATTGAGACTTCAGCAGTGATGTTGCGATGGAGGTGTTGTTTACAAGCAGTTGCCATGGTACTGAAGGACCACAAAGAGACGGAGGTGATTTCTTGCTCACTGAAATGTGTTTTCCGTTGATCAAATATGTAATAATAGCTTTATGTTGGTATAGTTGTTGGCCTCGAATCTCCAGGCATAAGGGGTTTGGTTCCCACCTTTGGGACATACTGCCTTTGACCCTGGACAGAATAAGCGGTAAAGAGAATGAGTGAGTGATTATGGAATAGTCTTATAGCAGTGTTTCCCAAAGTTGGGATACATATAAATTATATGTTAGAATTTACATCCAACTATGGCAGCATGGTGGTGTAGTAGTTAGCACTGTCACCTTGCACTTCCAGGATCAGGGTTCAAATCCCACCTCTGGGTGCATGGAGTTACATTTACATACATTTAGGCATTTGGCAGACACTCTTATCCAGAGCGACTTACATTTTTTTAAATCTCATTACAGTAATCCCTCGTTTATCGCGGGGGTTACGTTCCGAAAATGACCCGCGATAAGTGAAATCCGCGAAATAGAAAACTTTATTTTTTTTTTACAATTAGCAACTATTACATGTATACAAATACAGTGACTCACGTGTAGGCCGTTTCACTGCTCTTCAGACTGGGCCGCTGCATCCTGACTGCGCTCTGCAGTGTTCTCTTCTTCTGAAGCCCGCGGTGCAGGTGTGTTTGTTCAGGAGAAGAACATAGTGATAGGCAGCTGTTGTCGCTCTTTTTTCTTCTTTGCAAAAAGATCCTTGTACACCGACATGCCACCATCGATTACGTTGGAGAACTGTAATGAACGGCTCATCAAAGGGTCCCATTCCTCAGCTACTCGCTTAAGTTCAGTGGCCATTCGCACCATGGTTGCACATAAAGCTGTTTTATGTACGTACACATAACTGCACGAGACGACAAAATGATAACACAATTCGTAGCATGTTTTGGTACAAGAAGCGGGAGTGAGTTTTTAGCGAATCAGAATGCAGAACACAATGCACCAAAAAAAAAAAAAAAAAAAAAAAAAATGCATTATGAAAATCCGCGAAATAGCGAATCCGCGATAAGTGAACCGCGAAGTGGCGAGGGATCACTGTACACATCTGAGCAGTTGAGGGTTAAGGGCCTTGCTCAAGGACCCAACAGTGGCAACTTGGTGGTTGTGGGGTTCGAACATGTGATCTTCCAAACCGTAGTCCAATGCCTTAACTATTGAGCTACCCCTGGCCCTGTTTGCATGTTCTCCCTGTGCTTGAATGGGTTTCCCCCATGCTCCGGTTTCCTCCCACAGTCCAAAGACATGCAGATTAGACTAACTGGCGTTCCCAAATGGTCCCATGTTGTGAATTTGTGCATGTGTGTGCCCTGCGATGGATTGTCACCCAGTCCAGGGTGTACCCTGCCTCATGTCCTATGTCTCCTGGCATAGGGTCCAGGTCCTCCATGACCCTGTATACAGGATAAAGCGGTATAGACGATGAGTGACTGAGATATCCAAACATATAATATATGGATCAGCAGTGTCAGTCCCATTTAACTGCACAATGGTTTGATGAGGATTTTACTCTACAGAGATTCATTCTACATACAAAGCCATAGAGAGTATTTGTACTTGATTTTTCAGTGAGCAACAATGCGTGATTTGGGTAATCTTTATTTGTCCCACATTTTCTTTCTTTTCTTTTTTTCTTTCTCCACTTTCTCAGTAAAAGGAGCTAAGATCTTTGAAAAGAGCAATTAAACAAACGTGACTCACCCTTTCTCACAGAGGCAGAGAACAGAGTATTAATGAAATATTGTGTGTGCTGAATCCTGTTCCACACTTTAAGGACTCGAACTGCATGAAACACACACCAGACACATTGCTAAGGCCTTTGATTTTACTTAAATGAGCGTGTAAACAAGTTCGACATTTTAATTACGCTTGATGGTATTTACAAGCTCTGTTGTTACTGTAGTTAAATTGATCTGCCAGTTACAAAGATTCCTAATTGGAGGTTTATTAGGACAAAACCCCATCATTAAACTGTCTGGCTGGGAAAAGTACATTTTCATAAATTTAATGATGAAATATTAAATTATTTGCTAAATATAAGAAGCTTTGTAAGCTTCAAAGAGAGAAAAAATGTTTGCTTGCATTGTGTTATTATTTTTAATAATGCAAGTCACATCGACACTTCACAGGACCTCGAGTTCAATCCTGAGTTCATGTTTCTGCCATTTTTGTCTTTCGCATTGCCACATGGTTCCTTCAGGTTCTCTGCTTTCCTCACAAAAACATGACAATAGGAAAATGCATACATTATGTTGTACCCTGCATTGAACAGGGTGTAAGTTCATGATGTATTCCTGCTTTTCAAACGGCATTCTTGGGTTGGGCTCAGGATCTTAAGTGGTGCTGTCCAGGATAAAATAATTTTAACTTTTAAAATAAAAGTAAAAATTAGATACTTCTATGTCATAGACTTTGGAGGTGGCGGCACCCCCACCGCCCAGCAGTATGTCTGTTGCTTCCGATTTCTGTTGCAGCATTTAAGGGGTCTTTCTCTGCACTCAGCACCATGATACTGAAAGGGCTCACCCATTTGGCACTAATGTCCGCTCCCAGTAACATACTGGATGTGATCAATCTTCCAAACCTTGGGGGGATTTTGGACACTGCAGATCTACTGGGATGTTCATGCACAACCGTCTCGGAGGTCTCTAAGGAGAATGGTCTGTAAAAAAACAGCCTTGTTGATGCCAGAAACCGGAGAGAATGGGCACATTATAAAGGCAACATTAACTCAAATAGCATCTCGTTACAACCAAGGTATGCCAAAGAGCATTTCTGAATGCACAATATGTCAAACCTTGAAGCAGATGGTCTACCGCCGAAGAAGACCATACCGGGTGCCACTCCTGTCAGCTAAGAACAGGAAAGTGAGACTACATTTCACATATGCTCACCACAATCAAGAGAAGAGAAGAGTGAAGAAACAAGAGAAGATTGGAAAAACTTTGCACAGTCTATTTCTGCTGTTACATTCGGAAGGTAGAATGAGAATTTGACATAAACAACACGAAGGTTTAGATCCATCCTGCCTTGTAATAACATTTCAGGTTGCTGGTGTAATGGTGAGGGGGATAGATTCTTGGCACACTTTGGGCCCCTTAGTACCAATTGAGCATGATTTTAATGCCATTAAATTGCCTACCATGCCAATCCCTTTATGGCCACAATACAATATAATGGCCATGTCACAAAGCTAAAATCATCTCAGACTGGTTTCTTGAGCATTACAATGTACTCAAATGACCTCCTCAGTTACCAGATCTCAATCCAATATAGCACCTTTGGGATGTGGAGGAATGGGAAATTCAGATCACAGATGTGCAGTTGACAAATCTGCAGCAACTGCATGATGCTGTCATGTCAGTATGGACTGAAATGTGTAAGGAATGTTTCCTCGTTTTGTTTAAGGAAGGTCCACTTTTGTTAGGAATAAATGTGTAGCAAACTAAAAGTACTATAAAAAAAAAGAGTTACAGTACAACATCTGGTGGCACGTGGTGCAGTGGTTAGCACTGTTGCCTTGCGCCTCCAGGGCGCTTTGAGGTGTCTCTGTGTGCATGTGGTTTGCATGTTCTCCCCGTGCTTGGTGGGTTTCCTCCTGGTACTCTACTTTTCTCTCAAAGACCTGCAGATTAGGCTAATTGGCATTATTAAATTGCCTGTAGTGTGTGTGTGTGCCCTGTGATGGATTGACACCCTGTCCAGGGTGTACCCCGCCTTGTGCCCTACGTCTCCTGACCACAGGACACAACCATGAACACAGGATATAGCGGTATAGACAATGTGAGAGTCGGCTAGTACAAATTTTAAGTTTAAATTCAATATTGAGATAAAATTGTTCTAATCAAAACATTGCTTGCTCTGAATATCTGAATCATACTTTCAAGGTTTTTTTTAGTGTAAATGTTTCTAATATTGTGAAATCTAAGCTTTCATAAGCAGAACTGCTGCAGTATGTCACACTGTCCAGTGTCCATATTCAACCACAACCCCTTGAAAAAAATCCATCACCCATCAAAAAATAAATAAAAAAATAATTGTTATATGGTCCCTGCTTTATGTAATCCCAGGACATGTGGACATCTAGTCCGTCTGACCTTTTAAGCTAAAAAGTCGTGGATTGTTTTTATTAGTATGGATTTTTATTAGTTCCCTAAGAACTTAAATTTTTACTGCTTCACAGGGTTCTTTGGAGCCCATAACTGTCAATGATGTAGCTTTGAAACATTACGGTACCTTTTAGCCATTTATCACAGTCCGGTGTTTTTTTTTTTTTTTTTTTTAATTAAGGTTCCTCACAAAAGATGTGTTTGTGGCTTTAAAGTCTTTTTTTATGTCTTTTTAAACTGGAAGATTTTCCAATTGTGTTTTCCTTGAATCGTTTTTGTAGGCTCTAGAGAAAAAAGAAAATCTTAAGAGGCATTGACTTGATGGCTTGATATTCGCTTTTTATCTTTTAAAGTGTACTACTTTTAGACAAGTAAATGAGCTTAGTGACAGAAATAACCACAGCCACAGGTTTAGCCCATTTATTTTCCTCTTCCTGCAAACACTTATTACAACCTCCATGTGACAGTATACTAATACAAAATCCCCCCTTTGTGCATCTTATGGGCTGATTTGTATACTCTGCCATTTATTACATTAATCCTAATAGTCCATTCTGCTTATAAGCAAAATTTAAGTCAGGTCGATGTTGTTATATCTGGTATGTTCCTGTTGGAAGAATCGTGTGTGTGTGTGTGTGTGTGTGTGTGTGTGTGTGTGTGTGTGTGTGTGTGTGTGTGAAGTGAATCCATGCTGAGAGTGCTGGTTTCCCCATGATGACCAGAATGTCACCTGCCATTATCATCCACATCAACGAGGCGTGCACACAGTAAGAGGTAAATAGTCCTCTTATGTACACACACACACCCACAGGGCCATGCAAACAAAAGGTCAGAGGTACTAATATGTGCCTGTTTTTAGGTGCAATCGGGGTGCATTCTGTGTGATTTTGTTTACAGAAATGGCGGACAAGCTTAAAAGTACAGTATCATCAATGTGCACATGGCAACATGCAGAGTGCACTTGTCGACAGCATGGTTGTGCATTTTAGATCAGTGTAGAAGTTTGGAGAAATGGGATGTCCAGCTGATTACAATAAAGTAAACAACGAAATGTTGGACAGTTAAGGAAGCCATTTTTAAAAATAATATTACAACAAATATTTAAATTTGAGATTCTTAGCCGCAGTAAAACATTTGAATAGTGCAAGTGTTTTAAGCATTCATCATTGGAGAATGATAGTGACATAGAGCTCACTGCAGTCATAATTGTAGAATTCCAAGGCCAACTTGTGGAAGAGGCGCATTTGTCTGTGCGAACTGTACACACAATCATTCACCAACACCACTTGCACATTACAAGTTCCCCTATGGGAGTTATTTCCACATCTCCTATACAGTCCTGACCTCATCCCAAGCCATTTCCACATAGTTATGGCATTAAAGGAGTTCCTGTGAGGCTAGTGTTTCAGACGTTAAGCAGTAAGTCAGATCATGGCTCTGGCCAAACACTGGAAATATCCAGTGAAACACTGGGATAAATGCATACTGTATGTGTAGCAGGTGATTATATAGAGAAATAAAGTCATACCTTTGTTCTGTTATTCTGTACAATCAAAAGTCCTGGTTTGACTTGACTCTGAAATTTTCCTCATATGTAACCAATAAATCCAACAGTACTTTTGCAAAAGTGACAGCTTTTCACTTTTTTATTCAATCCAATTATAATAAGATGATTAGATGTATTAATCACCTCTACACCAATTTTCTGACAGTCTATATTTAAAAAGAAATTAATTAATTAACACATCATTAATTAATCACATCACTACATATTCTTGGTAGTGAGCTTTTTGACATTTCTGTGATTGACCACTGCAGTTTTTTTTAATCACGCATAGTGCAGTTAGTAGGTGGTTCCTGTTGACACACTAATGCAGAAGACCCTAATATAAGACATCAACAAGTTGTTGGGAACGCAGTTTTTCCTGGATGAAAAAAAAAAGATTTTTCAAAGAAAATAGACAAGACCAAATTATATGCCTAATTACATTTACACATGATTCTTTTCACTTTTTTTTTTTTTTTACCCGAGCCGTTGGTCAAAGAACCAAATCAATATGTCAAATGATGTGAAGTTGGTGATGTAATTAAAAACGCATATGTCTTCTCAGTCTAATAAGTGTCAAGTACAGTACCTGGCATTTGTCAAATAATTGTCAACTACACGGCTTATGCAATGCTAGCTAGCGAACGTGCTTTGTGGAGAATTAAAAAGTTATACTCAGGCTTGCACAGTAGGAGTTCATTACACGGATATCTGATTGATGCCTGAACATTGGCACATAGACACTCTCCGTATGTTCTCTGTATTAACAAGCACAAACCTGATCTAAAACAAAGCAATGTAAAAAAAACATTAGCTGCTTCTAGAAATTAGGTAGTTTGTATTTAAATTGAAAACATCACGAAACTGAGAAGAAACTGACACATGCATAAAGTTCTTACCTAAACATAAAGTATTGTTATAAAGTCCTCACCTAACAAGCTTTAGGAATAGATAAATCTATATTTTAAAACAGCTTCAGGTCAACCATTTACTATTAAACCTATAATCACACCACCTACTAAAGTAGTGCCCTTTGCTCTTGCTGAATTAGACCTTTATAATAACTTTTAGGACCCTCACAGTACCATTATCTTTTCATACATTTAATATAACCTGAGACTCGAACACTACTGTTGGGTACATTGTATTTTCTCCTCAAATTAAGGGCAGAATTTAGATTTTAGTTGAACAAAAATAAATAATGGTACAATTGGTATGTTTATGTTAAACTAATTTAGTGTGCTTTACAAACTTCATTTATTTTAGTAAATTATAGACATAATATCAATTAAAAATGTAAAAACCACATGAGGCCAGAATTACTTAACCCTGGAATCCGGTTAACAGAGCTGATATTCTACGGCAGAATAAGTAGAAATATAAAGAACTTTAACTTACTTTACTAATTTCCTAGCTTTTGTACGTACAGTAGGCTGGGGACAGAGCACAGGGTCAGCCATTATACAGTGCCCCTGGAGCATACAGGGTTAAGGGCCTTACTCAAGAGCCCAAAAACTGCAACCTGAGTTGAGCTGGGGCTCAAACAAACAACCTTCCTATCAGGAACTCAAAGCTTTAACACACCGAGCCACCATCGCCCCACCGCTGACTTAGTATCAGTCTATCTATAAATAGATACTGTAGTCTATATATAATAGTCTATCTATTTTCTATAACACCAAACTTTCATTTATAGTATAAATTTTTTTAAAACATTTCTTTAAGAGTTTTATTTCGAGTTTAAGAGTAATTTCGTTTTCCCGAAGCAATATTTCTGTCCACGTTTTAATGGCCAGATTTTCATTTAGAAAGAACAGTTAACTTCCAACCAAGCAGAGGTTTGGGGCAAACAAGAGCTTACATTTATCCAGCTTAAGACTTACATCACTGGTTTGCAAATGCAGCTATACACTACTGCTTGAATCCTATCCCAGAAAAAGTGTTTCCAGTGGTCTTACACACTTGATTTAGCACACGAAGGGCTTGATAATTAACTTGATAATTAGGTTTCTGCTGCAGGGAAGACATTAAGCTGTGCAGTTCTCAAGGACTGGAACCGAGATATGCTCTATAATGGAACAATTTCTTCGCTTCACATTAGATTACAAGTGATACGTAAAATGAAACAATGAGGATGGGGTTAAAGAGTAAAATGTCAGCTGTAATTTGAGGGTAATTACATCTATATTGGGTAAGCTTTATAGGACTCTACATGTACAGTAAGATCTTTTTGCAAGTTGTGAGATAAACATTTTACTGTGCTGTACAATAGACTGTTGTTCTATTGGTTATCGTTCTATGCATGTTTTACTGTATTTTTATTGTCGTAGCAGAAGTTCTTTTCAGGGCTGAGATTGCAATAGGCTTTTCCGGCTTTTGTTGAAAAGGAATTTTACTTCTGTCGAGGGCTCATTTTTCCCCCTTCTTTTTAATGCATGGTGTGATGACACAACCTCCAGGAGACTCTTGCACGCTCTGACACATTGGGTTTGTCACAAGCTTGCACCTCTGCTGAGCTGGGCTAATAGCATGACCATCTCCTACTGCAATATGGGATACTCTGACATTTGGAGCTTCAAAGCTCATTTAGCAAGGAAGGTCACAGAGTCTTTCGTGTGCTTTCTGCTTCTCGAACATCCTAGCAACTTCTGAGTACTTCATGTAAAACAGAAATAGAAGACTTTAAAACAATGGCAAGTCATAATATTATTATATAATACACTGCCTGGCTGGAAAAAAAAGTCACCATTTCCGACAGGTAAAATTAAAACTTGGAATTATAGTGTAAGTGTAAATGAAAAAAGTCATGAATGGTGATCACTTGGTGAATGGTTGCATGGTGAAAAAAATCAACAGTAAAACCTTTTAATAGTAAGTAAGAGCTTTTCCATGTGCACATAATCTGATGAGGACTAAACAACCATGTGGCCATGTCATGAACTAACCTCGGTGACCAGAAGACGTAGCTTAGCGGTTAGCCCAATGTAGCGTGGATGGTAAACCCAAACGCGGAGATAGGCGAGTGGATAGGATAACCACGCGATTTATTCTAAGGACTCTCCCGAAAACGGAGCAAGGGAAAAACACAAATTTAACCCGCGTCCTAAAATACACACTCAAAGATCAGAAAGTAAAAACCCAAGAATTGGTGAGTACTCACAGTTTTGGAGACGGACAATCTGAACCGACATGGGCCGAAACTCAATGACTGAGCGCTGCACTGTGGCTTGTTTACTCCTCTTATACTTCCTGGTTCGCGACCGCATTACTTCCGGGTCCTAGTGCCGGTCGCGTATTTGGTGTGCATGACAGTACCCCCCCGTCCAGGACCGACTCCCGACGGTCCTGGGGTGGAGGATACTCAACGATGATAGTCCCGTATCAGCTCGGGGTCGAGTATAAACCGAGCCGGAACCCAAGACCGTTCCTCGGGGCCGTAACCTTCCCAGTCGACCAGGTACTGGAGACCCCTGCCCCGAGGGCGTGAGTCAAGGATTTGGCGTACGGTGTAGGCGGGACCACCCTCTATGATGCGGGGAGGAGGAGCAGGGTGGGTGGGTGGAATCATGGGTGAGGTGATGAAGGGTTTGAGTTGAGAGATATGGAATACTGGATGGATCCGGAGTGCCGCAGGCAGCTGGAGCCGGTAGGTGACAGGGTTGATACGATGAGTGATGAGATATGGTCCGACGAATCTGGGGGAGAGTTTTCTGGATTCTGTGCGGAGGTGCAGGTTTCTTGTAGACAACCATACTTTGTCACCTACGTGGTACAATCATCCCGGTGGGTGTCGACGGCGATGTTGGATGGCGTAGCGGGTATTGGCTCGTTGTATGGCTGCGTTGGCGAGGCGCCATATCTGTCGACACCTGCGGACCAACTGTTGGGCCGAGGGTACATCAACCTCCGGTTCTTGGTGTTCGAACATCGGAGGTTGGAAACCATGGCACACCTCAAATGGGCTTAGCTTGGTGGCGGTGGAGACGTGAAGGTTGTGTGAAAGCTCCGCCCAAGTGAGGTGGCGGGCCCAGGAGCGCTGACGAACTGCCACGAAACACCTCAAGTAGCGCTCCAGTTGTTGGTTGGTCCGCTCCGTCTGACCATTGGTCTGAGGGTGGTAACCAGATGAGAGACTACAAGTGGAGTTGATCAGACGGCAGAAGGCTTTCCAGAACCGGGCAGTGAACTGGGGCCCCCTGTCTGAGACGATGTCCTTGGGGAACCCATGCAGTCGGACTACGTGCTCTAATATCAGCTTGGCTGTCTGTTTAGCTGACGGGAGTCCGGAAAGGGCCACCAGGTGCACAGCTTTGGAGAAACGATCCACAATGGTTAAAATGGTGTCCTTGTTCTCTGAAGCCGGCAGGCTCGTGATGAAATCAATGGCAATGTGCGTCCAGGGCCTTCGGGGAACTGGGAGTGGGTGGAGTTCCCCGGGTGTTGGTTGGTTGGTGTCCTTGGCCCGGGCACGCCTGAACGAACTCATTGACGTCCTTGGCCATGGAAGGCCACCAGAAGGCACGGCGGATGAACTGGAGAGTGCGTTGGGTGCCTGGATGTCCGGAGATGGGAGTGGAGTGACCCCACTGGATGACCTCCGTTCGAAGGGTCTCTGGAACATAGAGTCGTCCAGGCGGCACACCTGCCGGTTCGTCCTCCGCAGTCTGTGCCTGGCGAACCCTGGTCTCCAGTTCCCAACGGAGTGGGGCGATGATTCTTGATGGTGGCAGGACAGGCGCGGGGTCCACCCGGGGGCTGTCCTCTTCATGTTGTCGCGAGAGGGCATCAGCTTTGATGTTCTTGGACCCCGGGCGGTAGGACAGATGGAAATTATATTGCTCGAAGAACAATGCCCACCGCGCCTGTCGAGGGTTCAGCTGCTTAATGTTACGGATGGTGATGAGGTTCTGATGATCGGTCCAGATGAGGAATGGTTTTCTGGCGCCCTGGAGCCAGTGTCGCCATTCTTCCAATGCCCACTTTATGGCCAGCAGTTCGCGGTCTCCTACCCCGTATCGCTGCTGAGTGGAATCAAATTTTTTGGAAAAGAAACTGCAGGGGTGCAGCTTCTGATCTGGACCTCGTTGTGAGAGGACCGCCCCGGCGCCCACATCTGAGGCGTCCACCTCCACAACGAACGCTTGATCTGCATCCGGGTGAAGGAGAATGGGGGCGGTGGTAAATCGGTGGCAGAGTTCATGGAAGGCGGATATGGCTGTAGGGTTGAGCTGGAAGTGATGGGGCGAGAGTCGGGTCAGAGCGGTTAAGGGGGCCGCAACTGTACTGTAGCCCCGGATAAAGCGACGGTAGAAGTTCGCAATCCCGAGAAACCGTTGAAGCTGCTTGAGGGTCTTGGGTAGGGGCCAATGACGCACAGCCTCTAGCTTCTGCGGGTCCATGGCCACACCCTGGGGCGAGATAACAAAACCCAGGAACATGGTGGAGTGCTCGTGGAAAGCACACTTTTCCAACTTACAGTACAGTTGGTGGGCGATTAATCTCTCTCTGTCGCCACGACAGGAGGCCGGTTAGCCGCGCTAGCAACAGCCGCCCGAAGATCCGCGTTCTCAATGACTCAATGACTGAGCGCTGCACTGTGGCTTGTTTACTCCTCTTATACTTCCTGGTTCGCGACCGCATTACTTCCGGGTCCTAGTGCCGGTCACGTATTTGGTGTGCATGACAGACCATTAGAAAGCTAGTTGTTATTGAGGCTATTCAGAATAAAAGGCTTCAACATGCTAGGAAGCAAAACAGCCAGTCACGTCTAGGCTCAGCACCGTTATGTGGCAATAAAATTAAGTCACCTAATGACCTGAGTGTACTGAATGACCCGATTATCACATCTATGGAGTTTTTCTTCCCAGATGGCATGGGTATATATTCCATTACTCAAATTGTGAAAGGGTTTTTCGGGGAGCATAAGGAATCATTTTCACATGAACTGGCCACCACGTTGTGTGCTTTAATTAAAGCTAAAGATGAATAAATGAAATCTAAATGAAACTAAATGAAATCTGCTCCTTTTTTCCCCCGACCAGGCAATGAATAACGATTAAATATTAGATGAGAGCGTTTAGTAATATTTATTTATTAACAGCTTGGCAGTAATAAAGATCTAGACATTTACTATCTATCAGTAGCTTGCCAACAATAGCTATTAAGGTTGGGCAATGCATTTTATCACAGGAACATAATAAGAATTATCTGAGGAGTCATGCCTAGTACTGTACATACATGTACAGGTACTACAGTAGTAATACTGTAAAACATGAATTCAAGAAATGGTCATTGTAAAAGTACGATTGTAAACAAAGGTGTACTAAAATTTGATCATAAAATTCCCTTTTAAGTTGCAAAAAACCCTGCATATTCAAAGGTGCTTGAAAAAAAAATATAAGAAAGTATATTTGTGTTGTTTATGTAAGTTTTGAAGATGGTGGAAGGAACAGAAAATAAATTCTGTTCCCATACATGTGGGCACCTGGAGTAATTCAGAGGCTCAGGCTTCAGTCGAAATTCTCCAGCTTCATGGGTTGTCAGAAAACCAGCCTGACATGACCTGTGGTCAAACCGTTAGAGTGGAAACGGCAGCAATGGTATTGTCTTGCATGTTAGGGGACGAAGAAAGATCTGGCATGGACGTTAAATATATCAGTCTAGTTTCCATCTGAACTAGGAATGTTTTTTTCACGCTTACTGCCTTCCGTTAATGCCTTTCTGTAGGTCTTGTCCTACGGTAATTGCTGTATTTTTCTCAGATGCTGGTCAGAAGAAGGATAGAAAATTGGCACTTGTTTGCTGGTGGAACTTTAAAAGGTGATAACACATTAAAGTTATATTAGTACTAGAGTGGGCAGAAGTCATACCTGGCTGGAATACCTATTTCTTTTTTTTTTTTTTTTTTGCCATTTCGACAGTTTTTAACAGAATTTTGCAGGGCTATACTGTAGCTCTAACATTTCAGGTCATTGCCCTGTTTATATTCAAAGACCTGCCACAACAAGCCTGTAGTTTATGGTCGATTTATCATGCCTGAACACTGCATACATAATTAGACAGCCTTGGCCCTGATCGCTCACAAAATTGCTGTTTTTGTTATTGTTTTTGATCAATTACAGACTATAATGTTGGCCTAAAAGAATAAAAAAGTGAAATTGCATTGGCTGTGCTGTTTAACCATACACTTACAGATTACATAGCAACTAATGTCTCACTGTCAGTTATTTGTAAGAGGGGAAAATCCAGTACAATCAGAGTTCAATCCCCCTCTCTGTAATGCAGACTGGACAGATGCATGACACATAAATACTGGATTACCTGATGCTTTTGTCACGCACATACATTTTAAAGCTTCTGTTCTCCTGATTATTTTCGTATGTAGTTTGTTCTGTAGACTTTGTAATTTATTCAGAGACAAACAAGCATATGAAGATGGATGAAGAAGGTGATAAGGATATTAATTTGCACAAGTTTGATTTATCATAGCCTATTAGCCTATGATAAATCACATAATGGTCACATAGTGATTTTAACCTTGCACCTCTGGGGTCTAGGTTCTATTCCCGGCTCGGGGTCTGTGTGCTTAGAGTTAGCATGTTCTCCCTGCATTTGGTAGGTTTCATCCGGTTACTGCGGTTTCCTTCCCATTGTCAAAAGACATGCAGATTAGGCTATGTTCCCAAATTGCACGTCTGTGTGTGTGTTCCCTGTGACTGATTGGCACCCTGTCCAGAGTGTCACACGTCATATGGACTAAGTCTCCTGGGATAGGCGCCAGGCCCCTGTGACCCTGCATACAGAATAAAGCAGTACAGACGATGAAAGAGTGAGTGAGTGATTTTACCTCAGATGGTGTACAAATATATCATTCCTCTTGGGTTTGGGGGCATTTTCTATTGTTGGTTCATTCAGGTTTTCGTTGCAAAGCGAGAGGATGCTATGGAATTTGCTGTGCATAAACTTTATAAAATGATGTGCAAGTAGGGCTGGGCCGATAAACAATATCATATTGAATCGCGATTTATTTAATTTTAAAAAACGATGAAAAGCTATAGACATTTTTGCTCGATTTTTGCTGGATTAATCTAAGAGCCAATCACACAGCAGAACAATACGACAACAGCCAATCAGCATGCAGCTTGCGCGTGACGTGCACATCAAAGTTAATTTCCTACCTCACTTTACAACAACAACAACAACTTTGCGAAGCAAACTTGATGAGGACGACAAAAAAAAAAATGAGTGGAAGCAGCGATGAAAGTGAATCTAACCTCGAGTTGTTATCAAAAGATGTTGAAATTGTCGACAAAAAATGTAGCATGAACTCCGTTATATGGAACTGGTTTGGCTATCTGAAAAATGACGAGGCACAGATTAAAACGATCTGTAAAATATGTCGTCGGTTTGTGAAAACCAAGACTGGAAACACAACCAACCTATTCCAGCACCTAAAAAAGCATCACCCAAACGACCACACTGAGAGCATGAAAATGCGAGCCGATGCTACTCCGTCAACTAGCAGCGCTAGCAGTGGGGCTGTACTGAAGCAGAAATCGCTCGTGTCGTCTTTCGTGGCCATTAAACCTTATGAAAGGTGTTCCAAAAGGAGCAAGGATATAACCAGGGCAGTTTCTAATTTTCTAGCGAAAGATATGATGCCTCTAAGCACAGTAGAACAAGACGGGTTTAGGAAATTAGTGAAAGTGCTTGACTCCAGGTATGAACTCCCCGGCAGAAAATACTTTTCCAAAACCGCACTACCTCAGCTGTATGAAGAGTGCCGCGGAAAGCTGGAAAATAATCTAAGGAACGTGAGATACTTTGCCACTACCACCGACCTATGGTCCAGCCGCACATCCGAGCCATATTTGAGCCTCACCATTCATTACATCGACGAGGATTGGGGTCTGCAATCAAGATGCTTGCAGACTGCATATTTTCCAGACGACCATACTGCGGAAATACTTTCTGTGGGTCTGGAGGACGCACTGACATCTTGGGGCCTTAGCGAGGACCGCCAGGTGTGCATTACAACGGACAACGGCGCAAACATTGTTAAGGCTGTCTCACTTAAAAACTGGACTCGTCTGCAGTGTTTTGGTCACCGGCTGCATCTTGCCATTGGTAAGTTAGACATCTACTAAAGTTAAAGTTTTCAGTGCTAAAACAGCTTATGAGGATTTATAACATATCCTACGATTTCACAGCATTTAAGGCGATCACGTTTGACTGCCTAATTTTGAAAATGCTGTTGTATTCACACTGCACTAACAAACACCAACCTACGTGTGGTTGTGCGCTGTAAAGGCAGACATAAATAAATAAATAAATAAATAAATAAATGATCACTATTTAATAAATAAGCATATATATTAAGCATGTTACATGGCGTTAATGTTTTAAAAAGTGAGTAATGCATCTGTTCTACAATAATAACGTAATAATTTCTCATAATTCCTTTCATGTTTGTTGTCATTGCATGCTTAAGCCATTATATCAGTTTATTGGGGCCGTGTGAAATAGCCTTCATTTAACTCTGAATTGTGGGATAAAAAGACAGCCCTAGTGTGTGTGGTCTAAATGTTGTTTCTCATTATTGTTTAAAAATCTCAAAACATTGTAATTTATCATCACAAACAAGTATTTTTTTTTTATAAAAATCTTTGCCTTGTAAAGATTCTGAGCATGTGCCTATACTGTTTTCTTCATCATCAGAGGGGAGTATGAGAGACCAGAGAATCCAAAGAGCCATGGGTGTGTGCAAAAAAGTGGTCAGTGCTTTTTCCTTCTCGTGGAAAAAGAAACGTGAACTAGCTTCCACTCAAGAGGAGCTCAAGCTGCCAAAGCATAAGTTGATCACAGAATCACCGACCAGGTGGGGGTCACGCCATGCAATGATGGCACGAGTGCTAGAGCAGGAGAAGGCCATTGCAAAAGTTTTATCAGCTGATAAAAAAACAAGGCACTTGGCTCCCTCATGGCAGGATATTGAGGTTCTGGAGTCTGTGTGCAAGGCTCTAAACCCACTTGCTAATTTCACTGATGCCCTTTCTGGTGAAAAATATGTGAGTGTGTCATACCTGAAACCTGTACTGCATCTTTTCAATGAGGAGGTCTTGAAACCTGTAGCTGATGACTCAGAGCTCACAAAGACCATCAAGGCTTCTGTCATCAGCTATCTGAATGAGAAATATGACAATGCTGCCACTGATGACCTTTTGAGCATAGCATCCCTTGTTGATCCTCGTTTTAAGAAACGCTACATTAAAGATGACAAGCTTGAAGCTGTAAAATCCAGAGCTGTGGCTCAGATGCTGGATGAATGTCAGAGCACATCGCAAGCTACAGTACTCCTGAATTCCCATCCACTGCACTGGGAGGAGGCAAAGGTGATGGTGCTGATGCTACACCAGCCAAACTGCAGAAGAAGACACTGGGCAGCTTTTTTAAGTCCTACACTAAGTCTGCTGCAACATCTGGTCTCACAGAACAGCAGGCTATTGAAACTGAACTAAACAGCTACCTGCAAGCTCCTGATGCAGACAGTGAGACCAACCTCCTGGTATGGTGGAAGATCAATGCAGCGACATTCCCCAGAGTGAGCGTCCTGGCAAAACGTTACTTGTGTATTCCTGCCACCAGCTCACCTTCAGAGCGTGCTTTTAGCACAGGTGGTAATATTGTGCGCTGCAACAGAGCAGCTTTAAAGCCAGACACAGTGGACAGACTAGTCTTTCTGGCAAAAAACCTGTAAACGTTTTACAAATTGAGTGCATTAGCTAGAAATTGATTTTTGTTTATCTTTTATTTTAATGTCACTGTTCACTGACTAGTCTTGGCAAAAAAGAAAAACAGACTGGCAAAAAAAAAACAGTTTTACAAATTGTGTGCAAGTTGAAGTTGAATATTTTTGTTTACATTATGCACATTTAATGTTCCTTTTAATGCCAGACACTGTTCACAGACTAGTTTTCTTGGCAAAAAAATAGATAAATAAATAAGATAATAATGTGCAAGTTTTACAAATTGTGTTCACTAGCCAGAAGTTATGTTTATGTTTTGCACATTTGACCTACCTCTTAAAGTCAGACACTGTGATCTAATTGGGTTACAAATTATGTTTTTACAATAGTTTTACGTTTACATTTTGTACATTTGTACATTTACTGATTTACCATGTTAATAAACTATACTTTACTAAATAATCATAGATAGTGTGGGTTTCCTTCAATTATTTTAAAATCAAGTAATGCACCCTTCATTCAAAAATCTCTCGCTTGTAATATGTGAGCATATTTACTGTACAAAACTTGTCAGTGAACTATGAGGGGGAAAAAAATCGTTTATTAATCGTAATCGAGTTAAAATGTTCAATTAATCGAGATTTTGATTTTAACCCAAATCGCCCAGCCCTATGTGCAAGTAACTATTTCAAGCTTCCAAATGAATAGCTAACTGGTTCAGCGCTGAATCCCAAATAGCGTCAAATGGAATGCTAAAGTTCAAAGGCTTTTATTGTCATTTCAACCATATACAGTACAGTTAGTGCACAGTGAAACGAAACAACGTTCCTCCAGGACCAAGGTGCTACATGCAACATAAATTTAAACATAAATGAACAGAAACACTAAACTAGCTACTGTAACTAAAGAGGCCTAGTTAGCTGGCTAGCAGAGACAAGACAGATAGACCTAAAATAAATTACAACATAAATTTACAAAAACTAACTAGCTAAGTAAGACATGTGCAAACAAGAGCAACAACAAAGTGACAGTGCAACGAACATGACATAACATAACAGAATACTATGGTGTTGAGGTAGTGAAAAACTGTAAACATTCCTTAACATAGCAGCAAGAATTGAGGAATTAGTGCAAAAAGTAGTCCAGTAATGATTATTGTGCAAAAGAGATAAACAGTGAAGCATTTACAGGTTGGTGTGTATGATAGTTTGGTAGTGTAGGTCAGTGTGTCTGCGCTTGTGTTGATTTGTCAGTCCAGTCCCAATATTTTGAGGTAGTTGAGTTAAGCTGAGTGTGTTGTGTGTGTTGTGTGTGTGTGTGTTTATCAGTCCAGTCCCTTTTTGTTGAGGATTTTGGCTTGTGGAAAAAAACTGTTGCACAGTCTGGATGTGTGTGCCCAAATGCTTCGGTACCTTTTTCCAGATGGCAGGAGTGTAAAGAGTGTGTGAGAGGGGTGTGTCCGATCAGCCACAATGCTTGTGGCTTTACGGAAGCAGCGTGTGGTGTAAATGTCTTCAATAGAGGGGAGAGAGACCCCAATGATCTTCTCTGCTGTTCTCACTATCCGCTGTAGGGTCTTGCGGTATGATATGGCACAATTCCCAAACCAGACAGTGATGCAGCTGCTCAGGATGCTCTCGATAGTTCCTCTATAAAAGGTGGTAAGGATCGGTGGTGGAAGCTGGGCCTTCCTCAGTCTTCTCAGAAAGAAGAGACATTGTTGGGCTTTCTTGTGTAGGGAGCTGGTGTTGAGGGACCAGCTGAGGTCCTTCTCCAGGTGGACGCTCAGGAATTTGGTGCTTTCGACAATCTCCACAGAGGAGCCGTCGATGCTCAGCGGAGAATGGTCGCCTCGTGTCCTCCTAAAGTCAACAACCATCTCCTTTGTCTTGTCAACATTCAGAGACAGGTTGTTGTCTTTACAACAGTCCGTTAGCCTCTGCACTTCCTCTCTGTACGGTGACTCATCATTCTTGCTAATGAGACGCACCACGGTCGTGTCATCAGTGAACTTAATGATGTGATTTGAACTGTGTGTTGCTACACAGTCGTGAGTCAGCAGTGTGAACAGCAGGGGACTGAGCACACAGCCTTGTGGGGCCCCAGTGCTCAGTGTGGTGGTGCTGGAGGTGAAGTTGTTGGGGGATGATAGTGTTGAATGCTGTGCTAAAATCTATGTACAGAATGTATGTGTCCTTCTTGTCCAAGTGTGTGAGGGCAAGATGGAGTGTATCTTTTATGGAGTGGATCTTTTGTCGTCCGTTGAGCGGTTAGGACGGTACGCAAATTGCAGTGGGTCCAGTGAGGGGGGCAGCAGGGTCTTTATGTGTCTCATGACGAGCCGCTCGAAGCACTTCATGATGGTGGGTGTAAGTGCAATGGGATGGTAGTTATTGAGACAGGACACAGTAGACTTCTTGGGCACGGGGACGATGGTGGTGTCCTTGAAGCACGTGGGAACGACGGCACTGCTCAGGGAGATGTTGAAGATTTCCTGCCAGCAGTTCATCACATTCTCTGAGCTCTCTGCCTGGGATGTTGTCTGGTCCAGCAGCTTTACATGGGATGACTCTGATGACGTACTCCTCCAAGTCAGTGTTGTCGCCGTAAGTTGCACCCTCCCTAAACATGTTCAGGTCAGTGCTCTCGAAACAGTCCTGAAGAGCAGAGATGGCTCCTGCTGGCCAGGTTTTCACCAGCTTCAGAACCGGTTTTGAACGCCTGACGAGTGGTCTGTAATTAGCATGACAGAGATGTGGTCTGAGTAGCCGAGGTGGGGGCGGGGCTCTGTCCGATATGCGCCGGGGATGTTTGTGTAAACAAGATCCAGCGTGTTATCCCCTCTCGTTGCAAAGTCCACATATTGATAAATTATCAATATGTAGTCCACGCACTGCACCACATAAAGTCCACGCACTGCACCACGTTCCCTCCGATCCACCAGCACTGCTCGCCTCATCCCACCATCTCTCATATCTCATCCAGGCTCTTTTCTGTTCTGGCACCTAGGTGGTGGAACGAACTTCCTCTAGATGTCCGTACAGCAGAGACTTTGGCTATCTTTAAATGATGGCTTAGGACGCATCTGTTTCTCCAGTACTTGGACTAACCCCCCCCCAAAAAAAAAATTTAAATGTAAATATTGATGGAATCTCTGACTTACATTTACATTTAGGCATTTGGCAGACGCTCTTATCCAGAGCGACTTACATTTTTATCTCATTATACATCTGAGCAGTTGAGGGTGAAGGGCCTTGCTCAAGGGCCCAACAGTGGTAACTTGGTGGTTGTGGGGTTTGAACCTGGGATCTTCCGAACCGTAGTCCAATGCCTTAACCACTGAGCTACCCCTGACCCATGACTTGAGATTTGCATGGTTGAAATCTCCAGCAACAATAAACAGTCCATCCGGGTGTGTATTTTCAGTTCACTGATCTTTGTATACAGTTCCCATAGCGCTTCCTTAGCATTAGCGCTAGGTGGAATGTACACTCCGATAATGAAAACAGTGGTGAATTCCCATGGTAAATAAAAAGGTCTAATAGGTCTAAAAGATCTAACAGTCACAAATTCCACTATGCGATGAGCAATAACTAGAAACTAGCACAGAGTTCTTGCACCATTTCGCGTTGATGTAAACACACAAGCCGCCACCGTGAGTCTTACCACACAGAGCTGCATTTCTGTCGGCGCGAAACGAGGCTAGCCCGTCTAGCTGAATAGCGGCATCCGGTACTCTGTCGCTGAGCCATGTCTCCTTGAAAACAAAGACACAACAGTCTCTAACCTCACACTGTGTAGCCTGCTGGAGTCGGATGTAGTCCAGTTAATTACCCAGGGAACAGACGTTGGATAAGATGATGGACGGGAGAGCCTGCCGGCTAGGGTTTGCTTTTAGCCTAGCACAGACTCCCGCCCGCTTGCCGCGCTTCCGCTTTCTCGCGCACCGCTTCCGATGTCCCTTCCTCTGGCCACCGGCATCAGGCAACGGCGAGGCTTCGAGGCCTGGTTCGCGGAGCAAGCCGAGTTTGCGGAGCGTTTCCCCCAGCTCATCTTGGATGTCGTTAACCGGGTTATTTAGGTTGAAAAGTGTCTGGCTGTTGTATGTACGGACACCAGTTGCGACAATATCCATACACAGGGTAAAATAAACGCGCTACACACAAAACGTAAACAACGTAGCACCATTTTGGGTCCGGAGCGGCCGCTGCGTGCTACTGCCGCGCCGCCATCTTGAATGCTAGTGAACTATGTAGGGTATAGATTTGTTCCACACACCAAGTAGTGCCCTTGATTAGGGGTTAGAGAGGAATTTAGTATTTATATTCCCTTGGGTGGATGGCTGGGGGTCAGGAGGAGGCAGGTGTACTACATGGACCCCCAATGTTGAACCCAATAACCTTGACCAAAGAGTACTACACTACACCCAAATGGTTGACAAAATAATAATAATAAAAATAATAATAATAATAATAATAAAGCTTTAGCCCCACAAACATTGTCATTTTAGCCCCCAATGTCATTAAAAACATTTTTTTCTGCACTCACATGGTAGTGATGCAACTGGAATATTGTTGTACACTTTAATGAGAAGAAAAGTGCATATTAAACACATTCGCTCAGATTAGTTTTCCTTTAGTTCTACATGATTGAAATAGAGTATAAATTATGTATGTTTAAAACGCTCTGTAATTATCAACAAATCCCCACCCCATTGTGGACAAGAATTTTAAAAAAGTAAAACTTGAATAGCTTTGAGTAGAATGAATTTATAGTGGACTGTTTCACATCTGGTTCTCACAATAGTGTAGTGGTTGACTAGTCAGTGTTGAGAGTTTAATGAATCAGGTCCATGTGCATGGAATTTGCATGTTCTCCCCATGCTTGGTGGGTTTCCTCTGGGTACTCCGGTTTCCTCCAACAGTCTGAAGTCATGCAGTATAGGCTAATTAGCATTCCAAAACCATAGTATATGAATGAGTGTGTGCATTGTGTTGGATTGTCCACAGTGTACACCACCTTGTGCACAAAGTCTCCTGTGATCTTCAAGCTTATCATGACCCTGCACACAGAATAGACAGTCTAGAAAACGAATTAATGACTCTTCCACATCTGCTTTACAAGACAGATGCAGCGGTGTGCACTTTGTCTAGTATTTTTGGAGTAGCAATAGTATAAAGATTAGAACTCTTCTTTAAAAGTGCCCTTGGGCTTGAGGTCTTCTGCTTTTTTTTATGAAGGATGTTCAGTGCTTAATAATAAGTTTGGGTTCCAAAATAAATTTGTAGGCCTTGAGGACAGCATTTCCATACAAAACCTATTTATCACTAGTGCCAGTTTTCTGGATTTACCTTTAACAGCTCCATTAATCCTGTAAGACATTAAAACCTGAGCTTTTTAAGGAGTGGCAATGATGTGAAGGAGCTTTAAAACTCTCTTGGCTCAGACAATTACACATTAAACACAATTGTGCTTTTTCAATGGAGATTTCCTGAACATTGCTCAATAAAACAAATAAAACAAACAAATAAAGAAAGAAAGAAATAAAACTTAAATACTTTTGAACTTTAAGTAAATCTGCAATCCAGTTTTAAAGCAGTCAATTACCTTGTTGAACACATCAAATCTAAAAGCACATGGGAATTTATCACAGTGATGTTGTTCATGTTTATTGACATTTCAATAAGTGCAGGCAACCGGCTGATAAACCTAGATGATTAACCTTTATGATCTTCTTCCCACCCCCCCATGATTTTCTCCCTATAAAATTCCTCTTCGCCACTAGGGGGCTCCCTGAGTCAGGGAAGACTAATATGTGTTTCAGCCGACCACATCTTTTCGAACTGCTCGGTCATGCACCATTAGGGGCGGTGTAACACTCTCTGTACACAGTGCTATCCATTGTTTCCGCTTGCGTGAGCTCACAGACGCCGTTGATTGGCTGTGGACCCATCCCGCCCCGCTGAGAGAGCTCAGCCAATCAGCTCTCTCTAGGCCGGCAGCTGCGGGAGACTACACCTTCGCCTGAGAATCAAACCAGCGATCTCTGGATGATAGGGCGAGCACTGTACCACTGCGTCACTCGGGGCCTATCTTATATGATCCTAAATGACTTTTCTCACTATACTGTAGGTGCTATGTATTACTTCTGCACAGTCTGTATTGTGTTGATAAGTGTGACACACCTATGCTATTAGAATATGGTAGAAGCGGTGTGTTAATAAACAAATTGCACTTTTATTATTTTAAGGGGCCATCACTCTGAGCCATTATGTCCTCAAAAGAAGTGAATGCATGCAGGAAGAACTTGTATAACTTGGCAGGAAACTGTTTAGGATGTACAGTTGTAAACACATGTTAAGTGCCTGGTAAGAGTGTAGTGCAATTTGATCAGTACTAGTAATAACTCTGTTCTCAATGGACCTAGTGAGCACAATATTATGTGCATGATATGAAGATAGTGACATATTAAGAACTTTACAAGGACATGGCTAGGAAGTAGTAGGAAGCAGTATGAACTTGACAAATGTACAATTTTCCATTTTGACACTGTTCCCGCTGTTTCCTTCTCAGCACAACAGCTTGTAGACATCAAACAGTTATTTAAAAAAAAATAAGGAATATGTTTGTTTCAATCCTGGGGTGGTACAATAAGAAATAATTGTAATGATGACTAAACACACGATTATAGTGCAATAATTTCACGAAACAGTTATTTATCGTGTTATATTTGGGTGCATACACATACAGTACTCACAAGATCTCCAGTGTTTTGCCTCAATGACTGTGTCGGTTGCACTCACTCCTGTCATAATGAAGTGCTGGTCAGTGGGCATGTCAAGACCCTTCTGCCACCCTCACTGGACCCCGTGCAGTGCGCTTGTCGTGCCAACCGTTCAACAAACAGAGAGGAGGTGCAGCAGCTAATAAACTGGTGAGGAATCAACAACCTGTCTCTGAATGTGGACAAAACTAAAAGTAAATGGTTGTCGACTTCAGTGGAGCACATCAACAGCTCCTTCATGGACATCAAAATTATTTGATATTCACCTCAAAAAAACATAATCTGGTCACTAAACACCAGCTCCAGATACAGGAAAGCCCATCGACAACTCTACTTTCTCAAAAGGCTGATAAAAGCCTATCTACCTCCTCCCCACCTCTAGAGACGGAAAACAGAGAGCATCCTGGACAGATGTATTGCTCCCTGGATGGGAACTTCATTGCCCCGGAGGACAGCTGAGAAGATCATCAAGGTCTTTCCTCCCTACATCACAGACAATTATACCACACGCTGCATGCGCAAGGCCACCAGCATTGTGAATGACCACAAACTTATACCTCATGCACACTCTTTACTCTTCTGCCATCTGTAAAAAGTGAAAAAAAAGATACCAAACAACTAGTTTCTTTCCACAAGCCATCAGACTCCTGAACAGCCAAGGATTGAACTGAGACACACACTGACACATAAACAGACACTAAACTGGACATCAATCCATTTCATTCTTCATGAAAATTTAGCACTTTTTTCACAATATTGAACATGAAAATATTGTACTTTATTGGTCTGCACTATGGCTGCCAAGCAGCATGTCATGTCTAATAATCAAATTTATTAAAATTATATATTGTAATATCTTGTGGTTGGTGTTTTATTCTCATCATAACTCCATACTGGTTGGCGCTGCACTGTTTTTAACTGTGCGCATTGTCTTGTACATCGTCTTATGTTTAACTTGCACTTCTGCACTTTATGTATTAAGAGTCTTCAGTTAGAGTCTAAAGTGTCCAGTGTTGTTTTAATGAACACTTTAATGAACGTGTTGACGATCCCCTCGTACGGGATCGTCATTCACTGACCTACAGCCTGTTTAAAACTTTTGCACTATTCAAATGTTTTACTGCGGCTAAGAGTCTTATCATTGTACTCTTCTAGAAGTCTTCTGTAAATGTCAAATGGTTTTACGCTTCCATTCACCAGAAATTTCATCATACGTCCTGGATTGACTTGAATGCCCTTCATAAAAACAATAAAATCCGAGACCAAAGATTAAGTAGAACAGTACTAAATATCTAGCTAATCATGCTAGCTACAGAAGCTGGAGTGGAATGTCATGTCAAGTATATGTGCAGTGTCACTGGTTACATGGAAAATCAGGAATGAGGAATTTATAATCGTTAAGTATCATAAATTTGATATTTAACATTTAAATTTGTTAATTAATTACATTCACTCTCTATTCATCGTCCATACCGCTTTATTCTGGAAATAGGGTCACAGAGGAGCTTATACCAGGCGGGGTACATCCTGGAGTGCCAATCCATTGCAGGGCACATACACATACACACTCATTTTCACACTATGAGCAATTTGGGAACTCCAGTTAGCCTAATCTGCATGTCTTTGGACTGTGGGAGGAAACCCAGAGGAAACCCACCATGCATCGGAATTGAACCTAAACCACTAAGCCACCGTGCTGCCATTAATTATTTAAAATATATTTTTTATATAATAAAATATTTTTAAGGTCACTTAGATACAAGATTTTTACAGTATTTAATTTTTCTACATGTAAGAGTCCTGTGATGATATTACACCATTTTCACTGTAAACTTAATACAGACTGATTCAATCATAAAGACAAAGGAGCCAGATAACGGCTCAAGTGTACCAATGCAGTCTAATAAAAAGAATAACAAGGGCCATGTTAGATACTCCAGCTGACAGAATCGTGATTTCTCTCACACAGTCATCCTAAAAAAAAAAAAAAACACAAATCCACATATATTTGATGATTGTAGCTGCAGAGATACAACTACTCTGTGGTCCTGGTGATGGGACACAGCTGGTATTTGTAGCTCCTCGCCCCAGATGGTATCTGTATAATTCTGTACAGCCAGACTGGCTTTTATCGATTTGCTGTAGTCCAGTACCACAATTCAATTTGAAGGACATTATGGGTGTTAAATTGCTGATGGGCTGCAGATGGTTTCAATAATTTTCGACTGCCCCCTTTCCCCTCTCTGATTTAATTGCACACTCTGCATATTACATACGTATTTACAAGATTATGCTGCGGGGATTAATAAATCTGCAGCGTAATGTTATAACAATTCATTATTTATGTAATACGGACATCTCAGAGTCATATGTCTGCCAAGCGTTATTAGAGGACATATTTCCAAATGAGATTTAGAATTATAAATCATGGATGACAGATAGTGAGTTAAATTTACTTTATGAATATTTTCCTGTCTCAGTTGTTACGAACAAAAGACTGAAAGAGAGAATCGTTATCTTAGATGTAAGATCTGTTGTATGTATGCTGTTGTCCACACTTGTTGCATAAAGTAATAGGAAATGAGCTTGCATTGAGTTTTTCATGAGAAGGAACTCGGTCTATTCTCTCTCTCTCCTTTATGGCTTCTCATGTCAGCTGACTTCAAAGCCTGCTATCTCCAGGTTTCGGCTCTGGATTAAGGGCTTGAGTTGATTAGGTGTGAAATGGCTTGGCAGTCTACATAAGGCTGGCCCTTTGATGTGTGTGTACGCTGTCTGAACAGCATTGTGTTTTTGGTCTCCTCCAAATAAAAGACAAAAAGAAAACAATGATCACAAAGAAAACTCACAGGGTTGATGTGCACACAATTTTACGTCCTGTTATATTTGATGAATGTCCATCCATGTATGTCTTAGGGGAAAATTGCAAATATTTCTGATATCTTGGCTTCATCAGACATGGTTTCTGTATGCACTGCTTTTTTCCAGTTTAGCTTTGAAAATTGAATGCTTTCTTTTTAAAATTCTCCATTTTCAAGTCAATACTTTCTGTAGATTATAAAGATAAGACGGTGGCATAGTGGATAGCATTTTGGCCTCGCACCTCTAGGATCATGCCTGTATGTGTGGAGTTTGTGTGTTCTCCCTGTGCTTGGTGGGTTTCCTCCGTGTACTCCAGTTTTCTCCCACAGTCCAAAGACATGCAGATTAGGCTAATCTGTGAATGTGTGTATGTGTGTGTTCCCTGCGATGGATTAGCACCCTGTGCTGCGTGTTTCCGGTCTCGTGTCCCAAGTCTCAAGACTGGCTTCAGGTGTCTTTTCTTGCTGAAAGTTGACTGTGACTGGTTTTGAAAGTTGACTGTGATGTGACAGTGGTTTTTGGCATCCACTGGTTCTCTCCTCAGTACTGTGGACCATACAGACTAATGGTGGTGCCTGACAGTTAGTGTATTTAATGGTTATTAGAACACCTGGGATGTGGAGTGATACATATAGTTAAACATCCTAGTGGTGTTACTATCTATTATCACCATTCATAGAATTGCTCTCTTCCAATGACTAACTATTGTATAATACATGGCATATTTTATCTTAATAAGTTTTGGTCACTACTGTATTATCTCTCTCTCTGAGAGAGAGAGAGAGAGAAAGAGAGAGAGGCATCTGGGCACATATGTCTTTTAGTTGTAATTACTTCCTCCTCCCCTCGCTTGTACACTACTGAGTGCAGGTAAAGCTCTGCTCTGTAAGACTCTCTAAGCCCGGAGGATGCTAAACTCTCTAAGTCTGTCGGACACTCCGAAAACACCTCCACCCCAAGGAGAAAATATTCAGGGCTAAGCTTAAACTATTCTGGGCTGAAGCAGACAGTATCAAGGGGGGATGATCTATAATCATGTGGAGATTACGAATGAGGAAATAAAGAAACTAATTAAAAATGAAAAGTGACTTTGCAGTCATCGAGACAAAGAACACGTGGGTATATAAAGATAAATTAAGAAGATTCAATACAAACATGTATACATATTTGATAAGAGAGCAGATCTGAAAATTGAGTTAAATGTGGAAATGCCAAAATGTGCAGGTCCTCTAATGACCACTAGGCTCCTAAAGAGAGTCAAAGAGAGTCAATCTCCATAAAGCTCTGTTAAAATGCCAAATTTTGCAACATAAATAAAAATACTTAAAGTCTGATACAAAAATGGTTTTGATGTTCATTCCCATTCATAACTACTGTACTGGGGTACATTTTGATGTAACTCATCAGTTAAAACTACTTAATGTCATACAATCCAGCATAATTAAGGGCATGGCTGACAGATGCATTGGTATGCTTCACTTTAGGAAATCAGTTAACTGGAATAGTTGTAGTTTATTTCACCACTAGAAATACAGGAGTTGACACAAGACAGCATGTAGGATATGGATGACAGAGTTCAATCAAATGCAAAGTCTTCTTCTTCTTTGTCTTTCGGCTGTTCCCTTTCAGGGGTCGCCACAGCGAATCATCTGCCTCCATCTAACCCTATCCTCTGCATCCTCTTCTCTCACACCAACTAACTTCATGTCCTCTCTCACTGCATCCATGCCTCCTCTCCTTCTTCGACCAACAGTAGCCCAATTTCCACCGGCACCCTGTAAGTCAACAGCACCTGTGGCGGTCGTTGTTAACCCGGGCCGCGACCGATCCGGTATGGAAATGATATTTCTGATTCGCATCATTGATTTGGCAAATGTTTTACGTCGGATGCCCTTCCTGACACAACCCTCTGCATTTATCCAGACGGGACTGGCACAAGAAGACACTGGATTGCTCCCCCCCATGGTTGCATTTTCAATCAAATGCAAAGTAATGTAAGAATATAAATTAGCAACCTTAGCAATTCATCTAAGATAAATCTAAGCTACCTAGCTTGTGGTAACTGAGGTAAATAAACATGTTGCAAACAACAGCCAACTTCGGTTTGTTCTGCCCATTTTCCCATTTAAGGATTACCCGTGGTTTAGGCAGAGTCAGCTCCTGATAAGATGGCTTCAACCAGAGCTTCCACAGTTGAGCTTCAATTTTGCATTTAGGCATTTGGCAGACGCTCTTATCCAGAGCGATTTACATTTTTAACTCATTACACATCTGAGCAGTTGAGGGTTAAGGGCCTTGCTCAAGGACCCAACAGTGGCAACTTGGTGGTTGTGGGGTTTGAACCTGGGATCTTCCAAACCGTAGTCCAATGCCTTAACCACTGAGCTATCCCTGGCCCTTTTCAGAAATCCGTGGCGTCATGGAGGGTTTGTCCAGTTCTTTTTATACAGTCTACAGATGACACATAGGTAAAGACAGGACAGAAAAACAGGCACATAGCAATATAAATAATTGAACATGGAATCAACTTAAAGCAAAACATAAGAGTAGAAGAGAGGGGGAATCTGTGACATTGCGAAGGTTGTTTTCATGGATAGTACACCTTTAAATGTATCTGTTTTTGTTTCTATTTTAGAGTTGTCAGCATTAAGGCAATACTAATATATTATTATAATAATAATAATTATTATTATTATTCCTACAGGTAGTCCCCGACTTACAAACATACGAGTTAAAAATTTCCACAGATACAAACTGACCAGGCACGGTGGTGTAGTGGTTAGCACTGTCGCCTTGCACCTCCAGGGTCTGGGTTCGATTCCCCGGCCAGGCTCGATTCCCGTCTCTGTGTGCATGGAGTTTGCATGTTCTCCCTGTGCTTGGTGGGTTTCCTCCGGGTACTCCGGTTTCCTCCCACAGTCCAAAGATATGCAGGTTAGGCTAATTGGCGTTCCTAAATTGCCCGTAGTGTGTGTATGTGTGTGTGCCCTGCGATGGATTGGCACCCTGTCCAGGGTGTACCCCGCCTAGTGCACGAAGTCTCCTGGGATAGGCTCCAGGTCCCCCGCGACCCTGAATAGAAGGATAAAGCGGTATAGAAGATGAATGAATGAATGAACAAACTGACCACAGTTCTACTTCCGGTTCAATCACGGACGTAGCGCACGTGTATTATCCAAAAAATAGACACTACACTGCAGCAGATAGCAATATTTACAATTATATACAATATTTTCAGTGTGTAAGTGAATGTATAAAATGTCTAAAGTCTGCTATAGTGTTTGTGGGTGCGTGTGAGGTACAGGAGAAATGAGTCGGCCTCACTGGTTTCGATGAATCAGTCCGTGAGCATGAAAATAGAACATGGCTGTAAAGCTGTCCCAATCGTGAATAATCCTAATTTCTGAAAAACCTCAACAAAACAGAGTTCACAGTCCAAAACAGTGGAAAACGTCTCGGGTTACTTTGCTGTAACCCTGTTCCCTGAAAAATGGGAAAGCGATGCTGCGTGAAAACGCTATGGGAACATCTTTCTGTGTTGCCGGTTGTGAAGCATGTGTGTATCAAACAAGCCAAATCTTGGCATATATAACCTCGGTCAGATGATGTCATCTGATGAAGTGCACCTGTAGGTTATAAATAGGAGTGAACCGGAAACATTCCTTAGATCAGTCACGCAAGTAGTGCGGCATTGGAGCGCAGTATCTCGTTCCCGCTTTTTCAGGGAACAGGGTTACAGCAAAGTAACCAGAGACGTTCCCTTTCAAAAGCTACACCAACGCCGCCGCACTGCAAGTGTCTGGACCCCCAGGGTTGTGTAGCGTGTGCGCACAAAGGCCAAGGAGGTCTCAGAGCTAGCTCTGGGAGGCTGACTTGAGGACCCGTGAGCCCGGAGTAACATGAACATCCTGACTATAAAATCTGACAAATGTGTGCAGAGAGGACCAACCTGCCGCATCACACACTTGCTGCAGGGGAACACCTCTTGCCAGTGCAATAGATGAGGCAATCCCCCTGGTCGAATGAGCCTTGATTCCTAGAGGTAAAGTGAGACCATGCGCCTCATAGGCTAGGGCAATAGCATCTCTCACCCAATGTGACAACGTTTGTGTAGTGGCGGCCACCCCCCGGTTGCGGCCCCCACAACATATGAAAAGCTCTGACTTTCGCAACTGGCTAGTGCAGTGGACGTAAATCTGAAGAGCATGTACTTGGCACAGTAAGTGAAGTCTTTCCTGCTCCGGAGCTGTAAAAGGTGGAGGACAGAATGCTTCGAGAACAACTGGGGGCATGGTTGAGAATGGAACTTTCGGAAGATAGTTCAGGTGCGGATGCAGAATAGCTTTGACTAGACCAGGGGCAAAAGTCAAAGATGGAGAGCCTGAGAAAGCCTGCAGATCTCCAATTCTCTTCAGAGAAGAAACGGCCATGAGAAAAACCATCTTAAGAGTCAGAAACATGACATCCGCTAGCTCTAGTGGTTCGAAAGGGGCGCCAATCAGACCTTCGAGCACAATAGCTAGGTCCCAAGAAGGGACAGTGGCTCTAGTGGACAGCCTCATCCATTTAGCTCCATGAATAAACGGGCAACTAAAGGGTGCTTACCCACCCTTGATCATTGATCAGAACATAGCCGAAATAGCGGCTACGTATGTTCTGAGAGTACTAGGGCATAAACCCGAGGACAACTTTTCTTGCAGAAACTCCGGTACTGAAACAATTCGGCAGTGGACTGGGTCTACATGTTTTGCCATGTACCAATCTTCAAATACATTCCATTTGAGGGCATACGCTTTTCTAGTGGAGAGAGGCCTAGCACTTCAGGGGCCAGACGTGAAGGTTCCAAAGCTCGGGTCGGGGAGACAGCAGATCCATCCTCACTGGAATTACCCAGGGTGAGCTGTCGAGGAAAGAAATTAGGTCCGAGAACCATACTCTGGTCGGCCAATGGGGCGCTATCAGTAAGAGGCGCAAACCCTGTTGATGGACACTCGCCAGGACTCCCAAGAGCAGAGCTATCAGAGGAAATGCGTAAAGGCAACACGTATGGGCCATCACGTCCAGACCCAGGGGAGCTGGAGGAGTCAGAGAGTAGTAGAGGGGACATTATGCTGTCCCTCGGGAGGCAAAGAGGTCCACCTCTGCTACATAAAATCTTTCCCAGATTTGACTGACTACTTCGGGGTGGAGTCTCCATTCCCCATGTGTCACAGCTTGTCTGGATAGCAAGTCTGCTCCCACATTCATATGCCCTGGAATGTAAATCACCCTGAGGGACAGGATCTCTATGTATGAGACTACTGTAGTGTTGTCCACCCGCACTAGGATATGGTAGCCTCTCGACTGCTGGAGGAAGTGCTTCAGGGCCAAAAATAGAGCCATCATTTCGAGGCAATTGATGTGCCATGCGAGAAGATGGCCTCTCCAGCTCCCTTGGGCTGGATGGCCATCTAAGGCCGCACCCCAGCCCATCAGGGAGGTCCGAAGCCCTTGGCGCTTAACCCGTATTTGCCTTCTGGGATCGGCCCTTGAGTGAAATCCCCTGGCTCTCAGCCACAACTGAAATGCTCTCATGTGCAGGAGGCCCAAAAGTATCACCGTGGATGCAGCTGCCATGAGCCCTAAAGATCTCTGAAAGTGATTGTGGATGCGGTCATGTTATTTCACTAGTTTTGACGCATAGCTTTGGTTTGATTATTTACTCACAAAAACGGAAGTACGATGATATCTTTGTCCTTGGTATTTTATTTTCAGCAACAATGATTCAACACTTCATACAGTCGTCATGAGTAAATCCACTGTGGTTACAACACCTGTTGTTGTATCAAAATGGTTCTAGATTGCTTGAGATTATAACAACACATTTGTTATATCTAGCTGATCACGGTTAGCTTATGGTTACAACAACCTAGCGCTGTATCTTATAAATTACATTCTTAGCTTACGGTCAAAAGCTTGCGTTCTCCGAAGCTTCCGTGTCCAAACTGAAACTATTTTACTATGCAATAGTCATACAAATTCACATAACAGTGGAGTGACATCATAGACCAACCTACGACAGTCGAAATTAATGCTTAACTAACAGACATAACAATAAATGCTTAAATGACCAATAGAATGCTTAGTGCTTAGCTAATTAATAGAATAAGATAGAATAAAATAAATGAAATAAAATAAACACAGCAACAAATTCTGCAGATCCATCTTACATAACAAATGTGATATGGCTCTTACAGTGATGAACAGTCACTTTCTGGTCTAGCTTGATTTCCTTCAGAGTGTTGAGAATGGATTCGACATGAGCGGGAGACAGCTGTGCCCGCATAGTGATCGAATCCCATGTGACACCCAAGTATGTTGTCCTCTGAACCGGAAAGAGAACGCTTTTCGTGGCATTGAGTCTCAATCCTAAAGAACGGAGATGAGCTACAGTAGGACGACATCCCGATGTCGAAGCACTAGCTCGTGAGACTGCGCCAGAATCAGCCAGTCGTCTATGTAGTTCACAATACGGATGTCCCGGAGTCGCAAGGGAGCTACTGCATCAATACATTTTGTTTATGTGTGGGTTGAGAGAGCTAGACCAAATGGAAGAACCCAATACTGGTAAACTTCGCCCCCGAAAGCGAACCTCAGGAACTTCCTGTGTTGTAGCAAAATTTTTATGTGAAAATATGCGTCCTTCAGATCTATTGTCACAAACCAATCCCTTGGTTGGATTTGCGAAACAATGATTTTGACAGTCAACATTTTGAACCTGTACTTTTTGAGATAGCGGTCCAGCCCGCGAAGATCTAAAATTGGAAGCAGCCCTTGTCTCTCTTAGGAACCAAGAAATACCGGCTGTAGTAGCCTGACTCTCTGTTTGGTAGGGGAACATGGCCAGACAGACATGAACTATGGCCCCTTTTCCCAGCAACATCTGCAATTCGAGAGTCAGCAGATGCTCCCTCTCCGGTTTCACGGAAGTGGGGACCACGCCGTTGAAACTTGGAGGGCGATGTGCGAACTGGATCCTGTAACCCTTCTCTACAGTCCTTAGTACCCACGGAGATATTCCTGGTAGTAGCTCCCACGCTGTGAGTTCCTCGGAAAGGGTTCTAGCACTTTGGGTAGACGAGGGGGGGGGGGGGTATGGAGGGGGGAGTTAGAAGTTTGGCATCCTGAGCTACGGCAGGAAAAGTCCGAAGAGCTAACCTCATGCTGGAGACCGGTGTCGGAGCCACCCCCACGGTCCTGGGCGCATGAGCCTCGGGCCTTCTTCTTAGTGAAGGAGACAGTGCGCTGGTCCAACCTTCATGAGGTGGCTTGCGAAGGGCAGCGAGCCGTAACCCAGTCCTTACGAAGGGCTGTGCTGCTGCTAACACTCTCTTTCTGCGACCTCTCGTCTGGCGAGAGTCGGACCTGGTCGAGACTGGGTGGCCGACAGTCCCGATTCTTGAGCACGGCAGGGAAGAAATTTTCCAAAGGCCTGTTCATATAATCTCGCCTCTCTAAACCTGGTGGCGACGGAGTTAACGGCGTCGCCAAACAGGCCAGAGGGCGAGATAGGGGCATCAAGGAGGAATGTACGATTCTTATCCTTGATGCCCGTAAGGTTTAGCAACAGGTGCCTCTCCGCGGAAACCAGGGCAGCCATAGAACGGCCGATAGCACGGGCCATCTGCTTGGTTGCGTGAAGAGACAGGTCTATAGCTCAGCATAATTCTAAAAACGCCATGTCATTGCCCTGGCGAGTGCTTTTAGCAGATCAGCCTGGTAAGCTTGCAAAACCGCCATGATGTGCAGTGAAGCACCAGCCTGACCTGCTGCCTGAAAAGCTTTTCCCACCAGGGCAGATGAGAGTCTACATGGCTTGGAGGGAAGTGTTGGCTTTTTCAGGTAGGATGATGTCCCAGGAGAGAGATAGCCCGCAAGCATCACTTCTATCTGGGGCATCATCTTATAACCCCGCGTTTCCTCATCAACGATATTCGAATAAATCGATGGCCCGAAAAACACAGGGATGAATAGAGTTAATTGTTCCAAGAATGAGTTAACTCATTGTGGAGGTCGCTAAAGAAGGGGAGAGAGCGTCGTTGAGGCTCCGGCCACCCGACAGAAATATTTCGTCTAATTTAGAGCGTTTGGGGAAATCTTGCTCCTGTGGCCAGTCAATATGCAGCAGCTCCACTGCGCGCGTTATTACTTCAAGTAGCTCCTCAAACTCTCTGTCTTCAATAGAGGAGCGTTCTGAGGTGGCTACTTCCATTTCCGCAGAAGCAAGGGAGGAAGTCTCTCCTGCGGCACTCACGAGAAGCGCCGAGGCGCTCTTGCAAAGTTGACGAAGAAACTTCCCGATCTGGTGAGAGTGCGAGAGAAAGGAGGAGAGTCTCCGTCTCGTGCGCCTCTTCCAGATCTGCACGTGAACCCCAGGAATGCGCGGCGGTTCGAGGTTTCTCTTTAAAGAAAGCGAGCCACGCGTGAAGAACCTTTATAGGGAGGAGGTCACATTGCTCACAGTCTCCTTGAAACCCAAGGAGAGCATGCTTTTCACCTAAACACTGGAAACAATAATCATGGAGATCGCCCACCGAAAGAGGTCTCAAACACGGAGGGACACATCTCGCCTAAAACTCAGCCATCTTATCGGTGAATTTGAATACTTTTTTCTTTTAATTTGCTTGCACACACACACGCCAACACAATGCTGTTCTGAAGACAAAAAGCTCTGAGGAATGTTTCCGGGTCACTCCTATTTATAACCTGCAGGTGTGCTTCATCAGATGACGTCGCCTGACCGAGGTTATACTGTATATGCCAAGATTTGGCGTGTTTGATACACACATGCTTCACAACCGTCAACACAGAAAGATGTTTCCATAGTGTTTTCACGCAGCATCGAGTGTAGCTTTTGAAAGGGAACAGCTATGACAAATTGTCCCGGAGACAAAATGGCGTCCGGGATTCCCCTCATGATTTAAAGGCGCAGAGACAACACTGTTACATTTCATGTGAGATACATTTCTTCAGGTGATTCATTTTGGTTTTGGCCACATGATGGCAGTGTGGGGAAAGATGACAGGGATTTAGTTAAGTGGATATGCTATATACAATGTTATGCTTTACATTGTATATTCATGTCAAAGCACTTAAGAACAAATCGGACTTATGAACGTGCTCCCAGAATGGAACTCAGGGACTCATGTTGTAAGTCAGGGACAACCTGTATTATTATTATTATTATTATTATTATTATTATTAACAATAATAATAATAATAATAATAATAATATATTCATTCAAATAAAAAAAATAAGACTGTGTGCATTAACACACAAATTTGAAAGCAGGATACATACAGTGGTGTGAAAAACTATTTGCCCCCCTCCTGATTTCTTATTCTTTTGCATGTTTGTCACACAAAATGTTTCTGATCATCAAACACATTTAACTATTAGTCAAAGATAACACAAGTAAACACAAAATGCAGTTTTTAAATGAGGGGTTTTATATTATTTAGGGAGAAAAAAAATCCAAACCTACATGGCCCTGTGTGAAAAAGTAATTGCCCCCTGAACCTAATAACTGGTTGGGCCACCCTTAGCAGCAATAACTGCAATCAAGCGTTTGCGATAACTTGCAACGAGTCTTTTACAGCGCTCTGGAGGAATTTTGGCCCACTCATCTTTGCAGAATTGTTGTAATTCAGCTTTATTTGAGGGTTTTCTAGCATGAACCATCTTTTTAAGGTCATGCCACAACATCTCAATAGGATTCAGGTCAGGACTTTGACTAGGCCACTCCAAAGTCTTCATTTTGTTTTTCTTCAGCCATTCAGAGGTGGATTTGCTGGTGTGTTTTGGGTCATTGTCCTGCTGCAGCACCCAAGATCGCTTCAGCTTGAGTTGACGAACAGATGGCCGGACATTCTCCTTCAGGATTTTTTGGTAGACAGTAGAATTCATGGTTCCATCTATCACAGCAAGCCTTCCAGGTCCTGAAGCAGCAAAACAACCCCAGACCATCACACTACCACCACCATATTTTACTGTTGGTATGATGTTCTTTTTCTGAAATGCTGTGTTACTTTTACGCCAGATGTAACGGGACACGCACCTTCCAAAAAGTTCAACTTTTGTCTCGTCGGTCCACAAGGTATTTTCCCAAAAGTCTTGGCAATCATTGAGATGTTTTTTAGCAAAATTGAGACGAGCCTTAATGTTCATTTTGCTTAAAAGTGGTTTGCGCCTTGGAAATCTGCCATGCAGGCCGTTTTTGCCCAGTCTCTTTCTTATGGTGGAGTCGTGAACACTGACCTTAATTGAGGCAAGTGAGGCCTGCAGTTCTTTAGATGTTGTCCTGGGGTCTTTTGTGGCCTCTCGGATGAGTTGTCTCTGCGCTCTTGGGGTAATTTTGGTCGGCCGGCCACTCCTGGGAAGGTTCACCACTGTTCCATGTTTTTGCCATTTGTGGATAATGGCTCTCACTGTGGTTCGCTGGAGTCCCAAAGCTTTAGAAATGGCTTTATAACCTTTACCAGACTGATAGATCTCAATTACTTTTGTTCTCATTTGTTCCTGAATTTCTTTGGATCTTGGCATGATGTCTAGCTTTTGAGGTGCTTTTGGTCTACTTCTCTGTGTCAGGTAGTTCCTATTTAAGTGATTTCTTGATTGAAACAGGTGTGGCAGTAATCAGGCCTGGGGGTGACTACAGAAATTGAACTCAGGTGTGATAAACCACAGTTAAGTTATTTTTTAACAAGGGGGGCAATCACTTTTTCACACAGGGCCATGTAGATTTGGAGTTTTTTTTCTCCCTTAATAACGTAAACCTTCATTTAAAAACTGCATTTTGTGTTCAATTATGTTATCTTTGACTAATAGTTAACGGTTTTTGATGAGCAGAAACATTTAAGTGTGACAAACATGCAAAAGAATAAGAAATCAGGAAGGGGGCAAATAGTTTTTCACACCACTGTATTAACACACCTAAAAACATCTACTAACAGCCCCAATCTCTTTCCAACGCTATCTGTTTATTTTAAATAATATCTGTGTATTCAGTTACATTCCTATTATAAGGGCAGTTATGTCAATTCCGAAGTCTACCTAAAGAGATAAATAATTATGTCAGGGGGCGCTAGGGGGCGTGCAGACGGGGTGAGCAGGAGACAGTGGTGCTTGTGAACAGTGAAGCAGGCAGGGCAGTGATTAAATTCCGCGTTGCAAAATACTTTATACAGGCAGGAGGCTTCGCCGAAATGCGGAAACACGGAGTACCAGCTCGTGAATGTGTCGAGGTGGGGGGGCGATGCGTCTGACGCAAGCGTTGCATAAACACGGAAGTGCGCGAGCCGGCGCGAGTGAGAGACGACAGCTGGGATCAATGCCGGCGCGTGCAGCGTGAGCTTGTGCTGTGGCGGCGCGCAGAGCGAGCGCATGCAGAGGGAGAGCTCCGCGATGAGATGCCGGTGTGGATGGAGGGGGAGAGAGCTCAGCGAGCCGCGAGGGCTAATCGTTGTCGTGAAGCAGGCAGAGGTCGAAGCCGGAGAGATGAGAGGGAGTCCGTGATCCAAGCTCGTAGTCGTAAACAGGTAAGAGGTCGGCAACATGAAATATCCAAAGTATAGTATCCAAAAGGCGAGAGACGAAATCGTGGTCGGGGAAAACAAAGCGTGGTCGAGATCCAATAAACAATGAGGAAAAATCGCTGGAATATTGGGCTAGTGAGGCACACAATAATCTGGCGACGTGGAAGTGTCAGGGCGGGGTTTAAAATGGGCAGGAGACTAAACGACGAATCTGGGAAACGTGAAATGTGTGGTTGATCCGGCGCATGGAGAGAGGTAGAGCAAGACGGACAGAGCATGGGTTTATAATTCGGTTGATGGGGAAGGGTCCGATGAATCTTGGTGAGAGCTTCCTGGACGTGGTCTTGAGTGGGAGGTCCCGCGTAGACAGCATGACCCTTTGGCCGATACGGTAGTTGGGAGCTGGTGACCGATGACGATTTGCCTGCCGTTGAAAAGTGCATACAGTGCGTAGGAGCTGCTGCCGGGCGTGTTGCCATGTTCTTTTGCAGCGACGGACAAAGGTTTGGGCTGAGGGTACTGCTACTTCCTTTTCTTGGACCGGGAAGAGGGGTGGTTGATACCCCAGACAGCAGTGGAAAGGGGACATGCCTGTCAAGGAGGTAGGGAGCGAGTTGTGGGCGTACTCAACCCATGGTAGGAAACGACTCCAGGAGGATGGATCCCGCGAGGCCATGCATCTTAAGGATTTCTCCAACTCTTGGTTCACTCGTTCTGTTTGACCGTTGGTTTGGGGATGAAATCCGGATGAGAGGCTGGGGTTGGCGCCGACAAGGTTACAAAAGGCCTTCCAGAACTGGGCAGAAAACTGGGGACCCCTGTCTGAGACAATGTCGACGGGAAGTCCGTGAAGTCGAAAAACATGATTAATTAGGAGTTCGGCTGTTTCCTTGGCCGATGGGAGTTTGGATAGTCGGATGAAATGCGCCGACTTGGAGAAGCGGTCCACGATAGTTAGTATGCACGTGTTGTTTTGGGAAGGAGGCAGGCCAGTGACGAAGTCGATGGAGATGTGTGACCAGGGGCGGTGGGGGATGGGGAGGGGTCTAAGGAGACCCTCTGGGGAGCGGTTGGTCGTTTTATTTCTGGCACAGGTGTCGCAGGAGGCCACAAGGCTCTTGACATCCTCTTTCATGGTGGACCACCAAAAACGTTGGTGTAGGAGGGAGAGCGTACGTGCAGCCCCAGGGTGGCAAGCCAGTCTGGAGCTGTGGGCCCAGTCAAGCACCTGTGGTCTCACAGAAGCTGGGATGAAGAGCTTGTTGGGCGGAACGGTGCTTGGGCCGGGTTCTCGTTCGAGGGTCTGTTGAACCAGACGTTCCACGTTGAATCGGAGCATTGCTACCAGGCAGTGAGGAGGAAGAATCACCTCCGTCATGGATGCATCCTGAGGGGTGGAGAATTGTCGGGAGAGGGCATCAGGCTTGATGTTCTTGGAGCCAGGGCGATATGACAGTGTGAATCGGAAACGGGAGAAAAATAGTGACCATCGTGCTTGGCGTGAGTTAAGTCTCTTTGCTGTCTTCAAGTACTCCAGGTTTTTATGGTCGGTCCATACGAGGAAGGGGTGGTCCGCCCCTTCTAGCCAGTGTCTCCATTCTTCCAAGGCCATCTTGACCGCCAAGAGTTCACGGTCCCCAATACCGTAATTGCGTTCAGCGGGCGTGAGTCGGCGGGAGAAGAAGGAGCATGGGTGGATTTTAGCATCCTTTGTGGATCTCTGGGACAGGACGGCGCCTACTCCGGTCTCAGATGCGTCTACTTCCACGATAAACTGGAGGGAGGGTTCGGGAAAAATAAGGATGGGTGAAGCGGGACTTGAGATCCTTGAAGGCTATGTCAGCCTGGGGGTTCCATCGGAATGGGATCTTGGAGGATGTAAGTGTCGTGAGTGGGGTCGCCACCATGCTGTAGCTTCGAATAAAGCGTCGATAAAAGTTTGCGAATCCCAAGAACCGCTGGAGTTCACGTCTTGAGGTCGGTACTGGCCAGTCCGTGACTGCCTTCACCTTGGTGGGGTCCATCTGGATGCCTGCAGGGGAAATGAAGTATCCTAGAAAGGACGTGGAGGTACAATGAAATTCACATTTCTCTGCCTTGATGTAGAGCTTATTCTCCAGGAGCCGTTGCAGGACCTGGCGCACATAGAGCTTGTGTTCCCTCACCGAACGTGAAAAAATCAGGATATCATCCAGATAAGCGAAGACGAAAACATTAAGAAAGTCTCTGAGGACATCATTGATTAGGGCCTGGAATACTGCCGGCGCGTTGGTTAGGCCGAATGGGACCACTAGGTACTCATAATGGCCGGTCGGTGTGTTAAAGGCGGTCTTCCATTCGTCGCCCTCCCGTATCCTGACAAGGTGGTAGGCGTTCCTTAAATCTAACTTAGTATAGATGCGGGCGTCCTGGAGAAGTTCGAAGGCCGACGACATCAAGGGGAGAGGGTAACGGTTCTTAACCGTGATTTCGTTCAACCCCCTATAATCAATACAGGGTCTGAGGGACTTATCTTTCTTTTCAACGAAGAAAAACCCAGCCCCTGCTGGTGAAGAGGATGGGCGGATGATCCCAGCTGCAAGTGATTCCTTTATGTACTGTTCCATTGCCTCTCTCTCGGGGCGAGAGAGGGAGTACAGTCGCCCCTTAGGTGGTGAGGTGCCTGGGAGGAGGTCGATAGCACAGTCATAGGGGCGATGCGGGGGTAGGGAGGTGGCCCGTGATTTGCTAAACACCTGCCGAAGGTCATGATACTCCGTGGGTAACTTGGTTAGGTCGGGAGTTTCCTCTTGTGGCGTGGGTGAACTTCGGCCCATATGTGCTGAACGTAAGCATGAAGAGAGGCAGGTGGGACTCCAGTCCAGGACTCTCCTTTTAATCCAGTCGATGTGTGGGTTGTGTAGTCTTAACCAAGGGAGGCCCAGAACGATGGGTGCATGGGAATTTTGAACGGTTAGGAAGGTAATCGTTTCAGTGTGGTTGCCTGAAAACTGCAGGGTAACGGGGTTGGTGCGATGAGTGATGGGGGAGAGTCTGCTGCCATCAAGAGCCTGAACCGTAAAGGGTTGACGCAGGGGCGTGAGGGGGATCTTGAAGTTTGAAACAATGGAAGAAGAAACTAAATTCTGATCAGCCCCGGAGTCCACTAGTGCATACGTGGCATAGGATTGGTCACCGTGGGTCAGAGTTACGGAGAAGCATGATCGCTGGTCCGGGGAAGAAACAGATGCTGGGCCCCCCTGCATCCCCAGAACTACGGGGGGGGCCTAGCCTTTTAGTGGACAGGATCGCACAACATGGCCGGCCTGGCCACAGTAGAAACAGGCGCCCTCATTTCTACGGCGTTGACGCTCCTCCGGCGAGATGCGTGCACGGCCTATCTGCATGGGCTCAGGGGGTGGCTGGGGTGTGGCCAAGGTGAGTGTTGGGGTGCGTGGTTCACGATAAGGCTGCTGCTCCTTTCGGCGTGCCCGCTTATGGTCATCAATGCGGGTCGTTAAGTCAATGAGTCCTTGTAAGTTGGAGGGCAGCTCCCGGGCCGCCAGCTCGTCCTTAATTGGGTCTGAGAGCCCATGAAAAAAGCAGTCGAAGAGGGCCCTCTCGTCCCAGTCGCAAGAGGGAGCCAGGGTCCGGAACTCAATGGCATAATCAGAAACGGAACGAATTCCCTGACGTAGCTGAAGGATGTGATCAGCCGCTTGATGTCCCGTAAAGGAGCGGTCAAAGACCTTCCTCATCTCATCCGTGAAGGTCCTATAGGCGAAACAGCACGGGACTTGGGCATCCCACAATGCCGTTCCCCACTCTCTCGCCTTTCCTGACAGGAGGGTGATGATGTAGGCCACCTTGGAACGCTCCGTGGGAAATGATGTGGCCTGTAGTTCCAGGACGAGAGAGCATTGAGACAAAAAGGAGCGGCAGGTGGCTGGATCTCCATCATAGGTGGGCGGTGCTGGCAGGCGGGGCTCTAGGCCAGGCGAGAGTGTTGGAGGGAGGGGCTGAGGAGTGTGTGCAGGAGGTTGTAGGTTCCCAACCTGAGCGGAGAGAGACTGCAGTGTTTCCGTGATGCTTTGAAGTGAGCTCGTGATCTGTCTTATTTCCTGCTGGTCGGCGCCTAAGAGTACTCCTTGACTCTCTAATGCTCCTCTCAGGTGAGCTGCCTCTGCTGGATCCATTTTAGTATGGCCAGATTATTCTGTCAGGGGGCGCTAGGGGGCGTGATGGATCCAAGTGCAGACGGGGTGAGCAGGAGACAGTGGTGCTTGTGAACAGTGAAGCAGGCAGGGCAGTGATTAAATTCCGCGTTGCAAAATACTTTATACAGGCAGGAGGCTTCGCCGAAATGCGGAAACACGGAGTACCAGCTCGTGAATGTGTCGAGGTGGGGGGGCGATGCGTCTGACGCAAGCGTTGCGTAAACACGGAAGTGCGCGAGCCGGCGCGAGTGAGAGACGACAGCTGGGATCAATGCCGGCGCGTGCAGCGTGAGCTTGTGCTGTGGCGGCGCGCAGAGCGAGCGCATGCAGAGGGAGAGCTCCGCGATGAGATGCCGGTGTGGATGGAGGGGGAGAGAGCTCAGCGAGCCGCGAGGGCTAATCGTTGTCGTGAAGCAGGCAGAGGTCGAAGCCGGAGAGACGAGAGGGAGTCCGTGATCCAAGCTCGTAGTCGTAAACAGGTAAGAGGTCGGCAACATGAAATATCCAAAGTATAGTATCCAAAAGGCGAGAGACGAAATCGTGGTCGGGGAAAACAAAGCGTGGTCGAGATCCAATAAACAATGAGGAAAAATTGCTGGAATATTGGGCTAGTGAGGCACACAATAATCTGGCGACGTGGCAGTGTCAGGGCGTGGTTTAAATAGGTAAGAAGGCTGATTACTGATAGCGTCCAGGTGTACAGGGAGGAGAGGGGGGGCGGTGCGATGCGAGAGTGGTTGACAAACATGGATCATGACGGGGCTGTGGCTTGGCGTGTCGTGACAAATTATTTGTAATAGGATTAATAGAACAGAATCTAATGAATACTCAAACATAGACTCTCTCTTTCTCTCTCTCTCTCTCTCTCTCTCTCTCGGAATGAGAATTTGGTTGTGGTTCACCTCACTTGACCTCTGTAAAGAATTGAGTACAGACTGCTTTCTCTTAATCGTCACCCCACTGACCAATCACAGTTGTAGATCAAGTCCTTAATTAAAGCTTCGGACTGGGTTCTGGCTGCTCATTAGTGTCTTTACTTGAAATAATTGATTACATGGATGTTTGTTTCAGGGTTTAAAGGAGCACCAGAGGTCAACTCATCTCTCCACCTGTTTAAACAGCATGACTCTATAATCCTCACAGCTGTAATCCCAGAATGTAACAAAGGATCAAGGATATACAAAAACTTTTGTCTGAACCAACAACGTTCGAGCAAGAAAAGGCACAGATTCCTAATTGCTCAAACGAAAATCAGTGCAAAGTCTCATATTTTCTGGTAGCTTTAGAAGAGAATATTATGAATTGAAACATTGGGAAAGTGAGATAATGTGGCTTCAACTTATTGACTAAAGTAATTCATTGGAAACCTGGAGAAACTCAGCTGGTGTACTGATCAATCTGCTTTCAAATTATTAACCACGTGCACTTTTAGAAAGATATTCCTTGATGAAACTTATTTGGTAGCTTAAGGTTGTTTAGCTCCTCGTCATGTTTTTTTTTTTTTTAAAGGGAACCAACAATTAACAATGATAAATAACTATTATTTCTATTAATCGGCACGGTAGCTTAGTGGTTAGCTTGGCACCTCCAGGGTCCAGGTTCAATTCGCGCCTCCGCGAAAGAACAGTCATCCTGATTATGGTTATACTGTAGCTCAACTAGGCCATTTAAAATGGACTGTCCTTGTCCCAGTATACAGACACAGCAAGGGAATCGATTTATTGACTAAACTACAGTATGTCTGAGGCCATGACAACAGGTGGCAATATGCCCTCTTTCACTTTGTTAATATTCTATTCCTGGTTGACCCATTACGTCACAGACCAAAACAACTGACAAGCATGTTAGCTAGCGGCAAACTGGTAGCATGTAAAACACTGAAAACATGGAAAACACTGTACATTTTATACATGCTGTACACTTTACTTTTTGTAGAAACGAGATGCACATGGTTATTGTTTTATCTGATGGCATACAGTATGATATTGCCATATTATTAGTGGCTTCTTTCACTGGCATTTCGTTCAACTTCTAGGTCAAAGGCCGGGGTAAGAACTGTGGAAGAGGATAGGAGACCCTGAGCCAACAAACAGGGTTGCCCTGACCAATATTTGTGTCTAATTGAGTTATAGTGTACATCACAGAGTAGCTTGAGTCACACACACATTATCTGGGTGTGCTAGTCCAAGATTGAAAAGTTTGATTTAGTATGATTTCAGTCGGACTAACACAACATCATGTGAATATACAGTACTAAGTTAAACAAAGACCCAACTGCATGACTTTACACCTCCTCCTTGATCATTTCTTCATCCTTTACTTGTCGAGGTTCGCACCGTGACGGCAGGAGCAGTGCTGATTTGACTGACTGTCCTCTGGGAAACTGACAAGTACGTTCTGCTCTTGCCGCTCATGGTCACTGCTGATTGACAGGGTGACAGGAGGAGGCCGTGTTTGTTGGCTCAAGGTGTCCTGTCCTCTTCCAGCCCAACAGATTTTTATCCTCTCACAGGATCACCCTGCTGGCAAGAAACGACAGAACTCTATGATTTGATTTCAGCAGGGTTTGATTTATTACCTTTTTTCTGGCTTTATAAAACCAAGCAGGACATTTCCCAATAGCACCCCAAAGAAATAAAGAGGACATACACACATACAAACAGGTTGTGCTTGTGGTACATGTGCTTCCCCTGGCTCCCCCTTTGTTTTATTTATGAATCTGTCAGAGTTGAGTTTTTTCTTTTTCAAACTGTGTATTAGTATAGCTTCTAAAATTTATGAAACGTTAAAAATAAACTAACTGGGATTTGTTATGAGTTATTTAACTGTATTTGGTGGTATTATCTGCGATGGATTGGCACCCTGTCCAGGGTGTACCCTGCCTAGTGCCCGAAGTCTCCTGGGATAGGAAATGAATGAGTGAATGAATGAATGTTTTTAGGTTCCGTCAAAGTAATGTTATTAGGTTCATTTAACTTATTTACTACAGCTGCGTCCAACATAATTTAATACTGTTAACATAAATGAATAGGGTTGGTACAACTAATTTTTCAGTTGTAAATTAAATTGATCCAACTCAAGTAAATTTAAATTTCAAGCCCTGGTCAACAGAATTCTGTGAAGGAAGGAAGCAGACAAACAGGATAAAACAGAGATTTTAATTTTACACCAGGAGCAACTTACAAATGAGGTCTCAATTTGAAAAGATGTACAAAACATAAAACACCACAAATAAGTATTAATAAAAAAAAAAAAACACCAACAGAAACATTTTGTACTTTATAACTGTAGGTTATGACTTTTAAATATGACCGTTAGATACGTTGGTCAGGAAACTCCTGAAGTCAGATGCAGACACACTTTCAGTCACAAACTCCTGTGAAAAAAATACAGAGATAGATATTCAATTAAAATTCATGATACTTAATTTAGCAAATGAACAATATTTATACTTTGTTCCTCTCGCTTCACAACTCATGAGAACAGACCGAAACCAGAACCGAACCGCAGATTAAGCACGCGCATATAACCGTCGGTATTTTAAGTGTGATTAAAATACAAGAAATAACTTAAACCAAAATAACGTGACTAAACATCGCTAAACAACAGGTGACATTTATGTTCAATATTTCGTTTCTATTTAGAAAGATGTGAATTAATTCCTGCTTACCTTTTCCACAAGCGCGCCGACGTTTGTCTTCTCTGTGTTCTCTTCTCGCGATATTTCCGGTTTTGCTATTTCCGGTTTTCATATTGACAAGATCTCGTTGGTTTATCTCAACATGATTGAATCTAGTACATGTTAAGTTGTTGAATTTCATGCAAATGCAACATAACTTATTCATGTTTAGCTTGGAAACATGAAATTATTATGTACAAAACACATATTACATTTTAGTACATTTAGTAACAGATAGCCATGTTAATTTTTTTGAGTGCATCACAAGACACCATACTACACACGCATACTTAAATACTGTAGGTAGTGTAACCGATCCACCAACTTATATGTTTTTGTCGTCCCTCTGGGTTAAAGCATATAGATAAAAGTGGGCCAGCCTATGTGGCAAAGCTGTGCAATCTGCTGCTCCTGAAGCTCATCTGCTCTGAAATACTAGTGTCTGTTGTTTTGTGCTCTCCCTCCAGTGGACATTCATTACATTGAGAGAAATTGCTTTGTGGACACACTGTATGAAGGCTGAAGCAGATTCATGGTGGGTACAAAGCAATATGGAGGGAGGGAACATCACACACCCACTCTCACTCCATCTAATGCCATTATACATATGGGACGTTGCAGTCAGCAAGTTTATAGCAAAGTTATTACCCGTAGCCGTAGCCATCAATCACACCCTATTTATAATCTCTCTAACTCAAAACTGCTCAGAGATTTGCCAGAGTATCATTTTTTCATATACCATCTAAATGCCTTTTTTTTTTTTAATCAAATCCTATAATACCCTGGTGAGAAGGCTTTTTTACCCCCCTTATCTGCGCTTATGAGATATTTATCGAAACATGAGAAATCCGGCGTATTTTAATGATCCAACTTTATTCTCTAGGTGCAGTAAAGATTTAGATCTAGCTGATGGTAAGTAGTTACCAAGATTCTGGTGAATAATTAAAATCTCTTTGGCTGCTTAGTGGATTCGAGGAGGATTGAGGGACGGGATTTATTCAGAATCGAGCCACAGCCATTCATTATAAATGCAGCCCCAAGCACCTGCATTTTTTATTAAGAGAAGCGCTGTGTTTTCCAAGATCTCATGCCTGAAAGGTGCAGCTCCCAGGCCTTACTTTGGGATCTGTGTTATACGCTACACAAATAAAAACGGTTTTACTTACAGTTAATCTACCATAACAAGGTCTTTGCTTAAGCACAGGCAGTATCTGTCAGAAAATTTACTTGGAAAGGAATGGCAGGTGACAAGGAGGCTGTGAAGCCATGATATGCACACACACATACGTACATGAAAGGGCCAAATTCATTATTTTTAACTCAAGCTAAAGGATGTTTCTCCGTCAGTGTGGGTTCATTTTGGCTAGTGTTTGGAGAAGGATTGCTGCGTGGGAATCGTCTCCCTAGGCGTTTGCGATCGTCTGTCAAAGTGTGTGTGTTCATGCGTGTGTATAGGTTTTTTTTTTCTTTCTTGCAAAGCCATACTGAGAACATGAGCGAGCACTATTCTTCCCTCATTTACACTGATAGCCAGTTTTTTTCTCTCTGCTGGCATTTTCAGCGGTCATTGATCCAATGCCTGCCTGATTAATGTTCTATAAAGGCATCAGAAGTCAATTGGTGCCTGAATTACACTTTAAATTCTGTCCAGGTTTAGACCGGTTCACCTTCAGACTGATTCCTTAGGAAAAGCCTGGGACTTTGCACATGCTTTCAGCGTTTATCATGTACGGCAGACTAGAGCAATATTTATAAATTTTTAAGTTAATGGCACACTGTGACGGCAAAAATTTAAAATAAAGTATGGTTTACTTTTTATGTGGCTTTAGGATTCTAAAATTTATTGTCTGTTATGATATACAATATTAAAATGAGCCATGTAGCATTCTACATTTTTGCCTTTTATGTGAAGATTCTGCCAGTTTCATTACAGAACCACCAGAAGTGTACTAGAGTCCTACAATTTGTTTCTAATGTGCCATCCATCCATTCATCCATCCATTCTTCATCCATTTAACCTGACATTGGTAAGCGATGGTCAGCATTGAGCGATGATGTAAGTGAAAGCTACATTGCTGAGAAACCCCAACTCTAGTACACCTACAAGCGCGCGCGCACACACACACACACACACACACACACACACACACACACACACACATGGACCCAGTCACACAATAAGGGCAATTTGGGGGTGGAAGGGGAAACTGGAGTAACCGGAGGAAACCCACCAAGCACAGGGAGATCAATCAAACTCTATGCACACAGACCAGAAGCAATATCTGAATCCCAAATTCTGGAGGTTTGAGACTGAAGTGGCATTAAAACTTCTAAACATGCTTGGATACGTAAAGCAAAGAATTCCGCTGTTTTGTAATATACTGTATACACCAATCAGCCATAACATTATGATAAGCAACAGGTGAACTGAACAACATTGACCACAAACTATAGCCCATGTATAGACAAGGTTAGCCCATCACATCTGATCACACAGAAAAGCAAGACAAATGCTGAAAAAAAAAATCCAATGCTCGTCACAGTAGAAAGGTACAATAAAAGAACATCTGGTGCACCATAGCCAATTGAACACCCATGACGTGCACTGGACAAACAAGTCCCACAGAGACTTACCCCTGAACCCAAGGGATCCTGTACTAATTTTCTAGTGCCAGAACCACAGCACAACCCCAGTGGGTGTGGCCTGTCGGGCCACACCCAAGAAGCCAGAGCTTCAATGATGGCACAAGGGGAATCCAAAACCTACATTTTTATGGCTAATTGGTGTATATGAAAAGTAGATGCTTCTATCTTTATCCTTGTCAAGCTTTACATCTCAATAGAAGATCCCTTCTTCAGATGCAATTTTAAACAAAAAAAATGTCCTCTAGGTGATCCAGTGCAAACAAGACAACTCTGTACATCTTTTCAGGGACTTGCTTTGGGATTTGTGATCAGCTGCAAGCCTCAAGCTCCCTCCACAGGGAGCTATTTAAAATATAAAGACGACGATGGTAGACCATACGCATAAACAGCTATAATGCATGAAAATCAGCTCAAAAATAATAAGTACTCAACTGTGACTATAATTACCTGTCTCATTTTGACTTAGATCAGTTTGCTACATTTGTATGTGCAACACTTTCGAAATAATAACTCATTAGGCGAAAGCAATCTAGAGAAATGATTGTCCTCCTAAATGATTGTTGTCAATGCAATGCATTGAAAACAGACTAACTGCAATTACTGCCTTTGAAACGTAGTCGAGACACAGAAAAGCTTGTATGGGGTACATTTCCTGCCTCCTCACTGAGCAGTTAACAGCATGTCAGTGTTGATAATTGCTTTAAATGTGTACCTGCCAGCATTCAACGGTACGAATGCAGCAGATTTCCACCCCACTTAAAAGTGCATTTAGAAAACAATTGGGATTTGATCCCTTTAAAATGGCCATGCAGTATTCAATTACTTTTTCTCAAATTTCAAGCTTGTTAATGTAAATATCTAATCAGCCAATCACATAGTTTTGAACCTGACATGCTTGTTGGTGGCAGACGGGCAAGTCTGAGTATTTCTGAAATTGCTGATCTATTTTTTCATTTTTATTTTTTTTTACACAAAACCACCTCTAGGGTTTACAGAGAATGGTCTGAAAGGAGACGATGTCCAAAGACCAACAGTTCTTAGGGCAAACATACCTTCTCGATGCCGGAGATAACTCAAATAACTCATAACTCAAATGAGCTACTGCTACAGCAGGACAAGACCACGCCAAGTGCCACTCCGATCAGCTAAGAGCAGGAAACTGAGGCTACAGTTCACATGGGCTCACCAAACTTTGACAGTATTTATTTTTTTTTTATTTAACCAGGCAAGACAGATTAAGAACAGGTTTCTTATTTACAACTGTGGCCTGGCAAAGGCTGAGCCTTTTGGGGGAAATAGGGAAACTGATAAATTATTATTTTTTTAATATAAATGAAATTGCAAAAAAAAAGTTACATATTAAAATAATAATAATAATAATAATAATAATAATAAATAAATAATAAAATGAAAAATTATATATATATATATATATATATATATATATATCTACACACACATACTGTACATATACACACACACACACATATATATATATATATATATATATATATATATATATAAATATACATAAATATACATATATACACATACAGTACATACGCACGCATGCACATATATATACACACACATGTACAAGCATATGCATATACATACATATACACACATACATACACATACATACATACACGTATATGAACAATGTGAACAGTGGAGCAGCAATGAATAAAAGCAGCTAGTCTAAATAACAGCTACAGACGTCTTTAAAGTGGGCTGAGATCCAAGAATTTAAAACAGACTTAGGAATGAGATTGTCCAGTTTTAATGTTTTTTGCAGGTCATTCCAATCTCTAGCAGCAGCGTTCTGAAAAGACGACAGGCCAAATGTAGAAGAAGCCTTATGAACTGTCAACAGAATCAGGTTAGCAGAACGAGTGTTATACCCAGAAGAAAAAGAGTGTAACAGTTCTTGTAAGTAAGGAGGGTACAAACCAAGGAGAGTTTTGTAAATGACCATATACCAATGGATTTTGCGGCAATGAGAAGGAAAAATGTTGCCATGTCAATCCCTTTATGTCCACAGGATGACATGACATGTCACAAAGCTAGAATAATCTGAAACTGGTTTCTTAGACATGACAGTGAGTTCACTGTACTCAAATGGTCGTCATAGTCACCAGGTCTCAATCCAATAGAGCACCTTTGGGATGTGGTGCAACGGGAGATTCACATCACGGATGAGCAGCCAACAAATCTGCAGCAATTGTGTGATGCTATCATGTCAATATGGACCCAAGTCTCTAAGGAATGTTTCCAGCACCTTGTTGAATCTATGTCATGATGGATTAGGACAGTTCTGAAGGCAAAAGTGGGTCCAAGCCTGTACTACGTGTATCTAATGAAGTGGCTGATGAGTGTAATAGAACCATACTGTACTTTACTCCAAACTGCTGACTTGCCTTTTATGCTTTCTGCATAATCCTGAACATATTTAATGACATCCTTTTATTATTATTTTTACCAATGTCAGCATTTTAGAAGGAAGTATTCTGTTACTTTATACAGACAGAGATACTTATAGATAGAGAAGGAAAAAGCATGTATAGATTTTCAAATGAGAAACATTAACAGAAACTGTATGTCATAGTTTTTGCTGATATGTAAGATATCTCGGAAATGTCTATTAGCATCTGCAATAAATGCAAGCACCTTGTACTGTATGTTTTTGCTAAATAATTTGTGTCAAATAACCATCAACCAAAGTAAAAAATTATCTACCATTGTAGATACTCCATATAGAATGTCTAGCAGAAGTACTCGTCATTGATTCAAAAAGGGGTTGTAGAAATAATTTAAGGTAAAAATAAGCTGATCAGCTTTAATGTAATCATTAATATTATTTTTTTAGGTTGAAGCTAACATACATGTCTGCCTGTCTCTCTGAATGGCAGAAGGAAACATTTTGTAATGTTGAGCATCTAAGATGTTAAGTTGTACTATGAAAAAGTAAATTGGACAAAGTGCTTTAGTGCTATTATTTCAGCTGTAAACATATGAAATAATCTCAGTAGGAATATTAATTTTAGCTTTTTTAATTAATATCTATTTGTGCAGGTATTTGTTTACATTAAACGGGTAGTTTATTAGTAGCTTATTTTTAAGTAAATTATTAAATCCGTGTCACGTTCTGCTATGGTGTTGGACTGTGGGCTTGGTGTTGAGGCATAGATGCAGAGGGGATGCAGTGAAACAGAAGAGTCTTTAATAAGAATCAAACAAAAAGCAAACATGAACAAAACATGAACTAAGAGTTGGCTAAAATCATGGAGCATGCTAACAAACAAGAACTCAAAATACAAACAGACTCGGGATGACATGGGGTACAGTACAGTACATGTAATACAGTACAGACATGGGGATACTAACTGGACGAGACAAGACATACTAAACAGCCTAGAGGACTAAACACAAGGGACTATGCATGCAAGGGATAAACAAACAAGACAGGCTTGGCTAGGTCTACCACCTGTTCTGCACATTAGCTGCTAAGCTAGCTTATAGCTAATCAGACTAATGGCTAAACAGGCCAGTAGCCTGAGACCCAAGGGAATGAACAGACAAGGTACACAGCAGACTAGGTATGAAACAGACTAAGAACTCTAAAGGTTAGTGGCTAAAGATGTTAGTACCTAAACAGACTAAGAGCTAATCAGATGATGAGACTAGACATAAACGGAGACTAGACAGGCTAAGATCTAGACATGTTAGTATCACCCTCATTAGTATTTAAACAGACTATTAACTAAACAGGCAATGGGGGTTACTTACACAAAAGGGTAAACACAAAGGGCTAATTCTCCTAGAGGCTAATCCTGCTAGGAGACACAAAGACAAAGACATTTCAATATAACCAAACTTAACTTAAAGTGCTCCTGAAACCAAAGGCCAACTATAATCAAACCAAACTAAAACAAGGAAACAAAACCCACATAACAGAAATTAATGCTCGACCCAGTTTCCCAGAACAAACAGGTATTCATAAAAGAGCTAATGAGCCTCCTCAGTTCAGGTGAGCATCCATGTCACCTGACCGAGGAGGCTTCTGGGAAACTGAGTCTAGGAACCAAAACTACAAAGTAAAAACACTGCCCTCTAGTGGGCAACCCTCACAATCCGGTTTATAACAAACTGTTTATAACAATGCTTTTACTCAACATTTTGATTTCACTTATGTCACAGGTTTAACTTCTGTCAGATATCTCAGTACCGCAAAAGTTTCATTAAATCACTGGTCATAATCATAAATAACTGGTTGGAGGTCTCGTCACATGGATGCCCCGTGTGTCTCTTTGGGATGCGTCTGGTGTTTGGGGATGATTCTCTCTACCTAGAAGACGGTTCTGGCCTCGACTGGTGTTGGCAGCTGTTTCTCTGAGGACTTGACAATTCGATAGTTCAGGACTGGAACTTTCTACAAGTCTACCTGAGTCTCCAATAACTACCTGGACTCCATTTTAACATCAATTAACATCAACTATTATAGCTGAACTGCCTGCCACCTAACACGCTGTATTAATGCAGATCATTTCCTGATATCTGTTTCACCCAGATGAGGATGGGTTCCCTGTTGAGTCTGGTTCCTCTCAAGGTTTCTTCCTATTACCATCTCAGGGAGTTTTTCCTTGCCACTGTCAAGGGGCAGGGACTATCTGACCATTTTGATTCATACACATTCACATTCCATACAACCTTAAATAATTCTTTTGATTGTGTAAAGCTATTTTGAGACAATGTCAATTGTTAAAAGTGCCATAAAAATAAAACTGAATTCAATTGAATTGAATTAAATCCTGTCTGGCTACTTTTGCATGATGCTGTTATGGCACATAACTTCTGATAATCTCATCACTTCTACTCAACATTTCAGTGGATTATTTTAGTAAATAACACCAGGCTCTCAGTTCAGGTATTTTACACACCATCACCTCAGACTGTTCTGGATATGTTTGTTCTAACGACCCGTGTTTTATCTCATAGTGACGCTTCACATTAGATTCACAGTTTCGGCACATATGTGACAAACTGTTTTTAAACTTCTCACAGGAAGAATAAACATGCATTGATCTGCCCATTCATCTCTGAGGTTCCGTTTTCATAGTCTACTTGCTTCTTTTTTGGAGTAAGCCATGCTATGTCACGCTTTCATGAGGATTTTGGCTACTTGTAGGTGCATTACGTATGCAGTATGTGTCATTTCTATCATGTTGCTATGCCCACCTCGATGGAAAAAGCACTGTATTTGTCCAAAAAGGACTGGATGCTGTGACGTAATCTGGCACATAACTGATCACATCATTACTGTTACTCAACATACTGATTTCATTTATGGTGCAGGAACTTGGGGTTGGAAGTTGGGGTCAGAGTGCAGGAACTTCAGGCAAATACCGAAGGACTGGCAAAGTTTCATTAAATTCTGTCTAGCCAGTTTTGTATGATGCTGTGAAAAAATCTGGCAGGACAGATAAACAAGACAGACAAAAATTAACAAAAGGGAGCCAAAAGTTACTGATTACTATGATAGCAAAATGAAAATTAAATGTTTTATATAGGTAAAGTTTTAGAAGTTTGTTAACAAGTGCAATTGTAAATTTAAACAGTGTGCTTGAAGACATCCACGTCTTCTCTAATGATCCGGTTTTGTTTTGATTATTATTAGAGCTGTCAATATTAACGCATTAACACTAGAAGCACCGCGCCAGTGTCACCTACTTATAACGTGGTTCAGCGGTCATTTGACCGCCTATTGTTTTGAATGGGAAGCTGTTGCTGACACACAATGATCGCTAGATGGCGCTTTCACCCAAAGCAAATAGTTTAGCTCAAAGATCAACTTGCACTTGGACAATGCGCCATTCATTCCCGCGTTGATAATCAGCAGTGTTTTTTTTTCATATTCAATTGAGAAAACCTACTACAGAGTCTCTAATGGGAGTCACTAAGTCTCTTCTTAATTTTATAACGTTTTAAGAAAATTAATTAGTTCGTTCATTCTATTTGAAGCTTCTGACCTTCTCAGATGTTTTTTTAGTGTGACGTTGCTTTAGATTAATTCTGAACTCGCTTCCGTGAAATTATCGCTAAAACAATGTAATGACCCCTCCTGTGGATATAAATCTTTATTATTGTGTTTGAATTAATCAGATCTACCACAGCAGATAATAAACTATACTATGTCAAACCGAAGCAAACACCACGATTATGCCTCGTTTTGCTAGGCAACAGACCACGCGCCTATTCGGGAATATGGAAATGTGGAAGTGATGTGTGGCCACTCAGAACTAAACCGAAGATTTCGGTAACTACACGGGGTGTAACATCTGCATGGTGACACTAAACAGCTGTACAACTTCACTTTTCCGTTATGGTAACATAAGCACCTAAACATCGCTAAAACAATGTAATGACCCCTCTTGAGGATATAAAACTTTATTATTGTGTTTAATAATGTGACTAATTTAGAAATGTGAATGCATTACTATTTTTTAACACAAATTAGTCATATGACCAAGTCTGACTCTAATGACTTCCCATAATCGCAGCACGGCTATCCGACTGTGTGTGATAATAGCATGTTTATCGCGGATAGTAAGACGACCAGGGAAATATCACCAAGTGCAAGTTTCATTATAGAAATCTTCCAGATGGAAGTTTGGACAAAACCAAAGTTGTGTGCTCAAGCTACATTCCAATTAACAATCTATACAAGAATACATTAAATGTATGCTGAGGGATTGGTAGTTCACATGGCTAAGGTTCTAGATTGTTGACTTTCAGATCCAAGGATCTGTGTACAAGCCCTGCTGTCAGTGACGTGCCACACCCCATACTACCCAGCTACTGGATGCAGTGCCATTGTGTCATGCATTTCTCTATTTCAACATTGCACGTTTATAATACGAACGAATTATAACGAATTTCCCAGCAAATTGCAAACGTCTGTGTCAAATTTCTCTACATAATCTTCAGTAGGCAATCAAGCAGGCATGGGTTGAGCAAGTGAAACCAGAGTACTGCAGATGCCTGACTTTATGCCCAGGTGGATAAAGAAGAATAAAGGACTTCATAGTAAATATATATTTTTGTATAGCAATTTCACTGTATGAAATAACAAATCATTCTTATTATCTTGGTTGTCATTGTTTTAAAAACAAATTGAGTATTTAATTAAAACATTGAATTTCACTTTTGTCTCAATACTTTTTGCCACCATTGTGCACAGTCTGTACAGATCACAGCAGGCAAGCGGTTTAATGGACTAAACGTTGTTCATGTTTAAATTCAGTGCATTATTTTTCCCTCAGATGGTGAGACAAAGTTTTGACAGTGAGGATGGATGGATGGATGTTCATTGTGCCCGAGCATTTACAAGGTACAGTACTGTTGTTGGACGAGAAGGCCTGGCTTGCAATCTTGATTCCAGTTCATTCCAAAGGTGTTCGGTGGGGTTGAAGTCAGGGCTCTGTGCGGGCCAGTCAAGTTCTTTCATACTGAACTCTTGAAACCATGTCTTTATAGCCCTTGCTTTGTGCACTGGGGCTCAGTCATGTTGGAATAGAAAAGGACCTTCCCAAAACGGTTGCCACAAAGTTCGAAGCATAGCATTGTCCAAATGTTTTGGTATGCTGGAGCATTAGATAGCCTTTCACTAGGGAAAAGGGGACTGATTAAAACACCTGAATTTAATCATTAATAGGTTTGGCTAAAGACTTTTGTTCATATAGTGTAGTGTAGTGTAGTGTAGTGTAGTATAGTATAGTATAGTATAGTATAGTATAGATGATAGATAGATAGATAGATAGATAGATAGATAGATAGATAGATAGATACTGTAGATAGATAGATAGAAACTCTAGCCATAGAGAATAGATAGGCATGTAAAGAATAAGGTATTACTGTTTAAGAAGTTTTACAGCACCGCTAAAATAGCACTGTGTATGCTGCATATTTAAATGAGGAATATTTTAGTAGTCTGCTAGCTATCATCAATGAATACACAAGTGCATAGAAGTGTAAATTGAATATTGGGGAAGTAATGAATATTAATGAGACACAGTGTATTTTTGTCATCAGGAAGGCATGAATTGCCATGCTGTAATTTCCGTTGTATTCAATTTGCATGTGTATGCAAAATCAATCAAAGGTGGCAACATCAATAAACCTATCCATAGGTCAGTGTTGTCTTTTATTAATAATGCCACAGAAATAATCTAACTCACTGGACATGGTTTAGAAAAAATAAATTAATTAATAAATAAACTCCCAGACCCCATACAGAGCACTTATTCAAGTCTCGAGTGCTCATGAAAAGCTGTTTCTTTCAGATCCTCTTATGTATGCACTGACGCATTGCATATAAATAGTGCTGCATGAATCTTTTGTAATAAGGGGGCTTTCAAAAAGCCTAGCCTTATTTGAATTCTAGTAATGAATTTGCAAACCTGGGTTTATAATAAACACCTTGGATTTTTTTTTAATGGAAAGAAGATTTCTCTTTATGGACAGAAGAGTTTGCAGTGGTGTTAACCTGATATTAGATGCAGCGCTCCTGAAATCCGGGCTAGTCCTGATTCAGCAGTTTCTCCTGAAATAGCCAACCCTCATCCCTCTGACAAACCCAGTGATGATGTCAGAGGTCACAGCACAAAGTCGTTTGAATATGGAGTTTCCACTGGAAGAAAATCGCTGTAACTTAAGTTCTGAAAGAATTCTCTCATGTTGGGGAGAATGTTCTGGTTGAGGAGGCAAAATGAAAGCTGTTATGATAATGAAGGTGTGCAGTAATGACACCAGTGATATTTGTTGATGTGTTGCAGCATATTGAGCTGAAACTAAGACGTGATGCCTCATTGCTCACTAGCTACTGTAATAAATTTTATTACAGACTTTGGTAGTGTATACCATGATCTTTGATATTACCAATTATAAACCAAGTACACAGATGGAGCTATTTTGTGAAGTAGTTTTGTGGAGTTATTACACCAATGGAACTATTTTGCGAGGTAATGTAGTGGAATATAATCACACCAGGCTGCTTTGCATGATGCCAGAGACTGATATCAATAAGTGTGACTATGCATATTGGGTGCAGAGGAAACCTTGCAAATATTCTACATCTTGGACGGGACGTAACAAAAGGCTGATACATGTGTAGTCTTCTGAACTCAAAACAACTTGTTCACAGTTTGATAAATTCTGTGTAAGAAATGATTTCTGACCTTTTGCCTATCCTGAGTCTATCCTCCCCTAATACACCACTCAAATTATAGACTACAAGCATGCCATGTCACCAGGTTTCCTATTGGCTTATTGCCCCCTGCACAATTACAGGGCACCTGGCGGCTAACATAGTCCTTTAGTCCTATCTAGAAATAGCCTGAATAACAAGTAGAGACGTTTTTTGTTTTTCTTCACATTTGACACATTATCAGTCCACTATGACCTGGACGTGTATTGCCACTGGTGCCTCTGGCTTGCTCATTAGGGATCTAGACCTACATCTGGATTTTTGGTAATTTACTGTATTGCATGACAAATAAATTAAAAACTCTATTTAAAAAAAAGAAAGAATTTTATGAGTAAATCACAATGGTGATGAAATAGAGAACCATGATTTCTGGTGTGTTAAAGTATCTATAAGACTGATGGCCACTTATGAAGTAGATGTTGGCCTGATGTAGTCCTGTGTGGTCCACCTGAAAAATATCTTCGACCATTTGTTGAATCAGACTGTTGAATGTATATTAGAGGCTCTGAGTTTTATGGTGAAATAATGAAATTAAACCTACAGTACTGAATATACTGTGTATGTAGAGTATATTGATATGCTGATATGCACTAATACTGTATGTACAGTATGTATACAGATATGCACAGCATTCGATGCTATTCTTATTCAAGTTCAACTGACAGTCCAAATAGAGAAACAAGCATTTTCTGTTATACAACGATGCATAAGTCTTTCAGTGTGTTCCACACTTTACTGAAGATATTTTCACATGTTGTGGTTTGATAGAGGAGCTGTGCCACTGAAGGGAGGGCCACTAGGAAGTAGCACGAGTAATGGACAAGTGCATGATAACAAAATTGTTCTAGGAAGCACTATTCGTGTGTTTTTCTTTGCCAGCTAAGATCAGAGCCCCTTTCAATATTTACCTGGCCCAAGCCCTTCAGTATGGATGCTATAGGAGTGTTCATATGTCCTATATACTACAGAACATTTACGCAAAAGAAGCCACACACCACTAAATGTGAACATTTCAACTGAGACTTTATTCTGCGGACTTCACCACCAAATTTGCCATTGGGTACCAAGAAGGCATCTACCCACCTATCCAGCACCTATCTCTCCATCCATCCATCCATCCATCCATCCATCCATCCACCTATCAATCTATCCATCCATCCATGCATCCGCCTATCAATCCATCCACCTATCTATCCATCCACCTATCTATCCATACTATATATATGCATCTATCCAACCATCCATCCATCCGGCCAAGAATGGATTTTTTTAGTCCAGTGTTATAAACCCCCTTCCCTCTTGCTCCTGCTGACTTCAGCAACCTTTCTATTAAGGTTCCCTACTGATTTACACTCCACAAGTAAAACAGTGTATAAAAATATAGAACTGCCCCTGGGCTGTTCCTCTCCCGCCTGCTAAATCATTCCATTAAAGTGAGCTTCATTTAAAACACTGCTGTACATCCTAATAATAAAATGAGTCACAGTACCATGGTGACCCATGGTCTATTTCAGATTCTATTTCTTCTATTTCTTCTGTGTAAGCGTTAAACCCCAAAAGTGTAAAAAAAAAAAAAAAAAAGAGAGAGAGAGAAAGGGATCATCCGCACTGTATTTAGAGTGTGACAGATTGGGTCTCAGTGGTACAGCACGAGACCCTGTCCCACTACGGCATCAGATATGCCAAAGCTGTCGGTGATCTTTCATGCCAGAGCATGCCTTCTCGCTCTTCCTATTTTTACTCTGCTTCTCTGCTCTATCACTTTTTATTACACCACATCCAGCATCTGATGTGTGTCACTTTATGTGAGCCAGGATCCTGGCCACTCAACATGAGCAAGTCTTTATCTTTTTATCCGCCCCTCTCCATTTAAGCACGCCCGGTACTGTATGTGCGTATGTGTTTGTGAAACCCCACTTGACGCTTTACTATTGTTTACTTTCACAAAATTCTGCAGCCAGATCCTGGATGACCTTCTTAATATTTCACAGCCTGAGAGTTTCAAAGAACCGCTAGAATCCATCAATGCTCGCTTTTGTACTGAGGCACAAGTGTGATATTTCTGCCAGAATGTGTTAATACAGCATAAATATTTTAGGTGTCTTGTGAGTAGTTTCTTTCATTGTTGTCTAAAATAGCAGGCAAGATAAAAAGGCAAAAGGGTCTTTGTAGTGAAGAAGGAATAGATATGTTCGAACAAAATTGTTGGACCATAGTGATATTTTATTAATTTCTCCTTCTTATGTCTTATTTAGTCAGCATATTTTATATGTGAAACACTATTGTCCTCAGCATACTCTCTACTACTAGATTGAAGTAAAAAAATAAAATCCAAGACACATGGCACCAAAAATGCCAAACCATTTAACGCTAACAGAAGTGTGAATAATGCCCTGAAGTTTGCCTTGGGGAATCCCGGCACTTCTATAATTCAGTTTCCACTTTCACAGAAACATAAAAGACCCAGAATTGTCTCCATCATGGGTAGTGTATCGTTAACCAGTGAGCATGTAACAATTTCTACCCTCAAGGTACAGTAGACCGTATACACATATGGCCCCATTTCACAACCTTGCAACCTTGCATACAGTAGATTTGTTTGTAAACTGTATGTACCTATATTTCTGTGCATCTCAAGTTCACTCACTCACTTATCATCAATACCGCTTTATCTTGCATATAGGGTCGCTGGGGGCCTGGAGCCTATCCCAGGAGACTTAGCGTGCATGGTGGGGTACTTCACAGGGCATGCACACATACTGTAAACCCACACGCTTATTTACAGTACACACTACGGGTAATTTGGGAATGGTAATTAGCCTAATCTGCATGTCTTTGGACCATTGGAGGAAACCGGAGCACTCGGAGGAAACCCACCAAGTACAGGGAGAACATGCAAACTCCATGCACACAGACCTGAGGCAGGAATCAAACCCTGGAGGTGCAAGGCGACAGTGCTAACCTCTAAGCCACCATGCTGCCGGGTTGTCAAGTTTTGTTCTTGCATTAGGAATTGTGTACATTCCTGCATGAATCCCCTAGTAGTAGATTGTGTAATATTGTAGTGCTTACAAGATGCAAACCGATCAACGAATTAACGGGACTTTGGGAGATTGATTAGGATTATGCCTTGTTTAAAGTGGTGGTTCTTGCAGCTTTGTGGAGGAAATGTTTCTTAAGCAAGCAATGGGAACTTTGTGTAAATAATGAGGGGTAGATCATCAGTCGATTTTGTTTGATCAGTGCAGTAGTTGATTTCTGGTGTTACCCAACCAACTACAATAACGACAATCTTACCCTCATTCATACCATGCTTCAAAAATATATAAATATATTAAAATATATATTAAAATTTGTAGTCTTAAAGGAAGGAATGTAGTTGACGTAAAATAATACAATAAGTGGTCAGGCATTGTTTTTTTCTTACTTGTGCCTCGCTCAAGTCTCTTCCACCCACTTCCAATTTGATCTGATTTTTTCCCACCCAATAGCTAACTTATAGATGACAACTTCCCCATTCAGATGACAACAAGCGTTGAAGTTCCCCATCTTTTAGAAATGCTGCTTATGCTGCATTTCAGGCCAGTGTATGTTACAGAGAGACTTGCTCTGCACTCAGATGTCCACAGAGGCAGTCAACAGAAAATGATTGATAAAAAACAGACAGGAATGCCAACATTTTAACATCATTGATGACAGTATGCCACATTATACATTTATGAGTTTATAGTTACCTTTAATGTTGTGGGATATCTGCAATACAAGTTCCTACAAGCGGTGTTCAAGCCGAACCAGGATTTGTGCTAACATTTCTTGTTAATGAATGTTGTAAAAGTGATCTAGAAGTGTACAGTGATGAGACTCTTACAAACATTTGAATGTTGCAGACATTTTAAAGAAGGCCGGCTATGCGTGAATGATGATCCCGGCTGAGGAGATGCCTAATCCTTGAAAATCAACTGTCACTAACTTTTGGGAGAGACACATTTGTTGATGGGAAATGTACATACAATTATTCATAAATGCCACTTGCACATTACATGAACTTCACAGTTCCCTGTACAGTCCTGAACTAGCTCAAAACCATTCCCACATGTTTGGGCCTTTAAAGCAGTTCCTGGGAGGCTAGCGTTTCAGACGTGATGCAGGAAGGTCATTGCTCTGGTGTACTGATAAAACTTGATGGTATCAAAGCACTAGTGAAACGCTGGGATAAATGCATTAGGATTATATAAAGAAATAAAGGTACCAAGGTAAGGTAAAGGTAACTGTTCTGTTATCAAAAGTCCCAGTTTGACCTGAATGCCTGTCTTATCATAATATAATATATATTTATTATTATATTATTATATTATAATAATATAAAAGTCATGAACATTCCATGCCTCTTAACTGTGTCAAATTTCAATCCCTGTTTGACACTCACTATTGCTATTTACTATTGCATTGGACTAATTGCTAAATTGCTAATTGCTAAATAAACATAAATAACAGATTTATGGATTAATACAAACGTGGATTAATAGAAACAAACATTATAAAACATATATATACACTGTATATGTATATGGTGTACTATGCATATTTTACATATTTAAAACACAGATTAATATATATTTTATAAAGCAACTATAATCATATAGACAATTTTTTTTCTTTTTTTCTTATTTTTCTCATTATTATTCTTAAAAAACATTGCAATAGTTAATGGCTTTTCAAGGCCACACACACACACACACACACACACACACACAAAAGATAATGTGGGAACTGAATTTATATTCAACATCCCTTATTTGGAAAACCAAAGATCATGTTCCTTTTCTCCTGAGCACTGTGGATTTGTTGTAGGATCACAAAAAGCAAAGACAGAAACACAACACCTCTGACATCCCACCTGAGACATAGTGTGTTTATCTGTGGTTTATCTGTAATCCTGGTCTTCCTGAATAAACCATGACTGTGTTTAACATCCACAAATGCTTGCTCTCATTAACCACATTGTGTGCTAATTCTGTTAGAACGTGGTTTTGGTTTTTATCTTCTTTTTCTTTTTTTTGGTAAACTGAACCATGCTATTATTTTAGCTAAGATTTCTACTGCATGCTTACATTTTGTACTTATATACTTTTGTACTTATACAGTACCTACAAAATGAGATGCTTAGTACAGTACCATGATGAACGAATCAAGGTGCAATAATTACCAAGCACAGTTCACACTGTGACTGATTCACCTGTCTTCTTAGTAAATAAAAATTAGCTTCATTTAAAGCTTACCCTACAACACCCCCCCCCCCCTCCCCACCCTCCCCTAAAGTTTTAGGTTTTCAGGTCCAGATGCAGAATGTGCAGCAGTGAGATATGAGCTCTGTTTAAGAGGTAACTGGTTGCACTCTATTTCAGGATTCAATGGTATAATTGGAGCAATTTTTCAAAGGCAATTTTCTTAGACTCTGTTCCTTCCTCAATGCACCAAAGATTTCCTGGTCCTTTGCTGGCAATTCTTTTAACTGAACCTGAAAGCAGTAATGAACAGTAACATGTAAAGTCGTTCTTTTTTTGTAGTCTTTTTTTGAGGCAGCCAGATGGAGAGAGTAAATAAGGTCAGAAGTGTAAAAGTACTAATAAGATTTGCGCTGGTGGTGATGTGAAGCTGCCTCTGATGCTATCAAAACATGCATTTAGCTTCATTTCTGAGAGCAAATTGCTACTGTACATGAAGAGCTCTCTTGATATGGAGGAAGAGAAGGAATTGATGCAGAATGGACTAAAATATTGGCAGTATAAAATGTCGTGTGTAAAACTTAGCAGCCCATCTTTTAATTATGTGTTTTTGTGTAAAAACCTAATAAAAATCATCCGATCATATCATGTCTTTGTATTAGGCAAATACTACCTCTGACATACAAAAAACATTTTTCACCATAGCATTATTTATTTAACCAAAAAGAAGCCAAAAAGAGAAAAAAATGTGGTCAATAATAAGTACCCCCATTATTCCATTGCTTGTAAATCCACCTAGACACCTACTGTAGCAGCGATAAGTTGAAGTAATTTTTTCCAACGTGGCTTTATCATTTTTTTTTTTACATCATTGTGAAGGAATTTTGGCCCATTCTTCTTTACAACATTGCTTCAGTTCATTGAGTTTTTTGGAAATACACTTACTGTATGCACAGCTTCCTTAAGGACCCACCACAACATTTTACTTCAGTAGTTTAGACTTTGACTAGGCCATTCCCAAACCTTAATTCTTTTTTCCCCAGCCATTCTGATGTAGATTTACTGGTGTGCTTCAGATTCATTAGTTCATTCATTTTCCGGTTAAACAGTCTAATTTTGACCAAGATTTTGCTGTTGGACAGATGGCCTCGCATTTGCCTCTAGATAACTCAGGTATACGGTAGGGTTCATGGCTGACTCAATGACTGCAAGGTGCTCAGGTCCTGAGCCCATATCATCACACCTTGACAGTAGGTATGAGGTGCTTCTGCTGAAATGCTGTTTGGCATTAATACACAGTGCCATGTTGGGGGAAAACCAAAGAACTCCAAAATGTCTATAGGAACTTTGTTTCAAAAGCCACTTCAAAAGTGCTGTGTTCAGATGCAGGATTTTCTCCTGGCAACCATTCCAAACAAACCACATATTTTTTAAATCTTCTTCTAGTTGTGTTGTCATGGACGTTTAACATGCTCAGTGAGGTCTGTAGGGTTTGGGATATACTGTAACAGCTTTTGGATTTCTCTGAGTATTGCATTGTCTGACCTTTGGGTGAATGTACTGGGACGTACACTCCAGGGAAGACTGGCTTGAATACTTTCACCTTTAAAAAAATATTCTCAATGTAGAACAAAAAAAAACTTTAAATAGTTTTATACCCCTTTCCAAATTAATTGGCAGCGACATTTGCCTTTCTAAAACCATCGCTTATGTCTTTCCTTCTTAGCACTGTGTTAACAAACACCTAAATGCTCCAGACCTGCAAACTGCCAAATCTTCTGGCTACAACTTAGCCTGTTAATTTCTAAGAGTTAAATAAGGGGCTTTTGAGTATTGGCTTCATCTTTATTAAATAAATAATGAAATGGTGAAAAAAACATAATATGTTATTCATCTGAGGTTGTATATTGCTAGTACTAAAACATGTTATGATCAGATTATTTTTATTATGTTTTTGCAAAAAACTGCATAGAATTCAAAGGTTGGGTACTAACTTTTACATGCAACTGAATGTTGATATTTCAAATTTAGGCACAAGACTTATGACGATTGTGGCGAGCGGTAGGGGGCTGGCTCAAACTCCACCGCTCCCCTGATATTAACAACTGTAGCCAATTATGCCACCTTGGGAGTTGCACCCAAGGAAATAAACAACCCTAATTATTCAATTAACTAAGGCACCCAGGTACGTTCACTGACGATGCAAAAGGCGTAGATTTCGTACATAAACGTAGGTATAACAATACTAAAAGTAGTTTTAATTTGACATCAAGGATATGCAATGCTAAGAATTAGATACATTAAAATGTGCCAGATTAGATAAGAGCTGGAGCTTACCAGTGAATGGCAGACTATGAAAGACAGGGAGGGGGTGAATATCCAAGCCAGAGTCACCCCAAACACACACATGAATCACATCCCCACACAATTCACTGTGACAATCGACACAGAGGAATGACCAACACGCACACAAAGAAGGGAAACAAACCCCAACATGTCGCACTGCTACCACCTTTTGCTCACAGCTCTACAAAACTGAGACATATCATTAAAATAAAAGGAGAGAAAGGGAGAGAAAGACAAGAAAGGGACAAACAACTTACAATTTAAAAATAAATTCTCAGACAGAATGCATACACAGCAGCAAAATAGCCGAACACACCACAAACAAAGCAGCAGCCATGCAACACAGCAGTGAAGCAATTATATGACAGATATTTGTCCAATGACAGTAAAGCAAACAAAAATAAAGCAAAAATGAATCAATAATCAGGCAAAAGCAGCATTCAGGTAAAAGCAGCATTGTTCATGCATTTGTCCACAGCACCTACTTCGACCTATAGTTTCTAATTAAAATGAAACAAATTTAACATGTACATACCACGGAGAACAATAAAATGTACTAATAAAACGTACATACCTGTTCCCGGATGCAGAATGAACAACCCCTAGCAATCCCTGTACAATCAGGAAGTACAGGGAAAGAGCCACTTACCGATTCCAGTCAGGCAATCTTGTTAACAAAGAAACCCAACCGTCTAGGTGAAAACTTAAACAAAAACAGCAAAAGGCATGCGCTCTACACAACGGATAGTCGATAGGAAGAGATTTCAATATGGAAGAGTCAGGAGAAACCTACAATTTCAGTTAAATGAAAACCATTACCAAAATGTAAATAAATGGCAAACAATACTCGTACCTGAGGCGGAAGCGGAAGTCATACGGGCAAAGAAACGACATGCACGCTACGCACAAGAAAGTCTACCAAAAACGACATCACTGTAGAAGAAGGCAAAATGAGTCTACAAGCCAATTTAAACGAGTCCCTACATCCATAAGCATAGAAAAGAGATCGCAAGAAGCATTCCTACCTTATATGAAAGCGAAAGTCAGACGCACCATAAGACAGTGCGTGCACTCTACAAACAGGGTTGATAGGAAATACCCCACTGTTAATGAGTCCAGAGGAAACCTAAGGAAAACATTTAAGTAAGTACCATTGCCCATAAGCATAGTTAAGCGATTGCGAGGAGCATTCATACCTGTGGTAAGACTGGAAGTCCGGTGTTCTGTCGATTTTTGCTGCCTTGTCGAAAAATGCTACCGTAGCACAAATCGATAAGAGAGCCTATCGATTTAGGCTACCGCATCACTACAACTACACTGTGGACGTAAATGTTATTAGAAGAGTTGATTGTATTTATTAGCATTATCATAAATCTAATCAAAAACGCATGTCATCACGTGCGTAAGCATTTATGTATGAACTACTCTGTGCACTGAATAGTGCTGCACACATATGATAACCACAAGATATTCAAGTATACAAAAATATGTAAACGTAGATGTTTAAACTTGAGACCCTGAACCAGTTTCAAGTTACAAGTTTTTATTTTCCTCAACCTTAAGGCTCATTCACAACAATTTATGCAGAAACTCAAATGTTTCGGTCAAATTAAGCAAAGGAAAACGGTTTAAACCCACCGCCAACCGAAGTCCAGGTTGCACCAAGGTAGTATGAATTTATGGGCGTGGAAACAGTGTGCAAACTTGTGGGACTGCGCATGCACAGATCTGGTAGTTAGCAAAACTCGATGGGTAGCATTTTTCGATTGAACACAGGTACACGACTAAAAGGTGGCGGGCACTCTACATGAAAGACTCTCCCGCTACCTTTATAACAGCCCACAGGCAAGCGGATTGGCTAGCGTCTGGAGTAATCACAAACACGAACCCGGTGACCCGGAAGTCCTCCAACGAGGAGTATGGCAGTATATAAAACAGTACAGCGGGTCGTGAATAAGGCACCCACATAAATATAACCAACATAATGAGACCACAGCTCATCCTGCTACACAACAACAAATGAATTGTCAGAAGAGTGAGTTCATTCAAGATTTTCTCCCAACATTGATCACCTGCAATTCCCTCTCATAAACAAACTCTCCTCCATTACACCACACACAACTATGTCACACAAATAACAAATGCTTCCTCCGAGCCAACCACAGATTCTTTTGAGACTGCTATTCATTGGGCATTGTAACACACAAGAAAGAAAGTGCTATCTTCACTCTATCACAAGCATTGGACTCAAAGACATCCATAATTGTTCCTGTGATTGACCAGGAGGAAAGAGAATGACATTCCACCCAACCACAAAGCATGGACAATTTAGGTCTTTCGGCTCGCATCTGTGGATGGCCTTTTTTGGCCTGTATTTTGAGGATACATTCACCTCTTAATCTCCAGACAACAGGATTGACAATTTGCATTTATAGCATTTGGTACATGACTTATATTTATATTAGTATCCATCTGAGCAGTTTGGGCCTTGTTTAGGTGTTCCCTTTTCGAGGCTTCACTCAATGCTGCGTTAGATCGCTTATGGGAACTATCTTGTCGCATTGCCGGCCATGAAGCATGTGTGGAAAAACGCCATTATCTGGCTACATATAACCTCGGTCAGGTGACGTCATCTGATTAGATCAGGTGGAGGTTATAAATACCGGAAAGCCGGCAACAAAACCTCAGATCATTTGTCTTCATGCCGACTTGTGATCGCGTGTGTGCAGCAAGCATTTAAAAAAAAAAAAAAAAGGATATATAAGAAACCATTCTTAACAGAGAAAAAAAAACAAAACTCACCAGATATAATGGCCGAGTTCAGTGTATCATGCCCGTGCGGTAACCGTCTTTCTTAAGACGATAGCCATAATCTCTGTTTTGAGTGTTTGGGTGAAAGCCACGCTCTCCTTGGACTTGAAGGAGAGTGTGAGCACTGTGATAATCTCCAGATGAAAGTGCTACGAGCGCGTCTCGCGTTCTTTAGGGAGCCACGAGCCGCTCTGCACTCCTGGGGCTCACAGGTTGATTTGGCCGAGGCACGAGAGACGGAGCCCCTTCTCTCTCTCGTCTCCTCCCCCGATCTCTCTCTCTCCCCCCCCACTTCGCAAGCGCACTTCGGTGCTTCTCGGGAGTGTTTGAGGGAGACTCACTCTCTTGCTTCAGTTGAAATGGATGTAGCTACCTCAGAACGATCCTCTAGGGATGATAGAGAGTATGAGGAATTAATTGAGGTTATAACACGCGCAGTTGAACGTTTACATATTGACTGGCCACAAGAGCAAGCTCATACAAAACGTTCCAAACTGGATGACAGATTTCTATCGGGTGGCCAGGAGATGGCGTCACAACGCCGTTCTCTCCCCTTTTTTGATGATCTCCACAACGAGTTATCTCGTTCATGGAGACGTCCCTTTTCTTCCCGTATTTTTGTACCTTCAACTTCATTTTATTCGAATATTGTTGATGCAAAAGCACAGGGTTATGTGATGATGCCCCAGATTGAGGAGACGCTCGCGGGCTATCTCGCTCCTGGAACATCATCTTCATTAAAAAAGCCAACCCATCCCTCCAAGGCATGTAGAACTTCTTCTACCCTGTTAGGGAAGGCGTTCCAAGCAGCTGGTCAGGCCGGCGCTTCCTTGCGCACCATGGCGGTTTTGCAGGCGTATCAGGCCGACCTGCTGAATGATCTGAGCACGAGCGGCAATATGAATCAGGAAGCGTTCATAGAATTACGCCGGGCTACTGATCTGTCCCTGCGTGCGACGAAACAGACAGCCCGTGCTATTGGCCGTTCTATGGCATCCCTGGTGTCTGCAGAGAGGCACCTCTGGCTAAATCTAACTGGCATTAAGGACAAAGATCGGGCATTCCTTCTCGATGCTCCCATCTCACCCTCAGGCCTATTTGGCGAAGCTGTAAATACTGTCGCTACCAGATTTAGAGAGGCCAGTCTCTATGAACAAGCTTTTGGGAAATTTATCCCACGCCGTGCCCAGGTGTCGAGGCCATCGGCCACCCAACCTCGACCCGATCTCAGTCTCGCTAGACGAGAGGCGCAGAAGGAAAGCGTCAGTAGCCGCGCACCCCCCCGTAAGGACTGGGGTACGGCTCGGCGCCCCCCTCAGGCCGCCCCCAAAAAAATAGACCGCTCTGTCTTCTTCGCGAAGAAGCGTCCCTGATAGCAGAGCTCAGGACCGTGGGGGTGACCCCCCCTGGGGACGGGCACATAGGAGCATGCCCCCCTGGGCACCCCCAGGAGATCGATGTTCAGTTTCCGCCGCCTTTGGTGTTTCGGACAACACCGGTCTCCGACACGTTAGTCCTTCGGTCGCATCCTGCTATATTCCAGGACACCGAACCACTAACACCCCCCAGCCCAGTAGAAGTACTTGCACCCCTTTCGGAGAAGCTGGCAGCGTGGAAGCTACTGCCAGGCATATCCCCCTGGGTTTTAAAGACTGTAGAGAAAGGATACAGGATCCAGTTTGCATATCGCCCTCCGCGTTTCAACGGCGTGGTCTCCACTTCCGTGATACCGGAAAGGGCGCGTTTTCTGAGTTCCGAACTCCAGAAATTACTGCAGAAGGGAGCCATAGAACATGTTCCTCCTCCAGACATGGAGTCAGGTTACTACAGTCGGTACTTCCTGGTCCCCAAAAAGGACGGGGGTCTGCGTCCAATTCTGGATCTTCGCGGTTTGAACCGCTATCTCAAAAAATGCAACTTCAAAATGTTGACCATAAAGACTATTGTTTCACAAATCCAAACACAGGATTGGTTTGTGACAGTAGATTTAAAGGACGCATATTTCCACATAGAAATTTTGCCACAGCACAGGAAGTTCCTGAGGTTCGCTTTTGGGGGAAAAGCCTACCAATTTCGGGTTTTTCCATTCGGTCTAGCCTTATCACCCCGCACATATACAAAATGCATGGATGCAGTTCTGGCTCCTTTGAGACTCCAGGGCATCCGCATTCTGAATTACATAGACGACTGGCTAATACTGGCCCAGTCTCAGCAGCTAGCACTTCGACACCGAGATGTCGTCCTAGCTCATCTTCACTTGCTGGGATTGAGACTCAACGCCACGAAAAGCGTTCTCTTTCCAGCACAAGTGACAACCTACTTGGGCGTCAGGTGGAATTCGATCGCTATGCAGGCACATCTGTCTCCTGCTCGCGTCGAATCCATAAACAACGCTCTGAAGGAAATCAGACTAGACCAAGAAGTGACTGTACATCACTTACAAAAATGTTTAGGCCTCATGGCAGCTGCGTCCATGGTGATACCCTTGGGTCTCCTGCACATGAGAGCGTTTCAGCTGTGGTTAAGAGCCAGGGGAGTTCACACGAGAACAAATCCCCGAAGGCGGATAAGGGTTACGCGCAAAGGACTTCGTACCCTTTCTATGTGGTTCAGACCCCGGTTTCTCGCCTTGGGTCCCACTCTAGGTCTGTCTTGTCGTCGCAAAATGCTAACGACAGACGCTTCCCTTACCGGCTGGGGCGCGGTCTTGGATGGCCGTCCAGCCCAAGGGGTCTGGAGAGGCCACCTTTTCGCATGGCACATCAATTGCCTCGAAATGATGGCTCTATTTTTAGCTCTACAGCATTTCCTCCAGCAGCTGAGAGGCTACCATGTCCTAGTGCGGGTGGACAGCACATCAGTAGTCTCCTACATAAATCGCCAGGGCGGCCTGCGCTCGCGACGCTTGAACCAGCTAGCACATCAGGTTCTGCTCTGGGCTCAGGACAAGTTCCTGTCCCTCAGGGCGATTCACATTCCAGGGTACAGGAATGTGGGAGCAGACTTTCTGTCCAGACGAGCTGTGAATCACGGGGAATGGAAACTCCACCCCGAAGTAGTCACTCAAATCTGGGAGAGATTCTCTACAGCGGAGGTGGACCTCTTTGCCTCACAGGAGACTGCACAATGTCCCCTCTACTACTCTCTGACTCATCCAGCTCCCCTGGGTCTGGACGCGATGGCCCATACGTGGCCCAATTTACGCCTCTATGCGTACCCTCCGATAGCTCTGCTCCCGGGAGTCCTGGCGAGGGTCCGTCAACACGGTTTGCACCTCTTATTGATAGCGCCCCGTTGGCCGGCCCGAGTATGGTTTTCAGAAATAATATCACTCCTCGACGGCTCACCTTGGATGATTCCAGTGAGGAGGGATCTTCTATCTCAGGCGCAGGGGACAATATTTCATCCCCGGCCCGAGCTTTGGAACCTTCACGCTTGGCCCCTGAACGGGACCAATTGAGTCAAGCCGGCCTTTCAGCCGGCGTAATTGACACCATCCTAAGTGCTAGGGCTCCCTCCACTAGAAGGATTTATGCCTTCAAATGGAAGGTATTCGAGAGCTGGTGCATGGCTAAGCAGGTGGACCCAGTCCACTGACGAATTGTTTCAGTGCTGGAATTCCTGCAAGAGAAATTGTCCTCGGGCTTGTGCCCTAGTACCCTCAGAACGTACGTGGCCGCTATTTCAGCCTGCCACGTCCTGTCTGAAGGGGCTACTGTAGGAAATCACCCTTTAGTTGCCCGTTTCATTCGTCGAGCTAAACGGTTGAGGCCACCCACTAGAGTCACGGCTCCCTCTTGGGATTTATCTATCGTGCTCGAAGGTTTGATCGAGACTCCTTTTGAACCGCTAGAGTCAGCGCCCGACAGGCTTCTGACTCTCAAGATGGTTCTTCTTATGGCCATCACCTCTCTAAAGAGGATCGGAGACCTGCGTGCATTGTCAGTCTCCCCATCCTGCCTGGACTTTGCCCCTGGGCTAGTCAAGGCCATTCTGCATCCTCACCCAAACTATCTACCGAAAGTTCCTTTCTCTACCATGCACCCTGTCATCCTGGAAGCCTTCTGTCCTCCGCCCTTTGCGGATTCGGAGCAGGAGAAACTTCACCTACTGTGCCCAGTACGTGCTCTTCAGGCTTATGTCCACCGCACCAGCCAGTGGCGTAAGTCAGAGCAACTCTTTATATGTTATGGAGGCCGCAACCGGGGGGCGGCCGCCACCACACATACTCTGTCACACTGGGTGAGAGATGCTATTGCCCTCTCCTATGAGGCGCGTGGACACACTTCGCCCCTAGGAGTCAGGGCTCATTCAACCAGAGGGGTCGCCTCATCTATTGCTCTTGCAAGAGGTACTCCCCTGCAACAAGTGTGTGACGCAGCGGGTTGGTCCTCTCCGCACACATTTATAAGATTTTATAGTCTGGATGTCCATGCCACCCCAGGCTCACGAGTCCTCGGTTCAGCTTCCCGGACATGAATCTGAGACCTTCTCGGCCTTGTGCGCACACGCTACACAACCTTGGGGTCCAGACACCTGTAGTGCGGCGGCGTTGGTATTCTCGTTCCCATAAGCGTTCTAACGCAGCATTGAGTGAAGCCTCGAAAAGGGAACGTCTCGGGTTACTTTGCAGTAACCCTGTTCCCTGAGAGGCGGGAACGAGATGCTGCGTCCGAACGCCGCACTACCATGTGACCGGACGTCCATTCAGACAAATAATCTGAGGTTTTGTTGCCGGCTTTCCGGTATTTATAACCTCCACCTGATCTAATCAGATGACGTCACCTGACCGAGGTTATATGTAGCCGGATAATGGCGTTTTTCCACACATGCTTCATGGCCGGCAATGCGACAAGATAGTTCCCATAAGCGATCTAACGCAGCATCTCGTTCCCGCCTCTCAGGGAACAGGGTTACTGCAAAGTAACCCGAGACATTTACAGCTTAGTGGTGCTGGAGTTTGAACTCATAACCTTTGTATTGGTAGTCCAACATCTGACTGAGCTACAGTACCATTGTCACTTTAAATAAACTATATTTAACCAGGAAAAAACCTAATTTAGATCTCTACATAAAGAGGCTCCTGCCCAAGACAGGCTGAAAATGCCTGGACAAACAATACAAATAAAATTCAATAGACTTAATACTCTAGTATTTACTGTCAGAGCACAAAGATCCTGGAGATGAGCTAGAATAGTACGGTATGTGTGTCTGTATGTGTGTTGGTGTTTTGTATAGAATATTGGCCTGTTATGGACAAGTAATCCACCTTGATTCACAAAGTCCTGTCATTTAGAATCTAAAATGCTCAAAGACCTGAGAGATGTGTGTGTTTGTACTGTATGTGTATGTGCTAGAAGGTGAGGAATGAATCATCTTTGTAAAAGTTGAAGCTGTTATCGCTATAATGCGAGGCCTTCAAAGACCCCATGCCAAGATTGTGATGTGAGTGAATGTGTGTGTGTGTGTGTGTGTGTGTGTGTGTGTGTGTGTGTGTGTGTGCGTGTGTGTGTGTGTGTGTGTGTGTGGTTGGTTGCTAGGTCCGTAAAATGACGACAGTAATGTAAGAATCGATCTTGCAGTACCATGCTGATCATTTTAAGGTTTGGATACCACCAGGCTTGTGTGTGTGTGTGTGTGTGTGTGTGTGTGTGTGTGTGTGTGTGTGTGTGTGTGTGTGTGTGAGTGAATGTGAATCTACAGTTTATAGATCTACTTGTTTTTTTGTTTGTTTTTGTTTTTTACATATGCAATCCAGATGCACACTCTGTATATGGGACTAAAAAAAGCTACCCGCTGTTTCTGAAATAAAGAAAGATCACCACCAGCCTGGTTTCTTGTTCACATTTATAATTTAGAGCTGTAGATGTTATGCACCATAATCTAACATGAAAGCTTTCTTCTTCGCTCACTATTTGGCTCTTGGGCACTAAATAAAATGCAAAGTTCAGAAATAGAATTCAATACAATTCTTAACAAAGCCTCAATATTCTGAAATATTTTGCATTTGATTCAGGGCTTCATACTGCATTTGTACTTATTACATCTTTTTTCATCTTTTCATTTGTCTGTAAATCAATTTTATTTGTATATTCAAATTTTGGCATTTACGCTTTTTAACATCTCAGTTACTCAAGAAACGATAAACGAACCATTTTATCACAGGTTGTAGTACTTCCTATTTCCCCCCAAAACATTGTTTAAAAGTGGAGATCTCATTTTGCAGTCAAACTGTTCAACCTTGCATACTTATAGATATTGGTTTTACCGTCATGTACACCTTAAAATTTATCCTTAGACCACTTTACAAAAAAGAGGATAAAACCTCTAATAAACTGAATATGAATTCAAGTAATATCATAGTTTGAACTTCGCTTCATGTGGGCTATATTGATATATACATTACTCAGATTTTTTTCAAGCATAGATAAACAGTTTTTGATATGTTGTTGAGAATCCGTTGACATGCCGCTGCATGAGATATTTTGTAATGGCTTGTATACGATCTAAAGTAGACTAGCCAAATAAAATGATATCAATAATTTACCACGGCGTGTCTTTTTACAGTAAAGTTTGATAGGGATACCAATATGAAACTACGGTACTCCAAATATGACATATTTGCTCTCCAATTTGACTTCATTTCATATATATTTTGCGTGAGAAATGAGTTTTCTGAAGAAGTTTGGCTTCTTGACATCATCATAAAAACCATTATTCTGGATTCTAGGAACATTCCTTTCAATGCATCTTAGAAACAGAAGAAGAAGAAAAAACAATTGTGTCTATGTCTACCCATTTGGAACCTGATTTTATTCTGGCCATTTCCAGTACTGCTACTTTCCAATTTTAATGTTAAATCGATCTGGCACCTCGTATGATGCGGATCGCCCAGCTGGAAATGTGCTGTGAGATGGAGAGTAAGTATAATCTTCAAAGTGTGATTTAAAAAAAAAAAAAAACTCTTCTGGCCCAAATGCATTCTTGTCATTAATCCCACAGTTAATGCTAATGACAAGTCTCTCATCTTCTTGGCATCTCTCTAGCATCCTGTAAACACAATATGTTGTTTTTAAAGTGAGAAGCTCTGCACTTAGCAAATCAGGCACCCTGCAGATGGAGTGCAATCATTTGATACGTGGAGCTGTGTTTATCCTGCTGTATACAACCAATTCAGAGGAACAACAAGTCACGATTATGGCCAGCAGAACCCAGCTGTATTGATTTTCTGTCCTGATTTAAGACACACAAACTCACGGTGCATGGTCTGCAAGAGCAAATTTATATGTGGGCAAATACATTAGTTCCCCGTCAAGCACTGTACCTGCTGCTAGCTGAGAAGCCAGGGTCAGAAAGATTAAATGTGACAATGTACTGAGCCTTTTGTAGATATTTTCATCCTGAATACAACTGTTGAATTTAAATTGAGTGTTGCTTTGAACAAGAGACCTTCAGCTTTGGTCATTTGCAGCTCTGAATAAACTCACTGAGGCCATTTTGCACTTATATGAGTCAAGTACTGTAACTTGTTGTTTGTTTTATTGTGGACAAAATGTAGTAGATGGATGTGGTTTAAGGCACTAATGCCGTGTTCATAATGACTTGAATGTGGTAGATTGCACAATCTGTGACACCGTAATTTCACACCTCCACATGTTCATGGTTGGAAAAAAAACAAAACATGGATGCCTCCACAAAAGCATGTCTTGACAATTATTTTTTTCCAAACAGTGATCAGCATGATCAGTGTTCTAGATTTAAACAATAATTTTGTCTGTATATTAAACAATCTAAAGCCAATACTGCCTTTTTTTGTATACTAGTAGTAGCCAATTCTCAAATCAACAGCAGAACGTTCATCACATTCATTTGTAATACCTACTGTCAGAAGTCTAGACACAGTACTGTGCTATTAGTCTTGATCCACCCCTAATTTCTTTATATTTTGCCTTCAAATGGCCAAACTCTCTTGTCTTTTCAAATGTAGTCATGATGAATAGTTCTCCATTTTTCCCAATACCTGACTGGTTATCATTTTCAGTGTAATCCCAATAAGTGATTTGTTTCAGTGGGATGTTTCTACATCACCTATGAATCATTCAAGCATTAAACCATCCAACTTGAGGCATGAACCAGTGCGAAATAGGTGCTGATGATGACAGACCGATGATTAGTATACTGGTGATGCTGAATGCTGAGTAGTTGGAACAGACAAGAGGGCCCTTGTCAAAAAAATATATACTAAGTATACTTGCGCCATACTAATTTTCAGTATACTTAAGTATAATGGATTAGTTAATTTGAAGTGTGCTATTTTTGACATACTAATTTTGTGCTAAATATATTTTAATTGTAATAAAGTTGTAGTAAAGCACAACTTTAAGTGGATTAAGTATACTTTTATGTGCTAAATTGAGAGAATTTTAAGTATACTTAGTACACTTAAAGTATATGGCTGTGTGTGCTAACTTACATACCCGACAGTAATTAATACAATTTAAGTATATATGTAATGTATTATAAGTACATTACAGCTATTTTTACTGTGTTACAAAATACATGATTAATATACTATGAGTATATTTTTATTGCAGCAGTAGAACGCTTCTGGTCAATTACAAATACTAAAAAAGTACACATTGTGGTTAATACAAATATACTTTATTGTATCATACAGCACATACAACATTTACATTTAGCATTTGCTCTTATCCAGCATTCCTTTTTTTTTATTCATCTCATGACACAACTGAGCAGTTGAGGGTTAAGTTGAGGCTCAAGGGCCCAACAGTGGTAACTTGGTGGTTGTGGGGTTTGAACCTGGGATCTTCTGAACCGTAGTCCAATGCCTTAACCATTGAGCTACCCCTGTCCTTCTATACTAGCTACAACCTTCTATACTAGAGTATTGCAAATGTGTACCAGTACCTTAAAGGTGTTTAGGATAATTTACAAATGCTAAATGCATTTTCTACACTACAACATGTTTTTGAAACACATTACATCAGTAATTATGAGGCAGATTTTATTCATGAGTTCAACAGATTTAATTTGCACAAGGTTACAAAAAAGCACTACTATAGTTTATTTGTATTTAACAAAACATGTTCACAAACAGCCAATCAGGAAACAGATGAGAGAGTGCAAACATAAATTATCTTGAAGGGGCAAAAACGATTTTCAGCGTGCAAAAACGAGTCTAAAAGCACGCGCGCACGAGAGAGTAGTGCACTAAATATAAGTACATTTAAATTTAACTGATAATATACTGAGACTACTATATATTAAAAATTGTATTCTAATGTATACTTTCTGTACATTTGTACGATGATTATTTCAAGGATATTTTTTAAAAATATACCAAAAATACATTGGAAAATCAAGTTTAAATAAGTATACTTTGGAAATTAGACCAGCCTTTCACTTAAAGTATATTTTCCAATAATATAGTTTTTGGGAAGTGTACTATAATACAATTATTTTGAAGTATATTTAAAGTTTAATTCCAAAATTTGGTAAAAGCATGATGTTAGTATACTTTTAATATATTAACTGATAGTACAATTTTTTGTTAATATATTTGCAGTGTATTATCGAGGATTTCAATATATTTGTAATACACTAAAATATATTTTTTTTCACAAGGGGGGAAATAGGGTTGCTGCTGAGGTGGTTACATACAGTAAACAACCAATTTTTTAATTGTGTCTTTAGTCTGTCACAGTCAAAAATTTGTTAAAATTCTTAAATTTATCCTACATTATTTAATTTAGTATGAAGAACTGACAGGTGATCAAGATCTTTGCATCATCAAGAACATAAGTCTTTTGGCAAAATTGGTAAAGTGGTTACATCTCCCAGTAACTTGCATTCATATGCATTTTTATAATCTGATCTTGGACTCTATAGTGACTTTTGCAATTCTACAGTACCTTGCTCTTTCTCAGATATGCACGGAGCTCCTTGGACCATCCCATTGTAGTGTGTGTTTTGTTAATCCAAATGTGTGCTGTCAAACTCATTTTTTGATTTGGATGTAGAGAATCTACCAGCTGTAGTCAATTACCATCAATTAACAGGAAGTTTTGATGCCTGACAACTTAAAAGACATTTTATGACTTTCAGGGCAACTGAATTAATAATGTAAGTAGACGTGAGTGTATTTTTAATAATCTACTGTAAGTAACGCTCCAAATTGTTCAGGGTTTCTTCTATCAAAGATATATGCTGTACAATTATACTACCCTTAAAATATTTGTTGGCCCAATATCGCCATGACGTTCATTTTCATACTGAGAGTAATTAAACCGTAACTGTAGGACATTTATTAGCTTATAGGATGGATGCATTTCGCAAACATTTTTATTTTAAAGTAAGAAAGCAGAATAAAGTGCAACTTGGTTTGCAGCGGACAGTTATATAACAGTAAGGAACGGACATAGGATGTGATCCAACTGCCTCACTCGCCACATCCTTTGAAAATAGTTACAGACTGGACAAAAAGGAACCTTGAAATGTATCATGTTCACAAGACCCTTCTGAGTCATTACATAAATGCAACCAGCTGAGTGCTGCAACAGAAATGCGTTCGTCCTATTGCTGAAAGATCACACGTTCCCATCTCGATGATGACACAGCAATGACTGGGAGGCTAGAAAGCAAAATTGGCTGTGTTTCTGGATGAGGAGGATGGCATTTTCTCTCTTTCGTCTGCCAGTCACAGGAGACAGTGTTTTCCTGTCAGTGTCACACTGCCCTTTGACTTTCTTAGCTTGGCTTCACATGACTTGGAGAAAGTTAATTTTAGCCTTTCTTGGCCTAATTTTGCCAAAACACAGCCTACATAGAAAGTTGTCTTCTGATCTTCTTGGTTGAGAAAACCCAAATCCTAGACCACAAAATGAAAATAGGACAACAGGGTCAGAATGGACTGGTAAGTTCAAAAGAGATACAGAATACAAGGATGTGCAAAGGTTTGTTCAGTTTACTCCATTGGCTAGATTACCAAGAGGACAGTTCAAGAACACTGCCAGATAACATGACATATTTGATATTGGTATTGACGTGCCTTAATTGGACTTTCTTTTCATTAACACTTTTTACATGTCCTACATACCAGAATCCTGACCTCACTATTGTGACCATTCAGGCTAACCACGTGCTAAGGAATGACCTGGAGGTACATTGAGAACAGCACTTCCATTTGTGTCTTATTGATCCTTTAAAGTGAGTTTGTTCTCTGTCAACCCTGATGAAGACGGCTACCCACAGAGCATAGCAGGCTACTCTGGCACTTTGGCACACTCTTTATTGTGTCTTTAAAGAACAGGAGCTTATCTTTTGTTCTCTTTCTCACCTCTGTTCAGGGACATTTAGCATACCAAGAAATCCAACTTCATAAATTCATTACATCCCACATCACATGGAAATAAATGAACAGTATATCTATATGGTAAACATCTAGTAGCATGAATTGACAATATGGTAATTAACCAGGTTATCAACATTCTGCGGCTGTCAACGGTTTGGCCTTAAATTCCAATACTATAAAAGATGGCTTTTCTAGATACTAGTATACTAGTATAATGAAATAATTTAATAAAATAATAAATAATACATTTCAGTTCTAATATGATGCATAAGAGAAACCGTTTTCCCACCCACACCCCACCTCCCCATCCCCCATTTCACTTAAACTGTCCTTGGGTTGTCTTTCTGGAATTAATTGGTTCTCTGCAGTCAATCTGTCCCAAGTTCTGTCCTCTGCCTCTGGCCTCCTCACCAGACCACACTCATCGAACTGACCTTCAATACAAAGAGTAGTGATAATGAGGCAGCATAACTATAGCAGTGCAATAAAGTAAATAGTTTGCCCATTATGGGAGAAATAAACAACAACTTAACATTAAGCAGGAGGTAAAAGCATCTTTTATTCTCTTTTAGTTGCACTTTAAGGATTCTTGCTATCCAAGGGGCAACCTCTGGTTCTGAAAAATGCAGAAGTGCAAAGCACGCAGTTCCTCAAATGACTGTTTTTTTTAAAAAAAACTAAACATCATTTAAAACTATATTTTTTCTCTCATGCCCTCATTCTCTATACCACTTATTGTGTACACGATCGTGTGAGGCCTGGAGCCTATTCCAGGGAACTCGGCATGAGGCGGGGTGCATCCCGGACAGGGTGCCATTCCCTTACAGTTAAAAATACTTTACATTAAGCCATAAAATTATGCATAATTAGGGGAATGGTCAATTTGAGTGACAGCCACATTGCAGGTGTCAAACTGCTAGCCTGCTAGCTATAAATTAACATTAACCACCTTAGCATTTAACCTGTGCCTTAGCTAAGCTAGCTAGCTTGTTGTACAGTACCTAGGGCAATCAGCCATGGTCCAACCAATAGCCAGGCCCTGATCGCTCTGCACATCTGCCCATTTTTGGATTAACCAGGGGTTTACAGTAAGTGGAGTCAGCTCCTGTTAAGATGGCAATGACTAGAGCTCCCACAGTTTTAAAACTGCTCTTTGGAATATATGTGACATCACAGAATGTTTGTCCAGTTCTTTTTATACAGTCTATTGTCTTATCAGCTCTGCTGTTACTCTTTTGAGTTTTGATTTGTGGGTTGTTTAAATCACAGGTAAGGATCTTTTTGGTTATTCATAATTTGTACTCAGCTTTTATGAAAGTGATAGATTACAGCTTCAAGCATGATCTCTGCCAGGATTTTGCAGTTGTTATTTTATGCGGCATCTCAAAATCTGTCCCATACACTTGGGGGCTGGAATTCATTGATGTAATTATTTGCTGTGATGAAATGGCAACCAACCATGCAGGTAATTATTCTCACATTTCCATGCTATAATTTCCTCATTTTTATAAACAAACTGCTTGTCCTTATATTTGTCATTGATTCCAATCTGTTTCTCAGTCATCAGAGGTCTTATAATGTACTGTACTACATTTAATATGTGCACTATACAACATGCACAGAACACTTAAGTGTATGTTCCAAAGGCTACTTTTCCCCAGTGAAAAGCAATCTTAACGCTTCAGCATACCATAACATCTTGGACAATGATATACTTCTAACTTTGTGGCAAAAGTTTGGGGAACGCTTTTTTTCTATTTCAACATGACTGTGCTCCAGTGCACAAAGCAAGAACTATAAAGACATGGTTTAATGAGCTCAATGTGGAAGAACTTGACTGGTCTGCACAAATTCCTGACCCCAACCCCATCAAGCACCTTTGGGGTGAACTTGAAGAAAGATTGTGACACATGAGTGCCTGACCTCAAAAATGCTCTACAGAATGAATTCCCACAGTAACACTACAAAATCGTGTGTTCCAAGAAGAGTGGAAATCGTTATAGCTGCAAAAAGGGGACCAACTCTATATTGAAGTATATGCACAGTATTTGGATACAATGTCAGTGCAGCTTTAGACAAATACTTTTGTCCATACTGTATCTATATCACTGTCCACCTTCTTAACCAATTGTGAATAGTTGAACCTTGGAAAAACAACACTCCGGGTAAGCCAGTCCACATTGTATCCATTGTGTTTCTTGGCACAAAGTAACTAAAAGAGTAAGCGAATGTGGTCATCTGCTACTGTAGCACACCGGTTTCAATGTTTTTAAGTGTTGTGCATCTTGAGATGCTTTTCTGCTTATCATTTTTGTAAAGAATACTGTAGTTAATGGAGTTACCACAGCCTTCCTGTAAAGCTCAATCCAGTGTAGCCATTCCCTTGTGACATTTCACAACAACAAGGTTTTCCCACCCACAGCCCTGCTGCTCACAGGACGTATTTGCTTTTCACACTATTCTGTGCAAACTCTAGAGAATATCATGTTTGAAATTCCCAGAAGCAGTTTCTGAAATCCTCAAACCAAAATGTCAGGCTCCAAGAGCCGTCTCAAGGTCACAGTCACAGAGATCACATTTATCTCCCATTCTGAGTTGTAATGTGAACATTAACTGAAGCTCGTGACCTATATCTGCATGATTTTATATTTGAGTGCCAAGATTTGAGTGCTGAAAAGCTAAGTTGCAATCAAAGGAGCTCAGAATAGAAAGTAAAGCACTCAGACAAGATGACAGGTTCTTCAAGATTAAGACACATTAGATTTGCAAGTGAAGCCTGGGGTTCAGCGCACAGGCATTGATGGAGTGGGGAGGTTGACTGTTACACAGGAAGCTTCTACATAAATCAAGTGGATGTGACAGACTGAATTTTTAAACAGCTAGGGTTTTAAACTTAAAATTCTAAGAACACAGAGTGAAGTACATGAGGTGAGTGAGTGAATGATTTTTTTTTTTTTTTGCACAACATTTATTTACACCCAGCAACAATTAATGGAAATATTTACTCAACAAGGCACTAAATGCAAATCCTATATATTTCCAAAAAGAATGTATACACACTTCAGAAAAAGAAAAATAGTAGTAATATAATATATACATGTATTATATATAATAGTATCTATTCTGGACATCCTGGAGTTGTACTGCACTTGAATATGATGCATAAGATTTGATCCTTTTTTTAAAAGTTAAAACTAAAATGCAATGTAACAACCATCTCTACCAATTTTTATTTTAGTGTTTTCATTCACAGTAATTTCTTTTCAGCTGTACTGTATTATTTATATGTTTGAATATGGCCAAAATCAAATAAAAGTTTAAAAAATCAATTACCTAAACTCCTCTGATTGGATACTATGTTTTAATAGAGTTACATTATTGACCTGCATCAAGCAAAGAAAACAACTTAGGAGATTGACCCTATTCCAATGCTATGGATGTATCAGGGTAAGAAGGGAGGCGCACAAATCGATGCACCTACTGTACCGTGCCTATAGTGGCCACTGCACAAGCCTCTGCAGGCAGTGTTATGATCTGGGGTTGCTTCACTTGCTTAGGTCTAGGCTCAGCAGTATTAAATGGCAATAAAATGAAGTCAGCTGATGACCTGAATGTACTGAATGACCACATCAATAGATCTTTTATTCGAGGACTCAGAATGTACGAAAGTGATTCTGGGAGCATGAGGAATCATTTTCACGCATGAATTGGCAAACACAGTGTCCTGAACTTAACCCTATTGAAAGTCATTGTGACATGTTGGAGAAGACCATACAAAGTGGATTGATTGGGTGAATGTGCAGCATAATCAAAGAAAAATGTGTGAGTGTGATATATTTATATGGAGAAGCTTAATCCAAAGACATAATATATTTACATATAGTGTGTGTATGTTTTACTTTTTTGATGGGTTTCCTCCAGGTGCTCCGGTTTCCTCCCACAGTTCAAAGTCATGCAGATTAGGCTAATTGTCGTTCCCAAATTCCCCTTAGTGTGTGAATGTGTAACGCTCTCAGATTGCCTCGCTGATCAAAGACCGTTTCCGTCTGTGACATTTCCTTTCCCACGCTGTCATGCTCTTCACTACACTGGCTTGTTTTCCCATGCTGTCATCTCTCCTTATACGCCCCTGGACCGGCACTCATCCGGCGCTGATTTCTTCTGGCTTATAAGGAGCTAATCTCGCCGCTGGAGTATTGTGTGTTTTGCGGCAGTTTTCTCCCGTTTCAGGTCATGACTTTTCACGTTACCAATCTCATTTAGATTCTTGTTTTTTGCCTCTCGTCTCATGTTTTGGATTTGTTATTACGCTTGGATTTAACGGCTTTGAACTTCCGCTCGTCCCTTGACTACGACTCTGCTTCATCCTCGTTTGACTCAACACCCCCGCTGACTGATCACACGACTTTGAACTCCTCCTTCTCACCCTTCGACTATGGCTCTGCTTCTCATCTCTTCTCACCACACAGCTTACCCAACACCTCACAAACCCACTCGCTTCTCTGCACCTGGATCCATCTCTCCACCTGTTCGTCTCGCGCTTCGTGACAGAATAATCCAGCCACGCATAATGGATCCAACAGAGTACAACAGGATAAGGGTGGCCCTGGAGAGCCAGGGCGCCCTCCTCGGGAAGCAGCAGCAAGAGCTCCTCACCTCTACACAAACTCTCGCTATGTCACCACAATGCAACATCTCCGGTCACCCTCAGCATTAGTCACAAGCCCTGAAACCCCGCGCGAACCACGCTTGCCAGCTCTGCCCACCTATGGAGAGAAGCCAGGTACAGGTAAATGCAGATCCTTTCTCCCCAAGTGCTCGCTGATTTTTGAGCTACAAGCCTCCACCTTCTCTTCAGAACGGTCCTGGGTGGCCTACGTCATCACCCTCCTTACAGGCAGAGCCCGGGAGTGAGGCACGGCACTCTGGGAGGCTCGCAATCCATGTTGTTATGACTTTGAAGCCTTCTCCAAGGAGATGAAGAGGGTCTTTGACCATTCTCATGTCGGCAGGGAGGCTGGTAGCAGGCTGTTGAAGCTTCGCCAAGGATCACGCTCCGCTTATGATTACGCCATTGAATTTCGGACCCTCGCCATCACAAGTGGATGGAACGACAGGGCCCTATCTGACGCCTTCCTCGAAGGCTTATCAGAGGCAGTCAAGGACAAGCTCGTCTCTCAGGAGCTACCTGGGTACACGCGCCTCTGTTCAAGGCGAACTTCCAGAGGACCGCCCAGGAAACCTCAAGGATCTGGTCCTCTGGGACAGACTGATCAGGAGGAGCCTATGCAGCTATATAGGACTCGCATCTCCGAGGAGGAGAAACCCTGCTGCCGCCAGGAGAGAGCCTGTTTCTATTGCGGAGCCTCAGGACATTTACTTAAAACCTGCCCGTTAAAGGGGAGGCGCCCTCTAGTGCTCCCAGTCTGACTCCTTCAGACAGACTCCCAGAACCACACCCCCTACTCCACGCTATGCTAATCGTCCGTGGCGAAGTTCACAGGATTCAGGCTCTCATAGACTCCGGTTCTGACCATAACCTGATCAGCGCTGCTACAGTCAGGAAGCTAAAGGTCCCCTCTGCTCCTGTTGAACCCCCGCTCTGGGTTCAGGCCCTAGATGGTCGCCCGTCCTCCTAGCCCACGGGAGCGGGGTTTTATAGAGGGCTCAATGAAATAACTGTCAGGAACCGTTACCCCTTACCACTCATGTCCACAGCCTTCAAGCTCCTCCAGGAAGCCACTATCTTCACGAAATTAGATCTGTGCAATGCATATCATCTCGTCCGAATTAGAGAAGGCGATAAGTGGAAGACCACCTTCAATACCCCGACCGGTCATTATGAATATAATTTTTTTTTGTTATATTTGTTAGTGCCTTTTGGACTCACCAACGCCCCTGCTATCTTCCAGAGCCTGATCAATGATGTACTCAAGAGACTTCTTGAACCTTTATGTGTTCGTCTATCTAGATGACATCTTGATTTTTTCTCATGACCTGGAGGAGCGCCACGTTCGCCAAGTATTACAGAGACTCCTAAAAAACAATTTGTACGTCAAGGCAGAGAAGTGTAAGTTTCACATGATGGCTACCACCTTTCTAGGTTTTGTCATCTCCCCCTTGCGGCTGGAGATGGAACTGGCCAAGGTTCAGGCAGTCTCCAACTGGCCAACCCCAGCCTCATGACAAGATCTCCAACGATTTCTGGGCTTTGCCAATTTCTACCGCCGATTCATTCGAGGGTACAGCTCTGTCGCCACCCCATTAACCTCTCTGACTTCCTCCAAGACATGCTTCTGTTGGAGCGAGGAGGCAGCGAGAGCCTTCGCCAATCTCCAGAAAAGGTTCACCTCAGCTCCTATACTAATTATCCCCGACCCTTCCCGACAGTTCCTGGTGGAGGTGGATGCTTCTCTGCACCTGGATCCATCTCTCCACCTGTTCGTCTCGCTCTTCGTGACAGAATGAGTATGTGGGGATGTGTGCACTGTGTGATGGATTGGCACCCAGTCCAGGGTGTACCCCATCTCATGCCTCAAGCCCCCGCAACCCTGTATAAATGATGAAGTGATATCTATGAGGATGACATACAGTATTTTAAGGTAAATATTTAATTATGTACAATATGGTCAATTGCTTTGGAGAAACAGGCCATGAAAATGGTGGTAGGCTAATTTGGGAAAATGAAAAAAAAATGTGGCTTAGAGAAGCAAAAACTCGAGGAGTAGCAAACTGTTTAAATAAAGAGGCTGAAATAGGGAAGATGTACAGTAAAATGAATTACATGAGATGTGAGTAGCTACAGACAATAATAAATAAATGAGGAGTATCAGGTAGTGAACCAGGATGTCCGATGGGTCATTAATAGAATTAAAAAAAAAAAACATTATCCAGTAGAAAAACACTAGAGAGACACATGTATTAGAATATTTTATGTGTATTCATTTGATATGAATGAAGAGGTTAATTGTAGGATATTTGAGATTATACTTAAAAGCACAAATCCTGAGATGACTGAATTGGGCACAGCTTTGGCTCACTGACTGTAACGGTTAACCGCTAGATGGCGCCAGAGCGCCATTTATACTTTTGTTGGGTTTTGAGTTGTAGTTTGTTTTTCGTTTAGTTTTCACTACATTTCCCGGTTTGCACCTCGGTCAGGTGACGTAGAAGATCACCTGAACCGAGGGAAGTTAATTTGATGATTGTTATGTTTAGTTATAAATAGCCTGGCTGGACTCCAGTCAGGCGTCTGGCAACAGTTATTATACGTTAGTTTGTGTTGGTGTGTATTTTGTTTATGTTTATTTGACAATAAAGAACTTTGTTAACCGTCAGCTTGCCTCCGCGATCATGCCTCACACCCACGGCCGACACAGACGTAAGGGGAAACGTGACAGATTGCCAGACCTACCAAGAGGCATGGCGGAGGATCCCCTCCTGAAGTTTTTTGGGGGGGGCGCAGTGGCCATCTTGCCCGAGCTGACGAACTGGCGGGACAGCGAAGAGGAGTACTTCGGCTGGGACTATAACATCGGGCTGGTAGAGGACGAGGAGGAGATGTACCGCAGCTGCGAGTACAGATTGCTGGAGGAGCAGGAGCACCTGCGAGAGAGCAGCGAGGAGAGAGAGAGAGAGACACCACAAAGCTGGGAGGGCTGCAGGCTCGCCATTCGGCGGACGCCATTCAGGGGCGACGCGGCACGGGGTCACGTGGTTCCCCGCACTGGCCGGAAGAGAAGGGCGAGGAAGCCCAAGTACGGCGGTGATGAGGGGGAAATAAAACCCCAGGCAGAGCAGCAGCAAAGAAAGGAGGAGCTCATGTGGTGGATTCCGGAGCCGGAACGGCTGAGTGAAATGCTGGAGCATGTTAAGGAGCTCCAGCAGATGATCCTCCACTTCCGGGATGACCGCGAAGCGGGCTCGGAGCTTTCTCCTCTCGTGCCAACACTCAGCAGCGAGCTAGCGTGTCAGCAGCCGCTGCCCGACGCACCGCCACCTTCCAGCTTCGAGGACAGCGAGCCAGCGTGTCTACAGCTGCTGTCCGACGCACCCGTCTTACTGCCGCCTTTCGGCTTTGAGGACAGCGAGCCAGCGTGTCTACAGCTGCTGTCCGACGCACCCGGATTACCGCCGCCTTTCGGCTTTGAGGACAGCGAGCCAGCGTGTAAACAGCTGCTGTCCGATACACCCGTTTTACCACCGCCTCCCGGCTTTGAGGACGACGTTGAGCCGTCGTTGAGCGCCGTGCACGCTCCAACGCCGCAGGAGAGCGCCGTGCACGCTCCAACGCTGCAGGAGAGCGCCGTGCACGCTCCAACGCCGCAGGAGAGCGCCGTGCACGCTCCAACGCCGCAGGAGAGCGCCGTGCACGCTCCAACGCCGCAGGAGAGCGCCGTGCACGCTCCAACGCCGCAGGAGAGCGCCGTGCACGCTCCAACGCCGCAGGAGAGCGCCGTGCACGCTCCAACGCCGCAGGAGAGCGCCGTGCACGCTCCAACGCCGCAGGCGAGCTCCGTGCAACCTCCAACGCCGCAGGCGAGCGCCGTGCACGCTCCAACGCCACCGCCCGGCTTCGAGGACAGCGAGCTAGCATGTCAGCAGCCGCTGTCCCACGCACATGTTCTGCCGCCGCCTCCCGGCTTTGAGGACGCTCCAGGGCCGTCGTCGAGCGCACTGCACGCTCCAGGACCGTCGTCGAGCGCACTGCACGCTCCAGGGCCGTCGTCGAGCGCACTGCACGCTCCAGGGCCGTCGTCGAGCGCACTGCACGCTCCAGGGCCGTCGTCGAGCGCACTGCACGCTCCAGGGCCGTCGTCGAGCGCACTGCACGCTCCAGGGCCGTCGTCGAGCGCACTGCACGCTCCAGGGCCGTCGTCGAGCGCACTGCACGCTCCAGGGCCGTCTACGAGCGCAGTGACCGCTCACACGCCGTCTACGAGCGCAGTGACCGCTCCCACGCCGTCTACGAGCGCAGTGACCGCTCCCACGCCGTCTACGAGCGCAGTGACCGCTCCCACGCCGTCTACGAGCGCAGTGACCGCTCCCACGCCGTCTACGAGCGCAGTGACCGCTCCCACGCCGCCTACGAGCGCAGTGACCGCTCCCACGCCGCCTACGAGCGCAGTGACCGCTCACACGCCGTCTACGAGCGCAGTGACCGCTCCCACGCCGTCTACGAGCGCAGTGACCGCTCCCACGCCGTCTACGAGCGCAGTGACCGCTCCCACGCCGTCTACGAGCGCAGTGACCGCTCCCACGCCGCCTACGAGCGCAGTGACCGCTCCCACGCGGTCGTCGAGCGCAGTGACCGCTCCAACGCCTGCGTCGAGCGCAGTGACCGCTCCAACGCCTGCGTCGAGCGCTTCTCCAGCCCTGCAGCCGCCGAGCACGCTTCCAGCTCAGCAGCATCCGAGCACGCTTCCAGCTCAGCAGCATACGAGCACTTCTCCAGCTCTGCCGCCGCCGAGCACTTCTCCAGCTCTGCCGCCGCCGAGCACGCTTCCAGCTCTGCAGCAGCCGAGCACTTCTCCAGCTCTGCAGCAGCCGAGCACTTCCCCAGCTCTGCAGCCGCCGAGCACGCTTCCAGCTCTGCAACCGCCGAGCACGCGTCCAGCCCAGCAGCCACAGAGCAGGCCTCCAGCCCCGTCACCCAGCCTCCTGGATAGGAGGCTAAAGGTAGAACATTGGGTTGGGTGTCCGGGGCCTCCGGTGATGCTCCGGAGGAGCATTTTTGGGAGGGGGGTAATGTAACGGTTAACCGCTAGATGGCGCCAGAGCGCCATTTATACTTTTGTTGGGTTTTGAGTTGTAGTTTGTTTTTCGTTTAGTTTTCACTACATTTCCCGGTTTGCACCTCGGTCAGGTGACGTAGAAGATCACCTGAACCGAGGGAAGTTAATTTGATGATTGTTATGTTTAGTTATAAATAGCCTGGCTGGACTCCAGTCAGGCGTCTGGCAACCGTTATTATACGTTAGTTTGTGTTGGTGTGTATTTTGTTTATGTTTATTTGACAATAAAGAACTTTGTTAACCGTCAGCTTGCCTCCGCGATCATGCCTCACACCCACGGCCGACACAGACGTAAGGGGAAACGTGACACTGACATTTACAGTAATGTGACAAAATGGGTGAGGCTAAACTCAGGATGGACAAATCAGAGATGTATTAATTAGACCATCAGGCAATTAAAATGTGCTGCCCAGTGGGCTATTTTCTCAGTTGTTTAATGACTTAAAAGTATGACAAACTAACTGTGCATTAATACAGACTATGGAAAATGAGAAGTATTTCACATCCTGTGAGATTTATGTTGAACAATTGTTTTATTTTATCTTCTGTAGTGGTGAGACATTGTTTTTGTGCCATTGACAAAAAAGGTAAAAAGTCTGTCCATTATTTATTGTCTGAGCTGTGGTCTCCTTTTGTTACATACAGCATGAAGAGATTACGTGATCTACTGTCTTTGTTTTCTTTTGATGAAGTGCTTGAATGGGAGGTGACTGGATGTTGTGCTGGCATTAAAAGCATAGACAGAGGTGGAAAGTAACGAATTACATTTACTCGCGTTACTGTAATTGAGTAGCTTTTTTGTGTATTTCTACTTTTTAAAGTAGTTTTAAAAATCTGTCATTTTATTTTTACTTAACCCTCTGAGGTCCGGGGTGATTTTGGGGCCCTTGAGATGTTTGGACATGCTCTGATATTTGTGCTTTTTTCAGCTACTTATAATATATTATTGACCAACCTGTATTTTTCTTGTAATCAGTACAAACTGTTCTACAATAATACGTGACCAAAATGAATGTACGTGTTTGCATTTTTTAGGAAAAAAATATTATGCGTGGTTAGTAAGTTTTGTGAAAAAAAAAGTAGCTGAAATAAGGCCATGAAACTCATACAGACAATTTGTTCACAAGACATTGTTTCACAAGGGCTGGTGAACTAGTGTTTTTGCTTCAAAATGATGTGAAAATGATCTTGTTTACTTGCTCACAGAAAACAATATAGTGATTAACACTTTTTAAGTCACTTTTTGAGTGTAAAGGGTCTATGCGAGAAGGCGTGATCTATCATTACTAATGCAGTGATTCACACCTGAGAAGACAAAGGCCTGCATACTGATCTGCATAATGAGCCATCAGACAGGTATGTGACAGAGAGGAGAATTACAAGAAAGAATCTGAGGATAAAATAAGTTTATATATTTTCAGTGTTTAGGTTATTTGAGAATATATTTGACACACACAAAAAAATCTTCAGATTCATTTGCGAGTTCAGTTAAACAGTTTATTAGGAACAATCAAAGTTGACTTTTTAGCAGCATTACTGCAATCACTATAACAGAAAATATAGCTAACAATAATATATAGATATATAAACACACACACACATATATATAGGCCTATATACTGTATATTATAATATAGAAAACAACAACAGCTCTTTGTAATTACCAGAACAAATGACATTACCAACACTGTACTACATTTTTTCTACAATACACTACAGTTGACTATGATGAATATATTGTATTATATATTTATATAATATAGTTATATTTAACTAACATCTAGGATATACTGAATGTGCACTTACTCGTGGTTCTCCAGTGAACTCGAAACTGAACGGCACTCACGTGACTTTCTTGTGCACGGCGCCGGTGATGCGGCCACAGTCCTAAACAAAAAAGAACATTGAAACTTGAAGAATGGACGCGCATACAATCATTCACAAACAACAGCTGGTGAACAATTTGACCATCTGAAACACGGTCAAAACTATACAAAACACGTGTATATATATATATACAGTGGTGTGAAAAACTATTTGCCCCCTTCCTGATTTCTTATTCTTTTGCATGTTTGTCACACTTAAATGTTTCTGCTCATCAAAAACCGTTAACTATAAGTCAAAGATAACATAATTGACCACAAAATGCAGTTTTTAAATGAAGGTTTACGTTATTAAGGGAGAAAAAAACCTCCAAATCTACATGGCCCTGTGTGAAAAAGTGATTGCCCCCCTTGTTAAAAAATAACTTAACTGTGGTTTATCACACCTGAGTTCAATTTCTGTAGTCACCCCCAGGCCTGATTACTGCCACACCTGTTTCAATCAAGAAATCACTTAAATAGGAGCTACCTGACACAGAGAAGTAGACCAAAAGCACCTCAAAAGCTAGACATCATGCCAAGATCCAAAGAAATTCAGGAACAAATGAGAACAAAAGTAATTGAGATCTATCAGTCTGGTAAAGGTTATAAAGCCATTTCTAAAGCTTTGGGACTCCAGCGAACCACAGTGAGAGCCATTATCCACAAATGGCAAAAACATGGAACAGTGGTGAACCTTCCCAGGAGTGGCCGGCCGACCGAAATTACCCCAAGAGCGCAGAGACAACTCATCCGAGAGGCCACAAAAGACCCCAGGACAACATCTAAAGAACTGCAGGCCTCACTTGCCTCAATTAAGGTCAGTGTTCACGACTCCACCATAAGAAAGAGACTGGGCAAAAACGGCCTGCATGGCAGATTTCCAAGGCGCAAACCACTTTTAAGCAAAAAGAACATTAAGGCTCGTCTCAATTTTGCTAAAAAACATCTCAATGATTGCCAAGACTTTTGGGAAAATACCTTGTGGACCGACGAGACAAAAGTTGAACTTTTTGGAAGGTGCGTGTCCCGTTACATCTGGCGTAAAAGTAACACAGCATTTCAGAAAAAGAACATCATACCAACAGTAAAATATGGTGGTGGTAGTGTGATGGTCTGGGGTTGTTTTGCTGCTTCAGGACCTGGAAGGCTTGCTGTGATAGATGGAACCATGAATTCTACTGTCTACCAAAAAATCCTGAAGGAGAATGTCCGGCCATCTGTTCGTCAACTCAAGCTGAAGCGATCTTGGGTGCTGCAGCAGGACAATGACCCAAAACACACCAGCAAATCCACCTCTGAATGGCTGAAGAAAAACAAAATGAAGACTTTGGAGTGGCCTAGTCAAAGTCCTGACCTGAATCCTATTGAGATGTTGTGGCATGACCTTAAAAAGGCGGTTCATGCTAGAAAACCCTCAAATAAAGCTGAATTGCAACAATTCTGCAAAGATGAGTGGGCCAAAATTCCTCCAGAGCGCTGTAAAAGACTTGTTGCAAGTTATCGCAAACGCTTGATTGCAGTTATTGCTGCTAAGGGTGGCCCAACCAGTTATTAGGTTCAGGGGGCAATTACTTTTTCACACAGGGCCATGTAGGTTTGGATTTTTTTCTCCCTAAATAATAAAACCCCTCATTTAAAAACTGCATTTTGTGTTTACTTGTGTTATCTTTGACTAATAGTTAAATGTGTTTGATGATCAGAAACATTTTGTGTGACAAACATGCAAAAGAATAAGAAATCAGGAGGGGGGCAAATAGTTTTTCACACGACTGTATATATATATATATATATATATATATATATATATATATATATATATATATAAAATAATAAAACTTTAGACAGATCGTAATCAGATTTTATTGCGGGCTTGTAAGTAGCATGCATATTTAATATTTTAACCAATTTTACTCTTGCTGGCATTTAGTATTTTCCAAATGTACATATAAAATATAGAGCAATGATGGTGAGAATAAAAGACTTACTCGTCAGGAATTACATCCTCCGTTGAGTCCAGACGTTGTTCTAAATAAAGCCGTTCCTCGTCTGAGTCTTGCTCTTCCTCTGATTAGAAAGTAAAGTCTTCATCGCTGTCCAGAACCATATGAAGCGCTTCTTCACCCGTGTAGCGTGACATCATTCAAACGCAGAAACAGTAAGTAAGATGCAGCTTGTTGTTTTATGCCCTGGGGGTGTGTACGTGATCACCTGCCTCACCTCACGTCATTTCCATATGAACAGCGCGCGCGCAGGGAGGCGGGAGCACATTAGCTGTAATGAGCCGATACAGGAGAATCTGTACCACTCCTTACTTTCATACGGATTACATAAAAGCAGATTATTTGTTTTCACGGTGACCTGCATCATTTAAAAGTAGACACTTTAAGCTTTCTATAGATGTATTTCTCATGTCTGTGTGTGCAGTATTCGCGGAGTTTCAGTTCATTTTAGTGACGTGTTTCAAAAAGATTTTGGCGGAGACTGAGACGGCTGAAAGCGCACCCGGTTTATTTTATTTATTTTATTAATGCACAAAGTTTTCTTTTTAACATGTGTGCATACAAAAAAAAGTAGACACTTTACAGATTCGATTAATATATAGATCTTGTCTGTACGATCAAAACTGAAAGTGTAATTTAAGTTCTTATTGGCGTCATCAGGGGAAAACACCTCAAAACGCATATATGCGTTCGCGGACCTCAGAGGGTTAAAGTAGTTTCAAAATCTGTAATTTTATTTTTACTTAAATACGTTTTGTTTGAAGAATTGTAATTCGCTACATTTTAAATCATATTCGCTACTGAGTAAAAAATAAATGAATGAAAATGCTAAAATAATAAAAAAAATATTATCCTTTGTATACAGTAAATGCTCTGTTGCGCCGCGTGTGTGTATCATGTCCTGGTCGCGCGTCGCTCCAGACTCCACTCCAGGTTTTCTGACTGTCTCCACATCGGCAGCTACCTGACCTTCCACACGGTCGCTTCCGCCCTGAGAGTGACGTCATCGACTACCGCGACCATAGATAAACCGGAGAGAGACGCGGGAAAAAAGAAAGATTGTGATTTTGGCGTTTTGATATTTGGTTGTATATTCCGGTTTTGACTTTTTGCCTCCCATTAACTTTGATTATTGCTTTGTCCCTTTGGTTTGGTTGGTCTTTGTATATATTTGTAGATAATTTCACTGTTTTTGGTTTGGGAGTCCGGGAAGGTACCTGTATTTTTGTTTGTGTGTTTTCTTTATTATTTTTTTGCAGGTAATCTAGCTACTAAATATAAATTCCATTTTGTTTATTATTTTGGCCTGGGTCAACGCTGAATCTGATCCTCTTCCTCCTGTTGTGTGAGTGTGTGTGTGTGTGTGTGTGCGTGTGTGTGTGTATATATACAAACCTCATTATTTCATCAGTTAATGATTGGATCTAGTTCTTTCTGCCATATGCAACCATTTCCATACAGTTTAAAATAGAACCCTGAACCATTCTTTTGCTGTATGGCCCTAGACTGGGACGTAACACGATATTTAAGTGACCACTTTGATTTTCAAGCACAACAAAGACAGCAGCTTTATTATGCAAAGGTGTTCCTTCAGTTAAAAACAACTAGTTTGAGATTTACATCTGCACATCTTTTTTGAACTATGTTAGAATGCCTCATCCCACCCCCGCTGTTAAAAAATAAAAAAGTAACTCGGTAACTTTTACTCTGAGTAAATTTTTTAATGAGCTACTTTTTACTTTTACTTGAGTAGATTTTTATAATGGTAACTTTACTTGTACTTAAGTAAAATTTCACTGAAGTAACAGTACTTGTACTTGAGTACAACATTTTATTACTCTTTCCACCTCTGCTAATTATATATGTTAACATTGCAACGTTAAATAAAACAGCTAAACTAACTGTGACATTCCTTCACAGTCTACCATGGCTGAAGATTAATCTAAGATATAAATTCCTGACTGAAGCTGAATGAGCAGTATCATGTAGAAATTTAGCTTCTGTCACCCTTCCAAACCAAGGAGCGTTTGTTTGAGATGGCTTTGAGATGGAATAATGGAAGGTTAAAACCACGTCAGAGTGGACATACTGTAATGTAGGTTCAATATACAACAAAACGTCTCGGGTTACTTTGCAGTAACCCTGTTCCCTGAAAGGCGGGAACGAGATGCTGCGTAAAACGCTATGGGAACCATTTTGTCGCGTTGCCGGTCGTGAAGCATGCTGTGTAAACACGCCAAAGTTTTTTCCTACATATAACCTCGACCAGGTGACGTCATCTGATTAGATGCAGGTGGAGGTTATAAATACAGGTTAGCCGGCAACAGAACCTCAGAGTAATTTGTCTGAACGGCCGTCCGGTCACGTGGTAGTGCGGCATTCGGACGCAGCATCTCGTTCCCGCCTTTCAGGGAACAGGGTTACTGCAAAGTAACCCGAGACGTTCCCTTTCAAGGCTACACTTGATGCTGCGTAAAACGCTATGGGAACGAGAATACCAATGCCGCCGCACTACAGGTGTCTGGACCCCAAGGTTGTGTAGCGTGTGCGCACAAAGCGAAGAAGGTCTCAGAACTATGCCTGGGCAGCTAACTCGGGGGCAGTGAGCCTGGAGTAGCATGAACATTTAAGATTATAAATGTAAGAAATGTGTGCGGGGAGGACCAACCCTTCGCGCCACACAATTACTGCAGGGGATACCTCCTGCTGGTGAGACTGGGACGATCACCCTGGTTGGGTGAGCCCTGCTTCCCAGAGGCAAAGTGAACCCACGCGCCTCATAGGAGAGGGCAATATGCATCTCTCACCCAGTATAGTGGCGCTCTGACTTACGCCACTAGCTGATGCGGTGGACGTGAATCTGAAGAGCACATACTGGACAGTAAGTGAAGTTTCTCCTGCTCCGAAGCTGTAAAGGGCAGAGGACAGAAGGCTTCAAACAATGCAGTTAAGAACATCCTGAGGGTACTAGGGCACAAGCCCAAGGACAAGCTTTTCCTGCAGAAGCTCCAGCAGTGAAACCTTTCGGCAGTGGACTGGGTCTACTGTACCTGCTTGGCACACACTTGTTGCAGGGGAATACCTCTTGCTAATCCAATAGCTGAGGCGATCCCCTGGTTGAATGAGCCCTGATTCCTAGAGGCGAAGTGAGCCCACGCGCCTCATAGGAGAGGGCAATAGCATCTCTCATCCATAACATGTAGAAGCTGCTCTGACCTACGCCACTAGCTGATGCGGTGGACGTAGATCTGAAGAGCACAAGCTGGACACAGCAAGTGAAGTCTCTCCTGCTCCGAAGCTGTAAGCGCGGAGGACAGAAGGCTTCAAAAGCAATAGGGTGCCTGTTGGGTTTATAGAGCTTTCGGAAGATAGTTGAGAGAGGATGCAGTCACGTACGTCCTGAGAGTACTAGGGCACAGACCCGAGGATGGAAACTCCAGCACTGAAACAATTCGGCAGTGGACTGGGTTTACCTGCTTAGCAGGCAGTTGCTGCAGGGGAATACCTCTTGCTAGTGCAATAGATGAGGCAATCCCCTTGGCTGAAAGAGCCCTGATTCCTAGAGGCGAAGTGAGCCCACACGCCTCATAGGAGAGGGCAATAGCATGTCTCTTCCAGAACATGTAGAATCTGCTCTGACCTACACCACTAGCTGATGCGGTGGACGTAGATCTGAAGAGCACAAGCTGGACACAGCAAGTGAAGTCTCTCCTGCTCCGAAGCTGTAAGCGCGGAGGACAGAAGGCTTCAAAAGCAATAGGGTGCCTGTTGGGTTTATAGAGCTTTCGGAAGATAGTTGAGAGAGGATGCAGTTACATACGTCCTGAGAGTATTAGGGCACAGACCCGAGGACGGAAACTCCAGCACTGAAACAATTCGGCAGTGGACTGGGTTTACCTGCTTAGCAGATACTTGCTGCAGGGAAATACCTCTTGGTAATGCAATAGATGAGGCAATCACCATGGTTGAAAGAGCCCTGATTCCTAGAGGCGAAGTGTGCCCTCATAGGAGAGGGCAATAGCATCTCTCATCCAAAACATGTAAAAGCTGCTCTGACCTACGCCACTAGCTGATGCGGTGGACGTAAATCTGAAGAGCAGTAAAAGGTGAAGCATATCTTGGAAGGCAAGAGGTCCGCCTTGCTACATGAAAATCTCTCCCTGACTACTTCGGACTGGGGTTCCCATTCCCCGTGTGTCAGAGATAGAATGGACAGTACTACTGCTCCCGCATCCATGCTGGAATGTAAATCGCCCTGAGGGACAGGAACCTGGTGCGCTAGCTGTTAGCGGCGCGAGCACAGTCCGCCCTGGCGATAATATATGAGACTGCCATTGTGTTGTCCACTGCACTAGGACATGGCAGCCTCTCAACTGCTGGAGGAAGTGGTTTAGGGCCAGAAATAGAGCCATCATCTCGAGGCAATTGATGTGCCGTGCGAGAAGATAGCCTCTCCAGCTCCCTTGGGCTGGACGGTCATCTGAGACCGCACCCCAGCCTGTGAGGGAAGCATCTGTCGTTAGCCTCAGCGATGACAAGATGAACTTAGAGTGGGACCCAGAGTAGAGACCGGGGTCTGAACCACATAGAAAGGGTACGAAGCACCTGGCGCATAACCCATAATGGGGATTGGCCCTAGTGAAATCCCCTGGTTCTTAGCCACAACTTTGAATGCTCTCATGTGCAGAAGGCCCAAAGGTGTCACCGTGGATACAGCTGCCATGAGAGCTAGGATGTCTGAAAGTGATGGTCACTTTCTGGTCTAGCTTGTTTTCCTTGAGGGTGTTGAGAATGGGTTCGACACGAGCGGGAGACAGCTGTGCCCGCTTACGACCGAATCCCATATGGCACCCAATGTGTTGTCCTCTGAACAGGAAAGAGCACGCTTTCGTGGTGTTGGGTCCCAATCCTGAGAAGAGAGATGAGCTAGGACGACATGCTGATGTCGAAGCACTAGCCACCGGATGCCCTGGGACTCCTGTAAGAACCAGGGCTAAATCCATGCATTTTGTATATGTGCGGGTGAGCTAGACCAATGGAAGGACCCGATACTGGTAAGCTTCACCCTCGAAAGCGAACCTCAGGATCTTCCTGTGTTGTGGCAATGTTTCTGTATGAAAGTAAGCATCCTTAAATCGATTGTCAGAAATCAATCGCTTGGTAGGGTTGAGAGCAATCACCTTGACAGTCAACATTTGAACTGTATTCATTGATTTTCAGATAGCGGGAGAGTCCGCAGAATCTGAAAAATTGGACGCAGCCCCCATTCCTCTTGGGAACCAAGAATACCGACTGTAGTAACATGTTCCATGGCCCCCTTCCCCGGCAGCTTTGTCAGCAGATGCGCACTTTCTGGTTTCATGGAAGTGGAGACACCATTGAAAACACAGAGGGTGAAGTGAGAACTGAATCCTGTAGTTCCTCTCTCCAGTGCTTAGTACCCAAGGAGATATACTTGGCAGTAGCTTCCACGCTGCCAGTTTCTCAGAAAAGGGCAAAAGTTTCGGTGGCTTGGTTAAACGGGGGGGGGGGGGGGGGGGGTTGGTTAGATGTTCGGCATCCTGAAACATGGCAGGAAAAAACCGAAGAACTAACAGCCTATTGGAGAAAAAAATCTTCAGATTCATTTGCGAGTTCAGTTAAACAGTTTATTAGAAACAATCAAAGTTGACTTTTTAGCAGCATTACTGCAATCACTATAACAGAAAATATAGCTAACAATAATATATAGATATATAAACACACACACACATATATATAGGCCTATATACTGTATATTATAATATAGAAAACAACAACAGCTCTTTGTAATTACCAGAACAAATGACACTACCAACACTGTACTACATTTTTTCTACAATACACTACAGTTGACTATGATGAATATATTGTATTATATATTTATATAATATAGTTATATTTAACTAACATCTAGGATATACTGAATGTGCACTTACTCGTGGTTCTCCAGTGAACTCGAAACTGAACGGCACTCACGTGACTTTCTTGTGCACGGCGCCGGTGATGCGGCCACAGTCCTAAACAAAAAAGAACATTGAAACTTGAAGAATGGACGCGCATACAATCATTCACAAACAACAGCTGGTGAACAATTTGACCATCTGAAACACGGTCAAAACTATACAAAACACGTGTATATATATATATATATATATATATACAGTGGTGTGAAAAACTATTTGCCCCCCTCCTGATTTCTTATTCTTTTGCATGTTTGTCACACAAAATGTTTCTGATCATCAAACACATTTAACTATTAGTCAAAGATAACACAAGTAAACACAAAATGCAGTTTTTAAATGAGGGGTTTTATTATTTAGGGAGAAAAAAAATCCAAACCTACATGGCCCTGTGTGAAAAAGTAATTGCCCCCTGAACCTAATAACTGGTTGGGCCACCCGTAGCAGCAATAACTGCAATCAAGCGTTTGCGATAACTTGCAACGAGTCTTTTACAGCGCTCTGGAGGAATTTTGGCCCACTCATCTTTGCAGAATTGTTGTAATTCAGCTTTATTTGAGGGTTTTCTAGCATGAACCGCCTTTTTAAGGTCATGTCACAACATCTCAGTAGGATTCAGGTCAGGACTTTGACTAGGCCACTCCAAAGTCTTCATTTTGTTTTTCTTCAGCCATTCAGAGGTGGATTTGCTGGTGTGTTTTGGGTCATTGTCCTGCTGCAGCACCAAAGATCGCTTCAGCTTGAGTTGACGAACAGATGGCCGGACATTCTCCTTCAGGATTTTTTGGTAGACAGTAGAATTCATGGTTCCATCTATCACAGCAAGCCTTCCAGGTCCTGAAGCAGCAAAACAACCCCAGACCATCACACTACCACCACCATATTTTACTGTTGGTATGATGTTCTTTTTCTGAAATGCTGTGTTACTTTTACGCCAGATGTAACGGGACACGCACCTTCCAAAAAGTTCAACTTTTGTCTCGTCGGTCCACAAGGTATTTTCCCAAAAGTCTTGGCAATCATTGAGATGTTTTTTAGCAAAACTGAGACGAGCCTTAATGTTCTTTTTGCTTAAAAGTGGTTTGCGCCTTGGAAATCTGCCATGCAGTCCGTTTTTGCCCAGTCTCTTTCTTATGGTGGAGTCGTGAACACTGACCTTAATTGAGGCAAGTGAGGCCTGCAGTTCTTTAGATGTTGTCCTGGGGTCTTTTGTGGCCTCTCGGATGAGTTGTCTCTGCGCTCTTGGGGTAATTTTGGTCGGCCGGCCACTCCTGGGAAGGTTCACCACTGTTCCATGTTTTTGCCATTTGTGGATAATGGCTCTCACTGTGGTTCGCTGGAGTCCCAAAGCTTTAGAAATGGCTTTATAACCTTTACCAGACTGATAGATCTCAATTACTTTTGTTCTCATTTGTTCCTGAATTTCTTTGGATCTTGGCATGATGTCTAGCTTTTGAGGTGCTTTTGGTCTACTTCTCTGTGTCAGGTAGCTCCTATTTAAGTGATTTCTTGATTGAAACAGGTGTGGCAGTAATCAGGCCTGGGGGTGACTACAGAAATTGAACTCAGGTGTGATAAACCACAGTTAAGTTATTTTTTAACAAGGGGGGCAATCACTTTTTCACACAGGTCCATGTAGATTTGGAGTTTTTTTTTCTCACTTAATAACGTAAACCTTCATTTAAAAACTGCATTTTGTGTTCAATTATGTTATCTTTGACTAATAGTTAACGGTTTTTGATGAGCAGAAACATTTAAGTGTGACAAACATGCAAAAGAATAAGAAATCAGGAAGGGGGCAAATAGTTTTTCACACCACTGTATATATATATAAAATAATAAAACTTTAGACAGATCGTAATCAGATTTTATTGCGGGCTTGTAAGTAGCATGCATATTTAATATTTTAACCAATTTTACTCTTGCTGGCATTTAGTATTTTCCAAATGTACATATAAAATATAGAGCAATGATGGTGAGAATAAAAGACTTACTCGTCAGGAATTACATCCTCCGTTGAGTCCAGACGTTGTTCTAAATAAAGCCGTTCCTCGTCTGAGTCTTGCTCTTCCTCTGATTAGAAAGTAAAGTCTTCATCGCTGTCCAGAACCATCTGAAGCGCTTCTTCACCCGTGTAGCGTGACATCATTCAAACGCAGAAACAGTAAGTAAGATGCAGCTTGTTGTTTTATGCCCTGGGGGTGTGTACGTGATCACCTGCCTCACCTCACGTCATTTCCATATGAACAGCGCGCGCGCAGGGAGGCGGGAGCACATTAGCTGTAATGAGCCGATACAGGAGAATCTGTACCACTCCTTACTTTCATACGGATTACATAAAAGCAGATTATTTGTTTTCACGGTGACCTGCATCATTTAAAAGTAGACACTTTAAGCTTTCTATAGATGTATTTCTCATGTCTGTGTGTGCAGTATTCGCGGAGTTTCAGTTCATTTTAGTGACGTGTTTCAAAAAGATTTTGGCGGAGACTGAGACGGCTGAAAGCGCACCCGGTTTATTTTATTTATTTTATTAATGCACAAAGTTTTCTTTTTAACATGTGTGCATACAAAAAAAAGTAGACACTTTACAGATTCGATTAATATATAGATCTTGTCTGTACGATCAAAACTAAAAGTGTAATTTAAGTTCTTATTGGCGTCATCAGGGGAAAACACCTCAAAACGCATATATGCGTTCGCGGACCTCAGAGGGTTAAAGTAGTTTCAAAATCTGTAATTTTATTTTTACTTAAATACGTTTTGTTTGAAGTATTGTAATTCGCTACATTTTAAATCATATTCGCTACTGAGTAAAAAATAAATGAATGAAAATGCTAAAATAATAAAAAAAATATTATCCTTTGTATACAGTAAATGCTCTGTTGCGCCGCGTGTGTGTATCATGTCCTGGTCGCGCGTCGCTCCAGACTCCACTCCAGGTTTTCTGACTGTCTCCACATCGGCAGCTACCTGACCTTCCACACGGTCGCTTCCGCCCTGAGAGTGACGTCATCGACTACCGCGACCATAGATAAACCGGAGAGAGACGCGGGAAAAAAGAAAGATTGTGATTTTGGCGTTTTGATATTTGGTTGTATATTCCGGTTTTGACTTTTTGCCTCCCATTAACTTTGATTATTGCTTTGTCCCTTTGGTTTGGTTGGTCTTTGTATATATTTGTAGATAATTTCACTGTTTTTGGTTTGGGAGTCCGGGAAGGTACCTGTATTTTTGTTTGTGTGTTTTCTTTATTATTTTTTTGCAGGTAATCTAGCTACTAAATATAAATTCCATTTTGTTTATTATTTTGGCCTGGGTCAACGCTGAATCTGATCCTCTTCCTCCTGTTGTGTGAGTGTGTGTGTGTGTGTGTGTGCGTGTGTGTGTGTATATATACAAACCTCATTATTTCATCAGTTAATGATTGGATCTAGTTCTTTCTGCCATATGCAACCATTTCCATACAGTTTAAAATAGAACCCTGAACCATTCTTTTGCTGTATGGCCCTAGACTGGGACGTAACACGATATTTAAGTGACCACTTTGATTTTCAAGCACAACAAAGACAGCAGCTTTATTATGCAAAGGTGTTCCTTCAGTTAAAAACAACTAGTTTGAGATTTACATCTGCACATCTTTTTTGAACTATGTTAGAATGCCTCATCCCACCCCCGCTGTTAAAAAATAAAAAAGTAACTCGGTAACTTTTACTCTGAGTAAATTTTTTAATGAGCTACTTTTTACTTTTACTTGAGTAGATTTTTATAATGGTAACTTTACTTGTACTTAAGTAAAATTTCACTGAAGTAACAGTACTTGTACTTGAGTACAACATTTTATTACTCTTTCCACCTCTGCTAATTATATATGTTAACATTGCAACGTTAAATAAAACAGCTAAACTAACTGTGACATTCCTTCACAGTCTACCATGGCTGAAGATTAATCTAAGATATAAATTCCTGACTGAAGCTGAATGAGCAGTATCATGTAGAAATTTAGCTTCTGTCACCCTTCCAAACCAAGGAGCGTTTGTTTGAGATGGCTTTGAGATGGAATAATGGAAGGTTAAAACCACGTCAGAGTGGACATACTGTAATGTAGGTTCAATATACAACAAAACGTCTCGGGTTACTTTGCAGTAACCCTGTTCCCTGAAAGGCGGGAACGAGATGCTGCGTAAAACGCTATGGGAACCATTTTGTCGCGTTGCCGGTCGTGAAGCATGCTGTGTAAACACGCCAAAGTTTTTTCCTACATATAACCTCGACCAGGTGACGTCATCTGATTAGATGCAGGTGGAGGTTATAAATACAGGTTAGCCGGCAACAGAACCTCAGAGTAATTTGTCTGAACGGCCGTCCGGTCACGTGGTAGTGCGGCATTCGGACGCAGCATCTCGTTCCCGCCTTTCAGGGAACAGGGTTACTGCAAAGTAACCCGAGACGTTCCCTTTCAAGGCTACACTTGATGCTGCGTAAAACGCTATGGGAACGAGAATACCAATGCCGCCGCACTACAGGTGTCTGGACCCCAAGGTTGTGTAGCGTGTGCGCACAAAGCGAAGAAGGTCTCAGAACTATGCCTGGGCAGCTAACTCGGGGGCAGTGAGCCTGGAGTAGCATGAACATTTAAGATTATAAATGTAAGAAATGTGTGCGGGGAGGACCAACCCTTCGCGCCACACAATTACTGCAGGGGATACCTCCTGCTGGTGAGACTGGGACGATCACCCTGGTTGGGTGAGCCCTGCTTCCCAGAGGCAAAGTGAACCCACGCGCCTCATAGGAGAGGGCAATATGCATCTCTCACCCAGTATAGTGGCGCTCTGACTTACGCCACTAGCTGATGCGGTGGACGTGAATCTGAAGAGCACATACTGGACAGTAAGTGAAGTTTCTCCTGCTCCGAAGCTGTAAAGGGCAGAGGACAGAAGGCTTCAAACAATGCAGTTAAGAACATCCTGAGGGTACTAGGGCACAAGCCCAAGGACAAGCTTTTCCTGCAGAAGCTCCAGCAGTGAAACCTTTCGGCAGTGGACTGGGTCTACTGTACCTGCTTGGCACACACTTGTTGCAGGGGAATACCTCTTGCTAATCCAATAGCTGAGGCGATCCCCTGGTTGAATGAGCCCTGATTCCTAGAGGCGAAGTGAGCCCACGCGCCTCATAGGAGAGGGCAATAGCATCTCTCATCCATAACATGTAGAAGCTGCTCTGACCTACGCCATTAGCTGATGCGGTGGACGTAGATCTGAAGAGCACAAGCTGGACACAGCAAGTGAAGTCTCTCCTGCTCCGAAGCTGTAAGCGCGGAGGACAGAGGGCTTCAAAAGCAATAGGGTGCCTGTTGGGTTTATAGAGCTTTCGGAAGATAGTTGAGAGAGGATGCAGTCACGTACGTCCTGAGAGTACTAGGGCACAGACCCGAGGATGGAAACTCCAGCACTGAAACAATTCGGCAGTGGACTGGGTTTACCTGCTTAGCAGGCAGTTGCTGCAGGGGAATACCTCTTGCTAGTGCAATAGATGAGGCAATCCCCTTGGCTGAAAGAGCCCTGATTCCTAGAGGCGAAGTGAGCCCACACGCCTCATAGGAGAGGGCAATAGCATGTCTCTTCCAGAACATGTAGAATCTGCTCTGACCTACACCACTAGCTGATGCGGTGGACGTAGATCTGAAGAGCACAAGCTGGACACAGCAAGTGAAGTCTCTCCTGCTCCGAAGCTGTAAGCGCGGAGGACAGAAGGCTTCAAAAGCAATAGGGTGCCTGTTGGGTTTATAGAGCTTTCGGAAGATAGTTGAGAGAGGATGCAGTTACATACGTCCTGAGAGTATTAGGGCACAGACCCGAGGACGGAAACTCCAGCACTGAAACAATTCGGCAGTGGACTGGGTTTACCTGCTTAGCAGATACTTGCTGCAGGGAAATACCTCTTGGTAATGCAATAGATGAGGCAATCACCATGGTTGAAAGAGCCCTGATTCCTAGAGGCGAAGTGTGCCCTCATAGGAGAGGGCAATAGCATCTCTCATCCAAAACATGTAAAAGCTGCTCTGACCTACGCCACTAGCTGATGCGGTGGACGTAAATCTGAAGAGCAGTAAAAGGTGAAGCATATCTTGGAAGGCAAGAGGTCCGCCTTGCTACATGAAAATCTCTCCCTGACTACTTCGGACTGGGGTTCCCATTCCCCGTGTGTCAGAGATAGAATGGACAGTACTACTGCTCCCGCATCCATGCTGGAATGTAAATCGCCCTGAGGGACAGGAACCTGGTGCGCTAGCTGTTAGCGGCGCGAGCACAGTCCGCCCTGGCGATAATATATGAGACTGCCATTGTGTTGTCCACTGCACTAGGACATGGCAGCCTCTCAACTGCTGGAGGAAGTGGTTTAGGGCCAGAAATAGAGCCATCATCTCGAGGCAATTGATGTGCCGTGCGAGAAGATAGCCTCTCCAGCTCCCTTGGGCTGGACGGTCATCTGAGACCGCACCCCAGCCTGTGAGGGAAGCATCTGTCGTTAGCCTCAGCGATGACAAGATGAACTTAGAGTGGGACCCAGAGTAGAGACCGGGGTCTGAACCACATAGAAAGGGTACGAAGCACCTGGCGCATAACCCATAATGGGGATTGGCCCTAGTGAAATCCCCTGGTTCTTAGCCACAACTTTGAATGCTCTCATGTGCAGAAGGCCCAAAGGTGTCACCGTGGATACAGCTGCCATGAGAGCTAGGATGTCTGAAAGTGATGGTCACTTTCTGGTCTAGCTTGTTTTCCTTGAGGGTGTTGAGAATGGGTTCGACACGAGCGGGAGACAGCTGTGCCCGCTTACGACCGAATCCCATATGGCACCCAATGTGTTGTCCTCTGAACAGGAAAGAGCACGCTTTCGTGGTGTTGGGTCCCAATCCTGAGAAGAGAGATGAGCTAGGACGACATGCTGATGTCGAAGCACTAGCCACCGGATGCCCTGGGACTCCTGTAAGAACCAGGGCTAAATCCATGCATTTTGTATATGTGCGGGTGAGCTAGACCAATGGAAGGACCCGATACTGGTAAGCTTCACCCTCGAAAGCGAACCTCAGGATCTTCCTGTGTTGTGGCAATGTTTCTGTATGAAAGTAAGCATCCTTAAATCGATTGTCAGAAATCAATCGCTTGGTAGGGTTGAGAGCAATCACCTTGACAGTCAACATTTGAACTGTATTCATTGATTTTCAGATAGCGGGAGAGTCCGCAGAATCTGAAAAATTGGACGCAGCCCCCATTCCTCTTGGGAACCAAGAATACCGACTGTAGTAACATGTTCCATGGCCCCCTTCCCCGGCAGCTTTGTCAGCAGATGCGCACTTTCTGGTTTCATGGAAGTGGAGACACCATTGAAAACACAGAGGGTGAAGTGAGAACTGAATCCTGTAGTTCCTCTCTCCAGTGCTTAGCACCCAAGGAGATATACTTGGCAGTAGCTTCCACGCTGCCAGTTTCTCAGAAAAGGGCAAAAGTTTCGGTGGCTTGGTTAAACGGGGGGGGGGGGGGGGGGGGGGGTTGGTTAGATGTTCGGCATCCTGAAACATGGCAGGAAAAAAACGAAGAACTAACAGCCTATTGGAGACTGGTGTTGCCCGAAACACCAGTGGTGGCGGAGCAAGAACACCGACCTCCTGGGGGTGGCAGGGAGAACACTTATTCGTTTGAAAGGAATTCTGGGTGCCTCTCCCTATTGGGGGGCCACCCCCATTTATTTTATTTTACACATATACATATATATATATATATATATATATATATATATATATATATAAATCAGTCTGACCTCCTGGGGCCAATCTTTACGAGGAGGTGCCCGGGTCCAAAAAAAAAAACACACTCCTTGTGTTTACCCCTCGCAAGAGTCAGACCCGGTCGAGACTGGGTGGCCGACAATCCCGACTCTTGAGCACGGCGGGGAGGGAATTTCCCAAAAGCTTGTTCGTATAACTTCGCCCCAGAACCTAGTGGCGGCTGAGTTAACGACATCGCTAAACAGGCCGGAAGGCGAGATAGGGGCATTAAGGAGAAATGCACAATCCTATCCTAGATGTGCCTGAGATTTAGCCACAGCTGCCTCCTGTGAAAACCGTAGCAGCCATAAAACGGCCGATAACACGAGCCGTCTGCTTTGTTGCACAAAGAGACAAGTCTGTAGCTCGGCATAATTCCAATATGCCTTATCTTGAAGAGCCCCGCCAGTACTCAAGTCTCTCAGCAGGTCAGCCTGGTAGGCCTGCAAAACCGCCCTGGTGTGCAGAGGAGCACCAAGCTGACCTACTGCCTGAAAAGCTTTTCCCTCCAGGGAAGATAAAAGTCTACACAGCTAGAAAGGAAATATAAGCTTACCAGGGAGGATGATGTCCCAGGAGAGAGATAGCCTGTGAAGCGTCTCTACTATCTGGGCGTCATCATATAACCCCGCGTTTCCACATCAACTATATTTAAATAAATAAATAAGTTGATGGCAGGAAAAACACGGGATGAATACAGCTTACTCCATGAAAGGGTTAACTCATATGGAGAGAACTAAGAGGAAAGCGTCGTTGAGGCTCCGCCCCCCCGGCCACCCGACAGAAGCTGCCGTCTACTGTTTTTTTTTTTTTTTTTAAGTGCTTAAGGCTATTTTCATCTCCGCTAAGCAAGAGAGGAATCCTCGTGATGAGAACGCGGAAGAAAGGGGGCTTACCTCCGTCTTGCCGCAGCTCTGTCAGATGCACGAGTTTTAAGCCAGGAATGCGCGTCTCGCAGCTTCTCACGGAATGCGCGGCGCGCGCAGCACTAGTCGAAGCAGTGTAGAGATCACACTCCGATATGGATTATCACACACGGAGGGATATCTAGTTTAAACTCGTCATATTGGTGAGTTAAACATCTTATTTTGCTGGTTTAAACACAAACACGCTCACAACAAGGCTTTGAAGACAAATGATCTGAGGTTCTGTTGCCGGCTCACCTGTATTTATAACCTCCACCTGCATGCTTCACGACCGGCAACGCGACAAAATGGTTCCCATAGCGTTTTACGCAGCATCGAGGGATGCCTTTCAGGGAACAGACTGTTTAGTTCATACATAGTGTAGTGACTTTACAATACACTACAGATCATGATGTGGTTCAACTGAATAATAATTTACTGACTCACTTGTATTTGAAGTGTTGCAGCTCCAGGGGTCTCAGTTTGATCTTGAGCTATGTTCGATTCTGTCTATGTGGAGTTTCATGTGCTCATGTCTTATTGGTTTCCTCCAGGTTCTCATTTTCCTAGAAGCTCCCACCAACCTGCATGTAGATGGATCATCTAGATTTTATTATTGGGTTTCTGTTTTGTCGTCTATTGTGATCTATGGCATTGTATTTTACTCTTTTTCTTTATCTGTCCATTTATGCAGTTCTTCAATCAGCCTGTGATTTAGCAGAAGCACAGAGGATAAAGTATGCACAAACAGGGAAAGAACTGCAGTTAAGGTTCACATCAAACATCAGAATTGGAAAAAAAAAATTATATTAGTGACCATAATTGCATGGTTGTCTGTGCCAGATGTGCTGGTTTGAGTATTTCTGAAATAGCTGATCTTCTAGTATTTTACATTGAACAGGTTGAGTTTAATTCAGAATTCTTTTCCGAAAAACTAAAACTATTTTATATTTTATGGTTCAGCCTTTAGTTGTCACTTGTGCATTACTGCAGAGTAAAGTGGATTATTCTTTGTATATCACAGCTTCTTGTTAGTAGGCTGGCATCTAAGAGCAGGGTCAGCCATTATACTGTATGGCCCACCTGGACCAGACAGGGTTAAGGGCCTTTCTCAAGGGCCCAACACCAGCAACCTGGCAGAGCTTGTGCTCAAACCGCCAACCCTCAAATCAGTAACTCTGTGCCTTAACACTGAGACATCACTGCCCCAAATAATAGTAATTAAAAAAAATCGTTGAGTGACAAGCACATGGAAGCACCTTGTTGATGAGAAAAGTTTGATGAGATTGGACTGACAAGCCGAGAGGAAGGCTAAAAAGCTTAAATAACCATTTAGAGAATGTGGAACATTAAGGACAGATTAAAAAGGCATCTCCTTATCTTCAATTGTCCGGTCAATCCATAGTTAATTATCGATCACATAATTGTTTACTCTTTTTAAAGAAGAATTGAAGATCAAATTCAGCTCAACTTGAAAAACCCACCCAAAAAACAACAGAACTGTAAAGAGGTAAATGCACTCATTAACATCCTGGTATTGTAGGTTTCTTTATCAATGCCCCAAATGTGAATGCGAAGTGTGATTTTACACTTCAAAGACGATCTGACCACATTATGAGCTCTTTCCTTGTATCTAGGCAACCTGGATTATAGGCCACATTACTGAGTGGACAATCAGGGCAGTTGAGACTTTACATGATATATGTTTTTTTCTCAGCAGGGAGTCTGAAGGCCCTCTAAAGAGGCCAGCTAGTGAAAGAGCCACGAACTTGCATGCTATTAAAAGAACAACGCATCAGGCATGCAAATGTGAAAAGACTGAAATTGAACTCTAACATGTTAGAAAGGTCCTCCATAATAAGCCTGCTGATAAGAGCTGAGTAAGATTCCTGACTTCCTGAGCAGAACGCACACACTCTGATTCAGCAGGTTTCTCTGTGTTGAGTTTGACTGAAATTACAGTTAACATAACGATTGTAAAGTATAAAAGCTACTATAAATCATGATGTTTTTGTTCGAACAGTCTTAATTTTGGATTATACAAAAGGCTTAATTTTTTAGTAAGCACAGACTGTGGGAAGATCTGTAAATTTTTCATTATGTTGACGATACCAGGGAAATGCTAAAAAAAACCTGACAGATGCACTTTAATGTCTAACAGTGATTTATTCCCTGTATTACGTGCTGACAGCAAGATCTTTGCAGGCTTTTCCAGATAAATGAGTTAAAAGTCACAGTAGAAGAAGTTTCTCGCACCAGACCTCTTAATACCGCTCGCCCCTCCAGAGGACCTTCCTGTCAGACTTAAAGGCAAATGACAGCCACTCGTCTCCTGTCTCCGTAAATACTTTCTCTGTCACTCCCCCCCCCCCGCAGATTCAAGCCTGGTTTCTATTTTTTAATCTGTGCTCTTTGACTTTAAGGAAAGAAAGTATTTCCCAGAAGAGTGGCTGCCAGAAAATGAGTCCCTTGGTGAAAATGACTTGTCAATGAAACCTCTAGCATAACTTCTTATTTGAGTTGAGGAATGTGATTGGGCCAAGATTTGGTTCATGAGGTAGACCATGATTGAGCACAGTATGACAGTCAGGCTTTACGCAGGCTTCAATCAGCTGAAGTGCCATCTAACCACTTTTAAATTGCACTTTGGTCGGTCAATTTAGTGTTCATGGTGTCTTTTAAATTGCTAAACTAACTATTTAAGCAGTAATGGTGAATGTGTCCCTTTCACCCTGTTCCGCACTTATTGTTCATTTAAAATATAGAAATCTCAACATTAGACCTGAACCTAAGGTCTAATAGATCTATATAAAAAATATTTTGGCTTACAAAAAATATATATATATAGTTTATTATGTTTTCAGATTTTTCAGATGGTAATTAATTTTCTCTAACAGCAGGTCATAAGGACATAAGTTCTAAGGTGGGAGGCAATTACCCTGCAGTTTTCGGGGCAGTGGTGGCTCAGTGTGTTAAGGCTCTGACTTACTAATCTGAAGGTCGGTGGTTCGAGCCTAGGTTGCCGCTGTTGGGCTCTTGAGCAAGGCCCTTAATCCTGTCTGGTTTAGGTGTGCCATACTGGCTGACCCTGCATTCTGACCCCAGCCTAATAACAAAAAAGTGGAATATGCGAAGAATAAAAAACTTCACTGTGCAGAAATGTATATGTGATGAATAAAGGCTGAACCTTTTTTCAGATAAATTGTTTTTATCATAACAATTGCTGATGTTATTCAATCAACATATTATTTAACATTAATTTAACATTAACATGTATTAATTTCATAACTGTAAGGGTTCACCACTAGAGGGCACTGTTTTTGTTTTGTAGTTTTTGTTGGTAGACTCAGTTTCCCAGAAGGCACCTCGGTCAGGTGATGCGGGTGCTCACCTGAACGAGGTAGCTCATTAGTTACGTTATAAATAGCTGGTTGTTCTGGGAAACTGTGTCGAGCATTATTACGGGTTCTGTTAAGTGGGTATTTGTTTTGTTTGGTTATGTTTTGTTTTAGTTTGTTTAGTTATAGTTGGGTAAAGTTGAGTTTGCATCTGTCTTGGTTTAGTTTGTCTCTTTGTTTCTGTCTCCTAGCAGGATTAGCCTCTAGGAGAATTACCCTCTTGTGTATTTACCCTCTCTTGTATGTTTAGTTCTTAGTCTGTATTATATGGTGAGCAAGCCGAGGGCGACAGTGGCAAGGAAAAACTCCCTGAGATGGTAATAGGAAGAAACCTTGAGAGGAACCAGACTCAACAGGGAACCCATCCTCATTTGGGTGAAACAGATAGCAGGAAATGATCTGCATTTATACAGTGTGTTAGGTGGCAGGCAGTTCAGCTATAATAGTTGATCTTAATTGGTGTTAAAATGGAGTCCAGGTAGCTATTGGAGACTCAGGTAGACGTGTAGGAAGTTCCAGTCCTGAACTATCGAATTGTCAAGTCCTCAGAGAAACCGCTGCCAACACCAGTCGAGGCCAGAACCGTCTTCTAGGTAGAGAGAATCATCCCCAGGCACCAGACGCATCCGAAGAGACACACGGGGCATCCATGTGATGAGATCTCCAACCAGAAGGATGGGTCAGACAGGTCCGGAGGGCAGAGGGAGTCTGGATCACTGGCAGCTCAGGAATGACATGTGTAGCTCGACAGAGAGAGAGAAAGAATGAAAGGGGGTGAGGGGGAAGAGAAGAAGAGGAAAGATGGCAGTTAGGTATGGTCACAGTCACATAATGTATAATGTGAATGTATATTTACTGTAGAGTGCAAGCAGAGACTCTGGCAGGACTAACTATGACAGCATAACTAAAAGGGAGAGCCAGAAGGAAACACAAATATGAGGGCTCCCTGAGATGTAAAGAAAACAATCACCTCACCGTTAACAAACCTGAGTGATCAAATGAGAGTGGGGAAGACAGCATCTAAACATATCAGTTCACCATAATACTCTACATCCATGAGTCCCCCAGATCTGCTCCTTAACCTAAGGCAAATCTATTTATAAAAATGCTTGGCTAAATAAATAGATTTTTAGCCTAAACTTAAACACTGAGACTGTGTCTGAGTCCCGAACATTATTTGGAAGACTATTCCATAATTTTGGGGCTTTGTAAGAAAAAGCTCTGCCCCCAGCTATAGTTTTCATAATACGCGGTACTGACAAGCAGCCTGCATCCTTTGATCGAAGTAGGCGTGGCGGATCGTAAGACACTAGCAGTTTGCTCAGATACTGCGACGCGAGACCATTTAATGCTTTATATGTCAAGAGTAGTATTTTAAAATCAATGCGAAATTTCACAGGGATCCAATGCAGTGAAGATAAGATAGGGGTGATGTGTTCATATCTTCTGGTTCTAGTGAGGACTCTCACTGCTGCATGCTGGACTAGCTGAAGCTTGTTTATGCATTGTTAGGATTTCTTGTTTTTGCTAGACCCCGTCTAGTCAGTGCTCAGCCTGTATTTTGCTTTCCGCCTGGATCCAGGGAACCCCTCAATAATACACAAGTCCGTGCTCAGTGAGACGTTCCAAGTTTATTGTGGGAGAGAGGAGTATATATACGCACACATACACAAAGAACCAAAGAAAAGGGTGCAGAAGTGTTTACATTTGGTCAGGAATGTTTAGAAAAGATAAGGTAAAGAAGAACATAAAATTGGGAGTAGCTCTGCATTTACAAGCGTTTAACAGTTTTACGACCTTTAACATCAACTACTATAGGATGTGTTTATTGAAAGTGCAGCTTGTGTCGAGGTAAGAGAAAGAAGTAACATTCTGTTCTCACGCACACAGAATATCATAAAACATACTAAAAATCAAATATTCCCTACAGTTCCCCCCTTTTATTCATAAGAAACATCGTTGAATAAAACTCAGAGCTTTCAAGAAGTCGCCGGCGGATAATAGGTCATTCGGACACGGCGCAGGAACATAACCTGAAACATACTTATACAAAAGTTTTTGCACACAGCGAAGAATGCATGGACCTAAAAGACACAACAGGTCTGAATCATTGGTATATTGCTTAGCGGTCCAATTAGCGAATCGCCAAAAAACATTATCATGTGGATGAGGTTGCACTATGTACAACAATCTCTCATTCAAGATTAAGAAGACAAAAAGAAACTTCATTCTAAGGCAGGAGAGGTTACCACCATACTCCAAGTGCTGTTTTATAAACTCTACAGAATGAAGTGTGACCAAAAGAATACACAGAAATATAACAGGTTGAGTGTAAACCTGTGTGTGTGAAAAATCTTGTTCGCAATGTCAAACATATAAATAACTACTAGTGGTGAACTATTGCCTTTCTTGACGCTACAGTGCTCAGAGTGCGGGCACGCCCAATCTGCACTCGTCCCACCTTACGAGGCGCTAAGACACCACCAGGAATGGTAAACTAATAGCAATAGTGAAGTCGTCCCGTGGCAACCCAAGACAATCCCTCTGTGTCACGTCACGGGTTGGTCATCACTGCAGCACGTCTTCAGTCTAGGAAACAACAAAATCACAGAGAAAGAAAGATAATAATACACAAACATTTATTCATCCTTTGATCTCACGCCGACAGGACATCTATTCAGCCTAGTAGCATGGATCCACTGTGGAAAAAGATCAGTTAGGACAGCAGTACGAGTAATTGCGATTATTTCTGCTGGTCCGTCATATTTACAATCTCCCAGTTTTCTGGGGGTCAAAGATCTTACCAGAACAGTATCTCCCACATTAAAAGGATGTGTGGGTTTTGTTGAGGGTACTGGAGTCACATTAGCAATTTGTTCATAATGTTTGTTCAGAGTATCTATTAGAGCAGCAGAATATTCAGCAATATGTACATCAAGATCAGTTGTTCCTATCGCGGGTTTACCTTTCCTCCATGGCACGGGAAAAGGTCTGCCAAATATAATTTCATGTGGTGACATGTGCACATCTTTTCTTGGTGTCATTCTCATTTCAGCTAGAACAGCAGGTAACAGATCAACCCAGGTTTTACTCCCCATAGTTTGCATTGCTTTAGTCAGTTTTTCTTTCAGTGTCCTATTTGTTCTTTCTACTATACCTGATGACTGTGGATGATAAGGAATGTGAAAATGCCAGGACAATGAAAGATATTTACACAAATTCTGTGTTACCTGTGATGTAAAAGGTGTTCCTTTATCCGAGTCAATAGCATGAGGAACGCCATAACGAGGTATTATTTCTTTCGCTAAGACTCGGGTCACCACCTTTGCATTCTCTCGAGTACACGGGAAAGCTTCCACCCACCTTGAAAACTTGTCTACCAAAACCAGAAGATATTTGAATGGGCCACATGCAGGCATATGTGTAAAATCAATTTGCCACTCTGCAAACGGAGCAGTAGGTAACAGAAGACTTTCGTGTTTACCTAAACCCTTTGGCACATTATTCTGAGCACACACCAAACATCTAGATATTAATAAATCTATTGTTCCAAGCATGTTAGCTATGCAAAAGAGTTTTTTCATATCTTCCTTAACCCCCCTTCGTGCACGATGTGTAACACCGTGGAACTCGCGCACGAGGAACGGAAGACAATGAGACGGCAGGCACAAACGGCCATCAGCACAATACCATAAACCATCAGAAGCAACATAGGCACCCTGAGCTTGCCAAAAAGAGGAATCATTCGGCATGGCTGAAGCTTGCAAAGACAATAAATCTACATCGGGAATCAAAGAGCTAGCAAGAAAAGATGTATTGATCAAATCAGAACCAGAATCAGGAAAGAAAATCTGTTGTTGAGCTGCTTTTTTAGCAATACGATCAGCTAGCGAATTCCCTCGCACTTCCATAGAGTCACCAGGAGAATGAGCCTTAGTTTTTACAATAGCAAGAGTACCAGGTAGATGGCATGCGTCTATTAAATCCTGAACAAGGGAAGAATGAGAAATTAGCTTACCCTCAGCAGAACGAAAACCCCTGGATTGCCAGATGCGGCCAAAGTCATGAGCGATACCAAAAGCGTAACGAGAATCAGTGTATATAGTGACATCTTTTCCTTCAGAAAGAACACACGCACGAGTTAGAGCAAAAAGTTCAGCTGCCTGAGCAGATGAGAAAGGGAGAGAGTAAGCTTCAATGGTTATATCTGGCAGTGCACACACAGAATAACCACAGAGAAATTTCCCATCATATGGTTTTGAACAGGAACCATCTACAAACAAAGTGTCACCAGTTGTTAATGGAGTAGAAGATAGATCAGGACGTATACTAGTGGAGTGAATAATCTCTGAACAACAGTCATGATCTGTGTCTATTAGCGTGTCGTCCTGTGCATTGATCAAGCGTGCCAGAGCATATCCGAGGGTGTCAAAAGAAGAGGTGGTTTTTATCTCTAAGTTACTTGTAGAACACAGGATAATCTCATACCCAGACCGTCTCTGAGCCGTCATGTGTTGTGTTTGAATGTTCTGTAGCACTTGTTTAACCTGATGTGGAGAATACAAAATTAAAGGATTAGAGAGAACAATCTTTTCAGCATCTTGTACCATCACCGCACAGGCGGCCACAGCCCTGAGACAGGCAGGCAAACCTTGTGCCACAGCATCTAAAGTTTTAGATAAGAAAGCACATGGTCTCATCCCCCCCCATGCTCCTGTGCCAATACAGCAGAAGCGGTGACCCCGTGCTCACACGCATATAGATGGAACGGTTTTTGATAGTTAGGCAGGCCCAGTGCTGGAGCAGAACATAGGGCCTTTTTCAGTTCCTTGTATGCTTCAATCATGTCAGCAGTCCATGTCAGAGGCTGTTGGAGCGGATCATTGTGTGAGATGGCTGTCCTGATGCGTTTATCGTAGAATGAGCAGTCAGGAATCCACTGACGACAGTAGTTGATCAGTCCCAGGAAAGCCATGAGAGCATGTTTAGTGCTGGGACGTTTAGTGTCGAGAATAACCTGGATTCGTTCCTTTGAGAGCCCTCTTTGGCCTTGGGAGAGTTCAAAACCCAGGTATTTTACAGTGTCTCTGCAAAACTGTAATTTAGTCTTTGATACCTTGAAACCCTTCTGTGCCAGGTGTTTCAGGAGACAAATGGTGGCTTCTTCGCAGACGGCAGGCGAAGCGGCAGACACCAGTAGATCATCCGCGTAAGATAGGACAACAGAATCAATGGGGAGAGTTAGATCACCAAGTGCATCTCTTACTACAGCCGAAAAAACAGCCGGTGAGTCAACACAACCCTGCGGAAGACGAGACCAGGTGAACTGCCGCCCCCTGTGGGTGAAGGCGAACAATTGGCTGTGTCTGTTTTTCTCAAATCTTGTGTAAATCTCCACGTACCATCAGGTTTCAGTACTGGATTAACAGGTGTGTTATAAGAACTTACACAGGGTTTAATAACACCCTGCTTGAGCAATGAGCTTAAAATTTCATCTATTCCTGAGGCCTTGGCCTCGGAGAGTGGATATTGTTTGATGTACACAGGTTGCAAATGTTTTAATTTAGCTTCATAAGGAACACAGTGTACTAACCCCACCTCATCCTTATGTTCAGCCCACAGACTGCTCAGCACACATTGAAGGCCAGCAGGAATAGAGCTGTTCTGTGAAGAAAGGAAACAATTATTTACACGCATATTTGTGAGGTGGGAAAAAGGAACTGAATCAGGCACTTCAACAGTGAGTTTTGCGCCAGAAAAAGTCAAGGACATGTGTAATCTGCTCATTAAATCGCGTCCTAGCAGATTAAAAGGACAATCAGGCATACAGACAAAACGATGAGAGAGATGAATTCCCTTATCTAAAGGACATGTTACAGTTACCTGAGGAGTGAAATAATTTCGTTGAGCAACCCCTTCAATTCCCACAGAGCTGATACTTTTATTCGAGAGCGGTCCCTCATAATCACGACCCAAAGACGACATTGTAGCTCCCGTATCCACCAAAAAAGAGAATACAGAACCATCTATACACAATTCTATAAAGGGCAACTCATTAACCTGAGGTGACTCAAAAGTACAAAGTAACATCGCGGGGCTGGAACTCTGCGGGCATCCCTATGCATCATATGCTCCTACCTGCATCCCTGAGAAGGGATTGGGTCTATATTGCTGCTGCTGTTGTTGTGATTGTACTCGCTGTGGTGGCTGCTGTGAAGGATTAGGAGAAAACACCTTATTAGCATCATGCCACTGATCATCATTCAATCGATTGTACACATTCTGTCCACTACGTCCCTCATCAAGGGCCTTCGTGCGACATTCACGAGCCCAATAACCTTCTTTATAACAATAATAACAATAACCAGATCTACGGGGTGCACTCTGACCCTGCAGACCTCCTCTACCTCTTCCACGGCCTCCTCGGCCTCCTCTACCCCCCTTTTTTTCCACCTCTGTGTCCTTCACTCTCCACAAACAAACATGCCACTTGTCTGTTTTCTAAAATACCGTCTCCTTCCAGTGTTCTCACACGCTCACCTAATTTTTTAATAGTCGTTGTAGAACGGTCTGACAATTGAAACTTTAAAATCTTCATGATTTCTGGTCAACAATTATTCAAGAAGGTGGTAAGGAAAAGCGGGTTAGGGTTTTCTTCAGGGAGGGGCATACCACCCAAAAGGGTCCAGGTCTCTCGAAACCTCTCGAGAAACCTGGATGTGGTCTCACTCTTTTCTTGTTTACAATTAGTTACCTGTGACAGATCCTGACTAGCTTGTTGACGTGCAAGAAGATAAGTAGTTAGCTCATCTTTTAAAAGTTTCATAGCCTCATTAGAATTACCCCAAAGAAAATCATATTCCTTCTTTTTTCGTCTCCCCCCTCCCTCTACGTCTTCATGTTTCACCACTACAGTCCATCTGTCTTTTTCAGGATCTAAACATTTTACCGTCTTTATCAAATCAGCCTCATCGTACCCATCTCCCAAAACCGATTGCAAAATAAAGCGATAATCTGCACCCACGAGCTGACAGTGCCTGGAAGCCTTTATCAGCATATCAACAAAATGCAAAGGTTTGTTGGGAGAAGGGAGCATCTTAATAATGTCCTTCAGCGTGCTTACGGATGGTGGAAGGATTTTTGGACCCTTTGGTCCCATAGAGAAAACAAACGCAGTGTTTTCTTGTCGAGGTTTGGGGCGAGACCTCTCATCCGGACCTTCATCGTCCGAGTTATCAAAATCCTCACCATCAGTATCCTCGGGATCATCCGAAAGAGGGCTCTCAGGAGTTCGTCCTGACACCTTCTTGGGAGTCGTTCCCTTTCCTGAGGCACACACTTCCGACGAAGGTGAGCACGGTTTTGTGGGTACGGGAGAGACAGGCACAGATGGGCAGCTCACAAAAGGATTAGTGGGATTCAAATTAGGATAAATTTTCTCAATTATTTGTTGGTTAGATGCTGATGTTACTATGTCAGCATGATATGGAGGAGGGATCGGAAAGGTTGAATGAACGGGCGGCTTGAATTTAGTTTCGGATGTGACCTTTGGAATCTTTTTCTTCTGTATTTTAGTTTCTTTTATGTCTAAGTATTTATCCCAAAGAGCTTTCATTTCTACCCATTTTTGATAACATGAACCCATGTAAGGATAATCCCATCCTGGGTCACCCATACCCTCATATATCTGAGAGTAAGCAGAGGCTAGATATTGAGGCTTAAAAGTACCTCCGCGGGGATAGGTTAAAAATTGAAATTGTGGTTCAGTTCACCCTGATAAATGATCAAGCCAAGGTGTGGTAAAATAAGTGAGTCCACACCTATTCATCCAGTCGCGCGGAACCTCTTCTGGGTCCGGCTTTGGATAAGTAGTTGTGTTCTTATTACCCATTTTATAAATGTGAATTAACCCGCGACAGTAAGAACCAATATCTTCAACAAAAAACACACAATACAACAACAAAAGACAACAAAAAGAGCTCAACAAAGACAAAAAAAACAAAAAAGAGCGGGCAACAGAATACAGCTTCCACACTATGCTTCAGTTCAAGGAACTTTTCAGAAGCGAGCGCGCGCTATACTGGCGTAAAAGCTACAAGACAATCCTCCCCCGTACTATATATGGTCCAGATACCAAAAACCAGGGAGCGTGCTTGCTCTATCCTTATAGAGAAAAATAAAAAAGCAGCACTCACCTGATTAGAGGTATCCCGGACGAGCCCCCAAATTGTAAGGATTTCTTGTTTTTGCTAGACCCCGTCTAGTCAGTGCTCAGCCTGTATTTTGCTTCCCGCCTGGATCCAGGGAACCCCTCAATAATACACAAGTCCGTGCTCAGTGAGACGTTCCAAGTTTATTGTGGGAGAGAGGAGTATATATACGCACACACACACACAAAGAACCAAAGAAAAGGGTGCAGAAGTGTTTACATTTGGTCAGGAATGTTTAGAAAAGATAAGGTAAAGAAGAACATAAAATTGGGAGTAGCTCTGCATTTACGAGCGTTTAACAGTTTTACGACCTTTAACATAAACTACTATAGGATGTGTTTATTGAAAGTGCAGCTTGTGTCGAGGTAAGAGAAAGAAGTAACATTCTGTTCTCACGCACACACAATATCATAAAACATACTAAAAATCAAATATTCCCTACATGCACCTAGCTGAACAACCAGACAGTAAGGCATTACAATAGTCCAACCTAGAGGTGATAAAAGCATGAACTAGTTTTTCTGCATCGTTTAGCGACAATATACTGTATTTCTTATCTTGGCAATATTTCTGAGGTGAAAGAATGCTATCCTGGTAATATTATCTACATGAGCTTCAAATGAAAGGCTGGAATCTATAATCACGCAGAGGTCTTTTACTGTTGCACTTGATGGAACAGAAAGGCCATTTAAAGTTACGTGTGATCTAAAATTTTACTCCTAGCTGTATGCGGTCCTATGACTAGAACTTCTGTCTTATCCGGATTAAGCAGAAGGAAGTTAATTAGCATCCAATTTCTTATGTCCTGCACACATTGCTCAACTTTAGTAAGCTGTTTTTTCTCATCAGGTTTTGCTGAGACATATAACTGTGTATCATCAGCATAACAATGAAAACTAATACCATGCTTACGGATTATGTTGCCCAGAGGAAGCATGTAAAGGGAAAAAAGCAGTGGGCCTAAAACTGAACCCTGCGGAACGCCAAACTCCACTAGAGAACATGCAGAATAATCACCATTTAAGTCTACATACTGATAACGATCGGTCAAATAGGATCTGAGCCAGGAGAGGGCTGTACCCTTAATTCCTACTACATTTTCTAATCTGTGAAGAAGAATAGCATGATCAATGGTGTCAAAAGCTGCACTGAGGTCGAGTAATACAACCACAGTTACACAACCCTGATCAGAGGCCAATAGGAGGTCTTTTACTACTTTAACGAGTGCTGTTTCTGTGCTGTGATAAGGCCTAAATCCTGACTGATACAGTTTATGTATGCTATTTCTATGTAGATATGAGCATAGGTGCTCCGCTACTATCTTTTCCAGAATCTTAGAGATAAAGGGGAGGTTTGATATTGGCCTGTAATTGGACAGCTGACAGGGGTCGGGGTCAGGTTTCTTAATTATTGGTTTGATAACTGCTAATTTAAAAGATTTTGGAACATAACCAATGCTGAGTGAGGAATTAATTATTCTCAACAATGGTTCTGTTATTGCTGGTACTATCTGTTTAAGAAAATGTGTCGGTATAGGATCTTAATACACAGGTTGATGAATTTGCAGAAGAGATGAGTGAAATTAGTTCATTCTCTTCAAGCGGAGTAAAGTATTCTAGGTTCCGATCTAACATGGCTAGGTTAACATCTGCATTAATTACATTGTTTGGTTTCAAAGCCTCAATTTTATGCCTATTATTAAAAATTTTATTATTAAAAAAGTTCATGAAGTCCTCACTATTGCATGATGTTGTTGTGGAGATTTCTGCAGTAGTCTTACTTCTGGTTAATTTGGCAACGGCATTAAATAAAAAGCTAGGATTATTTTAGTTATTTTCTATAAGAGTGGAGAGATAAGTTGATCTAGCTACACTAAGAGCTTTCCTATAGTTCAGGATGCTCTCTTTCCATGCTATTTGAAATACTAACAATTTAGTTTGACGCCATTTACGTTCTAATTTCCGAGCGGTCTGTTTTAAAGTGCATGGGTGATTGCTGGCACCTCTGATCTGAAGCTAGGATTGTTAAATATTAGATCTCTCGCATCAAAAGCAGTTATTGTTACAGGGAGCAAGTTTCTTATCTCTAATAATTTTTCTTTTAACTGGAGCTACATTATCTAAGGTACAACGAAATGTCGACTCTAAATATTCAGTCGCCTGATCGAGTTCTGTGGGGTCAGACGGTGATCTACTGTAATCGAAGTTGGTAACGCGGTAGCGTGGTGCTGTGCGTACATTATTTCTGTGACGGACACTTGAATTGATAATTGAACAAGATAATGCTCTGAGATAACTTCAGACAGTGGAATTGTGAATAAATTTCTTAAACTTAATCCGAAGAATATCCGCTGTGAGGGCTCTAATGCCGGAGTCGGGGGCTGGTTATCTCCGCCTGCGGCACCCAGACTGTCCGCTATGGGAATAACGCTGCTCTCGTGCTCTCTAACCCTCCGAATGCGCTCCTCTAATGCTAAAATCTTCTCCATCAGAGTGCTAACTAACACACACCTATCACAAGTAAAATTTTCACTAATGACGGAGGAAGAATGTCTAAACATCCTGCACTGCACACTCTGAACGAGCTGAATGGTAGACATGAAAGACGTAACGTACCTCTGTGTCGGAGTTTTAGTTGTTTGGAGCTGAATTCCGTTTGTTGTTCTTAGACGAAGAAACTCGCGTGTTCTCCAAAACTAGTATGAAGATGTAAAAACTCGTTGCTTTTAATATTATTATTGTATAAATGAAAAAGCTATGTAATTTAACCGCTGATACAAACGTGAAACTTTCGCGGCAACGATACAAAAACAGGAAGCTACAACTACTAACCATGGAATTACTAACTTGCTTAGTTCATAGTTTGTCTAGTCTCCTAGTCTGATTAGATCTTAGTCTGTTTTGTTACTAACCTGTTTAGCCACTAACCTTTATAGTTCTTAGTCTGTTCCATACCTAGTCTGCTGTGTACCTAGTCTGTTCATCTCTTGGGTCTCTGGCTACTAGTCCGTTTCGCTACTATCTAGCTTAGCAGCTAATGTGCATAACTAGTAGGCCTAGCCAAGTCTGTCTTGTCTGTTTAGCCCCTTGCATGTATAGTCTATTGTTTTGTCCAAGTCTGTTTAGTGTGTCTTATCTCATATGGTTTGTATCCTTTGTTTGTATTGTATTTGTTTGTTTATTCCCTAGTCTGTGTATTAGTTGATTATTGGTTTTGTTTCTAGCATGCTCCAAAGTAAAGCCAATTACCTTTTTTCATGTTTTGTTTGGTTTTTGTTATTAATAAGACTTTGTTTGCCATCATCCCCCTCTGCGTCTATACCTGCAAGCCCACAGTCTAACATCTAACAGAATGTGACAATAACGAGAAACTGATTAAAACAATTCTCACATATGACAATTGATTCATATTTTGTATATAATTGTAGCAGTGACTGTGACAGACAAAAATAAAACTAAAAACTAAAATATGCAGGTGTATTATATATAATCCCAAGACATAGCCTCAACCAAATTATCATACACAGGGTCAAGGGAGACATGCAGCCTATCCCAGGGGACTTGGAGAACAAGACAGAATACAGCCTGGACAGGGTGCAGGTTCACACTTTGCACGTTGCAGGTTCACACATGTTCAATCACACCCTACGGGCAGTTTGGAAACACCTGCATGTCTTTGGAGGAATCCCCAGAGTGTTCGGAAGAAACCCACCAAGCATGGGGAAAACATGTAAACTCCACATACACGGACCTGAAGGTGGGACACTGGAGATACGTATGAGGCTGCAGTGCTAACCACTTCACCACTGTGCCACCCAAGTGGCTATGCTATGTTTATTTTTAATTTCAATACCATATACATAAATTAGCTCAACTCAGACAACAAATGTCACTTAAATTCTACTTTTTTTCATACAGGTCCATAGTTCCTCATCACATGAGTTCCTCAGTTTATATATATATATATATATATATATATATATATATATATATATATATAATATATATTATTTTATATATATATATATATATAAATATATATATATAAATTGGTTTGTGACCTCTCTATTCCCTGGTTTGAAATGTCACTACTCTCTTTGCAATTACCTCTCAGTGTCACTTTGCAAAGTCTTGCTTCAGCATAAAGATTCCAAGCCCTTATTACCTGCCTGTCTTGATTAGTGTTTTGAGCATAGCCCAATTCAAGTTTACTGATCTCGTCTCAACTAGTTTATACCATTTGCCCACTTTACATTCTGAGGTTTCTCTAGACTTGTGCTTAGTTTTTTACATTGTGTTTTCAATAAAATTAGAAATTTTTTGTGTGTGGTCTGATCCGTCCTTTGAACTAAAGGTAAATGATAGATTTAAATATGAAAATGTTTGCTTCTGAACCATTCTTTGGTTCTGCACCTATAAAAAGGAAATTATTTTGGAGACTCTAACAGCCATGATGACATATGTGTCCAAGCTTGAGTGATTTTCTCCAGCGTTAACATCTGATTTTTTCGCACTTGTATGCATCATTCCCAACAAGAGAATGAGCATGTCTTGTAAACGTGTTTTCATCTCCTGAACTTCGATGCTATCGATGCAGACTGTTCTAACAACCTTTGGCCATTGACAGAAAAGCTGTAGGAAGCACAGCAAATTTGGCAGGAAGCATAATTTTATACAAAAATGACCAAATTGCCATGGTTACAATATTGCAGGGCAGCAGACATCCACAAACTGTGTGGGCACAAACAAAGGGCTCACAAGTAGCAAAGCAAATCACCAGAGATCAATTCAAGGCCACCGTGATATAGAAATCCATGACCTTGTAGTTGGATCTCGTTTTTCTTGCTCATCTTCGCTTTTATTTGGCTTCACTTAGTGTGGCCAATCTGTGGAAGGTCATCAAACTGTAGTACAGCTGAATGAAAAGAGACTGCATTCAAAACAACACTACTGTGCTGTCAAAAACGTATGCAAGCATTAATTAAAATAGCAACGGTCAGCAAACAGTCTTAATTTACAGTATACTGTATACCAGAAATTATGTATTATCCAAAAAGTAGTTAGAGGTTCTGTAATGGCCGATAGCTCATGTTTTATGTATTTGTTTGCTTAAAGAGAACATTTATTGTTTGGGACTACGACATTTACATATTATGTTATGTACTGTATGAGCATTTTTATTATTGGTATATGAACCTGTAGATACATGCAGTGTGCCAATATTGTCAACGCTAGCTCAGTACTGTACTTAATCCAATGGTCTTAGTGGAGTACTAAGCTTGTATTAGCTCACTGTAGCCTTTAAGTTATAGTAAATCTGTCTCTCTCTCTCTCTCTCTTTCTCCTTCCCAACTATAACCACTTCTTCTAGTCCGAGTCGTTTGTTCTTTTGTCACGTGACTCCCATAGACGCTATGTAAGACTCGGACTAGAAGACTCATGAGAGGAACTGCTCAATTCTGTGTCATGTGTAATGCACTGCATAGTGTCTATGGGTGTCATGTGACAAAAGAAGGAATGACTTGGACTAGAAGATATGAGGGGTGAGCTGCTCATTCTGTTTATAATAATATATATTAGCTGCATTGTAATATTTTCATCACTGGAACTATAGACAAACTTTTTTTGGCTGTATGTAGATGTGTTTGGAGTCTGTTTATTGAAATGTAACATTTAATTTCATTTCTGATCAAAAGAATGAAATTAACGAAATGACTCAAAAAAGAAATGAATGAAAATTCAAAGAACCGAGTCACTAAAATTATCCAAACTTCCCATCACTACCACATGCCACTGTGGTTATGTAATGCAAGACCATGCAGAAATATAGTGAAGTAAAAGTACAGATATTTACTGTATAATGTACTGAAAGTGCTTTTGTAATCATGTAGAAATTCAAATGGAGCATTTTTACTTTTACTTGAATAACAGTTTACTTAGAGCTACCTACTTTTTCTCAAGTATAGATTTGTATACTTTTCTCAGCACAAGAAGTCTCCATTCCACTTCATCACAAAGGTGTTCTATCTGGTTGAGGTCAGGCAGGCCAGGCAAGTTCATCCACATCAAACTTGCTCATCCATGTTTTAATGGACCTTACTTTGTGTACTGTGCAGTCATGTGGGAACAGGAAGGGGCCATCCCCAAACTGTTCCCACAATGTATCGAGCATAAGATTCTCCTAAATGTCTTGGTATGCTGAATCATTAGGAGTACCTTTCACTGGAAGTAAGCGGGCGAGCCAAACTACTAAATAACAACCCCACATCAGTTCCTACATGCCTGCGGAGACTGCGAGCCAAGCCTTCTCATCCAAAATCAGTGTCTGACCTCACAAATTCGCTTCCGGAATGGTTAAAAAGAGTTGAAGCTGTTATAGGTGCAAAGGGTGGGCCAAACATTATATTAAACCCTATGTAAGAATTGGATGTTACTCAAGTTCATATTCACGAGAAGGCAGGCGCGCAAATATATATATATACATTTTTTCCAAATGGTATTGATCTTCCCTACAGTCAATACTACGGTCTGTTGTTTTTCCATGATGTATAATCCCAATTACTTTCATTTCAATGTTGCAGGGGTGTGAACACTATATTGTAAGGCACAATATAGCAACTATGCCAGTTGACTGATATCGGTCGTGAAATTTATAGGCCTCTGTCTTTCATACTTGAATCTGATTTGGTCATAAAAGTTTAGAGCATGCCAGCACTGATGAACTATATAACCACTGAAGCCTTAAGTTTTAGACCCTGCAGCCAATTTTTGAGTTCTCTAAAAAACTGAGTAAAAAGTGTTAATTTGTATATGTAGTCTAATAAATTTAGCATGCTCCAGAAAAAAACACACAAATTATTCCAAAGTAAGTTTGTGTAACATTTTAGTGGTTTTATTAATTGCACTTTGAAACTGTGGCAAACTTCCTTGAATCCCAAAATTAAGGAAATTAAAAAATGAATACCACAAAAATAATTTATGCCTACTTCTGTATGGCAAAAGGAACCTTATTTACCAGAAGCCAGTGCCAAGACCCATATACAGTACAAAACCAGTCACCAGTCAGTCTTTCATCAAGAAAACACATCTGACTAAACACTCTGATCTGCTTCCTTCCTTTGTTCTCTCTAAAATTTGCAGAAGAATCGCTAAGTGACACTAACATAATCACAAGCAAAAAACACAAAATCTAGTAAAACACGCGCAGTCTTAAAGACGACATCTGTAGCTGCATAGAGTCATCACTCAGGGTTCACCATATTGAGACTATGTCTGTTCCCCGAACTAAGCAAAAATGTAGAAAGACTCAGAAAGTCTGTTTTAATAATTTAATTAACATAAAGACCACAAACTCGGATCACACTGAATGCGCAGCCGGCACCTCTGATCTGAAGCTAGGACTGTTAAATATTAGATCTCTCGCATCCAAAGCAGTTATTGTTAATGAAATTATCACAGATCAGGTGTTTGATATACTCTGTTTAACTGAAACCTGAATTAAACAGGATGAGTATGTAGCTCTAAATTAAGCTAGTCCTCCTGGATACAGCTACATACACCAGCCTCAGGTAACTGGTAGAGGAGGAGGTGTTGCATTTGTAACTCTTGGATTTTATTAACCGCTTGGTTACAAAAGAACGGATTCGGGAATCTAAATATGGGCTGTTAAACACTACTTCCGGTATTGCGTAATCGCGGCAGGACAAAATACGACGTGACACAAAACAATTGTAATAAATCAAACCAAGTGTATTATACAGTGACAAACAGATAAATAAACAAACAAGGTGCACCAAAACCAATATATACAAATATAATACAAATATAAATGGTGTGTGCGGGATGTATGCGGGTGTGTGAGTGTGTGTATGATAGTCCAGTGTCTGAAAAACGGCAATAGGTATGAAAATGGTGAGTTGGAGAGATGGTTCGATCTCACCAGATGACGATGGTAGGTCTGGGAGATCGAGAAACGGAAGGAGCTGGGTACTGAATGAAATTATCACAAGGTAATCCGCAAACAGGCTCTCAGCTTCGAAAAACATGCAGCGCGCTGTCCTCATCTCTCCGTGCCGGCTTCCTCGCCGGTTCCGGCTTTATGCCGGCACACGTGACCTACGTCACTTCCGGGTTCCCTTGTGTTGCGATCGCGCATGCGCGGGAACTTGCCTGGTTACCAAACCACTGTCAATGGGGGGAAGAGAAACCGCTAGGGCACACCTTCGGCCACAGGTGAGCAGCATTAGCTCCACGACCATTTCCCTGTTGTTGAAGGTGTCCCTTTTGTGTGGCTGCGCTACATACAGTAGATATTCACAATGATAATTGTATTGTATATAATTCACAATTGAGTATTGTACTCATTTGAAATTCTTTATAGTAACATAAGTGTATTTAAGTATATTAAGTCAGCTCAGTCGATTCCACTAACTGTCATTTACAGTCCTCCAGGGCCGTATTCTGAATTTATTAGTGAATTTGCATTAAAAAAATTTTAATAAAAATCTGATAGCCGGGTCTCAGTATTAGGCAAATACAATCTCAGACAAAACAACTTTTATTATACAATTATTTCACAACAATTAAGGCAAAAAATGTGAGCAATACTAAGTACCCCCTAATAATTCAATAGCTTTTAGGTTCATTTTTGGCATCAGTAACTTGAAGTACAAAATAATTTTCTATATTACTGTATCAGTCTCTTACATCATTGTGGGGAAATTTTGGCCCATTTTTCTTTACAACATTGCTGCAGTTCATTGGATGATCTTGGGTATTCCCTTATGCACAGCTCTCTTAAGTCTCTGCCATAGCATTTCAATTGGTTTGAGGTCTGGACTTCGACTAGGCCATACCAAAACCTTGATTCATTTATTTTCAGCATCTCATGTAGATTTATAGTGTGCTTTAGATCACTGTCCTGTTACATGACCCAATTTCGATTATTCCACTTTGGTCTCATCTGCCTTTTTGGACAGAAGAGGTTTCTCCTGACAAACTCTTCTAAACAAACTGTTCTTGTTCTACCATGTTATCTATAACAAACTGTTCTATGGTAGATCATTGTATGGTCTAACATGTGAGTGAATGTGCTTTGATGTCCTCTCCTAGGAAAACTGCAACTGTCTTGAATGCTATCCACTTGGGAATAATCTTTCCCACTGTGAAATGTTGAACTCCAAAACGTTTTGATTTGGTTTTGTAACCCTTTCCAGATTCATTATGTCTTTTCCTCTCGACACTGTGTTAAAACAACCCAGAATGCTCCAGACCAGCAAACTGCCAAAAACATCTGCTTTTGTAGAGGTCTGTATGGTTGCTGCTGATCAGTTAATCAAAGGCTAATGATCAGCAACACCTGGCTGCAAGTTACTCTCTTAAAACCTGTGGAAGCAATACCTTACTATTGCACACATTTTTTTTGCATGTTAATAAATAATTAATTGCACTGTGAAAAGATTATTTGTCTGATGTTGTATTTTGCCTAATACAAAGACCCACTATGATCAGACGATTTTTTATGTTTTTACACAAAAAACACAGAATTAAATAGATGGGATACTGACTTTTGAACATAAGTAGATATTTGCAGTCATAATAGCCACACTGGGGGGAAATAACCTGTTGGCTAAATTCTAATATTGCAACTATCAAGCATTTTTTTTTTAGCTATTTTTAAAAAATCTTAAACATCATGAACCATCTAACCATCTGTCCAATTTTGTTGCCTTGACCATTTTGCTTCAGATGCTTATGGCTCAATGGTAGCATTGAAAGCCCATCACATAATAAATAGAGCCATCTAAAGGTGATGAGGGCATTGGTGACTCAGTGGTAGGTTTCTCATCTGCCATGTGAAATGAGTGGGTTCAGTTTCCACCCAATGTCCAAACCACTGGATGCAGTGCGGGCCACAGGCCCAGATAAAACGTGAGGGTTGCATCAGAAAGGGTAGCCGACGTAAAACCTGTGCCAAGTTATTGTGCGGATTGGATGATCTGCTGTGGCAGATCCATTTTGGAGCATCAATGGGAGCATCCGAAAGACCAGTAACATCTAGAGGTGATAAGTGATACAGTCTTTAGGGATTGTCACAGTGGGTCACGTTCCCACTATGTCCACCAAAAAAAAAATGGGTAAGGACTTCTACAACTTGGCAAGAACGCATTAAAACCAGTCATATTGTCTCCCTTTGTGTGGAGCTGCCACATCTTTTTGGACTACAGCCTGGTGAGGACATTGCCAAAGCAAGACACAGGAAGAACATTATAAGTATGTAGTAATGACAATAATAACACCTCTTAGGGACTTATGACATTCCCTTATGCAAAGAAAATATATTTCCATATATGCAGTATTAACTGTCAATATATTAAATGATTGTGTTCTGATCTCCTGATAAATCAAAAAGATTTTATAATGTTAATATTCCTCATTGCTACACTGATACTAACTAATAATTAACAGAAAAAAAGTAAAAAAAATATATATATTCACAATATACAGAATAATATTGTATTGATATATTGCAATATATTGAAAAATACCTAAGGAATTGCCGCTTTTTATATATTGAGTGTCATGAAATATGGGTGTGTTGCGGTGTGTGCGCGGCATAAATGCAGAGGAAGAAGAAAGAGCGTTCTTGTTTCTTTATTTTAATCATATACAAAACCACAACCAAAACATAACCATAACTAATGCAAAACCCTGACTGAATTTCAGTCAGGCTATTTATACTTCTACTGAGATTACTCGCCTCGTTTCGTTCCTGTCACCTGACCGAGGCAGCTTATGGGAAATGTAGTAAAATAAAACTTAAACGTGAAATGGAGCAAACATAAACAGTGGGCGTTTTGGCGCCCTCTAGGGGTTAACCCTTACAGTACCCCCCCTCTAAAAACGCTCCTCCGGAGCGCCACGGAGGTCCAGGACTCCCACCCCAATGTTCTAACTCTGGCTTCTTGGCTCCGAGGCTGTAGTCTTTATTTCTAGAGTCGTGCTGAGGAGCTGACAAGGCGATCTGGGCGGCAGGTTCAGGAACGGGCGCGTCGATCTCGGCGTCGGGTTGAGGAGCGGACGCGACGATATCAGCGCCTGGCTGAGGAGCGGGCGCCACGACCGCGGCGCCTGGCTGAGGAGCGGACGCAACGATCTCGGCGTCATGCTGAGGAGCAGGCATGCTGATCACAGCGCCGGACTGAGAAGCGGGCATGATGATCTCGGCTCCGGGTTGAGGAGCTTCATCGGCGTCTGCGGGGCTTGGAAGCTGCTGGGCTGGTGTGATGTCCTCGAAGTCGGGTGGAAGGGGTAATATGACGTTCTGCCATTCGCTCCCCTCCTTCTCATCGTTGTCCAGTGGTGGAGGAAGCAGCACAATGATTCCGACTTCATGCCAGGGGGGCAAAGGCGCGTCGTCCTCTGCGTAGAAGAGTGGGGGCGGCGGCGGGGGAAACGCTTAGTCCTGGCTGCACAGCCACTGCTCGTATTCCTCCATGACGAGCACAGGCGGCGGCGGAAGAAAGAGTGCGTCATCCTCGCTGATTAGTGACTGTGCGTCGTCCTCCGCGCCGACCGGAGGAGAGAGAGGGAGAGCCTCCGGACCTGCAGTGTGATTCCCCTGAAGCTCAGTGTCTGCATCCTGGCTCTCCTCGAGCTCGGAGCTTGCATTGTGGCTCCCCCGTAGCTCAGAGCCTGCAGCGTATGAAGGTAAAACAGTAGCAAAACCCAAGAGCTTGAGAGATGTGAGAACTTGTAAAATTAAGAGTTGTATTTGTAAGTTGAAATTTATACTCACAGCTCTGATGTGAGCACCTGTGTTTTGATTTCGAAGTTGCAGATTAATAGTGACAAATGTGTAAAGTGTCATTGACATAAACAAAATGACAGGAATAATTGTTTACTACACATTTATCTTTGTGTAGTACACAATTATGCCTGTCATTTTGTTTAAGTCGGCACTCACAACCTCTCAGATCTGGCAGTACAACCTCAAATCCCAGCGCTCTGACTTTTGCTACTCATTTTGCGATATTCCTGTAGCAAAACTCACTTGAGAGAGCAGAGTCGGGGGCGGGGGCATAAATATCTTTATGCATGTAACTTTATATTGAACAATATACTTCATAATATATTGAATTTGGTTAAATATATCAATTTCTATATATATATATATTTTTTTTTACAATATGCTTATGTTAATGTAGTCCGAACAAAATTGACTTCATAGGCTTTATCGGAGCACACCGACAAAGTGAAAGTGTATGTATAATTCTTAACCATGCATGAAGTTTCAGTAACATTTCAATAAAACAATTATAAGTATAAATATAATGGTTTTTGTCTTCATTGCAATATCCATATCCATGGTCGATCAATGAAGTTCACACTTCTCAGGCTTGTGCTATGACCCTAGTAGGTCCGTGCCACATTGTAGAAAACTCATTACTCATATTACATTCTTCTTTTACTTTCTACACATACAGCAGGTTATCAGGTATAGTATTTTTGTTGATTTAGTAAGATGAGTAAAACCAAAGGCCTTTCCTTTATATTTTATTTATAAATCACTTATAATGCAGTGACAACTAAAAGCTGCACCATATTTAATTTGTTAATCGTTACTGCACGATTGGCATTTACGATACTGATATTGCAGAAGACTGCAGTATGCAAATCAGAGATTGTGAGGGGGTTTGAATAAATCACTGCATTCAAATAGACTGTAAATCTATCTCTAAATCATTTTAAACATTACACATCAACCCACACTTTATAAACCAACTCTAATCTTTTTGAAGAACTTACCCATTTAAACCAGTCTAGACAGAATTCGGTTTTATGCTAATACTCCATAGTGTTATATGCTATAGAACTGTTGTGGAAAGGGCGTGTGAGTCAGAGCTGTAGCTGCCTTGGTTGCACGTAGGTGAAACTGCCCAAATGAGTCATATCAGATGACACAGATGTTGGATTTTAAAAGGACATGCTCATTTTCAGCTCAGGAGCCTGACAGCTTAGGAGGCCTGAGTGTGCTGATATGAAATATAAATAATAAACAGCATGAGGAAATAATCACTATAAAGAATAATCAAGAAATGATCGTGTTCAATAGAAATGCAAATAAGTAAAGGGGTTATGAATTATAAACTGTAATTTTATTATTTCTTCTATCGTTTTTGCATTTGATTATTTATTCCACTTCATTGTGAAGCCAAAGTGCAGCTTTTCTTTTACAGCATTTTGTCAATAAATAAGTAAATAGATAAATCAATAAATCAGATATCACCATCGGATAATGCATAATAGCATGGTACAGCATAAAACAAAATATATATGATTCATCAGTACAAAAAGATTGGCTATATGGATCAAATTGAATTTATTTTTTTAATTATTTTTAATTATTTATGCATTTTGTGTGTACAGTGTCCTGTGATGGAATGACCGAAAAGAAGCCTTTATTTTGGCGAAATGCAGTACAGTGCAGCGTTTAAGCTGCTCTATGCTCAGAGGTGGAAAGAGTAATAAAATTTTGTACTCAAGTACAAGTACTGTTACTTCAGTGAAATTTTACTCAAGTACAAGTCAAGTTACCCTTATAAAAATCTACTCAAGTAAAAGTAAAAAGTAGCTCATTAAAAAATTTACTCAGAGTAAAAGTTACCGAGTTACTTTTTTTTCTTTTTAACAGCAGGGGTGAGGTGAGGCATTCTAGCGTAGTTCAAAAAAGATGAGCAGATATAAATCTCATAATGCCCTTTGCATAATAAAGCTGTTGTCATTCTTGTACTTGAAAATCAAAGTGGTCACTTAAATATGGTGTTACGTCCCAGTCTAGAGCCATACAGCAAAAGACTGGTTCAGGATTCTATTTTAAACTGTATGGAAATGGTGGTATATGGCAGAAAGAACTAGATCCAATCATTAACTGATGAAAAGATGAGGTTTGTATACACACACACACAACAGGAGGAGGATCAGATTCAGGATGGACCCAGGCCAAAATAATAAACAAAATGGTATTTATATTTAGTAGCTAGATTACCTGCAAAAAAAAAAAAAAACCTTCCCGGACTCCCTAAACCTATATAAACTATATAAAATATAAACCTAAGCTAAACTATATAAAATACCTGGCTTTGATAACCTTATATATATTATGTATATATAATTTTATCACCCCCCCCCCCCCCCCCATCATTCCGTACAATAAGGTAGTCAGCTATCTTCATTTTATTACCACATAACATCCTGAGCAAATAAAATCCCTCTTCCAAAAATAAATGGCAGCCACGCCCCTACTACTAGTGAGTGCACAGACATACAGTGAAATTATCTACAAATATATACAAAGACCAACCAAACCAAAGGGACAAAGCAATAATCAAAGTCAATTGGAGGCAAAAAGTCAAACCAGAATACACAACCAAATATCAAAACGCCAAAACCACAGCCTCTTTCATCTTTCCCGTGTCTTTCTCCAGTCGCGCTAGTCGATGACGTCACTCAGGGCGGAAGCGACCGTGTGTAAGGTCATGAAGATGCCGATGTCAGAAAACCTGGAGTGGAGTCTGGATCGGCGCGCGACCAGGACATGATACACACAGGCGGCGCAACGGAGCATTTATACAAAGCATAATATTTTTATTGTTTTAGCATTTTCATTCATTTATTTTTTACTCAGTAGCGAATATGATTTAAAATGTAGCGAATTACAATACTTCAAACAAAATGTACTTAATTGCCCTCTCCTATGAGGCGCGTTGGCTCACTTCGCCTCTAGGAATTAGGACTCATTCAACCAGGGGGATTGCCTCATCTATTGCGCTAGCAAGAGGTATTCCCCTGCAGCAAGTGTGTGATGCGGCAGGTTGAGGAATGTTTCCGGTTTACTCCTATTTATAACCTGCAGGTGCGTCTCATAAGATGACATCACCTGATCGAGGTTATATAAGCCAAAATTTGGCGTGTTTGATACACACATGCTTCACAACCGGCAACACGAAAAGATGTTCCCATAGCCTTTTCATCTTTTCTTCATAGCATCTTGTTCCCGCTTTTTCAGAGAACAGGGTTACAGCAAAGTAACCCGAGACGTTTGTTATATTTCTGGGAAAGAGAAATCTATTATAAATCTCTCATATCGAACATTTTACATTCACTAAAATATTTATTTACAACCACATTTTGGCCATTCACACACATGCATTGTGATATGTTGTTTGTACACACTTTTACTTTTCCCCTTCTAATCTCCCCTTTGATCAAAATGCTCCCGATATGAGCCGACACGAGCAGCTTTGTTTCAGTCATAATATTCCTCTATAATAAAGAGAGGCGGCATATACTTGCTGATTAAACACTGCATTTTTTTTAAGTGAAAGCGCACGCAGCTTTAATTATTGATAATTAAATAATTATTAAATGGTGGACATAAACAGCAAAAAGAACAATATTATTTTACTTTTGATTATTAATATTATGTTCTTGAATGATTATTTGAAACTGAAGCGCTTCGTGTAGATTCATGCCACGAGTCATTTTATCATACAAAGATTATTATGTTGTGCTCGGACCACTGACTCCAAAATTGACATTTTTACCGTTAAAAATAAAAATGTTTTTACAAGCCCTTGAGCTGTTGTTTGTGCTGTTTTCTTTAATAATAACAATAGACAGATAGAAACAGAGAGTCTATCTAAGCTAAATTAATTGCAGCCATTTTGCTAAATGTCCATTTGCGCCACCTGGTGGCCACAAATTACTTTGAATTCTGACTGATTTATTTTGGCCGTTGCCGTTTGGCTGCGACAGAGTGTGCGGCAGTCATAGACATTAAACCAAAATAACGTGACTAAACATCGCTAAAAAGCAGATGACATTTATGTTCAGTATTTCGTTTCTATTTAGAAAGATGGGAATTAATTCCTGCTTACATTTTCCACATGCCTGCCAAACATTTGTCTTCTCAACAAACTATGTTCTCTTCTCGCAATATCTTCTCGCATTGTTTGCTTTGATATTTTTGTTTTTATAGTGACAAGATCTCTTTGGTTTATCTCCACATGATTGAATCTAATACATATTAAGTTGTTGAATTTCATACAAATACAACATAATTTATTCATGTTCATCTTGGAAACATGAAATTATTATGTACTAAAGACATTTTACATTTTAGTACATGAAACAGGTAGCCAACTTCCTTTTTTTTGAGTGCAGGAAGCCTACGGAGTAAGCGAGGAGCGATAATAGATTTGGGCGCACACCCATTACAGACGCACACCGTGACAACATCTACACAGTTTATGTCATGTTCAGGATAACGAGTATGAGGCAGGTCTGCTAGATATAAAGTGGTATCAAAATGTTTCAAGACTGATTTTGGAATGCGTCAACAGATGGCAGCACAAGTTGCACACACAGTCACAAGAATCAGCTACCTGATGGCAAAATACAGTACATTATCCTGTTTAAATTGGAAGCTGTGCAACTGGTGCTATTCTGACCTTGTGAGTTACCATGTCTGTTATTGCATCATGGACAGCAAGTGAGAACAAATAGCAAATGTGACATTCTGTGTGAAATTGGCAAAACCACCACTGAGAGGTTTGACATGATTAGGCAAGTTTGTAATGATTCGTTAGAGGTTATTTGAGTTACATGCACACTTCAAGAGGGGAAGAACATGACTGGAAGACGGCAAGAGATCAGGAAAACCTTCAATGAGCTCAACCTCTGAAAATGACAAAACCATTTGTTCCTGCTGACCGAGGATCAGAAGGAAGATCATGTCGAAATCTGCCAATAACTGACCCTTCCATTATGTCGAAACTTGAGTATGGGTATGGGTGTATGGGTACGACCAATGCTCTGTCGTTCTTTTTTCTTTTTTAATATTCACTGCAATGCACATAAAAAATTTGTTCCCAGGGGCCAGACTATCAATAGTAAATTCTACTGGCAGTTTTGTCTGAGGGAGGACATACGGAGAAACCGTTCTGATCTGTGGCCCAAATCTCGAAACTTTTTGATACCCCCTCATATCTGATCATGTTTCATATCTATGAAATAACATGAGTTAATAACTAGCTAACTGTTAGCATTTTGTCAGCTGTTAGGTTTTGGTGTTTTATTCTAGACGGTGTTAAATTTCCTGAATTTCCTTCTTTGTTCTCTGAGTTTCCTGTGAATAAACTAAAGAGAACCTTCAGACACTGCTGTGTGTATGTGTGTGTGTGTGTCTTGCCTGGCTGGAAAGCAGTGGAGTCACACCATCCGCCCAACTACAGTATCTGTGGGCTGCCCAGTTTCATTTTGAAAAACTAACAAATCTAGCAAGCTACTAAAACTCCTAAATCTTTGGCTAAGCTAGCTACAGTATCAAGCAAGCTAACAACATATTTAATTCAAATTAGTGTCTTCTCTCCAGCTCAAATGCTAGTTAGCCACTAGGCTGTTAGCTACTGTAGCTACTGTACTGCTAGCAAAAACTTTGACTTTTCATTTGTAGCTAGGCTTCCTTTGTGCCACTTTCCAAAGCATTTTCCACATTATCGCTGTCAGTATAAATACACATCTTTTTTTCTATTTACCAAGTGCTAGAACTGTCCAGACAGAATTCTGATGAAACACAAGCATGAATGATAGCTAGTGTCTTGGTTTATTTCCGTCATTCTCGTTTCATAAATTATCTTCCTCTACTTCTATGGTCCTTGCATTTCTTTGACAAACACATTTCTTTTACTACCACTTTCTCCCTGTTAACTGTCTACCTGAAGATGAGCAACCTTTATATTTTATTGCTTTTTAGCACAACAGTTACTTAAATGCAATGTACCTGTCACCTGCAAACCGACTGTGTTTGAAAATAAATACATTGTTATTATATTTTAGCACCCTAAGGCACGCTGCGAAATAGAAAAACTGTTCCACATGAACGGCACATGTTTTTGTGATTCCATCCTAAAGAAGTGAGACAAATATTTTGCAGTCTTCATTAACACATGCCAGCATAGTACTGAGCCTCCAAGGCTCCTGGTTTGATGAGTGTACCCCACTTGGCCATGGCTAGAGCAACAACGTCACTTTCCATTCTTCTCTATTTATTAATGGTGCTCGAATGCCTCAGGATGACAGATGTCAGCTGTGCTGTCTAGGTGATGCCTGTCAAGATCCGTCACAAGCTCTTAAAGTTCAAACACAAGTTTAAAGTGCTTCACGGGTTGTCAACGGACCACGTAATGACCCTCTAGGCCAGGTATGAATTTGTATAATTCATGCTTGAGATGCATATTTCATAAGCTTTGTAATGTGGAATTGCATCCTTAGTTAATATTCTGTCAGCTCATCCCCAGATGCTCAGGATGGCGGAGGGTGTGTGGTTTAGCCCATTAAATAGAAGATAGTGACTTTTGTTATGCAAACATCATACATACAGTGATGGATGAGGACTGATTATATTACAAAATCTAATATAGTGATCTATTAGCAAGGCTATTTCATGGGTAGAAGAATAAAAATGACGTTCCATCCAACACTCAAATTAACATCATAGACTTTGAATTTATTTATTCACAGCCTTGTCATCCACAGGATTGATAATCAAATTGCCTTTTAACCATCACCCACAATTATAAATAACTTTAAGCATTTTAATTACTAAAAACAACATTACCCTCTTTATGCTGATTTTTTTTTTTTTTGCATGAAATTAGCAAGCAATGGCAATGCTTATGGCAAAGAGCAAAGGATTTACTGAAGCTTGGCATCATAATTAACTTTAATTTAGAAGTTTGCATTTTTCATCAATATCAACGGAGGTGGGTAGAGTAGCCAAAACTTTTACTCAATTAAGAGTAGCTGTACTTTAAAATACTCAAGTAAAAGTAAAAGGTATTCATCCAAAATATTACTCAAATAAGAGTAAAAGTATTTGGTATTTGGTCTAAGAGACGAGACAGGACAGAGGCTAAAGACATGGCAATCAGCTAAAAAAGGCTATTAGCTAACCATGGCAGTTAGCTAAACATACAACTAGCTACACTCACCAAATAGCTACCACAACACTAGAGAGTCGGGACGCACCCCCACCGAGGCTCGGCTAAGGGACACGCACCCCCACCGAGGCTCGGCTAAGGGACACGCACCCCCACCGAGGCTCGGCTAAGGGACACGCACCCCCACCGAGGCTCGGCTAAGGGACACGCACCCCCACCGAGGCTCGGCTAAGGGACACGCACCCCCACCGAGGCTCGGCTAAGGGACACGCACCCCCACCGAGGCTCGGCTAAGGGACACGCACCCCCACCGAGGCTCGGCTAAGGGACACGCACCCCCACCGAGGCTCGGCTAAGGGACACGCACCCCCACCGAGGCTCGGCTAAGGGACACGCACCCCCACCGAGGCTCGGCTAAGGGACACGCACCCCCACCGAGGCTCGGCTAAGGGACACGCACCCTCACCGAGGCTCGGCTAAGGGACACGCACCCCCACCGAGGCTCGGCTAAGGGACACGCACCCCCACCGAGGCTCGGCTAAGGGACACGCACCCCCACCGAGGCTCGGCTAAGGGACGCACCCCCACCGAGGCTCACTACTTACCTATTCTCTAACACACAACACAACTCAACACCGAATCAGCTCCACACGCACACTAGAACACCATAAACACATTTAGCCTGGGGACATGCTTAGTAGTTATGGGATGAAATGAACTACAAAATAATATAAAATAGACCAACATATAAACAAAGAAAAACAATACACAAAACAAAATGCCCATTTAACTGACAGGACATACAAACGTTCAATGCTTGACCCAGTTTCCCAGACTAATCAGCTATTTATTGAAGATTTAATGACCTACCTCGGTTCAGGTGTGCTCCCGCATCACCTGACCGAGGTGCCTTCTGCAAAACAAACTACAAAAAACAAAACAGTGCCCTCTAGTGGCGATTCCTTACAGTACCCCCCCCTTAAACCACTCCTCCGGAGCGATATCAGCAGTCCATAGACACTTCCTTATTGTCCAGTGTCCTTTCACCCGACACCGACGAGCTGGCTCCTTCTGTAGGCTGGATGGCTGAGGCACCACTGGATCGATGGTGTAGGCCGGGCGGTGAAGGCAGCGCTGTGTTGCTCTCGGAAGTAAAGCCTCAGAGACAGCACTGGGTTGTCCTCCATTCAGGGCGGCTGATGCAGTACTGGATGATCCTCCAAACCGGTTGGCGGATGCAGCACTGCGATGTCGAGGTTATGGGACCTCCCTGTAGGCGCTCTGAAGGGATGGAGCCTTTATTCAAGACCCACTGAGGGTCTCGGGAGAGGTGTAGACAAAGGTGACACCTCTCACTGAGGCTTGTGGACGATCATTGTCCTTGCGTAGGGCAAGCGGGTTACTGTCCACCAGCTTGCCCCGATGCCACAGTCCCACCAGTTCCAAAAATAAAATAAAAGATTATTCTCCCGAGGGCCCCTCTGCTATGCCTTGGGAGGTCGAGCATTCTGTCAGGTTCGGGTGGTAATGGCTGTTAATGCCATGGGCAGAAAAGGGCAGGCACAGGCGCAGAGGGTTGTTTGTAAACAAAAGAGTCTTTAATCAGGATATAACACAAAACAGGGATCACAAAGAAACAAAACAGACAAAGAAACGAACACTCAAATTATACAACCCATAACTGACCAATACCCAGGCTATAGGACAATGCACAAACCATAAGCATTATGCTGAAATACATGCTTAACTGACAAGACACAGACTCTAATACACCAAATACAAGTACTATGTTGAGACACCGGCTTTAGGATGAAACACAGGCTCTAATACCCGTTACACACAATATAAGCAATATGTTGAGACACATGCTTAAGGACGAAACACAGACTAGAAAACGGGACAAGACGAGAGACTCAGAGAGACTAGAGACATGGGGAGACATGAGACAGAACTAAGGTTAAAGACATGGCAATCAGCTAAACATGGCTATTAGCTAACCATGGCAGTTAGCTAACCATGTCTTTAGCCTAACATCACTTTGCTACCCTTACCTTATAGCTAAATATACAACTAGCTACACTTACCAAATAGGTACGACAACACTAGAGACTCGGAACACAGAGGCATGGAGGCTAGGCTAAGGGAGGCACACAGAGGCTCACTACTTACCTATTCTCTAACACACAACACAACTCAATACTGAATCAGCTCCACACACACTAGAACACCATAAACACATTTAGCCTGGGGACATGCTTAGTAGTTATGGGATAACATGAACTACAAAATAACAATATAAAATAAACCAACATATAAACAAAGAAAAACGTTACACAAAATGCCCACTTAACTGACAGTACATACAAACGTTCAATGCTCAACCCAGTTTCCTAGACTAATCAGCTATTTATTAAAGATTTAGTGACCTACCTCGGTTCAGGTGTGCTCCCGCATCACCTGACCGAGGTGCCTTCTGGGAAACTGAGTCTGCAAAACAAAAACTACAAAAAACAAAACAGTACCCTCTAGTGGCGATTCCTTACAGTAATTTCCGGTTTATTATTATTTTTAGAATGATTATGAAAATAATGTACAAATTCTGACATTTCCAAATAATAAAATAAATCTAATAAAATAAATGAATGAAACTAAATATCTTAGTATCTTAATACTTATCTTAATAGCAGATTAAGGAACAAGAAAGACAAATTTCCTAATCTCACTTTTTTCCACAACATAAAGCTTTTGAAACAAATAGCTACTGTAGGTAACATATGTATGTTTGAACAGTTTAAACTATTTCCCATGTAAGATATACTGTATATTCAGTCTCCCTCAAAATGGCTCAGCAGATAGAAAATAACATTAGAACATGTACAAGAGGTCTCATTTTACCTTAAACTGTATCCAGCAGAACAAATGTAAGAAACATATTTTTTAGCCTCTAGCTTATTTGCTAATTATCAGAGGTGGAAAGAAACGAATTACATTTACTCGCGTTACTGTAATTGAGTAGCTTTTTTGTGTATTTCTACTTTTTAACTAAAGGGTGTTTTCCCACAGTAACCCCATCAATCAGGATGTGGCAGGCTGAAATAGCAGCTATGTAGGTCCTGAGAGTACTAAGGCACAAGCCTGAGGACAACTTTTCCTGCAGAAACTGGAGCACTGAAACAATTCGGCTGTGGACTGGGTCTACCTGCTTCTTCATGCACCAACTTTCAAATACATTCCATTTGAGGGCATAAGCTCTTCTAGTGAAGGGAGCCCTAGCACTTAGAATAGTCTCAATTACCCTGGCTGGAAGACCAGCTTCACTTAGTTGGTCCCATTCAGGGGCCGAACTTGAAGGTTCCAAAGCTCGGGCCGGGGATGAAATATTGTCCCCTGCACCTGAGACAGAAGATCCCTCATCACTGGAATCACCCATGGTGAGCCATCGAGGAGAGATACTAGATCCGAGAACCACACTCTGGTCGGCCAACAGGGCGCTATCTATAAGAGGCGCAAACGCTGTTGACGGGCCTTGCCAAGACTCCCGGGAGCAGAGCTATCTTAGACACAACTGAAATGCTCTCATGTGCAGAGGCCCAAAGGTATCAGCATGGATGCAGCTGCTATGAGAGCTAAAGATCTCTGAAAGTGATGAACAGTCACTTTCTGGTCTAGCTTGATTTCCTTGAGGGTGTTGAGAATGGATTCGACACGAGCGGGAAACAGCTGTGTCCGCCTTACGATCGAATCCCATGTGACACCCAAATATGTTGTCCTCTTAACAGGAAAGAGCACGCTTTTCGTGTTGTTGGGTCTCAATACTAATAAACAAAGATGAGCTAGGACGACATCCTGATGTCAAAGCGCTAGCTACTGAGACTGGGCCAGCCCGTTGTCTATGTAATTCAAAATACGGATGCCCTGGAGTTGTAAGAGCCAGAACTGCATCCATGCATTTTGTGTATGTGCAGGTGAGAGAGCTAGACCAAATGGAAGGACCCGATACTGGTAAGCTGTGCCCCCAAAAGCGAACCTCAGGAACCTCCTGTGTTGTGGCAATATTTCTATGTGAAAGTATGCGTCCTTCAGATCGATTGGCACAAATCAATCGCTTGGTAGGATTTGAGAACTTTGACAGTCAACATTTGAGACTGTATTTATTTATTTTTAGATATCGGTTCAGCCCACAAAAAAAAAAAAATTGGATGCAGCCCCCCGTTCGTCTTGGGAAACAAGAAATACCCACTGTAGTAGCCTGACTCTCTGTCTCGTAAAGGAACATGTTCTATGGCCCCTATTCCCAGCAACTTCTGTCAGCAAATGCGCCCTTTCCCGGTTTCTCGGAAGTGGAGACCACGCCGTTGAAACGTGGAGGGTGATGTGAGAACTGAATCCTGTAGCCTTTTCTACAGTCTTTAACACCCAGGGAGATATGCCTGGCAGTAGCTTCCACGCTGCTGTCAGAAATTTATGTCTGATCACTTTGAGGCGGCTTGTGAGACCGTACCCCAGCCTTTACGGGGGGGGGGGCTGGGGGCTGGGGGCTGCTGCCCGGCTGTCGCTCTCCTTCTGCACCTCCCGTCTGGCGAGAATCAGATCCGGTCGAGGCTGAGTGGCCGACAGTCTCGACTCTTGAGCATGGCGTGGGAGAAATTTCCCAAAAGCCTGTTCGTATAGCCTAGCCTCCCGAAACCTAGTGGGGACAGAATTAACAGCGTCGCCGAACAGGCCGGAAGGTGAGACAGGGGCATCAAGGAGGAATGCTCGATCGTTATCCTTGATGCCTGTCAGGTTTAACCACAGGTGTCTCTCTGCGGACACCAGGTAGGCCATAGAACGGCCAATAGCACGGGCCCTCTGTTTAGTTGCACGAAGGGACAAGTCAGTAGCCCAGCGTAATTCTGTGAATGCTTTCTCATTCACGGTGCCGCTCGTGCTCAAATCCTTCAGCAGATCAGCCTGGTACGCCTGCAAGACCGCCATGGTGTGCAAAGAAGCGCCGGCCTGACCTGCTGCTTGGAACGCCTTTCCTACCAGGGTAGAAGAAGTTCTACATGGCTTGGAGAGAAGTGATGGCTTCTTTAGTGAGGATGATATCCCAGGAGAGATATAGCCCACGAGCGTATATTCTATCTGGGTCATCACCATATAACCTTGTGCTTTTGCATCAACGATATTTGCATAAAACGAAGTCGATGGTACAAAATACAGGCTGAATAAGGCTTACTCCAAGAATGAGTTAATTCGTTGTGGAGGTCGTCAAAAAAGGGGAGAGAGCAGCGTTTTGGCTCCATCTCCTGGCCACCCAACAGAAATCTGTCGTTTAATTTTGAGCGTTTGGGGTGGGCTTGTTCCTGTGGCCAATCAATGTGCAGCCGCTTATGACTTCAAGCAGCTCCCCATACTCTCTAACTTCCTTAGAGGAGCGTTCTGAGGTAGCTACTTCCATTTCCACAGAAGCAAGAGAACGAGTCTCTTCGACACACTCATGAGAAGCACTGGAGTGCGCTTGTGAAGTGGAAGGAGAGACTTCGCGATCGGAAGACAGTGCGAGAGAAAGGAGAGGAGATTCCATCTTGTGCGCCTCGGCCAAATCGGCTTGTGATCCCCAGGAGTGCAGCGCGGCTCGTGGTTCTCTAAAGAACGCGAGGCACGCGTGGAGCATTTTCATGGGAAGAAGATCACAGTGTTCGCAGTCTCCTTGGATCCCTTGGAAAGCGTACTTTTCACCCAAACACTCAAAGCAAAAAGTGTGGAGATCGCCCTCCGAAAGGAAATTTTCGCAAGGGGGTACATCTCGCTTTAAACTCCGCCATTATATCGGTGAGTTAAACACTTTTCTTTGCTTTTTAATTTGCTTTTTAGTTTGCTTGTAATACACGAGCACAATGCGGTCTGAAGACAAAAGATCTGAGGAATGTTTCCGGTTTACTCCAATTTATAACCTGCAGGTGCATCTCATCAGATGACTCGGCTGACGTCACTTCCTCCGTACGAGGACACTGAGAAGCTGCTTTTTTCCGAGCTCCACCATACTGACCAACTTTTAAACTTTTTCGTCCCCTTACGAAGAGTGTACATAAAACGGATAAGTATCTTATAATATATTTACTCGAAACGCGTGTTATATCGTTAAGTTTTAATTGTTTTGCAGCACACCGCTTTTAGCCGGCATTAGCATCGCTAATTAGCATTAGCATCGCTAGCCCGGCTATCACGTTTGTTTGTTTGTTTCTAAAGTTTGTTTTCGCTTCCTCACACCGATTATTTTCCGTGTTTAGACACCATGTCGGTTGTGATTCTGCCTCTGAGTGCAGGTGAGGAGACATTAGAGCTGCACTCGGTGGATTTGGAGGTGGAGGCCGTGGAGAAGCTGATCCGTGAGCTACAGGTGAAGCTGGCCCGGTTACAGCAGCGGAAAGCCACGTTGGAATCGACGCAGACCGACACTCACCTGTCCCAGGTAAATTCTCGGCATGAGAATTCTCCTACAACCTCAACCCCGCGTGTTTCTCTGCCCAGGTCCAACACACCAAGGACGCATCCCGCCCAGTGTTCCTACACCCCGGCGCCGGGATACCACGGACCCTGGATACAGCAGCAGCGGAAGAAGCACGCCAAGCCCCGGGCGAGGACCTCTCCACCACCACCACCCGTCTTCGACATCTCGACCCAAAACCGCTTCGCTCCTCTCCGCGAGATGGCACACGACGTCCTGGTCATCGGAGACTCCATCGTTCGTCACGTGCGTGCTACCACGGCTAAAGGTAAGGTGCACACACGCTGTTTACCTGGTGCACGTGTTCTTGATGTTGCTGCACAGGTGCCTGCTGCCCTGAGGAGGAACATTGGAGCTGTGGTTCTTCATGCCGGCACGAACGACACCAGGCTGAGGCAGACGGAGATCCTAAAGAAGGACTTCAGGAGCCTGGTCGAGAAGGTCCGCAGCACATCACCCACGACAATGATCATCGTATCTGGACCGCTTCCCACATTTCAGCGAGGAATCGAGAAGTTCAGTAGATTATTTGCTTTTAATGAATGGTTACAATCTTGGTGTCAACAACAGAAATTACGCTTTGTTGATAACTGGAATGTTTTCTGGGAGCGTCCTAGGCTCTATCACACCGATGGCCTACACCCTAGCAGAGCTGGAGCAGCGGTCCTCTCTGACAACATCTCCAGAACACTACGAACCATCTGACTGGCGGTAAGTCATACTGTAGATTCCAAACATATTAGCCACATCACAACTCACCGTAGTGATAGACGCACACACATAGCTTGTCCTATAGAAACTGTGTCTGTTCCCCGAATACTGAGAAAAAAGAATAAATTTGTTAAATTTGCCCGAAACAATCTGATAACCATAAAACCAGAAAAAGGCAAAATAAGTAGTCAAAATCCACCTCTAAAGTTTGGACTACTCAACATTAGATCCCTTGCGCCTAAAGCACTTATTGTTAATGAAATTATCTCAGATTATTGCCTTGACGCACTCTGTCTCACTGAAACCTGGCTTAAACCAAATGAATATTTTGGTCTGAATGAGTCTACTCCGTCAGGATATTTCTATAAGCACGAGCCCCGTCTAATTGGTCGCGGCGGTGGTGTCGCCACTATCTACAATGATGTACTCACTGTTACCCAGAAAATAAGGCCCAGGTTTAATTCATTTGAAGTGCTTATCATTAATGTTGCACTAAATGAAATACGTAATAAACCCTTGCTATATTTTACCTTGGCCACCGTGTACAGACCCCCGGGGCCATATGGCGATTTTCTTAAAGAATTTGGACATCTGCTATCAGACCTATTGGTTAACTCTGACAAAGTATTGATAGTAGGAGACTTTAACATTCATGTAGATGATGCTAACGACGCTTTAGCACTCACATTTATGGATTTACTAAATTCCTTTGGGGTTAAGCAAAATATAATTGGAGCAACTCACCGCTTTAATCATACGCTAGATTTAATTATATCCCATGGTATAGATGTCTCTAATATAGAGATCATACCTCAAAGTGATGATATCACAGATCATCACCTCCTGACATATACTCTACCCGTAGAACAGATTAGCTGTGTCTCCCCACGCTATCAATCTGTTAGAAATATGAATCCCACCACTAAAGACAGATTCACAAGTAATCTGCCGGATCTGTCCCAATTTCTTATTAGACCCCTAAATGCAGATGATCTAGATGAAGTGACTAGCAGCATGGGCACTATTTTTACCAGTACATTAGACACTGTTGCTCCCATCAGATTAAAAAAAGTCAGAGATAAAACATTGGCACCGTGGTACAACAGTCATACTCGCGCCCTAAAGAGAGCAACCCGTAACCTCGAGCGAAAATGGAGGAAAACTAAATTAGAAGTTTTTCGAATTGCGTATAAAGACAGTATGTGCAGCTATAGACAGGCTCTAAAAACTGCTAGGACCGAGCATCTTAGCCAACTGATAGCAAGAAACCAAAACAATCCCAGGTTCTTATTTAGTACAGTGGCTCGCTTAACAAAACCTAAGATGCCCGCAGAGAGTATCCCATCACAGTTTAGAAGTGAAGACTTTATGGACTTCTTTAATGAAAAAATCAATAATATCAGGAAGAAAATAATGGAGGTTCAACCTCTAATAGTATCTCACGATCCAGTTCAGCCTATAGCTTCACATTTAGATTTTCACTGCTTTACAGGTATAGAACAGGAAGAGCTGTATAAACTCATCACCTCGGCTAAATCAACAACGTGACTGTTAGACCCAATCCCAACCAGATTTTTAAAAGAAGTGATGCTTACGGTTGGAGAGCCACTCCTAAACATTATTAATTCTTCATTACATCTAGGTCACGTCCCTAAACCTTTCAAGTTAGCAGTTATTAAGCCGCTTCTTAAAAAATCTAATTTGGACGCGAATGAAATAAAAAATTACAGACCGATCTCAAACCTCCCGTTCATATCAAAAATACTAGAAAAAGTAGTATCAGCTCAAATTTGCACATTCTTGCAGGATAACAACATCCTTGAAGAATTTCAGTCAGGTTTCAGGCCCCATCATAGCACAGAAACTGCACTAGTTAAGATTACAAATGACTTGTTTTTAGCTTCAGACCAAGGCTGCATCTCATTGCTAGTCCTGCTCGATCTTAGTGCTGCATTCGACACTATAGATCATAATATTCTCATAGATCGCTTACAAAATTATATAGGCATTCAGGGACAGGCACTAAAATGGTTTAGATCTTACCTGTCTGATCGCTACCATTTTGTAGATCTAAATGGAGAACCGTCTGGTATAATGCCAGTGAAATATGGGGTCCCACAAGGGTCAGTTTTAGGACCTCTGTTGTTCTCAATATACATGCTTCCCTTGGGTAACATCATTAGAAGACATGGGATTAGTTTCCATTGTTATGCTGATGATACCCAATTATATATCTCAACTAAACCAGACGAAATACCTAAGTTGTCTAGATTAACTGAGTGTGTCCAGGACATAAAAGATTGGATGACCAATAACTTTCTTTTACTAAATTCAGATAAGACAGAGATATTACTTATTGGCCCAAAAACCAGCACACAACAGCTTTCACAATTCAGCTTGCGCTTAGAAGGATGTACTGTTATTACCAGCTCAGCAGTAAAAGATCTGGGAGTAATATTAGACAGTAACTTGTCTTTTGAAAATCACATTTCAAATATCACAAAAACAGCCTTTTTCCATCTTCGAAATATTGCTAAACTTAGGAACATCTTATCCGTATCTGATGCAGAAAAACTAGTTCATGCATTCATGACCTCCAGACTGGACTATTGTAATGCATTACTAGGTGGTTGTCCTGCATCCTCAATAAACAAGCTTCAGTTAATCCAAAATGCAGCTGCCAGGGTTCTCACTAGATCCAGAAAATATGATCATATAACCCCAATATTATCATCCCTGCACTGGCTACCTGTTCAGTTTAGAATAAATTACAAAATAGTATTACTTACATACAAGGCCTTAAATGGTTTAGCTCCCACATACCTAACCAGTCTTCTGATACGCTACAATCCACCACGCGCCTTAAGATCACAAAACTCCGGACTTCTGGTAGTTCCCAGAATTTCAAAATCTACAAAAGGGGGTAGGGCTTTTTCATATTTAGCTCCAAAGCTTTGGAATAGCCTTCCAGACAGTGTTCGGGGAGCAGACACGGTTTCTCAGTTCAAAAGTAGACTCAAGACGCATCTTTTTAATCTGGCATACACATAACTCATCCCAGTACTCATACTCCAGTACACCTATACCGAATGGCAACTACGCTAATTCTCCCCATCTGTTCTGTATTTCTCTACCCATCCTGAGGCATCGGGAGATTTTGCCAGCTTCAGTAGACAAAGGCCGACCCTGCGAGGTTCCTGAGGCATCCAGAGAAGGACCAGCTCCAACTGGATTCAGCTTTATGATGGAGCTACACATGCTGCTCCTGTGCTTCCAGTGATCCAGACCTCATCTGCCCTCTGCACCTACTGACTCGTCCCTATGCTGAACTGGTCTTCATGACAATTTAAATAATTTCTGTCATATTGAATTTTCACCTGCACAACACACAAGATGTTATATCATTTCTATCTGTTATCGCCCAAATGAGGATGGGTTCCCTGTTGAGTCTGGTTCCTCTCAAGGTTTCTTCCTAATGCCATCTCAGGGAGTTTTTCCTTGCCACCGTCGCCGTCACCCTTGGCTTGCTCATCAGAGACATTTCATTCATTCATCTCATTATTATCTGCACATTTCTCTCACACATCCACACTTCCAATTATTTTCTTTTCTATAATTATTATTATTTGTTTTTATTTATTTATTTTCTATTATAATTTTATTTATTTATTTATTACTTTATATATAATTATTCTATATATATATATATATATATATATATATATATATATATATATATATATATAAAATATATAATTTTTTTTTTTTTTTTTTTTTTTTTGTTAAATTTCTAAAATTTTTGTGAAGCTGCTTTGAGACAATGACCATTGTTAAAAGCGCTATATAAATAAAATTGAATTGAATTGAAAAAAATGTCACCTGACCGAGGTCATATAAGCCAAAATTTGGCGTGTTTGATACACACATGCTTCACAACTGGCAACACGAAAAGATGTTCCCATAGTATTTTCACGAAGCATCGAGGAAACAGAAATTTATACGTGTTAAATAAGCGCTTTGCGGCGCTGTGCGAAACGCACGCCGATGTCAGACGCTTTATTTCAGTCATAATATACTAACATGTTTTTGCTGTTTAGTGGACCGCGCGCGCACAACCTACAGTATCACGGGCGAGCCTCTGAATACGCCGTTTTAACGGGGGTGGGGATAAGAAACACAGCACTGGCAGAAGTAGACTAATAATTACGAATGCGTCGGGGAAAACAGCAGGAAAACTGACTGGCCATTTTAATAATTCATTTATAAGTTGATGTCTTTGGTTTCGGCTGTGAGTGGATGCGCTGTAGTAATCCACGTTTTATACGAATTACATAAGCTGATTTTTTCCCCATTAGTTTATATAAAAGTAGATATTTTGCTTTCTGTAAGTATATATTTTTCACGTCTGTGAGGCGAGTATACACAGAGTTTCGGGTCATTTTCTGTCGTGCTCAAGTTCACAGAAACAGATACAGAATAGCACTGTATCCCTGCTTGCTTTCATTATTTTACAACATCATAACGTTTTCTCGTCATTGTGCGTGCAGTTAAATAAAAGTCTTATAAAGGCTACTGTATCTAGCTTATATAGGTTTATTATATCGTTTTTCCCCATTAATCTGACAACACCTGTGGCTCACCCACGTTTTCTGATACACACAGCCAGAGTTTTCTGGCTACGCGAGTGTTACACATGATAAAATATAAAGGCTCACTGTGTTAACATTCACTTTGCTTAAATTCGATGGAACTAAGGACCTATATTTAATTTAAGTTGAGAGACACAAGACACAAGAATCTGCAAAAGGATTCCCGACAAAGTATTGAGTGCATAACTGAACATAATTCTTTGAAGGTTGACATTTTTTGTATTCAAAACACTTTTCTTTTATTGGTCGGATGAAATATGGTAATTTTTTGAGATAGGGATTTTGGGTTTTCATGAGCTGTATGCCACAATCATCAATATTAAAACAATAAAAGGCTTGAACTACTTCAGTTTGTGTGTAATGAATCTAAAATATATGAAAGTCTAATGTGTATCAGTACATTACAGAAAATAATGAACTTTATCACAATATGCTAATTTTTTGAGAAGGACCTGTATCTCTGTATTTTTTCACAGCAGTTTGTGACTGAAAAGTGTCCTGTCTGCATCTGACTTCAAGAGTTTCCTGATCAACCGTATCTAATGGTCATATTTAAAAGTCATAACGTACAGTTATAAAGTACAAAATGTTTCTGTTGGTGTTTAATTTTTTTTCTATGATTAATACTTATTTGTGGTGTTTTATGTTTTGTACATCTTTTCAAATTGAGACCTCATTTGTAAGTTGCTGCTGGTGTAAAACTGTTTTTATTAAATATAAAATAAAAATCTCTGTTTTATCCCGTTTGTCTTATGCTTCCTTCCTTCACAGAATTCTGTTGACCACGGCTTGAAATTTAAATTTACTTGAGTTGGATCAACTTAATTTACAACTGAAAAAATTTGTTGTACCAACCCTATTCATTTATGTTAACAGTATTAACTTATGTTGGAAGCAGCTGTAGTAAATAAGTTAAATGAACCTAATAAAATTAATTTGACTGAACATAAGAACATTAAGTTGGGCAAACAAAATTGCTTAATGCTGAAAGAACGCCATTAAATCGGGTGGAAATTCTTTCTATGATTTAATTATGTTCATTCAACGAGTTATCTATAGATGAGCGGCACCCAGAGAGACCTGGGAGGGGCCAGGCCGGCCATCGACAGCGGGAGAAGAACCGTTGAGAAAGCATGCAGGAGCGCTGCCTCTGCGTGCTCTGTTCTGCCACTCCGCCCACCGCCACTTTTCACCAGCTGCGCATGCCAGCTGGGCACTGCCCCTGGATCTGCACGTGCACATTCCTTCCCTATCTTTCCATCCTCCCTCCTTTAACCCGTCCTCCTCCCATTTATTCTAAATAAATGACCCTTTTTCCCATAAGACCTCGTGTCCGTGCTTCATGGTGCCACCCGTGCACATAGGGTCGAACATGTTACAATGTACAGCAATTAACATAACACTGTAAAGTAATTACATTTAGTTTCATACATAACTTTAATACTGTAACTCCACAAACATTCTGTCTAGATGACTCCACTATTTAATGGCTCTCAGGGCCTGTATGTTTTAATGTGGTGGACAGTAACCTGTGAAATGCAGATGTTCCCACAGTAGCTGGCTCACATTTGCACATCATTATAATGTAGTTTCCTTTCAAGCATTAAAACTAAAAAATGGCTGATAAATTGCCACTCATGCTCATCTGTCTCCATTGTGTCAGACACTGCTGCAGCTGACTAAGCATTTGGCTCCTGTAGACTGTCAGCATTAAACTGCTTACTTTAACTGGGTCCCAAAATTTAATTATTTAAAATTTGCACATTATACTGTAAAAAGTGCCATTACAATGAACCTGGTACTATAATGAGAGCATGTTCTTTTTCATCCCTCGAAATAAGATAAGCCAACCAGCTAATGTAAGCATTAGGGACATCTGGTATAGATGCTACAACTGCAAGGCCATGCCAAGAAAGATATTATTTTAAGATTTCTTAGACATCTATATCAAATTATTTGCTGTTACCACATGTCTTAACACACTATAGAAAATTCACCTTTTCCTCATTGCTAAACCATTACAAATTCCTGTATATACAGTATATTTATATCCCTCACTCACTCATCTTCTATACTACCTATCTTGTATAAAGGGTTGCGGGTGGCCTGGATTCTATCCCAGGAGACTTACAGTAGGGCACGAGGCAGGGTACACACTGTATGTGGTGCCAATCCACCACAGGACACACAAAAAAATACTCTTTCACACTACGGGTAATTTGGGAACGACAAATCTGCATATCTTTGGACTGTGGGAGGAAACTGGAATTCCCAGAACAAACCCAACAAGCATGGGGGGAACATAGAAACTCCACAGGCCAGAGGCAGGACTCAAACCCAGACCCTGGAGGTGCAAGGCGACAGTGCTAACCACTCAGCCTGGTTAGCGCTGTCGCCTGGCACCTTCAGGATCTGGGTTTGATTCCATATACAGGATATATATTGACTATATATATTGATATGGCGGCACGGTGGCTGAAACGCCAATCCTAATAAGGCATATAAAAAGGCTAATTCGATTTTCTTGGAATTATATTAAATATATCCTTCCACAGCTTGTTACTCTGCCTCTGTTCAGCTTTGTTAGTGGGGTATGGCTCAGCAGTTGCTCATTTAACTGAAATGGCTTTGGAGAAGAAAATAGGAGGACGTTTAGTTTGATCTATTGTCCATAGTGCACAGTAGGTGAAATCTTCAATTTTTGCAAAAATTGTTTGATCAATACTTTATTTTCCTGATCATGCAGACTCAATTAATAATTTTTTTTCCCCAAACCTAAAATTTTTTTTAAAGCACGGTTTCCTCTTTTTCCTGTTTTAACAGAACAGAAGGTACTGTAATAAATTGTTTTTTTTAATTGTTTAGAAAGTGGTACTTATTGGTAACACTACTAGATTACACAGTTTCAAAACACTATACTTTCAATCAACACAGACAAAAATAATGCATGTTTGCTGCATTAAAGTCAGCTGGACTGGATTGGAGTCAGTAGCAGAGCAGTTTGTCAAGAAATAAATATGAGACTGTCACACTTTCAGTATGACCGTTATTAAGAAAGTCAATTTCCCAGACTGCTGTGAAGCCTAGAATCATGGAAGGCATAGACTACAATGCCTAATAACACTGTTCTCTGTTCAAGATTACTAACCTGCAACATCTGTTTTTCATTAGAGCACCTATTTAAAAAAGACTCTAATCCTCAGTTCAATACAAACAATTTCAGCTTTAGTCTGACATTACCAAAGTGCTGTTTTTGCTTTTGTTATTCTGATTTTGACTCTGATGGTTTCTGACCGATACCTTGTTGTGCTTATGATATTCTGATCACTCCTTGCCTGACCTCTGTATTGTTTTTGACCTTGATTCAGCCTCAGGTTTTGGATTGAACACTGGTGTAAATTATTAAAACACATCTCATCTGCACTTACATTCCTACAACTGTGACAGAGACATGGCATTCAAACAATCAACAACAGACATATTAAAGAATTTCACTGTTTATTAAATACTTTCAGGGATTTCTAATACTTTAAAGCCTGTAAGAAAAAAAAGCTGATTGAGACAAATCAGACAATAAACAATAGTGTTATTGAATTAAATTAAATGGAAACTCACAAAGCCCAAAAATCTAACTCAATGCAATTGGCAGTCCATGTATGATTCACAGCTCTATTGATCAGAAACAATGGTGATCACTAATTAGTTTGCTTAAGCACCAGACTTTCTCAACTATTTTAATCAGCATCAGTGACATGACCTGGAGATCTGTATCAAGTGCAGGACAGACACTACCGTCTCCATAAATAGTCATTAGATTCCTCGCTAGGCTCTTTATTCAGTAATAGTCCTGTCTGGTGATTTACAGCGTTTTAAATGTTGCCTACTGTATATATGATAACTGTTTGACATTATATTTAGTGACTAAAAAGAAGAAAGTGAAAGACACCCTATTATTTTGTTGTTTTTCCCCAAAACTCCTTTAGAGATGGAACACATTGTACACTTTATCCCTCCATTTCAGAACCTCTGTATTCTAACTAGGGCTTCGTGGAGGCCAATGGTAATTATCATTTTATTTATTCCCGTATTCAACATTCACATGTGCATTGACACACTACAGACAATTAGGGAATGCCACTTAGCCTGTCTTTACACTGTGGGAGGAAAACAAAGCACCAGCAGGAGCCCCACCAAATACACAGTCCCTCACAGGCGGGAATCAAATCCAGACCATGAAGGTGCAAGGTAATGCCTCTAACCAACGTGCCGCCGCATTGTGCACTGAAAGCACAAATTACACAGAAGTACAGATGACAAAACTGTTTACCGTTTTTGGATGTCAATGGAAACATGACATGAACCCAGTAGAGCATAACAGAATCAAAATCCTTAAAAAAAAAAAAAAAAAGAAGAAGAAATCACGAATTAGAAAACATGAATGCAGCTGCTATCTAATATCATGACAAGCTGTCACTGGTCCCAATGTTTCTGAAGCCCTAAACACCCACCCACATGCACACACATTATCATATCTTGTTGCTACACATGAAGGATTGCAGCAGCTGCCTCTAATTTAGGATGAGGCAGACAATAAGAGCGTAATGATCTCAGGGAGAATCAACTCGCTGGTGTGCTTTAAGCATAGCGATTAACACAAGCAGCTCCACGATACTCGGTCGCCAAGATGTTAACTGTTGCTCTGTGTCTGTTGCAGATGTCGTTCCGTATCCTGCTCTAAGCGATCGAGTTAAAGTCAGAGGTTTTACTTCTGTTTCTGCCAGTATTTCTAGCGTCATGAAACAGCTGTCAGGCAGGTCAGCACTAGAGCAGATTTGGGATGAGCTGTAAAAACAAGCATCTGTTTAAAACACGTTGCAGCAGATGTACCTGTTTAACAAGGCAAGGGAACATATTCATGAAAGTAGCTTTGGAATGCCATATACAGTAGTATGAATTAATCTGTATCTGAGGGTTTGGAGAACAAATGATGAATCAACTTCAGGGTTACAAGCTCACTCAATCACTGTCTATACTGCTTTATTCTATGTACAGGGTCGCAATGGGCCTGAAGCGGGCTACACCCTGGACAGGGTGCCAATCCATTGCAGGGAACACACTCATTCACACACTACAGGTAATTTGGGAATTAGACTAATCTGTATGTCTTTCGACTTTGGGACGAAACTGGAGTATCCGGAGGAAACCAACCAAGAACATGCAAACTTCACTCAAACACAGACCTGACACAGGAATCGAACCCGGACCCCAGAGATGCTAGGCTATAGTGCTAACCACTAAGTCACTGCGCCACCTGGTTGCAAGCCAACCCAAAGAAAGAAGTAAAACATTGTGGAAATAAAAAATTTTTAGTGAAGGAGAATATATTTTTTTATTTGTTTGATTGTTTTGTCAGAACATGGTTAAAAAAATAAAAATAAACAAATAATGAAATAAATGTGTGTTTGTTCCAGGCTCCAGGTCAGGTTAAACAGATGCTTTACCATCTCGCTTACAGGTGGCTTTGTGATCTCTATTCATAGCCCAGTCTTAATTTTAGTGTTCGAATAGGGCAGATTTAACAAAAGTCACATTCAATTAAAGTTGTTTTTTTAATACATAAAATGCAAGGGGTGTTCGAGTCACACCAGGACTTTTTCATGTGCAGAATAACAAAGCACATTTATGAGAGAGAGAAAAAACTCAACATTTATTTCTCTAGATTATTTATTTCTGCTACACTAATGCACTTACTGTATATCAGAATTTCACCAGTGCTTGGATACCATCAAGGTGGAACATTTTCCACGGTATGCTGGAGCCGTGATGAAACTGCCTGCTTCACATCTGAAACACTGGCCTCCCAAGGAATGACCACTAAATGGTGTTGGTAGAGTAAATGATTGTGTGTACAGTTCACACACAGATGCGTATCTTCTGCAAGTTGGTGACAAGTTATCCGTCGATGTTGAACCATTAGGTGTTCCACTCACTGAATATCTACAGGAAAGACATTTCATTTATGGACATACAGTACGGCCTCCTTTAAAATGTTTGCACCATCATTATACTTTCAGATTCATGTCTTCATTCACATCACGTTTCATCACAAGTCCACTTTTGACTTGAACACCCCTCATATGGAACCACTTTTGAGGTAATAATACCTGAATAACATCACGGTACAGTACATCTTGTCTACAAATGCACCTTATTCTGCAACTGAAGGACTAAGGGCTGATAAAGAAATTACATAACATGTTGGCACCAAAGTCTGTTGTGTATATTAGTAGTGCAGGAATCAATGGGATTATCAATATCATTTTAACTGTTATTTATTTATAGGCTAATAGTCTACTAGGTCTGCTATAATCACTGCTATTATTGTTGATCTTAATACAGTTTTTGCTTTTTAACTTCAAATCCAGTACATTATTCCCCCGTCCCCCTGTTAAAATGGTATGGTCTAATTAACAGGCACTCTGACCAGACATAAATTTGATTACATAGATACAGCAAAGGATGAAAGAAATTGGTAAATGAGGAAACCGAATATAGGACTTGTGCTTGATTTGACCGTTGCAGCCGTGATGAATAAGTACCAGTCTGTATTAATAAGCCTGAGTAACTAAGGTGGCTTGCATGGTCTATAAATAATTCATGTTTGAACACTATCTGTGTAGCTTAAAAGACTGATTAGGGGAGTGTAGTCTAGTCTAGGCTCTTTTCTTTTTTATGGTTTGGCCTGAGCAGAGCAAAAGTGCATTCATTCGAAAGTCTGCCAAAACTTTTGACAATAGAACTCTTGGATAACTTGAGTATTGCTAATTTCCTGTGCCATTATACGCCCCATTCCCCCTCCACATCTCCCACTCTCCCCTCTCTCTCTATCTCTCTCTTTCCCTCCTCCTAACATGAGCACTACCAATTTACAGCACAGGAAATAGAACAGGAATGGAAAATGCTTGTTATATAATTGATGTAGATGTATTTAGTGCTTAATGTGTAAATTGTAAACAAGGGAAATTAGTTGTCAAGTAAAGTATGTTTTCATTAATGCTTAAATAATTGCCAAAAGCAAACAAACAATCCTAATTATAAATTATATACCAGTAAACTAGTGACATGATCATGGGCACCAAAGGCTCACCCTTGCCAAAAGCAAGCCGACCCAGTCCAACACCACAGAAATGCAATGCAGCACAAAGTGCCCAAAAAGTCAATCCATCATGGAAAGGCGTCAGAACAACCGATGCACCGTAACCCACAGGCAAAGAGCCCAAGACTGGCGACCAAGCCTCGAAACCCCCCAGATCCCAAACCAGTTGAGGATCTATGGAATGAGCCGGACAATCAAGTCTGATCCTCTGAGGCCCCACCCCACATTCCACAAATGATCCACTGCCAATATCCTGATGCCAGACACCACAGCACACCCCAGAGGTCTTGTGGAGTCATGCCCAGAGGCACCAGAGCCACTGCTGTGACACAAGGAGAACCTGTGACAGAAAACGGAATGCATTTTCATATACGCTGCAAAAAGAAGATCCGTACCTCAACTGCGAGGACTTGTCGAGCCAATAATGAGCATAAAAAAATACATTCTTGGAATTGCTTGATACAGTAACTGGGTGAAATGTAACTGAAATTAAGGCAAAAAAGGAAGCAATTACAGTACGTATGTCTCAGTGGGAAGAAATTCTGTTGGAAAGCTGCCGGCCCCAAAGTGTCCTTGAAGACGGCAACCAGTGCTTTCAGAAATGCTCGTACATTTTAGACTTTTCAATCTACATTTTAAATAGGATTTGGCAGAAGACACAATGTTTACTGACTGGTGTGTGTGTGTGTGTATGAGAGACAGGATTGAAACAAACTATACTGTAGATGTGATTTAATGAAAATATTATATTATGATTGCTTTATAACTACTTACAGGACATTATTTGGTATCAAGCTTTTCCAGTATACTGGACAAGACGACATTGTAGTGAATAATGTCACCAAAACTACAATTCATGACTGATTCCTTATGAAGCAATTATTTAATGAGACAGTGCTGTTAAATTTCCAAGTCTAAAAGTGATAATTTCTTTGTCTTTGATGGCAGCTCTGACAAAGTGTCTAGCACAAACCTAAATAACAGGTTTACATAAAGCACTCATAATACGTTTCTATAGTAACAGTTAATACTCTGATCAGCCATAAGATTAAAACCTTAAAACATGAATTCTGATTATCAGTTATATAACAGTAAACTGGTGGCAGGATCATTTATGACTGTATGGACCAAATGCTAGCTCGTCCAATCTGATTCAACAGAAATTGATGATATAAAAAGTTATTGCTGGTGATGATTATAAGGTATCAGAACAACCCGTGCACCACATCTTGCTGTGTATGTGGCGTTGCATTCAAAGAGATTATCAGTTGTTTATCCGGCCTCAAAATTCCCAGAGATCTCAATCCGATCATGTATCCATGGAATATGCTGGCCAAAAAAGTCCAATCCATGGAGACCCCACCTTGCAAGTTATAGCACTTAAAGGATCTGCTGCTAACGTCCTGGTCCCAGAAAACAAAGCACACCTTCAGAGGTCCTGGTTAAAAGGGGTCAGAGCTTTAGTTTGAGTTGCACCAGGGGAACCTATACAATATTGGGCTTAATGTTTTGAGGTATTAAGGTTTGGCTGATCGGTGTACAAGGACTTGTATGGCAGATGCTCTAGTTACTTTCACCCTAATTACTGTATAAACAGAATAAGTTGTTGTTATTTAATTAAGGAAGCACTTAATGGTTGTTTAGTTAGGAAATATTTATTTAACATTTATGGAAAGGGTTGGCCTGGCCAAAATTATTTTCCTGGCCACTGTAATATTTCCCTGGAGCACACCCCTACACCTCAGGACTCTATGGTGGCCAATTCATGTATGAAAATGATTCCTCCTACTACAGTTTGAACCCATGAATATTTGCATTGTTTTATTGGTAAATTGAAACAATGCAAATGGGGACTTTTTTGGCCAGGCAGTTTATATGTAATGCTCTCCTCACTACCATGTGGATAGGAGTTTGCGCTTCCTGGTTTCTGGGTAACCTGACAAAGGGTGTGTGCTTTTTGTGTGTGTGTGTGTGTGTGTTGTGTGTGTGTGTGTGTGTGTGTGTGTGTGTGTGTGTGTGTGTGTGTGTGTGTGTGTGTTTTAAAATAAACTTTAAGAGGGCAGGTGTGGAAGGCTGGTGAAAGAACAGCTGTTTATTGCTGCTATAATGTAATTGATAAGAAGAAATAACATTTTATGACATTCCACCAAATTAAACGTGACTATAACTCTAAAACTATAAAAACAATCATAATGAGTTGGGAAGCTGGGCTGCACAAACTGTACTAACTTAAATTTGTACATATTGCCTCTTTTGACTAGAATTGTATTTTAGTGTTTTATATTCCGACCTAAGAACTGAGAAGTGAGTGCAGCCTCTCCTGTAGACAAAAGAGAACCGTCGATGAGACCCACTTCGGTGGAAATCACATTTCTAGGTCACCAGCCAAGCAGCTTGGACTTTGTTATTTCTGTCAATTCCCTCTTCTGGAAAGCTTGCGCTATCCCGACACACTTTCTCCACGCAGACAGGAAAAATGTCTCTGTGATATTTCCCATGCTCGGAGCAACTTTACACATTTGGTTTCATGCAATGCGTTTTAATGATGTGCTAATTGGTGAAACAGAGACTAGATTTCCCTTTCCCAGGTTTTTAGCTCGCGGCCTTCTCACACAACAAGTTCTGGCAATGTGCTCGAACTCAGTGAGGTGCTCTAGGTGATCGGGTTTCATTCAAACATGATTAGAAACAACACAAGGGAGGGAGCAGATTAGCAATTTAAATTAAAATTTAGCAAACCATCTTTGTGGGGTCTCCATCAACAGCGTCGGGTCACAGTTTGTGAACTTCTCGCAGCTGTGAGTAAATTTCGAATTGTAAAATAATAAATATCACACTGCCAAAATGTGGATTTTTTTTTTTGTAAACACAGTGACATCGATTATATTCATTTATTTTCAGTAACTTGTTTATTCTGATCAGAGTTTGCAACAAATTCAATGCAGCTGTAGAACATCAACTTTCATCTGCATTTAAAAAATTATGTGGATATAAATTTGCCATATTATTAACGGCCGTCACTATCTTCTTGTTCCACTTGTGTGAGCTCAGAGACGGCCGCGATTGTCTATACAGCTGTAATTGAAATAAATGCGCTCAGATCGTTCCATCCCTCCCCTCAGAGAGAGCTTGGCCAATCAGCTCCTTCTAGGCCCCAGCATCACTCTGTATTTAAACTTGCGATTTCTGAATGATAGAAAATTAAAAATTTGAATGTTGATTTGGTTGATTAGCTTCAGTAACATTTTTTTGTTTTGTTTTTGTTTTTCCTGTTTTTCTCCCTAATTTAGTCATATCCAATTCCTCCCCATCAATAGGGGGCTCCTACATTAAGGCTACTACTACCAGTCAGTCAAGGAGAGGTGAAGACCATCATGTGTTTCCTCCAAACCACATGATGCCCCCGACCACATATTTTTAAACTGAGCTTTTTAAGTGGTTTTCTTATGGCCACTAAGATCCTTCCAAAGAAGTACAATTTCTTCTGAAGGAGGCACAGCGGTTAGCATCATGGCCCTGCACCTCCAGGGTCAAGGGTTCGAGTCCCACCCCAGGTCTGTGAGCATGGAGTTTGCTTGTTCTCTAGTTTCCTCCCATAATCCAAAAACAAGGCATTCCCAAACTGCCAGTAGTGTGGTACTACTCCTATGATGGACTGACTCGCTATCTAGGGAGTTTCCCGCCTTGTGCCCTGTGTATCCTGGGATAGGCTCCAGGCCCTCCAAGACCCTATACAGGATAAGCAATATATAGAGTAAGTGAGCGTTTATATGATGGGACCACTGTTACTATAGAAATGGTTGCATATAAAACAACCACAATAATACAAATTGAGAATTTATCAGCGCTGTGGTATAATGCAGAACAATAATGCGCTATGTAAGTCCTACTGTGCCCCACATCTGTCAGGCACCACCTAACTGACCCGAATATTGCTCATATTATATGCTGGTCATAAACAAGTCAGAAGCTCTCTGTGACAAGGGCATTTTTATATCCACAGATCCTTGTCTGGATTTGCAGACTGTAACTTGTCATTTCAGCACATTCCTTCATCCTTCTATTCCCCCTGATCGTCTCAGGGTATTCATATTTCATCCCTCAGCTTCTTCTTTTAGCCGTCTCCGTTTTCAGTGCCTGGCTCTAAGGACGCATACTCCACAGGAAGTGGGAACAAAGACAAAAGTGAAATGAGATACAAACGGTATTCTAGCGTACTCCAGCTAAACGAATATGGCCTACATTAATCGATGTGTCACGGTGTCATACTGAGCTATGCATTCAAATTACAATTTCAAGAAAATCAGGCCGTGAACTCAATTAGCAGTTATATATTCATATGAGAAAACATATCTTTAATATCTTTATAAATGCACCAGATAAAAATGTGACTCACAAACATACTATTCGGTATGTTCAAATGATTGAAACACATAATGTAAGCCTGTATGTTTAGCACATCCTTATTTCTAATTAAAATAAACCCATTACATTCTTGAATTTTTTTTTACTGTACTATTACAGTTCTCTGCTTTCCTTGACCTTACTTTTTATTTCTCAGCAGAGTCTTTGTCCCAGTTTATCTCTAGAGACCTGGTGTCTATTATGTTGCTGTTTTTGCATTTTATCCACCCTTTGCCCAGGGGAAAACTTGTCACCCCCTAACCATTGCTACTATTTTTTGATGAAGTGGATCGGCAATTTAGAGACTTTTTTGCACTTTGGGTTAGTTTGCTATATGTGTGGTTGCTGGTTAATTTGTGAAATGTGGAGATAAACTACACTAATTATATTTTTTTTTTAGCTTGGCCACTAGGCACATGGAAACTCAAGCGTGCTGCACAGTCTCAGGTTTTGGTTATGATAATTATGCTAAAAAGTGTCAGCTAACACACTAAGTTTTGAATTTAGCACATAATGTTTCAGCTATGAGCTGTGATGTTTTATATGATATAAACTTTGCAAATTGGTCTGCAATTGTTTTTCAAGATGAGCAAAAATGTTTAATATATTTTAACTCAATAAATAAGTGAGGTCTTGAAATACAAGTAGTATGCATTTGCTTTGTCTGCTGAGCAATGTGTTCACAACTAAGACAATGGTTAATAAACGCGAGCGCAGATATGAGCCGATTTATCAATAAAACTGAAGACATACTCCTCTGAAATGCAACAATCAAATATATAGTCTATTCGCTGAATACAACGCGACAGCACGCTCTGAGGTGAACATCTGCAGACCCTCCAGTTACTGTAATGCCTCTTGTCACCTTTCATTCACAATAGGTGTGAAGTTATCAAACCGGTTTCGCTGATGGGGGAATTGGCTGTATTGGGATTTTTAAAACAAAATAACAAGACCGAGCTGATGTCTCTGACTAAAATGTATTTCGCCAGCAAAACATAAAATAAATCGAAAAAATGAAATTTTATATGGTACCAATTAAATCAGGCTTCATAGTTGGATTTGATACTTTGAGTATAATTCATACATTTACTGAATATATTCAGATTTTGTAAAATAATCTCCGTTTCCTTCCTCCTTCCATTTGTCTGTATCACCATTCTTTCCTCGTTTTAATCTGTGTATTTAAGTGAAATATAGTTAGCATAAAGGTCTAAATATTCCTTTTTATTTATGGACAGGTGTATTATGTTCGATCTGCATTATTGCATTATGTTTCAAGACATGCTTCATTTACCTTAGTTAAATTGACACATTTACACCTTATAGTGTGGACAGACTGAAATCTAATGCCACAAAAAGAAAACAAATCATACTGTATGATCAATAAAAAATTAAAACTTAGAGATGACCATTTTGCACTATTTTTGTGTTCATTGGATTAAATTAAAACAGAATTATAATGCAGTTTTGCCTTAAAACATCCTTAAATCTTGCTGAGTTACCTGCTAGAATTGACGCTAATCTAACCTGGCATTATCAAAGAAAACAGGCTTATGTTGTTAACAAATCCAATTACTATTTGCAACTTAGCAAAGCTAAACTACCCCTTAATAAGCTTTTTAAATTTCAGATGCATTCATGCTTTCCATTGAGGTAAAGGAAATGCGAGTTTTTGATGAGTCCAGCACAAGGGACATTGGTGGCTCAGTGGTATGTTTCTTGCCTGCCAGGGTTCAATTCCCACCCAATGTCCGAACCCAAGCCACTGGATGCCGTGCTGGTTCCAAGCTCAAATAAAATGGCACAAGGGTGCTGAAGATATTACAGGTGTGCTGATATTCAGCACAACAGCACGATCTTGAGTGTGATACTGCTTTTATACAACAGCTCTCCAAATGGCATTTATTATCAAAACATTATGATTTGTTTGGTTATTTAACTAGTTATTTTGCTCTGCAAACATGTATCCTACTGCAATGTGTGGCAACTAACACTCAACAAACCACATTTAATGTAATTAATCGGAGTGAAAGTAGTTTAAAATTCTTACTGGTAGTATGTACCCAAAAGATGTAGAGAAAAACCATGGATGTGGTTCCTCTTTAGAAAATCAGCTAACTTCCTGGATTATGGGGTCGAATCCCACATACAGTAGCATTAAATGATAAGCTAGTGCACTAGGGTTTGGAATCACTTGTTTCATACACCAAGTAGTGCCCTTGATCATGACTTACATTGGCTGTGAACACAATTTAGTGGCACTTCAGAACAACTTAATAGCAGTTAAGTAGACTTGTATAAAACAACAAAAATGTTTTCTTACTGAAATTGAAAGGGCCGTGTGCAATTTCCAGTGACTGGATGCAGTGCTGGTCACAAGCCCGGATAAAATGGGAGGGTTGCATCAGGAATGGCATCTGGCGTAAAAACCTGTGCCAAGTTGTTGGGAGCAGCTGGACGACGAACAACAAAATACATGTAAAATTCATAAAGGAGGAAGGTTTGTTCTTTACCTGGTTATTGAACCTATCTGTCATGGCTCAAGTTGAATATTGTTACAGTACATACAGTCCTACATGTAGCATACATGATTAACTTTCTCAAACTGACATGTTGTGTACCTTGTCATTTTTTCTCACTATTTCTTCTTATTAGCACCTGATGTCTATTCAACTTGATCAAAGTTTCAAAAGAGTAATACCCAGTGGTCCTCACATGAGGATCTTACAGAGAATATAAACCCAATTTTGACTAATTGGTTCTCTTTAATAAATGGAGAAGTACCGTACAGTATATGATATTCATCCCTCATCAGTGCCATCCTGTGCAAAAACATTCGCGTACATGTACTGTATAATAGAGAATGTCATGAGGTCATGGCTACAGTTTTAACGCACAAAGAAAACATGCATGTTTAAAAAATAATTTACATTTCATTAACCATAGACGATACGGGAAATGTGACAACTTGGTGGAATTTATACACCGATATAAGGTCCTGAAATGAATCACTGAATATAATTAAGAGAGATAAACTAGTTATTTTTTTGCCTAAGAGAATAATAGTATTGCAAAACTTTGCAGAAAAAATAAAACCTGTCTGAAAAAGGGGAAGTTGAAAAACCTTTAGTTACATTCCACAAAGCATGCAAGCAGTTGTACAGTATGTATTATTTTTCAATTTCTGTGAAAGGAAATATTTGAAAAGATTTAGACTTAAAGAGTAGTGTAATTGTATTAAAATACTTTTGAAATGGTATTGTGAAGCTCTTTAAAGCCATTGCGATTTCTTTCACCTTGAAATTTTAAGCAACAGCAGTTTTCCACATCAATTCTCTGAGGCTGCCAGACCTTGGAATGTTCTCCACACACAGTCTTTAATTCTAATTTTTTCTTTCTCAAAGAACCTTCATACTTTTTCTGTTTCAAATTTTTATCCTTCAATCCAAATCCAATCTGAAAGCAGGAACGAACTATTCATCTGTGCCCACCTTGTTTTCACTGCAGCATGACCTCGACTTGGGCTGTAAACCCAAGAAGTGTGTACTCATGTAGTTACACTATAGTGTGCATAGTGAAAAAGTGAGATTAAAAAAAACAAACAGAAAAAAACATGCTATCCAATTATAAAAGAGAGAGCTGGGATTCTGATTCTCAGGAGAACACATTATGTACATGCAAACATAATTATTGTACATTTGGCAGTTTGTGGAATCTAGGGACTGTTTGAATGCATACTCACTGAGGCTTGGAGCTCATTAATGTTGGAGGGATTGTAGTTCTCTCAGTGCTGATCTCCTTTGATAGAAGATAGCAGAGCATATATGGACTATTATGATTTGGCTCCAGGGAATAACTGGTTCCAAGAATACTCAGTTTATTAGGCTCTCCATGTGATTATAGAAGGCTTCTATAAAGCTTTTTACTTTAGGAATGATATACTGACATACTGTACGAATGTTTTCCTGAAAAGTAATTGGGATTATGATTCGGTAATAGCCAATAATTCTCACTGATATCCAAGATTCATTTTAAGTTGAAACCTCTTTTATTATCGTGTTGGCCTGTATTCTTTTTAGTTATCATTTACTTACATTATCCACAATGCCACTCTATTACTTGCTGATAATGGCGGCAGTAGAATTTAGCTCTTAAATGATCTCTACTTAAGATTATGATTCAATTGTCAAATGTATCTTATAGCACAGTGAAGCTATTTTAGGAAGCTGGGTCAGAGCACAGGATCAACTAGGATAGAGTGCCCCTGGAACGGATAGGGTTAAGGGTCTCAAGGCTCATTGGGTGCATCTTGGCCATGCTGGGGCTTGAACCTTCAACCTTCTAATCAGTAACCGAGAGCCTTAACCATTTGAGTCACCACCATTTGAGCCACCACCAACTTCCCAAGGAAAAACTGGGGAAAAAAAGCCACATAAGTTAATAAGCCAAAAATTTATTCAAAAACCACAGGTACATTTAATAAATTAATAAAATGCAACCATGGGGGGGGCGCAATCCAGTGTCTTCTTGTGCCAGTCCCAAGAGGGTTGTGTCAGGAAGGGCATCCGGTGTAAAACAATTGCCAAATCAATGATGCGAATCAGAAATATAATTTCCATACCGGATCGGTCGCGGCCCGGGTTAACAACGACCGCCACTGGTGCTGTTGACCTACAGGGTGCCAGTGGAAATTGGGCTACTGTTGGTCGAAAAAGGAGAGGAGGAAGGCGTGTTCAAAATCAGAAAGAGAAAAGGAAAGGCAAGAGTTTAGGAGTGAAAGTAGGGACTTTGAATGTTGGGACCATGACAGGGAAGGCAAGAGAGTTGGTTGATATGATGCAGAGAAGGAAGGTGTATATCCTGTGTGTCCAGGAGACCAGTTGGAAAGGTAGCAAGGCTAGAAGCTTAGGATCAGGGTTCAAATTGTTTTACCATGGTGTGGATAGGAAAAGAAATGGAGTAGGAGTTATTCTGAAAGAGGAGTTTGTAAGAAATGTTCTAGAGGTGAAGAGAGTATCAGATAGGGTGATGAGTCTAAAGCTGGAAATTGAAGGAGTAATGTTCAATGTTGTTAGTGGCTATGCCCCACAGGTAGGATGTGAGTTAGAAGAGAAGGAGACATTCTGGAGTGAGTTAGATGAAGTGATGCAGAGCATCCCCAGAGGTGAGAGAGTGGTGATTGGTGCAGACTTCAATGGACAAGTTGGAGAAGGGAACAGAGGTGATGAAAATGTGATGGGCAGGTTTGGTCTTCAGGACAGGAATGTAGAAGAACAGATGGTGGTGGACTTTGCAAAGAGGATGGAAATGGCAGTAGTAAATACTTTCTTCCAGAAGAGGCAGGAACATAGGGTAACATATAAGAGTGGAGGCAGAAGGTCTCAGGTGGACTACATCTTGTGTCGACGTTGTAATCTGAAAGAGATTAGTGACTGCAAAGTGTTGGTAGGGGAGAGTGTAGCCAGACAACACAGAATGGTGGTGTGTAAAATAACCCTGGTGGTGAGGAAGGTGAAGAGGACAAAGGCAGAGCAGAGGACAAAGTGGTGGAAGCTGAGAAAGGAAGAATGTTGTGTAGTCTTTAGGGAGGAGTTGAGACAAGCTATGGGTGGTCAGGAAGTGTTTTCAGTTGACTGGACAACTACAGCCAATGTGATCAGGGAGACAGGTAGGAGGGTACTTGGTGTATCATCAGGTAAGGGAAAAGTGGACAAGGAGACTTGGTGGTGGAACGAGGAAGTCCAGGAGTGTATACAGGGATGTAATGTGATATATGAGATGTTTTGGAGATAAAGTCAGAGAGGCCAGATTGAGGTGGTTTGGACATGTTCAGAGGAGAGAGTGTGAATATATCGGTAGAAGGATGCTGAGGTTGGAACTGCCAGGCAGGAGGTCTAGGGGAAGACCAAAGAGGAGATTTATGGATGCAGTGAGAGAGGACATGAAGTTAGTTGGTGTGAGAGAAGAGGATGCAGAGGATAGGGTTAGATGGAGGCAGATGATTCGCTGTGGCGACCGGTGAAAGGGAACAGCCGAAAGACATAGAAGAAGACATTTAATAAATTAATAAGAAACTGAAGCAATCTCTTGTTAATTTTTTGGTTTTATGTGAATTTATTAATTCAGTTTTAAAAGTCTGCTTTACTTGTTTCTATACAGTTAATATCATGAGAGCTAAGGTTTGCACCAAATATACAATCATTGCAAAGTGGCCGAGCAGTCCACTACCCTGTAATGTCATGGACAATACTATTATTAAAAGTAGTGTTAAGCCAATGGATCACACACAAGCTATATACTAACTGGGTGGAATTATATATATATATATATATATATATATATATATATATATATATATATATATATATATATATATATATATATATATATATATATATATATATATATATATATATATATATATATATATACTTAAAGCCAAGCTTTAAGTGAATAATGGGTGGGATTACTTATTAACCTCTAAACATTATGCTCAATTTGTGGTAGATCACATTTTGAGTTATTATATCATGTAGGAAAAAGTGTGGAACTTATCCTGATTGAATTATCTTTACCACTCGGTTGAGGTGTGCAATACCAAAAAAACACTAGATGATGCAGTGTCCTTAAATGTCTTTTAATTGTTTCATGAGAAATAAAGTGGATTGTTGCCTCCAAAAGCCATCAATTTATATGAAGTTTTATGATTTTATTTTATATTTTTAAATATATTGGTGTGTTTTTTCTCAGTGAAGTGGTTTCTCACCCGTTTGGAAGAGTATACCTACAGTATACCTATAATGAGGTATGTTTTAAAAAAAATTAATTGCCTTTTTCTTAGTGAGAATGTTAAATGGTTAATTTGCAAATGAGTTAATGTAGCAGGTTGGTTATGAAGGGTTTGGGGAAATGGTCATTAAGTAAGGCAATATTCTTAAGAAGAATATCAGAAAGTATTGTGAAAAGGAAACCCACCCAAAATCACCTCTCAAACCTCACCTTGTATGCAAATCCTCTGTCAACTCCATCACAATCTCCATTTCATAAACTTACAAGTTGAGTCTCTACAATACAACATTTTTCACTACTTTTATGCTGGATCTCTCGTTGTCATGTTGCGATTAATCACATCACACTCACATGTCACTTTTCTGTATGCGAACACGTACTGGACATTTGAAGTTCCCTGTTAGCAACAGTGAGGAAGCCGCTCCTCTTTCTTTCTCCCCATGAGTTCCTGTTGCCATTTGCCAGATGGCATCTTTCCCTCGCCAAATAATTAACACTCCCTTCTGTGCTGATCCAGGCACATCTTCACTCAGTCAGCCAGTAATCTGATTCACTCAAACACAAACAACATTATTTGTCCCAAGCCCACACTGATGCTTCCCACATCTGTAGCTACACATTAACATGCACATTGCTCCAATTTAATTACTATTGCTAAGACCTGTCACTGATTCTTTGCAAAACATATAGTCACATACGTACTGTAGATGTGTGAATATATTTCACCATTCCTGGAATGCTTTAAATATGTGCATTTTTATTCTATTCTGCTGAGATGTGCGATGCAATGGCACATTCTGCATCTTTATTTCCAGAGGTGGAAAGAGTAATAAAATTTTGTACTCAAGTACAAGTACTGTTACTTCAGTGAAATTTTACTTAAGTACAAGTAAAGTTACCCTTATAAAAATCTACTCAAGTAAAAGTAAAAAGTAGCTCATAAAAATTTTACTCAGCGTAAAAGTTACAGAGTTACTTTTTTATTAGCGGGGCTGGGATGAGGCATTCTAGTGTAGTGCAAAAAAGATGAGCAGATATAAATCTCAAACTAGTTGTTTTTAACTGAAGGAACACCTTTGCATAATAAAGCTGTTGTCTTTCTTGTGCTTGGAAATCAAAGTGGTCACTTAAATATGGTGTTACGTCCCAGTCTAGGGCCAAACAGCAAAAGACTGGTTCAGGGATCTATTTTAAACTGTATGGAAATGGTGGTATATGGAAGAGAGAACGAGATCCAATCATTAACTGATGAAATAATGAGGTTTGTATATACAAAAAAACACACAAACACACAACAGGAGGAGAATCAGATTCAGGGTGGACCCAGGCCGAAATAATAAACAAAATGGTATTTATATTTAGTAGCTAGATTACCTGCAAAAAGTACAGGTACCCGACTCCCTAAACCAAAAACAGTGAATAAATTCCCTCTTCCCAAAATAAATGGCAGCCACGCCCCTACTACTAGTGAGTGCACAAACATACAGTGAAATTATCTACAAATATATACAAAGACCAACCAAACCAAAGGGACAAAGCAATAAATAAAGTCAATTGGAGGCAAAAAATGGGGCCAGGGGTAGCTCAGTGGTTAAGGCATTGGACTACAGTTCGGAAGATCCCAGGTTCAAATCCCACAACCACCAAGTTGCCACTGTTGGGCCCTTGAGCAAGGCCCTTAACCCTCAACTGCTCAGATTTGTAATGAGATAAGAATGTAAGTCGCTCTGGATAAGAGCGTCTGCCAAATGCCTAAATGTAAATGTAAAAAGTCAAACCAGGATACACAACCAAATGTTAAAACGCCAAAATCACATCTTACCTCTTTCCCGCGTCTCCCTTCGGTTTAGATATGGTAGCGCTAGTCGATGACGTCATTGCAGGGCGGAAGCGACCATGTGAAAGGTCAGGTAGATCCCGATGTCAGAAAACCTGGAGTGGAGTCTGGAGCGGCGCGCGACATGATACTGTACACACACGCGAGCGCAAAAGCATAATATTTGTATTATTTTAGCATTTTCATACATTTATTTTTTACTCAGTAGCAAATATGATTTAAAATGTAGCGAATTACAATACTTCAAACTAAACGTACTTAAGTAAAAGTAAAATTACAGATTTTAAAGACTACTTTAAGAAGTATTCATTCATTCATTCATTCATCTTCTATACCGCTTAATCCTGTGTTCAGGGTCGCGGGGGACCTGGAGCCTATCCCAGGAGACTTGGGGCACTAGGCGGGGTACACCCTGGACAGGGTGCCAATCCATCGCAGGGCACACACACATACACACACTCACACACCCCAATCACACACTACGGGCAATTTAGGAACGCCAATTAGCCTAACCTGCATATCTTTGGACTGTGGGAGGAAACCGGAGTACCCGGAGGAAAACTTTAAGAAGTAGAAATACACAAAAAAAAATACTTAATTACAGTAAATGTAAACGCGACTAAATGTAATTCATTACTTTCCACCTCTGTTTATTTCTATGCATATCTGTATTTGTAACCAGGTTGGCTCTGATCTTGACTTTTAGTTACATATGAACTTTCTCAATTTTTCAATGACCCTAAAATTAGAAATACAAGCACTGTTTCTTTGTTTCACTTTGTTTCACAACTTTGTTTCAGTTCTTCAACCTCAGCTACAGTACATCACTACGTCATACTTAATCTCAAATAAAAAAGTTCTGAAAGACTGCTTTCTTTCAATCCCACTTGTACAGTTGTTATATTAATGTATACCCACCCATTGTGTTTATTTTAATATTGTTAATTGCTAAAAAATCTTTTTAGATTTTCAAATAATTAGCTACTTTCTTTTGGCTGCTTTCGTCAACGGGTCACCACAGTACACCATCCGATCCACACACAACTTGGAAAAGGTTTTACAGCCCTTTCTGACACAACCCTCCCACTTTTTCCGGGCTTGGACCGGCACTGTATTCAGTGGCTGGGGAATATAGGGAGTGACAATCAGGGTCCTCAGATCCCGAAATCAACAACCTAGAGCCTCAGCCGTCTGAGCCACCACTCCCACTGATTTCCAAAAAATTATATTTATTAAATATAACGATGAATTGAATGCATTGTGCAATCTCACTGTTAAAAGTGATGTTTCTTTTTCTCACAAGCTGCTTATCTGACTGCTTGCCCACTCCAGCATAGAAATTAATATTGTTTAATATTGTTTGCATATGAGCATGAGTGTTGCTCCTATTCATATCTATCTATCTATCTATCTATCTATCTATATATATATATATATATATATCTATATATATATATATATACAGGTCCTTCTCAAAAAATTAGAGAGACACAAGACACAAGAATCTGCAAAAGGATTCCCGACAAAGTATTGAGTGCATAAATGAACATAATTATTTGAAGGTTGACGTTTTTTGTATTAAAAACGCTTTTCTTTTATTGGTCGGATGAAATATGCAAATTTTTTGAGATAGGGATTTTGGGTTTTCATGAGCTGTATGCCACAATCATCTATATTAAAACAATAAAAGGCTTGAACTACTTCAGTTTTTGTGTAATGAATCTAAAATATATGAAAGTCTAATGTTTATCAGTACATTACAGAAAATAATGAACTTTATCACAATATGCTAATTTTTTTTAGAAGGACCTGTATAAATAGTAGATATGAATAGGAGCAACACTTATGCTCATATGCATGCTCATTGCTGAGGATAAACAGATGCTAAGAAAAAGCTTTATTTCTATTAACCTGAACATGCTGTACTCATGATTCAAAGGTGAATCAACGTCAACACAATACACTGATCTTGCCTGTTATTCTGCTTCATTCTGGCACATCTGTCAGCCATTGAATGACAGATCAAGGTTCCTTGATATGCAGGATATAAAAAATGTATGCCACAGTCAATCGAAAAGGTGCAGATGCAGCCTTTAAAAACAAGCTGTCCTCTCTGAATTATACATATCTAACTGTCAGAAAGCACATGTAAAATAAGGGTTTTTATTCATTCATTCATTCATTCATTCACTAGTGTTGTAAGTACCTGTCATTGATAGGAAAAGAGTGCTTAGAAATGGTTAAAAGGTTAAAGCTGAAAATAATCTGATCAGCTTTAATGTAATCAGTGATATTATTATTTCAATTTGAAGCTCACATACATGTCTGCCTGTCTTTCTGGATGTCAGAACTTTGTTTGGTAATCGGGGAGTGAATCACAGAAGAAAAACCGGAAAAGTAAATCGTAAAATTATTAAGTTTTGTCTTAAAACCAGTCGTGCGCATTAAAATGTACTTATATAACTTCAGCGCTGTTATTTCAGCACTGAAAACATTTACAAATTACTTATGTTGCAGGTTAAACATTCTGCAAAAGTATCATTAAATTCTGTCCAGCAGTCGATTTAAGACGCGTCCAAAATTTCCCACATGTGCAGTACGCACAAAACTTGGGGCTTATAATCTGGCCCATAACTTCTCATGACCTAACTTCTGCTTAACAGTTTAATTTGACAGACAGACAGACTTTTTAAAAACTTTTCTGAGACTGGTGTTGGGTCCTCCAATGTATGAAACGTAAAGATATCATTGACCAAACCTTTCTTTTATTCATATGGATTGGATTCATTCATACAGTACATTCATTCATACATTTGTTCACATTACAGTATCTGTCATTAGTTAGCATTTGATGATTTGTAAAATTTGTCTCGCACACACATTCTTCACATAACTCTGAATGTCTAATAACCCAGAAATACAATAATGTTCTATTTCGCACTTTTTTTCACACTTTTTTTTTTTTTGCTTAACCCTTGCTATTTTTTCTGCTCTAAAAGCAATCTATTTTTCCAGTCTAAAATGCATTAAAATAAGCCCTTGCTAGTGAAAGTGCATTGCCTTATAAAAGCTCCCGGCCCCTTATTATGCACATATGTGATTGTATACAGAAAAGACAAAGAAACCCAGTTCTTATTTCAGCCCAATTAAAGGAGTATAATGAATGTGTTCTCGTCTCATAAAAGCTTTGCGGGAAATTTCTTTTCAACATAATAGCGGTAAACCAAGTTGCTCCTGCGTAGGCTGAACAAAACAAACATTAAATATGATCTGTGTGGATTTTGACTGATTGTGAATAGAGGTCTTAGTAAAATATTCTAGGGGAATTGAAACATACTTGACGCATTCTTTTAGAAATTCTTCTCACAAAACACTGGTGAGAAATAAATAGTTAGACTAGCTAAAGTAAACAGGGGTGTAAATAAGCTGTGTTTTTCGGAGTGTGACAAGCAGTATTATGTCCAGCACCACTCTGTTTACACTGTAATAAAATTATATATTAGCAAGTAAATATTTCTTGAATTAATGAAAAGTTAACAGTTATTTCATATTCAGAGACCATTATGCTATACCATTATTCTAGACATATTTATTAATCTCAAGCCTATTTCAAGCTATAGGACAAGATGGTACTAGTCCCTTAAAGGTTCCTTTGACCAAGAATGATGATAGGCATGTATAGATTTGGACCATAGTACCAGGTCTGATCTTAAGGTTGAGGTTGTAACTGGCCTATGATCTCGGCATGCTGAAGGGCTGACTTAGCCTGTAATAAATCTTTATTGGTTGTCAATTTAATGCTTGTGCAACACTTTTTAAGAAGTGGAGGGTCAACTCCAGTCAGTCTGGCCTTTGAGCATTTAAACTCTTCCACAAGGCTTGAGAGTGGCAGATTGAGAAAGCCATGCCCATATAGGCTAATTTTGCTCAGGCATTTTGGGACTCCTAACCATTTCCTTACAAAGGAGCTGACCATTTAGTTTGACAGGCAGCATAGAGCAATCTATTTTCTTAAAGTCCCTGTTTAAACTCTGTTTTTCCTGATTACGGTCTGTAAGACCTGCATCATAGTATCCTCCAAGGCTTTTGATGGGTTTTTCTGACACAGTTGGTATTTTCTCACTGTCAATGAGAAACTTCAGGTTTGCCAACTTTACTTTAATGATGGAAATATATCTAAATTTTGATGGCTTGATCTTCATTCTAGCACAGGTAATTTTTTCATTAATTATCTCCGGCAGATGTCTGGTGCATGGTGCCGTTGTAGTCAGTGTTGTTATATCATCCATGAAAGCCCTAATTCTGTAGGTGTCAACTGAGCTCCAGACTTGAGTCATTTTCCACTCACCACCCATTTTGAAGCTCTTATGATCACTTCCATTGCCATGGTTAAAGCTAGTGGAGATGTACTGTAGAACAACCTGCCATAATACTGTACCTATTTCAAGTCTCTGCCATGTGGTGTAGTGAAGCAGAATTGCAGGTAATGAAAGTACAGTAGGTGATGGGCTCTGATATTCTGAAGAAGTTAAAGGCCGTCCAGATGATGCTGTGGGGAACTGATCCAAATGCATTTGCAAGGTCGAGGAAAACAACATGGATTCCATTTGGATTTGGTGCCAAATCATGCTGGTGTGCTTCAGACATCCTGAAAACCCTGGAATTCCAACTTTTGAAACTGTTGTATCCACAAGCTTATTTTTCATCAGGTAGCTGGTCACCATTTGGGCTATGACGCTGAAGAAGATTAAGCCCTCAACATTGAAGAGACTTATAGGCTGGAATTGTCTGATGCTACAGGATTCCTCCTCTTCAGGAATCAGCATGTCTCCTGTCCACCTTAGATATTGTTAATTTAATCCACGCCACCTTCATCAGCTTCCAGAGTATACGAAGAATGTCAGGGGTGTTCTTTATAGATTTATATACAAACTGGATTCCAAAAAAGTTGGGACACTAAACAAATTGTGAATAAAAACTGAATGCAATGATGTGGAGATGGCAAATGTCAATATTTTATTCAGAATAGAACATAGATGACAGATCAAAAGTTTAATCCGAGAAAATGTATTAATTTAAAGAAAAAATATGTTGATTCCAAATTTCACAGTGTCAACAAATCCCAAAAAAGTTGGGACAAGTAGCAATAAGAGACTGGAAAATGTAAATTTGAGCATAACGAAGAGCTGGAAGACCAATTAACAGTAATTAGGTTAATTGGCAACATGATTGGGTATAAAAAGAGCTTCTCAGAAGCCAAGATGAGAGAAGCCATTTCTAAGCAAGATCCACAAGCACAGGCGTTTTCATTGGGCCAGGGATCATTTAAAATGGAGTGTGGAAAAATGGAAGACTGTTCTGTGGTCAGACGAGTCACGAAGTTCTTGTTGGAAATGTGGGATGCCATGTCATCCGGACCAAAGAGGACAAGGACAACCCAAGTTGTTATCAACGCTCAGTTCAGAAGCCTGCATCTCTGATAGTATGGGGTTGCATGAGTGCGTGTGGCATGGGCAGCTTGCATGTCTGGAAAGGCACCATCAATGCAGAAAAATATATTCAGGTTCTAGAACAACATCTAGTCATCTCTTTCAGGGAAGACCCTGCATTTTTCAACAAGATAATGCCAGACCACATTCTGCATCAATCACAACATCATGGCTGCGTAGGAGAAGGATCCGGGTACTGAAATGGCCAGTCTGCAGTCCAGATCTTTCCCCTATAGAGAACATTTGGCGCATCATAAAGAGGAAGGTGCGACAAAGAAGGCCCAAGACGATTGAACAGAGGCCTGTATTAGACAAGAATGGGAGAGCATTCCTATTTCTAAACTTGAGAAACTGGTCTCCTCGGTCCCCAGACGTCTGTTGAGTGTTGTAAGAAGAAGGGGAGATGCCACACAGTGGTGAAAATGGCCTTGTCCCAACTTTTTTGGGATTTGTTGACACCATGACATCTTGATTCACCATATTTTTCCCTTAAAATTATAAATTTTCTCAGTTTACACTTTTGTTCCGTGATTTATGCTCTATTCTGAATAAAATATTGACATTTGCCATCTCCACATCATTGCATTCAGTTTTTATTCACAATTTGTTTAGTGTCCCAACTTTTTTGGAATCCGGTTTGTAGTATAGATTTTATATGCGACATCATTGGGGCAAAGGGGCTGATTATGCTCTTGCTCAGCTCACAATCTTCTCTACTTCCTCCCATTTACAGTAGGAGGGCTCACAACATTTGGTATTCTGGGTGCTCGATTGGTGGAATATCAGGAGGGATTGAGGCTGGTTCATGTCTCTGTGGATCTGAGTGTATTTTTTCAAGGTGCTCCTCCAAGGCTTACTTTGTGGTCTTCATAGTACCTGCTGTCTTCTTAATGAAGAGGGATTTCACAAATTTAAAGGGATCTTTGAAAACGTTCTTTCCCAATCTTTCTTTTTCGGAGCCAGCCTTAGCCTTTCTGCTCTCAGTAGGGATGTCAGCCGGCACTTGATGATCTCGTGGAGCATGTTAATTCCCTTTTTTTCATGTTCCGATGCTTTTCTCCACTGCTTGTTAGCTGCCTTCGCTGTTGTACCAGGCCTTGTATCTCCATCTGCGTCCTTGATTTGTTTTGGGTTGTTGAGGCTCTCTGCCTCTTCTCTGCCCTATAGTTGTACAGTTGTCCCATCATATCCAGCTTCTGTTCAGCTGTACCCTTCATCCTCTCTTGAGTACTGCTTAGATCAGCATTTATGGCAGCCCACTTTGCATTTTCCAAATTACCTTTGATCTATGTTGTAATGGTCTTTTCTCCCTTACAGGTTTTCCTGGCTAGATGGGTTGTACATACACCTTAGAACCTTTTTCTGATCTTGAGTTTGCTGCTTCAAATACAGGGGGACTGATATCCTACAATCTTCGGTTTGTCTCCAGTCGCTGATTTCACACTACTGATTTGAGTTACTTCTTAAAAAGTAGTAATCAATGCGAGGTCCCTTTCAAACATCTTTAATTGTTCTTTTACAGATGTAACTTTCTTCCACAGGGGCATGTCTGGAGCTTCCTGTGCAGTTCATAATTGGCTTCCTGTACGTTTTTTTTTTCCCCCATTATCGTAGTCTTAGCCACTTCAAGGTCAATTGCCATGTAGTCCCTTCTCTATAGTTCTGTTTGTAGCTGTTCGTTTTGTATTGGATCCTGCTGACATGGGTAGCCATGTCGCAGGTTGCCTAAAATGTGGGTTTCTAAAATAAGGTTAGTGTTTTTAAAATTTTATATTTTGTTATAGACAACCTGGTGTATCACAGAATAACAATTTGCCAAAATGAGTAAACATCTGAAAATTCTTTGCACATACTATAAACATTTTTGAGTCAAACTGGGACTTTTGATTGTCATAAGCAAACACAATCATGAGAGTAAACTGTACTTTTAGAATGATTATGTACACAGCTACCACAGACAGTTGTTTCTTTCGCAGGTTTACGACAAATTAACTGTCGATTTTTAAGGATCGGGCTAAGAGTCTCATTGTCGCACTATGCTTGAAGTCTCTTGTAAATACATGAGTCTTCTGTTTTACACATTAATTCATGGAAAATTTAATCACAAATCATTTCATCATGGTTTGATTTCAATGCCTCTTATATATATGTAAATGCAGTGATCATGACACTATCATAAAACTCTCTCATTCTCCTCTATGCAAGAAAAATCTTGCACTCTCAGGAATGGTTATTTTCTTTTCAGTAAAAGGACTCCTAGAGGTTTAAACCTCTCTGGCTTTCATAAAATATCATAAAAACATATGTTATAAGGCAGCAATTCAATATTTGGGACCAGATGATGAAGTAAACAAGTAATATTTAATATTTTAATATTTTAAGTAATAAACATCAGAGTTATACAGAAGTCACAGTGCTAGTATATAGTGATAAGCACATCATTTTATTATCCTGATTTCTTTCATATATATGCCCTATTGTAATAATATTATTGTAAAATATGGACTATGGCTCACAGTGATTAATAAGTAAAATACGCCATTAGTGATTAGTCACTCAAATAAAAGATTTAGCATGGTGTGTTCGATTTTATTTGCAAAGCTTTAGTATGCCTACAAGGTTACATTCAGACCAAGAGGGAGTTACACATGATCTGAATTCTTTTAGTCTCAGTCTGTAAAAGACTGATGAATTGTATCAGGTGAAGCCTCTGCTCTGTTCTTTGGAAGGTGAGTAGAATATTTATGAGTTTTCACACAAGGCACTTCTAATGGGTCTGCCCATGGCAGACATTTCTAGTCCTATTTAAAACTTTCATAATAGAAAGCATGTTATGTTCTCCTTTTAAATTATTACTTCTTTTTTTTTAAAGTTTTAATTTATACAAAAATAACTTATTTACAGAAAATAATTAAGCACCACATAAACAAAATAGAGATTTTTTTTTTTTGCAATTATTTACCAAAGAAAAACTGCAGTCAAGGATATGAAGTAACTTTTGTAAGACAACGATTATTTACAGTAACATTTATGGAAGGAATCTTCAGAAACTGTTCCATATAAAAATTGTCAGGCTCCTTCCTATTTCTTGTTAACATGACAAGCTCTCATTCTATACCACATATCCTGTTCAGGGTCATGGGAAGCCTGGAGCCTATCCCAGGGGACTCAGTGCACTAGGCGGGATTGGTGCAGGCATACAATCAGTCACAAACTATGGGCAATTTGGAAATGCAAGTTAGCCTAATCTGCATGCTTTTGGACTGCGGAAGAAAACTGGAGTACCCTGAAGAAAACTGCCAAGTACTGGGGAACATGCAAACTGAATGCACACAGACCCAAGGCGGGAATACATGACAAGCATTTTTTTGTTGTTGTTTTTTTAATTCATTTAACAAAAGATAGAATAAAGAGAGGCTGACAAGGGTATGCCGGGTTAAAATTTAAGGTATATCATTAAAAGAAAGGTTTTGTATTTTGATCAAAGCTCACTTTGTTAATTATATCTTTTTACATTTCATACATTGGAGGACCCAAAACCAGTCTCAGAAACATTTGTCTGTATGCATGTCTGTCCACCCAGATTTTGTCATACTGTAACATCATGCAAAACTGTCTGGAGAGAATTTAATGAAAATTTGTCAGTTATTCGATATTTGCCTGAAGTTAAAAATGCACCTGAAATAAAATTAAAATGTTTAGTAGAGGTGACATGAGCTGCTTTTTGCCAGATTATAAACCACAAGTTTTGATAGTGTACTGCACATGCACCAAATTGTGTCTTAAATCAACCGCTGAACAGAACTTATTCAAACTTTAGCAGTTCTTGGATATCTGCCTGAAGTTTAACATGTACTTGAAGTGAAATCTAATTGTTAAGTAAAAGCAATGTTATGAAAAGTTATGAGGTGGATTTAATAACCTATTGTAAAATAAACTACTAATATGCTATTTTTCTCAATGTAAGCACATGCCTGCACCAAAATATATTAATCAGAAAAGTTACTTTTTTTTTCTTCAGAAAAGTTCTTTTTTTGAGTTCTCATCTGTGCTTCACTTTCCGATTACCAAACAGGGAGTGTATTTGGCTGAAATTGAAAAAAGTACAACTTAGAATAAAAACAGAACAGAGTAAGATACTCAACCTTACAAAATATTATTTCTTTGTATTAATAAGTTAGAAAGAGAGTTCTGCCGTACAGAAAGACAGACAGACATGTCAAGGGGCTTCAACCTGAAATAATAATATCACTGATTATATTAAAGCTGATCAGATTATTTGTAGCTTGAACCTTTTAACCATTTCTAAAAAGTCTATAACCCTCAACACCTGGTACTTCCGCTGGTTGGTAATAATCACAACATTAGACGTAACTATAAACGGATAAAATGTAAGGCATGTCATTCTTTAATGAATACTTACTGGTATATTACTGTGATGTAAGGAGAGCCTAACACAACTCACACAATCAATAATCATTTTCAGGGTGGTTACAGGAGCTCAGTTTCATGCTAAAATTCATCATGCCACCATGTCATTGATTTTTTTTTTAACCTCACACCCCATCTTATTTGATTCCTTAAATAGTCAACTGTAATTAAAATAATAAAAAAAACGCACAAGTAGTGCGGCTGATGTCATCAACAAAGAATAAAGGTCTTTTTCTCTCCTCCTTTCATTTCTTCCTCACATAGATTCTCACACCTCCTCAGCTACAACACATAAGTAGTGTAACACTACTGCACCCCAATGCAGTGTATAATGTCAATGAAAATAGCATTGCTCTGTTTTAGCAGAATAGTAAAAGAAAATGTGTTATGATTCTCAGATACATGGAAATAAACGGTAACATTTTGTTTTACATTGCTCAATATTGTATACTTCTCTCAAATTAGGGTTATTCTCTTTTTCTAGCAATTTTTTCCAGGATTGTATGCACCATTATTGCATCACTTCATTCATAATCTTCCATAATTCATAATCCTTAGTGAATCCAGGTAGTCAACAACAGCTCACCCTGCATTACGTGATTATTCTCCCTGTGTGCTGTGAATAATAAAAATACTTTCCTTAAAAGATTTCCTAATTTTTTTTGCCCCACAGTTTTAGAAAAACACCCTGCAGACTCACAGATGTTTTCTAGATAAGATTTGCCACTGATTTAGAAAAAGTATTTAAAAATAAAAAATAATGTTTTTGACCCGTTAGATTCATTGATCACTGCTCCAGGAGACTGAGGTGTCTGCTCAGCTAGAAACCCTAAAAAACATATAAAAAGGAAATTGCTCCATTTCCATCAGTTATACCGATTTACAGTTATATAAACTGTAATATGTTAGGAGAACTCACTCACTCATCATCTATACCGCTGTATCATCTATATAGGGTCGCAGGGGACAAGATCCCAGGAGACTTACTGTACGGCACGAGGTGAGGTGCATGGAGTGCCAGTCCATCGCACATACACACACTCATACTCAACACACTACGGGCAATTTGAGAACGCCAGTTACCCTAATATACATGTCTTTGGACTGTGGGAGAAAACCGGAGTACCCAGAAGAAACTCACCAAGCACGGGAAGAACATGAAAACTAATCGAACCCAGACCCTGGAGGTGCAAGGTGACAGTACTAGCCACTAAGCCACTGTGCCACCATGTTATTGTCAAACATTATTATATTCTTAATTTTTTTTTTTTTTTAAGGCAGTATGTTAAAACAGTATGTGGATGAGAAGAATTGTGCTCTAAAATACATACAATCACTAAAAAACTGTGCTTTTACACAGTTACATACATACATACACTGATACATACATACACTGAGAATTTTCTCGCTCCCTGGTATAACGACCACATGCGCACTTTAAAACAGACCGCTCGGAAATTAGAGCGTAAATGGCATCAAACTAAATTGTTAGTATTTCAAATAGCATGGAAAGAGAGCATCCTGAACTATAGGAAAGCTCTTAGTGTAGCTAGATCAACGTATCTCTCCATTCTTATAGAAGAAAATAAAAATAATCCTAGATTTTTATTTAATACCGTAGCCAAATTAACCAGAAATAAGACCACTACCGAAATCTCCACAACAACATCATGCAATAGTGAGGACTTCATGAACTTTTTTAATAATAAAATTGTAAATATCAGGCATAAAATTGAGGCTTTGAAACCGAACAATGTAATTGATACAGATGTTAACCTAGCCATGTCAGATCGGAACCTAGAATACTTTACTCCCCTTGAAGAGAATGAACTAATTTCACTCATCTCTTCTGTAAATTCATCAACCTGTATATTAGATCCTATACCGACACATTTTCTTAAACAGATAGTACCAGTAATAACAGAACCGCTGTTGAGAATAATTAATTCCTCACTCAGCATTGGTTATGTTCCAAAATCTTTTAAATTAGCAGTTATCAAACCAATAATTAAGAAACCTGACCTCGACCCCTGTCAGCTGTCCAATTACAGGCCAATATCAAACCTCTCCTTTATCTCTAAGATTCTGGAAAAGATAGTAGCGGAGCAGCTATGCTCATATCTAAATAGAAATGGCATACATGAACTGTATCAGTCAGGATTTAGGCCTCATCACAGCACAGAAACAGCACTCGTTAAAGTAGTAAATGACCTCCTATTGGCCCAGGGTTGTGTAACTATGCTTGTATTACTCGACCTCAGTGCAGCTACTGTATTGACACCATTGATCATGCTATTCTTCTTCACAGATTAGAAAATGTAGTAGGAATTAAGGGTACAGCCCTCTCCTGGCTCAGATCCTACAGTATTTGACCGATCGTTATCAGTATGTAGACTTAAATGGTGATTATTCTGCATGTTCTCTAGTGGAGTTTGGCGTTCCGCAGGGTTCAGTTTTAGGCCCACTGCTTTTTTCCCTTTACATGCTTCCTCTGGGCAACATAATCCGTAAGCATGGTATTAGTTTTCATTGTTATGCTGACGACACAGTTATATGTCTCAGCAAAACCTGATGAGAAAAAACAGCTTACTAAAGTTGAGCAATGTGTGCAGGACATAAGAAATTGGATGCTAATTAACTTCCTTCTGCTTAATCCGGATAAGACAGACGTTCTAGTCATAAGACCGCATACAGCTAGGAGTAAAATCTTAGATCACACTAACTTTAGATGGCCTTTCTGTTCCATCAAGTGCAACAGTAAAAGACCTTGCCGTGATTATAGATTCCAGCCTTTCATTTGAAGCTCATGTAGATAATATCACCAGGATAGCATTCTTTCACCTCAGAAATATTGCCAAGATAAGAAATATATTGTCGCTAAACAATGCAGAAAAACTAGTTCATGCTTTTATCACTTCTAGGTTGGACTATTGTAATGCCTTACTGTCTGGTTGTTCAGCTAGGTGCATAAACAAGCTTCAGCTAGTCCAGAATGCAGCAGCGAGAGTCCTCACTAGATCCAGAAGATATGAGCACATCACCCCTATCCTATCTTCACTGCATTGGCTCCCTGTGAAATTTCACATTGATTCTAAAATACTACGCTTGACATATAAAGCATTAAATGGTCTCTGCCGCAGTATCTACTGTAAGTGAACTGCTTGTGTCTTACGATCCGCCACGCCTACTTCAATCAAAGGATGCAGGCTGCTTGTCAGTACCGCGTATTATGAAAACTACAGCTGGGGGCAGAGCTTTTTCTTACAAAGCCCCAAAATTATGGAATAGTCTTCCAAATAGTGTTCGGGACTCAGACACAGTCTCAGTGTTTAAGTCTAGGCTAAAAACCTATTTATTTAGCCAAGCATTTTTATAAATAGATTTGCCTTAGGTAAAGGAGCAGATCTGGCGGACTCATGGACGTAGAGTATTATGGTGAACAGGTATGTTTAGATGCTGTCTTCCTCACTCTCATTTGATCACTCAGGTTTGTTGACGATGAGGTGATTGTTTGCTTTCATCTAAGGGAGCCCTCATGTTTGTGTTTCCTTCTGGCTCTCCCTTTTGGTTGTGCTGTCATAGTTACTCCTGCCGGAATCCCTGCTTGTACTCTACAGTAAATATACATTCACATTATACATTATGTGACTGTGACCATACCTAACTGCCATCTCTCCTCTTCTCCTCTTTCTCCCCCTCTTTCTCTTTCCTCTCTCCCCCTGTCTCCCCCTTTCACTCTTTCTCTCTCTCTCTCTCTCTCTCTCTGTCGAGCTACACATGTCATCCCTGAGCTGCCAGTGATCCAGACTCCCTCTGCCCTCCGGACCTGTCTGATCCATCCTGGTGCCCCGCTTCTGGTTGGAGGTCTCGTCGCATGGATGCCCCGTGTGTCTCTTTGGGATGCGTCTGGTGTCTGGGGATGATTCTCTCTACTTAGAAGACGGTTCTGGCCTCGACTGGTGTTAGCAGCTGTTTCTCTGTGGACTTAACAATTCTACACCCTAAAAAATGCTGGGTTAAAAACAACCCAATCTGGGTTGTTTTTAACCCAGCTGCTGGGTAAATATAGGACTAACTAAATGCTGGGTTAATTTAACCCAGCAAGATGGGTTATTTGTTTAACCCAACAAGATGGGTTAAATATTCAATCCAAATGCTAGGTCATATTTAACTATAATTTTTTTTTTTTTTTTACTGTTTTTATTGGAGGAAGAACATGGCAACAATAAACTTACAAGGATTTGACATAACTCCACTTATTTTTTTACTTTTCCCCCATGAACAACCCCCCCTCCCTTACAAAAAAAAAAACAAAAAAAAAAAAAAAAAAAAAAACATAATCACAAAGTTTGATAGTACAGTGAAGAAATACTTAACAACAATGAATGCCCATTGAGTTTGGATACCTTAACCTTTTAGACATATACCTTTTAATTTACCTGTTAATTTTAATTTTAATTTGGGGGAAGTGTTCTGCCTTTTTCAAAGTATAAGATCATTGGATTCCATATTGTATAAAAACGTTTAGAGGATCCTCTAAGAGAATATTTAATTTTTTCCAATCTTAAAAACAGCATCATATCACTAAGCCATAGTGAAACTAAAGGTGGTTTATTTGACTTCCAATCAAGCAGTATTCTTCTCCGAGCCAAAAGGCACGCAAAGGCACAAGCGTCTTGGAGATTATTGGACATGACTGTGCCTTGCTCAAGTACTCCAAAAATAGCCATTTCAAAACTAGGGTTGATATCTTTATTATATGCCTTGGACAGAGTCTTAAATATAGTTGTCCAGTAATCAGACAGTCTGGGGCATGCCCAAAACATATGAGCCAGATCTGCTTTAGCAAAATGGCAACGCTCGCATATGTCACTTACATTGGTGTATATTTTGGAAAGTCTAACCTTGCTGTAATAAAGTCTGTGGAGGACCTTGAATTGAATTAAACCTAAACGGGTACAGGAGGTTGTTCCATTTATTCTTGATAATGCCTCGTTCCAAGTTTCCTCTGCTATGTCCACTCCCAAGTCTTTTGACCATTCTGCATGAATTTTATCTAGATTAATATTTTTTATTGACATTAAAGTGTTATATACATTAGAAATTACTCCCTTCAAATGTAAAGGAATATTTAAAACTGTATCCAATCTTGTACTAGGAGGAATGACGGGATATGTGGGACAATAGTTTTGGATTAGGTGTCGAATTTGAAAATATCTAAACAAGTGTGTTCTTGGTAACGTGTATTTTGATGAGAGAGTGGAGAATGGAGCGAAAACATCATCAATAAAGAGATCACTGAATTTAACAAGGCCTGCCTGTTGCCACTGACTGAAGCCCGAGTCCAATTGACCGGGAAGAAATGAATGATTTTTGCATATAGGGCTAGCTATGGAAAAGTCTTTGAAACCAAAAGATTGTCTAAATTGGAACCAAATCTTGAGGGTATTTACCACAACTGGGCATTGAGTGTAAGGTGATATACGAAGGGGCAATTTGGATAAAGCTAAAGCAGGTAGAGATGAGGAAGTACAAGAGTTCGACTCTGAAATACACCAGACATCCCCATGGTTCCCAAGCCAATAAAGTACTTTTGAGATATTTGCGGCCCAATAGTAATACCTGAAATTAGGAAGTGCTAATCCACCCTGAGTTTTTGGTCTTTGGAGAAATTCCTTCCGAATTCTAGGTGTTTTTCCACCCCATATAAATGATGAGATCAGTTTGTCTAAATTCTGAAAGAAAGATTTAGATAGAAAAATTGGGATACATTGGAACAAGTAAAGAAATCTTGGTAAGATGTTCATTTTTACGCAGTTGATCCTTCCTGCAAGGGAAAGAAACAACAGGTTCCATTTTTTGAGGTCTAGTTTTAGTTTTTCAATTAAAGGGGCAAAGTTCTCTTTGTAAAGGTCAGTGAATCCCTGTGTAATATGTATCCCCAAGTATTTAAAACCAAATAAAGACAATTCAAAAGGTATGTCCTTTTTTGAAATTTGGAGGCCCTTATTGTTTGTTGGAAAACAGACACTTTTTGAATAGTTTACCTTATAACCTGAGAAATTTCCAAATTGATTTAGTATCTTAACTACATTTGGAATACCTACCATCGGATCTGAAATGTACAACAGCATGTCATCGGCATATAAGGATACTCTGTTCTCTATGCCCCTACTGTTGATACCTTTGAAATGCTGTGAGCATCTTAACGCTATGGATAGGGGCTCAATGGCTAAAGCAAAGAGTAAAGGGCTAAGAGGGCATCCTTGCCTTGTACCCCTCGATAGGGGAAATGGTTTTGAACGTATTCTATTTGTTATTACTGACGCCTTAGGGGAGAAGTATAATAATTTAATCAATGAGAGAAACTGTGTGCCGAAACCAAATCTTTCCAATGCAGAAAATAAATATTTCCACTCCACCCTGTCAAATGCTTTTTCAGCGTCTAGTGAAATGACTACATGCGGGACCGAATCATGGGAGAGTTTAGATGAGTGGATTACCCCTATCAGTCTCCGGATATTACTAAAAGAATGTCGGCCCCTAACAAAACCTGTTTGGTCTTTTGAAATCAGATTTTCTATCACTTTATCTAGTCGTAAAGCAAGCATTTTTGCCAGAATTTTAATGTCGGAGTTTAGGAGAGAAATTGGCCTATAAGAGTTACATTTTATAGGATCTTTACCAGGTTTTAACAAAAGGATAATGTTTGCTTCGCTTAAAGTTTGTGGCAAGCTACCCCTTTCCAAAGAGTCTGTAAACATATCAAGAAGAATAGGGGCTAATTTATCTGCAAATTTCTTATAAAAATCTATCGGGTAGCCATCAGGACCAGGGTTTTTTTTATTCTGCATTGTTGATATTGCATTTACAATTTCATCTATTTGTATGTGCTCGTCTAAGCAGGTTTTCTGTGCCGGATTAAGGGTGGGTATATTTAAATTGTCTAAAAATTCTAACATTTCAGAGTCGGATTCCGGGCATTCGGAAGTATACAAATTATAAAAGTAGTTCTTAAAAATATTATTAATTTCAATAGGATTGACTATTAATTCGTTGTTACTATTGTTAATTTGGGGTATAATTTGAGAGGCAGCTTTAGCTTTCAATTGGTGGGCTAAAAGTCTACCTGCTTTTTCACCATGTTCATATATATACCCTTTGGAGCGTAATAAACACCATTCCATTTTATTTGTTGATAACAGATTGTACTGAACTTGAAGGTTCAACCTTTCCTTATAAAGTTCGGGTGATGGAGATATGGAATATTGGTAATCTAGTCCTCTAATAGAATCTATTAAATCGTCTAGTTTTTCTTTGCGTTTTTTATTGAGAGTGGAAGTGTATGAAATTATTTCTCCCCTAATAACTACTTTAAGTGTCTCCCACAGTGTGGATGGTGATACAGAGTCTGACTTATTGTACAATAAGAAATCATCAATAGCTACATTTACGAATGTACAAAATGCCGGATCTGATAATAAGGATGTGTTTAGCCTCCATTGAGGTCTTTCATTATACCTCGAATTGCAAATAAGATCTAACTGCACAGGAGCATGGTCAGATTCGACAATAGGTAGGTAATCAATTTGTTCAACAAAAGGAAGAAGAGATTTATCTATAAAAAAATAATCAATTCTTGAATAGGAGTGGTGAACTTGTGAGAAATAGGAATATACTTTACTGTGTGGAAACAGAAATCGCAAAGGATCAACAGACCCCACTTGATCCATGAATGTAGATAAAGCTTGGGCCATCTTAGAATTGGATAAAGACTTTGGGTTAGACCGGTCAAGGGATGGATTCATAACACAATTTATATCACCACCAAAGATCAGGAGGTGGGAGTTAAGGTCTGGCAAAAGAGAAATGAGCTTATTAATAAAACTCACATCATCCCAGTTAGGGGCGTATACATTGACAAATAAAACAGGGACATGATATAGACTCCCAGAGACAATAATGTATCTTCCTTGAGGATCTGAGATGACAGAGGAGGATATAAATTGAATGTTCTTGTTTATCAGAATGGCAGTGCCCCTTGCTTTAGAATTGAAGCTAGAGTGATAGATTTGACCCACCCATGATTTCTTAAGCCTAAAATGATCACTACTACATAAGTGGGTTTCTTGTAAAAATATTATTTCAGATTTTAATTTTTTTAAATGTGCAAATATTTTCCCTCTTTTGGTTGTTCCATTTAGGCCTTTAACATTCCAGCTAATAAATCTAACTTTCGAACCCCCAGGAAAATCAGTCCTGTTAGACATGGGTAGGTTTAGATTTAAACATGTCGTTACAAAACAAAGGTACAATCAACAGCATATGTGTTTCTTCACTATCAAGTCCTTCTGAAATTATAACATAAAACAAAAATTTTCCACCAATACTTTGGTAAACATAACAAAAATCAAAACTTCCCCACATTATCCCAATGCCTGTTTCCCCAATTGAAACAGGCCCCAGAACCCTGTTTAACTTGCATGTCTCCCGATTATTCAGTCTTTTTAACTCAACCTTCTTGAGGAACCCAAACCACTACGTATTCACAAAATATAGCATAGCGTCATTATTATGCATGGTTACACATACTGTACCCGTAAAGGTAACCACTGAGAGAGAAGAGAAGAAAAGAAGGAGGGGAAAAAAAAAGGAAACACACACCTTCCGTCTTATCTTGAGGTATGTCTATGAAATATATATGGAAGAAATAATTACCTCTGCCTTCAGTTTACTGACACAGTCAGTGGCGGATACCTATACGAGAGTATCAAAACAAATTTAAGTTTTGAGTCTTTAGTCTTTTGCAAGAATGCGTTGTTTGTAGAAAACCTCGGCAGCCTCAGGTGAATCAAAAGTGTGATTTTCCTCGCCGAATTTCACACGGAGACGAGCAGGATATAGAAGCTGGAACTGTATTCCTTTCTGATAGAGAGACTGTTTGACTTCTTTGAATCCGGCGCGTTTCTTCGCTAAGGCTGTGCTCATGTCCGGGTATAACCGCAATGACACTCCGTTAAATTTAACATCATGTCGCCTGGCCCAGTGAAGCGCCTTTTCCTTTTCTTGGAAACGGTGGAAGCAGACTATGAACGGTCTTGGAGATTGCCCTGGTCCGGGTTTTGGGCGAAGCGTACGGTGTGCACGCTCAAGTTCAGGCGGGCTGTCAAACACGTTGTCCATGGTGTTTTTAAGCATCTCAGAAACGAATCTGACGGGGTCTTTTCCATCCTCGCTGCCTTCCGGGACGTTGATAATCCGCAGGTTAGACCTTCTGGATCTGTTCTCCAGATCATCAATTTGGTCAAGAAGAGATGAATTTTGTGCCTTTAAAGATTTAATCGTCGCCTCCGCAGACACGAGTCTTTCGAAGTTTTCGCCGGCCAGTGCTTCAGTGGACGTGAGTCGGTGTTGGAACGAGCTTACAGTCTCACGTAGCGTATCGAGAGAGGCTTGCAGCGGCTTGACTGAATCTTGAATTAAGTTTGCCATGTCCTCTTTTAAGCTGGCCCGCTGTTTTGCCAATTCGGAGACTAGTTGACTCATTGACAAGTTATCCGTGTTGACTGTTTTAGGCGTATCTTTGCTGTTAGCGGTATCATTCTCCGCCATAGCTGCTAGTTTCCCCGCTAAGGTAGCACCTGAACGTGTTGCTGGCGCAGTACCTTGCTTCTGTTTGGAGTTGCTCATTTCTCTTTGAACTATGTATAAAACTTATGTTTTGTTTCGTGAGGTAATTATTTGGGGGCAAAAGACGCTTTTTATATGTTTAAAAGTAAAGTGGTTGGGAGCTCCTCGTCTCTGCTGCTCTCTCTTACATCGCCAAACCGGAAGTCCATATTTAACTATAATGCTGGGTTAATTCCATCACATAAATTGGTCTATTTGTGAGGTAGAATTGGGTTAATTCTACCTCACAAATAGGTTATTATTATTTTCATGTTTTACAGTGAATCTGTAAAAAAAACAAAAACAAAAAAAAACCACCCATGTCTATTAAACAGTTAAATTACTTTGATATACTGGTCTATTACAAAAAACATACATGTATGCAATAAACAACATCCTATTAAATGTTCTTAGAAAAAACATTTATTTTTCAAAAGCACAAGAACAGATAATCAACAGTGACATCATTACAATACTATTACTGACAAGGGCAGAATGGAGAAATTGAACAAATAGGCTGAAGCAACTTCTACAGAGCAGGATCAAAACTATCCAGCCCTGGTCTTATTTTAACATACAAACACTGTCTGTCTATGACTTTTCAGGTAGGCCTCGCTATTTCATAGCAACATTACAACATTACTGAGAGCAGCGCTGGTCATTATCTCCCAACGTCAGGATGTAGGGGTACGGCCTCGACACTTCAGCCTGCTGGAGGTATTCCACCATGTTGGTGCCAACCTTAGAAAGAAAGAAATGAAAAAGTTAAAATTTTGTTGAATAGCAAAGATTAAACTGAATAAGACTATCAATTTCGTGTGAAATACGATTGATACTAAAAAATTACAAAGCTGCCCATTAAGATAGGGTATAGGTAACCAGAAACAAAAACATGGAGACAGCTACTACCAAAAATAAAACAGCAAAATAAGCATGGCTTTTAGGATACAACTCTTTATGTCAGACTAGTTGATATTGTAGTCTGCATTTATTTTAAGCTAATTACCGAAAAAATTTCATAGCTGGTGTCATACTGGTACATTACAATCACCAAAATATTAATACTTCCATCTAGTAGTTATCTGTACCGCTGTGGTACTTTTTCCTGTAGTTGGCGCATTGACTGATAGTTAATTTAACTTTGGTTAAAGATGGCGACCTGGTTAGCTTACATGCTATCACTGGTGATACATTTGCATACATGCCAAAGGGGGAAAGGTGTAAAATAGCTCGGGAGAAACGCAGGAGAAATTTGACCGCAGAGTAAATTACTAGCTGGTGAAAAACGGGAGGGTTAGCAGGTCTGTATATTTGTGAGAGGGTCAGTGGTTTGTAACACCACAGCATTTTATTGTCTCAAGCAGTGAGTTTAATAAAGTTCTAAAGTGGTTGCTAATGCTAGCAAACTAACTAAATGCATGCGTCATGCTAACACTACAGTTAACAGTTTAGCGTTCATTCATCATTTCACCATCTTCGTAACCCTGCAAACATTCTACAGAGAAAGCTAAAAAGCTCAGACATCTTAGCCGTTTCTTTCATACACAGGTGGGGTGGCTAGCAGCTATTCTCAGCTAAATTATCATCCAGTACCTCAGACCAGCCGGAAAGTTTGTGTGTAACCGTAACACGGTAACAGTAATAAATGTTACATATAGTAATAATTTTTCAGTCATATGTGAATTAGGTGAGTGAACATGTGTATACAGACCTTGTATTTAACGCCATGTCCCCTTAAATGTCCGAGGAGGATGAACCGTCATCAGCGGTGTGGGAGCTCAAGAGACACGAAGCTGAGTGACAGCCGCTGAATCCACCGGTGAACTTTGGGGGAGGGGCCAAGCAAACTTCAACCCAGCAGCTGGGTTACACAAAAACTACCCAACTCTCTGTAAATAACCCAGAAAAATGACCCAACAGCGGCAACCCAGCGTTTGGGTAGAAAAAACAACCCAGCATTTTTTAGAGTGTATAGTTCTGGACTGGAACTTTCTACAAGTCTATCTGAGTCTCCAATAACTACCTGGAGTCCATTTTAACATCAATTAACATATACTATTATAGTACTACTAGTACTAACTGCCTGCCACCTAACACACTGTATAAATGCAGATCATTTCCTACTATCTGTTTCACCCAGATGAGGATGGGTTCCCTGTTGAGTCTGGTTCCTCTCAAGGTTTCTTCCTATTACCCTCTCAGGGAGTTTTTCCTTGCCGCTGTTGCCCGCGGCTTGCTCACCAGGGACTATCTGACCATTTTGATACATACACATTCACATTCCCAACAAAGGCTACTGTTAGCCGTGAACAAAAAAACCTGGACTGTTCGGAGGCAATTTGCAATGACTGAGAGTACAACGTGTTGTTTAAGATTACTGTACCTATCCTAAATTAGATGTCGTTAGAACACTGCACCACAGGACAGAAAACATCACCACCTCCATTGAAGCCAAAAAGAAGGAATACAAGCATCTTAAGACAGCTCTCACGGCCTGTGGATATCCTAATTTAGCTTTTAACAAAATATCTTTTCGTTAAAATGATAACAGAATGATAACAGAAAGATAACAGAATGATAACAGAAAGAGCTGAGGTCCAGAGCTAAAGGGGAAATGTTTCCATTCCTTATGTGGCTGTAGTGTCCATGAATAGAATTTTTGAAAAACAGCACATACCAGTTTACTTCAAACTCACTAACACGCTAAGACAGAGACTTGTCCAGCCTAAAGACACTGACACATAAGAAGAGCGATATATTAAATTCAGTTCAAAGCAGTGAAGAGTGTTTAGCGCTCTACACTAGAGGGACAAAGCAATCTCTATATAGGAGGATGAACCAGCATAGAAAGGGGGAAGTATTGGCTCCAATGATTAAAGCTCTCTGTTACTGATTGGAAGGTCAGGGAGCCATTTGAGCCCTTAAACAAGGCCTGTAACCATCTCTGCTCCAGGGGCACTGTATCCTGTCTGATCTTGTACTCTGATACAACTTCATAACTGGGATATGCAAATAATTTTATTCTTAAATAACAACATCTCAGGACCAGAATCAACCTTGTACCTTCACCTTATGGACAAAGGACACATACAGTATGTGAGTATGGCAATATGCAAATCTTGAACCGAGAGGATGGATAGATGGTTTGAGAGCGGTGGATAGGGGGGAAAATGTAATCCTTCTCTCACAGCGGTAGAGGTCTTGGGAACAACCTGCCTCCTATTTTTCATGCTGCCCTTTTATTAATCCCCAAGAAGATCAAGATCCACAAGGCCACATACGTCTCTTCCTACTCTCTTTGGTCGTTATATCTTAATGACCCTCCATAATCTTTCTGTTACTGGTCTTCTTAACAATTCTCTCCCTCCCATTCTCTGTAATGATTCTCACCTCTTTCAGTGGTCACCTAACGAGTGTTTCCAGGCAGGGGTATTCTTATCCTGGATGATATTAATATTGGAAATCTTACCAACTTCTCTCAGATTGAATAAGCTACTGTATTTGAATGAGTAATGAAACATCTAACAAGAAAGAATCGAGTTGACGTGACTCAACTTCCAGATAACCTCATCAGGATGACTGAGAATCTTCAGACACAAGATGACATAATGTTATCAGATGTGTTTTCTTGCTGAAAGTGCTTCCATGATTAGTGATTGGTTTTAAATGTAAACTGCTTTCACCTCTTTCCAGTATTGCGGACTGTAGTGTCATATATTCCCACATCCTATCAATCGACAGTTCAATACAGTAGCTTGAGTACAGAGTACTGTAAATCAGTAGTTATTCCTCCAGGTTACTAGTCAGAGGGTCAGAGGTTCCCGCACCATCCCTGCCAAGTTGCAACTGTTTGGCCCTTGAGAAAGGCATTAACCTTCTGATTATAGTCTTTATAATTACATCAGCAGGTAAAGGATTATGGCTGCATCCAGGGGCGCTGTATAATTGCTAACCCAGTTTGCCCCAGCAAAAGGTTTTCACTGTCCTGTAATGTATACTGTATGTGACAAAAATTAAGGCTTTTGATGAAAAGTTGACAAGTACAGTAGTAAGGCTTTAGAGTGTCCATGTATGACCTGGGATGTTGTGTCTTGGCTGAACCTAATAAACTGACATAAGAAAAAGAATTCACTAACTTGTAATGTATATTTGACCATAAGGGATACTTACTTGACACAATATGTAATGAAACTTATCAGTGACATACTGTTTTATCACTTTAGTTGATGTTTTTTCCCATAGAAGTACTGTATGTCTTTTATATGACAGCTACCTGTATTTGCAAACAATTGGTGTCATTAATCTTTCGCCTGCTCCCATCGAGAGGTCGCTACAGTGGACCATTCGATTCAACTTGACACACGTTTTCCCCAGATGCCCTTTCAGATGCAACCGTCCAATCTAGTGGCTGGGATTTGGGAATTAGGTGGGAATTGAACCTGGGCTTTCCACATCGCAGGCAAGAAACCGACTGTACCACTTAACCACCAAACATTTAAAATATTTTATCCATTAGGCAATAAAAAATAATTATTATTTAGAAAGAAAGAATTCAAGAAATACTTTTTTACCATTTACATTTTCAGGTAATTCCTACTATCTTTTAAACTGCTATAAACAGTTGTTCCCTCACCAGGATTTGTTCTTATTTCATTAAGTTAAAGGATGCAGCATTTGTATTTGCCAAACCACTGACACTAGGTATTATTCTTTTGAATGTAGAGAGAACATCATATCAATTACACTATTACACGTTTTCTATGTTGTTGTTGTTGATGATGCTTTTATTCCATCTATGTGAAAATTGTTTGTGCAGCAAAATTACATAATCTTTACATACATAACCATTCAGAATTCTACTTAAATATTTAGATAGATTTTTAAAGATAAATATTTTATATACTGATTTATTATGTACTCATACACAAATCAAATGACTGTATAGAAAATCTTTGTATGATGTGTCATTACAGTGATAAACCTAATGATTATGACAGTGCCCTAGTGCACAAAGAGCCTCAAGAAGACATGGTTTGCCAAGGGTGGAGTGAGGGGAGAAATTAATTGACCTGCACAGAACCCAGACCTCAACTGAACACCTTTGAGGTGAACTGGAATACAGAATGAACCTCAGGCCTCTCCACAGCCACACTCCAAAATCTAGTGGAAGTGCTGTTGTTGCAAGACCTGATCTGCACACACGTATTTGTGCAAACATGCTTGTCTTGTTAGTCTAATAAAATACAATGCTAATAAGAACTAGTATACCTGATGACACCTCATTAAAGTCCCTAAAAAGACTTTTATTTTATAAAAGGTTATATGAAGCATGATGACTGTGCTCAGTCAAGTATTAAATTAATTCTCCTCCTCTCCAGCTACTGCAGAATTTTCATTAAGCCAATATACTGCATTAAACAAGGAAAAAAGATTTAGTAATGGCACTGTGTACTTGTAAAATAATTGTATATGATGATCCATTTAGGGAGAATTTTAAGCTTGGAAAGTTTTTACATGAAAAAGACTTTTTTTAGGTTGACTAAAATGAACGTTTCAGCTAATAAACTAGACTAACTTTAGTAATAATAACAACATAATTTAAAAAAATTATGATGATGTTGAAAAGTTAAATTATAAAAATTGCTCTGAATTATTCTATTCTATTCTATTCTATTCTATTATTCTAAATTGAGGTTAAATTATCTACAAATCATTCCCTTCATAATATAATTAAGACTGAATTACATTACTAATTAACAGGATGATTTAATGATGTGATTACTGGATTATACCATTCTTAATTTATTTTTATATATGACTCCATTGAGTGTTGCAATACACACTTTATTTCCTCAATAGCTATTAGTCATTTATGCCCTAGTTCAATCATTAATGTATTCTATTTATGAACTATGTACTGTAGTAAAGCATTAATGGATTTTCTTAAAAGGATTTTATTCATAGCAGTGCAAACATTATTACACAGAAGACAGGTGCCAATTGCACTTGTGTTAATTAGTTCTTAAACAGCAGCTATGATAACAGTTCCAGCTGGAAGCTTGTCAAAGGTTTATATTAATGTACTTGTTTAGTGCATGTTTCCTTAGTGCAGTGGTTCTCAAAGTGTGGGGCGGGAGGGAATTAGTGGAAAAATAATAGGAAAGTACCTATTCTAATTCATGCTTTTCTTTATTGATAATGAAGAGTGTACTCTCAAAACTAAACAACCACACACAAATAAATGGATCATTAATACAAGTAAATTTAAAATAACATCAGTTGTGGGCCGGGAGAAAAAGTGGAACCATAGTGGAACAATAATGGTTTAACGTCGGACCAACTTGAGCAGCGCTGCTCGAATCACAAACCTGCGCGACCCACTGGGCAGAGCTGCGCGACTCTGACAGAAATAGACCGCGCCCACCATCAAAATACATTTTACCCCGCTGGGATGCGCACGTACAAACCAGGCATGGCAAGGCAGAAACAATATTAAACAGTCCTGACATTTTAAATTAATTTTTTAAATAAAAACACAGTGGGTCGCGCAGGTTTGTGATTTGAGCGGCGCTGCGCGATCCAAAATAAATTTGAATAACATTTGACAAAATTGCATTATGTAAAACAGTTTCTTTGTGTTTGAATTTTTATATGCATTTTCAGATACAAATTGCTATATTGTGATATATATCGTTATCGAGGTAGAAAATCGCTTCTACCGTGATAGAAGATTTTGGTTATATCGCCCACCCCTAATGAAGCCTATCTTGCGCTTGGATTCATGGTGGGGGTGGTGGGGGCAGAAGAGAGACCCGAGTGTGTTTTGTGTCTTAAACCGCTGGCAGCAGACCACATGAGACCCAACAAATTAGGAAGACACTTAGAGACAACACACTCCAGTCACGTTAATAAGCCACTCGACTTCTTTCAAAGAAAGCTGGCAGAATACAGACAGCAGGATAATCGCATGTTAAAATCTGAATCAGTGGACAGCAAAGCACAAATGGCTTCATTCAAAGTTACATACAGAATTGGCCAGTGCAAAAAAACTACAACCGATTGCTGAGCAGCTAATAAACATGGGGTCAAATATGCAAAGATAAGTGACAACATAAGCCTTTTATAACAATTGCACGTGTATTTTATCTGTTTTTAACTTGGTGTTGTTTGATCTTATTGGTTTAGAAATTGATATTTCAGTATAACAGTAAACTTGGCCGATTTCGTTATTACTGTATTTTGTTGACAAGTGGGGCTTGAAAATTCGTTCACCCCCTTAAGTGGGGAATGACAGAAAAAGTTTGTGAACCACTGCCTTAGTGTTTATGTATTTAAACAGGAAGTCATAGGGTTGATGCATTGTGTCATTTTTTATATAAAGTTTTCTGTAAGGAGATAATTATAGGAGTAAATATTATGTATAATACCATTTAGTTGGCATTTATGGAAGGAGTCTCCAGTCTCAGTGCTCTGTAAAGGTCATAGATGAAGCTGTGCTCTCCCATTTTTCCAGTACTGTGGATCATACTGACCTACTTTCACCCATTCAGATGACCAATCAGTGTAATTAATGATTGTTACAATAAATGTGACAAGGAGTGATACATACAGTATACTGTATTTAAATGTGTTGTTATTGTGTATTATGCCACTCGTCCAGTCAGATTACTTAGTCGGAATTAACAAGGGGTTTTCAAGTCAAACCGAGTCTTTTGATTTTGCTGAATTATTCTGTAATTTTGCACAATAAGTCTCAGGCCAAGAATAAACAGTCACAAATTGTGGTGGTTTAACATGAATAAAATGTTGTATGATGGCCTGGTATTGGGGGGGTTGTAGCAGTAATTCTGTAACTGTATGCCTCAAGGAGTTCTAATCCTTTTATTCATTTACTTGAGTGAAAAATTTTGCCTTTAATTTAACAATGTTGGTATATTAATCTTTTTTTATGCAGCAAGCACACTTTTTCCGAATCAGCTAGCAAACAATATAGCCACTCTGCTGTGACAAATTATAATTAGTCAGTAATGTTGAGTAAGTGATTGATTTGGCGTATGTGGTACATTAAACTGTTTGTTGTTTTAATTTACTTGGTTTTGATGATAAGCATAATTTGATAGAATAAAAATATAAATAATCACACCTGATTTGACTCCGGTTTCCTCCCACTGTCCAAAGATATGCAGATTAGGCTAATTGGCGTTCCTAAATTGCCCATAGTGTGTGAATGGGTGTGTGAGTGTGTGTATGTGTGTGTGCTCTGCGATGGATTGGCACCCTGTCCAGGGTGTACCCCGCCTAGTGCCCGAAGTCTCCTGGGATAGGCTCCAGGTCCCCCGCGACCCTGAACACAGGATTAAGCGGTATAGAGAATGAATGAATGACACCTGATTTGTTTATGCATACTGTACTATATATATATATATATATATATATATATATATATATATATATATATATATATTTGATAAAGGGCAAGTTCATTTTCTAAGAACATTTTTTTAAAGCTTTCTCATTTAAAACGATATTCTCTATATTCTGAATATTCTGTCATTTGTTAACTGTGAAAAATGTGCTTAGCGTTAATAGTGGATCAGATGTATAATGAAATTAAAAAAATTGAAGCACATCTGCCAAATTCCATAAATGTTACATGTAGTTGACTGAGATAATGTCTGGAACTGTGCATAAACAATTTATCAAAGTTTGGTGTGTCTAAATGTGAAAAACTAAAGTAATTCTTGCTCTAAGAATAATGTGCTTCCTTTATTACTAAGGTTTAAAAACAGTATTTTTTTTCATGTGTCACACAGTAAACTAAATTAGCTTGAAACTTATTTATAGGAACTTGGATAAAATGATAGAGATTTTGTTTCAGACACCACCTGAAGATTCGAACAGCTTGGACAAGATTGATGCGTATAAAAAAATGTAGGTCACATTTCTCACTAATGATGGTGGTGTTTAGAGAAGCGTATGCCTTATGGAGAAGGATTTCTCACAGTCTGGCTTACTGAATGTGATAATGTAACCAGAACAGCATTAAACACCTCCATATCTATCAGATGAAAGAAAGGGCAATAAAAATATTGGTCCTTTTGTATAATTATGGTTGATTATGTCTCAAAAAATAAAAATGTCTCAAAGTTTTTAATATAACTGCAAATAAAAAAAAAGAAAAAAGATTCTTCTATAAGAGTTCTGATGGTGAAATCATCATGTAAGGTTTTCCCTAATCAATGTCCAACTAATTGACAGCCATTTATTAATTATTATTAAAACATTCAAATACTGTATGCAGGACAGTCATCCTTTCAGGGGGCCAGTGGTGGCTTTGGCAGTTAAGGCTCTATTTTGCTGATCAGAAGTTTGGGGATTCAAATCCTGGCCAAAGCCACAACCAGGGCTTGTATATATACTGTAACTTAAATCTACAGTATGTCCATACATGCATTACAAGGGAAAGTGGGAACCTCTTGGATGATCTGCGAGAATGGTGAAAAGTGCAGTAAAATGGTGAATCGAGATCGGGATGCCTGGAAAGCTGTCCATTCGTGCCATAGCTTACCCTTACTTGATGAGAGCAGCCTAAAGAAATGATTGTCCTCTAGGACTAGGGTTGAGAACTACTGATCTACTGTACGATGTCATCCACAAACAAAGAGTTTTGATGAATAAGTACTGTAAAAGAATATGCTGTACTTCACAAGTACAAAACGCTGCATTTTCATTAAATCTGTATTTGATGCAACAAAATTTATATAATTTTTTTAATCAGTAGGTTAGTTCATTATTTTGTCAAGGAAACAAATATCATATTGACCAATGGAATTTGATTTCTGGGATAAAAAAATCAGCTTATACACTGTTATTTGTATTTTTTGTGCTTTTTGCACCACTTGGGTTCGATCTCAGCCTAGTCTGTTTTTGATTGTTTGTTTGTTTGTTTGTTTGTTTGTTTTTCCAGAGTCTGCGATTAGGTTATTGTAAAAATGTGTGACATGTGTAACATGTAAACTTCATGTCAAGTGTAATTTTTGACATTAATTTTATAATCTTTTGAAGTGCTGGTGATGACAAAGTATCTAAACATGTTACAGAAAAGGGGACGAGATGGACCGTAAAGAAAAGAAAATTGAAAGTATATATATATGACTGTGGGAAGGAGAGAGAGAGAGAGAGAGAGAGAGAGAGAGAGAGCCAGCATGTCTGGAGCACACCGAGTGGATAATGATCCAGTAATGATCAGACTGGCAGCTTCTAAGTGAATCACAGCCTTCACTTACTGGAGCTTTTAGCAAGTGCGAAAAGTTTGAAGCTCACTCAAGCCTAAAAAAAGGCAGGTGGTGATAGACAGAAAGACTTGAAAGTGTTTCTTGTAAAAAAAAAAAAAAAAGGAATAAAATAATTCAAACATGCATTGATTTCATTGACTGAAAAAGCTCTTTAATGAAATATTAAAAATATAATAATAACACAAATAATAGTTTTTATAATAATAATAACAATAATAATTATTATTTTTATTTTTATTATTATTATTATTATTATTATTATTATTATTATTGAATCAATATCACATGAGAGGGAGTCCTGCTGTACTGAATATCAGTCCAACATGGGATGTGGTTGTATGCCTGAGAATTAAAGATATCACAGCCATGCTGATATTCAGTACAGCAGCTTGGCCTTGACTGTAATATTCTTTTTATAAAGTTCTACAAATAGCATTTATTATCAACTGATTATGATTTGTTTATGTTTTTATTCCATCAGTTATTTAGCTCTGCCAACACATATCCTTCCACGTCTGGTGGAACTAAATAACCATGACTGGTGGAGCTAGTGATCAACAGATTTTATAGTTTCTTTTTATATTTTCACATACTGTATTCTGCTTTAGAATATCTGCTAAAATAAATTTGAGATTGAACTCCAAAATAGTGTAAAATGGAATGCTGGTGCACTATGTAAGGAGTACAGTCCTTTGGTTAGGGGTTAATGATTGTTAGAACACTAACAGAATGATTCATATAACTGTGCCAGTGCTGATAGACTCTATAATCACTACTTGTAAGATGCCTCTTATAAAATTAAATTACTAGCTTTGAACTAAGTGTGATGATGAAGAAGAAGAAGAAGATGATGATGATGATGATGATGATGATGATGATGATTAGCAGTAGCAGTAGTAGAAGTCATAATAGTAAAGGTATTTTGTAATTTTTCTTGCATTCATTGTCATTTGAGCTTTTTTGTAGTGTTTTTTTTTTTAGAAGTACACTAGTAATGTCATGCACAATGGATAACAAAATCTACGTAGATTTACTCAGCAAACACATCTTTCAACCCCACAGTTTATTTCAAAGGTCAACATTTTTTTAGAACAGAAAGTTTGACTTGATTAAACTTCAAATGCGTGGCACGGTGGTGTAGTAGTTAGCACTGTCGCCTTGCACCTCCAGGTTGAATGAGTGTGTGTGTGCTCTGCGATGGATAGGCACGCTGTCCAGGGTGTACCCTGCCTTGTGCCCAGAGTCTCCTGGGATAGGCTCCAGGTCCCCGCGACCTTAATACAGGATAAAGCGGTATAGAAGATGAATGAATGAATGAATGAACTTCAAATTCAAGATTATTATAGATTCATGCAGCATATAAAAAGGATGGAAATAAGCCTTTGCTTCTTTATGATGCATCCAATATTTTCTTTATCACACTCAGCAGCATAGTTACCCCCCCCTGCCCCCCACCTCCCTACCCCCTCATTTTTGCTCAGTCATGCCACTCACAGTTACAGAAACCTTGGAGATTTGAGCTCACAGGCAGACAGATTGCTCATTATTAGTCTGAACAGGAAACAGCAAAACCTTGCTCAGGAACAAACCATTTCACAGGAAATGAAGCACTTGATTTAACTAATATGTTTAAGTCCAAGTAATCAAATAGAGTGTCATTATTTAAAGCTTCAACTTTTCCTTCGGTACATTAGTCTTTTTAAGTACACAGTTAAATGAGCTAAATGATAAATGACCCTCGAAAACTCCAAGAAAAATCTAGTGTCTTTCTGCTGAAATTTAATTATATAACTCCTTAAGACTTGCTGTAAACAAGTCGCTAACTTTCACTCAGTCTTAACTCTGAAAAGAGTGATGATTGAAATGTGATGGATGTTTGTCTAATTGTTCAACAATCATTGTAGTAGGAACAAGGAAATCCTTAGGAAACATCACTGAAAATGGCTTTGGGTGAGTGATTGTATTTCATTATGGCATGACCACAACAACTGATGAAATGTCTCGGGTTACTTTGCTGTAACCCTGTTCCCTGAAAAAGTGGGAACGAGATGCTGCGCGAAAGCGCTACGGGAAATGATTCCTTGTGACCGGTTGTGAAGCACGTGTGTGTCAAAAATGCCAAATATTTTGGCATGTATAACCTCGGTCAGGTTACATCAACCGATGATGTGCACCTGGAGGTTATAAATAGGCATGAATCAAAAACACCCTCAGGTCAATTTTGTCTGAAGGATGTCCAGTCACGCATGCAGCGCGGCATTGGAGCGCAGCATCTCGTTCGTGCTTTTTCAGGGAACAGGGTTACAGCAAAGTAACCCAAGACGTTCCCTTTCAAAAGCTAAAAAGTGCGAAAGCGATATGGGAACGAGAATACCCACTCCGCTGCACTGCAAGTGTCTGGACCGCCAGTGTTGTGTAGTGTGCGCACAGTACCCCCAAGGAGTCTTAGACATAATTCTGGGATGCTGACTCAAGGGCAGCCTGCTGCATGACATATTTGGAAGCCCCTCTTGACAGAGCAATTGATGAGGCAAGCTTCCTGGTCGAATGGGCCCTAATCACTAGTGGCGAAGTGTGCCACGTGCTCTTGCAAATTTTGAAGAGCATGAATTAGACACAGTGAATGAAGTCTTAGGTGCTTTCCCCAAGCCCCATCAGTCAGGACATAGGCCAGAAGCGGCTACGTATGTTCTGAGTGTAATATGCATGTTTCGCCATGTCCTGGAATGTAAATGATCCTGAGGGACAGAATTTGTCCTGTCCTCAAAGCAAAATCTAGTGCGCTAGTCGTCTTAGCGGCGCGAGCTTAGTCTGCCCAGGCAATATTTACAAGACTGCCATAGTGTTGTCCATCAGCGCTGGGGCATGTTAACCTCTTGACTGCTGGAGGGAGTATTTCAGGACCAGAAATAGAGTCATCGTTTCGGGGCAATTGATGTGCCACATGAGAAGATGACCTCTCCAGATCCCTTGGGCTGGGCGGCCATCTAAGGCTGCGCTCCGGCCCATATAGAAAAACGTCTGCCATTAGCAACTTGCGACGATAGCACGGACCTAGAGTGGGACCCAGAGTCAAGGACGAGGGTCTGAACCACATAGAAAGAGTACGGAGCTCCCGGCGTGTAACCCTTATTTCCTCTGGGGATTGGCCCTTGGATGAAATCCCCCGGCACTTAGCCACCACTGAAACCACTCTGGGAGCAGTGATGTTACCACCTGGCCTAGCTTATACTCCTTTAGAGTGCTATAATGAATTCTCCACCCTAAGAAAATGAGGTAGGGCGACGTGTTGGTGGCGAATGGCTCTATCTAGAAGGGGAACATGTGCTATGGCCCCTTTTTCCAGCAAGCCTGTGATTTTGAATTAACAGAGGTGGAAACCCACGCAGTTGAAACACAATGACTGAATCCTGTAGCCAAGGAGACATGCTTAGCAGTAGCTTACATGCTGCCAGCTTCTCCGAAGGGGCGGTAGCTTTGTCGCTTATCTAGGCGGAGGAGTGGTAGTGATGGTGGTGGCTGTTAGGTGTTCGGTGTCCTGAAAACACGACAGGAGGGAACCGAGCACCTAAAACTTTGCCGCTGTCTCCTGAAACACCAGTGGCAGCGGGACTTGAACACCGGTCTCCTGAGGGTGCCGACAAGGAGAGACACCCTCACGGTCCTGAGGACTTTCTCCTCTCAGATATAATGGTCCTCAGGTTCGTTCTCCTCGCGACGGATCGTGAAGCACGGCGAGCTCCACCCCGGTCACTACAAGGGGGTGCTCGGCTCGCCACACTCTCCCTCTGAACCTCACGCCTCGGGGAGGCCAGAGTTGGTCGGAACTGGATGGCTGATAGTTCCGCCTGTTGAGCACAGCGGGGAAGGAACCTAACAAAGGCTTCCTCATGGAGCTTTGCGTCCCGAAACTTGTTCATGACAGTCGTGACGGCGTCACCGAACAGTCCGGAAGACGAGATAGGGGCGTCAAGAAGGAAAGGATGGTCCCTGTCCTTGATGCCCATAAGATTAAGCCACAGATGTCTCTCTGTAGCCACCATGGCAGCCATGGAGCGGCCAATAGCACGGTCCCATGAATGGGTTAATTCGTGAGTGAGATCACCAAAGAAGGAGAGGGAACACCACCGATGAGGCTCCTCCCTCCGGCCACTCGACAGAAACCTGTCGTCTAGTTTCGACCGTGTCACTACCTCTAATAGCTCCTGATACGCCTGCTCATCTCTAGAGGGGCGCTCCGAAACCACAGTTTCCTTTCTTCCGCTACTTCACAAGAAGCGCCGGAGCGCGCTTGAGAAGTAGGCGGTAACGGCGCACTATTCGGCAAAAGAGCGAGAGAAAGAGAAAAATCTCTCTGCTGTACTTCCGCCAAATCGACCTGCGGCTTGTAGTTACATTTTAAAGAAGGCGAGCTGAGCGCGAAGGACTTTAATAGGAAGGAGATCACAATGCTCCATCCTTCCTCAAGCCCGAGGACAGCGTGCCTTTCCCCCAAACATTTGACATAATAAGTGTGGAAATCGCCATGCACGAGACTCCTCTCACATGAATAGACACATTTCCTGCTAGATTCAGCCATGGTAAGTAAATAAATTATTACTTCCCTGAGAAATTTACTTGCACACTGCACATACCACAAGACGGATCCTGAAGAGAAAAAGATCTGAGGGTGTTTCCGGTTCATGCCTATTTATAACCTCCATGTGCACCTCATCGGTTGACGTCACCTGACCGAGGTTATACTGTACATGCAAAATATTTGCCGTGTTTGACACACACAACCGCTCACGAGGAATCGTTTCCCATAGCGCTTTCGCGCAGCATCGAGTGTAGCTTTTGAAAGGGAACGGAATCGCAATGCACTGGGGAATTCTATTCCCTTTTGATGTAAGGGGTATATGTTTACCTTTTTAAAAAATCTGCTTGTTATTTACTTAAGCATATAATGTGATGGAGCAGCAATTTACTGAAGGTTTTGCATTTCAGTGTTGCATGACTGCAGAGATGGAAAGAATAATACAATTTTGTACTTAAGTAAAAGTACTGTTACTTTAGTGAACTTTTACTGAAGTACAAGTAAAGTTACCCTTATAAAAATCTACTCAAGTAAAAGTAAAAAGAAGCTCATTAAAATTTTATTCAAAGTAAAAGTTACTGAGTTACTGAATGGTCGCTTAAATATGACCAGGGGTTTGCTTCATAAGAATTTGTTGGCATTTCACTGTCAGCTGTGTCTGCATCACTGGCATCTGTTTTGTCCATCTCCATAGTTATTGTGAATTTAGCTAGTTTGTTCTCCACGCCCATCAATCAATCAGTGCAGTGGTTTCCGGGGTGCAATTTTTTTCCTTCCCCATTGTATTATTTGTATTATTTTTCATTTTCATTCATTTATTTTTTTTACTCAGTAGTGAATATGATTTAAAATGTAGTGAAGTACAATACTTCAAACAAAACATACTTACAGTAAGTAAAAGTAAAATTACAGATTTTAAAAACTACTTTAAAAAGTAGACGTACACAAAAAATCTACTCAATTATAGTAAAGCGTAAATGTAACTCATTACTTTGCACCTCTGCATGACTGCCACAACAAAAGTAATTCAATGGTGGAATTCTGTTCTTTTCTGATGTGAAGGCAACATTACTTTTTGAAAAAACTGATGATCACTTAACAGCGGTGTAATAATGGTTTTGCTTTTTAATGTTCCACCTTGTTTTCAAAAGTAATTAAGCAATATCACATGAGAGGTAGTGCTGTTGAATTGAAAATTCAGTGCATGACCTTGAGTGTAATATTAATTTCATTCAACAGTTCAACAAATTTGTTATCAACAGATTATGATTTATTTCTTTATTTAACCCACATGCTTTTGTGACTGGCGGAACTAACTACAGCTGATAACCAACAGTTTGCGACTTAGAGTTAGTGTAATTAACAGGGGTGGAAGTCATTTTAAATGACCAAAAGTGGACAGAGAGGAATAGTGGACAGTCCTGAGAAACCTACAAGATTTACTTTATATTTCCATTTATTCAGCTTTTGAATATCAGCTATCTTCTGGGGTGCCTGGGTTGAATCTCAAACAGTTTAAAATGGAAAGGACTATGTAGGGCAGACGGGGGCATTTTAAGGCCCGCGGGCCAAATGCGGCCCGAAGCCCAATACTGACTGGCCCACGAAAGGTTGCTTGGAATAAAGAAAATAAAGCCTACTTTCAAAATTTACTTATTTCAATGTAGAAATAAAATTAATAACCAGAGTAGATTTCAAACTTTTGGCCCCGCACAATATTTTCTGCTTTTCATTTGGCCCCTGGGGAAAAATAATTGCCCACCCCTGATGTAGGGCATACAATCCATTGTCCCACACTCGAAGTAGTGCCCTTGACCAGTGGTAAGAGAAGGATTTGAGATACAGTATAGTCTTGTTAGAAGTTAGCTAGTTAGCTTTGTAGCTCACTTGAGCCATGAACAGAACAACATCGATCTACTGTAGGCAATTCAGAACGACTTTAAAGCAATAACTAAAGAGACAAGGTATTGTTTTACATGACATAGTATTGTTTTCTTGCTGAGAGTTCTCCCATGAATATTTTGTCAGGCAGCGGCTCTGTACACTGTACAGACTTGATTTAACCCATGATGATGACGACCAGCAGTTGGTGTATTCCTGGGTACCTTAAATTGTAAGGTGTTGGACTACTTACCAGCATGTTCCAGGTTTAAACCCCAGCACCACCAAACTAGAACTGTTGGACCCCTGAGCAAAATCCTTAATTCTCAACTGCTCAGAATGTTTAATGAGATACTGTATTAGCTGTGTGTAGAGATACTGACCAGAAGGACAGCAGTTTGAGCCCCAGCTCCACAGGGTTTCAATTGTTGCGCAAGGCACTAAACCATATCTGCTCTAGGGGCACTGTATCATGGCTGGGTCCTGAACTCTGACCCCAGTTATGCTGGGATATGTGTGAATTTCACTGTGCAGAAATGTACTGTATATGTGACAGTAGGTTATGTGCTCAAGTTAACTTAACTTACAGTAATAAGGTTGTCTGCCAAATGCCATAAATGTGAATGTAATTAATGACTGTTAGAACACCTGTGCCATGCAGTTATAAATATAGATAAACATCTCAGTGCTGCTATACTCAATATTGCCACTCATGGTAGGCCTCCCATCCAATTTGATTACTTGGTCAGAACTAAGGGTTGTATAATCCGGCATGAATTATGAATAACTGATGAAAGAGAAGAGTAATGCATTGGGGAGTGTTAATTTTTACTATTGGAAAAATCTGATTGTTATTTACTGAGGACATCATGTGATATAGTGGCAATGTGATAATGGTTTTGCCTTTCAGTGTAGCGTGGCTGCCATGACTAATGAAAATAATTCAATAGCAGAATTAAATTCTCTTCTAAAATTAAGTTAGCATTCATTTTTGGGAAAGTTGATGGCTTAAGGGGGACATACTGTAGGAGCAAAGTAATGGCAGTTTTGCTTCTCATTGTAGCACATTCATCTCAAGGGTAATAAGCAATATCATCTATTCATTTCACATTTCCCCCTTAAGTGTGTTTGCTTTTCTATTCAGCACGGAGTCTTCTCCACATCACTGTATATAATCACAATATTCTCCCGCATATCTAGGGACCTGACCATGTTAATGCTATGTTTAAGTTGTTTACATACAGTACAGACTGCATGACTCACAAGCTGTTAGAGATAGTCAAGATGATTAAATACATTTGGACATCATAATCAGCACAAATTGTACAATCAGACTTGAATAGAATGAATCACATGGCATTATAGAAGGAAATGATAGGTTTTCCTTTCTGTGAAACCATCATTGCTCAAGTGGAAGCGGACACCTATAAAGATATGCATGCATGAACCCTGTAGAGGATCAGAAGTCTGGCTTTTAAGGGAGGAGTGTAAATTCACACCCGGAGAATGACTGTAATAGGATATGCCAGTGCTATGGTTTCCACCAGGCAGTGTGATAAATGTTGCTCATATATCCAGGGAGTTGTAGGGGTGGGTGAATGCAGGGAAGCACTCAGGCATAAAGGCTGGATTAGGCTTTAGACAAACTCTCTTCATTTCAAAGAAGTGTGTCATGCACAAGGGATGAATTGAGAGTGTGTAGATCATCTGCAGCCAATGCGACGAACATGGATGGCTATATAAGCTTAAAAAGGTTACTAGGGTAGAGCTTTCAGTACCAATGACAGCTCCCAAGTTGTCATACCTTATCTGGGTGAGTGCTTTTGATACTATCTGCGGCTCCCTTCAATTGTAGACCAAATACAAGCATTTCCCATAGCTTTCTATTAATTTGCTCAGTGCTGACATAACACATAATATTCACGCTGCCATTGTTGTTGAACTTGCTGAATTTTGGATTAAACTCATTAAATCGGGATTAAACCTACTGCACACAGATTAACAAAATATTTTTAAAAAAGGAAAAAAAAGAAAAATGAGGCTTATACTACACGCCCCAGGGGTGCCTGGTCCTCGGAAACACTTCTACACAGTAGCAAAGAACAGAAAGCTTCCTTCATGTACTGCCTTCATGTACTTCCATGAGCTGTATTGTTGAAGCCAATGTGATCCACAAAAATGGATGCCAGGTTGATGCAATCAACAGCAAGTGTTGTAGTATATCCACTTCTATAGTGTCTTTTATATTTTTGAGGACCTTTGGACATACAGATAATTACAGAAGCGTCTACCAATATACTGGCACATAATATGGGATGCACTTAAGTGGAAGCAGAACGTACAAGAATGAAGAAAACATCTTGAGTTGACCTTGAGTTTCTTGAAAGGCGCTATATAAAATAAATTTATTATTATTATTATTATTATTAGAGTTACAAAGCATGCAGAAAAAACAGTGATGTGAAAAAGAATAGTTGAGTAATACTCCACCTGGGGATCAATATTCTGCTGTTTCTTTTAGATGAAAAATCTTCTTTCATTTTTTCATTTGTTTTTATTTCACATTTATATATTGCAAAAATATATTTATACATTTATTTATTTATATATTATAAAAATAAATTATATAGGCGGCACGGTGGTGTAGTGGTTAGCACTGTCGCCTTGCACCTCCAGGGTCCGGGTTCGATTCCCGGGCAGGCTCGATTCCCGTCTCTGTGTGCATGGAGTTTGCATGTTCTCCCCGTGCTTGGTGGGTTTCCTCCGGGTACTCCGGTTTCCTCCCACAGTCCAAAGACATGCAGATTAGGCTAATTGGTGTTCCCAAATTGACCATAGTGTGTGAATGTGTGTGTGTGTGTGTGTGTGTGTGTGTGTGTGTGCTCTGCGATGGATTGGCATGCTGTCCAGGGTGTAACCCTGTCTTGTGCCCTGAGACTCCTGGGATAGGCTCCAGGTCCCCACGACCCTAAATACAGGATAAAGCGGTATAGAAGATGAATGAATATATATATATATATATATATATATATATATATATATAGTACATCTTTTGCATTTCATTGATGTTTACATCTATATGATATAATTATATATAACTTTTGACTCCTCTATTTATATTTAGCCTTTGTACCAGTTCAGGTCTGAAGCAAGTAGAAGGATTTGTTTTTTCATACTGATAAGCTATTCATTGTACACTATTTACATTTCGACCAGGTCATGTATAGTATTCTGTACGGTACTCAGTATGCAGACATATTTCTCTGGTCTGTGATTTAAATAATTTTAAGGGAAAGCCCTTGATTTCTTTCTTACTGCTCTGTATCTGCATCTCTTATTTTATTCAGAGAAAGAGAATGTACTGACAGGACACAGCAGGAAAGAAACAGCTGGAGTGAACAGTGTAGCAGAGACTGAGGGGAGGTAGAAAGTACAACATCTGTTCTCAACCTTAAGGAAATGAAAACCATAACCTGATTAACTTTTGGAATGGGTTCTTATTTAATGTTTTTATTTTAGGTGTAAGTAATGATACGGTTTAGAACTTTGTTCCTTCCATATCCTCAGAAAGATGATGTATGAGCATGTATGACAATAATAATGTCAGTTGTAGTGTTAATGTTCTGATCTACAGTATATACTGTACAGTACCAGTCAAATTTTTGGACACACCTTCTAATTTCATGGTCTTTGCTGATAAATTTTTTTTCTAAATTATAAAACAATACTGAAGGTGTCACTTAATATTGAGGTGCTACAGTATGTATTAATTGGTTATTTTTGAGGCTGGTAACGCTAAATGAACTTCTCCTCTATAGCAGAGGTAAGTTTTGGTCTTGCTTTCCTGGGTTGGTCTTTATGAGAGATCGTTTCATCATGGTGCTTGATGGGAACCATTCCAGAACAGATGACCTTCATGTTTTAAAATAACAAATGACTGTTGTTGTTACTTAATTAACTAGTGCCATATGTGTTATTCCACAGTAAAAAAAAAAAAAATATTGTAAAAAAAAAAAAAATAATAATAATAATAATAATAATAATATATATATATATATATATATATATATATATATATATATATATATATATATATATATATATATATACAGTATATATGTGTGGCCCTACGTTAGTAGTATGCTTAGGATAAAGGGGCAATCACACAAGCAATTATTTTTATGTGGAGATCTTTTATTCCTGACTGCATCTTACAAAAGAAAATACAGCATTAAAGATATTAGCCTTATGAGCTCTTAGCACTGAACAAGTAAACAAAATAAACAAACAGCAAAAATCAATAAAATAAATCAAACACCCATTGGGTGTATACAGTTTAATTTTTGAAACCTCTAGGCTCATGGCTAAACTTCCACAAAAGAATTTAACCCTCTAAAGACAACGGTAGCAGCCTCCTAAATAAAGAAAATAACAATTAGGAACTGCTAACACACACGTCAATTTGCACATCACACCGATTATGTACACATGCAACATATGACTTGAACCGATTAAATAAAACATTTACATTGACAATGGCATTAAGTACAAAATAAAAGAAACTTACAATTATCCTTGTACTGCAGAAATACATGGAACCCTTCCAGAACCTTCTCCCCTCTGCATACAATAGTAATTGACATTAGCCTTGGTCATGCTAATAAGGCCACTTAGCGCATTTTATAGCAATATTAGCACCTGCTCACAATATCCAACCAGCGCTGAACGAGGAAAAAACTCCTTTATCTTATTTCTCTCTAAAGTTTTGCCGTTTAATAAACAAAACTATAGGAGCAAAGTTTCGTCTGACTCATGCTTTTTGCAGCATTTTCTGCGTCTCTGCCACGCATTAGGGGTGGGCGTATCGGTCCTTAATATCGATACTATCGATTCTAGGGGTTGTATCGAAAATGATCAATCCAATAGTCAAAATATCGATATTAAGATCTTTTTTTTAAACCCGTGATTGTGACGGTTAACCCCTAGAGGGCGCCCAACGCCCGTTTTTGGTTTTTGGTTTATTTTGTAGTTTGTTTGAGTTAGAGTTAAAGACTATATTTCCCAGTTTGCCCCTCGGTCAGGTGACGTAGAAGCTCACCTGAACCGAGGGAAGTTAATGAGTTCATTTGTCTTTATGTTTAGTATAAATAGCCTGGCTGAAGTTCAGTCAGGCGTCTAGCATTTGTTGAATTATGATTAGTTTGTGTTTGGTGTCCGACTTTTATTTATGTTAATAAAAGAGTTTAATGAACCGTCAGCTCGCCTCCTCTCGCATTCATGCCACGAACACGCACCAGACGCAGACCTCAGAGAGTGAATCGTGACAGAATGCTAGACCTAACAAGTGGCATGGCGGAGGATTTCCCCCTGGAGTTTTTTGGGGGGGGCGCGAAGACCATCTCGCCCGAGCTGGCGAACTGGCAGGAGAACAGCGAGGAAGAGGAGTACAGCGAGTGGGATTACTGCTGGTAGGAGAACGGCGAGGTAGATCTGCTCAGGAGCTGGAAATACAACCAGCTGGTAAAACAGGAGCAGGAGCACGGCCGGGAGAGCAGCGAGGAGAGAGAGAGAGGCACACCACAGAGCTGGGAGGGCTGCAGGCTCGCCATTCGGCGGACGCCATTCAGGGGCGATGCGGCACGGGGTCACGTGGTTCCCCGCACCGGCCGGAAGAGAAGGGCGAGGAAGCCCAAGTACGGCGGTGACGAGGGGGAAAGTAAACCCCAGGCAGAGCAGCAGCAGAGAGAGGAGGAGCTCATGTGGTGGATTCCGGAGCCGGAGCGGGTGAGTGAAATGCTGGAGCATGTTAAGGAGCTCCAGCAGATGATCCTCCACTTCCGGGATAACCGCGAAGCGGGCTCGGAGCTTTCTCCTCCCTCGCCAACACTTAGCAGCGAGCTAGCGTGTCAGCAGCCGCTGCCCGACGCACCCGTCCTACCGCCGCCTTCCAGCTTCGAGGACAGCGAGCCCGCGTGTCAACAGCTGCTGTCCGACGCACCCGTCTTACCGCCGCCTTTCGGCTTTGAGAACGTCGTTGAGCCGTCGTCGAACGCACTGCCCGCTCCAGGGCCGTCTACGAGCGCAGTGACCGCTCCCACGCCGTCTACGAGCGCAGTGACCGCTCCCACGCCGTCTACGAGCGCAGTGACCGCTCCCACGCCGTCTACGAGCGCAGTGACCGCTCCCACGCCGTCTACGAGCGCAGTGACCGCTCCCACGCCGTCTACGAGCGCAGTGACCGCTCCCACGCCGTCGTCGAGCGCAGTGACCGCTCCCACGCCGTCGTCGAGCGCAGTGACCGCTCCCACGCCGTCGTCGAGCGCAGTGACCGCTCCCACGCCTTCGTCGAGCGCAGTGACCGCTCCCACGCCTTCGTCGAGTGCAGTGACCGCTCCCACGCCTTCGCCGAGCACTTCCCCAGCCCTGCAGCCGCCGAGCACTTCCCCAGCCCTGCAGCCGCCGAGCACTTCCCCAGCCCTGCAGCCGCCGAGCACTTCCCCAGCCCTGCAGCCGCCGAGCACGCTTCCAGCCCTGCAGCCGCCGAGCACGCTTCCAGCCCTGCAGCCGCCGAGCACGCCTCCAGCCCTGCAGCCGCCGAGCATGCCTCCAGCCCCGTCACCCAGCCTCCTGGATAGGAGGCGAAAGGTAGAACATTGGGTTGGGTGTCCGGGGCCTCCGGTGATGCTCCGGAGGAGCATTTTTTTGAGGGGGGATACTGTGACGGTCAACCCCTAGAGGGCGCCCAACGCCCGTTTTTGGTTTTTGGTTTATTTTGTAGTTTGTTTGAGTTAGAGTTAAAGACTATATTTCCCAGTTTGCCCCTCGGTCAGGTGACGTAGAAGCTCACCTGAACCGAGGGAAGTTAATGAGTTCATTTGTCTTCATGTTTAGTATAAATAGCCTGGCTGAAGTTCAGTCAGGCGTCTAGCATTTGTTGAATTATGATTAGTTTGTGTTTGGTGTCCGACTTTTATTTATGTTAATAAAAGAGTTTAATGAACCGTCAGCTCGCCTCCTCTCGCATTCATGCCACGAACACGCACCAGACGCAGACCTCAGAGAGTGAATCGTGACAGTGATTTTATTTATTTTGCATGAAATATAATATTTAAAATGCGCTTGTATATAACGCTTTCTCTTCAGTGGTGTCAAATGTATTCACATTCATTACTTGAGTAGAAGTATAGATACTAGGGTTCAAAAATACTTCTTTAGAAGTTGAAGTATCAACCCAAACTTTTTACTTAAGTAAAAGTTTAAAAGTACTGGTTTCAAAACTACTTAAATAATAAAAGTAAAAGTACCGTGAGGGGCGACAAAAGCATTAAGGTCTCGCTTTCTGATCATGCGATGGGGGGGGGGGGGGTTTGTGCACGTTCTTATCATGCGACCAGGGGGGTTGCGCGTTCTGATCATAATAATAGAGTAACGAGGCTAGTTTTAAAATGTAAGGAGTAGAAAGTACAGATAATTGCTTAAAAATGTAAGGAGTAGAAGTAAAAAGTCAGCTGAAAAATAATTACTCCAGTAAAGTATAGATACCCAAACTTTCTACTTAAGTAAGGTAACGAAGTACAGTATTTGTACTTCGTTACTTGACACCTCTGTTTCTCTTATGCAGCTCCTTTCACACGTCGCGCACATTGTCCACCCCTCCCCGCTCTGCTGTGTTTTGTTGCCTTAACCATCACGTGACTCAGCAGCGCCTAAAACAAGCAGTTGCAGAGAGAATGAGAGCGCGGTGTGTGTCTGACTTGGTATCACGGAGTCGGCAGATAAAAAATGGAGCGCTGTGTGGAGGTATTTTACTGCTGTGAATGAAAACTCAGCAAATTGCGACGTCTGTTAAAAGGTGATTCGCTGTGGTAAGCCTCAGTAGCCTCAGTAATATCCAGGTAGCTAACACTGGGGAAACAATATGTTTATAGTCATAATGGATCTTCAGCATGAAGTGTCATCACCATAATTGTTGTAAAAACGTAACCATGGGTAATATAAACCACAAATTAACAATGTTTACACTAACCATAGCTTAACTGTGGTATTTTTTGTAAAACTGTGGTTTTATATTAAAATTAAAGTGTTGAAAAATGGTAACACTTTACAAATAAAGTGTCATTTGTTAACAATGTATTAATAGACAACTAAAAATGAATGATACTTTTTTTTGTTTTACAATATTTTTAAATCTTCATTAATGTTATTTAATCAAAACTAAGATTAACAAATAACTGCACTGCGCCGGGTGTGTGTTCACGGTGTGTGTGTGTTTTATTTAACCATGGAAGGGACACAGTAGGATTGTTATAGGATTGTGGATAGGCTATAGACTAAAATTTATAATTTTGTAGATGTAATTTATATTGTGTGCTAAAAATAAAATAAATATCGGTATCGAAATCGGTATCGGCAATATTGGCCATGTAAATATCGGTATCGGATCGACACAAAATTTTGCAGTATCGCCCACCTCTACCACGCATGCGCTCCACACTCACTGAGTCTCGTAATTGTCTTAAAGGGGCAGCATTCTTTTTTTCATGCATTTCTTAATGCATGAAAAAGGCATTCAGTTAACTAATGCAAGCATATATCACAGGGGTTTTTCCTTTAGCTTTTACATTACTGTCTAAACCACCTGGTTACATATATATATAAATTGTAAAAGTAAATCCAAATTTTTAACTGGTGTAAATTTACTGTAATAAATTTAATACATTTTATATTGATGTTAATATTGTTATTTACTCCAGAATATGAATTTAAATGTGATGCCAGCTGTAATATCCATAGTTAGAAATACATTCTTAAATTCCACAGTTCAGCTCATTCCAACATGCCACAAGTTTTGTGTATTAAGAAAAAAACATAGCAATGTGTGCATGTGATGACACTATCAAGGTATTTTATTCTTCACTGGTAAAAACCTTAAAGTCTTATCTTGGTTGATAACAATCTTCATTTCAATAGCAGTTTAATCAGCCTTGACTTTACCCCTGTCCAACATCATGTAGTTATATCTAATTAATATATATTATGCTTTGCACCTTTTGTGTCTGTGCCATACTTTATGATATTGCATAATTACTAGATTAATAAGATAAAGGGCATTCTGCCAAGGTACAGTCCAAGCACACGGATCAATCTAACTTATCCCTTGATGCAGTGGTGTAAATAAACAAGCAGATTCTTTGCCTATCAGCACATACAGTAATTGTTCCAGTTTTATGCATTTGGTATGCTTGATGGGTTCACTTTGGAGGAATCAGCATACAGTAACACAAGAAGCCAATTTTATAGCTTGTATGTGTGATTTAAGAAGTAAGGAATAAAACATGACAGAGCATATTGTTACAGGAAAATAAACAACAACAAGATAGCGTGATCCAAAAATACAAAGTAAATGAAATTAATTAATTCAATTCGATTTTATTTGTATAGCACGTTTAACAATAGACATGGTGCAAAGCAGCTTTACACAATCAAAATAATTATTTAAGTTTGTATGAGATGTGAATTTGTATGAATCAAAATGATAAGATTGTCCCTGATGAGCAAGCTGAAGACGACGGCAACAGTGGCAAGGAAAAACTCCCTGAGATGGCAATAGGAAGAAACCTATAGAGAACCTAGATTCAACAGGGAACCCATCCTCACTTGGGTGAAATGGATAGAAGGGATGAGACTGGAAGTTCAGTATAACAGGAGATGTGTTTAAGTTAAAATGGAGTCCAGTTTGTTATTGAAGGCTCAGGTAGACTGTAGGAAATTCCAGTCCTGAACTATCGAGCGACTGAAGTCACAAGTCCTCAGAGAACATCTGTCTGCATCAGCCGAAGACAGGACCATCTTCATGGAAAAGTGGAACCGTCCCCAGTCACCACACCCATCCCAGGCAGACCACACGGGGCATGTGACGAGATCTCCAACCAGATCAGGACACCAGGACGACAGCTCCAGGGGGCAGAGAAGGTCTGGATCACTGATAGCTCCGGAGTGACATGTTTAGCTCGAATGAGAGACAGGTAGAAAGGAAAAAGAGAGAGAGGGAGAGAGAGAGCAAAAGAGAAGGAGAGATAGGTTAATTAGGTATGGCCACAGTCAAACAATGTATAATGTGTAAAAGGGAGGGCCCAATAGAAGCACATACATGAGGGGTCCCTGAGATGTAAAGCAACTAATCATTTCACCATTAACAAAGCTGAGTGATCCATAAGGGTGGGAAGACAGCATCTAAACAAACCAGTTCACCATAATACTCTACACCCATGAGTCCCCCAGATCTGCTTCTTTACCGAAGGCAAATCTATTAACAAAATGCTTGGCTTAGTTTTTAGTCTAGACTTAAACACTGATACTGTGTCTGAGTCCCGAACATTAATTGGAAGACTATTCCATAACTTTGGGGCTTTGTAAGAAAAAAACTCTGCCCCTTGCTGTAGTTTTCATAATATGTGGTACTGACAAGCAGCCTGCATCCTTTGATGGAAGTAGGCATGGCGGATCATAAGACACAAGCAGTTCACTCAGATACTGCGGCGCGAGACCATTTAATGTTTTATACGTCAATAGTAGTATTTTAAAATCGATGCAAAATTTCAAAGGGAGCCAATGCAGTGTGGATAAGATGGGGTGATGTGCTCATATCTTCTGGTTCAAGAATATATAATCTGCATGTGCTTTAAATAAAAGGCTGGGATCTATAATCACACTGGGTCTTTCACTGTTGCACTTGATGGAAAGACTGTAGGTGTGTGTGTCTTAGGTGAGTAAGTGTGTGCGAGCATGAGTCTCGCTCCATACAAGCAGTGGAGGCCCCGGCTGGGAGGGCAACCCAGCACTGCATTGGCCGCCCAGCTAAGAGGACAACCCAGGGCTGCCTGAGGCTCAAGTTTCCAGAGCGACGCAGTGCTGCCTCCGCCGCCTGGCCCACATGATCCGGTGCTGCCTCATCAGCCGGGTCCACAGAAAGGAACCAGCACCATCTCCATCACCTGGCTGGGAGGACAACCCAGTGCTGCATTGGCCACCCGGCTAGGAGGACAACCCAGCGCTGCCTATGAGGCTCGATTTCCCAGATCGATGCAGTGCTGCCTACCTTGATCCGGCCATGCCTCTTCAGCCAGGTCCATCAACGGTTCCAGGACTGCCTCCACCATTCTGCGTCGACCTCAGGGGTCCACCAGCGCTAAACCTCGACAGCGAGCAGGGCCGGTGCCGGGCCACAAGGAGAGATCGCTGCTGCATCTGCTGCCCGGCGTTGAAGATGACCCAGTGCTGCATCGGCCGCCCGGCTTGGAGGACGACCCAGTTCTGCCTTCGCTGCTTATGATGCGAGAGCGAGTCAGTGCTGCCTCCGCCGCCCGGCCTACTCTAGCAATCCAGTGCTGCCTCAACTGCCTGGGTTACATAAGGAGTCCAGCAGCTGCATCCGTGGCTCGACTTCGGCGGCTGTCCAGGCGCACCCACCCTCCCACCCAGCTCAGCGAACTAGATCGTCAACATTGGGAGGTGGGCGAGGGCATCACCGATAGCGCTCCGGAGGAGCGTCTTAAGGGGGAGGGAGGGTACTGTAAGGGCCTGCCCCTAGAGGGCACTGTGGCCGTGTGTTTCTTGTTTGTAGTTTTATTAGAAGACCCAGTTTCCCAGAAGGCCCCTCGGTCAGGTGATGACGAAGTTCACCTGAGCCGAGGAGGCTTATTAGATCGTCTATAAGAAGCTGTTTAGTCTGGGAAACTGGGTCGAGCATTAATATTGCTTAGTGGGCTTTTGTTTTATTTATTTACGTTGAACTGGCTCTGTAGGCATGTTTTCTGGGTTAATTGTATTTAAGTGTATCTTTGGGTTTACCTGTGTTTGTGAGTATTGTGAAGTGTGATTGGTGTCCTATTGTTTTCAGTTACTCATGTTTGTTTCACCCTCATGTCTCTAATGTCTCTCCCTGTCGTTAGTTTAAGCTCTAAGCCTGTATACCTTCTACGGGTGTGTGTGTATGAAGTGCACAGATAGGTGTGTGTGTATGAAGTGCACAGGTAGGTGTGTGTATGAAGTGTGTGTCTGAGGTTCATAGGTGTGAGTGTTCTTAGGTGAGTATGGAGCGCGTGTGTGGGTGCCGTCCGTAGAAGTGTAGGTTTTACATCTCAAAGAGCTCAAGTTATATGTTCAATGTATTAGCACCTGTATATCTTAAGACGAGGGTCACAACAGAGCGTCCAAAGTATTAGAGCCTGTGTTTTATAGCCTGTGTTGCAACCTCGAGCTCCTGTACAGTGTTATGTTTCTAGAGTTTCCATACTGTGTGTTTCTGTTTATAGAGTTTCCGTACCGTGTATTATGTTTGAAGAGCCCATGTGTATGTTATGCTGAAAGAGCCAGTGTTTTGTTTATTTGGTTTGAGTATGGTTTGTTTTAAATAAAGACTCTTTATTTTGAAAAGAACCATCTGCATTTATGCCTGCCCTTTGTAAGCTCACGGAAATAACATCAGTCCGACACGCCCACAATCGTGACAATGAGTGAAATTAGTTCACTCTCTTCAAGGGAAGTAGAGTATTCTAGGTTCTGATGTGGTGTGGTTAGTTTATCATCTTTATAACTTAAATTGTCTGGTTTCAAACCCTGAGTTTTTGTCTAATATTTATGATTTTGTTATTGAAAAAATTCAAAGTCCTCATTAATGTATGTTGTGGATATTTCTGCAGTGGTCTTATTTCTATAATTTCGCTACAGTATTTATTAATTACATTATCTAAGGTATAACGAAATGTTGACTCTAAATATTCAGTCGCCTGATCGAGTTCTGTGGAGTCAGATGGGGTTCCAATCAAACTCTGGGAGATTATTGATAAAGCTCTGTGTGGTATTTGATGGGAATGTACGTTTAATTTGGTAGTGCGGCGCTGTGCGTACATTATTACTATGACACAATTTAATTGAGACAACACAGTGATTCGAGATAGTATCCAGTATGGACATAAATCCTTTTCTCAGAGGGTCTTCTGCATTCTGAAAATGAAAATGAAACTCTCCAGCAATTAACACTTTGTTTATAGAGACAACAAGGTTTGAGAGGAAATCTGCAAATTCATAGAGAAATTCAGAGTACGACCCTGGAGGTCTGTAAATGATAATTAGTGGGATTGACTTCATATTTGTAGCTACACTTTTTATGTTACTATAGAGGACTTTAAATTTGAGTCTGTGTTTTTGAATGATAGACAGATTATCATTGTAAATACTGTAACTGCGATATCTCGCAGTTAGCCGAGTACGTACAGTAGCTGTATCCAGCAGGACTAGCTTAATTTAGGGCTACATACTCATTCTCTTTAAGCCAGGTTTCTGTTAAACATAATGAAACGATCACAGATCAGGAGTTTGATTTAACAATAACTGCCTTAGATGCGAGAAATCTAATATTTAACAGTCCTAGGCGTTGGTGCTGGCTGTGTATTCAGTGTGTTTTTTATTTTTTGTCTCTATATTAATTAATTTACTAAAACAGAGTCTTTCTACATTTTTGTTTAGATCGGGGAACAGACACAGTCTCAATATAGTGAACCCTGAGTGCCAACTCTATGCAGCTAGCAGATGGTTGGTTTAGCCTGTCTGTCTGCTCCCTGGCCTCGGCTCTGGATTGTAACCGATTAATTAGGCCTGTTCTGAGACTATGAGCTATACTACAGGAAGTGAGAGGAGCAACTTCCCGAGTGGGATGGACACCGTCCCGCCCTAACATCCCAGCTTTGCCCTCAAATGTCTTCCAAGTGTCTATGAAGCCCACATTATTTTGGGGCACCACCAGGTCATCCAGCGGTTCAGCGACCATAACCTGCTGTAAGCTATGTGGCCATGTCGCATTGGGATGGGACCAGAGCATACTACTTCATTGGACATCGCCTTTGCTAATTTAAACACCTCTGTGAAGTTACTTTTACTAACCTCTGACTGGTGAAGGCGTATATCATTAGCTCCAGCATGTACCACTATCTTAGAGAATGTGTGCTGTCTAGAGCCCTAAGATTACCTGCTATGTCTGGTGCTCTGGCTCCCAGGATACACCTAACCACTGCCGCTGGTGCCCCTAAAGGTCTAGCTACTGTAATTCCACGTGCCTCAGTATAGAGTCTCCTATAACCAGAGCTGTGGTGTGTGAAGTGCTGAGGAGGTGTGCTCCGGTGGGCTAGCCTTAGCGTTAGCTTAGAATTAGATGAATTAAACATTGTGAATCTTTCTGCTTCTTTTTTTTTAATTAATACACTGTCTGTACATCATCATTTCAGAAGAATCAAATCATTGACCTGCATCAAGCAAAGAAGATATTAAAATGACGTGAAGTTAAAAATTGTCCATTGCATTATTCAAACCTGAAAAGAAAGAAAAGAATTCATGAAATGATTGTCAGAATAAAATCTGATCACAGATGAGTTAAAAGTTTGGTGAAGTTGCATTGGAAAAAAAAGTTTTGACAGTAGAAATCACAGATATGTTTACGTTAAGCCTTTATTTGGCACATATACATTACTGCACAAATGAAACTCTTTCCTTGCTTATCCCAGCCAAACTGGGGTCAGACATGATACAGCATTCCTAGAGCAGAAAGGGTTCAAGGCCTTGCTCAAGGGCCCAACAATGGCAACCTGGCAGCGCTGGGGCTTAAACCATCAGCCTTTCCGATTAGTAACTCAGTGCCTTAGCCCTTTGAACTATGGTACCACTGCCACTTTAATAGTGAAAGTAAGGGCATTTCCACACACATACACAATGGGATGAGAACACATTGTTCTCATCAAATGTCTGAACAACATTTGTTAGTGAGACTAATTAAAAAAAAAAAAAAACTAAATTTACATCATTATCAATAATTTGTATCCAGGTTTACCAACACCATCTGACAAATTCTGATTTAAAGATTCATAATTGCTGTAATATAACAGATAAACAACTTGTTTATGTAATTATGCAGGCGTTATAACAAATAAATGAAAATTAATGCAATGGTTCTAAATACAATTTGTTATCATTGCATTGGAATATCCCATGTTTGAGACATTATATCAAAACCACAGTGTGAGCAATAATTATGGGTAAATGCTAAAGCTGATTAGATAAAGTGGTTTTCTAACATAAAAAGTTTGTTTACGACAGTTTTGTTCTAATCCTGTCTGCGCCTGTCTTTCCCTTAATTAGTTTGTCTACAGTATGTAGAGTATACATCAATAAGCCTTAACATAAACACCATGTGGCATTAAAATGTTAACACTGATTAGCAATTATATGCCAGTAAACTGGTGACAGAAGCATGGACGCCCAGGGCTCATTTATACCTGTAGGGGCAAAGGCCAAACTGTCTGGTCTGGTCTGGTCTGATCGCACAGAAGAGCCTGAGTGCTGATCCACCCTCCAAATTCTCCAGATCACAATCTGATCCAACACCAGACAATCAAGATCAATCCATAGTGTTTCTGTGCGGAGAGAGAAGAACCTTGGGCTTCATTGCTTGGTTTATGCTCTGACATGCACTGTTACTGTAACTGTGGGACCTTATATACAGTAGACAGATGTGTGTCTTTTGAAATAATATCTAATCAACTGAATTTACCACTGGTGGTCTCCAATCGAGTTGTAGAAACATCTCAAGGATGATCAGTGGAAAGAGGATGCACCAGGGCCCAATATTGAATGTCATGGCAAAGGGTGTGAATACTTATGTTTATGTTATTTTTATGTGTATTTGGAGTTTATCTTTAATAAATTTGCAAAGATTTCAAACAAACTTCGTTCATGTTGTCATTATGATGTATTGTTTGTAGAATTTTGAGAAAATTCATGAATTTAATCCATTTTAAAATAAGGCTGTAATGTAGCAAGATGTGAAAAAAAAGTGGAGCGCTGTGAATATGTGTATGTTGCTGTTCTTTATTGCATTGCCATATCTTATCATGCATTCGGTGTCATCCAAATCTTCATTTCTTTGTACTTCCTGGTGTCGTTATTACCTATTTTAAAATTGGAGTATGGAATGTCTGTAATCATTTGGTACCTCTCACTCCCACATGTTAGATTTAGTATCTCTGAGAAATACACTTCTGCTATAAGCTGAACTCATTACACAGGCTGCATGATATTATTATTATTATTATTAAATGAAGTATCTAGAAGATGATCTTGAAGTGAAATGTAAGAGATAATTAGCAGCTCTATTTACATACATGCCTTGTCAGAGTGCCTCAATATGTTGTTTGATTCATTTCCTAAATGCATGCTTGAGAATAAAAAAAAAAGCATTATACAGTATAATAATTAATTATGGGAATGTTGTTTGCAGCACATGCTGTTGATAGTTTTGATTTAAGTGCACGCTTGAGATGTGTGAGAGCTGCTCTCTTCTGATACATGTACAGTACAGTATGTGGTTTGTTTTCTGATCCGTTCACATGGGTTGTTTGGGGATCAGAGAAGGTACACAACTGCCCTCGGGCTTGAAGAAACAGCAGGTGTCTGTCTTCCTGCCTGCATCACTAATTACAGCCGGGTCTTCAGTTCAATTGTCTGCAATTACACACACTTCTGCTTCTCTGCGGTTGCTGTCCTTTTTGAACACTTTCTTTTCAATGCTTCTCTGGCATGATGTGAGAACTGTTTATGATTGTGGCCTAAGGTGCATGTTCCCTAGCTATCAAAATGTCAAGCACGGTGGAATTCTTATATCACCTGAAGAGAATCTGCGGCTAGATTTTCATGCCGTCCCCGTTAATCAAGCAGCTTAAGTGTTTTTAACGTGTCTATAGTAAATAACTGTGTGGGTTAGAATAATGAGTCAAATTATCTGTGCACGCCTGAGCATGAATCATTCAAAAGCGAGCCACCGAAGAAGTAAACAAATCCACAGGCGTAGTTTGAGTGTTTGATGCTTACCCTTAGAGTTTCTGGCAGAAAATGATATTTCTGAAATCCTTCTGCCTCAAAAAAAAATGTTTTTTTATAAATAAATAAATCAGGCATAGAGCCTCATATTTGTTTTTTATGTTTAAACTCAAAGAGAAATCAAACCACATTTGAAAATACATGCTTTAAACAAATTAAATTGAAAGCTTAAGGGTGTGATCTTGTTCTGACCATGTTGCCAGTATTACACAAGACATGCATGACAGACCTGAGGTAAGAGCATACATGAGCTTTTAATTTGGCTTGGGAGTAAGCCAGCAAATAACAGTGCAGCTTTCCAGCTCGCTTGGCTCATTGCAGTGATTGACAGCAGGGGAAGTGTATGCCATTCCTCCCAAATCATTCTGCTCTCGTGGCTCACGGCCACAGATGGCGCTGGCATCTATCGAGATTCGGACGCTCACACTTTTTTTTTTACACTATAGTGAATGCTTTTCTGGCACAGCTGCCTGTTGGGAGCTTAAACTCATTCTTACAACTGTGCTCGTTTAACTGGATTTCACCAGCATTATATTTGTCTGTCATTTTTATCCAGTGGTTGGATGAAACAATGCTCTACAGTGCTGTAAGAGCAAGATACTGAAGGTAAGACAGAAATACACACACTTACAGTACACATCCACTCGTATGCTATAGGCAATTTGGAAATGTCAATCAACCAACCAGGCATGTCTTTGGAGTATGTGACGGAAACCCACCAAGCATGGCGAGAACATGCAAACTCTACGCAACAGGACCACCAACCATGCGAGGCAAGGTGTGAGGTGACACAAGCTGCATGTTGCCTATTGTATTTTTTAGTAATACATTTGACTTAAAAATTAATGCTATGTGCCAGAATTCACTGTTTAATCCAAAAGACCCCGGTTGATCGGTTGATCGATTGATCCATCCATCCTTCCATCAATCAATCCAAATGACCACTTTCCTTTCTTTTTTCCATCTTTCCTTCCCTACTCCCTTCCTTAATCCATCCAGGCATCCATCTGCAAAAGTCCTTAATTCCTTCATTCATTCATTCGTTAATTCCTTTCCTACTTCCTTCCTTACTGAATCTATCCAATTAAACTTCCTTTACTCGTTACTTCCTTCCTTGATGAATTTATCCAACAATCTATTTAAACATACGCCTTTTCTTTATTACTTCCTTCCATATGGAATACATTCATCCATACATACTTTGTCCTTCATTACTTTCTTTCCTACTTCCTTCCTTATTGAATAAATTCATCCATCCATCCATACCCTTTTCCTTAGTTACTTCCTTCTACTACTTACCTTACTGAATACATTATTTCATGAAAACTTCCTCCAGTCTTTCTTTCCATCCTTCCATTTTTATTTATGCTATTCCCTACTTCCTTATTCCATCCATCCATCCATCGGTCCTTCTTTCCTTAATTCATTCTTTACTTATGTAAGTATATTTGTAAATATATTATAATACATACAGTAATTGTTAAAATGCCATGTTTAGGTTAAACCATCTATTGAATTATAATTATTACATTGCATACATGATTTCAGAATCATTTTGATTATGTACATTGTTTCATACATCCAGACTTACAGCAGTTCCTTATTTCCTTCATTCAGTCCTCCCTTTCTTTCTTTCTTCCTTCCTTTATTTCTTTCTACATTTCATTATACATGTTGACCGAAAGGAGAAAAAAGGATTCTCAAAGTAACATTACACCAAAAACATACTGTACCTATTCATAAGTACTCACTTCTTACAGTTGCAGTCTTTACAATTGCTTTGAAAGTATGCTTACTGTATGTGCTTAAGCCACATCATATCATTCTTTCTATACTTCTACTACTACTACTACTAATAATAATAATAATAATAATAATGAAATTATTATTAGTAGTAGTCGTATTATTAATTTTAACACTATAGCAAAACCTCAGTAATGTTCATCTACAGTATGTGCAGCCATTATAATCAAAGTAGTTATTACCTACAGAATAACACTGTGGCATTATCCCCTTAGAATTTGCTTTACAATTCCGTCCAAACTTCACCCCTCCCTCCGTCTGTTTCCATTTCTTTCCCGGGAACATCAGGTGACACAAATGGCCTTCACCCCTGCTGTATGTCCACTAGATATGAGGGAACCTCCACTGGGGAGGCCATCTGCACATGTGCTTTACGAGCTGTGTGGTCTTTCAGACCCAAGTGCTGTCAGGTGATACTGCAGGTAACACACACACACACACACACACACAAATAAATAAATACATAAATAAATAAATAAATAAATAAATAAATAAATAAATAAATTTAAAAAGAAAAAAATGCATGTGAGCCACACATACAGTATACACACTCTTGCAGTCTGTTTTCCGAAGTGCTCCCATGTGCCTGTCGCAAATGTTTCTTCTCATGGTTTTATAAATTGCCAAGAACAGCAAATCCTCAGCCAAACAGTAATAACATGATTGTAAGGAAGCATCCATAAGTGATCCCTTTTAATAACATCATGAGCAAATATCATCAAAATGGGAATTTGAGACAGCAGGCAAAAATAGAGGGTGAATATAGCAGCCAGGCAGATTTGCACTCGAAATTACTTCTTAAAACGGTACAATTTGAAGATCTAAACAAATACAGCAATATGTGCTCACAAGACACAAGTGTTCCCAGTGTCTCTTTCTACAGATGAGACCAACAAATCTTTTCCAACTCCCACTTTAGGGCTACATCTCTATTGGGGGGCATTTGGCTTGCTCTCTTGGCCATGTCTGATCCTTCTAAGCGGCTTTATATAATTGGTAATAGACATGTGCAGGATTTGTGCAACATTTTGCGCCGGCAGTAAATTTGCATGAGGACATTTTTCTGTGCACGAATTCCGTTCATTTGTATGCGCACGAGTAAATTAGAACCAATGAAAACATACTTGAGCGAGAATTCACTATCCAGGGCCTCTCTGAATTTTCAAGTGGTAACAGACTGACAGTACATTTGCAAAGATAGTGCAAATTATGGGGCTTTTGGCGGGGGGGGGGGGGGATACAAACTTTTTTAAAGCTTCCACTTCAATACATTTTATACTACAGTAGGTATTTACAAAGCATATAATTAAACAGCTGAGCATGTGTTATTGTTTTAACCCTTATTTATCTTCCTACGGTAAGTGGCATAATACATTTTAAATAGTGGCATTTGTTAACAAAATTGTATCATAGTATTATTTAATTCTTGGTTGATTAATTTTCTTTAACACCAGGTCTGACAGTAGTTTCACTTGTAATATACAGTAAACCCCAGGTTTATGTGAAAAGCTGTGTTAAACGGTCAGTGGTGCCTCTGGGGGTTGAGGCCACTGTAAGGTTTCCATTGTTGGGCCCTTGGGCAGGGCCCTTAACCCTTTGCCCATTCATAATGCCTAGCCATTGAGTAGGACCAATCCGAGACCTGGAGAGAAGATGGATGGGCTGCGACAGGAAGAGCATCCAGCATAAAACCTGTGTCACTGCGAATTAAATGATCTGATGTGGTGATCCAGAGAAAAAAAATGTGACAAGCTGCATTTTATCACCTCATTATTGTACAGTTCATATATAAAGGAATACATTGGGACATGCTGCTATTGGATAATAATCATCATACCACTCTGTTATTGATTATGTTACTAGACTACACAGATCGCTTTGAATAAGCACTCTTGAAACATTGCTTGCCCTCTTAAACTGTACTGTAACTAAATGTTGTACACTCACTGTATATAAGGAACGGTCATTTCATATTATTGTCTGGAAAAACAGGAAACATTTGCGATAATTATGTCTCCTGAAATGACACTAGATGGTCAAAACCCAGAAGAAGCGGTGTGGAATGCTCTCGAAGGGGGTTCGCCTTCTTCTTGACAACCTGCTTGCTTATTCAGCTCACAAACAGTGAAGCTTTCAGGAGACTTAGGGTTCTCCCTCATCCCCATTTCCCCCCGACCTTGCACCAAGTGATTTCTTCCTCGTCCATCACCATGATGTCTTCACCAGCTCATTCATCGTTTGGAGATGTGTGTGGCCCATGTGGAGAATATGTAGAGAAGAACTAAGCTCACGACCAACATTTGTTTTCATAAATTTCATTACATTACTTTTTCTTAGCAATAATAACAATTTTATGAGTGCCCCTCGTACCCTACATAGCCAAGCATTTGAGCACACCCATGAACACCCCATCCCAGATTTCCCTTGTTTCTATTATAATAACATTCACTTTTCTGGCAAGAATTTCCACTATATTTAAGACTATGGCTGTGACAATTGTGTTCAGCCACAAGAGCAATAATGAGTCCTGGTGTGCAATATTTGGTATGCAAAATTGTTCCACATTTACTTTGAAAAAAAAAAAACCTTTGGGGGCTTCATGCCCCGAGTCCCCTGGTATGGGGTCCAGGCTTCCTTTATGGATGATTCCCCAACGTTCTCAATCTCCAGAACCTGCTTAAATATCACTAACTTTTGCTACAAGGAACATTTGTTTTCTTTTGAAGCTGAACACTAGTTCTCAGGACACCCTGTGGCAAAATCCATTGCCTAATCTCTTTTGCAGTTTGTGTGAACACAGTTTGAAGTCACTGCTAGTGAACAGGTGTACTGTTAGGATTTTACATGCTCTACATGAACATATTGAAGGTAGGGAGTTGCATGATAAAATTCACAGTTTGAAAAAAAAAAAGAAAGCAAACAGGAACAGTACAACGTTTTATCACATTGAACCAAAATACCCAAGCTCCATTTTAGAATTTGGCATCTTCTTGAGGGTTTTAAATTCCCTGAAATTGTCCTGCTCAATACGTAGACATGATTTCACACTGGACTTGAAGCCTTGCAATTAAAACATCCCGCTCTCTGAGACAATAGTCCCAATCACATGTACCATTTAACCTGAATGTGTTGTCTAACCTTAAGTAGATGAATCAGGTTGAAGTGCTTCTCCGTATACTGCTTTCACATCATTCTTCTAAATGTCTCCTCCATGTGAAGCTCTTTAGCAAGTGGTCATTACCATGTATGAAAACACACTCTGCTTGATGTGTGCAGATATTTAAGCAGCCAAAAAGTCAGTGCAGCTGTTGGTGCAGAAAGTCCTGGCAGAAATAATTGCCTATTTACAAAACCACTGAAGTGTTTCAGCACAAATAGAGAATGAAATGTGAGCGTGATCGGCCAGCAACAGCCCAGTGCAACACAGAACTGGCTCTACCTTTAAAACCCATCATTCACCTTCTGACCCCTCCATGCATTCTTCTTCGATGAGATTTCCATTACCTTGTCAGAGTGCTGCCACACACTACCCTTTAAATCTTTTTTTTTTCTGTCAGTCTCCTGAGAATACTCCAACATGGGGAGTTATTTGTTTCACTAAGTGTAACTTTAACCAGCAAACACAAAGCAGAATTTATGCATGAAACAAACTAAGTGTAGTTTCATTGTCTAGTCCTAGTCCTCGAGCAAGTCTACATTTTCATGTTTAATTTTTATCAAATAATAAGTCGTTCTTAATCCTGAGCTTTTGAAACAGCGGTAGCTGGGTGATTAAGGTGTTCAATTGCTGATTAGAAGGTCCCCAGTTTGGGCCCCAGAGCCTTCACCCACTGCGCAATGTGACGTCGTAGCGACGTCTTTTCCATGTCATTTTGGACGTCCAATTTTCGTCCATAGATGGGGTTGTTTTGTAACGCCAGACGACGTCTTTTTTTCGACGTCTAATTTTGACGTCGGTGGGACCGTCGTAGTGACGGCTATTTCATGTCATTTCTGGACGTCCAATTTCCGTCCATTGATGGGGTTGTTTTGTAACGCCAGGCGACGTCTTTTTTCCGACGTCTAATGTTGACTCCACCAAATTGCTTCGCCGGCTGACGGCGCTGTAGCTTGCCCCGGAACTTGCGCAGCGTCACCATTGGGCTCCGCCCCGTGACCCGGTGCCGGGATCTTCAACTCGCTGCTCCGCTTTGATCGCGCTGCGTCGCTCGCTATCGTGGAGATACGAGTTACTGCAAATGGCTGGTAGTACTTTACTCACCACAGCACGCACAGGAAATGCATTCACTCTAGAACCAAACCCAATTCAGCCTTAGCATGAACCGGAACACATTCAACAGGTCTCTCACACACACATACTCAACACACCTAAACTTGGCCGAAGCCATTAACCCAAACACATTTCCTCATCACGGTGACCACAGCACGACACAATATGTTTTTCTTTTTTACATTTTCCTGTTTCCCTTTAACAGTTTTTATTTTATTTAAAGCCTATAATCAAGTTATTTATGTTTTTATTTTATATTGTATTACTATAATATATATATATATATATATATATATATATATATATATATATATATATATATATATATATATATATATATATAAAATAGTGGCATGGGCGGGGCAGCGGCTGACGACCGACATGCTTTGCGGCGGGTTACTTCACCCTCTTGTGGAAATGTCTTTGGTCTAAGTCAGATTAGGTCAAATGTTGAACGTCAAAATGACGTCCTAGTTGGGTCATGGTTGGACGTCCAAATAGTGGACCTAGTTTGGACATCAAAATGACGTCCAAAAAAATAAGACAGATTAGGTCGTCAAAATGACGTCCTAGTTGGGTCATGGTTGGACGTCCAAATAGTGGACGAATAGACATCCAGAATTGGTCATGGACCCAATATAGACATGATCTGCACGTCTATCCGACGTCCAATGTTTAGTGGGCAGTCTGCGACTGTTGGGGCCTTAAGCAAAGTCCTTCACCCTCAACACAATCTGACTTTGATGAATGATGAATTTATCTTATCTGTCCAGAGGTGGTGGTTATAAATTGCCAGATGGCATGTGGACATCCCCCTTACATTCGGAGATTCTATGATTTACATCTAGCAATTCTGATTCCCCAGGACTGTTCGGCTGGTCCCACCATTGCTCAAAGATCACATGCATCTAGACTCTTTTCTGTTCTGGCACCTACGTAAATGGTGGAATGAACTTTCTCTAGGTGTCCGTACAGCTGAGTTTGACAATCTTTAAGCAACAACTTAAGAAGTATTCACACCAGGCAATTTGGGAATGCCAATTAGCCTAATCTGGATGTATTTCAACTGTTGGAGGAAACCAGAGTACCTAAAGGAAACCCACCAAGCATGGAGAGAACATGCAAACTAATTAATGTACCTGTTTCCCATTTCAGTCACTCAAACCGTACCATGAACATTTTAAGGTAAATGCTCAGCTTCCTTGTGATTGACTTTAACAAACCTCTCGCCTGTGATTTGTTATTCTAGCATTTGGACTGTTTTTGCAATTTTGTGGATTTTTGCCTATTTTCCTTCCTCTGATATTCTCTCTGTACATCGCCTGACCTTTTGCCTGTTCGATTAAACTTTTGCTCGCTGTGTCTTGGAGCGTCTACCTTGATTTATGCCCAGTAAAAAATCTTTAACTGCAATCGCGTCTAGCATAAGCCTCATTTCCTGACACTCTATTAATATAGTATATCCACAGGAAAAGGCATCACTGTTTTAATAAAACAGAAGTCTTAGAAGATGATATTTTAAATTCCTTACTGAAATAAATAAATAAATAAATTCATAAATAAATAAATACTATAACATTTTGTGTGATCACAAGTTTTTCTTATGTGATTATGAGAAAAATATACTGTACAGTATGATTAAATATCGTATAAATGTGCATAGCACTGTTATGCCCTGAATATAAGAAAGACAAAAAAAAAATTAAAACAGAACAAAACTTAAAAAGATGTGAAACATGAATGTTAAAAGATTCTATGTATCTTTAGGCACTTTACAGCCTGTCTCAGTAAAACATTTCCTATTTCCTTAATTCAATCAACATAATTGAATTTATTTTAATTAATATGAATAAATGAGGACTGCCTGAAGGCTTTTGCACTTTTGTACTGTATGTTATATACAGTACATGCTATATTCATGCTTAATATCATTTTACACTTTCTTTTTCCTATATTCACTAATAGTTTAATTTTCCAATTGCATCCCAAAATTGAGGGTTCCCTGTGTGGAATGGGTTTCTTATGTCACCATTGGCTTATCTATTAATGCTGTACAGTATATCTAGATCTGGATTCCTGTAAGTCTTGTGGAAGTTTATTCATATATGCTTAAAAAACTGTGGAAATTCAATTCATATTAATTGAAACTGAAATGAAATCAATCAACCGTGATGCTAGTGTATCAGTGGGTGCGGGTGTTCAGAGGGACACAAACAGAACCGACAATGCTATATTCATTAAAGCTTACTGTGTGTCCTTAACGTTTACTTCTACTTGACTAGTGTGAAACTGGATTGTTTATCTGTTTATCTTTACTCAACACTTTACTTACACTTTAATTTAGGTCTAAGAACAGCTTATTGATGAACTTATTTGTTATTGATTCCTCCCTTGATTTGACTATCTGTTTACAAATTATTAAGTCAAAACAGGTTTAGAGGATATTACGTTGGTAATGCAGATTGATCACCGCAGTCGCACCTCAATCTTCATCACACGTGAAATTAATTAATTAATTATTTTTTTATTATTAATTAATTAAACAATTATTCATGTTAATGGTATGTTTTGTTTTAGATTTGTTTTGCATTTTCTTTTCATCAGTATGTTTCAAACTTCTTTCTGGTCACTTTTTCCGTTGTAGTCATGAAATATTTGCCACTGCTTTACTCTTTATTCATCAGCTACTTGCACTTTCATTCATGTGAAGGAAATAATAAAAAAATTAGGAAGCTTCTCGACTTCCAGATGTGGGGCGTTTTAAGTTAATTGCATGTTAATAAGAAAGGCTTCTATACAGTGTGCGAGAGCCTAATTAAATTCACTGTTTCTGTGTCATCTACAGCTCTGTCATAATAAGGAACAACCCAAATCATTCCAGCGCTTACATGAAAGTAGAAAAAAAGAATGTAAAAAGTCTTCAAATTAAATGTTCACATGATGTTTAGACCATATAACACGTATTTCCACATGTAGTGCATGTAATTCAACCAACATATAACTGTAACACATGGGTAAATAATTTTCACCTTTCTGCCATTTTTATACAATAATTTTTTTCACATGTGATTTTCATTTATTTTCATATTATTGTTTTACAGTACATGTTAATTTATTTATAATATGATTCATTTATTTGCACTTATTTACATTGGGTGGTGTAGTGGTTAGCACTGTCACCTTGCACCTCCAGGGTCTGGGTTCGGTTCCTCGGCCAGGCATGGAGTTTGCATGTCCTTCCCGTGTTGTATGTCACTAAACTCATTGTCTATACTGCTGTATTCTGTATGCAAGGTCGCAGGGGGCCCCGGAGCCTATCCCAGGAGACTTAGGGCAAGGCAAGTTACACCATGGAAAGGGTACCAATCCATCACATAGCACACACACTAAAACACTGATTCACACTAAGGGCAATTTGGAAATGGCAATTAGCCTAATCCACATGTCTTAGGACTGTGGGAGGAAACCCACCAAGCATGGGGAATACATGCAAACTGCAGACATAGGCAGGAATCAAACCTGGATAATGGAGGTGCTAGGGGACAATGCTAACCACCAAGCCATTGTGCAGCCACATTCAATTTAATTCATTCATTCATTCATTTTCTATACCGCTTAATCCTGTGTTCAGGGTCGCGGGGGACCTGGAGCCTATCCCAGGAGACTTAGGGCAAGGCAAGTTACACCATGGAAAGGGTACCAATCCATCACATAGCACACACACTAAAACACTGATTCACACTAAGGGCAATTTGGAAATGGCAATTAGCCTAATCCACATGTCTTAGGACTGTGGGAGGAAACCCACCAAGCATGGGGAATACATGCAAAGTGCAGACATAGGCAGGAATCAAACCTGGATAATGGAGGTGCTAGGGGACAATGCTAACCACCAAGCCATTGTGCAGCCACATTCAATTTAATTCAATTCAATTTTATTTATATTGTGCTTAGTACAATGGTCATCATCACAAACCAGCTTTAGAATCAAAATAGTATGGAATCAAGTTTGAAAAGTATACATATAAATTACAATTATAGGAAGACACCTTGACAGGAACCAGACGCAACAGGGAACCCATCCTCATTTGGGTGATATCAGATAGCAGGGATTGATTTGCAGTCATACTACAGTAAGTGTTAGGAGGCTGGAAGTTAGGTATAATAGGAAATAGATTTAAGATAATGTGAAGTCCATTCGCTTTGGTGGAGGCTCAGGTAGAAAACTGTTTTTGGGAATTTCTGTCCTAATTCCCAAAAACAAGTCCTACAAGTGATCAGAGGCCATACAGGGCCATACTCAGTAGAGAGTCAGCGGCCTCCATGCAATGAGAACTTCAACCAAAAGCAGGGTACCAGGATGAGCCAGATGTCAAAGGTGTCAATCACTTGTATATCAGGCATGCAATATGTAGCTTGAGAGAGAGAGAGAGAGAGAGAGAGAGAGAGAGAGAAGTTGGGTATGCTAACAGTCACATATTGTATAAGGTCAATGCATTCAGTGCAGAGTGCAAGCACAAACTCCACTAGGAATAACTACAGTATGCCATCATAACTAAAAGGGAATGCCAAAAGGATACACAACCATAAGAGCTCCCTGGGAAGTTAGGCAACCAGTCACTTGACTGTCAACAAATGTGAGCAATCAGTAAGAGTGGGAAAGACAGTATCCAAACATAGTAGTTCCCTCTCAGAAGCTACACTCGATGCTTCGTGAAAACGCTATGGGAATGCTCTTCGCGCGACCGGTTGTTGAAGCATGTGTGTCAAACACGCCAAAAATTTTGCTATATATAACCTCGGTCAGGTGAAGTCATTTGATTAGGTGCACCTGGAGGTTATAAATAGGCATGAACCAGAAACATCCTCAAGTCTTTTTGTCTTCAAGGACCGCATTGTGTGTGTGCAAGCATTTTTCAAAGCAAAAAGAAAGCAAAAATAGAAAGTGTCTTATTACTCACCAGAAAGATGACAGAGTTAGACAGGAGTCCGTGTAAAGATATCTCACTGAGGACGATCTCCACGCTTTCGGTTTTCAGTGTTTGGGGGAAGAGCACGCTATCTTTGGGCTTAAGCGAGCATGTGAGCATTGCAATCTCCTCCCTATTAAAGTTACTCGCGCTGAGCTCGCCTTTTTAAAAATGAAACCGCAAGCCGCGGCGCATTCCTGGGGTTCGCTTGCAGATCTGGCGGAAGCGCATAAGATGAAGTCTTCCTTTTCTCTCGCTCTCTCGCCAGATCATGAGCATCTTACCGTCCACTTCTCAAGCGCACTCCGGCGCTTCTTGTGAAGGGACGGAAGAAACTTTCTGTCTTGTTTCCACGGAGATGGAAACTATCACTTACCTCTAGTGAAGAGCGAGCATATATCAGGAGTTATTCGACGTAAAAAAAATAATAATAAAAATTTCCCCAAACGCTAAAAGTTAGACGACAGGTTTCTGTTGGGTGGTTAATTCATCATGATGAATTAACTCATTCATGGAATAAGCCGTATTCATCCAGTGTTTTTGTGCAATTTACATTGATTTGTTCGAATGTCGTTGATGCGAAAAGCGCGGTTTTATATGATGATGCCCCAGATTGAAGAGACGCTTGTGGGCTATCTCGCTCCTGGGAGTGCATCCTCACTGAAAAAGTCCACACTCCCCACCAAGACGTGTAGACTAACATCTTCGTTGGTGGGAAAAGCTTTTTCAGGCAGTGGGTCAGGCTGGTGCTCCCCTGCACACAATGGCTTTGTAGGCATACCAGGCTGACCTACTGAGAGATCTGAGCACTGGCGGGTCTATCGATGATGCCGCGATTGCGGAGCTATGCCAAACCACAGATTTATTTCTCTGTGCCACCAAGCAGACGGTCCATGCTATCGGCCATTTTATGGCTGCCATGGTCGCCACAGAGAGACAGCTGTGGCTTAACCTCACGGACATCAAGGACAGGGATCGCGTTTTCCTCCTTCATGCCCCCATCTCGCCTTCCGACCTGGGCTTACGTGCCCAGGACCATCGGGGTGTCTCCTGTGCGTGTCGAATCCATTCTCAATATCTTAAAGGAGATCAAGCTAGGCCAGAAAGTAACTTTTTAATACACTCCGTGAGTGTTAGATCTCATGGCAGCTGTATCCACGGAGATACCCTTGTACCTTCTGCACATGAGATCGCTTCAGTTGTGGCTAAGAGCCAGGCGATTTCATCCAAGGGCCAATCCCCAGAGGCAATGAGGGGTCCGCGCCGAGAGCTTCGTATCCTTTCTATGTGGTTCAGACCCCAGTCTTTGACTCTGGGTCCCACTCTAGGTCTGTGTTGTCGTCGCAAGCTGCTAACGACAGACGCTTCCGTCACGGGCTGGGGTGCGGTCTTAGATGGCCGTCCAGCCCAAGGGATCTGGAGAGGTCATCTTCTCGCATGGCACATCCATTGCCTCGAAACGATGACTCTATTTCTGGCCCTGAAATACTCCCTCCAGCAGCTGAGAGGCTACCATGTCCTAGTGCAGGTGGACAACACTACAGTAGTCTCGTAAATAATCGCCTGGGCAGACTGTGCTCGCGTCGATTGGAAAAGCTAGTGCACCAGATACTGCTTGGGGCACAGTACAATTTTCTGGCATTATCTGGTTCTAGTGAGGACTCTGGCTGCTGCATTCTGGACAAACTGGAGGTTATTTACAACAAGATCACATATAACTCATATAACATGCGAGCGTTCCATAAAGAACAAAGCTTTTCATGGTGACAGTTGAGGCAACAAGCCATAAATTCACCACAATGCTGCTTTCTCCAATCTAACAGTATGAAATATTTTTCCCAAGATATTTCAATAAAGTGCATATGCACAAGTAAATATCAAACCACAGGAGATATTTGACTTTCTGTGACCTTTTGCAATACGGAATACTCTATCTGATATTCTGCAGAACAGAAATCAAGACACACACATTTCCAAAAAATATTTACTGCACCATTACTCTTCCATGCAGTAGCAGAACAAACACTAGCTTATTGACTGAGTAACTGGGTTATTGATTGCTTGCTAAATTGATTATTTACCCATGTCGTCAAATCAAAGCAGATTTTGCTTTTAATTTATTTTCTAACTTTGATTGAACATGGAACCAGCCTCAGTTTAACATAGCAAATGCAAACAGAAGTTTGTTTTAGGGAGGTGTGAGGAAACACAAATCCCTGGAGGAACGCATATGGACACAGGGAAAACGAGGAGAAACTGCTTTCGCACCGTGCTATACAGTAGTTGGATTACAACATGTTTCTGAAATAAATCTGCACTGAGGAGGTCTATGGTCTTTATCTTTCAAATAAAAGAGACAGTAAAAATCTTGAATCTCTGGCTTAATCATTAGTGTTATGCCTTATTTTAATTCCTACTTGCATTTAATTTGACTGATAATTAAATTGAAACAAAAATGTAAAAAAATAAAGGTCGCAATTACATTCAAAATCCTGTTTAATAGCTCAGTGTAGGGGAATGTGGGCTATAAAGGCCACCTTAAGCTTTAAAATCGTTTTTATTAGTTCATGATGAAATGCATTAAATGTTAATATTTTCAGTAATTTTCAGGAAATAGTTTATTATAACCATAAACAAAAAAGTACTTCATATTTTATACATCATTAACATGGTTTTAAACCTTTGCTGTTTTGCCCCATATGATGTAAAACTTTCAGTAAAATGGACAGTTTTGGAAAGGTTCTGAGAGTTTTGTTATGGGTACAACAAGAAAGCTTCTAAATTGTTTTAAACAGAAAGCAAAAACATATCAGCAACACAAATTATCTAATTAATTTTCTCATGTCCTTCCACCAGAGTGTATCCTGGACCATTTAGTCCAGTCTCATTGGTTAATTTAGCTAAATTTGGCTATGTTAAGCATACAGTACACCTGGGAGCCGTTTAAAACTTGTTTGCGTCAGTGGAAACCCAAGTGAAGCAAGTTTACATATTTAAACATTGCCCGCTGTTCATACATGAAAACAAACGAACAGAAAAATCGGTTTCATATATATATACTGTATATGTAACATGTACTCGGCCAAAACATGGTAAAAAATGGTGCTAAAAAGTGTCTAATGCAAAGTGAAAAGATTCATTTTCAGATAGGATCATATAACACCATTTTTCATAATATTCAATTCTGATCCAAATCTCCTGATCCATGTTTCTTTTTTTATATGCATACACATTTATATTTTGATGTAGTTTCTGTAACTTTTTTGAATTTGAAATGTTCAATGATCTTAATTGTCATTCAGATTTCAAATGAAAATACATAAACCTGAAAAAGTACAATATTCTAAAATGCTAAATTGTTAAAATATAGCACCATGAATTTGACATGGTTACGGACACTACACTGCTTTTTAATCGTTTACCATAAAACAATTAAAGCAACCATTTTACAGGTTATATGCTTCTAGAATCGAATACCAATTTTAATATCAATACTTATAAAGAAATATGAATAATCTCTTTTTAAATTATTATTGTTATTGAAGCGATACCGTTTAACACTGAAAAATGGCTATTTTTGGATTAAATATAACATCTTGTCTCCGAAACGGAAGAAAGACTGGTCACTTCCATGTAGCATAAACTTCAGAAGCAGCATTTTGCCAAACACATTTACTAATGTATAGGTATAACATAAAAAAAACTAAAATAAATAAATAAATCAGCACCAATATTGTGTTTTGGCCGACTCCGAAATTGTTCCATCCTAGCGACATGAGTAGAGTTTGTTTAACAGCCTGACTGAGGCGGTACAATCTGGCAACCCAGTTGAGGAGCCGGGCTGCTGCTGTGTGTCGGCTCGGCGCTTCACTCAGCGCGCGCGCGTACACACACACACGCACTACAGAGACGCCGAGTGTGATGAGAGACAGAGAGAGAGAGCGCGAGACATTCTAATGAATACACACGCTCGCTCGTGGATGCTACAGGATTAATGCGGACTGAAACACTGCTGTGGACACATATCTAAACCAGAATGTCGACATTTTCGTCTGTTTTGTGTTTTAAATCTGTTTGTTCTTCTCACACAGAGGAAGTTTCATTCCTCACAGGAATATTTGTTTGAGAAGAAGCGGCGCGCGCATCGCTCGAACGTTTTTAATCTTTAATCTTCAATCATTTTTCAAACAATGTATATACTGTTCATCTTTTGAAGTCCGTTTTTCCGCCTTCTTTAAAAACGAGTGTGCCAGATCTTCAGCAGGTGCAGGAGATTCTCTCTGGTGGACCTGTGTGTGTGTGTGTGTGAGAGAGAGAGAGAGAGAGAGCTGCTGAAGTGGAAAGAAATTGAAATTAAAGTTGGGAATAAAGAAAGCCGGATATTTTGACAGTCCGTGAGGATTTATTTGTCCTTTAGGTTTTTGTTTGTTTGTTTGTTTTTTATTTGTTTGTTTGTTTTTCTCGGAGAATTTTGCTGAAGGAGCTTTGAGGGGAATCATGAACAGCGTCACGGAGCTTGAGGACGGACCGCAGCACAAGGCTCAGGTAAATGAGACAGCCATTTTACACACTCTGTCTCATTTCAACTGCATTATTATTATTATTATTATTATTACTTCAACAGTTGTATGCATGTCTTGTACAGGGGTACAGAGTGTGAGGTTGGTGACTAAGAGTGCTTGAATGCTTGTGTCACTTCTTTCCATCCTGTGTTAGGATGCAGTCTCATTACCATAATCACAAAAATTTGATTATACCATGATTGTGACTCCATATTAAGGTCTATCTATCTATCTATCTATCTATCTATCTATCTATCTATCTATCTAATTCAGCATTGTCTGCTTATTTTTTTCAGGGGAAAGTAGCACACTTAAAGATTTTGATTTTCATCATGCAACGTGATGTCACAGACTAATTTATCCATATCATTCATCATCATGATCATTTGAGTATGTAAACGTGTTGCCCAACTCCATAGCAGTCTCGCTCCCACTGGGTTGGCAGTTTGAATCTGCATCGTCTAAACGAGTTCTCCTTGTGCTTGGTGGGTTTCCTCTGTTCCCTCCACCACCCCACAGTTCTACACACATGCGCTGTAGTTGATTGGCATTTCCAGATCACCCACGGTGTATTAATGTGTGTCTGTTCCTGAGTTGCAAGAAGGTTGGGGTCCTCAGCAATGACCTTTTGCATCGACCACTGTTAGCTGTAATGGCTTGAATGGATGGAGAGATGCATGGTGATCAAGGACTTTTTCATAAGGTCAACAAGTGAAACCGAATGGCATAAAATTATATTATGAAGGATAAAGGATAGCCCTGTTACCTAGCATCTCCTGGGTTGGAGGTTTGAATCTTGGCTCGTATGTGCTTGGAGTTTGCTTGTTCTCCCTGTGCTTGGTTGGTTTACACTGGTTTTCCCCCCAACAGTCCAACACAAATGCATTGCATGTAGACTGACTGGCATTTACAGATTTTAATGTGTGTTTGTTCCTGAACATTGCAAGAAGGTTGGGGTCCTCAGCAATGGCATGAAAACATAGGTCATCAACCATTGTTCACTATAATGGCTTAAATAGATGGATACATGGATGGTGATCAAGGACATTGGAAGCTATTGAAGCCAATTACAACAGAATAGCAAAAAAATATATTATGGCTTAAATGATTGGACTGTTGCTCCATCTGTGTCCGTGGAGTTTGCATGTTCTCCTTGTGCTTGATGGGTTTCCACTGGTTCCCCCTCCCCATGATCCAGCACACATGCTTTGTAGCCTGATTGGAATTTCCAGATATTACAGTGTGTCTCTTCCTGTATGTGGCAAGAAGGTTGGAGTCCTCAGAAATGACCTTTTGCATCAACCACTGTTCGCTATAATGGCTTGAATAAGGGGATGGATGGTGATCGAGGACATTTTCATGAAGGCAATTACAACAGAATGGCATACAATTTTATAATGGCTTAATGGATAGCACTGTTGCCTAGCACCTCCAGGGTTGGGGGTTCGAATCTAACCCACAGTCTGTGTGCATAGAGTTTGTATGTTACTCCCCTTGCTTTGTGGGTTTCCTCCAGGTTTTTCCCTACAGTTAAAAGATTTAGCATTTTAGGCTGGTAGGCATTTCAAAATTCAAAACAGTGTGTGTGCCCCTGTGATGGGTTGGCATCAAATTAAAGCTGTACCCTGCTTTGTGCCCCACGTTCCCTGGGAAAGGCTACAGCCAACGCGACTCGACAGAGGATAAGAGATACAATAATTATATATTTATCCATTATCTATATCATATACTGTATTTATAGTGTATAATTTATATAATTTCATACTCAATTGTCTATGTTTTTGTATGGTTCTCCAACGTTCTCCTATGCCAGTTAGATGGTTTGGTGACTCCTTATTTCTCCTTATGTGAACAGAGAATAGTGGCTTGTGATAACCTGCCATCTGATCTAATTGTATTTCCAGTATTCCCAGGATAAACTCTGGAGCTGAAGCACCCCTGACCTGGATAAAGAGGTTACTGAAGATAGATGAATGAATGACTATTTCCCCATCAATGCAGAGGCTGTTTCAGATTATAACTACTCTTTCTCCGAGAAAGCGGAAAACATAATGCAGTGTCTCACTTCTCAGTAAATGCCAAGCATCACATCTATTGTGTACACAAAACCAGGCACATGTGGAGCAGAATCAGCAGTTAGACTAGACATAATCATGTTTCTAGGACATGCCTGCTGTACGAGCTGTATTCCTGTCTGAAATATCCCTTTCTTTATGCGCCTCTTTCAGCAGTTTTGATATTGTTTCTCTCTGTCCTCTTTATTGATAACCCTAGTTGGGGAATAACATTTCGCTCTTGTCAGTGTTTATTTCAGCCCGGTCTTTGACAGAGTGTTGAGCTGAGGATGCATTTTCTTTGCATCGTGACGGCTACATATGGTGGCTTGGGTTTGCCTTTTACAGAATAGAGAGGGCCGTGCCTGATGCATCAATAAAATGGATGAATTGTTACACCCATGTGTTTCTGGGAAAATGATTATTTAATCTGCACCATTTAGAACACTATTTCGATCAGGTTAAGAGAATCACCCTTGGCCTGTAGCTTATGATAAAAGTAATATGTTTTTTATTTAATATTGCCTGATACACTCAAGGTTCAAATTTTTTTAGCTTCTAAAAGAGTTCTGCTTAGAATAGCTTATTTCCTCGGGTGGATAAAATAATAATATTTTATATGAATACTATAAAATAGGAAATGGCATTAGATTTATTCTGTTTATCTGTTTTATTTGGTCTTAAACACTACCCTGTTTAGGTTACCCTATCCTTGTTAGGCTAAATATGAAATGATAAAATCCCAGAGTCCACTGGTCTACTACAGTATGACAGTAATGGAAATTAAGGGCAGCCAAAGGTTAAATGCATGTTTTAACTTCAGGATTTAAATTTCTTCCTCCAAGACATTTAATTAATTATCTGATGCCAAAGATTAATCTTCTAAGTATTACTATAGTTGTTCTGTGTGTAAAACACCATTTAAATGAGATTCTTTCAAATTAGATTAATTGTCTTTCCTGTATCAATTAGTAGTGATCTGTAAATGTCACTACAGTAGGACCAACTTCGCTGTTGCTCCTTTACGGTAACGTGAGCAGAGTCCTTATTTAGATATGAAGCCGACACGTTCAGAAGAAGTGCCTGTCTAATAAGGGTTTTATTTTTAGCTTTGTCAGAGGACACTGTCAAATGTGACTTACGAATAAGATATTTGGCTAAAAAACTATTTACAGTAACCATGCAAATCAAGGATAATATAAAAAAGTGTTTATCATACAAAGGACAAATACACAAGTGGATACTACTGTACCTTGTATTGATTATCAGACCCTGTAACACAGCCCTTTCGACTCTCAACCAATGTCCTACCCTGTGACCCTATACCCTGTTTTGACTATCCTACCCTGTTACCGTACCCTGTTGTTACTATTCACCTGTGGCCCTACCTTATTTTAACTATCCTACTCTCTGAACCAACAGTACATTGTTTAAACTATCAAAGCCTACAGTATGACCCTACCCTGCCTTAACTATTCAAACCTGTCACCTAACCCTGTTTTGACTATGCTACCTTGTGACCCTGCCCTGTTTTGACTATCTGAACCTACCTTGATTAGACTATTCCACCCTGTGACCCTAACCCTAATTTGGTATACCCCACCCAAAACCCCTGTTTTGACTTTTCCCCGTTTGCTTTGACCCCAACCTGCTTTGACTATTCAACCCTCTAACCCTCTCCTGTTTTTTGAGCATTCTAACCTGTAATGTTTCGACTATTCCACCACGTGATCCGACACTGTTCTTACTATCTGTTCACTCTTACAAAACAGATCCTTGCAGACAAATGCAACTGTGTGACTGCATGCAGATGTTTAAACCAAAGCAACTCTAACTTTAAAGCAACCTAGATTAAAGTGTTAGCAAGATTCAAAATATGTTCCAAGTGCAAAAGAAATGACACTGTGTGCAAATTGTTGCTTGTGAACTTAAAAACAGCTCCCACTTTTAACATTAAAAAGTGTTTTAAGAGAAATTTTAACAAGATAATAATTTGAAATTGATTGATTTTTATATCTAAACATACAACAAATAAGCAAGTTTGTAAAATAATAAGTTTATTTGTTTTGATGCCTGAATAATCTGCTTACTTCCGAAGTCACAACTGACCTTAAAGGACAATAATACAAGACACTGTAATTTTAAATTGATTTTGAAATTATATGACGCCCTAAGGGGCCATTCACATGTCACGTCTAAAAACGTGAAAAACGCCAGCCATGCTGCTTTCTCCCTCTTTCCAAAGCTCTCTGGAGCTTGTGCTTCTGTGGCATCTACTATTGCTAAGCAGCCATGAGCAGCATGCGGCATGATGATGAGGAAGTTGCGGAATATAATTGGATTTCCAGGACCGAAAATCTCTTGCAGTAGCTCTGCTACTAAATTTATTTGTGGACAAGATGGGAAAAAAAAACCTTGATGTGCTTGGGGACTTCCCATCCTTTAAGCATGAAGAAAACATGGAGACGGAGGTCATACGCCTTTTCTTTGCATATTTGTATATATCACCACACAGGGGATGTAATGTTCACTGACGGAAGACGCTAAAGTTTGGCTGTTCGTGCCCACGTTACAGAATGTAAAAGCCTGTTAGTCTTTAGGTAACTGTCTAATTTTTGAACAGGCACTTGTTTGCTAACTCATGAACTCTCTCATTCACTTTCTGGCTGTCAACGTTGCCATGACAATCATTACATTTAGGCTTAATCTCGGGCCAGGGTGGCCTTAATAATCTAACATTGACTAACATTTTATCAAGTTTAACATCCTGGGGTTTTGATTTTAAAGTAGGAAACATAGACTTAATTACATTATATTATTGAACTACTAATTTGAGGTGTGACGCAGTGACTTAGTGTGTTAGCACTGGCGCCTTGCATGTCTAGACCACGGGTTTGATTCCCACCTAGGGAACATGGAGTTTGCATGTTCTCCCTGTGTTTAGTGGGTTTCCTCCGGGTTAATTGGCATTCCAAATTGCCTGCAGTGTGTGAATGAACGTGTGGGTATGTGCTCTGTAATGGATTGTCACCCGTCTAGGTTGTACCCCGCCTTGTATCCTAAGGCTCAAGGCCCCTGTGACCATGGATCAGATAAAGCGGTATAGACGAGTGATTGAGTAAGTGAGTGTAGTTTCAGGTGTGGGCTGCGTCTGGATTGAATTGCCATGACGTTAAGATCAAGGGGTCTGATATATATATATTTTTTCCCCGACCATGATCAGATGCTGTCAGTGAGTTACACACAATCTCTCATTGTTTCCTCAAGGTTTCTCGCCTCCTAAAAAACTTAATTAAATTGGATTTGTGACTCTAAGATGGCCCAGATGTAAATGAGTGTGCTCCAGATCCACTGCAACCCTACTACAGTGATGATTTTGCTGTGTGTATCTTTTACGAAATTGTAGATTTTCGTCAGCGTAGATGAAATGCTTTACATGCTATCGAGCTTGCCATCTAATGATGATCTAAAGTAAGAGAAAACGATATTTTGCGTCCTATGCTTGTTAACAATCATCAGTGATAATACCAGAGTGTTGCAAAATTTTTGGCTCTGATTGCTCAGAACATGCTGATAATTTATTTTTAAAGCAGCTCAGAAAACAGTATGGCTCTCAAGTTTAACAAGTTTAACCTTTTTTTTTTTTCACAAAATAATGTGTTCCAGTGTCAGCACTTTGCTCCTTTTTTTTATATGAGAGTGTCTACAAAAGGAGTTTGCACTTTCCAGGTTCTATAAACCATGTCAAGTTGTAATTGTTCTTTTATTAAAATTTAAAGAGAGAAAAGAGCGATAATGGAGTGACTGTGTACAGTTATTATAAGGTAAGTGGTAACAGAAATGTTTTATTTCGTATTTCTGATGGTGGATAACAGAAAAGTATATCAGTGAAAGGTTTACACAGGAGATACGAAGCCTATGAGTATACGTTGCACTTTCTGTCCATCACTTGCAGCTGTTTTGTGACAGACGCCGTCACGCCGAGGAGGAAGTGAGGGATGATATTTCATTGCTAAGTGAGCGACTGAAGTGTAACAGCAACATCCTTTTGTTTTACTCAGTGTAATGTGATGGAAGTTGAATTAATATGCTTGAAGCCATGTACGATATAAGCCCTTCTAGGCCTAAACTCTTACAAAGAGTTTTATTCAACTTGAATATTTCACACTGTCATTTTAACTGACATTTCAATACTATTTGAGGTCATTAAAAAACAATTACTACTATTTACTCACCTGTGTTCTGAATAATAATGCCATGCCATACACAGGCAGCTTTGTGCTGGCTCATGCCACATCCTGCTGCTGTTGTACGCATCATAAGTTATTTCAGGGTTTGCCAATTAATCAGCGTGAATTCATCTGCCTGCCTGGTGTTTATTAATAAATTCCTCTCCCACTGGAGACAAAGGGACTCTCATGGGATCAATAACACTTTCCCGGAGTGGAGAAGTAGAACAGATCGGCTTAGTGTTTGATGAATACGTCCTTTACGTCCGTCTGTTAGAATTTTCCAGTTAGTTGCAAACACAAACACTACTCTGACAGCATTTTATAGAAAATATACGGCCAATTGTGGTATTTCAACGCAGGCATTCCAGTACAGGCACACACTTATTTTGATCTATATGCTAATAGCCTTTTTTATAAGCAGATGTTTATGAAAAAGACATTTGTTTAATTATCTGTTTTCCAACTGGTGACATGTTTACAGTACATGAAAAAAAAAATCTCATTAGAAGAAAGTTGGTGTAGTGTGAAGGACATGAGCCAAAACAATTCAGAGTATACGATCTGGATAATGGTGGAACATTTTTACTAGGCGGATTAATTAGCATGAACAGCATAATAGACATTTTTCCCGAATCAGGGACATAGAATTAAAGTCAGTTGTGAAACTATCATATGCTGCCTGGTGCGGCACAGTGGCTCAGTGGTTAGCACGGTCGCTTTGCACCTCCTGGGTCTGGGTTCATTTCCCTCCGGTTTCCTCTCACAGTCCAAAGACATAACGAATAGGCTAATTGGCATTCCAAAATTGCCTGTGAATGATTGTGTGCATGTTTCCCCTGGATTGGCTCCCTGTCCAAGCTGTACCCTGCCTTGCGGTCTCCTGGGATAGGTTCTAGGTCCCCGCCACCCTGAATACAGAATACAGCGGTATAGATGATGAGTGAGTGTGTGAGTGAGGATATGTCTGTGCCGTCAGGTAGGAAAGACTCCATAGATGTAATAACCTGGTCATTAAGTACAGTTGACCTCATTTTATTGCCAAATAACATTGGTACAGTACTGTAGGTGTTCTCACTGATCAAAATGAAGCAGACATAAGTTCCCGATTTAATTGTTCTCGGAAACGATCCCAGGACCCTAATGTGAAAACACCCTAAAAGAAGAGTTTGCATCGCACCGCAGCCGACTACACATGGAGACTATACACTATACAGTGAGAAATTTGAAGGGTGCATCCCGGTCAAGCATAGTTTTTTCCTGGTGCCACGGTCAGATCATGAAACGGGGGGGGGGGGGGGGGTTGGGGGTGCGCACGGTCAGATCATGCAAGGGGGCATGGAGAGCGGGGGGGATGTGCGCACGGTCAGATCATGCAAGGGGGCATGGAGAGGGGGGGCGGGATATGCGCGCGGTCAGATCATGCGACGGAGGGGTGGTGGGGGAGGTATTGCGCGTGCAGCCTGTGAAATCTAATACCGTATTAGTGTGCCTTTTTAGGCGGATTTTTCCGCTAACGCAGATCATTTTATCAACTTGTTATGAATTCATTTTGTTAGTATATTAACAAGACATTTATTTGAGAGGCGCTGCCCCCTCTTGCCCCCCGTAGAACCGGCCCTGTTTGAGCATCACATATTATTTGCACATTTATTGAATGGAAATGTTTCCGATTCACGTATGCAAATTCGTCTTCAGATGGCACCTTTATAGCAATGTGCGTGCAGTCGATGGCTCCGATGACATTAGGAAAACCGGCGATCGCTGCAAATTGCGCTTTAATGTTTGGCTGGTCAACTGCATGGTATGGAAACCTTATATTCTGTACCTGCTAGACATGCGGATGATTCCGTCCCATACAGCTGGCATTGCACGGCTCAAAGACGACTGGCTTAACCCCGAGCGGTCTGCCAGTTCCCTTTGGAAAGAACCAGTTGCCAGGAAACCAAGCGTTGTCAGCACCTGTAACGGGTAATGCGTGGCTCCTCGCTGTCTATCTTTCCAAATTTGGACCCAACTCAGCACAGAGCTCCAGGAGGATAGCTCTTGGAAATCTGAAATGGCTAATAAGCCAGTCAAAATCACTGTGAAATAAAAACTAAAACTAAAACTAAACTAAAAATGTGTTCCCTTCGGATTCGGCCATTGACAATGTCCTCTAATAAGGCCAACACTGCCATTGCCATAGACTAAGGGTTGTATACATTTGCAAATACTTTTATATGTTCTAAATCAAATAATTGGTAGAAAAATATTGTCAATTAATCCAATTTATCAAATATAAATTAATAGCAATGTTTTTCACGTGTTGGTGCGATACTTTGTTGTCTGCAATTTAACATAATTGCCTCTAGGAGATAAAACAAACGGAAATAAAACAAACACACAAGAAATACACGTACGCCAGACATGAAGTTAGCGTGGAAGAACGCACATTCTCACGTTAATTTCACTGTTAGTAAATCCGACCGTGAGCGTGAAAACTGGCGTAAGCAAAGTTGTTGTGCGTACGCAGCGTTGATACATGAGGCCCCTGGTTGTTTGAGTCTGAGAATTGAAGTGGATTTTATTGATTCATTTCCTTCTTATCTTTGAAGCCTTTATGCTTATAGCTACTATAAATGTTTTTTTAAGATCAGTGCATGGTGCGACATTCTTTCCTTTACATCAGGATAGCCATCAATAAACAGATGCTTACAAGAAAACGAATGCCTCTTGGATGCAGCTTGGCACTAGTCAGCAACAAAAAATGCAACGAGGCTGAAATTCCTGTTTATCTTTTCTTTATTTCTTTTTTTTTTTGCACTTCTTTGAAAGAGTAATCTATAAAAAAAAAAAATAGGGTGTAAAACTATATGCTTGATGGCATACAGGTACGTGTATCAAGTAAACATTGGAGTATGGTGGAGGTAGAGGTTTATGCATGTTATGCACTTAGTATCAAGGCCAAACATGTCAGATCCATGATAGTTTTAGCGTTGAATGGCATCGTTATAGCTTTACTGCAAATAGATGACAGATTTGTATTTTAATTACACTTATTCTAAGGTAGTGTCATTCCTACAATAAAAAACAGGTTCAATACAATCTGTGAGAGACTGATAAGGAAACAATTGTTTAGGTTCGGCTATAGCATCAATGGTAACAGGAAGAAGATCCTTTGTGCATTGGGTCATACTTGAACGTAACTACTTGTCTGGTTCCTATCAAGGTTTCTTCTTGTCACCTTAGCCGGCGTCTTGCTCAGTAGGGATTAACTGATATTTAAAATAAATTTACATTTAAATAATATCTCAATATACTGTATATACTGTATATATTCACAATTTTCATTTCTGTCAAGGTGCTTTGCGACCATGTCCATCATTAAAATGTCTATACAAATATAATTGAATTGAAATCTGAATTTAATGACCAATTAACTGATTTTTTATTAAGTCAAGCAGTTAATGTAATAAATGTAGACAAATGTCCTGTAATTATTATTAAGATTTTGGATTTTTTTTTTCTAGCATGAAAGAAAGGTATTGCAGTTGCCCTCCACTATCCTTCACTACCATGACTCTGTTATTGGTTATGTATTTGGATGCAAAACATTCTTTCATAATTTTGAATTTTTTTTTTTATGGTTTCTATTAAATACAGTTGGAAAAATGGGTAAAAGAAACCGTCTACTGTAACCAGTACTGATTAGGATGTGTATCCTGGTGAAACATGGTTAATTATAGAAAACAGTCTCTTTTGTTGGTTAAGTTTAGTAGATGTTGAGAATATCACTCACGTCAGATTAAATTGTGCCAGCTCTTAGCGTTTAGAAATTGAACCAGGGGTGTAAACGGCCCCAGAGGCGAAATAGCTTTCGTAATGAAGTGACTTTTAAAGCTCTGGCTCAAGACAATGTCTGTGCTTTCTATTCATCAGCCTCCTACAACCATCTACAAATAATGCTCTAGGCTTAATTCACTCTTTTAGCTTAGTGGACAAAAAAGAAATCCAAACATTTGTGTGAAAATGTCGAGGCAGTGGTTGGAGTGAAAACCAAATTTAATCCAATTAATTATCCTGCTGTGCAGTAAAAGTAAGCTTGATTGCATGGTTAGGCATCATGTTGCATGGGCTCTGTTTCCTGGTGTGATATACTGTGATTTTTTATTTTATTTTTTTTACATTTATATGTAAGCAAAAATCTTTTGCTAAACGAACACGACAGTATGTTCAAATCTCACCTTCGTGCTCTCGGATTGTAAATAGGCAGCTGGAACACACCAATTTCCAGGACCAATTTCAAATAGGTTTGGACATATGGTGCATATTTTAAACAAATATATGATGATATATTACATGCATTGGAAATTAATACATAAGCAATATCAAACTTGAGGTTATCCTGTTGTATTGAATATACAGTGGTGTGAAAAACTATTTGCCCCCCTCCTGATTTCTTATTCTTTTGCATGTTTGTCACACAAAATGTTTCTGATCATCAAACACATTTAACTATTAGTCAAAGATAACACAAGTAAACACAAAATGCAGTTTTTAAATGAGGGGTTTTATTATTTAGGGAGAAGAAAAATCCAAACCTACATGGCCCTGTGTGAAAAAGTAATTGCCCCCTGAACCTAATAACTGGTTGGGCCACCCAGGCTTTCTAGCATGAACCGCCTATTTAAGGCCATGCCACAACATCTCAATAGGATTCAGGTCAGGACTTTGACTAGGCCACTCCAAAGTTTTCATTTTGTTTTTCTTCAGCCATTCAGAGGTGGATTTGCTGGTGTGTTTTGGGTCATTGTCCTGCTGCAGCACCCAAGATCACTTCAGCTTGAGTTGACGAACAGATGGCCGGACATTCTCCTTCAGGATTTTTTGGTAGACAGTAGAATTAATGGTTCCATCTATCACAGCAAGCCTTCCAGGTCCTGAAGCAGCAAAACAACCCCAGACCATCACACTACCACCACCATATTTTACTGTTGGTATGATGTTCTTTTTCTGAAATGCTGTGTTACTTTTACGCCAGATGTAATGGGACACGCACCTCCCAAAAAGTTCAACTTTTGTCTCGTCGGTCCACAAGGTTCATTCATTCATTCATTCATTTTCTATACCGCCTAATCCTGTGTTCAGGGTCGCGGGGGACCTGGAGCCTATCCCAGGAGACTTCGGGCACTAGGCGGGGTACACCCTGGATAGGGTGCCAATCGGTCCACAAGGTATTTTCCCAAAAGTCTTGGCAATCATTGAGATGTTTTTTAGCAAAATTGAGACGAGCCTTAATGTTCTTTTTGCTTAAAAGTGGTTTGCGCCTTGGAAATCTGCCATGCAGGCCGTTTTTGCCCAGTCTCTTTCTTATGGTGGAGTCGTGAACACTGACCTTAATTGAGGCAAGTGAGGCCTGCAGTTCTTTAGATGTTGTCCTGGGGTCTTTTGTGGCCTCTCGGATGAGTTGTCTCTGCGCTCTTGGGGTAATTTTGGTCGGCCGGCCACTCCTGGGAAGGTTCACCACTGTTCCATGTTTTTGCCATTTGTGGATAATGGCTCTCACTGTGGTTCGCTGGAGTCCCAAAGCTTTAGAAATGGCTTTATAACCTTTACCAGACTGATAGATCTCAATTACGTTTTTTCTCATTTCTTCCTGAATTTCTTTGGATCTTGGCATGATGTCTAGCTTTTGAGGTGCTTTTGGTCTACTTCTCTGTGTCAGGTAGCTCCTATTTAAGTGATTCTTGATTGAAACAGGTGTGGCAGTAATCAGGCCTGGGGGTGACTACAGAAATTGAACTCAGGTGTGATAAACCACAGTTAAGTTATTTTTTAACAAGGGGGGCAATCACTTTTTCACACAGGGCCATGTAGATTTGGAGTTTTTTTTTCTCCCTTAATAACGTAAACCTTCATTTAAAAGCTGCATTTTGTGTTCAATTATGTTATCTTTGACTAATAGTTAACGGTTTTTGATGAGCAGAAACATTTAAGTGTGACAAACATGCAAAAGAATAAGAAATCAGGAAGGGGGCAAATAGTTTTTCACACCACTGTAAGTATGGAAGGCATCACAGCCCTGCTGATATTCAGAACAACCTCAGATACAGTATGATATTGTCTTTACTGTATACAACAGTTCCACAAACACCAATTACTGTGAACAGATTATGATTTGTTTGTTTAACCAGTTAATTTGGTTCCTACAAAACATATCTTTCCGAGACTGATTGAACTAATTAACCACGACTAGTGGAGCTGGCAACCGATAGTTAGTGTAATTAATTAATTAAAGTACTTTTTAATTCTTACTAATGGTACAGTATGAAATGGAACGCTAGTAGGGTGTACAATCCCTTGTTGCCCACACTAAGAAATGCCATTAATCTGAGGTTAGAGAGGGATCTGGGATTCAGATTTGTTTTAAACATCCCAGCGCTGTTATACTCTACAGTATATCATCACTTGTGGAATGCCTGTCGTCCAGTCAGACGGGAACTAACTGTTAACCTGTAAATGCCCATATATCACATTTCTGCATTCTAGACAATGATGTAAATATGTGTGTAATGGTCAGACATCTGCATATTTTTGGCAATATAGGGTATATCCACTGCAAGCATAACAGAGATGAATTATGAACTACATCTAGAGGCTACATGGCCAGACAGGTCCTCGACAAGCATTTATATAAAGTCTGATTGGCTATTGTTCTGCTAGACGCAACATAATGGATAGAACATAATGCAATGAATGTAAAGTCACAGAATCGGAATTAAACTTGAAAAAAGCTCATTTGTGCCTGAATGTCCAATCAATGTGTGGTCATTTGGGTCCCAACTGTTTTCAACTTAACATGCATAGCCATAAACCCAAACTCAAACTGTGTTGATGAAAAGAAAATGTAAAAACAAATGAGAAACCAGATACACTTTATTTTGTTTCCTATGTGTAAAGTAGTAACGCGTGCGTTTGATTTAGCGTTTGTTGGTTCATTTGGCGGTCAGCACTTCTTGCATGAATCACTGGAGCCCTGATCCTAATCTTTCTCTGTAGCATGAATCTCAGGCCTCATTGGGGCTCAGACGGATGGCTCTAAAACAAGACCTGCGTGTATAATTAAGTCTTACGGTCTTGGTTTCAGCTGACTGATTATAGAGGAGTGTGAAATCTGGCTGAGTCTGAGTCTCCAGCTGATGGAAGGCTTTTGCTCCTCTGTTGCTGTGTGTTAAATATCCATCATAGGAGCATGATGAAAGGGAGGGTGGAGAAAATCCAACTGAGCACACAAAGCAGAAGTCACAGGAGAATGACTGCAGGACATAAACAACTCTCAGGCGGTGATTGATTATCAGAAAGGTATCAGTCTATTTCTCTCCACTAAGCATCTGATGTCATGTGTCAGGTAAATGATAAACTGTTCAGGGACGGTATGTTGTTTAGCTTATTAAACTGATGCACTATTCGATGTTTATTTTTAAACAAATATCACATTAATATCTACATTAACACTGGTAATGAGATTTGTTATTCATTTTGATTATTATACATAGTGGATATGTTTTTTTTTTTTTACTTTATGTTCAAAGCCATACTACAGCAACGTTGAATTCTTGAATCTGATTGGTCAGAAGTTGCTGAGTAACTTTGTACAACACCATGACCATCACATAATGTCAATAAGGCAAATGACGGGATTATGATAAAATGCTCGTTCTAACCTGTTATCATTTATACAGGATAATTACAAATTGCACTGGGGCTTCTATTCACATAATGGATTCCAAACAAATGTGTGTAGGTTTAATTAAAAAAAAAAAAAAAAATTATATATAATTTATTTTTTATTTATTTTTATTTTTTTAAGGACAGATTTAAAACAGGGGTAACTCAGTGGTTATGGATCACCCTATGGTTCTGAAGGTTCCTGGATCAACCCCCCCCACACAAACACACCACTACCACCAAGTTGCCACTGTTGGGCCCCTGCGTAAGGCCCTTAACCCTTAACTGCTCAGATGTGTAATAAAATGTTCAGTAAGTTGCTCTGGATAAGGTGGTTACCAAATGCTGTAAATGTAAAAAATTCATTAAACATTTTTAGAAGAAGTCTCCAATATCAGCGCTGTGTACCAGTTACAACTGTGCATACTACAGTAGGTAGACAATCAAAGCTAAATGTATTGCTTTGTCATAATGAAGGATGTTAGAATTTGCAGTGTTTCTGTTCCATGGCAAGACAGGCTAGTAAAAGAATCACTATACACCGATCAGCAGTAACATGAACACCACAAACCATTAACATATCTGTATAGTACCTGTATAGAGACTACCTGTATAGTACTTTTAAGAAATGGTCATTGTCGCAAAGCAGCTTTACAGAATTGAAACGTTATGTAAATTATGTAATAATAACAACAGCAACAATTATTATTATTATTATTATTATTATTATTATTATTATTATTATTAAACAATAATAATCATAATAATAACCCAGCCAGAAACAAAATATGCATAATCATGCAAAATATCATTCATGAATCATGCATCAATCAGAACAGTCTGGCTTGATCCAGCCTGACTTCAATAGCCATTTAAACACTTGATCTGATTGTTTCTTTTTTGTTAAAATAGATACAGCATACACTTTCTGCTGACCCACGTGAAGGTAGCAGTAGGTGACATGATGAGTTACCAAGAAGAAAATTTAGCTTCCATTCCTAATCGATAAATTCCGTAATATCCACTTTTTCCCTGCAAGTCTTTAATTTGGACTTTCATCCACTGGTTCTTGGTCTCTGGAGGATAAGGAAGTGCTGGTTGGCTCACATTTCACACCAAATGACGCGTCATCCAATCATACTGTGAGGGTTGCCCACTAGAGGGCAGTGTTTTAATTTGTAGTTTTTGTTGTAGACCCAATTTCCCAGAAGGCACCTCGGTCAGCTGACGCAGATGCCCAGCTGAACCGAGGATGCAATTAGTATAAGCATAAATACCTGTTTGTTCTGGGAAGCTGGGTTGAGCATTGATTTCTGTTATGTGGGTTTTGTTTTGTTCTTTTCTGTTTTAGTTTAAACAGTATGGTTGGCCTTTTTGTTTCAGGAGCACTTTAAGTTAAGTTTGCATTTGCTTTGATTTAGTTTATGTCTCTTTGTCTCTGTGTCTCCTAGCAGGATTAGCCTCTAGGAGAATTAGCCTTTTGTGTTTACCCTTTTGTGTAAGTAACCCCCATTGCATGTTTAGCTAGTAGTCTGTTTCAATACTAATGAGGGTGATACTAACATGTCTAGATCTTAGTCTGTCTAGTCTTCGTGTCTGTCTAGTCTCATTGTCTGCTTAGCTCTTAGTCTGTTTAGGTACTAACATCTTTAGCCACTAACCTTTAGAGTTCTTAGTCTGTTTCATACCTAGTCTGCTGTGTACCTTGTCTGTTCATTCCCTTGTGTCTCAGGCTACTGGCCTGTGTAGCCATTAGTCTGATTAGCTATGAGCTAGCTTAGCAGCTAATGTGCAGCTCAGCCAGTAGACCTAGCCAAGCCTGTCTTGTGTTTGTTTATCCCTTGCATGTATAGTCCCATGTGTTTAGTCCTCTAGGCTGTTTAGTATGTCTTGTCTCGTCCTGTTTGTGTCCCCATCTCTGTATTGTATATGAGTTGTGTAATCCCTAGTTTTATGTCTAAGTGTTTGAGTTCTGTTTTGTATGCTCCATGTTTTTAGCCAACCTCCTTAGTTCATGTTCATGTTTGCTTTTTGTTTGTTTGATTATTATTAAAGACTCTTTGCGTTTCACTGCATCCCCTCTGCATCTATGCCTCAACACCCAGCCCACAGTCCAACACCATAGCAGAACGTGACACATACATACGACTGCATTCTTGACCTGACCTAAATCTAACCTTCTTCTGTTATATTTATTTAAAATATATCAATAAAAAAATTATATGGAATTAAAAAAAAATTATATTTAGAGAGATTAAACACTTTGAACACGTAAATACATCTTATCGGATCAGAGTACATATAAAGAATTTTAATTGTAATAAATCACTATTTTCCATGTACACGTAGCTCTTGTTAGTTATGTTTCTATGACAGCATGCCCATGTGCCTTATTGGCACATGGTATATTCCTAACCCCTTACTAAACTGGTATAATATGACAAATTACAATGTGTTAAACTACATGTTAAAAGCATTACAGGAGTCACCAATGGAGCCAGTCTTGTTCCCTTCGTGTTTTAAGAAGGTAAATATATTGAATAAATTCATAGTCTGCGTAAATCAAATTGACCCCAAACCTGGTAGAAGTGCTGTTCCTGAAAACCAGCAACCTGATCCTGAATTAGAGTTCCAAATTTAAGCTTCTTTATTTACCCAGAGCCAGAACCTTTCCCGAAGGACACTCGGTGAAAGTATCTGTCTTTCAGGACCAATCAATGCGAGCAGGAGCTTGAGAGGGTGTTGGATCTGATTTCCATCTGTAAGCACCACTTTATCTCTCAAGCAGTGATGGAGAGCAGCATGTGGTTCCTTCAAGAGTGAATGCAGTAGTGGAGAGCAGGCGTGTCTAAACCGGCGTCTTCATTACAGAGTGCCACACATGTGTGCCGTACACCGCAGGGGAGCATAAACACAGCTGGAACCTGCTCTACAGCAGTTCGCCCTCTGTAATGGGGCTCAGTCTGTTGGCTCTGAAGGATTTGCTCATTAGGGCGTTTATATACTGTACCATGGCTCACACATGTTCCCTTACACACTGCACAGATTTCCTGCACCGGATCTTGTGCCAAGAATGAAATGAGTTAACCTTAATTCACACTTGATAGCAAACTGTCTATCTTTTGGAGTGAAGATTATGAAGATTTATGACTATGGAGTACAAATACAGTATGTTGCAGAAATCCTGCCAGGCAAGGTAATGCTTAGAGCCGTGCATTTAAATGGACCCCATGTTTTGTTGGTCATTTTGAGTCATTGTATCAATGGGTCAGTTTTCAATTCAGAAATTTTAACACTTTTAAAATTATTTAGGTACAGTAAATCTGATTAACAAACATTAAATGGTCTAAAATTGATTAATTACTTTAATATAAAACACAAGGTTTGCAGGAAATGCACAGCGCTTGCATATTTCGGAAAGGTTTCCTGTTTTGTTTTGTGCCAGATTATCGCTTCTTCTCCTTTTGAGTTCATAGGCGATTGGTGGGGGCACCAATACTGGACTGGAGGGTGGATCTGAAAGCTGGCAGGAAAAAAATGATGATATGCTTTGGATGAGGCATGACATTTAAACAATCCAGAAGACAAATTACTCAGCAAGGTTTCAATGTTTTAGTAGTTTTAAGCCTCGTTTGAGAGAAATCAGATAATAGCAGAGGTGTCAAGTAACGAAGTACAAATACTTCGTTACCTTACTTAAGTAGAAATTTTGGGTATCTATACTTTACTGGAGTAATTATTTTTCAGCCGACTTTTTACTTCTACTCCTTACATTTTTAAGCAATTATCTGTACTTTCTACTCCTTACTTTTTAAAAACAGCCTCGTTACTCTATTTTTATGATCAGAACGCGCAACCCCTCCGGTCGCATGATAAGAACGCGCACAACGCCCCCCCCCCCCCGTCACATGATCAGAATGCGCACAACGCCCCTCCCCCCGTCACATGATCAGAACGCGCGCAACGCCCCCCGCCCCGCCCCGTCACATGATCAGAACGCGCGCAACGCCCCCCCCCGCCCCGTCACATGATCAGAACGCACACAACGCCATTCCCCCCGTTGCATGATCAGAACGCGCACAACGCCCCCCCCCGTCACATGATCAGAACTCGTCACATGATCAGAACCCCCCCCCCCCCCCCCCGTTGCATGATCAGAAAGCGAGACCTTAATGCTTTTTTTCCCCCTCACGGTACTTTTACTTTTATACTTTAAGTAGTTTTGAAACCAGTACTTTAAAACTTTTACTTAAGTAAAAAGCTTGGGTTGATACTTCAACTTCTAAAGAAGTAGTTTTGAACCCTAGTATCTATACTTCTACTCAAGTAATGAATGTGAATACTTTTGACACCACTGGATAATAGACATCAAAGCTGTTGAAACAAATCAGAAATGGCCAGAAATCAAATCGAATTGATGTTTTTGTTTGTCTTTACATGAGTCACAGCTCCACCAATGTTAGCTAGCTAACTAGTGCATGAAGGTATAAAAAAAAAGTGAGATATTGGCAGTAAAATTGTAGGAAAAACTTGAATAATTTAAGGCGTTTTCATATTAGGGCTCATTATTGTTTCCGAGAACACTTGGCCCCAAATTCTGGTCCGTTTTAACCAGTGAGAACACAATTTTTGTACTCAGAAACCATTGCCACACTGAAAAAGGTGTACATACAGTGTACTAAGGCATGGATCCAATCAAATATGGAGTCAATCGTACTGTACCTGAGAACAGAAGTTTAGTGTGTAGCACATGACAATCTCCTCCTCTGACCTACACAGCCATACTGTAGCTGATGAAGTGGAATCCAGAACATTGCTATTGAGGTTTGATGGTGGAGGTTTGGTCATGGTTTGGATCATTTCAAATCAGTACAGAAAATTCTCCTGACTGATCACTTTGACCAACTAATTAAATATTTAAATCCAGATAGTAATGGCCAATAAAGACTTTAACAAGGATGATAAGCTATGACTGGCACATTCACCAGATCTTAACGCCTTCTGTATAAAATACTTATGGACATTGTCCAGAGGCTTTATTTGCCACACGCATTTGCACACAGCAGCTGTGTAAACTTAACGTCCAAACACACATTTAGCCAACAAGCCTGTAGTTGGCCATTACTGGCAATTTATGCCAAGTATCGCATCTTCAAACCTCTATTTATTTAAATGGTACCATCTTGTGCCACCTACATCTTATTTCTCGTTGAAAATAGGAAATGGAACATTCTGTTTTTCCTCATGAGCATGCAAGCCTGTAAAGCTGCAAAGCCGATCCCTTCTTTGCACAGCCATGGTCTCCTAGTTGAGTATGCTGAAGCCTTTAGACATGGCTCTCCACCACCATCAAAACCTCTTTTGAAAAAGTCCTGTTCACCTCGTTATGCACCAGGACATACTGTATTGAAGCTGTTCTCGTGGCCTTAGACATGCTATGTTTTTTTTTTTTTTCTCCTTCTTCTTTTGAATCTTGCCTGACTTGAAATGATTATCAATGGGCCGTGACTGCCATGGCTCTCTCTTATCTACAAATGTTGTACATTTAAATCTTACTGAAGCTGCGGAGAAAACAGACAGGCTTATGCTCGCACACTGCGTTTCACTTGGTTGCTGTAGAATTCTTCTAAATTGGATGATTTTTCTGATTAAAAAAGAAAAACGCCTAGATGAAAAGCAGATAATCAAAAGTTTGTTTGAACTCTGTTTAACTGGAGTTTTTTTTTTTTTTTTTTTCAGTTTGATTGGCAGCACTTTTGTTTAATGCATCTTACCATTTTTCAGTGCAATTTCCCAATGAGGCATAAGCATCAAACAGATCCGTCTGCTGTGTTGCCAAGACAACCAATGAATTCCAAACTGATCAGAAAGTCTGAATTTTTACTGAGGCTTCTTATAGGGCTCAATAAACTGTACGAACCATTTGAGTCAAGCCAGGACGTTTGACCGGACCTAGAAATAGCGCACATTGATTAGTCCAACACAGTATTCACAGATTCGCTCTAATTGAAGCCTCTGATTAGAATCGGTTATTGTTGTATGCTATAGCATCCCAACTTTCAGTCATAGTGTAATGATTGTCTGAAAGGGCCAATTTTCCATGGCCTGATTTTGGTGACTGTGGCACACTTTTTTCATGCAGTTGATTATTTCTGAATTACATAACATTAACATAAACATCTGAGACGTTCTAGATCTTGAGGTGCAAATATTAAAATTAGCTTTTCAGACATAATTTTAAATTATTATCAACCACATACATGTTTATTAAGTCTATGGTTCCCAACCTGGGCTCCACGCCTCTTTCAAGGTGCACCAAAGATCAAAGTGGGTGCGTGAGCCTGCTCTAAGGCTGTAAGGTTGTTGGAATTATGTAGATTTGCCCATGTTAAAAAGTAAGATCATAATCACACACGTACAGTGTAATTAAAACTCTGCAGAGAAACTATTTAAAAATATCCAATTATTTCTTGTTTTGTGTAGCTGGGCTAGGCTGGGGTAGGTTGTTGTAAGGGGTCTCAGGTTTTCTTAGATGCAAGCCAAGGTAAAAAGCTTGTATACCCCTGCAGTAAGGTGTTGTCAAGAATGTCAAGAGGCAGTGAGTATTTCTGAAAATATATGAAATGGTTAAGGATTGAACTGGTTTTCAGCATGGATATAATTTATTCTGTGCGTATTGTGCCAGTGCTTCAAAGTAGTGCAATTAGAAAGGGAATCACTCCATCATCCAGAAATTGCGAGGTCAAATCCCACTGCAACCATCGTGCGCTGTCATGGGAACGGGCACACTTTCATCTCAGTTTTAGTGGAAATACACTAAATCACATGTGTCATTGCTTATTTTTCCACCCTTAACGGTGCATGCGCAGCTGTTGACATAGCTTCTATCTTGATAACCTTCAACCTCCTTGATTATTATTTTTTTATTTTCTGTTGGATTTTATTTGAACAGAAATGCTCTGAATGGTAACCTGGAGAAAGTTCTGTAACCTTGTGCAGGTTGCGGAAAATGTTTAAGCAATTTAATAGTCCCTGTTTTATTATATACTGTACTGTACATATACTGTAACTGAATTTTTCATTGAACGTTAGAAATGTTTGTATGCTGTCAGTTGTCGTTCTTTGAAAAAAAGAAAAGAAACTCTGCATTGGGCAAGAAAATTGCAATTAGCACATCTTTTGCAATTAGCGTAATATAAAGAGAGAGAATTTAAAGTAAAAAAATCTAATAAAGTTTGTAGATGAAGTTTGTAGACAAACTACAGTGATTATTGTTGGAACAAACAATGATCAGTAATTGGTCATTGAGAACATTGGTAATTAGAGATTGTTCATTAGAAACAATAGTAACTGATGACTCGTCATGGTAACAATGCTCATTAGTGATTAGTCATTATAAAAAATAATGATCAATAATTGGACATAAGGCAGCACAGACCCCTTGCACCTTTAGGGACCGAGTTTTAGCCGTGTCTAGGTGTGTGTTCATGGAGTTTGCATGTTCTCCCTGTGCTTGATGGGTTTCCTCCAGGTACTCTGGTTTCCTCTCACAATCCAAAGACATGCAGATTAGACTAATTGTGTTCCCAAATTTCCCATACTGTGTGAATGAGCGTGTGAGTATATGTGTGTGTGTGTGTGTGTGTGTGTGCCTCATAATGGGTTGGCAACCCGTCCAGGGTGTACCCCACCTTGCGCCATAAGTATATGAGATATGCTCCAGGCACCCATGACCCTGTATACAGTATGAAGCGGTATGGATGATGAGTGAATGAGTGAGGTTGGACATAAGTAGCGATGGACAAAATGTTGCCATTCCGCTATAATCCTACAGGTGGTACAGTCTAAATTATTCACGCATTCGCAGGCAGATCAGCATCTTGTGTGGTAAGAGTCAATTATTATTAAGTTTGTTTCGAATTTTAACAACCCCCCCCCCCAAAAAAAAAAAAAAATAAAATAAATATAAATATAGAGTTTGGGATATTTATTAAATTGTGATACTAACGGAATCTCAAAACAAATTGAACTCAGAGACAGGAGAGCTGTCCCTGTACGACACAGTCACCAACACCCATAACATCAATATTAAAAAAACAAAAAATTTTTTTTTAATTGGTTACCAAAGGGAAGCATAAACAAAGAGTTGTGATTTTCTCCTGCACTTGTTCATGATTGCACCTCAGAGTTTTGTGTAATTGAGTAAGGTGAAATAGAAATAGGTGTATTAATTTTATTACCCGATTCCATAATGGGAAATTGGTGTTTATGACTAATTTTTTTTTTTTGATGGGAAAGTGAACATATCAATAAACAGGGCAGAATTAAGGAAGTTTATTGCTATTTACTGGGTACTTATTGTGCTATTTGATGAAGCATGACGTTTCCAATGAACGACCCATTTGCACAATTACAGCTTCATCCAACTGTCAGGCCCAGGAGGCGAAAAAGCAGTGAAAAGTTAAAGGGTAATAATATCCAGACATTGTTCCTGTAGTCATTAAACCAGGGGCAGTGGATTAATGAAATCTATTATTGAGCTCATCCATATAAGACTCTGAGGCACAATTGTAAACAAGTCCAGGAGAAAATTACAACTACTCTTTGTGTTTCTCTCCCATGAAACTTTGGAGCTGAATCTAGAGTCCCGATGTGCCTTTTACCCTTAGTTCTTTGTACACAGTGGTGGGAGTTCTTATGTACATATTTCATGGATTTTTGGATTTGTAACTCACTTGAATAGTTTTATTAGAGGATACTCCTTACTTTTACTCCACCACATACTACAGCAAATATCTGTACTTCTACTTATGTACTGTATATTTCTGCATGGTGTTGCGTTACATAACCACAGTGGTGTTGTTACAAGTGCAGGGTGTGGACTTGACACGAGGATACAATCTATGAATTCTTACCAAGTTCACAAAAGACCCAAAACCAAAAGAGCATGGAGTCATTAATCTAAACAGAACAAAACAGGCGCACGGTCAGATCATGCAACGGGGCTAGGGAGGTGCGCGCGGTCAGATCATGCAACGGGGGGGGGGGGGGTGGGGTGTGGTTGGGTGCGCGCAGTCAGATCATGCAACGGGGGTTGTTCGCGCGGTCAGATCAAGCGAAGGGGGGGGGGATTGTTTGATTGCAGCCTGTGAAATCTAATAACGTTTTATGTAGTGTCCCTTTTTATCTAAATCTAACGCAGATTTCATCAACTTGTTATAAATTCATTTTGTGAGTATATTTACATGTGCTCTCTCAACATTTAAAATTGTTTATATGAGGGGGCAGGACATTTATTTGCAAGACATTTATTTACTCTTGCCCCCCGTAGAACCGGTCCTGTTTGAGCATAACATATTATTTGCACATTTATTGAATGGAAATGTTTCCCAGTTTCCCATTCACATATGCAAATTCGTCTTCAGATGGCACCTTTATACAGTGGGAGCCACGCCAAATAGCCGCGACAGTGTGGCTGAAGTGTGAATGGCGTGTGAATGGCCTTTGCACGCCGTAATCCCCCCTCCCTTTTCTGGCTGAAAGGCGTGTCAAGATTTCACAGTAAACACGCCCATTCAAGCCCAATTTATTCATTTACCTGGTGCCACCACTAGATGGCGCTTCGTTCTCAAGAACACGTTAAAACAAGCCAGCTGCGCTGAGTTGCAATCACGTGATTTTAACAACCCGCCTCCACCCCCGCCGAACTGACGCTGCCAAACTACAGAGATGAAGATGGCGGCTTAACGGACTATTCGTGGTAAGTGATGTTTTATTTTATAAAATGTGTTTGGGGTAGTTTACAGTTTATTTCCCAGTTTAGTTTTTTTATTGGCCATTTTAAATATCACTGGCAGCACCAGCAGCGGTCAGATGTGACTTTAGAGAACTTAATGTTCTGTTTACCAAGTCTGGAGTTAATATTACAGATTACTGTCAGTGTCACACACTCACAATGTCTCTCCACTTTACCTCAAAAACATGCTCAAGCTTCGACAATACTATTAATGTCCCTATTACAAGAGCTGCACTACCCGATGAAGAGTGTTTGTGTTCTCTGTAAATACTGAGAGAATCTCACCGCGTGTTGTCTGGATAAATTCAGCGCTTATTTATTCTCTGGTTAAGAGTTAATCTGCATGTTATTTCTGTGACTGTAATATAATGTGATGCAGTTGATGAGGGACACAGACTGAGGGGAGCTGTACAGGAGCTAGTAACGCTCATAACCCGGTTTATATTTTATACACTTTCCGCGGTAGCGCGAGCGCTTAGTTAACGAGCTGAATAACAACACAGAAGTGTTTATCAGTTAAGGAGGAGGTGGGGGGAGGTGTGTGTGTGTGTGTGAGGGGCTTCAGTAAGTTATAGTTTGGCTTCAGGGATGAACTAATGCTCATATACGAGTGTTATATCGCTTAACTTATTTGTATGAGAAGCGCATTAAGTAAATTCCCGGTTAATTTAATGCAGACGATAATACAGACAGTCACTGGTTAACACTAACACTGTTCACTGGTTAACACTAACACTGTTCACTGGTTAACACTAACACTGTTCACTGGTTAACACTAACACTGTTCACTGGTTAACACTAACACTGTTCACTGGTTAACACTAACACTGTTCACTGGTTAACACTAACACTGTTCACTGGTTAACACTAACACTGTTCACTGGATAACACTAACACTGTTCACTGGATAACATTAGCACAGGCAGATTATTTACATTACAGAATCCCCAAAGCAGTACTTTACACACTCTGTGGTAAATAGGTTTATTAATATATTTTATTTTTATTAGAACTATATGTTCTGTAAAGTTTATTTGTCTTTGTCTTGACTAAATTCTCCTGTTGTCTTTAAGCAGAGCTCCGCTGTGGAGGATTGGGGGGTCAGACGGCTGACGGCTGGACTTTTGGAGCTACAGGACTGGAGGAGCCTGAACAAGCTGTTGACGGGGCTGTAGGAGGGATGACGTCACAGTCCGACAGCTTTAGAATGATGTTTGATCAGGTCTACTGTATATTCTGAACATAGTACTGCAAAATGTCTGATACAGTACTTTGGGGGAAACAAAGACTTAAACTGTTAAGTAATAACATTATTAATAACAAATATGTAATAGTTTTGATATTTGAAAAATTAATATTTTAATGTAAAAGGACTATAGATAGAGACTTATAAGCAGCTGGTGTATCCGGGTTGTTTAATGAACTTTAAGCAAAAAGACAACATGTATTCATCTGTTTTATATAAATTACTGTTTTAACTTTGACTAGTTTTGGAAGAATAAATTGAATTGTTAAAGTGATGTTTTGCGTGTTTTAATTTTGGGGGATTATTTGGGTATTTAAAAATTGTTTAGTTGAACCAACAACTTCAATTGGCAAAAAATGGGACACAACTTTGTTTTAAATAGTCAAAGAGTTGGGCTGAAAATAATAATAATAATTATTGATCATAGAAACAAATGAAACCAGTTAAACACTTGATTATATGTGTTTGTGATTGTGACCCATAATAATTTTTTCTCAGTATAAATAAATGTTTTGGGTTTTAAGAACTCCAAAAGAGCAACGACAAACTTGGTATTCTCCATTGCGGTTTCTCACCTTCCACTCCTGAGTATGACATGGTGTTAATTGCTCTGTGTGTGCGTGTGTGTTTTTGGCGGGGGGATGGGTGTGTGTGTGTTTTCGGCTGTTCAGGAGTTCTAAACACAAGCACAGTTTTTGTCCTTAACTAAAATACTTCAATACGTTAATAATGAATTTATTTTGCTGAATAAGGTAATAAGCGATGTTTAAACCAAACCAGTAAGTTAAGTAAGTGTTCCATACATTAGATAGATATAGTTTATTTCAGTTCAACACTGAAAAAAGGTGTAGGCTGAAGCCTTGCTTATTATGCCTACCCTTTGTACATCAACAAATGAGCGACACTTTACAGTAAATTGCACAAAATATTGTCAACAAATATTGTCACTTGTGCACATAAACAAAACATGTCAAAATTAATTATTCTTTCACTTGGGAAGAGAAGAGAAATTTGGAAAAGAAAATAATCATGTCTATATACAGTATATATATTACTTTATGTCATATATTCACTAAACACCTTGTCTTTAAACATTTTTTTAAATCTATGAAGTGAATTACATAATTTTAATTCCATATGACATTTATTCCGTAAATTAACCCCTTTAACGGAAATGCATTTATTCTTTAAATTTGTTCTGGCCCTTATTTTGCTAAACATGAACATTCCTCTTAGACAGTAGTACTGGCTGACTTTAATTTTGAACAGCCTCTGGATGCAGCTGGGAAGTAAATTATTATAGGCTTTATACATTATTTGTGCAGTATACAAATCAACTAGATCCACAAATTTCAAAACTTTAGATTTTATAAACAATTTATTTGTGTGTTCATAATAATCGGCCTTATTAACAATCCTTATTGCTTTTTTTTGTAACACAGATATTGGGTTTAAATAAGTTTTATAAGTATGCCCCCATACCTCCACACAATAAGTGATGTATGGAAATATGAGTGTACAATACAATATGCGTAATGTTTTATTATCCAATACATACTTTAATCTGTTAAGAATTCCAACTGATTTAGAGATTTTTGTCTTAATAAAATTAATATGTGGTTTCCAATTCAGTTTGTTGTCAATTATTACTCCCAAAAATTTTATTTCGGAGACTCTTTCTATTTCCTCATTATTAATTCTTATTTTCACATCATGATTAATTTTTGATTACTAAAAATTATGAACTTAGTTTTAGTCAAATTCAATGAAAGCTTACTATCATCTAACCAACTTTTAAGCCTCAGCAATTCATTTTCCACTGTGTTCAGAAGCTGTTTCAAATTTTTACCTGATAAATATAAAGTAGTGTCATCAGCAAATAATAAAAATTTTAATACATTGGACACTTTATCAATATCATTAACATACAACACAAATAATTTAGGGCCCAATACTGAACCTTGTGGAACACAGCATGTAACTTCCAATAAGTCAGATTTGTCATTATTAATTTGTACATACTGATGTCTGCTTTCCAGGTAGCTTTTTATCCAGTCTAACGCTTTTCCTCTTATTCCATAATTTAACAATTTCTTCACTAATAAATCATAATCAATTGTATCAAATGCTTTCTTTAAATCTAAAAATACTCCCAATGTATATTCCTTGTTTTCTACTGCAGTTGAGATATCTTCAACCATTTTCATTACTGCCATTGAAGTCGACCTCTTAGTCCTAAATCCGAATTGATATTCACTCAGTAAATTATGTTTTTCTATAAATTTGTCAAGCCTCTGCACAAATACTTTCTCTAAGATTTTTGAAAACTGCGGCAGAAGAGCAATTGGTCTGTAATTAGAGAAGGAATACTGATCTCCTCCTTTAAAGATCGGAATAACTTTTGCCATTTTCATTTTACTAGGAAAGATACCGGTTAAGAAAGACAGATTACAAATGTAAGCAAAAGGTTTTGCTATACTCACAATTATATTTTTTAATAATGACATGTCTAGATCATCACAATCGGTGGAATATTTACTCTTGCAATTATTAACTGTTAGAAGTATTTCTTTTTCATCTACAGCCTGAATAAACATTGTATACTTATTACATAAGTTTTTTACTTCATTCACTGATCCATGTTTAGTAATTTTTTCTGCTAATTTAGATCCAACATTTACAAAATACTTATTAAATTCATTGACAATATCTTCCCCTTTATTTATACTTTGATTATCATCATTTACAAAACGATTTGGGTAATCAAAACTACATGTATTATTTTTAAGTATACCATTAAGTACCTTCCATGTTGCTTTTACATTGTTTTTATGGATATTCAATAACCTATTGTAATAGTCCTTCTTACTGAATCTTATTATATTTTGTAATTTATTTTTGTAAGTCTTATAATCAATTTCTGCTTGTTTTGATCTTGTTGTTAGAAATTTCGTGAATAGGACATTTTTCTTTTTACATGCCTTCTCTATTCCTTTAGAAATCCATGGTTTATATACATTCTTTTGCTTTATTATAATCCTCTTAGATGAACAATGTTTATTAATTTGCTCATTTAATATATTCAAGAACACTTCATACGCCTTACTGGGGTTGCTATATGCATAAACTTCATCCCAATTTTGTATTTTTAAATCTTCATTAAGAGCATCTATTGCCTCTTGTGTTCTATTGCGAATAATTTTATAACTATTAGTCCTTTTTTTGAGGGGGGGGGATTTTTCAATAAATTATAGAAAATCACAAAAACTGGAAGATGGTCTGTGATATCATTGATAAGCAACCCTCCTAGTCTTTTTCCTTTTAATTCATTAGTATATATATGATCTATTAATGTTGCTGTATCTTTTGTCAATCTACTAGGTTTTGTTATCATTGGAATCAAACCATAACTGTACAGTGCATCAATAAAATTAGCAATTCTCTTACTTCCATGTGGATTTAGTAAATCAATGTTAAGATCACCACATATGATGTTTACCTTATTTTTAATTGATTGGTCGAACATATCAAATAACTCTTTTGTAAATTTATCAATGCATGTGCCTGGAGCTCTGTACACACAACTGATCATTATATTTTTTGTACTTTTTGTTTCAATTTCAATTGTTACACACTCCAAAACATTTTCTATGGCAAATTAAAGTACTGTGTATAACCAAGTGCCCTAGCAAACAGTTACAGTACAGTTTACAGTACAAACAGAGTGTGTGCGCTGGGGGGATTGGAAGGTGAGTGAGAATACTCATTTACAAGACAAAAGACGGTCAGAGGCAGCGCCGTTCTAGACCAGACAACACGGGGTGGGGGGAGGGGCGCATCATGTTCAAGCACTGGTTTTACCTGGCCTTACTGTATAGTAACAGTATTGTATTTGCTGAATTGTGTTGAGGCACGCAAACCCCCAGACCACAATAAGGTGGCAATCCCTCAGGGGGAAACTAAAAAAAAAAAAAATATATATATATATATATATATATATATATATATATATATATATATATATATATATATATATATATATATAATATCCTTAATCCAGATTTTATCAATCAATGACATAACATTTATCTAAGCTGGATGGTCAAATTCTCAAAAACGTTTAACCTAAAGTAAGATTTAACACACTATAACTAAAATATTTACAAAACTGAAAGGTTGTCTTATGAATAATAAAAAATACAAACTAAATTAAAACAGATGGGCTATTGAACAGATCATAATATGTTTTATGTTTTCTGATTACAAATGATATATGGGTTGATTTTAGAAAGGCTAAATCAAATAGCTAGTTTTTGGTCATGTCAGTCCAGTAACTATACTATGTAAAAGTAATTATAATATGAATTAATTAAGGGCAGGACCTAACCTAATGTTAATAATTTACACCATGATAACATTAGTATTCGTGTTTTTGTATATATTTTTAAATGTTCAAATGAACGTTTCAGAGTATATAATTTGTCGTGTCATCTGTGATTGAGACCCATGAGTTAAATTGAAATATTTTTTATAGGTAGTAAGCCAGGTTTTAGTAACCTTGGATAAATCAGCATGAAAGCCCTCTCTCGCGCACGCGCTCTCACGCTATCTCTCGCACTCACACACACACACACACACACACACTGTGCACACACAGACACACACAAAAAATACATGAAATCGCGTAAAACCAAATGAAACTAGGGTAAAAAATATGAGCAGTAAAATACAGTAGTATCCTGTAGGTGATTCCTGTCCTGTGATAACAGGCACTAACACTCTAGAACTGTTTACTTCTGTTAGTTTTGTTTTCAAGTGTGAATGTTTATGGGGATTAAATCTGTCTCTGCTGCTGCATCTATACACCGTTGTGATAAGTGATTTGTGCCCCATCAGATCTTTAATGTGGGACATTATGCTGGTTAAATGACTAAAGACACACTGATCCGTATGGACAGATATTTGTTCCAGATATTATGCGCCATTAATCAATTTGTTATGCCAATTTGACTTTCAGCGAAAACATAAAAAATATAACGAAAACAAACCCAAGCAGAAGTTACATTTTAAGCTTTACTTTCAAATTCAAATTTGATTTGTCACATACACAGCACGATATGCAGTAAAAAGCTTTGGGTGCTTTAGGTGAGGCTCGAACTCGGCACTGCTTCACCTGGACCGCTTTATAAGTGTCACGCGCTAACCGATTACGCCACGGGAGCCACACGGAGGTTGGACTTGTCAGAGTATCCTCTCTCTCGTGCGCGCACACACACACACACACACACACACACACACATGAAATTGCGTAAAACCCAACGAAATATAAGCAGTAAAAAAAAAATCAGTAAAAATACATTAGTATAACAGGCGCTAACCCTCTGGAACTTTTTTTTTTACTATTGTTTCCAAGTGTTTAAGTGATTAATGCCCCATCAGATCTTTTGACGGGGGAGCATTATGCATGATTCCATATGGGCAGATATTTATTCCAGGTTGCATGCGGCATTAATTGCATTTCTTATGCCACTTGTAGACTATCAGTGAAAAAATCAGCGAAAACATCATCAAAAATATAACGAAAACAAACCCAAGCAGACGTTACATTTTGAGCTTTACTTTGCAGCAAAATATTATCTATCAGTATATTAAATGGAACGGGGTAAAATACACCGTAATGTAAAATACTGTACATAGCCTGCGTTTTTATTCCGTACCTACAATGATCGGTATAGACAAATTACAGCCGCTACCGTGTCTTTAAGGATCATTTCAGGATGTCTTAAAAAATATTTCACTAACTAATTTTATTAATTCATTATTAAATAATAAATAGCATAATCATCATGGGTTGTGTATTGAGTGATTTAACAAATCTGTTTTATTAATCGGTCTGTTGTTGTTTTTTCATCTATTTATGAAACTATGTTGACAATGCAAGAACTGTCTGTATATTAAAGATACGGTATAGGGCTTCCTGGACACTGCAGTTAACTGTGTCAGTCAATGCTCCATCTGGCGGAATTATACGGCATTGCAACCATCTTTTTAGAAAGCGCATGGGGGCGTTTATGGGGCGGGGCATCGTTAACTGCGTCATCGCGGGGGATCACATTCCATGCACGAAGCCTGCATTAACCCTTCAAGGATCTGCCACGGAGCAGTCATGCTCCAGGCGGCTGTTTGACGTGGCTCCCACTGTAGCAATGTGCGTGCAGTCGATCGCTCTGATTACATTAGGAAAACCGGCGATCGCTGCAAATTGCGCTTTAATGTTTGGCTGGTCAACTGCATGGTATGGAAACCTTATATACCTGCTAGACATGCGGATGATCCCATCCCATACAGCTGGCACTGCACGGCTCAATGATGACTGGCGTAACCCCGAGCGGTCGGCCAGTTCCCTTTGGAAAGAACCAGTTGCCAGGAAACCAAGCGTTGTCAGCACCTGTAAGGGAACGGGTAATGAGTGGTTCCTCGCTGTCTCTCTTTCCAAATTTGGACCCAACTCAGCACAGAGCTCCAGGAAGATAGCTCTTGGAAATCTGAAATGGCTAATAAGCCAGTCATCATCGTGGGCCAGAAAACACTGTGATCCCTAAAAACGCGTTTCCTTCGGATTCTGCCATTGACAATGTCCTCTAGTAAGGCCAACACTGCCATTGCCATAGACTAAGGGTTGTATACATTTGCAAATGTTTTTATATGTTATAAATCAAATAATTGGTAGAAAAATATTTTGTCAATTAACCCATTTTATCAAATATAAATTAATAGCAATGATTTTCACGTGTTGGTGCGATACTTTGTAGTGTGCAATTTAACATAATTGCCTCTAGGAGTCGCCAACACACACAAGAAATACATGTACAGTACGCCAGACATGAAGTTGGCGTTGAAGAATGCACATTCTCACGTTAATTTCACTGTTAGTAAATCCGACCGTGAGCGTGAAAACTGGCATAAGCTAATTTTTTCTGCGTACGCAGAGTTGATACATGAGGCCCCAGGAGCTTAGAGAAGTGGCTTGACACCAAGAACAAGAAACATTTATAACATAGCTAAACAGCGTATTCACAAAAGGTAACTAAATGAATGCACGACAAAGAACCAACTAAACTACATAATGAAACTAATGAACCACCTCGGTTCAGGTGAGCGCTCCAATCACCTGACTGAGGTGCATTCTGGGGAACGGAGTTTAACTTTTAATTTTGAAACACAAAATGGAGTCTCTGCGCATGGCGCACTCTGGTGGTATTCCCTGACAGGTGTGTATTATTTGTAGTATTTCTATTAACTGTAATTGACGTGACTCGCCTGTAGCACAGCCACACAAAAGGGGCGTTTTCATACGCAGGGAATTGGTTGTGGAGCTAATGCTGCTCACCTGTGGCCGAAGGCGTGCCCTGGCGGTTTCTGTTTCCCCATTGACAGTGGTTTGGTCACCGGGCAAGTTCCCGCACATGCGCGATCGCGACGCAAAGGAACCCGGAAGTGACGTGGGTCACATGATCCGGCATAAAGCCGGAACCGGCATTGAGGCCGGCACGGAGAGATGAAGACAGCGCGCTGCATGATTTTGGAAGCTGAGAGCCTGTTTGTGGATTACCCGTTGATAATTTCATTCAGTACCCAGCTCATTCCGTTTATCGATCTCCCAGACCTACCATCGTCATTTGGTGAGATCGATCCATCTCTCCAACTCACCATATTCATAACTTTTGCCATATTTCAGACACTGGACTATCACACACACACACACTCACCCGCATACATCGCGCACACACTTTTTCTATTTGTATATATTTTGTATATATTGGTTTGTGGTGCACCGTGTTTGTTTATTTATCTGTCTGTCTTGTTTAATACACTTGGTTTAATTTATTATAATTGTTTTGTGTCGCGTCGTGTTTTGTCCAGCTGCGATTGCGCAATACCGGAAGTGTTGTTTTCAAGCCCCAGTTTAGATTCCCGAATCCGTATTTTTGTAACCAAGCGGTTTTTTAAATCCAAGCGTTACACGCCTTTCCTTTGAGACCTGCACAATAACGTAACAGGTGTTTAAAATCAGAAGTGAGCCTGGTTATAAACAGGGACAAAAACAGTGCATTCACAATGAGCGAGGAGAGGGAGAGAATTGCTTTACTGTGAAAAAAGCTCTCTACTATGGATACTCTGGATAAATTTCAAGATAAGGACTTTTAGACTTTTACTCAAGTACACATGCAAATGGAGGTCTTGTACTTTTACTTGAATCATACTTACCCTCTGGAATCTCACAAAACTTCTGTACTTTACCCACCTCTGGTTCTATATAAAGTACAGTGTGATGTCTTGATTGTTCTTTTCAAAGCAGTTGGCATTGGTTTGTCTTTTCTGACGTCAAAAGATTTGTACATCGAACACAGGAGATGTATAGGCCGGAGCTCATATTTATTGTCGAAAAGGACAAAGAAAGGGAAGGAAAAGTGCTCACACAGTTTCCTACCACTGAATGACCTTGACAGCTGTCATCTGAGATTATGGACTCCTAGATAGAAATCAGGTGTGGACAAACCAATTAGTAGCAGCCTTCTACGGCCATAACTAGATGTCATTTCATCAGCCTGGGAAATACTAGTCCAAAACCAGCATCCTATTCAAGGACACAGGGAGCGCTGCTTCTATACTACTCGCTCCACTGTGTCTCTGTCAGATGTAAAACGCTCATCAGTTTTCTTGGAAAATGAGGTAAATCTCCTGAGGCATCCACTTTATCTGAGAAAATAAAAAAAAGTCCCAAATGGTTTTCCAAGTGGTTGTTTTCTTTAAACCAGAGTCCATAGACAAGACCGCTTGCATTCAAGTCGTGTACGAAGATGATTACACAAGAATACACACAAATGCACGAGACACATGAGGATATTCGGGTCTTGGTTCTCAGTGGAGCCAGCCTATTTATGATGGAGATATGTATGCACATGTGCCTTGCTAAGCTCACATTGAATATGTATGAGACATTTTATCATTTATATGAATTCATATGAATTTATACTGTATATACAAGATAAGCTGATCAGTTTTAATGTCATCAGTAATATTATTATTTCAGATTGAAGCCCATGTACATGTCTGCCTGTCTTTCTGAGACTCTTTTCAGGTCCTCCAATGTATGAAACGTAAAGATGTCATTGAAAGAGTACACCTTGAAGTTGCATTATTGTATTGCATATACTCTGAGTATAACACGGGTAACCAGCGTCTTGGTTGGCTCTGAAAGTGCTAAATTAATAAAAAAAAAAAAAAAAAGCACTAAATGCTGTGACATAATGTGGCACATTACTCATAACTTCGCTTCTACTCAACATTTTGATTGAATTTATGGCGCAAGGTTCAGTTTTCATAGTGTATGCACCATTATTAGAGTATGCTCTGGAGTAAGCTATGATGAGTCGCACTGTCCTATCTGTGCATTGAGAATTATGCCAGTTTGAAGGTGCATTATGGTCATTTCCATGTCTTCTTTTATACACTGCAAACTATTGTGTTGATTGGCTCTGTTTCGTGAAGAGCCCACATGATGTCACATGCTGTGAGGTAAGGGCGGCTCATAACTTCACTTCTACTCAACATTTCTATTTCATTTATGTCGCAGGTATAACTTTAGTCAAATACAGTACCAAAGTACAGTACTGGTACAGTTACATTAAATTCTGATGAGCTAGTTTTGCGTGATGCCGTGACAAAATCTGGTTGAGCAGATATACAGACATACAGACAGGTCCTTCAGTGTATGAAATGTAAAGGTATCATTGAATGAGTGAGTTCTGACCAATGTACAGACAAAATCTTTATTTCATTTACATAGATATTGTCCACCTAAACCACCTAAGATCCTAGCCTACTCTATCCTCCCTTAAACATGCTCAGAAGATTTATGTTAACCTACAGTTGGATGAAACCCATCAAGAACAAAGCCTATTTTATAAGAAAGTATCGGATATATTAAGTAATTTATAGAAAGCCGGAGTAAAAGTAATAAAATGAGTGGTTGTTGTGTAAAACCCCCGTAAAAGATTGTGGAGGAAGACTGAGGAGGGAGGTGAAACTTTAGCCGTGCTTGTTTTTATACAGTGCACACAAAGAAAGAAAGAAACGAAAAACTTAACAGAAACAATATACAGCAGCAACAGGCAACAGGTCCGTCCAGGACCTTCAGCTTTTGTTCTGTGTGTGTGTGTGTGTGTGTGTGTGTGTGTGCAAGCTTCACATGTTCTGCCAAGCAGTCTCTCTTTATCTCCACTGAAAGCATAAAGAGACACAAATAAGTAAACTTGCTTCAAAAAGGCTCAGGTGCGCATCATCACCTGTTTGATGATTACATGGTTCAACCTGCCTCTTGTCTGTCCATAGCTTAAATGTTTTCTGTATGGTCTGATTTAGAATCAGACCAAATGAGGAATGTGCTCAGTTAGTGCTCCTCTGTACATATAGTACAGTACAATATGTCGAAATGGGGGTGTGATGTACCCAAAGCTTCTGAATCAAACATCCTTCATAGATACTATACAACATGTCTTTTGGAAGAAAGATTTCTACTTCTTAGAATATTAAGCAAATTACTGATGAAAATCGATTCAGGTTTACTATGAACATGGAAATACTGACCAAGCTAAACTAAGAAAAAAAGAACATTTAATGCAAAGTCACCTAGCAAAGAAGCTAAGGTGCGGGAAGTGCAAACATCTGCACTTAGCTGTATAATATATCCCCGTCTCCCTGCAGCAAGTATTGATCACACAAGGATGTGTGTGTTAATCTCTCATTTGTCTGGAAGATGATGACAGAAGAAAAATAGAAGCGGAGCTCTTTCCTTTTGACAGCCTGAAGCATGAAAAAGATCTCCCTGTGCTCACTTTAGGAAGCGTTTATCATCTCAAACCTGATGAAGTTGTGCTCCACAAGCTTTTCCTTACTGTCCTGATCTGTGTGTGTGGTGGTGTTTCTGCACACAGAACTGGCACTCACTGGCCATAAGGTTATAGTATCACTGTTGGCATCACTAAATGGCGGACCATCGTCCGGATCCGGACTGAGTGACAGGTATTTTCGGAATAATTCATATACCAGTAATCTAGTGCTTTATACCTAAAGGTTTTTTCCTTATATGCATCACTCAACAGAGCCTTTCAAGGTGATACTTAACCATGTATAGATAGATGTTTAGATATACAGTAAGAAACAGATACAAAACCACATGGCGGCTTACACACAAAAAAAGTAAAGTAGACTATGAAAACCGACCCTTCAGTGATACAAGGACATATCTGTGTGTGTGTGTGTGTGTGTGTGTGTTCTTCCTGTTGGAAGTTATAAACCAGTTTGTTCCGAACCTGTGGCGATATTAAAAAACAGTTAAGCGGCACTATGAAATAAAACACAGGTCATTTGACCAAGAGAACTCAAGGGATTGGGCCTAAACAGCTGTGTATCCTTAAGAAAATCACTCAACGGTGACGAGCTAATCTGAAAAACAGCTTAAGATTGTTGTTTGTATTCTGTACAAATATAAGGATATATACAAGGACATCAAAGATCAAACTTTGTCAACATGTTTAATGTCGTTACTAATAATGTACAGTAAATATTGAAATTTTAAATTGCTTACTTTTTTTAAATAAACTTGCAATGAATGCATGTACAGAGATCTGAATTCTAACACAACCATGAAATTCAGAACTCGACTGAAAGAAACTTTTATTGCCCAAAATTGTAACTTTAGTACCCCAGGTACAGTATATACAGTACTATACTGCTTATACTGTATAGTAGGTCTGGACGATAAAACAATCATGAATTGATTCTGTTCTAAGCATTTGTACTGTTTTGCTGCCTTTTCTGGTTTATTAATTAACATTAGCTGGCAAAACAACTATATTTAGAGTGATGCATACAGTATTTTCTTTCATGTTATGTTCTGTGTATGAGCTGAATTAACTAACAGACCATTAAATAGTGATTTGAGAACATAGACCTTTCTACCTTTCAGCCAAAAGGAAGTCGCCAACTGAATTTACTGTAACAAAGCAAATAGGGCCAGGGGTAGCTCAGTGGTTAAGGCATTGGACTACGGTTCCGAAGATCCCAGGTTCAAACCCCACAACCACCAAGTTGCCACTGTTGGGCCCTTGAGCAAGGCCCTTAACCCTCAACTGCTCAGATGTATAATGAGATAAAAATGTAAGTCACTCTGGATAAGAGCGACTGCCAAATGCCTAAATGTAAATAGTTACGAGCCTTCTGTTGGATAATTAGTGCTGTGATTAATACAAAAAAAGTTAGTAGCTTCTCGTTTCTTGAGCAACCATGTCAGAAGAAATATCTTGTGGTCGTGGTCAAATTAATGACCACCTTGCATCAAGCAACGGAAACAAATAAGGAGATTGCTGAAACTTCAAATGTGGATTTAAACCTGTTCAAGGCATTATTAAAAGCAGGAAGCATAGTGGAGAACCATCATTTTCCAGGAAGAAATGTGGTCTTACTTGGTGAAATCAATTTGTTTAAAAAACAAAACAAAAAAAAAAACAATTGCAATAGAATTCACAGCTATGTTTAATAATGAAAGTAACAGAAATTCCTACTCACAATGCAAAGAGAACGCAAGGGATTGGGACTAAACAGCTGTGTAGCCTCAAGAAAATCACATAACAGTAAAGCTAGTTTGAAAGAAGAGTTTCGGTTTTATAGAGTGTAAACAATGGACTGTGAAACGTTGGAAAAAGATCATGCGGTCTGATGAGTTTAGATTTACCCTTTTCTTGAGTGATGGGAGCATAATGGTAAAAAGTGATGCACACATCATGCCTAGTGCCAACTGCACAAGCTTGGGCAATGTTATGATCTGGGGTTGCTTTGGTGGGTTAGGTCTAGGTTCAGTAATGGTCTGTGCTCAAGGATTCATCAGGCTCAAATTGTACTGGAGTTAGCTTTACACCCCAGTAAGTCTCTCACCATCGGTACATCATCTTAGAGAGTAATTCATGCAACATGCAATACAGTAAATGTTGTGACAGTGCATAAGCTTATTCAAATAATGTCATGGCTGTAATCAAAGCAAAACCAGTCTGATGAAATAGAGAGTGTGACTTTTTTTTAAATTGGTTTTATAGTCTTTTGCTTGACTTATGCTTTACTCATAAAATGGTGCATTTGAGATAGTTATCACAGCTTTGAGGGTTAATTGCGTCACAAGACAGGCTAATTTGTGTTGTTTTGTTAAGGCAGATATAGCATTTTTAATCTATGGTTTTTAATAAAAGTTATTTTGTTAATATTATTTTAATTTAACAGCTTCAATTTGTTGTTGGCTTAGATGTTCTAAGTAGCCCAGCTCCTTACATGCTTGCAAATAATTTATTTGAATAGTCAGCAGTCTCTGCAATTTCTTTCATGAACACCGTATTGCATACAGTCCACTTCGCCTTCCAACATCATTATTTTCACAGAGTCCTCCGTCACAAATCTAATCGGTGTCTAATCGGTCTAACCACTGAGGCCAGGGGTAGCTTAGTGGTTAAGGCGTTGGACTATGGTTCGAACCCCACAACCACCAAGTTGCCACTGTTCGGCCCTTCAGCAAGGCCCTTAACCCTCAACTGCTCAAATGTATAATGAGATAAAAATGTAAGCCGTTCTGGATAAGAGCATCTGCCAAATGCCTAAAAAATGTAAAATGTAAAAAATGTAAAACACTTCTGGCAAACCAACAACATGAACTGTTGCATTTTATGTGCGCAGCCGATGTGCATGTACAGAGCAAAAGCACTAAATTGTGGTGGGCTCAATCGATTAAGGCTCTGGGTTACTTGGTTGCTGATCAGAATGTCAGGGGTTCAAGCCCCTGCTCTGCCAAGTTGCCATTGTTGAGCCCTTAAGCAAGGCCTTTAACCCTATCTGCTCCAGGGGTTTGGTGTATCCTAGCTGGCCCTATGCTCTAACCCCAGTTTCCTAACTCGGGTTTGTGAAAAAAAATTTCACTGTTCTATAAAATACAAATACCTGAGTTAATTAATTGGTCTAATTAATTATTAATGATTAATCGATTATTGATTGTTAACATGTTCAAGTATGGGATGAAGAAAAGTGTGCAGAAACTTTACAATCCTAATACTGAATTTTAATGTTTTATATACATTCTTGACCGGGATCTGCATAAATTCATGCAGTGCACCAGTCACATGATCGGCCGATTGGAGAATTGCATGAATGTACCAGTGTCCCTGTATAAGCATCTATAATATTTCTGAAAACTTAAGCATTTTACTAAACGAGAATGTTTCTCTGTGGCATTGAAATAATGTTACCTACAGTACAGTAGAAGTAACGCTCATGCATGCATAGGCACACTTCCCTCACATCGATATCTGATTACAGTTTGTTATTCCATGTAACTATAATAATTACATCATTTACAGCATAAGAAATCAAAATAAAGTTAAAACCTAACTTTATTTTTAAAAGATAAGAATAATGCCAAAAAATTGTACACATTGATTTGGTAATAGTATTATTATTTGTTACATCACTGTGATGTTTCTTTGTTTATTATTACTATTCATAGCAAACCGTAAAGTTTTTTTTGCAAGCATTTGTAAAGCTATTTTCTACACCACAGCTAATCCTTTGCAACTGTCCATATTACAGTATGTATTATTATAAAAACCATATTACAATAAATGTCATAACTGGTTTTGTGTGTGTATGTGTTTTTTTCAGAGATAGAGAGTAGACCTTTGGGTAATGCAGGGATGAGTGGTCTTACATTGGAGTCACCATAATCCAGGGCGACTCATGTTGCTTTTAGGGATTTGAGCCCTGCCCAGGTCTAATTTACAGAGCAGCTGGAGCTTGACAATGTATTTTTATTTATTTTCGTCAGAATTTGCTCTCTGCCTTGGTTTTCAAGCACCGTCTGTGAGTCTGGATGATGCTTTGCTTTCTTTCAGAGTTTCGGAGCTTGTTCGGTATTTATAGCACATCCGATGCATTTCACAGATAGCTTAAGATTTCAGCTTTTATCAGTGCCAGTGCCGTGCTACCTGCCAGATGCTGTTATCATATCAATGTGCAGTAGAGCTTGGGTTTCAAGAACGCAAGAGGTCACTCCTCAAGCTCGGAGTTGCACTGCAGTTATAATTACATCACTTTTTTTTTTTTTTGCAACGCTTTCTGACCTGCTCTTGTAAACTTGATGTCATGTAAATCCGTACGCCAGGGAGAAGAAAACACCTGCTGCATATGTTACCTCTCCCACCGCACATCCCCCAACCCGAGCAAGTCTGAGAAAGCAGCTGGGGTGTGTGTTACGGCCTGATAAGACAAATACGCTCGAAATCCTAAGATGAACAGCACTCCAGAACCTCTCCAGTTTTATCTGATGAAGAGGCGCTCTGTGTTTAAGGTTTTTGTATTATATCATACATTAAAAACTTGGATACCAGTATATCATTGTGCTCTTTGAAAAATTGTTTTATCTGCCTGCTATTCATACATCTATTTTGTTCATGCTCGAATAAATGAAGGTTATTTCTCCTACGAGTCATCCGCCCACACGGTCATCTCCCTTGCTGGTGAAACAATCCATTATCCAAATTCAGGAACATGAGTGCTAGCGTGAAAAAAAATCCATAGAATTTTATTTTATGAGCAGGCATATAATTGTCTCTCCATAGTTTGGTGTTCATTTATTTATATTCTTACCACCATTGGTTGTACCGTTATGCTTTGTTTGTTGTTTTATACATTACTAGTGTAAAGAGTTTGTAGAAATAGTTAAACGGTTAAAGCTAAAAAGAAGCTGATTAACAGCTGGCACATAACTGCTTATACAGTAACTTCCCTTCTACTCAACATTTCAGAGTAGGAGGTTCAGCTTTCATGGTGTACGTACCATTTTTTTGGGGGAGTAAGCCACGATGACTCACACTTTCATGCCTGTGTATTGAGGATTTTGGGAGGTAGTAGGTGCCTTATGGTCATTATTGTGCCTTCAGCATACTCTGTCTATACACGGCAAAGTATCGTGTTGATTGGCTCTGTATACTGACGCGCATAGTCACGCCCACCTCGATGGAAAAAGCGCCAAAAAAGCATGATGTAATCTGGCACCAAATTGCTCATAACTTCAGTTGTACTACATTTGATTTCATTTATGGCACAGGTTTAACTTCAGGCAACATTTCATTCAATTCTGTCTAGCCAGCTTTGCGTGACGCTTTGACAAATTTTGGCTGGACAAACTTACAGATAAATATACTAGACATATAAGCATACAGGCAAATTTGTTTCTGAGACTGGTTTTGAGTCCTTCAATGAACCGTAAAGATATAATTGAAAGACCAAGTTCTGACCAATGTACAGACGAAACCTTTCTTTGAATTATACTGAGTTGGTAATACATCATGCACATATCATGCAATCCACAGAAAAAGTAGTTTCAGCATGCACATAATGCCTTGCAGCATGTTCCACTGTATCATTGTATCCCTGAACCTTATTTCTGGTCTTCCACCTATATTCCCTAGAAGGGCAATGATTACTTGATGATGCTGATAGTGGAAACATCAAAGTTTTTTTTATCAGATAGAGGAAAATAACCTCCTTGTCACTTCCTGATAATGACAAGGACAAAAGTGGATTGAGAAACAGTACACCAACCAAAAATATGCAATTATCAGCTGTCCTGTGGCTAGATATGACACAGATAAAAGGCTAGATAATGATCTTGCCATGATAAAAAGTAAAGACATGTCATTGTCTGTTCCTGTTTACCAACATGATGGTGTTTCTAATCGCTGCAAATTCCCTTTCTCAGCATTATGGTTCTCTCATTTCACATGCGTTTTGTTAACATGTGTTCCAGCTCCTATTTTAGACCTGCCCGTGCCTCTGGTTTGTCAGTGTTTCACCTGATTGCATTCACTTATTGAGTTTCATCCTTGATTACGTTGTTTATTCATACCCTGCTGTGCTATAGTACCATTGCGAAATCTTATTGTGCATTCAAGGCATTAAGTCCAGGCCTTGTTGCTCTAATGCCTTGTTTTTTAGGTCAGTGTTTTCTGCTTTGAACTCCTGCCCAGTTACTGATTATACTGATCATCTTTGCTTAATGCCTTGCATTAGGGTTGCAAACTTTTCTTAACCAATAGTTGAACATGTCAATGATCAATAATTGATTAATCATACATTATTAATGATGATAGGACAGTTCCCTTTCAAAGGCTACACTCGATGCTGCGTGAAAACGCTATGGGAACATCTTGTCATGTTGCCGGTTGTGAAGCATGTGTCTATCAAATACGCCAAATTTTGGCTTATATAACGTCAGGTGACGTCATCTGATGAGACGCATCTGGAGGTTATAAAAGGAGTTTATTTTCATACTTTTCATCACACTTTCTCACGTCAAATGCATTGGATTAACTAGTAGATGTGGGAATTGCACCAGGGACCACCCGATATGATATTATCACGATACCTAGGTGGCGATTCGATTTGTATTGTGATTTTGTATGAAAAAGTATCAAATCATTTATATTTATAATTTTTGTTCCAGATTCTGTTCATTCTAAACAAACGTAGGAAATTATTTGCTCATACTGCACACGATTCTCTGCTGCCTGCCAATGAGTGGATAGTTTAGACAGCACCACCTGCAGGAATGTAGAGGAAATGCACCATAACATATTACCGTTTCAAATACAATTAAAATTGGAGTCAGTTTGGCGATAAATGAATTGCCTCACAAAATAATTGCGATGCGTAACGTGATGTCATATATTAAACAAAAACAAAGTTTGAACTTCCCTACAGTACTGTAAATGTAAACTCTACTAATTTTCATTTAAGAAAATGAACATCACTGTGTGTTCAGCCACCTCGCAGTATATTGAAGATCTACTGATTAGATGATGTATGTGTACACAGCAAATACATATTGTATATAAAAAAAATAAACATATTCATGTGGTCTGGAGTGAGTCGTGTAAACAGTTGGTTCACTGTAAGTCCAGCTGCAGAAAACACTCTGTTTGATGTACCATTGTCCCTGAGATGCACAAATATTGATTGGTCAGCTTCAGGAATCTTTCCATGTTTGCTTTCTACCATTTTTATTACAGGTAGAAACACTTTTTTCAGTTTTATGACCGTTTAATTCACTTGAGGAGTTCTGGTCCACAAAGATCAGGATAGCTGTGGGGATCACTTAATGAAACAGCTGCTAGCAATTGTACCTTGTGCTTAGCATTGGCATGTCATTTATTCTCCAAAAAGAAAAAATCCAAGCTGTTTGTGGCAATGGTCTAACATTGATGACATTGATGATACCAAGTTGAGGAGTTAGGGTTAGAAAAAAACAACAAAACTACAAAATAAGTAATAATTCACAACTAGTTGGGTGATGGACCAAAATGTTGGATGTTGGATCTCAGCATTGGTGATACACAATATGTATATTGGTATTTTCTACGAAATGGTCAGTTGTACTGTAAGTCAAAGCTACATGCGATATACAGTAGCATACAAAATATATGCAATAAGGAGATCAAGAGCTATTAGTGGTGACACACTTGAGTGCTCCCCAAATTGGTGATACACCCTCCATAAGCTTTCGATAGATATCCCTCTGTTTCGAAACTCTCCTGTCTTATACTTTGATTACTGAGCCGTCAGAGATCACTGGGGCAATCGCCTAATGCTGCTCCAACAGTCTGTAAAACCTCGCGCATCCCAAGTTCCATTTCGTTTTGCATTGCTTTACTGTAAAGAGCATATATTTCATAACCTGGCTTAATGTAGTTTATGACTTTATAATAACCTGCACCATCTAGCATGTACAGCACAGTATATAGGCATCAAGTCTTTTTCAGTCATCAAGCAAAGCCCCTGAGCTTCAGCATGCAAAGACAGGATAGTTGGCTGAGAACACAGTACTACCTTTACATCTTGCAGTACACCTGTCGAGTGCTGGGTTTTTAGATAGCACAGCATTGATGTAGTATTTGAGTTTTACCCGAGTGAGCACTTTCCTCTTTTACTGTGTAATATTCCCACACCTGACTTCGTTCTGCCCACGGGTCACTTCTTCCCGCGATGCACACAATGCCAGTAATTTATCTGAACTGCAAGCTCTCCCTCAAGTTAATACATATGTAAGCCCCTGGTAAAATATTACGCAAAACAAACATTGTCAGTAAATACAGGCCGCCAACACTACCCAGGTATTTGTTACTGATGGTGGTCTCTTTACACTGATGGTTAGATTATAGAGTATGAGACATTGTGTGTATATCAGCAAAAGAGCTACAATCTACGAACGGACCTAATACTGTAAGCTGACTGTGTCTTGGATATACAGTACTGTAACAAGGACATTACAGTATATCTGAGGTCATACATAAAGGTTGTAATCTTACGATCCCCTTTGCGAATTGTGGTTCAGGGTGTCATGATGTAATTATACTGGCTGACCCCTTTTTGCTTTTTGAAAGCATAAAGTATAATACTGTACCTGCAGTGAGTGAAACTGAGTGAAAACCTGCATTTTTGACAATAGCACAGGGCATCAATTCTTTTGCGGTTGAAAGTAATTCACTTGACCTTTGTCCCTGAACTATGTGGAAGCTTTGCGACTTGCTCGAGCATTCTCAGTTGAGCAGACCCTCGATATATGGAAGCTTAGTTTTACTATCTTGTTGCATGTGGATCACAATGTGAAGAGTCAAGTAGAATATGATGGACAAAGGGTAATGTTTAAAGGGAAACTTAGCAACCGCTGACCCATAATTCAAGCTCACACAATGAATCTGCTTTTTCAGATAGGAAAGAAATTGAGGACACGAAGCAGCATGGGAGGTATAAAGGAAAGCTACGGCTCTTTACCACAGCTATCCATCTCCTCAATGAACCCTTTTTTCTTCAAAGTGCACCACACTTTATTTAACTTCACATCAAAAAGCCAAGGTGAGGTGAATCTATGACTCGAGGCGTCTCTCTGTACTTCTACTCTCCTTGTGAACCTGATACTCTTACCTTTACCTCCCAGAATAAGTAATCATGGCCATCGTAGTCTAGTCTTTACTCATGCGTCAGTGCAGTTGGCCTTCGCTCTCATTATGTTCCTCCTACTTTCTGTGTCTTTCATAATGTTTTATCGTTCCTGCTGACACATGAAGGTTCTTATAATCTTTAAAAGTTTGCGTAAAATAAAACATTGACAATACGTGCTCGAGCGCCAAGAAGTCACCATTATTCGGGCCACAGAACCGGTTTTAACAGGAAGAACATATACTGCACACAGTGTGCAATCACTGAATTTCTTTTGGATGCAACTTTGAGTTTGTTAGTAATCTGCATAAGATGCTCCATTTGCCTTATTAAAGAAAAGAAAGCATTTAAGGTAAGCCTTTATTTGCCACATATACATTAACGCATGGTCAGCCATGGTGCAGGCAGCGTTAAGGGCTTTGCTCAAGGGCCCAACAGTGGCAATCTGGTGGAGCTGGGGATTGAACCGCTGACCTTCCGATCTGTAATTCAGTTCCGTAGCCATCTGCGCCTCTACTGCGCCCTTTCAAAAGATTAGATTAGATTAAACTTTATTGTCATTGTGCAAAGTACATGTCCAGAGCCAGTGAAATATAATGCAAAACATTATGCCCAACTTTCACTCCCCATGATCTCTCCGGGGTGTCCTGTTGTGTCTGTCACAGGCAGTGGACCCTTTGCATGTTGTGGGTTGTTGTAACTCCGTTCACCAGACTAGTTTGTTCGGTGCATTCCATGCGTGCTCATTCATTTTGTGGAATCTATGCTGCACTGAATATTCTGTGCCTTTCGATCATGACCAGCATTGATTCCCCCACCCAGTAATTTTTGTTGCTTTGGCTTTTCTGTGGGTTTGGACCACCAGCCAGGTTGGCCTTTGGCCCCTAGAGATCTTGTGGAATCAGATGCTGTCACTAGTTTCCTGGTATATAATTGGTAATCTATGTTAATATATTTCTGTTACAGTGGTGTTAATGTTTTGGTGGATTGGTGTATATTTTTTAGCGAATATGAGCATATGTGCATTTTGGGAATTCTGTCTTTTTTTCTCTTCTTATCTAATATGTACACTTGATGTCATCACTCATACAACAAGCACAAAGGAAGACAAAGCTATTTCTGACAGAAACTGCTTTTATTCCCCTTACAGAGACCCGGTGGGACTCTGCTTCTATTGAGTCGATCCTGAAGGTAGACATTCAGTTCAGCTGCTCTCGGCTCTTTCCTGTTCTAATCATTGCTTTTTATCTGTGTTGAATCCTGCACAGAATAATTGCTGCAATCAACATTCTTGCAGGTCATAAAACTAGAATTGATGTGATTTCTACAGTTTTAAAAACATGTTGCATTAAAAGCCAATATGTAGAGACGTACAAGTTCATGACCTTGATTTCTGAGCACTATGAAAAAATTACATGCCATAATGAGTCCATTTAACCGTTGTTTCTTCTTGTGGGCCTTCTACCCACAGTGTCTGCTGGGATATGTAATGATTTTGGCATCCATTTCGTGGAAATCATTAGGTTCAGTGATTGTTTCACATGATCATATTATAGCCAACAAACATGAAGAAAATTTACATAACCAAGTGGACATTACAACAAACACTCTTTTCTAATTGTGTTTTGGGAAAACACTATTCATCCTACTTAGATTATTTAAGAGTGGCTTTTTAAAGGTATGATAATGATAATGTTCACCAGTACCCACCATTGTTGCTCGGTATTTTTCAAATGTCCCCCCATGCACTCATATCTTGTGGGCTTGTGAATAGGGCTGGGCGATAAAACGATAACGATATGTATCGCGATAGACACGTGATTCTTTGTCAGAAGAAAAAACAGAGGTGGCGAAGCTAGGTTGATTGCTGTCATGCGCACTCGCTCCGCGACCGGCACTAGGACCCGGAAGTAGTACGGTCGCGATTCAGGAAGCATAAAAGCAGACAAGATGGCGCTTCACATCGCTCAGTCATTGAGTCTGCCCATGCTGTTGCTAGTGTTGCTAGAACACGGGTATAATTGTGTAAATTCTTGCTCGTGAGAGCGTTCTTACCTGAAAGGCAAGCAAGTACCCAGAAAGAACAGCAGAGGGCAGAATAACAAACTCCTAACAATATGTTCGATAGCAAGGTTGAGTGTAATGGTAATCCTTGTACTGTAAATACACTATATAGACAAAAAAGGTATTTGGTCAAACCTGTTAATTATTGAATTCAGGTGTTTCAATAAGGCCTTTTTCCCCCAGTGAAGGGATATCTTAATGTTTCAGTATACCAAGACATCTTGGGCAATACTATGCTTCCAACTTTTCCAACAGTTAGGGCCTTTTTCTATTCCAATATGACACCAGTACACAAAGCAAGGGCAATAAATACATGGTTTGATGAGTTCAGGGTGGATGAACCTGACTCGTCCAATCTTGTCCAGTGCTCTACAGAATGAATGGGCACGAATTCCCACAGAAACACTCCAAAATCTTGTGGTCAGCCTTCCAAGAAAAGTGGAAGCTGCAAAAGGGGACTTATTGTAGTATATGTATTTGGATATAATGTCTTTGCAGGTTTGGCCAAATGCAAATGTCCATATTGTGTATGTTATAACACATTTAAAGGTAAGTAATTTTACTTTGTTTATATTGAAGTTTGCATTCTTCTCCGGAGTGGTCGGTTTCTTGGTGAGTTTCCTCCAGGTACTCCGGGTTTCTCCCACAGTCCAAAGACACGCAGATTAGGTTAATTGGCATTCTCAAATTGCCTGTACTGCATGCCCTGCAATAGATTTTTTTACATCTACAGTTTACAGAACTGCCCTCTACGGTAAGCCTGACTTCAAAACCAAGGTACGTTCCAAACCATGATTTTGGAGTATTGTTACACTCCTAATAGACTGTGGGGATCAAAAATCTGATATTAGAATACATTAGGATCCTGGTAATTAAAATAGGGTGGGGGGTGGGGTCTGTTTTTATTATTTTCCAGTTACAGTGCTGGATTCACAACTCAACATTATCAAAGCTGTTATGACTATTATGAGTTCTTACTGTAATAACCAATTTAACTAACCACTTACATTACGGCATTGGGACGCCCTTATCTGGAACGATTTCCATTTTTATCTTATTATGCATCTAAGCAGTGGAGGGTTTAGGGAGTTGTTCAAGGGCCCAATAGTGGCAACTGGGTTTGAACCTGGGACCTTCCAAACCATAGCCCAATACCTTTACCACTGAGCTAACCTTTACCCGCTTGAGTTGGATATGCTTAACTCAAACCCCTATACTTGAAAGCAAGTAGTCATTAAATTATTTATCATATTTGAGGAATAAACATCTGTATGGCAAAAATAAAAGCCAGAAAAGGATTGTACATATTTGAAAAACGATTATACAATACAGTACTCACAAGATAAATCTGTACTGACAGGGTCAATGGAATTCGTTTGACTGTTGACGAGGTCTCTCTGAATTTATGTTACTGTACAGGTAAAGTTTGAGAACACCTGCTGTAAGCAATACTGCTGTGTGAGTCTACAGAAATATAGGAAGTGCTACGTACACTGCAGGGAGTCATGAAACGAGTTCTGCAGAACTTTAAACTAACTAACTAACTTAATAAATAAACAAACAGATCACAGCCATTTTTTTTTTTTTTTTTTTGCCATTTTGTCCTCCCTGAGCTTCAACGTTTGTCATCAAATCCCTTTTCTCTTCATTTGTGACAGGCTGCCATTGTTTGTGTATGTACACACTGAGAAAAGAGTTGTCAACTCCAGGCACTTTACTGAAACGGAACGGATTGAGCCGCAGGCGTTGTATTAGTATCTTCCCTACTTCTCTCACATACTTTCACCCTGGGGGATTTTTCCCTTACTGGATGAGCTGCACAGACAAAGCATTTTGTGTAGTTTATTATTGGAGCCAAACTCTCACAGGCCCAGAGCAATCACAGAAATCAGCTTAAAGTCTTCCCTGCAGTCAGTAGTAAACCCGCCCGAGCTCATATATTAGCTTGCACCTGCGGCACATTTTATACAGCATGCTATATGCAATTTTTATGCATGTACAGTATGTATATATACGTATGTAATAATTGGATCTGTTGGCTTTATCTGTTCTCTCTCTCCAGAGGAGGAGCTGTAGTTACCTCCTGTGCACCATCCTGCTCTTCATTGCCGTGCTCCTGGCTCTTACTGTAACAGGCACCATCCTCTTAATGAACCATTCCCAGGCATCTCCAGGCCCCGATGCTCCACCCCTCATCACTACTAATCAAGACGAAGGCAACGCCCTGGTGACTGTAGAGAGAGGCGACGGCTCCCGCATTAACATCTTCATTGAACCCAACTGCCCCGACTACAACAGCAACTTCCTGCGGCTGGAGGGAGTCCAGACATCCCTGCTGCACTCGCTCACCCACCATGACACTGACCTGAAGTCCGTGAAGGGACAGGAGCGTGGGCTTCTCGTCCAACTGGCCGAGGAGATCTCGAAGCTGTCGGCCCACATTAACCAGCTGAAGGCGGAGTACAGCGCTCTGAGGCAGGGTCAGAGCAGCATCAGTCAGGAGATCAGCATGCTGCAGTCTGAGCAGGCCAGGCTCCTCCAGGTGAGACACTTGTGGAATAAGAGATGACACACAATGGTATTGCAGAATCAATCAGGCCATGTGTAACCAAGGCTTGTCTTAGAATAGGCAAAGACATGAAAAGAAGCGTAGTCATGACTATGAGCACTACAGCAGAATAACAAAGGGTTTGCTATCAGGGGTACAGAACCCAGAGCGCATACTTCACAATCAATGGGATTGCTGAGAGTTCTTTTGTATTGTGGAGTGTGATTGAGTAATTAAGGCTAGGTGTTTGCATTCGGAATAAAGATGAAGGTGAACCTGGGAGAGTCCGTGATGACTGTTGGATGCGGTGTTCATAGGCTGCTATATCATAATATATGATAATGTCATATGCGGCGGTCCATATGTTGTAAGCGATTGCATTTCATTTAAAATCAACTAAGTTGCATTATAAAGAGGATGTGCATGAAAACATACACGTTCACGTTTCCTACCAGGAAAACGAAATAAAATGATTCAGGTCATTTATGATTAATTAACATTATGTATTTTGGAATCAGTATCATTGCTGAAACCTTGTAGTGACATAAGGTGTGAAAATAAAATGTTATAATATTTAATAATTGCGAGAAAAAAAAAAACGGTATGAATGTGTGTGTGTCGTAGGGGTTATCAGTGCCACCTTGGATTTCAAGAATGGGATTTCTCCTCTCATGAGCAGTGTGTGTGTAGTTTGCATGTTCTCCCTGTGCTTGGTGAGTTTTCTTTAATTGATTGTCATTTCCAAATTGCCAGTACTGCATGATTGGGTGTTTGTGTGCTTGTTCCATTTGATGGGTTGGAATCTCATCCAGTTCATGCCTTAGGTTCCCTGGAATAAGCTCCAGGCCTCATGCCTACCCTATATAGGATAAGTGGTCTTAATAATAGATAGATGAAAGTTTGAGTTTGAGGAATACAAGCGTTAACCTACAGATGTGTCTTGGGGTGGTTTCCGTTTTTGCTGTTCATATTATTTCATTTAGAGGAAAGAGATACCTTAGAAAGAGCTCGTATGCTAAACAGTCTATCATGATGTTAAAAATAAAAATACACTTTTCAGCTCACATTATTTTCTGATAAGCCTCTCTGCATGTTTTTTTTTTGTCCATTTTTATTTAGTCTCGAGGAAATTCACATGCTTTTTCTACCACCTGCTCCATAACTTGGGTTACTAGGAACAGCTTGAAAAAGCATCATTGAACTTTATGTGTTGTGGGCTTTAAGATATGACCACAAACACACTGTGGGTACACTAATGATGCTCGATTAACGATGCCAGGTCTCATGTCTGTTCGTCAATACGCACATGGTGCTCTTTATTCAGTTTTCAATATTAAAGGAGACGTATTGTGCAAAATTCAGTTTTTAATCGTTTTTCGCCGTTTAAATAGGGCTGTCTGATTAAAGTAAGTGTTTATTATCTAAAGGATTTATTTCTCTTAGTTATACCAGTATAATGCATCCTCTGCTGAAGCATTTGTTAAGCACTTGCAGAAGTGTTTTTCCCAGCTCCGAAACATCTGGTTGTCTCTTCACACTTCACAAACAAGTCCTCGAAATTCTAAAAAACTTCTACCTCTAGAATTTATTTTGGTATTTCTGCTGGGCAAGGTGATGATTTCGAGAGCACAAATATAACCTGTAATAGCGTTATTTGAGGGCTGGAACAAGACACTGCTGGCAGACTGAGAGACAGATGGGACCAGCTGCCTGATCATTTAGATCAGCATTTTATGAATTCAGCCAGTGAAGTAGGATCATGCCTTCATTAGATTTTCTCAGACAGGCAATAAACATCAGACTCTATCAGTTATCAGCCTGGATGAACTGTCACCCTTAAACCCATGTGGAGCACTTGGTTATTGTTTGTCATGTTCTCTTAGGTTACTTTTATAATAAGCTGTAGATTCTTGTTTGAAGGACAGCGGAGCTGTATGGGTTTACATAAGCTGTTTTTTCTCACCTTGAAAAAAAAAAAGCTGCCACAGGTTGTGCTACTGCAGGTATGAAGCAGTGACAGGATGTGAAAAAATAAACAGTGCAATATAAACAGCTCTAAATCTGGCAGTCTTAATACCCTACTCTGCGCTAATCCCCATTCGAACCTCTGGCATGGGTCAGCTTGACATAGCATTCCGTCAAAAACGTGACCCTTCTCTTTAATGGTGTTCCTTTGGATGTCAAAACAGCTGAGTGACTGGGAGTCTGGAAAAAAAACTGATTTACAGTAAGACCATGCTTTTTAAAAAGCACTAAAATGGGTACATTTAAAACGTTAGGTTTAGCATGCTTTTCAGATTTCATAATGTTTATTCTTATCATAGAATATCAATCAAAAATCAAGAAAAAACACATTATATAAAGGTTATGAATTGATTTGCATTTCAGTGAGGAAAAGAAGTATTTGATCCTCAAGCAAAACATGACTTACAGTACAGTACTTGGTAGAGAAACCCTTGTTGGCAAGCACAGAGGTACGACATTTCATGTAGTTGGTTACCAGATTTGCACACATCTCAGGAGGGATTTTGATCCACTCTTCTTTACAGATCTTGAAAATTAAGGTGTTTTTCCTGCCGTCTGGCAACTCTGGGAGTTTCGGCTCTCTCCATAAATTTTCTATAGGATTAGTTCTGGAGACTGCCTAGGCCACTCCATGCCCTTAATGTGCTTATTTTTTAAGCAACTAAATTGTTGCCTAGCTGGTATTTTTGAGAAATTGTTATGCCGAAAAACCCATCCACGACCCATCTTCAGTGTTCTGGCTGAGGGAAGGAAGTTCTCATCTAAGATTTTACAATACATGACTCTCTTTTTTTGGGGGGGTGGGGTGGGGTGGGGGTTTCCCCCCAGATTATTCTCCCTAATTTAGTCGTGTCCAATTCCTCCCCGTCACTAGACGGCTCCCTCATTAAGCTTCAACTACTGCGGTGGGCCGCAGACTATCACGTGTTTCCTCCGACTCACGTGAAGTCACTGACGGATCTTTTCGAACTGCTCGCTCATGCACCGTTGGGGCCAGTGTAACACACTTGGAGGACAGCGCTATCTGCTCCTTCCACTTGCGTGAGCTCACAGACGCCCCTGATTGGCTGTAGAGCCGTCATTAATGTGGGAGCACTAAGTACCTCTCATCCCTCCCCGCTGAGAGAGCTCAGCCAATCAGCTCTCTCGACACCTCCGGGAACTGGAACCAGCGATCTCTGGATGATAGGGCGAGCACTTTACCACTGCGCCACTCGGAGGCAATACGTGGCCCTCTTAATGCGGAAAAGTCGCCTGTACCTTTAGGAGCTCCCAAGCATTGTGTTTCCACCTCCATGCTTGACTGTAGGGATGGTGCTCTTAGGGTTATAGTTAGCATTTTTCTTCCTCCATACACGACGGCTCAATTATGATCTTATCTGACCACCTCACTTTCTTCCAATCCTTCCCTGTTTATTGACAAACTTCAGACGGGCCTCAACATGAACCTTCTTGAGTAGAGGAACATTTCAGGCACTGCAGGATTTCAGTCCATGGCGGCGTATTGTGCTAACATTGGTTTGTTTGGTGACTGTGGTCCCAACTGCCTTAAGATCATTCACAAGCTCCTTCCATGTTGTTCTGAACTGACTTAACTCTCACTTTTCTCACTAATCCCGATTACTGTAGGTCAAATCCTGCATGGAGCTCCAGACCGAGGGCGATTGAAGGTTATTTTGTATTTTTTCTATTTGAGAATATTTGCTCCAACAGTTATCTACTTTTCACCAAGCTCCTTGCTGATGGTCTTGTAGCCCATTCCAGCCATATGCAGGTCTACAATCTTGTCCTTGATGTCATTTGACAGCTCTTTGGTCTTGCCTATGGTGGTGAGCAGTATTGTCAAGTGCATTTGCAAGAACCATCAAGTACATGATGAAACTGGTTCTTATGAAGACAGGAAAGCAAGACCAAAACGAACCTGTGCTGCAGAGAAGTTCATTTAGAGCAGTGTTTCTCAAATAGTGGGGCGTGCCCCCCGGGGGGGGGGCGTGAGGTTCCGTCAAGGGGGGCGCGTTTGACCTCGGGGAACATGCTTTTTTTCTATTTTCATTTTTTTACTGTTCTAGAATAAAGTGCAATACCACTCCACTACATTAGGGGGTGCGCAGGGAGCATTCGCTCGGTGGTGTAGGGGTTGTGTTTGCACTGAGCATCATTATTTATTATTTAAGTTGGTCCATACTTCTTTCTTTTTTATTCTCTTATACGTTAATAAGGATACAGTGTTATGCAGAGGTGTAGTTATAACAATTATATAGACAAATGATACTATTTATAGTTGTGCGGGGGGCGCAAGATGTTTTCTTCTTCCTAGGGGGGCATGACAGAAAATAAATGAGAAACACTGATTTATGGCGCTTTTCCACTGCATAGTACGGCACAACACGGTTCAGTTCAACTCACTTTTGGGGGGTTTTCCACTGGGAACAGTACCTGGTACCTGGTCCTTTTTTTAGTATCACCTCAGCCGAGGTTCCAAGCGTGCTGAACCGTTACCAAAACATGACGTGTAAACTCTGCTGGTCACTGATTGGCCGGATAAAATCGTCATTACTGCGTCACCGAACTTGCGACACGAGACACAACAGAACCGCTATATTTAGAAACAGCCAGAGAAGGATCGCACGCAAAAAAATTTTCTTTGGCTGCCATCAGCCTCTTTTGAAACAAACTCCTTCGTCTCGCTGTTAAAAACATCCACATGCCGAAAATGAAGAACACCATGCCGTCGATATGCTCCATTGTTGTGTGTTTGTTTGTGGCGCGTTTACGATGACGTCACGGCGGTAGCGGCGCCGCAACTAAACGACACGTGAGTAATCCCGCCCACTCTAAAGCGTTACTACACTGCAGTGGAAGCGCAAACCGAGCCGAACTGAGCCAAACCGAAGTGAGTTGAACTGAACCGTGTTGTGCCGTACTATGCAGTGGAAAAGAGGCATTAGAGTCACCAGCCTCAGAAATCACTAATTGATAGCACCTCAGTTTAGAGTTATAGAGCAGACACATCTTAATATCAATTTTGTCTTCTTTCAGCATTGGTTTACAATGTAGAACATACACACAGAAATGCAGGTTCATACATATCGAAATAATACATATATATTTTTCTTCTTTTTTTTTTCTTGACTTTTGGTTATCCAGGAAGATTACACAAGATGATAAGATATTTTATCTTATGAGGAGAGGAGAGGAGAGGAACGCTTTATGTTGCATCCTCCAGGATCCATGAGATAACTGAAATGTGTGTTTGGCATCAAAATGTAAAGGCATGCACGCACTCCCCTCTTGAGGATAATATAATATATTTTTTATTAGTAACTTCTTCATTTGTGATGAATAGCCAGGCCCATACTTCTTGGAACAAAGATAAGTGTTTAGGGATTTGTCCAGTGTACACAACCACATTGACTTTGTACAACATTTGAATTTGAACAAAATACTCAAGATTTGAGTAAAGTCGACTTTAAGCTTTAATTTAAGGTGTGGCATTAAAAGTGTTGCATTAACTATTTAAGAATTGCAGCCATTTAGTAATTTCAATACATCATACAGTATATCAGAATATATATATCAGAGTTTGGGTGGGTTTTCAGTAACTTTTTTGTGGCTTAGCACAAACATTTTCTTTATGACACCTTCTTCTTTCTTGATAATCATTGATAATTACAGAGGCTTAATTTGAAAAGTTGTTTTTAAAATGAATGTTAGTGGATTCCATCTTTTTCTTTGTTTTTGGATCATGCTACATATAAAGATACAGACTTGTAAAAAAAATTATTATTTAATTTTTCCCCCTTTTTAACAGCCAATTAATACCAGCATTCCACGAAACTGATTTTTTGTTACCTTTTCTATCCTACTTTAAAAATGTCAATCCATAACACCACTAAAACAACAGAATATTTCATGATCTTAAATGTAATAAGCTATCCATGAAGACCAAAAGTGCAAAAACTCATCCTCAACATTCTCTGTCCTCATCCTTCCTTTTCCCTTCTGGCAGCAGCCTTTGAAGCATTGAATCTCTAGATCCTCATATCCACAGTTGCTAGCTTGGACTTTAGAAGCTACATTCTGACCTGGCTTTTTCATCATAGCCATAAGATCGATCCTTCCCTAAAGCGCGTAGGTTTCGTTTCATCACCTCACAGCATTACTTCAGTAGTTGCTCAGGGCTTAGCTCTTGGTCCAGTCTTGTTGTTTATACACACTAAATCACTGGGCAAAGTAAATTGACTTCATGGTTACTCTTATTGCTTACTTCTTATAGGTTGCTTTAAAAAAATATTACATTGTTTGAATATTCCAAAATCAATATGTTTGATTCACTTGCTGTTTCAGTGGTTTGATTTCTTACAGTATATGCGACCTGTCATATCAAATCATGTATTACATTACATTACATTACATTACATTTTGGATGATTAAAATTTCCAGATTCCTGGTTCAATAAGCTCCCTTTTGATACCCAGGATGTTAGTGCATCGTGTCCATTTACTGAGTTTGTCATCCAAATTAAAATCCTATTATTAATAAATTTAAATGAAAATTCTGTGTTGTAGTAAGAAAGACACTGGGGTATCCCAGCTCCTCCTAAAACTAACTAAGCCAGCAGTGCAGTTTTATAATGAAAAATGCCTGTTTTTTTATTTTATTTTATCACAACTTGAATAACCACCTTGGATAGTGTTCATGGTTGTTGTTGGTCATTTGGCTGCTCCCAGGCAAAGGGTCGCCACAGCGGATTGTTCGGGCCACACATACAAGCTTATCACAGGTTTGATGCCGTTCCTCCCAACTCTCCCATTTTATCTGGGCTTGGGACCGACACTGCATCGGTCCAGTGGCTGGAGTTTGAGCACTGGCTATGAATTCACTGGCTATGACACATTTGCAAAATCCGTCAAGGACCACAATGAAACTGGCTCTCATGAAGGCCGTCCCAGGAGGACGAGACCAAAACCTACCTCTGCTGCAGACGAGAAGTTCATTTAGAGTTATCAGCCTGAAAAATGACCAATTAACAGCAGCTCAGATTAGAGGCGTTATGAAGTCTTTACAGAGCAGAAGTAGCAGAAACATCTCAATATCAACTGTTCAAAGGAGATTAATGCATTTTTGGATGCCTTCAGCATTCCTTTACAATGTAGAAAGAAATAAACATCAGGAACCATCATGGAGTTAGAAAGTGATCTAAAACTTTTGAACGGTAGTGTATATCCAAAATAAAATGCCAGCAACTCAAAACACACAATGTTATTTTTTCAGGTGATGCATTTGGATTAATTCAGTGTCAAGTCATATTCTCGCTGCAGTCCAACCATGCTCCAGTTACTAGTTTAGATTCTGTTGGATATGTTCTGCTTGGTCCGGGTTCAGTGCTCTCACTTGCCCAAATGAATCACACTGAAGTGGAAAATGTATGAGGGGTATGTATGATTCAGACAGACTGCATACAGTGGTGTGACAAACTATTTGCCCCCTTCCTGATTTCTTATTCTTTTGCATGTTTGTCACACTTAAATGTTTCTGCTCATCAAAAACCGTTAACTATTAGTCAAAGATAACATAATTGAACACAAAATGCAGTTTTTAAATGAAGGTTTACGTTATTAAGGGAGAAAAAAACTCCAAATCTACATGACCCTGTGTGAAAAAGTGATTGCCCCCCTTGTTAAAAAATAACTTAACTGTAGTTTATCACACCTGTGTTCAATTTCTGTAGTCACCCCCAGGCCTGATTACTGCCACACCTGTTTCAATCAAGAAATCACTTAAATAGGAGCTACCTGACACAGAGAAGTAGACCAAAAGCACCTCAAAAGCTAGACATCATGCCAAGATCCAAAGAAATTCAGGAACAAATGAGAACAAAAGTAATTGAGATCTATCAGTCTGGTAAAGGTTATGAAGCCATTTCTAAAGCTTTGGGACTCCAGCGAACCACAGTGAGAGCCATTATCCACAAATGGCAAAAACATGGAACAGTGGTGAACCTTCCCAGGAGTGGCCGGCCGACCAAAATTACCCCAAGAGCGCAGAGACAACTCATCCGAGAGGCCACAAAAGACCCCAGGACAACATCTAAAGAACTGCAGGCCTCACTTGCCTCAATTAAGGTCAGTGTTCACGACTCCACCATAAGAAAGAGACTGGGCAAAAATGGCCTGCATGGCAGATTTCCAAGGCGCAAACCACTTTTAAGCAAAAAGAGCATTAAGGCTCGTCTCAATTTTGCTAAAAAACATGTCAATGATTGCCAAGACTTTTGGGAAAATACCTTGTGGACCGACGAGACAAAAGTTGAACTTTTTGGAAGGTGCGTGTCCCGTTACATCTGGCGTAAAAATATCACAGCATTTCAGAAAAAGAACATCATACCAACAGTAAAATATGGTGGTGGTAGTGTGATGGTCTGGGGTTGTTTTGCTGCTTCAGGACCTGGAAGGCTTGCTGTGATAGATGGAACCATGAATTCTACTGTCTACCAAAAAATCCTGAAGGAGAATGTCCGGCCATCTGTTCGTCAACTCAAGCTGAAGCGATCTTTCGTGCTGCAGCAGGACAATGACCCAAAACACACCAGCAAATCCACCTCTGAATGGCTCAAGAAAAACAAAATGAAGACTTTGGAGTGGCCTAGTCAAAGTCCTGACCTGAATCCTATTGAGATGTTGTGGCATGACCTTAAAAAGGCAGTTCATGCTAGAAAACCCTCAAATAAAGCTGAATTACAACAATTCTGCAAAGATGAGTGGGCCAAAATTCCTCCAGAGCGCTGTAAAAGACTCGTTGCAAGTTATCGCAAACGCTTGATTGCAGTTATTGCTGCTAAGGGTGGCCTAACCAGTTATTAGGTTCAGGGGGCAATTACTTTTTCACACAGGGCCATGTAGGTTTAGATTTTTTTTCTCCCTAAATATTAAAACCCCTCATTTAAAAACTGCATTTTGTGTTTACTTGTGTTATATTTGACTAATAGTTAAATGTGTTTGATGATCAGAAACATTTTGTGTGACAAACATGCAAAAGAATAAGAAATCAGGTGGGGGGCAAATAGTTTTTCACACCACTGTATGTAAAAGCACTGTTAGAAACTGTGGCACTGTCTGTCTGACAACACTTGGTCCAGAATATAAAAGCATCCAGTATCACCAGTATCACAACCATGGCGAACAGATTTGATCCAGTTACCAGCTCAGAGCCCACCTATCTCCAAACTCTTAATCATCACCAACAGTCCATGCAGCCCACAAAGCTTAAAATATTCACATGATTTTTAGAAAGCAAATCAACTACTAGGTCATACAGATTCCTCTTCACACAACAGATTGCTGAGCCTGCTCAAAGTCTCATACGAGCTCCGGCTATTTCCACACTTCACGACTTTCCATTTGCTGGCCAATTTCATGTAATAAATCTCTTCTATGGAGCATTATGAATACCGCTTCCCTGCTTAATCACATACCCTCCTATGTTTTCTCTAATTTATCCCTTAACTGCCGTCACTTGACTCACTTCCTGTAAAACACACATTAAATTAAGGATATTTTGTAGGATTTTAGGTGGTGCGGTGGTGTAGTGGTTAGTGGTCGCCTTGCACCTCCAGGGTCTGGGTTCGATTCCCCGGCCAAGCTCGGTTCCCGTCTCTGTGTGCATGGAGTTTGCATGTTCTCCCCGTGCTTGATGGGTTTCCTCCGGGTACTCCGGTTTCCTCCCACAGTCCAAAGATACAGTATGCAGGTTAGGCTAATTGGCGTTCCTAAAATTGCCCGTAGTGTGTGATTGGGTGTGTGAGTGTGTGTGTGTGTGTGTGCCCTGCGATGGATTGGCACCCTGTCCAGGGTGTACCCCCCCCCTAGTGCCCGAAGTCTCCTGGGATAGGCTCCAGGTCCCCCGCGACCCTGAACACAGGATTAAGCGGTATAGAGAATGAATGAATGTAGGATTTTTTTTTTAGACACTTGTCAGCCATGGAATAAAAAAAAACACGAAAAAAAAAACATTATAACCACCTACTGTAGGTTTTAGGTTCCCCCTGTCCATGTTTAACCAAGAAGTCAAGGGGATTCCACAATCTTATGGATGATAAAGGGAGAGCTTTTTGTTGCATCCCACAGGATCCATGGGGATAACTGATGTGTGTGTTTGGCATCAAAATGTGAAGGCATGCACCCACTTCATTTTCATCATTTGTTATTTTGTAACCAGCAACACGATATACAGTCAGGCCCATAATTCTTGGAACAAATATAAGTATTTGGGGATTTGTGCATGAAGTCAAGACTTTAAACTTTAATTCAAGGGGTTTGACAAAAGTGTGGGATGCTGAGATGGCTTTGGGTCATCGCAGCATGGCTTTGCAGGCCCTCTGGTGGGGGTGATACAGTATACAGTACTGTAAGTTGCTGGTGTCGAGGTGCTTTGGGTTGCGGGGTGAGTTTCCTTTTCAAGCTCATGGCTATAGTCCAGTAATTTTAGACTGATTGTTTGCAGCTCTGGTTCATGTTCAGAAAACTGACCTACAGTCCATTATTTTGTTAGAAAAGTTTACTGGCTTTGCTACAGTCATTTTTGAGTGCTTTGTTCAATCTGCTGCAATAATAAATGGGTTCCCCAGTCTTCCTCTTGACAACTTGTTATATATATATATATATATATATATATATATATATATATATATATATATATATATACTGTATGCTGGCTGAGGGTAGTAACCTCATAACAAAGCGCAGAGGTTTGAACACACACACATAAGAAAAGACCATGACTAAATATCATATGATGAACAACATTCTTAGCAATGCATAATATTCCTTATAGAGAGAAAATATCATTCTTGCACTGTATTTCAAACTCTACTGAGACTTGTGTTATTAGTGACTCGTGACTGTTATTGTAAATGTACTGTAGGATTTCCAAAAAAATCGGTTCCAGAGTATAAGGAATTCATCAATCCAAATATGCAAATGTTTCTTCTTATGCAGAGTAATTTGCATTCTGCTGTGCACATACTTAAGCCAACAGTAAGATTTTCGAAAGTATTCAACTACACTGTCTGGGCCAAAAAAAAGGAAAAAACATGTCAGTTTAAGAATGGTCAAAAGATTAGCTTGCACCCAGCGAAGATAGCATTACTGTACAATTACTGGATTTTAAGTTAAGAATTTTTAGGGATAAAATGTCATCAGTGATCATATAAATAAATGCTTGGTAAAGTTGCACTGTTAAAAATCTACAGTAGAAATCAAAGCTCTATTTCTATAATAGTGAAAGTAAGAGCACTTGTTTATGCATACAATGTGATGAGAAATCAACGGATAGGGATGAAACCGCTGTGTGGCCATCAGAAACCACTTGTTGGTGAAACTAAGATTCAAACATGGGTAAGTTAGTGGCTAATCGCCTGTCTTCTTTGTTGTGTTTTTAACTACAGTGGAACCTCGGATTTTGTTTTTAAAAAAAGGAATATATTATGTGAGCCTTAAAGACAAAAGATAAATGAAGGCAGATGTTTGGAAATCTCTACTATAGCAAATTACAGGTTGGATTTGGGACCCGTCCTGTAAGACTGATTAATGCTAGTTACAGTAATTATAAGAGCGGGCTCATTAGAAAAAAACACCACAGGTTTCCCCCTGCCGACTCAGTCACCATGCAGCGCTCTGTCACCCAGTGAGAAACCTTTTCTCTAAAACTCCACCCTTTTGCCCTTTAGTTGGTGAACCGGAAAGAAATTCAGTGGCTGATTCATCAATCAGTCGCATGCTGAAAACAATCTGCGCTGTCACTTTGGCATCTCCGTGCACTTGATATTAATGACAAATAAATACAGTGGTGTGAAAAACTATTTGCCCCCTTCCTGATTTCTTATTCTTTTGCATGTTTGTCACACTTAAATGTTTCTGCTCATCAAAAACCGTTAACTATTAGTCAAAGATAACATAATTGAACACAAAATGCAGTTTTTAAATGAAGGTTTACGTTATTAAGGGAGAAAAAAAACTCCACATCTACATGGCCCTGTGTGAAAAAGTGATTGCCCCCCTTGTTAAAAAAATAACTTAACTGCGGTTTATCACACCTGAGTTCAACTTCTGTAGTCACCCCCAGGCCTGATTACTGCCACACCTGTTTCAATCAAGAAATCACTTAAATAGGAGCTACCTGACACAGAGAAGTAGACCAAAAGCACCTCAAAAGCTAGACATCATGCCAAGATCCAAAGAAATTCAGGAACAAATGAGAACAAAAGTAATTGAGATCTATCAGTCTGGTAAAGGTTATAAAGCTATTTCTAAAGCTTTGGGACTCCAGCGAACCACAGTGAGAGCCATTATCCACAAATGGCAAAAACATGGAACAGTGGTGAACCTTCCCAGGAGTGGCCGGCCGACCAAAATTACCCCAAGAGCACAGAGACGACTCATCCGAGAGGCCACAAAAGACCCCAGGACAACATCTAAAGAACTGCAGGCCTCACTTGCCTCAATTAAGGTCAGTGTTCACGACTCCACCATAAGAAAGAGACTGGGCAAAAACGGCCTGCATGGCAGATTTCCAAGGTGCAAACCACTTTTAAGCAAAAAGAACATTAAGGCTCGTCTCAATTTTGCTAAAAAAACATCTCAATGATTGCCAAGACTTTTGAGAAAATACCTTGTGGACCGACGAGACAAAAGTTGAACTTTTTGGAAGGTGCGTGTCCCGTTACATCTGGCGTAAAAGTAACACAGCATTTCAGAAAAAGAACATCATACCAACAGTAAAATATGGTGGTGGTAGTGTGATGGTCTGGGGTTGTTTTGCTGCTTCAGGACCTGGAAGGCTTGCTGTGATAGATGGAACCATGAATTCTACTGTCTACCAAAAAATCCTGAAGGAGAATGTCCGGCCATCTGTTCGTCAACTCAAGCTGAAGCGATCTTGGGTGCTGCCGCAGGACAATGACGCAAAACACACCAGCAAATCCACCTCTGAATGGCTGAAGAAAAACAAAATGAAGACTTTGGAGTGGCCTAGTCAAAGTCCTGACCTGAATCCTATTGAGATGTTGTGGCATGACCTTAAAAAGGCAGTTCATGCTAGAAAACCCTCAAATAAAGCTGAATTACAACAATTGTGCAAAGATGAGTGGGCCAAAATAACTCCAGAGCGCTGTAAAAGACTCGTTGCAAGTTATCGCAAATTCTTGATTGCAGTTATTGCTGCTAAGGGTGGCCCAACCAGTTATTAGGTTCAGGGGGCAATTACTTTTTCACACAGGGCCATGTAGGTTTGGATTTTTTTTCTCCCTAAATAATAAAACCCCTCATTTAAAAACTGCATTTTGTGTTTACTTGTGTTATCTTTGACTAATAGTGAAATGTGTTTGATGATCAGAAACATTTAATTGTGACAAACATGCAAAAGAATAAGAAATCAGGAGGGGGGCAAATAGTTTTTCACACCACTGTAAAGTCTGTACTTCATTTTTTCTTCAAACCCTGATACATAATTAAACCAACATTACAATTTTCATGCTCCTCATCACTGATCAAATGGTCTGCATTAATTGGAAATGTTAGAATTTTTAGGATTGCTACATATTTCTTTTTCCCTCAAGCTTTCTGTTTCACTCTTTGGTCTGCGTTGACAGCAAAATGAGATTCTGCAATTCTGCACTTTCGAGGATTTTTCAAGTGAAGCAGTAAGTGTTGCAAACTGATAGAGAATATTTTGTGCATGTCGAAATTATTTCGGTTACATGAATTTTGTGTGTTTTTTGCAAAAAAGCTTTAACTGCATCGCCCACAGTTTTGGCACAAATCAGGCTGCAGTTCTATTTGTGGAATATACTGTACAGTATATCTTGTGTATATATATATATATATATATATATATATATATATATATATATATATATATATATATATATATATATATATATATATATGATTTTATAGTGAGTCAAACAGATATTAACGGCAGCAAATTATGTCGAGGAATAAGTGTGGAGTTTTTGTTGCACACAAAACCTTGTTAATTACAATGATGGTTGAAGATCATTGATGGAAACGTATTTGTAAACGAGATGTAAACGAGTTTGTCAACTTATATTCTGATGGCCACACAGGTATATTTGCCCACACTTTTTGAAAATCTGTTCGGTAGAACGACACCATCCGCAATCTATGAATTAGTAGCGACCAGTTTCCTCTCGTGCTACCGCTCTCGTGCCTATTTATTCTCCTACCGCAAAGGCAATCTGAGAGCCAGTAAATGTAATGGATGCCAGCTGCCATAAAAAGAATAAGAAGGGCGCACTGACTGGTTGCACATGCTCTGCAGAGATACACAGTTTCACACGGTGAACAGGTTCTTCTTTGAAAAACACAAGATGGTTAACCCTAAAAACTCGGGTGGTACGGAACATTAGGGTTAGGGTTAGGGTTAGTGTGTGTAACCCTAACCCTAAGTTTTACTGGTATGGGAATATATGAATGATATCAAAAAATGCCCGTAGTGTGTGAAGGACAGTGTGAGTGTGACTGTGTGTATGAGTTTGTGCCCTCTTACAGATTGGCACCCCGTCCAGGGTACTAACCACACGATAAAATGGTATAAATGATGAGGGATTGCTTGAGTAAGAAACAACCACCAAAAATGTGAACTTGGGAATCGGTGCATTTCTTTGACTGTGTGACCCTTCTTTTTTTTTTTTTTCTTGCTCAATCATGAAATAAAATTCAGTTCATCATATTGCATACTGTTGGTTGTGCTAAAAAAAAAAAAAAAAAGATATAACGCTATATCTTGACTAGATATGTATTAATTAAAACATAGTAATGTAAAAAATGCACTGGTTTTTAAGAGCTATGTGCTCTGACGAACAGTGCTGTATTTTTTTGTTTATTTTGTTTATTTCCACATTGTTCAATTCCGATTTTTTTCTGGTCAGATTAGATTTGCCTCTCATGACAGTTCACATTCATAATTACTAGCGATTTTTATCTGACTCTAATATGCACACATCACATCTGTCCTCAAAGATTGGAATCGAAATGTTTTTCTCACCAAACATCTGGGTTAAAACACGTGATGAGTTCGTGTGACCACTTGTTCATTTCAAACAATGGATGATACTTTAGCAAAAATATGCTTGGGGTTTTGCTCTAGAGGATGGCAAGCAGTTTGAGTTTGTCGGCTGTATTTGTTGAGGTCCAGAAGAAGGAAGAAAGCCATCAAGCGCCCTATGCATGTGCAGAAGCAAAAATTCACATGAATTCCTACTGTATCTGCCCATTCTCATTCAAGTTCGCATGAGCACGTCTCGGGTATGTATCTGATCTACAGTAGGACCACATATGAAAGTGGCTCAGATCCAAACTGAAAAGCGTTCAGATAATCTGATCTGTGTCACTACAGGCCGATAATGTAAACATAGCCATAATGTCGTATTAAGAGTAAAAAGTATTTGGTGAAAAGATACTCAAGTACTGAGTAAATGTTTCAATAATGTCTGGTTGATTTTTTTTTTTTTTTAGAAATTATAATTATATATTAGTGTATATATGCTGAAGTGTGTGTCTGTTTTGGCAGATAGAGAATACACCGCAGCATGAAGCTGTTCTTTTGCCACCGAAATATGCTTGGTATATGATGACAGGGACGCATCATATTTTTTAGGATGCATTAAAATGTACAACACGTGTGATGGCGATTAATTCTGTACTGAAATATACTTATATATTTCATAGACTGTTAAAGTAACATTATATGTACAATTAAAGTTAACGCAACATGAAAAAAGCATTCTACTGTATACTCACCGCAAGATTGTACACTAAACGCATGATCCCACTAGTAGCAGCATGGATTTATGGAAGACCAGATTGGTCAAACAAAGTCATTTGATCATTGTTGCTATGTTTGATTGGTGAAACACACTCATGTGGTAGTAAAAGTAAAAAGTATGCTGCAGTAAAACTACTCATAGAAGGAAATTTTTTTCATAAGTAATTGTAAATGTAACTCGTTACTAACCACCTCTGGCTATAACATTCTCCAAAAACTCTTTAAACACATCTAGACCGCTTGCAGCAGCCGCTGTGTCGCACAGTAAGTGCACGTGATCATTCTTCACTGATCACACGACAGAAAGAAGCATCATTACGATGTGCAAACTATAGCATGTATGTTTAAAGCTTATATAATAAGGTTATATAACAGTTTTCAAATTAAATATTTTGTTAAAGACAACCTTGTGAGTCAGAGAATAACAACGTTTATCACGTTCTTTTGTGAAGCCCTTGTTTCAGACACGAACGCACTAAAAGTTCAGTCAAAATAATGTATTCATACTTGATAATATCACTGCAGCAGGAGCATGATAAGGTCATGATATCAGCACAGATGGAGAGGAAGTGCTTTAATATCCGAGAACTAACATATAATGGTTATGCCGTGTTAAAATAAAAACATCTACGATATCCTCTCGTGCTTTGTCTCAGTAATGACTTCAAATGTCATCTATTAATCCTGGACATTTCCTGTTTTAAAATGACATTTGGTAATAAGAGTAAGGCCTAATAGACTGTAGAGTTCACATCAGAGGCTTACGATCACTCATGCTTGAAAGTTTGAAAGTTTTGATAGATTTATTCCATTTCCACCGACGCTGTTGTGTTCATTAATCTTCCCTTCTCCAGCAAGCATCAGCTTTTTTTTTTTTTTTTTTTCGTAAGTGGGCACCATGTTCCACACTCAGATGCCCACTACGTAAAGACGATTATTGATGATATGGAAGTCTGCAGGAAAATAGCACTGAATTTGTCGATGATTAATGGAGACAACTCGGTCAGCGAGCCAGCGTGTTTTAAATAATGTTCACGCAGCAGGCATCAGCGCCCTGCTCGATGCAGCTGATCGTCCATTTAAAGAGCAGACTGGGCAGCAGAAATCAAAGCAGGCTTTATCTTGCAGCAAAGCGCCGGCTGAGTGTTCAGGCCTGAATTATAAGTGAAATGTATGAATCCAGCTCCAGTTATTTATGCAGCACTTGAAGACCCAGATCACAGTACAAACAGGACCGGTGCTTCAAGATGAGTGTAAAATTTGTGAACTGGTTGGAGTTTAAATAATGTTTAAATAATTTTAAACAATACAATCAATCCTAAAACATTGTATTATTTTTTTTTTTTACTTTTATTAACTTGGCTTTTTTTTTTTTAATAAACTTTTTTTATTAAAAGTGAGAAGCTCAGCACACCAATTTAGATTTCATATGAAAATACATAAACCTGAAAAAGAGTCTTATTCTAAAATGCAAAATTGTTAAGATATTGCAACATGAATTTGACATGATTACGGACACTACAGATTATTATTTATTTATTTATTTTTATTATTTTTTTTTTTTTACCAAAAACCACCCTGGAATTTTAATGGTATATCAGTTAATAATTATTGGGCAGATTACAAAAAGTAATTTTAACTGAACTAACTATAGTTTTCTATGATTCTATGTTTTATGGTCACATACTGTACAGTACTGTATAACATACTGTAAGGTGTGTGTCTAATTTGGAGCATTTAAACAAAACCACCAGAAATTTGGGGAAAAATCCTTCACTTTGCACGGGATGCTTTAATTTTTTTTACGGCTCATATGCTTCTATAATTCGTATTTAAAATCTTTACTGTTTGAAGCGGAAAGAAAGGCCATTTTTGAGGCACATATAAAATCATCTCTCTGAAACGACTAAAGTTATTATAATTTTTTAGGAAATTAAGATCGGTCACTTCCATGTTGCATGAACTTTAGAAGTAGCTTATTTGACCATGCACATTTTTTGAGTATTTTATTCATAGCGATCATTTTTAATGGAATCATTTTATTCGGCCTGATCATCTGTCATCATCTGCACCTGTTTCTCACTGGTTCATGCCTTAAATTAGGCTTTTTTTTTTTATACTTGAATGTTTTGTTGTGGCGGCGCGGTGGTGTAGTGGTTAGCACTGTCGCCTTGCACCTCCAGGGTCTGGGTTCAATTCCCTGGCCAGGCTCGATTCCCGTCTCTGTGTGCATGGAGTTTGCATGTTCTCGCCGTGCTTGGTGGGTTTCCTCCGGGTACTCCGGTTTCCTCCCACAGTCCCAAAGTTCCCAAATTGCCAGTAGTGTGTGATTGGGTGTGTGAGTGTGTGTATGTGTGTGTGCCCTGCGATGGATTGGCACCCTGTCCAGGGTGTACCCCGCCTAGTGCCCGAAGTCTCCTGGGATAGGCTCCAGGTCCCCCGCGACCCTGAACACAGGATTAAGCGGTATAGAAGATGAATGAATGAATGAATGTTTTGTTGTTCACTGTGCCTCAGGAAACCTCAAGGCTACTACTCGTCAGGACCGCATTAAAATACAAGATCTGGTCCTTTGGGAGCAAAATATGCAGAAAAGAGGTGTGGCTCAAGACTTTTGTACTGTAGTGTACAGTATGTTTATACACACCTACTGTATGTGGCTCCTCTCTAAATCGTTGCCACAAAGTTTGAAGCACACATTTGTCTAGATTGTATTTCTATCCCGAAATATGAGATTCCACTTAAACTAAAACCTGACCTGAACTGTTCAGTGCCACTGTTCACAAAACAAGATCCATTAAGACATACCTGGTATGAACTTGAAACTGTGCATAAAATATACTGTATGTTTATAACCTAGGCTGCCTAAGACCATGAGGTTGGTTTTTGCGTTTGCTAGACACAATATCATAATATGATAGCACACTTTCAACATCCTCTTTTACAATTTGGTCATCTTTCAGTTTCCATGCACTAGGCAGCTCTCCCCTGGTTAGAGTGAGTGCTAGCATGTGCTTCCTCTGAGACCAGATATCTTCCCTGTTCCACACCAATACCTATGATTGACTAGTGTCATTCTGATTGACACACAAGTGAGAGAGACCTTCTTTGTTCAGAAAATGCTATGTGTACAGTACTGTACATGGAGGGCCTTAAGCGCAAATGTTCCCACAGTATGCTCACTGTCAACTTCAACAAAAAATGGAACTGCAAAACATGAATTCCGCTGCCCTTGCACTAGTCTTCAGGAGAACGTTATAACTTTATTTTTGAAAGTTTGTCTTTTCCTTTCAAAAGTTGCTGTAAAAGTTAATGTCTTGAACGCTGCCGTCATCTAACTCTGTGTAGAAATCAATTTTGCCTGTGAAATGGCAAAAAAGCAGCAGTGGTCTGTTAAAAGGGATTCTGAGTTCCTTGTGGCTTATTTTTATTATTATATGATACCAGTATGATCAAGTATGTGGCAGAAATGTATGTAAGTCAGACAGGTTTTTTTTTTCATTACAATTTGCTCTGCAAAATTTTTTTTACAATAATAAAATAATGAATTAAACTATAGACCACCTCATTGAACCAGAACAAGGAGGCGTGTCTATCAGCTTTTCAGTCATGTGTTTGGATGGTTTGGTTTGGCACAAACACTGGGCCGGACAGTGTTCTCATCCTCTGAGCAGGACAGTGTCTTTGCTGCTACTTACAGTACAAGGGACGTTTACTGTTTCTCCTCCCACTACCTCAACTCGTTACCTCATTACCTCATTACAAAGTGTGTATTGTAATGTCATGTTGTTGCATAGTCACATTGTCGCTCTTGTTAGCACATTTGCACGTGCACTTTAGATAGTTTTATAGATAGTTTTCTGTTAACTTAAAATGCCAATCTGTCTTGACTCAGCTATCCAGCTAATTAGGTTTCTTAGTAAGAAAGTCCGTTTCTGTTCATTTATGTTGTCAGTTTATGTTATATATTGGAACGTTGTTTCGTTTCACTGTGTATGTACTAAACTGTATATGGTTGAAGTGACAATAAAAGGCTGCTTGGCTTGACTTGACTTGACTCACTTTTAGATGCGATTCAGAATGTGATGCAGCATGAAGCCGTCTCATATCTCCAGGTTTCCCATTTGGATCCTGAGCTCCATTTACTTTTGTCTTTTGTTCTCGCCGTGATTGAACGTGTCCATTCTTTGAAGTTCTATGGTTTCCTTCCACGTTCCGGAAACATGCTGGGAGACAAACTGGCAACCATAAATTGCCTCTGGGTGTGAATATGTGTGTGGATGGTGCCCTTCAATGAGCTGGAATCAGTGCCTGGATACTCCCACCTCCCACTGTGTGTTACAGTACTGCAACACTGCCCAGAAAAAAAAAAAAAAAAAAGAGGTCAATGAAGGTGACGGAATTGATGAGAACAGCAAGTTTCTCTAAAATCACTGACTCGGTATGAGATTGATGAGAGAATTAGGCTACAATCTAAATTAGGCTAAATAATATATAGATGGGCGGCATCGGTGACTTAGGGGTTAGCACTGTCACTTTGCACCTGCAGGGTCCAGATTAGATTCCCGCCTCGGGGTCTGTGTGCATGGAGTTGGATTTGGTGGGTTTCGTCCTTGTACTCCGGTTTTCTCCCACATGCAGATTAGTCTAACTGGCAAATTGCCTGTACTGTAGTATGTGAATGCATGTGTTAATGTTGATCAGAGGTCCTACCATGGTTCTAAAAATGGTAATAAATACACCGGTCACCACTGGCCTCCAAAAGTTACCATTGGTTTCCAGAAGTTTGGATGGACTACATACAGTAGATGAGAGATGAACAGCATTAAACTATACATGTGTGTTTTGGTTGCAGGAATGCATTAAGAATAGTATGTACATAAATAAATAAAAATATAAATGAATAAATGAATGAATGTACATTTTGTATTCATATCGTTTTTTTTCTTAAATCTCTTAACCTTGCAAGTCGTTTCTTTTCATATTTTTGACATCCTGCAAAAATCTATGATTTTTCTATTAACTATTAAACACTTAACAGATAATAAAGATGTCTCTTGTGCCTGAATAAAACCAGAAGCTTTCAAGTGTTTTTTTTTCTTCCTTTGTTGCGTTCTCACTCCAGCTGTTGTCAGAGACTCAGATCAACATGATGAAGGTTGTGAACTCTCTGCGAGATGTGCTTGACTCCGTGCATAAGGACGGCGGCAGCGAGAGGGGGCTGCTGAAAGCGGATCTGCTTCAGAGGGCTCCGGTGCGCAGCAGTATCCGGCCCAGAGGCTGCTCCAGAGGAGACGGTAATGAAAAACCCTTATTCCCTCGCTGTCTTAAAGTGGCCAGTCGGCCATAATGAGCCTTGTCGCCTTATACCCTGTAGCCTTCCCTTAGGCTGTTCCTTTCTCTTGGCAGTCTCTCTGAGTGACTAATGCTATTCAGAGGCAGCATGTGAAAGAAGACACATGTCATGTCTACTGTGTTAAGATGATAAATGATAATGTTATGCTTTTTTTTGCCCTTCTTCTCTCGAGGCTCCCATCCGAGAGACTGCAGTGATATCTATGCCAGTGGACAGCGCGAAGATGGGATCTATTCTGTGTTTCCTATTCACTTCCCCTCAGGCTTTCAGGTTTACTGTGACATGAGCACTGACGGAGGTGGCTGGACGGTGAGTCATCTTCTTGAAGGCCAGGGTTTCCCCTTGTCAAAACCGAATATTCAGCACATTTAGGCTTTTTAACTTTTGAATCGTCTGGACTTTTGCTGCAGGGTAGTGCTTAATGAAGGACAGGAACTGGAACTGAATTGCTTAGTTTCACATATCTTGAAGTCTGTATCTAGTGTCACTAATATGGACTTGAGTGGGCCATGTAGAAATCCGGCAGCACTTTGGCTTAGTTATGGATGGCGTAGCACTATCGCGTAACATGTCCAGGGTTGGGAAGTAAATCTTGCCTACAGTCTGTGTGTGGAGTTTACATGTCCTCAGTGTGTTTCCTCCAGGTTCCAAAGACATACATTGTCGTCAGATTGGCATTTCCACATCGCCCTGCTATGTGTGTGTGCACGAATATTGAGGTCTTCAGCAACATGCATGTGAAACGACATTCAGAGTACCCTTAAACATCCCCCGAAAAAGCTACTAAAGGCACAATTTTTGGGGCTGATATTTATTTACTCACTCACTCATCGTCTATACCGCTTTATCTTGTATTCAGGGTTGCGAGGGATACACCCTGGACAAGGTGCCAATCTATTGCAGCGCACACACATGCACACATTACGGACGCCAGTTAGCGTAATCTGCAGATCTTTGGACTGTGGGAGGAAACCGGAAGTACACGGGGAAACCCACCAAGTACGGGGAAAACATACAAACAACATGCACACAGAGACGGGACTTGAACCTGGTCGAGGTTTAAACCTGGACCCTAGAGGTTTACGCTTTGGCTTAGTGGTTAGGCTCACACCGTCATGGTATCCCCGGGTTTGAATCTCAGATTGCATGTTCTCCATATGGTCGGTGGGTTTCCTCTGTGTACTGAGATGTTTTGGAGATAAAGTCAGAGAGGCCAGATTGAGGTGGTTTGGACATGTTCAGAGGAGAGATGGTGAATATATCGGTAGAAGGATGCTGAGGTTGGAACTGCCAGGCAGGAGGTCTAGAGGAAGACCAAAGAGGAGATTTATGGATGCAGTGAGAGAGGACATGAAGTTAGTTGGTGTGAGAGAAGAGGATGCAGAGGATAGGGTTAGATGGAGGCAGATGATTCGCTGAAAGGGAACAGCCGAAAGACAAAGAAGACGACTTTGGTTTCCTCTAACAAAGTGATGCGTCGTAGGCTGAATTTAATTTCCAGATTGTACATTGCACAGTGTATGACTACGTATTCTACTGTATGTGCTCTGTAATGGCTTAGCACCCTATCCAAGGTTTAACCTGTTTTGTGCCCTAAGCTCCCTTGGATAGGCTCCAGGCCCCCTGCGACCCCACACAGGATAAGCTGCACAGTTGGATAGATGAACGAAAGAACATGTTAAATATCAGGATTCAGCAGTAGGTTCCTATTTAAATTTAAGTATAGTCATATTGACTAAAGATTATCCCCAAGCCTAATCTCTTCTATTAAAGCATGTGTTTAGATGATACTTTATTTTATTTTATCCAAGGTCATGTGCACTTGATCGAGTATATTTTTAAAATCTATTCTTTTGCACACAAACCAAGTTCACTGAAAATAGACCCTATGGAAAACACTGTACAGGGTGAAGATACTTAGAAAATTCTACTATTCCTCAGCATTGTCATGTGTCCTTTTTTTTTTTTTGTATGAGAGACTTTTCGCTGTATTTTCTTATAGAGATTTTTTTTAGAACAAATCAATACACATAGTTTTTTTTTTATCTTGAATACAGTAATATATATATATATAGGAGGGAATAGGATAATGTTATTGAGGAAAATGGGAAAAGGAAAGGGTTTTAAGAATGGAGGAAGGAAAGAAGGGGAGGAACGAAGTGTGGGTGTGTACATGTGGTACCACACTGCAAATTATCTGACACTTGCCATGATTTAAAATCTGACTTTCAGACATGATAGATAATTTGCCTTGTTTTAAAAATTACTTACTTGTTTTTAATACTTGATTTTATATCATAATCTTAAACTGAGCATGAGTATATCATTTTGTCTTTATTAGTCCAGAAATCCTAAATTGGATAGAATAGCTCTTAAAATAAGCTAAATTAGTTATTTCACCAGACGTCTCACAAAATAAAACTTCTTTTAAGATTCTTTGACAAATTCAAAGATTTGTTTGCTCAGTTTGCTTGATTTAAAAATCTTATTTCAAGATTTCTTACCAAGTAAAATTTACTTGCTGCATGGACAGATAATTTCACTAGTTTTAGGTAATTTTTTTATCAAATGTAGTAATTGTTTCTTATTTTTAGACTAACAATTTTTGCAGTGCAGAGGCAGTGCCCAGCTTGCATGTGGGCACTCGGCTGGCGAGTCATGGCGGCAGGTAGAGTGGCATAGTAGACCCACATGGGCAGCAGCTCCTGCAGGCTCACCAACGCCGCTCTCGTAGTCGCTGTTAACCGGCCACGCCCAGCTCTTCTTGGGTGTGAAGAGCTCTTCTTTTTCCTCTTTGGCGGCGGGATTGCAAAGGCTGGCAGTGCCAAAGGCTGCTTGTGCAGTCCTTTAGCGGCTGTCTGTGTGACGATCGAACGACAATGCTTAGTCCACCTAAAAAGTCATAGCGGGATGTTGCATCGCTCCACTCACGTGCCACTCTCGTGTTCAGCATCTGCCACACATTCTCCTTGCACCCAAGCTCCGGACCTTGAGCTGCGATTCGCGGCAACGCTTTTATAGAGCAGTGCAAGCCTGAGATCCATTAACAATCATCTTCAACCAGCCGTGCCCGCTCTATCGACTTAGAGAGGGGCAAAAAAAGATTTAGGCACATAAAGTACAGTTGTCACACTGTCATTTGGTTCAACTGTATAGGGTATAAATACCTGTTTTTGGAAATCCTGTATTTTGTTGCTAATTATTAAAAATGTAAGAGTAGAGCACATCCATGGCTCAGTCTAGAGCAGCCCATGAACTACAATTTGGCGGGTGATTAAGTCATTACAGTATAAGGGACTGTAAAATGAACCACATCAACTTTATATCCCTGTACAAGCCTTATACTACAGTATATGAGAGTGGGTATTTATAATACGTTTGGCAGACTTTTTCCTATTTGAAAACATTGATTAAGTTTAAACTTGTATGCCAATCCATTGCAGGACGCACACACACAATCACACACTGCAGGCAACTTGGGAACACCAGTTAGCCTAAACTGCATATATTTTGACTATGGATGGAAACTGGAGAACCCAGAGGAAACCCACCAAGCACAGGGAGAATATGCACACTCCAAGTAGTGGGAATTGAACCCAGACTGGAATCGAACTCTGACGATGCAAGATGACAGAGCTAACCACTAAGCCACCGTGCTGCTTAAACATAAACAGTGAGGAGACCAGGCAAACAACCACCCACAACAGTAGAGTCTGGGTCACGGGAGATTAAACAGATTAGGGTATCAGTCAGGGGTGAACCCAGAGGGGAACTCTAGAGAAGCCAGAGGAATCTGCTGCTCAGATTGGTCACAGTCAAGAAAGTCGCATTCCTCGCAACAGTGGATGAGCTGTGAAATTTTGAAAATTCCATTTGGGAAAAAATATGTTCAAGTTCAAGCAAAACTAGTTTGAAACAAAAATGAAAATAACCCTTATTAAATCCTGATAAGCTTGATTTGGAGTGGTGTGCCATGGTTCTGTCCTGACCTTCCAGTTTGTTCACTTGGTTTGTGAACCGGGACCGGGATGAAATTTATCATGAATAAAGGTGTAAAACTAATTGGCATTTGCATGACTTGAAGCACAGTGTGGTGCTAAGACTCTTAGCTGAAGTAAAGTGTTTGAATGGTGCAAACCCTTGAAGAAAACCCATATATCAGTGAATGTATGGCTTTATCCTGTATACAGGGTTATGGGAGGCCTGGAGCCTATCATGTGTGAGTTAGGGCACGAGATGGAGTACACCCTTGATGGGTGCCAATCCACTTGGGCACGTATTATATTATGTTGGATGCATTGTAAATAGTTAATTAAAAAGCATGAACTTTTGATAATTGTGTTCTGCCATTACTCTGCTATCCCAGTGTTGACACCAATAAGTGACAAAGCGACAGGTGACAATTAGTTTCATGAGAAATCCTACACTCACACTAGCAGTGACATGATGTGACAAAGCAGCTGGAAGTTATTCAGTTGCAGCGTTAGTTGCAAATGAGAAGTGATGTGGCAGCTCACAGTGGGAGTGAGGAACACTGATCCACCTCCTTGATGTCTGAGAACAAAGTTGTGTTTTCGTCATTCTCTTTGAGTCCATCATATGTTTATGTCCCGTTTATTATTTATTTTTTCTAATGAATTCTGGGAAATAGCAAAAATAGTGCCTGTTTGTAGGTGATGCATCACATATGTGCACACAAGTGTGCACAAGTGTTTCCTTATGTTGTGGGAACAATCATGGACACTCAAGGTTTAAAAGCTTTAGGACACCAATCTGGCCTCCGAACTCCCCAGATCCCTATTCGACTGAATACCCCTGGGAAGCACCAGACAAACAAGTCTTATTCAGGCTCGACCCTCAACCCTCACTGCTAACATCCCTGTGCCAGGCACCACAAGAATACTCCAGAGCTCCTTCACAACTACGCCCCAAAGGGCCAGAGCCACATTGGTGGCACAAGGTGAACACAGAACATCACTCATCTTCTATACCACTTTATCCTGTATACAGGGCCGCAGGGACCTGGAGTCTATCCCAGGAGGCTTAGGACACTAGGCGGGGTACACCCTGGACAGGGTGCCAATCCATCACAGGGCGCGCACACATACACGCACACACACGCACACACACACACTCTACAGGCAATTTGGGAACGCCAGTTAGCCTAATCTACATGTCTTTGGACTGTGGGAGGAAACCGGAGTACCCAGAGGAAACCCACCAAACACAGGGAGAACATGCAAACTCCACAGAGATGGGAATCGAGCCTGGCCGAGAATCGAACATGGACTCTCGAAGGTCCAAGGCGACACACAGAACCTATGTGGTTTTATTGTTAATGCTCTGGATGAAATAGCTGATCAATGTTAAAGTAAATATAAGCAGTCATTCCTGTCTTTCTCTATATCTCTCAGTTAATAAGAACAAAAATGTTGACAATCTTTAAACCCTTCCTAACAATGTTAAGAACTACATGTACTGTACACATTTACACCATATTAAAGAATAAACTTGGATATAAACCTTGCAAATGCGGCACGGCTTAGTGGCTTAGTGGTTACAGTAGCTCTCTTGCCTTGCACTTCCAGTGTGCTGGTTCGAATCATGGTCAGGTTGATTCCCACCTATGTGTGCATGTAGTTAGCATGTTCTCCCCTGTTTTGGTGGGGTTCCTCCCACCACAGCCCGAAGACATGCAGATAAAGCTAATTCATGTTCCTAAATTGCCAGTAGTGTGTGAATGAGTGAGGGAGTGTGTGTATGTGCGAGTGCCCTACGAAGAATTGGCTCCATGTCCAGGGTGTACCCAGTCTCCTGGGATAGGCTCCAGCCCCTCCATGATCGTGTATACAGGATAAAATGGTATAGACGATGACTGAGTGAGATTGATAAAGGTTCTAGTTGAAACTATTAAAAATGGCTCAATACAGTATCTTCTGACCAATCAAGAATTCCTGTGCACTACTGTGTAAAAAGCAAAAAAAAAAAAAAAGAAGCCAATCCTTCCTCGTGCAGACGTGAGCGATTCCAAGCTGACAGCAACACATATTTTCTATGTTTGCCCTCTCTATTACATCTGAAAGGGGGACATATTGAACATGAGAGCATTTGCCCCACTCATCCAATCCTGAGCGTATCGTCAGCAGTAGGAGACCGTAGAGGAGGGAGAAAGCTATTTATCTTCGCTGGCCTTCAGCATTTTTCTTTTTCTTTCTTTTTATTTTTTTGATGAGGATGTGGGGCTTGCAGAAACAGATTGAGTTCAGAGAGCAAGAAAAAGGGAAAAAAAAGAATGGAAAAAGTGAGGAAGGAAAGCAGAAGGTATGTGGTGGTGGCAGGGAGAAGCGCGATGGTGAAGATTGGAGGTGCGACAAAAAAAAAAAAAAAAGGAAGTGAAAATCTTTCATTCACTCACACTGTTTGGCTTGCAGCCCCATTCATCACACACATACAAATAAACTGCTTTCATGCTCCCCCCTTCTTCTTTTTTTTTGTCCTTTCTTCGATTCATAGCTCATGTTCTCTTGTGTTACTTTATTAATTAAAAAATTCTTTGCACTCCATTTCCATTCCTGCCACATGGAGCGAGAAAGAAAAAGATTAAAACGACAGAGAAAGGAGCACAGAGGGAGGTAGAGATACACAGCAGACATCATACATACACAAAATCTGTCACGCAAAAGGCTCGAAAGAGAAAAAAAAAAAAAACATGGAAATTAGAAAAGAGAAAGGGCTTAGGAAGGATAGGGAGAAAATGCTCAAAAAAAAAAATCTTTGAAACGGAATATCTCTGTAACGAACAGTGGTTAATTGGAGCAGAAAGCTTTGGAGCCATAATCAGATGTATAAACATCTGTGGCACAGCTGTGACTGTCTGCAATGATTGTCCTCTGTATCCACAATTATTTTCTTCATTTATAAAAAAATTTTCCCCCTAAAAACTCGATACTGGACACAACTCGAGTCTGCTGTAATGAGAATCACAAGCTGGTTTGTGTTCCTGTGTAATGGATTTATCTGTCCATCATGGCCTTGCATAAGAAGAACGATTCTGAAAATTACTGAAAGTCTATTCAGCATCACAGCATAAACATAGCCTCAATCTATTTCTCGCTCTACCGCGGTCAAAATGGCAGCGTGTGAAGTTCTTAGTCTGTTTTAGTCTTACGCCTTGCCTTCACGTGGTCTTGTCCCAGCAAATTGCCAGATGAACAGCTCTGGCGAGTGTTCACACATGTCCGGGTGCAAGCGCACGTGTGAAAGAGGTTCGTCTTGCTCCTCCGCACAGAACCGGCAAGCAGGCGCTTACTGACAGCACGGGTTTAAAAACCTTTTTTTAGATCCCGCATAGTCTGTGACGGGCGACAGGGTGTTTGAAAGTATTTGCACTTCATGTTGAGAGCTCAGTGGCTCAAGGACAGTTTTTTTCTCTTTTTTTTTTTTTCTCAGCGCACAGGCGTCACCCTGATGGAAAAGCAGTGCGCCAGTGTGCTGAGCTATCCTAATATCCATGTGGGATGCAGCGCTGACATTTGGAGCTTCAAAGCTCATTTAACAATAAGAGTCTCGCAGTTTTTCTGTATTAGTCGCCTTCTGGTGTTGTTTTTTTTTTTTTTTTTGCCAAATTCTGATCACAAAGTGCTTTGCTTTTTTTTTTGCTCGGTCATTGTGCATGTTTCTATATGGTCTTAGGCAAAAAATGTAGTCAGTAAATGTATTCTTTTATTATTAAGCAAGGCTAAAAAGTGGCTTTGTGGGTTTCCTCTAGATATTCTGCTTTCATCTCACAGTGTAGGCTGATTAAAGAGGTTTACAGTACTTGGTCAGGAACAATGTTTAGGTAGGTGGTACAGTATGTGTCTAAGTAACATCCACATCAATCTCAGAAATGAGCAGAATATTGTCCATAGCATCACACTGCCAAAGACGGCTTCCCTCCTTCTCAGAGGCATCCTGGTGCCATCTCTTCCTCGGGTACTTGGTGCACACGCACACAGCCATCCACATGATGTTAAGGAAAATGGGATTCATCAGACCAGGCAATCTTCTTCTATTGCTCCGTGGTTCGGTTCTGATGCTCAGCCGTCCGTTTTCAATGTCAGCACGAGCATGAAAACGAGCACGAGCATTGTCCGTGATTAACATTTTTTTTATTTAACATAATTCATGCATTCATTCATTTTCTATACCGCTTAATCCTGTGTTCAGGGTCGCGGGGGACCTGGAGACTATCCCAGGAGACTTCGGGCACTAGGCGGGGTACACCCTGGACAGGGTGCCAATCCATCGCAGGGCACACACATACACACACTCACACACCCAATCACACACTACGGGCAATTTGAGAACGCCAATTAGCGTAACCTGCATATCTTTGGACTGTGGGAGGAAACCGGAGTCCCCGGAGGAAACCCACCAAGCACGGGGAGAACATGCAAACTCCATGCACACAGAGACGGGAATCGAGCCTGGCCGGGGAATCGAACCCAGACCCTGGAGGTGCAAGGCGACAGTGCTAACCACTACACCACCGCGCCGCCCTATTTAACATAATATACATTAACATTTTCAGCCATTTGTGCTACATAAGCTATCCTGTAGGATCAGACCACATGGGTTTTCACTCTCGATTCACTTCAGTGAGCTTTAGGTCCCAATGACCCTGTCTCCAGTTCACCTGTTGTCCTTTTTTTTTTTTTGGAGCATTTTGTTAGGTGCTTATCATTGCAAACTAGGAACACCAGGCAAGACCAGCTGTTTTGGAGATGTTCTGACCCAGTCATTTAGCAATACTGATTAGGCCCTTGTCAATGTCACTTACAGTAGATTCTTAGACTTGGCCATTTTTCAGTATGTACACTGTCTGGCCAAAAAAAAAAAAAAAAAGAAAACATCACTTGTTCACAATAATATTTGCTCTGCATAAATCAAAGAAAACAGCTACATAAGGGGATCTGAAATGACTGGAATTGAGTTAAAACCTGCCCAACACATTATTAAGGCCTGGAAGAATAGTGCAGAACTATCAACTTCATGTGGTCCAAAAAAGAGTCATAAATAGAGATCACTTACAGTAAATGCTTTGTGAAGGTGCATTGTATACAGTTAACTATAGAGCATTTCCACCTGCACAGTGTAATGAAAACTCACAGGACTGGGACTAAACAGTGTGGCCATTACGAAACCACTTGTTAATGGCTAATTATGAATAAAAGGCTAAGGAGCATAAAGACAGGACTTTGTAGCTATGGTGAAAACATCTGATGAGTTCAGATGAGTCAGGATTAAAAGTAGAGATTGAAGGAAAAATCTATTTGTTACTTATAATGGTGCTTCTACTGTATGTGGCGATTCATGTATCAATACAATGACTTTCTTTCTTTTTTACAATTCAGTGGAAGACTGTGGCCGTATCTCTATAATCCGGCAGGTGGCGTGCTCTAAACTATTCACACAGTACAGTATCCTGTGTGGTAGGAGCCATGTTTGCTTAGAATTTGCTGCACGTGACAGTGTACGCTGGACATGTGATCTAACTTCCGTGATTAAACATGCATGAATGCATGTTTGTAACTTTGAAAGTTTGTAACTCAAATGTTCGTAAGTAAGGGACTTTCTGTATAGATCATTTGCAGATTAAATACAGTGGGAGCATCTTAGTTTTTAATATTTTTTTCCCCCCTTGAATTCATTCAAGCTTGCTTTTCTTGGTTGATAACTCAAGCGAGGAGCAGTCTTAAGTTCATGTTAGGTTGCTAGTCAAAGTGGTGGTGTACAGTAGTAGTTGTTAGCCTTTGCCGCCTTGCACCTCCAAGGCTCGGGGTCGATTCCCGGCCAGGCTCGATTCCTGTCTCTGTGTGCATGGAGTTTGCATGTTCTCCCCATGCTTGGTAGGTTTCCTCCCACAGCCAAAAGACCTGCAGATTAGGTTAATTGGTGTTTCCAAATTGCCCGTATGAGTGTGTGAGTGTGTGCCCTGGGATGGATTGGCACCCCGTCCAGGGGGTACCCCACCTCGTGCCCTAAGCCTCCTGGGATAGGCTCCAGGCCCCTCACGACCCTGAATACAGGATAATGAGGTATAGAAGATTAGTGAGTGAGTGATTATTGAGTCAGACCAAAAACAGTTCTGAATATCTGAATATTAGTATTCCACCATAAACGTAAACATTGCAAAAAAAAAATTTGTATGTCAAAAAAGAAAAGAGCACATTATATAAGCGACTACTTTTTAGACAAAATGTAAGATGCTGGATTTTGCATTGCATGCAAAAAAAGAAGCAGGTGCAACAGTCATAGTCCTCAGAAGAACAGTGGGTGGTTCTGCATGATGCTCAGTAAAACATAGTACCTTATTTCCTTCTAAAACTGCACAAAAAGTTACATTTAGGATAAAACATTTGCAAACTATTAGATATTAAAAATTCATAAAATAGTGATGACTTAGAGAAAGCAGGTTTCAGCAGGAGCATTGCCACATGAGCAGATATACACATCCATAAGTGTACTGTACATAGCTGTACAGTACCTGAGTTAAGAAGTCTTAGAGGATCAGGCATCAGCTGAACTGGTTCACCTAGAAGTCACTCTGAAAGACAACCTGACATGGACCGCACCTGGAGCAACCGAGGGGGAAATTGCAGCATGTCTTTCCTATTTGGAGGGGGAAAAGAGCATGTCAAGTGAATGAAATATATCAATCTAATTTCAATCTAGTCTGAACCTGGAAAGCTTTATATGCGTCCTGCTTCCATTACAGGCTGTCTGTAGGTATCATCTGCTCTGCTCTGTCATTCCTGGCTCTCTAAGTATCCGCGGTATTGTATTACTGTGTGACACAGCCACATTTTGATGGTTTGGGGAGATAAAACGGAATGATAATACAATGGGGGAAAGTATTGCCATATATTTTCATTACTTTTTTCCCCATGTCTGGTTTTTTTTTTTTTTTTCAATAGTGCACAAAAATCTAATTTTCTATAGTATTGCGTACATTTACTGTACATTGTCTTGGCAACCAGCAATTGATTGGTGAATGTTTTGTGTGTGAGTTGACATGTTCTATCTAACTTTGCCAACACGTTTTGGCCTTTGAATGGATCCCCAAGTGCATTCTACAAAATCATCAAACACGGTGATGAAACTGGCTCTCATGAGGACCCTACCAGGAAAGGAAGACAAAGACCTCTACCTCTACTGCAGAGGATCACTTTATTGGAATGACCAGCCTCAGAAACTCCCAATTTGCAACACCTCAGATTAGAGCCCACATAAATGATTTTCGGATTTCATAAAGCAGTCATATTTTACCATTCACTGTTCAGAGTAGACTGCGTGAGTCAGGCCTCCATGGTCGAATTATAGTAAAGAAACCACTACTTCGGAACAACAACAGACAGAAAATACTTACCTGGGCCAAGAAACACAATGAATGGACGAAAGATCAGAGAAGAACCGTCCTTTGATCTGATTAATCCAAATTTGAGATTTGTGGTTTTACACGCCGTTAGACATAGAGAGGATGAACAGATGGTTCCTGAGTTTGTAGTTCCCATTGTGAGACATAGAGGAGGAGGTGTGATCTATATGTACACGACCAGTCAAAAAATTTATCACACCTACAGTAATTCCATGGTACTTCCTGGTTTTTACTTCTCTTCTAAGGCGTCCAAAATATGCACAGAACAGCTAATATTGAGAAGTGTCTGCTACTTAATGCTCTAATCTAAGGTGATGCTAATTGATGATTTTTCTGGGACGGTCTTCATAAGAACCAGTTTCATGATGGTACAGCACTTGACAATACCGGGCTTGGGACCGGCACTGCATCCAGTGGCCGGGGTTTGGGCACTGGCTGGGAATCGAACCTGGGCATTCCACATGGGAGGCGAACCACCTACCACTGAGCCAACTTAAATTCCCGCCTTGGGGTCTGTGTGCATGGAATTTGCATGGTCTCCTTGTGTTTGGTGGGTTCCCTTCAAGTACTCCGATTTCCTCCCACAGTCCATTGACATGCAGATTAGTATGTGAATGTTGACTGGAGATCCTACTACAGTATGGTTGTAAAAATGGGAATAAATACAATAGTCACCCTTGGCCTCCACGGTCCATAGTTGGACTACAAAGGTTCCTAGGTGGGTGGATGGATGGAAGAATGGATTGATGGATATATACATACATCTCTCTCTCTCTCTCTCTCTCTCTCTCTCTCGGGAGTTAAATACTGTATATATCTAAAGGTAAAGTGCCTCTTATGAAAAATTCACCTTGTCTGTAAAGTGAATTTTTACAAATGCTTTTTCACAAATTTGACCCTGGGTGCTCTCACAAAGTGCTTTTGCATTTATTTCCCTTTTTTTCTTCAACCAGACAAACTTCATGGTAATATTTTGTGATTTATCGATTTTTGTGAAGAAAGACAAGTATTTTGATTCCCAGTAAGAACATATTGTGTTCTTTCATGTGCTCTGTAAAGCAGCAGGCCTTGAGGACATTACTGCTGTCCAACTTCATTATATATCTCCGGGGCCGGTTTCCCGCCGTTACCTTTCAACGGCTCCATTAATCCCAGAAGACATTAAGGAATGAGCTATTTGCATAAATCCGAGAGAAAGGGAGCAATAACAATGTACAGAACTGTAGTGCTCTCCTGGTTCTTTCTTTCTGAACCATTAAGCTCATATTCTCCAACTGTATTTTTCAGGAGTTCCCCCCTCCTGCCAGTTCTTCTTTCTCACTCTCTTGGTAATTAGTTGCAAATTAAAAAGTCAGATTTAATGAAGCCAGTTAACTTGTTGCCAGCTGCATCAAGCACAAGATCACATGGGAATTCAGCATGGTGATGAGAAGCGCCTCATGTCTCTGACATTTGAATAAATGCAAACAGGCAGCCTGCTGAGAAATCTTGTTGAGGGATGACTAAGCCTTCATGATCATGATAATGTGCAGATGTTTCACAAGTTGCTGGGAATTTATTAGCGACTAGCTATCAATAAACAAAATGCACGAAGATGAATATTAAATTGATCCTTAACCAGAGCATGTGGCTTGTAGCTACTGGCAAAGAAAAATCATTAATTATTACATGTGAATCATTGGTGTAATTATCTGTGCATAACTTAGTGATTAGTGCAATAACAACAATTATTCTTTAAAGCATAAGGCAGTTTTTTTTTTTTTTGCCATTTTCTATGTAAAAAATGTACTTTAAAGAACAATCATTGAGGTCTAATTAAGGTCGTGTTCTTTGTCTAAATTGTGCTTTATTAGACTCTTTTTTTTTTATGGAAAAATTGCATTTTACTTTGAACTGCCAGCATGGGCTGATTTGTTTTGTCCTTTCACAGTTGTGCAGCTGTAACTGCTGATTAATTGTCATATAATTGTGAATAATGATTTCATTTTCTGCCCCATTTCTTTTCTTTTCTATTCACCTTATGGGACTTCACTAAAATATGCACAATATTAGTATAAAGCTAGACACTGCCATATATCTACTTCACACAAGTATTTATAGTCTTGCATGCATTTCCATAGGTGTGCAAGCTATATTCCTTTAGATATATATCTATATTCCTAGAGATATTATAGGATCACAAGTACCTACAATATTCTTGATCAGATCAGAGGTTATTTAATGAGATTAAATTCATTTAACATAATGATTGTTTCGTTTCGTATGTGTCCTTCATCACATACTCAACATTAGCTCTGGATGGTACTATATTTTCATCAGTAAATTCCTCATTCTTTATTTCATCCTTTACACTCTCCACATTCTTTGAGGATCAAATCAAGGCTTTTTAACATACTGTATACACTTCCAGGAAAATATAAGATGTATATTGTCTTCACAATTTTGGGGGTTTATTTAGTAGCTTTCTAGACTACTACACTTGTCAGTCTTTACTAACTACAGGGCATTTATTGCAAATGTGTTTCTTCCCCAGGCATACTAGAGCTCCTTTATAATATTATCACTCTTATATTATTAATAGTACACAGTATAATAAAATTATTAATATGTTATTATTATTATTGTTGTTGCTGTTGTTGTTAATACTACTACTACTACTACTACTACTACTAATAATAATAATAATAATAATAATAACAATAATATTTAATTTTACTACGTCTGTTTCACACGTCTTTCGAACATGTTATGTCATGGCATTTTTTTAACCCGACCAGGGCGAAAATGGATGACAAAAAGCAGGGAATTTAAAATTATATACTATAATTTTATCTTGTATAATTGGTCACCTTTTCCTTATGGATAAATATATTTATATATTTAAACAGATAAATAAAACAGTGCAAACCAATATTTTAGTTTATTGTTTCATTAATTTATGTACTGCTCTGTGTGTTTTAATACTGCTTGTCCATTGGAATAGTTTTTTAAGAGAAGCTTATGTTATACAGATCTGGCAACCGTGGAGACCAGCATTATTAAAACCAAGTCTTTGTTACAGAAGTCTGTAGTTTATGTCAAATAATGATATGTTCCTTAATCCATAATTATTCACACTCACCTTTTTGTTTAACGTAGGCCTCCTTTACAATTTTTTTTTTCATTGTGGAATGAATTAAAAAAAGGCCCAGCATGTTGAATATGATAGCAAAGAAAGGAGCTTTTTCTATACAGGACTAATGATTAATGCAGCTAAGAGAACAGTGACAAGTCTGTGCGAAGCTCGAGACTCGGAGTGTAAAGCAGTGTAAGATAGAACCATTCATAATGGCATGGAGATAAAACAGTCGGACTAAATAATGCCTTCTGTAGATAGTGAAAGCTCTTTTAAAAGCCATATAAAACCATGGAGGAGGTGACACACTAATTATAACTGTCCTTATGCAAGATTTACACATTCATTCATTCATTCTAAGTAATTTTAAGTAATATTTTTATCCAGGTCCAAGTGGCACTGAATGAGATGCAAGATGGGAGTCTCGTCTAGCGTAAAGAAATATGAATATTCACTCACTTATTAGATTAAAAAGCAAGCATTACGTTTACAATAATGAAATTATTTAGTTAGTGATGCACAATTAATCACATAAAAAAAAATCACAATTAATTACATTTAAAAAAATCACAATTAAACGAGGAAAAATTTAAACCTTTATATCGACCTCTGCAATTATTGAGTCGCAAAAGGGAATGTATTGCAATTTATTACAGGTAATATCCACACAATCTCCAATTTATGTAGAGTTCATAAATAGTCTATGTTTTTTATTTAAAAAAAAAAAATAATTTTAAGGTGATAAATATTGGCACATATCCTTTTGATGAGATCATTTGCCATCTGGCATTACCCTAGATACTGTAAATATGTTTAAATGCAAAATGGTAGATTTAATGGTTAAATATCACAGTTGGTTGTTGTTGTTTACTGCTTTATTTGGAGTTATTAGTTTTTATCTGTACCTTTATTTTTTACAAAACCTTTTTTGTTTTATAAGGGGCTTTTGGGATTGAATTATAAAGCACTTTGGTTAACTGTGTTTTGTTTAAATGTGCTTTATAAATAAATTTCACTTGATAATAATAATACAGATTAGTTTTATTATAAAAATAAATAAATAAATAAAGTTTTAGATTTAAAAAATCTAATGGGAAAAAAAGCTAATTTTAGTGAAATCAAGTACATTGTACTGTACAAGCTGTAGTATGGTAGTATTATTCAACCTGAGATGATATTCCCAGAGGGATTTATTTTATTTGGCTTGGTTTGTGTCAAAGTCAGTAGGGATTCAACACCATATAGGGGGATTTATGTATGTGATCTGCCAACCCTGGTGCATGCACATGCAATAATTTGAGTGAGTGAAAATATAATTAATTAGTGCTCAAAAACAGAGGTTTTTGCTCAGGAATTGGTCTAAATATAACATCATACAGCTGCAGTAACATTTGACGTATGTGTAGAATCATAGTGAGGGCTCCATACGGTTCACAGATTGAGCCATTACTCCATTATTGATAAAGAACTGACTCCTATAGCTGGTTTCTTATGCAGATCTTTGAAGGAACATACCCAAGGCAAGATTACAATACAAATTTAAAAAATTACACCCAAATCCAAATCTGCTGCAAGTCCAGCATCTCCCTGTCCAAATCCATCCCGAACATTCTATCGATCTGATTCCTTCACCATGCACTCTATCACTAACTATAACAATTCGTTAATGTCATGTTTTTTTCACCTTCATTTTATCATCTTTTTTATCATCATCACCTTTAGCGTTGCAAGTTCATCTCAAGTAAACTCGTATATATTTAGAGGTGTTGTTACATTTCAGCGTTATTTTTCTCTTTTGTTGAGTTTCTTGCATACTGCGTACTGTATATTACAAGTTCCTCCTCTGCTTAAATTCATTAAAGGTTGCATCCAACGCTTGCATCTGTGTTGACAGAAACTCAAAACAAAACATGAACCACACTGTGCTCTGAGAGAGGTAATCCATGACACTTTACGTGTTTTTGTGGTTTTCCCAATGTTCCTTTTATGCACATCTGCACTATTTTCCCCCTGTTGTGATATCCAGACGGAGTTTAGCTTCTACACTTTTTTTGTAGAGTTTTGATCCTAATTCCCCCTTTCTTGCTGCATTTGCTTGATTGATGGACGTCTGCATTTTTTTGTACTTTGACTCTGTTCCACACTGTTTTTGACCTCCACTGTCAGATGTTAATTCACTCACTCACGGTCTATACTGCTTTATTCTCTATACAGGATTGTGGGGGGTGGGGGGGGTGACTTAGGGCATGAGGCAGGGTACAACCTGGACAGGGTGCCAATCCATCGCAGGGCACACGCACACACAATACACACTATGGGCAATTTAACCTAATCTGCATGGAGTACCTGGTGGAAACCCACCAAGCATTGGGAGAACATGCAGACTCCATGCACACAGACCCCGAGGCCGGGAATCAAACCGACCCTGCTAATCACTAAGCAATCTTTGCTGGTCCCTATCATGTTTGTTTTTTTGTAATATAAATTAAACATACACTTACTTTTACATACTGTACCTCCCCTTTGGCAGTGATGAAATACTGTATTTGCACTCTTCCATCCAGATCCATCATCTACTGTAGTGGGTTTTCCCCGGGTACTGCACAGTATAACAGTTGTGCTTGGTGCTCTCCAGTACAGTGTGGCATTATGGTTGGGATGGGGCAGTATTGCCCTAACAACTTTTGTTGTTCTTGGTCTGTTCTCCTTACTGTAGAAAGTATGTGTGCTACTTTAACCATGACTTCCTATCTGGTTAAAGCAGCACACATACTTTTTACAGCCCAACTGCTTTTTCACATAATATTTAGTGCTGATTTGTCACCTAGGACTTTCAAAAGATTAAAACAAATTAAATATAAAACAAGATAATTTATTGTAAAAATCATGTGGCCTTCGTCTGTTAGCTACAGTAAGTATCTATAACCATAGGTAACAAAACTATACTCTTGCATAGGTTTCTCACAGGTTCTTTGGATATTTCTTGTTTATACATTTTTAACCTTTAGGGGTCGACAGCTTCGTTGACGATGCCAATCACTTTTTTTCTCCTTGCAAGTGTTTTTGTAAATTAAATTATATTGTAACAACCCAGAAAAAAAGGTTTATTGCTAAAAAAAATTTGTTTTTAAATTAATGTTTAAAATAATTCTCATCTTCACACCTGTTGGTGATCCGCCTCTGTGCTTAGCTCCATTCACATGCAAGATTTATGTAAACGACTCTATTTAAATGTAAGTAAATGCTAATTGCTAGCGCTGTTTGGGGGGAAATTATGTGCTGATGCATGTCCATGTCGAACAGAACAGGAAGGAATAAAGAAACAAAAAAATGGCGCTTTTTTGATTTTTCAGTGAAACTGAGGCTCTGCTGAAAAAAGTTGGGCACATCAGTCACTTTCCCCTAAATAAAAGAGCGCTGACTTACTGCAGGTCTTCTAAAATGCCTCGGACTCTTAAGGGTTTGAGAATCTTTTTTTGTTTCTACAAAAAAAGGGACAAACCAAAGTGCCATTTAATGTACGTATGTGAAGCAACTGTATAATCCTCCTGAGACCTCTGTACTTATATAAGCTACATTTTCCTTGATACAAGTCACAAATAAAACTTGTAGAAAATGCTTAATCCAACTCGACTTGCTACACCCTTCAGAATATCTGCAGTGTATGTATGTGCCGCATGAAGAGTTAAGCACCCTGTGGAAAAAAAAATAGTGTGGAGACACACTGAGTATCTGCAAAGTTGTTTCCCCCAGATGCTATCTGTATAATCCTTGATTGCCCAACTGGCTTTTATTGATTTGCTGAAGGAGAAGTTGCGCAAGTTCAATCCCACAGTTCAGTGTGCAGCTTATTAGCGGACGTTAAATTGCTGATGGGCTACAGATGGTCCCAGTGATTTCCACTTGCCACATTTCCCAGTCTCATTTAATTGGACAGATTGCATATTACATGATTAATCAGTATTTACAAATTATATTGCGGCTAAATTACACGAGTCCTACGTATGTCAAATTTATTGGAGTTCTGTGGTTTCTAAGCACTTCAGATCTCGTCTCATGTTCAGGAATGGACAGCAAATGCAATCTGTTACAAGGTATTATAATGAAGTAGAAGCAATTGGGAATGACAGCAACTCAGCCAAGAAGTGGTAGACTAGCTATAATCACAGAGTGGGGTCAGGAGAAGCTGAGACGCATAGTCCACAGAGGTCGCCAACTTCAGTCAATACCTACAGACTTCCAACCTTCATGTGGCTTTCGGATTAGCTCAGTTTGTAGAGAGTTTCTTAGTTCTATTGAGAGGAACTCTTAATGTTTCAGCATACCAAGACATTTTGGACAATTTCATACTCCCAACTTTGTGGGAACAGTTTGGGGATGGCCCCTTCTTGACTCAACATGACTCCACACCAATGCGCAAATTATGGTCCATAAACATGAATGAATGAGTTTGGTGTGGATGAAATTGACTGGCCTACACCACAACCAGATAGAACACCTTTGGAATGAATTAGAGTGGAGACTGCGAGCCCGAGGCCTTCTCGTCTAACATCAGTGTCTGACCTCACAACTACGCTTCTGGAGGAATGGTCCCTATTCACATAAACACACTCCTAAACCTTGTGAAAAGCCTTCCAAAAAGAGTTATAGCTGTTAAAGCTGCAACGGGTGGGCCAACATCATATTAAACCCTATGGATTAGAAATTGGATGTTACTCATATGCATGTTCATATGCATGTGAAGGCAGGCGAGCGAATACTTTTTGCCAATGTAGTGTACTGTACTGTATGTATGCATGCATGTGTGGAGATGTGAAACTATACAGTACTTGGACTGTATAAACACCCTCCAAGAACTGGAGGCAGTTGATGTAGGAGAAAATTCTCACCTTGATGTTAGCATCCAGCTTTAGTTATTTAATCCGGAGCTAATTTCCTGCTCTGGATTAAGGCCCTGATCTGATTAGAAGTAAAATGGAAGTCTAATATGTGGGACGGCATTGCAATTTAAAAATAACTTTGCCATGTGCCATTTGGTGTAAATATTGATGTTGCATTTAGACGAAGACATGGGTGGTTTATTAAAAATGTTAATAAAAATTTGTAAAAACATTCATTCATTCATTCATATTTGCAAACCTCTAGATTCTGGTTGGGTTTTTCACTGGATCCCGAGGCTCTCCAGAAACTGTGGTGGTCTATGGGGAGCACCATGGCCATACGTATTCATACAAAAGGGCAATTTTATGTATTTGAAGGTTATTGAAAACCTGAGAGGTCTTACAGCATGCAAATATCCCAAACAGACAATAACCGGAATCTATGGAGAGCCAACCTGGAGAGCGCACAGTATCTGCTGCCATTCCAGTGCTTTGAATGATCATTAAGATTTCATTTAGGTTATCTGCATTTGCATTGGAGAGTTTTACTGAAGCATTCTACTGAAATCTCATTAGTGTCAGCTAGAAAGATATCACGTTTACCATGTAATTAGTGAAACATGAGTGGGGGCCGAAAAGTTTAGTAAGTAAGGACACATGTTATGGCAGTCGACAATGGTTGGTTTCATTAAGGACGGGGGTTGAATAGATTAGGTTACCAAGGAGCACTGAAAGTGGTATAAGTGAATTTTAAAGCGTGGAGTTGTTTCAAGACAAAAATTATTCTTTTCCCGATCTAATTTTTCGATTTCTCATCTGTGATTCACTCTCCGATTACCGAACAGGAAATGTATTTGGCTGCCGACGAAAGAACTAGAACTTAGCATAAACGAGGCGTAAGGAACTCAACCCTAGAAAATTTTAGCTCTTTGTATTAATACGCCAGGCAAAGAGTTCTGGAGTAAAGAAAGACAGGCAGACATGTACACTACCATGCAAAAGTTTTAGGTCACTTGCAAATTTCTTTGTTTTTGTTTAGTGATTTATTTTCTACATTCTACAACAATACTGGGGATTTCAAAACTATAAAATAATACATATGGAATTAGGTAATTACGTAACAACAACAAAAACAACAGTTAGTTGTTATTTTAAGACACAGAGGTCGGCCTTTCTGTAATAGTTCTTGCAAGAACAGTATTGTCAAGTGCATTTGCAAAATCCGGCATGCACCATAATGAAACTGTCTCTCATGAAGGCCGTCCCAGGAGGCCGAGACCAAAACCTACCTCTGCTGCAGACGAGAAGTTCATTTAGAGTTATCAGCCTGAAAAATGACCAATTAACAGCAGCTCAGATTAGAGGCGTTATGAAGTCTTTACAGAGCAGAAGTAGCAGAAACATCTCAATATCAACTGTTCAAAGGAGATTAATGCATTTTTTGGACGCCTTCAGCAAAACTTTACAATGTAGAAAGAAATAAACATCAGGAACATCATGGAGTTAGAAAGTGACCCCAAACTTTTGAACGGTAGTGTATATGGGCTTCAACCTGAAATAATAATATCACAATAAATTGAATTGAATGTAAAATTACATTTACATTATAGCTGATCAGCTTATTTTTAGCTTTAATTCAATTCAATTCAGTTTTATTTGTATAGCGCTTTTAACAATTGACATTGTCTCAAAACAGCTTTACACAATCAAGAGAATTATTTAAGTTTGTATGGAATGTGAATGTGTATGAATCAAAATGTTCAGATAGTCCCTGGTGAGCAAGCCCGAGGGCGACAGTGGCAAGGAAAAACTCCCTGAGATGGTAATAGGAAGAAACCTTGAGAGGAACCAGACTCAACAGGGAACCCATCCTCATCTGGGTGAAACAGATAGCAGGAAATGATCTGCATTTATACAGTGTTAAGTGTTAGGTTCAGCTATAATAGTTGATGTTAATTGATGTTATAATAGTTGATGTAAAATGGAGTCCAGTAGTTATTGGAGACTCAGGTAGACTTGTAGAAAGTCCTGAACTATTGAATTGTCAAGTCCACAGAGAAACAGCTGACAACACCAGTCGAGGCCAGAACCATCTTCTAAGTAGATAGAATCATCCCCAGACACCAGGCGCCTCCTAAAGAGACACACGGGGCATCCATGCGACGAGACCTCCAACCAGAAACGGGGCACCAGGATGGATCAGACAGGTCCGGAGGGCAGAGGGAGTCTGGATCACTGGGAGCTCAGGAACCACATGTGTAGCTCGACAGAGAGAGAGAGAGAGAAAGAGTGAAAGGGGGAGACAGGGGGAGAGAGGAAAGAGTGAAAGGGGGAGACAGGGGGAGAGAGGAAAGAGAAAGAGGGGGAGGAAGAGAAGAGGAGGAGAATCTTTAATCTTTTTAACTATTTCTACAAACACTTTTTTAATCAACAGCAGTTAATTACGCTAATAATAATAATAATAATAATAATAATAATAATAATAATAATAATAACATCTAGACATCTTAGCAAGTGAAATATTCTTGAACCTTACCTAGTCACTCACTTATCATCTATACTGCTGTATACAGGATTGCAGAGGGCTGGAGCCTATCCCAGGAGACTGGGCACGAGGTGGGGTACACCCTGGACAGGGTGACTGTAAGGGAATTATTTTATATAAAAGAACTTCATTGTACTCTCTTTCTCTCTTCCTCATAGATCCAATATTAATGTGTTAAATCTTCCATGCTGCTATCTTCCTGTCTCCTCTTGCATTTGTTCTTAAGGTGCTAACGCTCCCACACTCACATCCTCATTCTCTCGATCTTGATCTCTCTCTCTCTCCCCCCTCTCCCCCTACCTCGAGCCAACACCTCCTAATTCAAAGTTAGAAGAACACCTGTCCAGTCTTCCAGTCTTTTGTTCTTCAGGATTTCACCAGGACATTTTACAATGGTTTATGTTCTTTATAGTAACAAATGTCGGAAATGTTGGCAGAGAATTTGCTTCTTTCGAGAAATGAATTCCTGAAACAAGCATAGTATCTCAGCTTGATTGTTTAATATCATTTGATTAAGAATAATCTTAATTATCTTACAAACCGGATTCCAAAAAAGTTGGGACACTAAACAAATTGTGAATAAAAACTGAATGCAATGATGTGGAGATGGCAAATGTCAATATTTGCAATATTTGATGAGCTCAGTCCCAGGTGCTCCCTCCACACTCACCACCAAGCTGGAGCACCTGGGACTGAGCTCATCTATATGTCAGTGGATCTCCAATTTTCTGACTGGCAGACCACAGGCAGTAAGGATGGGCGGACATGTCTCAGCTACACTCACTCTCAGCACTGGAGCCCCCCAGGGTTGTGTTCTGAGCCCCCTGCTGTACTCTTTGTACACCCACGACTGCGTGGCCACTACCAACTCCACCTCCATCATCAAGTTTGCTGACGACACTGTCGTGGTCGGACTGATCACCAACAATGATGAGTCGGACTACCTAGAGGAGATTGGAAATCTGGAGAACTGGTGCCAGAGGAACAATCTCCTCCTGAACATCAGTAAGACAAAGGAGCTGATAGTGGACTTTAGTACAAAGCAGGAGAGGAACTACCAGACCCCCGTCATCAACAGGAGCCCAGTGGAGAGAGTGGACAGCTTCAGATACCTCGGTGTTCACATCACGCAGGACCTGTCATGGTCCTGTAACATCAACACCGTGGTGAAAAAAGCCCGGCAGCGTCTCTACCACCTCAGACGCTTGAGAGACTTTAGACTGCCCTCCAAGGTGCTCAGGAACTTCTACTCCTGCACCATAGAGAGCATCCTGACGGGAAACATCACGACCTGGTTCGGGAACAGCACCATGCAGGACAGACGAACTCTACAGAGGGTGGTGCGATCAGCCGAGCGCATCATCCGCACTGAGCTCCCTGACCTACACTCCATCTACAGCAAGCGGTGCTGGACTAAGGCCAGGAAGATCATGAAGGACCTCAGTCACCCCAGTAATGGACTGTTCTCTTTGTTGCGGTCTGGGAAGAGATTCCGCTCCCTAAAGGCCAACACAGAGAGACTGAGGAGGAGCTTCTTCCCGCAGGCGATAAGGTCTCTCAACCACACAATCACACCACAAACACAGGACTAATAACATCTTTTAAGCTCACAACACTGACTGGACAATCATGGACACATTCATACACACTTGCACTAAATACTCATACATCTGGACAATTGCACATGTCACCTTCATGCATATTTGCACAACCACTGACACTTTAATCCTATATTTCTATATTTTTGCAATATTTTATTATGCCCTTATGCACAGTTAATTTTACTAGTTAAAATTATATTCTTTAGTATTTCCTTTTTATTGATTATTTATTTTACGTACAAGCTTTTATTTTCTTTTTTTAAGGTCACTGGCGGTCGTATAAAGCATTTCACTGCATATTATACTGTGTATGATTGTGTATGTGACCAATAAAATTTGAATTTGAATTTTATTTTATTCAGAATAGAACATAGATGACAGATCAAAAGTTTAATCCGAGAAAATGCATCATTTTAAAGGAAAAATATGTTGATTCCAAATTTCACGATGTCAACAAATCCCAAAAAAGTTGGGACAAGTAGCAATAAGAGGCTGGGAAAAGTACATTTGAGCATAACGAAGAGCTGGAAGACCAATTAACAGTAATTAGGTTAATTGGCAACATGATTGGGTATAAAAAGAGCTTCTCAGAGTGGCAGTGTCTCTCAGAAGCCAAGATGGGTAGAGGATCACCAATTCCCACAATGTTGCGCAGAAAGATAGTGGAGCAATATCAGAAAGGTGTTACTGAGCGAAAAATTGCAAAGACTTTGCAGTTATCATCATCAACTGTGCATAATATCATCCGAAGATTCAGAGAATCTGGAACAATCTCTGTGCGTAAGGGTCAAGGGCGTAAAACCATACTGGATGCCCGTGATCTCCGGGCCCTTAAACGACACTGCACCACAAACAGGAATGCTACTGTAAAGGAAATCACAGAATGGGCTCAGAAATACTTCCAGAAACCATTGTCAGTGAACACAATCCACCGTGCCATCTGCCGTCGCCAACTGAAACTCTACAGTGCAAAGAAGAAGCCATTTCTAAGCAAGATCCACAAGCACAGGCGTTTTCATTGGGCCAGGGATCATTTAAAATGGAGTGTGGCAAAATGGAAGATTGTTCTGTGGTCAGACGAGTCACGATTCGAAGTTCTTGTTGGAAATGTGGGACGCCATGTCATCCGGACCAAAGAGGACAAGGACAACCCAAGTTGTTATCAACGCTCAGTTCAGAAGCCTGCATCTCTGATGGTATGGGGTTGCATGAGTGCGTGTGGCATGGGCAGCTTGCATGTCTGGAAAGGCACCATCAATGCAGAAAAATATATTCAGGTTCTAGAACAACATCTAGTCATCTCTTTCAGGGAAGACCCTGCATTTTTCAACAAGATAATGCCAGACCACATTCTGCATCAATCACAACATCATGGCTTCGTAGGAGAAGGATCCGGGTACTGAAATGGCCAGTCTGCAGTCCAGATCTTTCCCCTATAGAGAACATTTGGCGCATCATAAAGAGGAAGGTATAGACAAGAATGCGAGAGCATTCCTATTTCTAAACTTGAGAAGCTGGTCCCCTCGGTCCCCAGACGTCTGTTGAGTGTTGTAAGAAGACGGTGAGATGCCACACAGTGGTGAAAATGGCCTTGTCCCAACTTTTTTGGGATTTGTTGACACCATGACATTTTGATTCACCATATTTTTCCCTTAAAATGATACATTTTCTCAGTTTAAACTTTTGTTCCGTGCTTTATGTTCTATTCTGAATAAAATATTGACATTTGCCATCTCCACATCATTGCATTCAGTTTTTATTCACAATTTGTTTAGTGTCCCAAATTTTTTGGAATCCGGTTTGTATATTTGGTTTGCTGTAATCTTATTTTAAGAAAGTGTACAGATACAATTAACTATATTCAAGATAGTCTTGTTTGATATATATATCAACTTGAACTTTTCCACATTTTGTCACATTACAGCCATAAACATGAATCAATTTTATTGGAATTCCACGTGAAAGACCGATACAAAGTGGTGTACACGTGAGAAGTGGAACGAAAATCATACATGATTCCAAACATTTTTTTACAAATAAATAACTGCAAAGTGGGGTGTGTGTAATTATTCAGCCCCCTGAGTCAATACTTTGTAGAACCACCTTTAGCTGCAATTACAGCTGCCAGTCTTTTAGGGTACGTCTCTACCAGCTTTGCACATCTAGAGACTGAAATTCTTGTCCATTCTTCTTTGCAAAACAGCTCCAGCTCAGTCAGATTAGATCGACAGCGTTTGTGAACAGCAGTTTTCAGATCTTGCCACAGATTCTCGATTGGATTTAGATCTGGACTTTGACTGGGCCATTCTAACACATGGATATGTTTTGTTTTAAATCATTCCATTGTTGCCCTGGCTTTATGTTTAGTGCCGTTGTCCTGCTGGAAGGTGAACCTCCGCCCCAGTCTCAAGTCTTTTGCAGACTCCAAGAGATTTCTTCCAAGATTGCCCTGTATTTGGCTCCATCCATCTTCCCATCAACTCTGACCAGCTTCCCTGTCCCTGCTGAAGAGAAGCACCCCCAGAGCATGATGCTGCCACCACCACATTTGACAGTGGGGATGGTGTGTTCAGAGTGATGTGCAGTGTTTGTTTTCCGCCACACATAGCGTTTTGCATTTTGGCCAAAAAGTTCCGTTTTGGTCTCATCTGACCAGAGCACCTTCTTCCACATGTTTGCTGTGTCCCCTACATGGCTTGTGGCAAACTGCAAACGGGACTTCTTCTGGTTTTCTGTTAACAATGGCTTTCTTCTTGCCACTCTTCCATAAAGGCCAACTTTGTGCAATGCACGACTAATAGTTGTTCTATGGACAGATTCCCCCAGCTGAGCTGTAGATCTCTGCAGCTCGTCCAGAGTCACCATGGGCCTCTTGGCTGCATTTCTGATCAGCGCTCTCCTTGTTCGGCCTGTGAGTTTAGGTTGACGGCCTTGTCTTGGTAGGTTTACAGTTGTGCCATACTCCTTCCATTTCTGAATGATCGCTTGAACAGTGCACCGTGGGATGTTCAAGGCTTTGGAAATCTTTTTGTAGCCTAAGCCAGCTTTAAATTTCTCAATAACTTTATCCCTGACCTGTCTGGTGTGTTCTTTGGACTTCATGGTGTTGTTGCTCCCAATATTCTCTTAGACAACCTCTGAGGCCGTCACAGAGCAGCTGTATTTGCACTGACATTAGATTACACACAAATTGCACTTTATTTAGTAGGGATGTAATGGTATTGTAAATACCGTCGTACCGCAATAACACTTTATTTCGATAATACCGTGGTCACATGACGGTAAAATGATAGGTCTTCTGAGAAAAGTTTGCTCAGGTGGACGGAGCGAACGGGAGGTAGCGGGAACTACAATTCCCATCAGTCCAGGTGTGGCCATCGTCATTTGACGTCTGTTGTCGCTACAGATCCAGTAATGCGCACATCTGATTTAAAACCCACTTACTCCGTAATGATTAATTACTCTTTCCACCTCTTTTCCTTCGCCACAACCGCCACTTCCGCATTACTGGATCTGTAGCGACAACAGACCGCAAAGGATGATGGTGACGCCTGGGCTGATGGGAATTGTAGTTCCCGCTACTTCCCGTTCGCTCCATTCGCCTGAGCAAACGTTTCTCAGAAGACTTATAGTTTTATCGAGTCATTTCGATTTCTCTCTGAAAAGAAATGAGAAAGGAAAAAAAAATCCTGTCTCTGTCTGAATAACTGAGTGAATGAGGTTCTCAAATATTCATTAAGCACATGGAACAGCTGCAATAACTGCTATTTTTATTTTTTCTGAGTTTTCAAGAATACTAAATTTAAACTTTTTTTTTACATGGTTTAATAATTTTTTGTTATTAAACTTGAAAATTTTAAGTTTCTGTTTCAAAGTTTACAGATAGATGGCTAATTTGTATGCCATTGATATATTCAGTGTTCGTGTATACTGTTTAATAAACACTTCTGGCACTTTTTTCGAGTCTCTTCATTAGTTTAGTTTTTCCTGTAAATGATTCAATAAATACCGTACCGTGCCATTCATACCGAGGTATTACCGTACTGTGAAGTTTTGATACCGTTACATCCCTACTATTTAGTCATTAGCACTCATCAGGCAATGTCTATGGGCAACTGACTGCATTCAGACCAAAGGGGGCTGAATAATTACGCACACCCCACTTTGCAGCTATTTATTTGTAAAAAATGTTTGGAATCATGTATGATTTTCGTTCCACTTCTCACGTGTACAACACTTTGTATTGGTCTTTCACGTGGAATTCCAATAAAATTGATTCATGTTTGTGGCTGTAATTTGACAAAATGTGGAAAAGTTCAAGGGGGCCGAATACTTTTGCAAGCCACTGTAACTCAGTAGGGTGTTATTTCAGCACTGGACACTTTGCTGTGTAGTAATGTATTTTCATAATGTAGACAAAAGAAATCTAATTATTGATTGACCCAGATTTTGCCATTATCTGATTACTTAATGGGATGAAAATTCATTTATATTACAAATTGCATTTTCTCCCAAATCAGATTATTTGCCACTTTGTAAACAGACCCACTGGCTCACCGGTGCAAAGCAGTCTTCAAGATAAATAACAAAAGGCTGATGAGGGAGCAATAGTTTATAGCTTTTATAACATATTTAATAACAGGAACTAATTGGACTCATGGACATTATATAGAACTTAGACAATTTCTGGAGAAATAGTGAATTAAGGGCACAATGGCACACTTCCCATTGCTAAACCATGAGAATGTATACTGCCTGTGATTCCAGGTAGTATGTGGGAAAGTCCAGGGGGGCGTCGTATGGGCCACTCTTTGCAACTGCCCCTCCCCCTGTATGCAAAAACTCACAGTCACAGAGAATGTAACAAGCTTTAACTTCAAAGTCAAAGGCACTCCCATGCTACTTTTACTTCTATGAGAGGAACCATACATGCTAGAGCATTGGTCCTTGGATTGTTCGGGAGAGGACTGTTTTTTTATATATGGTTCATTTCAGTTCAGGGTCATTTTTGAAAAGGTGAATTATTTTTATTATTAGAGTTAGAATCTAATAAAGTTTTAAGCCCTTTAACATACTGTGTCTCGTTTTTCAATCGGACCAAAACTGAGACATCTACAGTAGGAGTCATGGGTTCAAAGTGGTACGGAACACTTTATATTAAACTGGTGCATTTTGCTCCAAGATCAGGGGCGCATAAAATTCAGAGCTCTAAAGTATCCTAGTGTCAGATAAACAGGAATTTTGGTATTAGTCTGGGAAACTATGGGTCGAATTCCTTAAAAAGAAAAAAGTAATAGCACACCATCCCTAATGTGGAGCTCCTACTAAGCCACTTTTGTACCAATGAAACAAAGAATCCTTCATTACAAAAAAAATTAACTAAACCTTTTGCTTTTTTTATTTTATTTATGAAACAACGTTTGGGCACTGGTGTCTCTTGAGACACAGAAGTACTCTTGCACAGTTTACATTTCCCGACACATGCCCATGTTGGTGGGGTTGTTGGCAGTATTAAGGGATTTGATAACCTGTTGGATATTTTCCAAGACTGCAGCTGTTGTCCGAGTCAGACCACAATTTAACAACATTCACTACTGGCATGAGGGAATGTCATTTTATTTGCCAGTAGGCCGATTCCAATACCAGTGTATGACAGATAATTCGGTGGATCCCAAACATGTTTTTACATCCTACAGTGCAGACCGCTGTTCATTTCTGCAGTACTGAAGTGTTCACAGTATAGTTTTTTTCACCCTTATGATGTGTCATAATAAGGTGATAAATTGCATTAGTATATTTTCCAGAAATCACAATGGATGATAAAAATAATCCTTTCAAGTTACATGTCATTATTTTGATCTGTTGTACTAGCTTAGCACTTCTATAATCTTCTCTGTTAATCCGTGCTGCACTCCGACAAAAAAAAAAAAAAAGGATTTTGTTAATAAACAGAATTTCAGAATGAAAGATACAGATAAATGAGATCACATTAATGAAGATTAAGAATACAGTCCCTACAATATGTTATAGAGCTTTAAAGGATTTCTAAAGATTAGAGAACCCTGAATTTGTACAAATATCGACTCCTGCGCAATTTGGCACATTAAACTGGGAGGGGAAAAGTGCTTCAATAGCAATGTGCATCAGTGTATTTGTTTCTATTTGTCTCTATGCTGTGACGCCTGTGGATTAGAGAGCAGCAGAGGAGATGCGGTGGATTCCATCGGTGAAAAGCTCTGTCTTCGTGGCAGATTGCTGTCATTGATGGAGCTGCGTAATTTGGAGTGCGCGAGCATCGATGGAGAGGCTGTAAATTGGAAAGCAAATATGGGCTTTAAAGCAATACCTTCAGCCTGCTACCTAACTGTCCTTTTCTCATCACATCTTTACAAAATTGACAGATTTTAAGGCTATGAAATTTTTTCTTCTTTAATGGACTAGATCTATGGCTGCAGTCACTGGACTCTGGTATCTTTGTTATACGTGGAGGGCTTCGGGATGGGCTTCCTCATTGCTGTGTCCTTTGATTGGTTTTGCTCCCCTGCAGAGAATGCGGAGCTATGCACACTATACATTGAATATAAGGGACCTATTAGATTTCGTGATCTAATCATTTAGGAAATGACTGTGTGTACAGTTCCCAAAGATAGATGCATCTCTTTCTCAAGTTGGCGACAAGTTATTAATTCATTTTCAAGGATCCGTTGAAAACGTTTGCACTATTCAAACTATAATTTGCTGGGATACCATCAAGGCAGAAAGATTTCTTAGTACGAGTGCCAGAGCCATGATCAGACTGTCTGTTTCACATCTGAAATTGTGACCCTCCAGGAACCCCTAACATGCGTAAATGGCTTTGTGCCATGTCAGGAATGTACCGGGATGTGGCAATAACACCCAGTCAAGTTCATGCAATGTGCAACTGGTGTTCATGAATGATTTTGTATTCAGTTCCCACATTTTCAAGAATCAGATATTCCATTTGCTGATTACTCGCGGGAACGACTGCAGTGGGCTCTAAACCACCTCGGCCTGCATCGCCATTTATGGACTCATATTGTGACATCATTATAGTGTCTATCATCCTCTGAAATACACATCCATAGCTGATGAAGTAGAAAGTCATACAAGAGGGGCGCTGTTGACTTTTTTCCCCCCGAAATATCAATAATATTAGTGATTACGTGAACGATGACATCCTTGTACTCAAACGTTTTTTGCAAATACGATTTGAACCACACTCAGAGTTGGTTTGAAATCAGATTGCTTAAATAGTTTTTTAGTCAGAATGCTCTACCGGCTTAAACTCGATTTCACGTCCACATAATCACGTCGTACTGCTATAGATCCATAGTTGAAAAACGAGCTAGAATACAATTAAAGAAATGGTGATGGAAATGGAGAACAATTAATCTCTGGAGAAGTGAAATATTTCATAGCACTGTGGCAGGATATGACATCACCATTCTTAACTGTCTTGTTGTTATACTGTAAGTCACCAGCATTGGACGCCACACCACATTTACGATAGATAGAGTGCACGCACGCTATCGCCCGGGATAGTTACAACAGCAACTAATGCACGTAGGTTGACAATGTGTCGGATTTAGGCTGCCAGTCTGAATAGAGCCAAATCCGTTCTGATCACTGACAGTGTGGACAGTCAAAGATCCAAAGATCAGATTTGTCTGAACAAGGCTTAAGTGTAGATACACTATATGGACAAAGGTACTTGGTCAAACCTGTTGATTATTAAATTCAAGTGTTTCAATCAGGCCCTTTATTCCCATTAAAGGACTATCTTAATGTTAATACCAAAAGACTGGACAATGCTTTGTGGAAAGGGCATTTTCTATTCCAACATGACTGTGCTCCAGTGCACAAAGTAAGGACTATAAAGACATAATTTGTGGAAGAACTTGTCCGGCCTGCACAGAGCCCTGACCTCAACACCATCAAGCACCTTTGGGATGAATTGGGATGGAGATTGTAAGCCAGTACAGCTTGTACAGCATCACAGGATGACCTCATAAATGCTCTACAGAATGAATTACAACAGAAACACTCCAAAATCTTGTGGACAGAATAGTGGAAGCTGTTATAGCTGCAAAAGGGGGATCAACTCCATTGGTTGCATTGAAGTGTATGAATTTGGATACAATATCATTGCACATTTGGCCAAATACTTTTGTCCATATAGTGCAGTGGTTCTCAAAGTGTGGGGGGCGTCCACTAGTGGGGAATACAGACATGACAGGTGGGGCGCAATGAACGGGAGGAAATTAGTGGAAAATAATAGGAAAGTACCTATTCTAATTCATGCTTTTCTTTATTGAAATGAAGAGCGTACGCTCAAAATTAAACAATCACACACAAATAAATGGATCATTAATACAAGTAAATTGAATTGAAACCTGCGTGACAGAAATATACCGCGCCGACCATCAAAGTACATTTTACCCCGCTGGGATGCGCACGTACAATCCAGGCATGGCAAGGCGGAAACAATATTAAACAGTCCTGACATTTTAAATAAATTGTTTTTAAATAAAACACAGTGAGTCACACAGGTTTGTGATTCGAGCGGCGCTGCACGATCCACCGGGCTGCGCAAATAAACCAGATCATCACTGCGCTATCCAGATAGTCGAGCTGCGCTGTATTTGCGCAGATATTTGGTTCAATCGGGTGCCACGCTCCCGTCCCACTTTTGATGTGTTTGGCTTCACATACACTTCGACAATGGAAGAAGACGGTGCAGCAGCAGTGAGTTTGCTTACATGTGACAAAATCGACAACGAGGAGATTGTAAGGAAAAAAGGTGCATCGTCTGTGTTGTGGAATTGGTTTGGATATAAGAAAAGTGATACGAATGAGATGAACGTGATTTGTGAGGTACGCAAGTGCACTGTTTTAACAAGTGGTGGAAACACGTCAAACCTTTTCTATCATCTGAAATCCAAACATCCAAACGAATATGGCCAAAGTAAAAAAAAATGCGGCAAACCTCAACAATTCACAGTTTAAATAAAATTACATTATGTAAAACAGTTTCTTTGTGTTTTAATTTTTATTCATGCATTTTCAGATACAAATTGTTATATTGTGATATATATCGTTATCGAGGTAGAATGTTATATCGCCCACCCCTAATGAAGCCTATCTTGAGCTTGGATTCATGTTTTGTGTCTTATACCGCTGGCAGCAGACCACATGAGACCCAACAAATTAGGAAAACACTTAGAGACAACACACTCCAGTCACGTTAATAAGCCACTAGACTTCTTTCAAAGAAAGCTGGCAGAATACAGTCAGCTGGAGAATCACATGGTAAAATCTGAATCAGTGGACAGCAAAGCACAAATGGCTTCATTCAAAGTTGCATACAGAATTGGCCAGTGCAAAAAAACTACAAACGATTGCTGAGCAGCTAATAAACATGGGGTCAATTATGCAAAGATAAGTGACAACGTAAGCCTTTTATAACAATTGCACGTGTATTTTTTCAATTTTGAACTTGGTGTTGTTTTATCGTATTGGTTTAGGAATTGATATTTCAATAAACAGTAAACTTGGCCGATTTCGTTATTATTTTGTTGACAAGTGGGGCTTGAAAATTCGCTCACCCCCTTAAGTGGGGAATGACAGAAAAAGTTTGAGAACCACTGATATAGTGTATGATATGAAGTTTTGAGAATTAGTGTATTGATATTAACATGTGGTTTGCCGTGCAGCTAGAACTATTTTCAGAGCTCCTGAACTTTCTTACTATTCAACACCTTCCTGGCCGGGCTCTCATTCCTAGAATTTCAAACAAGCTCATCCATCCGTGTTGAAGCTTTTAGACAAAAGCAGGTCGGCGTACATGACAAAGCAGTGTAATCTGCTGCGGAAGCTCATCTGGTGTCAGCTATTGTGTGCTGTGCTGCCAGTGGACATTCGTTATATGGAAAGAAATTGCTTTGCGGACACACCGTGTAAAAGCTGAAGCAGATTCATGGTGGTTGTTGAAAAAAAAAAAAAAAGCCCAGGGAGAAAACATCACACACCCATTTCCACTCAATCTAATGCTGTTATAATTTTTTTTTCTGTTTACCCTGTATATCAGATACTACAGTCAGCAGGTTTGCAGCGGATATCTCACCCAAAACTACATCTTTCAATCACGGCCAGTTTCTCATTTCCTTCCCAAAGCCTTGTCAGTTTCCACATCTTTTTCCACATGCCATCAAAATGCTTTTTTTTTTTTTTTTTAAACTGTAGAAAATTTAGGCGGCACGGTGGTGTAGTGAATGGCACTGTCGCCTTGCACCTCCAGGGTCCGGGTTCGATTCCCGGCCAGGCTTGATTTGCGTCTCTGTGTGCATGAAGTTTGCATGTTCTCCCCGTGCTTGGGAGGTTTCCTCCGGGTACTCCGGTTTCCTCCCACAGTCCAAAGATTTGCAGGTTAGGCTAATTGTCATTTCCACATTTGGATTGGCACCCTGTCCAGGGTGTGCCCTAAGCCTCCTGGGATAGACTCCAGGTCCCTGAAACCATGAATACAGGATGAAGCGGTATAGATGATGAGTGAGTGAGTGAGTGAGAGTGTAGCAAATTTACAAGGTGCTGAGAATTTTCATATCCGTCCGGGTGAAATATTTATCAAAACATGAGAAATCTCTTGTTTTTAACTGCCTAAATTTATACTCTAGGTGCAATAAAGATTTAGAGCGCTTCCTGCTTAAAGGTGACTCAGTAAGTACTTACAGGGATTATTGTGAATAATTAAAGCTCTTTGGGTGCTCCGTGGATTGAAGGAGAGGATTTATTTAGAATCGAAACGCAGCCCCGAGCACAGACGCACTCGCATGTTTTATGAAGAGGTGCGCTGTGTTTTCCAAGATCTCTCACCTGAAAGGTGCAGCTCCCGGGTCTTACTATGTGATCTGGATTGTATGTATGTATGTATCTTCATACTGTAGATCAAAATGCCTTCAGGTAGCCACTGCTAAACCACACTAATGGCAATGCTTTACTTTGAAATGGATGCCAGATGACAAGGAAGCCTTAGATCTCTGACACACACACACACACACAAGGAGACAATGATATTATTTCTCATTCAGACCAGAAGATGTGTCTAAATCAGTGTGCATTTATTTTTCTTAAGGAAGAGCCATGGGGAAAGTACCCAAGGTACTTTTTGCATGTCTTAAACAACACTTTGTCTCCTTAGTAATTTCTTCCAAACCGTTCTGAATTGCCTCTGAACCGTCTGTGTTGTGTTTCACGTCTAACCAGAGCTACGAAGTCACAAGGCTGAATCCCAAATCTGTATCTAACACCTTATCAGTGGCCCTACTTACCCCGCCCCCCCCCCCCCCCCATTTAGATTTTAAACCTACTTTCACCAATGTTAATTACATAAACTGTAAGATGCTAACTGTTGGTTGCCAGCTCAATGCTATTCCCGCCAGTCAAGAAAGGATACAGCATGAAACTGGTTAAATAAACAAACAGATCATAATCTGTACTGTAGATAATAAATGGTGTTTCTCGACACCACTATCTATCACACACGGGCTGTGGCCTCATGCCTAAGGCTGCATCACAGCCGTGCTGATATTCACTACAACAGACCTCCCTCTTACAGTATGTGATATTGCATAATTATACATTTTGAGTATGTTTAAAGACTTGTATAGTCTATACATATACAAATTAGGAAACATATAATTTGATAAAATTGTGTCTATGACATTTTTGAAGGTTTCTGTGATGAGATGTTTATACTGTGTATATATATAATATATATATATATATAATATATATATATATATATATATATATATATATATATATATATATATATATATATATATATTTTTTTTTTTTTTTTTTTTTTTGGAATGAGTCTCCAGTGTAAACTCTTTACAATAAAATGTGAATCTATATATTTTAGAAGATGAAGTTTTGCAGTTTCTTATTGACAAGCCACATCTTTGCTCATATTAACTTTAATAATCAAAGAATGAATGTGTGTTTGTTTGTAGTTTCTGAAAGCGTAGTGATAAGGCTAAATGGCATTGTAATGAAAGAGAGGCCCAGGGATGTCTCACATGAGACCGGCCTGCTTCTCAGCATATTTTCATAGGAGTAACAGTACAGAGGGCTGATGGAGAATGATAATACAGTAGATGATCCATTAGTTGCTCTGTATTATTTTCATTATACTTTAAGCAGTATTTAATTTTTAATATAGTGCAGCCAGTATTACTTTTTACCAATATGTAAGGTCAGAGTTGTGCATATTGTGTTGAAAAAATGTTGGTTAGTAATAATAACAATAATAATAATAGTAGAAGTAGATTCGACCAATCACAATAGGAAGTAAGTCATCTGTTTGTTTGCAACGAGAGTTAGTGAATTGCATGTATTTATTGGTCAACACACAGTACCTGATTCGTATCATTAACAAAGAACAGTTTATAACAATTCAGAAACTCAACAGTGAATTATGGAGTATTACATTAACTGTACATTTTTACGGGATTTGACAGACACCCTTATTCAGAGTGACTTATAAATTTATCTTATTATACAACTAAGCAGTTGAGGGTTAAGGGCCTTGTTCAAGAGTGGCAACTTGGTGGTTGTGGGGTTTGAACCTGAGACCTTTCAATCAGTAGTCCAACACCTGAAACACTCAACCTTAACCCTGCCCTATTATTAAGGCACCAAGTGATTATAATCCTCTACAGAGTACAGTATCGTGGCTCTGAGCAATTCTTATTTAAGAGTTCTGTCTGTTACTGTGGTGTGAAGTGCACAATCAAGAACTATAGCAAAACTTCATGATGATTTTGGTTATTAAATCAAGCTACAGTAGTCATCTGGACTGAATGAACATAGAACTGGAAGTTGTGTAGTTTATGTAATTTCAGTCCTACAAGCAAGTGGAGCACCCTCACGACAACTGGATCGAACCAGTGGGAATTTTTTTAATGGATATAAATATGGGATCAAGCTTAAAAAATTGTGAAACTTCATCACTTCTTATTAAAAGAAAACAATTCAAAATAAATCATTAAATGAAGATAAATAAGACAGTTTGCAGGATATTGGCTTAGTGGTGAAATCATGCCTTGGGTCCCATGGTTTCCCCAGGGTACTCTTGGTACTCTTGTTTCCACCCACAGTCCATCTAGCCGGTGCCAAGAGGAATCTTAAAATTAAGGTGAAGTAAATAGGTTTAATGCCTATTTACCTCATATTTTACTTCATTTACTTTATTTTTTATTTGCAAAAATATGATAAAATGTTGGAAATTGGCAATATTGGTAATACAGGTGCATCTCAATGAATTAGAATATCATCAAATAGTTGATTTATTTCCGTAATTCAATTCAGAAAGTGAAACAGACTGATATACTGTATTTCAAGTGTTTATTTCCTTTATTTTTGATTATTATGGCTAACAGTATCTCAGAACAGTATAATATTACTTGGGGGTTTGGTCGGTTGAGTTGCTGGTCCATCATGCACAGGGATACCATGATACCAGGTATTAGTACTTTTGGCATTGTGTGCAGTTGCAAGGTCCTGCTGGAAAATGAAATCGGCATCTCCATAAAGCTGGTCAGCAGAGGGATCATGGAGACATTCCCCAAACAACCACTTAATGCAAACTTTACACTGGACCTCAAGCAACTTGCTTCTGAATCTGTGCTTCTCCTCGCTTCCTCCAGACACAGGGACCTTGATTCCCAAATGAAATGGAAATTTTACTTTAATATGTAAAGAGGACTTCCAACAGTACAGTCCTTCTTGCCCTTAGCCAAGGAAGGACACCTCTGACGTTGTCTCTGGTTCAAGAGTGGCTTGACACAAGGAATGCCACAGTTCCCTGGATAAGTGTGTGTGTGTGTGTGTGGTGGCTCTTGAAGCACTGACTCCAGCAGCTGTCCACTCCTGTAGAATCTCCCCCAAATTTTAGAATGGGCTTAGTTTCACAGTCCACTTACTGTAAGGCTGCGGTTATCCCTGTTGCTTGTGCACCTTTATCTACCATATTTTTTCCTTACATTCAACTTTCTATTAATGTGCTTGGATACAGCACTCTGTAAACAGCCAGCATCTTTAGAAATGACCTTTTGTGGCCCACTGAACCTGACTGAGAGACAGATTTAAAGACTCGGGGAAACCTTTGCAGGTGTTTTGAGTTAATTAGCTGATTAGAGTGTGACATCAAGTGTCTCCAATATTGAACTTTTTCTCAATAGCTGTAAGCCATAATCATCAAAATTAACTAAATAAACACTTGAAATATCAGTCTGTGTGTAGCAGAGGTGTCACGTAACGAAGTACAAATACTTCGTTACCTTACTTAAGTAGAAATTTTGGGTATCTATACTTTACTGGAGTAATTATTTTTCAGCCGACTTTTTACTTCTACTCCTTACATTTTTAAGCAATTATCTGTACATCTGTACTTTCTACTCCTTACTTTTTAAAAACAGCCTCGTCACTCTATTTTTATGATCAGAACGCGCACCCCTCCGGTCGCATGATAAGAACGCGCACAACGTCGCCCCCCCCCCCCCCCCCCTCCCCCCGTCACATGATCAGAGAGCGAGACCTTAATGCTTTTGTCGCCCCTCACGGTACTTTTACTTTTATACTTTAAGTAGTTTTGAAACCAGTACTTTTAAACTTTTACTTAAGTAAAAAGCTTGGGTTGATACTTCAACTTCTAAAGAAGTATTTTTGAACCCTAGTATCTATACTTCTACTCAAGTAATGAATGTGAATACTTTTGACACCACTGGTGTGTAGTGAATCTATATAATATATGAGTTTCACTTTTTGAAATTAATTACGGAAATAAATAAACTTGATGCACCTGTATTTTTGGATGGCTGGAACGGAGTATCTGCATTCACATTATTTTCTATGGGAAAATGCATTTGACCTTAAAAACTTGCCTCCAGAACAGATAAAAATTATATACTTGTTTCATTTATGTGAATCACACTACCTTATTGAATCACATATTCCCATTATGATCTTTAGTTTTTTTTTTTTTTACACTTAAGTAATAATGTTAAATATTGTATTATTATTATCATTATTATTATTATTTCTAACAGATTTTCCCAGCTGTACCTACTCAACAGTAAATTTGTATTATTAAGGTTTTATGCTTCTATCCTCTTTAAATAAATACGATCAATTCTAAAGTTTTGATGTTATTTTCATTTATGTCCACCAGGTGTTTCAGCGCAGAGAGGACGGTTCTGTAAACTTCTTCAGGGAATGGGCCGCGTATCGCGAGGGCTTCGGGAAGATCACGGGGGAACACTGGCTTGGTAAGGCATCGTGTTTTTTTTTCGCTGCTTTTCAAAAGATAAGAATAAAATTAGCTTAATTTCGAACGTACTGTAATTATTGGCTTGAGTTCATTGTCAATAATTATGCCTCAAAGGTTAAAGGCTGAAGCAGGTCTTGTTAATTTCCTATCATGTTTTGTCAGGTACTTTACTCAGCCATTACCGTTAATTAAAAATTATTTTAGGAGGATGATGTTAGAAAGCAACAGTGTGAATGAATAATTATTTATGACACACCCAAAACAGATTACCTGTAATGAACCTCTCTGATTCATTGTGAAGAATTAAGAAAGGAGTAATTTAATATGGAGCACCACGGCAGAAACAGATGGTGGTGGGTGCACAGATATCCAATACAGATATGAGATATTAGATGCGAAAAAGTAGTTTTTTTCCCTTTGACAATGTTTTTAGTTCAGTTTCTTGCACAAAGCCATGTGTAGGTTTCTGACTGTCTGTCACTACCAGGTAAAATATTTTATGGCAGACTAAGAGCTTTATTTTTGTTTTTGGTAAGGTTCCTTTATATCGGAACAATAGGAAAGAAATCCATTTTTTCTCTGCACTGTCTAATGAAATATGTGCACTTGTTCTTGGCACCAATAATGAGGAATGACAGGTCTGTCAGTGAATGTCATCTCCCTCTGTCTGTTGGTGTTTATCAGAAGACGAATGATATTTCCCACAGCAGGTTATAAAAAAAGCCTGGCCTTTGACACTGACCCCCCAAGTCTGGGAAACTGCCAGATATTTGTTTGGATACCAGATTATATGTTCCCTGTCATGGGCTAAAGCATCCAATGGTTCTGCCTCATGGTGGCGCTCTGAGATGCCACTACTGTTTATGAAAATGAGTCTAAAGCTCTACTGATCGCTGATCAAAAAGACACAAGGAAGCAGAGCACAATTAACCTATGAGTTCAAAGAGATGAGCTGAAGGGGAGACAATAAGGAGTACACAGTCATGAAGATAAGGGGTCGAAGAATGAAAAGACAAAGACAAACTCATAACAGAGACGCAGCCCAGCTGTAGGACCGAGGGAGTGACTGTTGGCGTTGTTGTGTACGTTAGCTCGCTCACTCATTGTCTATACCGCTTTAGCCTTACTGTAATTCAGGGTCATGGGGGGCCTGGAGCCTATCCCAGGCATGGTGGCAGGTACATACTGGACAGGGTGCCAATGCATTGCAGGGCGCACACATACAGGTAAGGACCAGCTACAGCTGGATTCAGCTTCATGATGGTTTGGAGCTACACATGCTGCTCCTGTGCTTCCAATGATCCAGACCCCATCTGCCCTCTGCACCTCATCTGTCCACTGGCTCATCCCTATGCTGAACGGGTCTTCATGTTAATTTAAATGATTTTCTGCCATATTGTACCTTCACCTGCACAACACACATGATGTTATAATTTCTATCTGTTATCACCCAAATGAGGATGAGTTCCCTGTTGAGTCTGGTTCCTCTCAAGGTTTCTTCCTAATGCCATCTCAGGGAGTTTTTCCTTGCCACCGTCGCCGTCACCCTTGGCTTGCTCATCAGACACATTTCATTCATCATTCATTCATCTCATTATTACCTAAACACATTTTTCTCACACATACACACCTCCAAATATTTTCTTTTCTAACAAAATGTTTTTCATTTTTGTGAAGCTGCTTTGAGACAATGACCATTGTTTAAAGCGCTATATAAATAAAATTGAATTGAATACACACTCGCACATTACGGGCAATTTGGGAACGCCAGTTAGCCTAATATGCATTTCTATGGACTGTGGAAGGAAACCGGAGTACAGTACCTAGAGGAAACCCACCAAGCACAGGGAGTACATGCAAACTCCATACACACAGACCCGAGACAGGAATCGAACCCGGACGCTGGGGGTGCAAGGCAACATTGCTAGCCAGTAAGCCACCGTAAGGGCAGTGAGAACTACAGTAAATGTTGACCATACTGTATAGTGGCAGGACGTACTTCATACACGTAGAGGCAGGAATCGAACCAGGGTGAGAATCAAACACAGAACCTGGAGGTGCAAGGCGACATTGATAACTATTAAGCTGCCACGCGCCTCTACTGTACATAAGCTATCACCAGAAAATATAGATGCGCCAAAAGAAAGCTGTTGATCACAAACCCCGTACGTTATTTAAAAATCCGGTGCAGTCCTAAATCAGAAGGCTTTGATTTTACCAAAACAGGCCAGTCCACACTCCAGTGGCAAACCCTTTGACGAGGTCAGAGGTCATTTTGTTGTCACGTCATTTTCAAGTTAAACTCACTTAAAGGTGTATCTATCACTTCTTAATTATATCTTTCTGGTTAGAAATGTCTTGCGAAGGAGATGTTACTGCAAAGCAGTCATGCATTAATGAATCTGATGGCGTTTCTCAGCATATTGAGCAGAAAGTGACACCTCTGTGCTTATTAGCGACTCTGTTGAATCTTGAGTCTCGTCAGTGGTCCTCTCACCCTCCTAGTAAGATTAAACGACAACATTCAGCAGCGTGATTTCATTATGCACTGTTCTATAACATGTCAGAATCTTTCATACTCAGCTAGGTGGGTTTGTGAATGTTTTACTAGTTTGTAAAACTGCCTTAAATTAAGTCAATTGCAGTGATGCGATGGAAATAAACTGGGTTGAATAGATGAAAAGAAATTAGCCATATGCTGCAGCGGTGGAGATATTTAATTTCTTTAGGTAGCCGGAGTGAAAGCTCTAATGTACTGTCTAAGTTATGCACAGTAGTCTAATTAACTAGACTTAAAAGTTACCACTAACCATTTTGTATTCAAACTATGAAAAGCAAATTGTGTTTACTATTGAATGAATCTCTAGACGAGGTAACATGATGTAGAACAAGCCTTAATTCTTTTCCATATAAAGTAAAAGGAAAAATATAGAAAGGCTGATCTTTCTGCCATAAGTTCTCTGATCAAATATTATTTAAGCTAGTTAGTTTTTAAATGTGGTGTGGTGGTGTGGTGAATGATCCTTGTTTTGATTGTAGCATTAGTGATAATGTTCTCATATTCTTTAGTCTTGAAATTCCATTAACACACCATCACCCCTTAAACAACATACACCTGTACATTTCAGACAAACACGACTGGATATTTATCTTTATGCATTTGGCAGACGCAGTTATGCAGAGCGACTTACATAAGTGTGTTGAAGCTTTCATGATGAAATATCTCCTTACAATTCACAAGGTTCACAAGGTTACTAAGTAGAACTTACATCTGTCAAACCTGTTGGGAAAAGTTTTATTTTATTTACTGTAAGAAACAGATATGTCTTTAAGATTGCCAGTGACTCGGCTGTATGGTCATTCCACTACCTAGGAGTCAGGATAGAAAAAAGTCTAGATGCATGTCTTTCTTGATCCCTGAGAGATGGTAGAACCAGTCTAGCAGTGCTGAATGATCAGACCTGCAGACTTCAGACAAACACACAATTCACACAAATGTACAATTTAAACAAAACACACCTGCGCACATTTTTAACAAATGATTCCTGTACATACAGTGGCTTGCAAAAGTATTCGGCCCCCTTGAACTTTTCCACATTTTGTCACATTACAGCCACAAACATGAATCACTTTTACTGGAATTCCACGTGAAAGACCAATACAAAGTGGTGTACACGTGAGAAGTGGAACGAAAATCATACATGATTCCAAACATTTAAAAAAAATGAATAACTGGAAAGTGGGGTGTGCGTAATTATTCAGCCCCCTGAGTCAATACTTTGTAGAACCACCTTTTGCTGCAATTACAGCTGCCAGTCTTTTAGGGTATGTCTCTACCAGCTTTGCACATCTAGAGACTGAAATCCTTGTCCATTCTTCTTTGCAAAACAGCTCCAGCTCAGTCAGATTAGATGGACAGCGTTTGTGAACAGCAGTTTTCAGATCTTGCCACAGATTCTCGATTGGATTTAGATCTGCACTTTGACTGGGCCATTCTAACACATGGATATGTTTTGTTTTAAACCATTCCATTGTTGCCCTGGCTTTATGTTTAGTGCCGTTGTCCTGCTGGAAGGTGAACCTCCGCCCCAGTCTCAAGTCTTTTGCAGACTCCAAGAGGTTTCCTTCCAGGATTGCCCTGTATTTGGCTCCATCCATCTTCCCATCAACTCTGACCAGCTTCGCTGTCCCTGCTGAAGAGAAGCACCCCCAGAGCATGATGCTGCCACCACCATATGTGACAGTGGGGATGGTGTGTTCAGAGTGATGTGCAGTGTTAGTTTTCCGCCACACATAGCGTTTTGCATTTTGGCCAAAAAGTTCCATTTTGGTCTCATCTGACCAAAGCACCTTCTTCCACATGTTTGCTGTGCAAACGGGACTTCTTATGGTTTTCTGTTAACAATGGCTTTCTTCTTGCCACTCTTCCATAAAGGCCAACTTTGTGCAGTGCATGACTAATAGTTGTCCTATGGACAGATTCCCCCACCTGAGCTGTAGATCTCTGCAGCTCGTCCAGAGTCACCATGGGCCTCTTGGCTGCATTTCTGATCAGCGCTCTCCTTGTTCGGCCTGTGAGTTTAGGTGGACGGCCTTGTCTTGGTAGGTTTACAGTTGTGCCATACTCCTTCCATTTCTGAATGATCGCTTGAACAGTGGCTCTGTGGGATGTTCAAGGCTTTGGAAATCTTTTTGTAGCCTAAGCCTGCTTTACATTTCTCAATAACTTTATCCCTGACCTGTCTGGTGTGTTCTTTGGACTTCATGGTGTTGTTGACCCCATTATTCTCTTATGCTACGTTTACAATTCCGATTTTTTTGCTCATACAGTATGTGACACATATCGGATATGTTCTATGTCCGTGTAAACAGGAAAAAAGCGCATACATTCCGATATTTCGAGATCGGTTTCAGGCCTCCTTCATATGTGGAAATAAATCGGATATAAATCAGATATGTGCTAATGTGATTGTCATGTAAACAGACAGATCGGATTTCCTGAGTCGTTCTGTTCTGTCCGTCATTAAAACAGTGACTTCTTCGCGGATTAATGACATAATGTTATTCTCCGGTGGAAGCGCATGTGGAATGATAACATCGCAGGTGACGTGGAAGAGGAAAAGACCCCCCCACACACACACACCCCGCCTTGTGTTAATGCTTATTTGGGCTAAATAACATTAAGAAATCAGTATTTGGTGAATGAAGCATATGCGCAGGCTAAAATTATGCAATTTTTTTCTCCTCCTCCGTTTTAAAACCATGGAGACGTTTCGCGAACTTTGCATATATCGCAGAGCTAGCGTTAAGCATATTTCACCTTCGTCCCTCTTGGCTGTGTAGCGCAAGAACCTCCCTTTAAATATGCGCGATGTTTCAGATGGTATGGCAAGTGTAAACACGTGAATCGGATATGAGTCATAGTTACGTGTAAACAGACGGTCAAAAAAATCAGATATAGGCAACAAATCAGAATTAGGCATCGAGACCTGCAGTGTAAACCTCTGCGGCCGTCACAGAGCAGCTGTATTTGTACTGACATTAGATTACACACAGGTGCACTCTATTTAGTCATTAGCACTCATCAGGCAATGTCTATGGGCAACTGACTGCATTCAGACCAAAGGGAGCTGAATAATTACGCACACCCCACTTTGCAGCTATTTATTTGTAAAAAATGTTTGGAATCATGTATGATTTTCGTTCCACTTCTCACGTGTACATCACTTTGTATTGGTCTTTCACGTGGAATTCCAATAAAATTGATTCATGTTTGTGGCTGTAATGTGACAAAATGTGGAAAAGTTCGAGGGGGCCGAATACTTTTGCAAGCAACTGTATCAGACAAAACACACTTGCACATCAGAAAAAAACACAGTTGCAGACTGTAAACAAAACATACCTGTACACACTTTAAACAAAACCCCTGCAGCTTTCAGACAATTTAAACAAAACACGCACACACTTTAAACAAAATACACCGGGACACTTCAAACAAAACACAGATGCACAGTTCAAGCAATACAGTACATAGCTACACACACTTCAGGGGGGGGGGGACACCTGCTCACTTCAACATTTTAAAAACAAAATTCATCTGCATTTTTTAGGGGAAAAAACCTGCACGCTTTAGAACAGAGGGCACCTACAGTACACACTTCAAAAAATCATTCCTACTAACAGCCAGTCCAGAGTATTCTTAAGGGATTCAGAAAAGAGTATCGATGCTTTGCACCACAAAGACATATGTGAACCAGCTGGAACATATTGCATTTAAACTAACATGAAAATCAAGAGGAATTTCTTCTCAGCAATCTTTAATGCTCTCTCTCTCTCTCTCTCTCTCTCTCTCCTACACCTCTTTATGTTCGGTCAAAGCACTTGGTGTGCTCATGTTTCTCCTCCCCTACCTTCTTTCATGTTTCTCATCCTCTACCGCTTCTCACATCTACTGAAATCCAGTTCCTAAGATTTACAACGCACACTCTGCTGACAATCATGGCTACTCACTATATGTATCTTATACACTCTGTTCTCTCTTCCCCATATCGTTCTGTCTTATGTTGCCTACAGTACCTTAATCTGTCTATTGGTTTATGTGTGTAAAGGTGTTTGTAAAGTTATGACATTTCACAATCGTTTACTTTCAAAGAGCTGGCTGCTATTGAATGACCTCCTTAATATTTCACCGTCTCAGATTTTTCAAGAACAGGTAGAATCTTTTAACACTTTTCAATGGGATGCAAGTGTGATAAAGAGAATGTGTTAACACACTCTGAATATATTAGATATATAAAATTCAACCCTGTGGCATCGTCCTCTGAATCATAGGCAGGAGGAAGAATTCAGAAATGTATTTGATTAGAAAATTCACACCTGTACACCACATTTATATCTGTACCTACACACCTCACAACAAGCAGCTCTAAGAGTACAAATACATGAAACACCTAAGACAAATATACAAAGAAGCTTAATTCAGACTAACAGAAATGCATATGCTTTAAACAGTACACACCTGCAGACAATTTAAACAAAACACACCTGCACACATCAAACAAAACACACCTGCACACATCAAACAAAACACACCTGCACACTTCAAACAATACACACCTGCACACTTCAAACAATACACACCTGCACACTTCAAACAGAAATGTATATACTTTCAACAGTACACACCTGCAGACAATTTAACCAAAACACACATGCACACACTTTAAACAAAACACAGATGCACACTTCAAACAGAAATGCATATGCTTCAAACAGTACACACCTGCAGACAATTTAAACAAAACACACCTGCACACTTCAAACAAAACACGGATACAAAGTTCAAACAATACATACACACACTTCAAACAAAACACAGATGCACACTTCAAACAAAACACAGATGTACACTTCAAACAGGAATGTATATACTTTCAAAAGTGCACACCTGGGGTCCGTTCTTCTTACGTCGCTAACTCAATTAGCCAGATTTGATTGTTGTGGATTTATCCTGATCTTGGATTGTTTCGTTCTTCGATGCGCTTCTCGCATTTGCTGTCAAAGCAACATATCCGTAAGCTTGAACCTGCTCGGTAGCAGGTTTATTTAATGTAAACAGGATTTAGACTGCTGTTTATGATTCGTGGAAATAGCGAGGTAACATCTGATTGGTTAAAGAGCACGACTGACGCGGACTGAATCATGTGGGGAAAGAAAAGTATCTTTCTTGCATATATATTTATATGTAATCGCTATCAAATATTATATTAGAACATAAATTCATAGGTTTATTATTATCAAATGATATTACTGTTATAATAAAATAAACCCTAGGCACGAGACAGCCATCAAGACCATTAATACAAATTCTTGTATAATGTTTTTTTTGTAACACATTTATTTTTCAAGGGTTCGTCATGAATATGCAAATAATTATTTATATATATAATGAAAATAAATATTTTTATACTGAAAAATTGGACGAAACTAATTTTATTATAAAATAAACAATATAAAAGTATACATGTTTTTGAAAAAAATATAAATATTTCTATTTTTCCATATACAACATATTTATTTTCATATTCCTTGTTTTATTTTATTGTCTCATGTAATTTGTAATTTGTAAACCATATGCGCAAGGAATGTGCATATTATGTTCTAATATAATATTTGATTATGATTATGTGTGTGTGTGTGGTGGGGGGTGGATTCCATGGTAGGGGAGCATTTCAGCGCATAACAGGTGTTACAAAAATTTTTTAGCTCGCTCTTTTGTCATTTCGTCAACCAATCAAAGGGCTTGTGATCAGTGTTTGTACTGTCGATGCATATCGCCTTTTAAACCAACGCACGAACGCACAATAATCCTAGACAACTCAATCCAGTCATACTAATCATCAACAACAGGTGGCTCGAAGAACCAACTTAGCCGGAGCGCAATTAGCACGATGATCTCACCTTAGATGTGTCAGATCATCTCGGATGTGTCAAGCGACGTATGAAGAACACCCCCCTGCAGACAATTTAAACAAAACACACCTGCATACTGCAAACAAAACACAGATGCAGACTTCAAACAGAAATGTATATACTTTCAACAGTACACACCTGCAGACAATTTAAACAAGACACAGATGCACAGTTAAAAAATACACAACTACACACACTTCAAAAGCAAAAAAAAATTAACTTCAACATTTTTTAAATAAAACACTTAAAAAAAATAAACTGCACATTAAAAAAAAAATACCTACACACTTTGAACAAAAAAAACACCTGCGCATTTCAAACTATATACACTTGCACACTTCAAACAAAACACTTTTGCAATACACAACGGCATGTACTTTAAACAGTACACACCTGCATGCTTCAAACTAAACACATCTCCCCTCTTCAAATAAAACACAGTTGCACACTTCAAACAATACATACCTACATACACTGCAAACAAAACTGACCTGCACATTCACTATAACGTGTACAGTATGCTGTACAGGCTCAAGGGAGGCCAAGAGCCTGTGTCAGGGGACTCAGGGCCCTAGTCAGGGTACACGCTGCACAGGGTACCAGTACATTGCAAGGAAAACAAACACACACACTAACATGCTCACACACTCAGTCACACACTACAGGTAATTTGAAAATACCAATTTGCGTAATCTGCATGTCATTCAACTTTGGGAGGAAACTGGAGAACCCAGAGGAAAACCCACCAAGCACAGGGAGAATATGCAACTCTCCTCACACAGATCCATGAAGGAACTCTAACCCTCGACCCGAGGTCACAGTGCTAACCACTATGCCAACCTGCCGCCACTTCGAACAATACACACACATGTACACCGGAGACAAAACATACCTGTATATTACAGTGTGCAGTAACGACCTGTACCTCTAGATGGCACAGTGACAGCCAAAATGCAAATCAAGCAGGGTTTTTTTTGTCATCATGTGAATACAGTGTGGAGTCAATGTTTTGTAGTAGGCAAAATATTTAGAGGACAGTCCAGTGTGATCAGTCCAAATAGAGTCCAAATAAGGGATGTTAATTATTTTGGTGAGTAGCAGGTGTTGGGTGGCTACTGTAGGCCACCCAGAGAACAAATCTGTTACAGAATCTAGCTGTGACAGCCCAAAAAATGTGTCAGACAGCAGGGGGATCGCTAGTAATAGCCGAAGAAAAAAGAGCTTCTGTCTTGCTAATCATGCTGATTACACCCAGTGTGATAATGAATACTTGGTTGTTGATTATTGATTTACCAGGAAAAGTATAATAAGGCCGGGGTGTAAATTTGTCTTTCATTAACGGATCCAAAAGGTAATTGAAGAACAATTTATTAGAAATTTATGGATCCTGTTGGTCCGGTAGCGATGTAAGTTTGATCAAATGTTATTAAACATGCACAGTAAAATCTGAACCTTCATATTGATACTGTACCTCAGTTGAAATGCCCAGTGAAGCCTGTCTGTCTGAATTATTGTTTAGAGAAAGTCAGTGTGAAGTTTACTGAGGCCAAACCTTTGAAGGTGTCAAAGTTCATAGCAGTGGATCAAATCATAGCAGACTTTTTTTTAAAGTGGATCAAATCCATAATCATAAAAGATGGGTTAAATGGTGGGATAAAGCATGACAGGATTTTACAAGATCACACAGAGATACAGAGGACTTGCACATGTTAATGCGAAGGAAACAATGCATAGGTGCAGGTAACCAGGGATGGGAGCAAAGTGCAAAAATTGTGAAAGATTGACAGACTTTTGGACTAGTCAATCTTAAGACGGATCGATGTGTGGGCTTTGATGGTTGGAAGAATAGATGTATAGATGGATGGATAAATGCATGTACAGAAGAGAAGATGGATGGATGGATGGATGGATGGATGGATGGATGGAAGAGTAGATGTTAAAAATTGGTCCATGAATGGAAAAGTGAATGGACAGATGGGTGGATGGAAGAGTGGATATATACTGTAGATAGAAGGGTGATGAATGGATGGAAAAATGGCTGGATGGACAAATGGAAAAGTGGATGAATAGAAGGCTGGACAAATTGATGGATGGTGGAGTTGATGAATTAATGGGAAAATGGATGGATGGAAGAGTAGATGTATAAGTGGATGGTTAAATGGAAGGATGGAAAAGTTAATAGATGAATGGATGGATGATGGAAGGCTGGCTGGTTATGGGGATAGGAGAGTGGATGTATAAATTGATGGATGGATAAGTGGATGGGGTGACACAGTGACTTTGTGGTAAGCACTATTTCCTTGCACCTCCAGGGTCATGGTTTGGTTCTCGCCTCAGAATCTGTGTGCATGGAGTTTGCATGTTCTCAACGTGCTTGGTAGGTTTCCTCCAGGTACTCCGATCCAAAGTCCAAACAGTCCAAAGACATGCAGATTAGGTTAATGAGTGTGTGTGCCTTGCAATGGATTGACACCCTGTCCAGGGTGTACCCCACATCGTGCCCTAAGTCTCCTGAAATAGGCTCCAGTCCCCCGCAACCCTGTCTACAGTATAAAGCGGTATAAACGAGGAGTGAGTGAGGATGGATGGATGGATTAATTGAAGAGTAAATAAATAGATGGATGTCAATATTATACTCATTACTTCAATGTGTAAAATAATATTTTGGTTAATTTTTGAATCCATAGAGGGATTTATTAATAAAATTTCCACCAACAGAACACATAAGATCATTCATTAGCCTTCTTGTTTTTGAGGCATTGCAGCATAGAGGTATCGATCATGGGGTTGTGATTTTTACCCTCGTAACAGAAAACAGGCTCCTTAGCTATGCTTCATAAACTCCACTCGATTACACACATAATCCTGGAAGACGCCTTTGATCTCGCTCCTTTTCTCCTCAGCGTTGTGGATTACATATGTATAGATTGATAAGGGCGGCGCGGTGGTGTAGTGGTTAGCACTGTCGCCTTGCACCTCCAGGGTCTGGGTTCGATTCCCCGGCCAGGCTCGATTCCCGTCTCTGTGTGCATGGAGTTTGCATGTTCTCCCCGTGCTTGGTGGGTTTCCTCCGGGTTCTCCGGTTTCCTCCCACAGTCCAAAGATATGCAGGTTAGGCTAATTGGCGTTCCTAAATTGCCCGTAGTGTGTGATTGGGTGTGTGAGTGTGTGTATGTGTGTGTGCCCTGCGATGGATTGGCACCCTGTCCAGGGTGTACCCTGCCTAGTGCCCGAAGTCTCCTGGGATAGGCTCCAGGTCCCCGCGACCCTGAACACAGGATTAAGCGGTATAGAAAATGAATGAATGAATGAATGAATAGATTGATAAGAGTAAAACTCCATTTCAGGAGGTAGAGACATAATACCTCCAGACAACACTGCAGTCCCCACTGAGACGTCATGCACCATGAACATATTGGTGGTTAGAATGCGGTCTTTATCTGTGATCTATCTGCAATCTTGATCTTCCTGAATAAACCATGAATTCTTTCAACATCCGCAAAGCATTCCATTAATCCTCGCTCTTATTGTTTAAAGCCGCCTACTTATCTTTCTGCGCTGGATAATACTGAGACACTCCACTTGCATTAATGTCCTACACTTTTATGCAGATACAGAGAACAGAAATGGAAAAAAAATAAAAACATGCTTGTCTTTTTTTTCTACTTCAGTGGAACTCTTTTTTTTATTATTATTATTATCCAGATGTTCTGCTATTCTCAAACCACAGCAGTACTTTATGCTGAGAATTGTGATGTGTAAATTAAGTGAAATCCTAAACCATACTATACTTGTTTATACTAAACATGGTTTTGCAAACAAGGAAAATAATCTCAGGTCTTAAGAAGCCAAGTGTCTTGTTATGTGATAAGACTCCTGTTTTGCAGGTAACTAGGTGCAATGTAGTTTTAAAATAAAAAAAAATTATTTAAAAAAATCCCCCCCCCCCCCCCCCCCGCTTTTTTTTTTTTTTTTTAAAGGCAATTAATTTCATAGTCTGTGCTACCTTCTGGATACACCACATGTCTCACGGTCCCAGAGAAGCTATTTGGGTAGCTGGACCCGAAAGCAGTGATGAACAGTAATGTGTACGATGTGACACTTTCAGAGGGAAAAAGCGGAAAACAGATGGAGAGGGTCAAAAATGTTACATAGAGAAGCCGATGGATTAACATGATTTCTGCTGATAGAGATGTGAAGCGTCTGATGCTGTCAGAATTGCTGACACTTGACCAGTATGCAGAAAAGTAAACTTTATAAATCATTTAGGAATGATTATACACATAAAAAAAATTATAGATTTAAATAAGCAAATATTTAAGAGCCTTTGATTGAATAATTAATGCAGTAAGTAATATGTTTCAGGTGGCAGCGATTCTTTTAACCCTAACTGATGCAATGAGTACCTTGCCATTTATTAAACAGCCATGCCGGAATGTTACTGTGTTTTCAGAAAGGTCATTGGCCTGCGTCAAGCAAAGAACACAACTAAGGAGATGAAGTTACTGAGTTGGTATTACTGAGTTACTGAAGTTAAAGAGCTAAATTACTGGACTTGGGTGAAGAAATGACCAACACGTTACATACGAACACCCCCGCCTTGCGAATTTTGTCGTCTTAAGCCGTAAAATTGTGCAAGTAATTTTTTAATTTGTATACAAGTGAAGCAAGATAATTTTTTTTGTTTTTGCATTCTCTGCACAATTCATTGAAGACATAGCACCATATGTCTTAAGAAAGTTAGCAATGCGGCTAGAAAGAAGAAAATTAACTTTTGAAAGTACATTTTTCCATATTTTCCATATTTGTACAGCCATTATTGTCTAAGTTTATATATATATATATATATATATATATATATATATATATATATATATATATATATATATATACTGTATGTATGTGTGTGTGTGTGTGTGTGTGTGTGTAGAAAGAGAGAGAGAGAGATCCTATATTTTATATGTTGTTCTTCTGTTTTTTTCTAAGTTTTTCTATATTTTATTCTTATTCTATTCCATAATTTATTTCTTATTGATAAGATAATCTTAATTGAGAGGTCGTATAAGCATTTATACCGTACTGTGTACTGTGTACTGTGTGACAAATAAAGTTCGAATTTGATTTGACTTTTTTAAAGAAGCCGGTGCAAAGAGGAATCACAAATTAATCTTAAGTGAGGTTTAATGTCTATTTATTTCATATTTTACTTCATTCGCATTTCTTTTCTACATGTTTATGTAATATGGGTAATCTTTTTCGGTGGCTTTAACGCATTATCTTCATTTACATTATTTCCTAAGGGAAAATTTTGCCTTAAGAACCTGCCTCCGGGACGGATTAAATGGATTAGACGTACGAGGTACTGTTGTTAAAAAAAAAAGAAAATGAAAGCATAAGGGCTAAATTAAGTACCACTCGGACGCTTGGTGAAGTTGCATTGTAAAAAAAAAATGGCATGTCGAAATCACAGCTATGTTTAAGGAAGGGCATTTCCGTGCACACACACACACACACACACACACACACACACACACACACACACACACAATGTGACAAGAACGTCATCACAATGTCATCATGTACGGTTTACTAGCAATGGTACATGTACAATCTCTGAAGGCAGTGTTATGAACTGAGGTTGCTTTAGTTGGTCAGGTCTAGACTCAGCAACGTTATGTGGCAATAAAATAAAGTCAGCTGACGACCTGAATGACCAGGTTATCACGTGTATGGATTTATTTTATTTTTTTTCCGTGATGATCTGACTATAATCAGGACTCAAACTGGTTCTGGGAGCATGAGGAATAATTTTCACACATAAACTGGCGCCCACAGAGTCCTAACCTCAACCCTTTGGGTTGTGATGGAGAAGACTTTATGGAGTGGCTCGATACAATCAATATAAATCAATACAAGATCTTGACTGAATATTAATGCTGTGAGGGTGTGTAAGGATGTCAAAACAATGGCATACTGTAATCAAAGATGAAGGCATATTTTGTTTGCGTGTGTGTGTGTGTGTGTGTGTGTGTGTGTGTGTGTGTCTGTGTGTCTGTGTGTGTCTGTATGTGTGTGAAAGCGCTAATATGTCTGCGGCCTGCGAGGGTTCAAAGACCCCATACCAGACCTGAGTGCTTACAGGCACAACACACTCGCCTTTAGAGAGAAAAAGAGGTGTGTGTGTGTCTGTCTGTCTGTGAGCTGAGCTTTTATCACCTTCCTCTCCCTATTCATCTCTCCTCTTCTGCCAATGTGTGACAGAGTGAGAGAAACACCTTCATATATGAGACACTTTTCCCAAAAGGTCTCCCCTGAGCAGCCACACAGACGGTGGACTGTGATTAAAAATTAATGACCCTGTTTTGTTACATGGAGACAAAAGGAAAGTAAAGCTGACTGTCAAGTTGCTCCGCTGTAAGACACGTACTGTAGACACGTCTTATTCAGACAGAACAGCTCTATTTAATAACTCTCACGTAAAGTAGACCTGGTGTATTTTAGGTTTTTAGAATCGATCTGAATTATTTGTTTATTTATTTTATACATGCAATGGATTCTTTCAATACAGATTTAATAGAAGAGTTGTAATCAGTTTTCATCAGCCTAATATGCATGTCTTTGGACTGTGGGCGGAAACCGGAGTACCAGGAGGAAACCCACCAAGCATAGAGAGAACATACACATAAACCCGATGTGGGAATCGAAACCCGACCCTGGAGATACGAAGCCACAGTGCTAACCAATACATCACTGTGCCACCTGATTATCAAATATATCATATATACTGTATGGGCTGATATTCAAATAAACCTTGATTAACATAGGCTAACATGTTCAATTGAAAAACACAGTTTAGTATAGATTTTATATTTATGTTATGGCCATTATGTAAAATGTGGGTTATATTCAATTAATAAAAGCTAGTTACTCAAACTGTAACTCCACCCAAACATTAAGCTTTGATTTAGAAGAATAATCAACAGTGTGCTATGAAAGTGAGATTCTTGCGAGAATAAATTAGGCTTCCAAACAAGCGAACTGTTTGAACAACAACGGTGTGTTCAAATATTTGCTACATTTGGATAATATATTGATGGAGCTGTGTGTTTTCTTACTCAGGCAAGCCCGTGGCTATGAGTGCTCTGAACGGCTAAGCTTGAGGCAAAGAGATCTTTATGATCTTCAAATATATACCTTTATTTATCTGAGTTATGAAATAGAATAAAGGCGTGCGCCAGCACGCGATTCGAGAGGAATACGAGTACCGTCAAATTAAGTCACATGTCTATGGTATTATGTTTACATCCGGAGCGATTATATGATCAGAACTTGTGATGGATGAGAATGTATGTGTCTTGCTATTAATAGTACTTTTTTTTATATAATTTGATTGCGTGTTCTTCACACCTGGTTCTTCTTGCTGTCTTTCTCGCTTTCTGCTGTGATCATCCTGTTCTCTCTCTCTCTCTCTCTCTCTCTCCCTCTCTCTCTCTCTCTCTCTCTCCCCTGTTCTCTATTAAAGTATAATTATTAAAAGCTATACATGCAATTGGTCCATATGGATTGACAATATTTTATATTTTCCTAGCTTGATGTTGGATCTAAAAAAAAAGTATTAATTAATTAATAAAAAATAATTATATAATAATAATAATAATAATAAAAATAACTAAAAAATAAATATAAATTAATAAAAAAAAAATTTATTAAAATAAAAATTTATTTTAATAAAAATAATAAAATAAAAATAAAAATAAGGATAATCTATAATCATAAAGGATTACCCGCGTCGGACAAGAGTCAAAAGAAAACAGAATGTGTGCAAAAAAAAAACTAAAAATACAAGAAAAAAAAAGGGAAGACTTTGCAAGGCTACAAAACGAACATCAGGACATACGGTACAATGACAAAATACTCAATATAAAACAGGTGAATACATGGTTTTAATAAAAAGGACAAGGAAACAAACTTGGATGTGAAAAAAAAGTGAAAAGTACAAGCACATGCACTGGGCGTCCGTAACCATGGGAACCATAATCCAAAGGAAGAAAACTGTAACATGCGTTCATATAGAGGCTTATTATTTGATTTATTTGTTAATTGCTTTGCTAAAAGAAAAAAGGCATGCAAATAGACAGGACATATCAACTAATTTTCATTAACATTTTCAACTAGGAATTACTGAATATAACCTTGTGAATAAGTGATAAATCACACATTTAGGCTGTATTCAATTTAAAATGTAATAAAGATCTGCCACAGTTTTGATTTTACAGCACAAGCATTTTGCTAGCAAAATCTTTACGATGCCTCTAAAATGTTGTAGACTGAAATCAGTAAATTACTTGAAATAACGAAATGGTAACAAACCACTGGGTGCTGATCCTCACATTTTATGTGTTATGTTGTAAACCAAACACTCTCGTAATTATTAACATCTTTTTAGACTCAGGCATCACACCACCAGACTTGGGTTTAAAGAAAAATTATTTAGTGGCGGAATTTAAAAAATAGGAGAGATTTTTGAGAAAAGTCTAGGTACTCAATTGTAGGACTGAGTTTGAAGGAAATCAATTGGAGCAACAATGATGTGTCAAAGGGTTTCCAAATGCAAATAACCAGAAATACCTATATCTAGCTGCCACACTCATAATATACAGTATGAGTAAATGTCTTAAGGCTTCACATTTTTCAAATGTGGTTGATTATATATTATTTATTATATAATATATTTTTTTTTTAACATTTAGTTCCCACTGGGTGGCATACTGTAGTGACTATCGACTTGCACCACTTTGCATGTTCTCCTCGTGCTTGGTGGTTTTCCTCCTGGTTTCCTTACACAGTCCAAAGACATGGAGATTAGGCTAACTGGCATTCCCAAATTGCCCATAATACAATATGTGTGTCTGTGTTCCCTGCGATGGCTTGTCACCTCATGTTCCAGTCTCCTGGGATAGGGTCCAGCCCCCCCCCCGGAACCCTGTATACAAGCGTTATAGGCGATGAGTAAGAGTTCCCACTGAGAAATCTGATTGGACGAGGGCCGATGAGTGATGATGTAGAGCATACTATAACGTCGCTGAAATTTTTATCTATGTGTATCACTTTACATCACAGGTGCTGTAACAATTATTGCCAGCATGAGTAGGTCGGTACGGTCCAAAACCCGCATTCAAAACTTCTTCCCGCAGGCGATAAGGTCTCTCAATCACACCTCCACACAGGACTAATAACATCTTTTAAGCTCACAACACTGACTGGACAATCATGGACACATTCATACACACTTGCACTAAATACTCATACATCTGGACAATTGCACATGTCACCTTTCATGCATATTTGCACAACCACTGACACTTTAATACCATATTTCTATATTTTTGCAATATTTTATTATTTTATTATGCCCTTATGCACAGTTAATTTTACAAATTTTACTAGTCAAAATTATTTCTTTAGTATTTCCTTTTTATTGATTATTTATTTTACGTACAAGATTTTATTTTCTTATTTTCTTTTTTTTTTTTTAAGGTCACTGGCGGTCGTATAAAAGCATTTCACTGCATATTATACTGTGTATGATTGTGTATGTGACTAATAAAATTTGAATTTGAAAACCCGTCCCAGAATCATTTCAGCAAGAAAACACACCAAACCAAATATGTCCTCTTAAACAAAACTTTTCTTCCAAGTAATTGATGAATAGCCTCGGAACCATCTGTGTTTTTCAGTTCACAGCTACAAAGCTAACTAGATTCTACACAAGGCTGAATCCCAAATCTCTCTCTAACCACGGATTCAGGACAGTACTGAGTACTGTGTGTGTGGAACAAGGGATTGTACACCCTACATACAGTAGTGCACTAGCTTTCCTTTTTTATGCTATTTGGGATTCAACCCCAAACAGCTGATATTCTAAAGTGGATTAAGTGGAAATATAAAGTGAATCTCAAGACTGTCCACCACCTCCATAGTTTACTCTCTTCAACCTTTTGGCTACGTAGTAGTACTGGTACTTTCGCTGTCTGTTGCTAACTGTTGGTCAAGTTGCAGAAGGATATGTGTTGGCAAATCAAAATACCTGGATAAATAATCAAACCAATCATAATCTGCTGATAATACAATGGTGTTTGTAGGAACTGTTGTATAATAGCTATGTCATGTCTATGGCAGCATAACAACCGTGCTGATGTTTAGCCCAACAGCACTCAGAATAATGTTTCCTTAAGAGCCCCATGAAAGAGCCCCAATTAAAATCAAATCCCAGCCTTATTGATTTTGTGTCCTGATGTTATAATACAGACACACACACACACACACACACACACACACACACGTACCTGGTCTTTCTAGGGAATTCATGTGTATTCTCCATGCTTGCTCTCTGAGGCCAGAGTTGGGAATATTAAATGAAAAAAATGTAGTGAAGTTGCAACCTTCATGTCAGAGAACTGGCTCGAATTCTTTGGAGTGCTGCTTCACCAAGCATGTTCTTAACTCAGGGTCGGTTCGCTTTTTTAAAAGCTGCCACGAAATGCTGCAGAAAGTTTAGCTGTAGAGGTGTAGAAAAGCTCAAGTTGATAATAAAGATATGTAAGTGAAGTTCTTATTAAACAATGTCACATCTGTAAGTAAACAGTGAAGTGGGCATGAATACAGCTGTTATGCTCTACTGTACTGTATATAATCGCTTGTGGAATGCCTCAGATACAGATTTCTCATTTGCAATTATAATATAAACATCTACAGTATAAGTATCAGCGACCAAAATGTGAGAACTCTAAGGAATGAATGGTCTGTCTGGTTGTCTATCGCTTAATCAGTCGTGTCAAGTCGTGTCAACCCTACTTTTTGTTGCCACCCAGATAAGAATGGGTTTCATTTTGAGTCTGGTTCCACTTAATGTTTCATCCTCATCTTGCCTCATGTTGGCGCGATTACCTCTGCCATGCTTATTAATGATAGATTATAATTTGATCTTTGGATCCCTGGATAGCTGCTTTGTGATAATGTCCATAGTTATACATATAAAATGTTGTATAAACACGAGTTTGTTTTGATTTTTACCACCATTTTGTCATAAATAAGGAATATCTGCACTGACGGAAATAAAATCATGCACCTGACATACTGTGTACACAGTTTAAAGGGAGGAGTCAGTTCGCACCTGCTTTCGAGAGGCGCGTGATAATTTCTCTAAAAGTTAAAAGTTTAGTATTTTGAGCAGAAATATGTATTCAGTCTCATTTTACTTTTTAAATTGCCGGCTTTCTACAAAGCAATCGAGATTCACCTGTTTGTGTGAAAACAGGTGCAGACAGCTTTTATACATCCATGATGCATGTAGGATAATGTACTGCATCCTAGTTCGGTGCTTCTTAAACATTCAGTTGTAATTGACCAGTATAGTCCATTTGTACATTATCTATGCTGTTCAACCTGTGTAGGGTCACAAGGTTGGATCCTATCCTGTCACAAGGCTGGTTACATCCTGGGCAGGTGCCAATCTATTGTAGAACACACACACTCGAACATGCAATACACTACAGGCAATTTGGAGAAACCAATCAGTCTACTTCACTGTTCTTTGGATTGTGGAGAGAAACAAGAGTAGCTGAAGAAAACCAGCCAAGCTTGGGGAGAACATGGAAACACACACACACACACACACACACACACACACACACACACACACACACACACACACACACACACACACACAATGACCAGAGGCAAGATTTGCACCCATAACCAAGCAGCCTCTAAGTCATCTTGACATCAATAAGGATGGTTTTGTGGATTTTTTTTTCTTTAAACTCTAAATAAACATAATTCTTTCCTTTATGGCTCACATACACCAATCAGCCATAACAATAAAAACATCAACATTAAAACCACCTTGGTTTCAGGTTGGTGGCACGGTGGTGTAGTGTTTACCTCCAGGGTCCGGATTCGATTCCTGGCCATGTTCGATTCCTGTCTCTGTGTGCATGGAGTTTGCATGTTTTCCACCGTGCTTGGTGGGTTTCCTCCAGGTACTCCGGTTTTCTCCCACACTCCAAAGAAACGCAGATTGGGCTAATTGGCGTTCCCAAATTGCCTGCTGTGTGTGAATGAGTGTGTGATTGATGTGTGTATGTGTGTGCCCTGCGATGGATGGGCATCCTGTCTAGAGTGTTAGTCTCCTGGCATAGGCTCCAGGCACCCCGCAACCCTGAATACAGGATTAAGTGGTATAGACGAATGAGTGAGTTTTCTTGTTCTCCTTGTGCCGTCTGGCCAGATCTGGAGGGGCTACTCAGAGATTGTACTCAGAAGAACCCGCTGAGATAACAATAAGAAACCTTGAGAGAAACCAGACTCAACAAGCAACCCCTTCACATGTGCATGATTTTAGATATCTGTAGAATATCAATAAATCAGTCTACACTATGTATGTTCATGGTCTTTGAGTGAAATGATCAATAGTCACCACATGCATCCCAACAATGAATCGATTAAATCGATAAAAATCGATTACTAAAAGAGTTGAGCGTGGTGCGGAGTAAACACACTCTGTCTCGCGCACTGATGCTAGCAGAGTTCGGCGCCTCATAGACAGGGCGGAGCAAAAATAATAATAAAAAAAAAAACAAGAGGTAGAGGAAATCCGTAATCGGGTAATCGTCTCCCTTGCTGGGTCTTAGTACAACATCCGTGCACGCGTGCACTGTGACCACGTGTTTGCGCAAAAAAAACATCTTTTATTTTGTGTCTGTATGTGTGTGTGTACAGCGCGTGTGTAAAGCAAAAGCAAGTCTCATTAGAGAGATTAAAGATCCATTTTCTCTCTCTGCTCAAGGCTCAGCCTGCTGGACACACAAACCCCTCCTACTTTCGCCTTCACAGACACACACACTCTTTCTCTCTGCTCTACACAGAGACACTGCTCTGTCGCGATTCTTTTCAAAGTTAAAGTGCAGGTTAACTTGTTTTATTTTACTTTACAGCAGTGATTCAGCTTGTGTGTCGCTCAATCGAGTGTCATTAGAGAGATTTCTTGTTTATTTTTTCGATAAAACAGTGTTTCTGTTGTGTGCGCATGTGTGTGACAAGAGTGGAGGAAGGGTGACTTTTTAAGACGAGAAGGGGGAGAGGGGAGCTTACTTTAGATTCACACAAACACACACACACACACACAGCGCCTGCGCGCACAAACGGAAACACTTATTTGTCTGAATTTATTTTAACTTTTTTTAAAGGTAAAGTGCAGGTTAATTTGTTTTATTTTTACTTAATATTTTATGCTAATTATTTTTGGGGGCTGTGGAACGAATAATTTAAGTTTCCATTATTTCTTATGGGAAATTTTTATTTGTTTTACGAGAATTTTTGGAATATGATCCTGCTTCCGGAACTAATTATGCTCGTAATCCAAGGTTCCACTGTATATATCTGGCAGATGTAAAGCAAACATGTGTATGTTTTTTGTGTTAGTCCATTCTTCTTTTCTTTTATTATTATTATAACAGCTCAAGGAGCAACATGTTTGTGCAAAGATTTTAGGTCCGTTTTTGAATAAACTGTTGGAAATTAATGCTTTTCTAGTTTTTTTAAAATCCGATTCATTAATTAATCTAAAAAATAGTCGACAGATTAATCGATTATTAAAATAATTGTTAGTTGCTGCCCTACATCCCAAGCAGACCACATGATGGCATCCTCAGCAGAGAGCCTAAGGCCTCTATCTGATAAGAATTGAACAGCAAAAGAGGTTGAAATCCCTGGCAACTCAGTGGTACTATACCATGTATTGACAGAGAGAGAGGGGATCTATACAGTATTTAGTGCAATCAAGGACCTCAGCAGGACGAACAACTGTATGCCAGCATAACTAAAAAGGGAGAGCCAGGAGGTCACTCCACCATCAACAAAATATAACATGGGGTGTTAATGTTTCATGGCAAAATTGGTTTCATTTGTTCTTATTTGTTCTTATTTGTTTTATTGGCTTCCACCCTCATTATTTAACACAACTTATAAAATAGTACTTGATCCAGCACATCCATTTTTTTATTTTATTTCATGCCAATAGTTGGCACAAATGCACACAGCCTTATGAATCTGCAAGACACTAGATCAATGAAAAAAGCATTGGGTTTTTAAATGATTATCTGATTTGCTATGCCTATAGCTCATTTTATGAGTTCTTCATAATTGTATTCATTAATTATTTGTTTAATATATATGAAATTGTTTGAGTGTGAATTTCTCTGGTGTGTTTACAACAAAATGTTGCTTAATTTTATACTCCTCCTAGCCTTAGTGTCAACCATGTAGATCGTGTACATTAAGAGTGACTACAGCTTTGACCTCCTCCTGAACCGAAGAATATCTGATTCCATTGAAATAAAGTTGCATAAAGCTGTTTATTGATTGGATGCGCTGGGGTAGGAACTGAATTCTTAATGATGATGGTTCTCATGGAAGTTCATGTCCGCTGCCAGGCACTTCGATCTAAACTGTATTTAATTCCTTTGCAACGTCTTTTATTGTTTAGTTTCTGTCATCTGACTCAGCATCTTCTCCCTCTTCATTTTTTAGGCCTGACCCGGATTCATGCTCTGACCATACAGGCTAATTATGAGTTGAGAATCGACATGGAGGACTTTGAGAACAGCACTTCATTTGCGCAATATGGATCCTTTGGCGTGGGATTGTTCTCGGTCGACCCGGATGAGGACGGCTATCCGTTGAGCGTTACAGACTACTCGGGAACCGCCGGTAGGTTCTTTCTTCATCTGGAAGTCTTTTGTATTCAGCGGGTATGGCTGTATCTCAAGTCGAATCTTTTAGATTTACGGACAACAAGGAAGCTTTTAGACCTGTATTATACTGCACTGCTTTATGGAGCCATATTGTAAAGACACATGCTGCACTACAGAAATGTAGAACATACTGTACTAGCTTTTTTTCCCCCTCTCTCTCACTCTCTCTGAAGCCAAGACTTTAGTTTTAGGCCAACATTTACTGTGCCCTACTTGTACAAAAATGGTTTATCTCAAGATTGTCATAATTTATAGGATGGCCACCCATTTAAAGGTAAACGTGCTTACTGGGGTATCATCCTGTGACATTGTCCAGTCATAGACTGAACTCTTGCACCATTAGAGAAAACTTAGAACCAAGGGATTAAATAAGTTCTCATATGCGTAGTAATTCATGTTATATAAAGGGCACAGTATCATGAATTACATCAGGCACTTTTAGGCATTATAGTGTTACTGCACAGTAAAATTGAGTTAATGAGAATTTTATAAACATTTGCTAGCGTATAACAATATTCACTGCCTGGCAAAAAAGTTGCACACTCTAAGATTCCATTCAGTCACCTTTAGCTTTCATTACAGCAGGTTGTGGTGGTTAGTTCATGTGGCAAAATGATTCCTCCTGTTTCTTTAAAAATATATATATTTTCTCCCTAATTTAGTCGTGTCCAATTCCTCCCCGTCACTAGGGGGCTCCCACATTAAGGCTACTACTACCACTCAGTCTGGAGGGCCGAAGACTATCACGTGTTTCCTCCGAACCACATGACGCCAATCGACCGCATCTTTTCGAACTGCTCGCTCACGCACCATTGGGGGCGGCGTAACACACTCGGAGGACAGCGCTATCCGCTCCTTCCGCTTGCGTGAGCTCACAGACGCCCCTGATTGGCTGTATAGTCGTGATTAATGTGGGAGCACGAAGTACCTCTCATCCCGCCCCTCTGAGAGAGGACGGCCAATCAGCTCTCTAGACCTTTGGCTGCGAGGGGTTACAGCATCACCCGCGAATCGAACCAGCGATCTCCGGATGATAGGGCGAGCATCTACCACTGCGCCACTTGGAGGCCCCGATTCTTACTGTTCACAATTTGAGTCCTTTGCCATCAGGGAAGAAAAATTCAATTAATGTGATACCCTGGTCATTCAGTATATTGACGTTATCAGCTGACTTTATTTTATTGACACATAATGTTGCTGTAGCAACCCCAGATCCTAACACTGTCTCCAGAGGCTTGTATAGTGGCCACTATGCACTTTGTTTAAGCCTGCTGACTTTTTTTGTATTAGTTCTGGGAACTTTTTAAACATTAATACTTATGAGGATTTTAACCCTATTTACCAGACAGATCATTAAAAAGTCAATTAGCATTCTCTCCTCATCCTCGGTAGGTTTCCAGCCATGGTGCAACGACATGCAGATTAGGCTAACTGGCATGTCCAATGTGATTGAATGTGCATGCTTGTTCCCTGCAATGGATTGACACCCTGTCGAGTGTAACTAGTGTACCAAGTGTAACTAGTGCCCGAGTCACCTGGGATATGCTCCAGGCACCCTGTACAGGATAATCGAGAGCGAGAGAGAAATGATTGCAAATAAATCTGATAGTTTCAAATAAGTCTACTTCTCACACTACACACTTGGCATACTTTGCTCCCTGTGTACACTGCTAGTAGGAAACATAAATACATTTGTGGAATGAACTTCTTTTCATAAGGGAAAGTAGGTGCTGAAATGAAATTCAGAATATTATATTATTTACCATTCAAACCAAATCTTTTCAGTGAATTTTAAACAGTGGGTATGGTGGCTCAGCCTGTGTTGCTGACTTTCTTATTTCATTTGGTCCATCTTTAGCATCCTACTGCAGGAGGAGCTGAGCAGTGTGTATGCTGGAACATCACTACTGTACATATTGATGCAGTATCTTCGCTCCATGTTACCTTTCAAAGACCCTATGTATAGGTGTAGTAAAGTTAGCTACCGGACTCTGAAAACCGAGTTCCAAAGTCTGAGAAGATCAGGCATAAGTCCGACACTAAGTATAGGAGCTGTCATGAAATTTAGCACTTTTTATTTTTTTAAGTTTCCCATCCTGTAAATCCTGAAAAAGTAAAGTATATGTGCTGCTTATCTCAGTGTGGCAGAGAACCTTTACCTACACTGCCCTCAGGTCCTCTGTCAAGCATTAATTGGTTTTCTGCAATCAATCTGTCCCAGGTTCCTGTCCTCTGCCTCTGGCCTCCTCACCAGGTCGGACTCACCGGGAGGAGCAGCGATAATGAGGCAGTGTGACACGTCTATGGCATGCTATAAAGGTGGACAGTTTGCTAATTATGTGAAACAAACACACTTTATAAATATAAATCAGGGGGGGAAAACCAGGCATTCGCTCTGCTCTAATTAACCAGCACAGCTTTTCCAGGGAGTCCTAATGGCGTGAATGCTTTATGGTGTTTACTTGCTAGTTTTGTTGTTGTTGTTGTGTGTTTGTATATGTTTTACATATATCCCAATGAAAAATGTCCATAACGCAGTTGGAAGGAATGCAGTATCATTTAAAAAGCCCTGCATCCTAAGGTTTTGTGTTGTCAAGTACTTTTTACCACCAGGTCTATCAACTCACAAGAAAAAAAAAACCTTCAAAAACCTGCTGTTCTATGCAGTATTTTGTTTCAGAGAGATTTTAAAGTCAGGATTTCAACAACTGCAATGTACTGTAACTAGATTATATAATACACGAGCCATAAGTACCCTATGGTTATGAACTGCTCCTGTTTCACTTCGGATGCATACCCCGGTCTAAATACCACCTAGCTTCGCACACTCGTTCCTAATCTTGTATATTTTTACCTGAGAAGCTTCTCTAAGCTGGCTAAAAAGAATCAGATTGTCTGATATACGCTATATACTGTATACTGATACTGTACGATCAATGGCCACCCATCTCATTGGTTCTAAATTCCAAATGTATTGAACAATGTACAAAAAGGAAAAAGTATAATTCAGTCCCTGAATTTCACAAAATGTCTTGATATATTTGTAATTTCATCTGTACCACAGTGTGAAAACAATATGACATTTTTATATTTCTCTACTAATTCAGTGTTTTTTTTTTTTAGTGGTTTGTTTTCTACATTAGAGAACAATACTGGGGATGCAATACTGTAAAACATACAGTAAAAGTCAATTGTTACTCCTTAGACAAGTCCTTGCATCAATTGATGGCTCAATTGACCCATCAGGCACCAAATTGTATATACAGTATATATATATATATATATATATATATATATATATATATATATTTTGGTTCACAGTGAATGCGTTTTCCCTGACCACTACACATTATTTAAACCTTTTCTTAAAGCATTTTGTACCAAGTAATTCTGTGTCCTGCAGCCACAGCGAAATGAGAAATGAAAAAATGAGGGCAGTGGATGACCTACAGTTTAATACAGTTGTTTTGCTATATTCCCCTCGGGCTTTCCCTCGAGAGCCAATCAGGTGCCTGAAGCCAAAAGATACGCCAATCATTTACCTCCTGAACCTGTAGCGAGGATCCTCGAATGCTTTGACCACATTTTCCACCAGCTTAAAACCCCTGCCTTTTTTTAAAAAAGGTTTTTCCAATGGCACTTTTGTTTCATATGCAAATGCTTTTTGTCAACAAGAAAAACAGATATTCAATTCTGATTGGTCAGAAGATGCTGATTCGTGATACATTTTCTATAAGAGCAGCAGTATGGTAAGGGGAACAACTGGTTATACTGTAGCTGATATAATATGTTCTACGTAGTACGGACTGTCTTGTTTTGCAGCATCTTTCCAGAATTAAATGTATCTTTTAATATGTGTGAAATTTCATTTAATTGATCAGTATGGAGGCAGCATGATGGCATGATGGTTAGCACTGCCGCCTTGCACCTCCAGCGTCCGGGTCCGATTCCCACCTCGGGTCTGTATGCATGGGGTTTGCATGTTCTCCCTGTGCTTGGTGGGTTTCCTCCAGGTACTCCAAAGACATGCAAATTAGGCTAATTGGTGTGTCTGTAGATCCTGCAGTTTGAAAGATGTATTTAGAAATTATTTTAAAAATGATAAAATAATTCTAATGGTGCTCTGCGATGGATTGGCACGCTGTCCAGGGTGTACTCCGCCTCGTGCTCTAAGTCTCCTGATAGGATAGGCTCCAGGCCCCCCTGTGACCCTGTATACAGGATAGAGTGGTACAGTATAGATGGTGAGTGAGTGAGTAATTCTAATGGCTTTTAAAGCCAAGAAACCCTCAATTGCAAAAGCGGACATGACAAAAATGCTAAATTTAGCAACATTATGCCAATTTTCAAACTAAGTGAAGCACAGGATGCACATACGGTTTGTGTGATAATATAACATGCTTTAAAGGGAAAATATTATATATTTAATGGGAAAATGTGCAAAAAATTCATTCTTATCATCAACAGACATGGAATGTACCCGAAATTACACAGTGACTCACTGGCTATCATGGCTGGTTATAAACCAAAATGTCCAATAGGCTTCATTTTCCTTTTGTAACTCCATGTTGTTTTCATTGTGAATTTGATGTCATAACCAGTTAGTGACCGTCCCCAAGGTTGTTGTATGGGTTATTACAATTTCGTTTGAAATGGACGTTTCACTGATATTAGGACATTTTGTGAACCAACCACATTAAATAAAGCAGAGAAGAAGCTGATGTATCCACAGAGGAACATGGATTTATGAGAGTGCCTCTACGTTAGATGATGTGATATCTCCTTTATTTCTGTAAAAGGTCTGGTGTGATTCATACATGTGCAGGAACAGGATGATGTCATCACCCACCATGGAATGCCATTACATTGAGCACAGCAACATTACATTTACGAGGCGTGTAGTCCATCACACTCACAACACAGCAAATGAACCTGTTACGGCAAATTAAACACTTCTCTTCTTCTGTGTTCTCTTCTCGTCAGTTCTATTCTCATTTCATGTCCTCCATGCCTCTTCTCCTTTCTTCTTGTCTGTTCTCATCTCTTTTCCTTTGTGTTCTTCTGTTTTCTTCTCTTTTCTTCCGCCTTGTCTGTAATCTACGTTGTTTAAAAACTTTTAAGCTAATTAACAATACTTTACCTGATGGAGTACAATGTAAAAACCTTATTTAAATGATGAGCTTTGGCATAATGAATTACACTCTGTACTCGGTTATTATAAATAATTAAATATCATAATGGAATAGGATGAGTTGTAGTTATGTGATTATTATTTTCTTCCCACATTGAAGCTTTTACAGCTATAGCTCTCTTGCTCTTGCTGAAATGTTAAGGACAAAGTTAATGATTGTTTGCGCTGTCAATCAAACAGACACTTCTTGTTGAAAGCAGGTGCTCATTGGCCTTGATTAGGGACAAAATGTACCAGACTCTGTACAGATAGTTAGACGTGAGGTTTCATGAACCTCAGTTCTTTCTAGTTCCGTATGTCCTAAAGAAAAAATAAATAAATACAATAAATAAAAAACAGCATTGTGAAACAAATGCAAATAGATCCATGTACATTCTAGGTTGTGTAATATTGAGAAGCCTGATTTGTATTCTGTATCACGCAGGAGAAGAGAGTTTAATGAATTATATCTAAATGCAAATCCAATACCTGTGATAAATCTCACTTAATTAACGGATATTGAAAGTGTAAATTACAGTGGCTAAATGTGATGTCATTTAATCTACTCTGAAACCAAAGAGACTAATGTGCAAAATTACCAATCAATATACTGTAGTTCTAAAGGCAAAGGCAACACAAAATCCATTGTTAATAACCAGTGTGTGGAACTCTTCAAAAACTGTTGACCTGGTTAAGACTTCACATTTCTCTAACAAATATTATTTATCCTACTGATGATGATGTATCCCAAAAAAAGCATTAAATTATTCATTAAAACAGACAACAAGCTATCTAATTAACTACAGTGCCTTGCAAAACTATTTATACCCCTTGAAGTTTTTCCGCATTTTGTCACGTTGCAACCACAAACGTAAATGTACTTTATGTAAATGTATGCGATAGACCAACACAAAGTGGCACGTAATTGTAAAGTGAAAGGAAAATGATACAGATCAAAGCACATTCATCATGTGTTAGAATGGTCAAATCAAAATCCGGACCTAAATCAAAGTGAGAATCTGTGGCACGACTTAAAGAATGCTGTTCACAGAGACTCTCCATCCAACAGGACTGAGCTTGAGCTACAGTTATTCTGCACTCTCTAGGTGCGCAAAGCTGGTATATACCCTAAAAGACTTGCAGCTGTTATTGCAGGGAAATTATTAACTCAGCGGGGCTGAATCCAAATGCACTTAACGTGACAAAATGTAGAAAAGTTCAAGGGGTACGAATACTTTTGCAAGCCTGTAGCAAGTACTACTATATAGCCTTCTGTTAAAATGTTAGAAAAGTAAGCATTACCTGGTCTTTTGAAATTTCTGTGAATTTCCATTCTGCCTCAAAGTTCATTTAATAAAAAATGGCAGCCAGTAATAGTTTTATATGTTTGTCTAAAAGGTCGTTCTACCTTTTATTGAGTCATATAATAATCATTTTCGTATTTGCTTCCTTTATTGTCTTTTCTGTTCCTGTAGGTGACTCATTGCTCAAACACAATGGAATGAAGTTCACCACAAAGGACAAGGACAACGATCACTCGGAGAACAACTGTGCCTCCTTCTACCACGGAGCCTGGTGGTACCGCAACTGCCACATGTCCAACCTGAACGGGCAGTACCTCCGCGGCCAGCACTCGTCCTACGCCGACGGCATCGAGTGGTCCTCCTGGACGGGATGGCAGTACTCGCTGAAATTTACGGAGATGAAAATCAGGCCGACATGTGAGGAAAATTAGTGAACACAAAGACATGGAAAGAATGCTAATAATGGGGGGGAAAGGAGTAGTGGGCTCTAAATGTTACAACCACTAACTATGGAAGAGAAGCGTACAATGATATTGTGATCTCACTGAAAACTGTCTGGACAATAATTCTCAGAGCGATTAGCTCCGTCTGAAATATTCCTCACACTGACACCTCAATGGCAAGAGCACAATTACTGAGACTTTTACCAGCGAGCGGTGATCCTGCGCCCTCGTTCATCAAAAGGAATTACTCCCACTAAACCTAAACAAGAACAACATGCTGAAGCAATCGCCATACCAATTGAAATGGTTCTGATATGAAAAACAAAAGTCCATTTTGATTGAAGGTGTGTTTTACTGCTCTCTTTGAATGACCTTATTATTGATAAGAGCATGATGGAGGACACTGGACTCTTCGCAGTATGTGCTGCTAAGTCTTTCAGCAGAATCATTGCCGTCTAAATAGTTTAGTAATCCCCAGAGCTTGGCTTTGTTCATTTTGTAAATGAATATCTCCATTTTCACTTCTGCATTCGTCAGGGCAATGATAGCCTTTTTCAATCAACAGTGTGTTGGTGCTGGTTCAGAAGCTGTTAGTTTTTTTTTTTTTTTACAGAATCACTTATAGGATCAATAGCTAAATAAAAAATTATTATCATCATCATCATCATCATCTAGCTTATCTTGAACATAATTGCTGTTGTGTACTCAGTATAGCGATTGAAAGATGTGTCTATGAAGGGTGATGCATTGGTACTTGGACGGTAATCTTTCTATAAATTCTTTTTTTTTTTTTTTTTTATCAAATTGGGAGTAAAGTACCAGTAACTATAGAACAATTCATTTTCAACACCTGGCATAGGACAGTTTCTATTTGGGACATGACTGTGTTAGTGGGGAATGGAGTGGGGAATGCAAAGAAACCCACAAGAAACATGTAAACTAACTTTGCTTGCCTTTTCCCTGCCTCAAAGAAGTTTTAAACGGCTTCTGGACATACGCCCAACTCAAATTCTTTTGAGGCGTAACATTCCTATGGCAAGGTACCATTGTATTCAGATTGAATTACAAATTAAAATATAAAATACACGTTCACACCGTTTGTTTTATTTCCTTTTTTTTCTTGCCAGAATTCATCTACAACTAAATAGGATTTTAGTTGTTGGGAGTCGATAACCATTCCATAATTGATTGTCAGTTTGTGCTTCATTGATCAATGCTTTTTCAAAGCCTGCCAATCAAAAACGAATCAAAATTGAGGTGCATTACAATAAGTATAAGCACATTACACTAGGTCTTTGTCATTTTAAGTGTTCCTGTTCCTGCACACCGACCATGAAGTTTGTCACCCACAACCCTTGTTCCATGCAAAAATGCATTCCAAAGTTCAGCTGAGACTTGAGCAGCCCACTGAGCTTCAAATCCAAATTCCTTTCCTGGTTAGCCATATGGCTAAATGGCTGGTTCCCAGTTAGCCATACGGCTAGTACGTTTCGTGTACGTAGCTATACGGCTATACGGCTCTGTTTCGTGTACGTAGCTGTGTTGTGAGCATGCGCAGTTATCGACTATACGCATGCATGTTTCCGCTACACAGCGGTCGCAAATGCAACATGGCATATTTTAGGATTTTTTTTACGATTTGAACTGATTGATATCTTTCATACTCGTTCTGTTGAAATGCACAGGAAATCAACATAATATAATATAATACCTACTGTATGCGGGTGCCTCATTCATAACACGAGGCAATTTAGAGAAACCAACAGTCCAATATAGACACCTGCAATGGCTTGAAAAGCAGCAGAAACAGAAATTATATATGACTAGAACCCTGGACACTCCACACAGACAGCCTCAGGGTCAGTACAGTATTAATTCATGGACCCCGGATATGTGAGGTGGAAATACTACCTCTTGTACCACTGTGCTGTCCGATACATGTTATGTAAACTTCTGTAAAGAGTACATACAGTACAGAATATACATATATATATTTTTAAAATATATCATTTTGATGATTATCACTGATTAATAAATTAGTAATTGGTCCCAGAAATACACTCATGTCCTCATTACTTTGCATAATTTGTGTTGTGTTATGTATACTTATTGACTTTTCTGTTAAACTGGTGTGCATGTGGGACTCTTTCCTAAACAGATCATTGGATCGCTGATCCAGCACCTGCTACAGCACCAGCACCAGCAGTGTGTCAGTGGAAAAGGGGTATCACTTGCTAGTATTTTACTAGCTAGTTCTTTGGCTATGTAGTAAATCTTACAGTAAGACATTCCCATTCATGACATTTGTTGCACTTCTGTTCATCAGTTGAAACACAGCACAAGTTAACTGATATACTTGGACTGGTCTGAGCTTGAAAATCAGTATGACTTGTTAAGGAAATATCAGTCATACAAATAAAACTGAGGTCTGCTAATTTTCTTTCCATACATCGTAATGTCCTGAAAAAAAAAAATAAGGCACAGTGTTGTGGGCATTTCATTATATTTATGTTTGTGTCATAACATTGCATTTGTTAAATAATATTGTCTAATAAAAATGATTTTATGAGTTATGTTGTCTACTTTGTTTGAGCATTACGCTATACTCCAACAAAGAGCTTGAATTTCTAGGTTTTGAATTCTATATAGTATATTCTTTATATATTATTATTATTGTTTTTGTTGTTCTTGGTATTATTAAAAAAAAAAATATATATATATATATATATATATATATATATATATATATATATATATATATATATATATATATATATATATATATTGTGTAAGGGGAATTGTTGGCATTTCGCTGCATGCTGGTTAGCACTAGCACTATGGCCTTGCACGAGGGTCAGGGTTCCATTCCCACCTTGTATCTGTGTGTGTGGCGTTTGTATGTTCTTCCCATTCTTGGTGGGTTTCCCCCAAGTACTCCAGTTCCTCCCACAGACCAGAGACATGCAGGGGAGGTTAGTTGGTGTTTCCAATCTGGCTGCAATGAGTGACTGTGTGCCGTGCGATGGATTGGCAAGGGTATACCCCATCAAGGGTATACCTCACAAAGAGTCAACTGGGATAGGCTGCAGGCCTCCTGTGACTCTGTACAGGAGAATGAGTAAGTGAGTGAATTATTCCAGTACATATTAGCTCATCACACCATCTCTTCATGACACTTATTATAAGACATAATCATATGTTTTGGTTTTAACCCTCAGCACATGTTTTAAGTACAGAATCCCAGTGCCAGCTCTTTTCTTTTTTTCTTTTTTTAAATCATTACAGTTTATGTATTAATGTTGACGGCACACTTTCGCATTTGATTCTGCTGCTATTGCTTAGAACGTCTTGGGTTACTTTGCTGTAACCCTGTTCCCTGAAAAAGCAGGAACGAGATGCTGCGTGAAAACGCTATGGGAACACTCTCTGCGTGACCGGTTTGTTGAAGCATGTGTGCCAAACACGGCAAAAATTTTGGCATATATAACCTCGGTCAGGTGACGTCATTTGATTAGGTGCAACTGGAGGTTATAAATAGGCATGAAACGGAAACATTCTCAGGTAAATTTTGTCTGAAAGGACATCCAGTCACGCCCGCAGTGTGGCATTGGAGTGCAGCATCTCGTTCCCGCTTTTTCAGGGAACAGGGTTACAGCAAAGTAACCCGAGACGTTCCCTTTCAAAAGCTATACTCGAAATATTAAAATATATATGTTATAAAAACAAGATATAAAAATAGTAAGGGCCATCTGATTGGTCAAATTTGGACACACAAATGCTTGGCAAATAAAGTATTTATCGCAACTCTTTGCGATATGGTTATCGTGCATGCCATTATCGCGATAACGATATTTTGCGATATTTGTGCAGCCCTACTGTACAGTATATGCACACCTGGGACTACAGTACTTATCACATGCTTGCAGGAAAGGCACTACTCTACATCTTTCACCTGGAGGGATCGCTGAAATACGTCAAATGACTAAATCCCACTTTGCCAGGAAAATAAACTCGAGAATTGTTGATCGTGTCTGTCTTTTCTGATTATTGTGGAAAAAAGTGAAAAATAATGCAGTTATTTTTACACTGAAGAAGAAGAAGAACAAGAAGGTTTATTATTGTGCTTAACATTTCACCTTCACCCTTGTACATTGGGATATTAATGATAGATCTGGATTTAGGAATCTAGTGCACTGATTTTATTAGTTTTCTTGCTATCTTGGTTCTCATCAGTGCACTTGTTATTTGTCACAGAGATGCCAAAACTTCATGGGCAAGAATATCACATATGCTTTGGTGAAAAAAAGCCTGTTCTGTCTTTGGAAACCCCTATTTTTTTTCCATTTGTTGCTTAGCAACGAAGCTTACTCTTAACAGACTGCACTGCATGGTGAAGTAATTGTTTGTTGCAAATATTATTAATAATACTTTCAAGCACATCTTCTCATAGCTTATTACTTTTTTCACATTTGATTAAGGGGTACCCAAGTATCCAGATTGCACTCATGCCTTGATTCCACACTTGTACCTTAATTGTATTAATTCTTTATTTATTATTATTGTTTTTGTTTGTTCATTTGTTTTATCTAACCACACATATAGAAGCCAAAAGTTTGCCAGATCATGCAGGAACGTTGACAAGATCTGAAGCTATGGTCAGAAATTTGTAGCACATCAGCAAAAAAAAAAAATCTAGCATATTGCCAAGACTTATTTTGGGTGAGTTTGGTGTAATCTGGATCTTTGGCTAAATTGGATTGTTTTCAGCAATACAAGCATACTGTATAAATCCAAATGAAACTGGGCAAATGACAGAATTAGGGATTAATATGGCACCTGACCAATGTTATTTAAAAAAATCGGTGGTGTCTCTCACTAGGATGTTGGCCACGGATCTTTGGTTGCTGCGGATTGCCGGGGAGTTGCCTCTGTGGGTTGGACTTTTTTGGCCGGTGCATTCTTTTGGGTGCTTGATCACATTGTGATCTGGTTTGTAATTGGGCTCGTTGCCTGCTGGTGCTGGACCCCATGCATGGCAGGTTGTGTTGCACTCTTTGTTTTTTTTTCCTTCTCTCGTGGCCGGCATTGATCTTTAGTAGTGCTGCATCGGTTTTTCCGTGGCATCGGACTGGACCTACTGCCCTTTGGTCCCCACATGCATGACTGAGCCGTAGGCGCCCATGATCCTCTCACCAGAATTTGATTATCAATGGTAATGTGTTAATGTTATGTGATATAAATATCATGGCTGATCGGTATATATAAGAATATCTGTACAACCAGTAGAATTTGTTACACATTTAAACGAAACAAGGATGATTTTGTGTTTTTTAAAAACAAGAAGATGATTGTTAACCCAGGCCCCAAACGTAACCTTGTTCTGCCCATTTTCATATTAATTTTATATTAATTTTGTACATTTTCATACTGTATGGCTATAACTGTACAAATCTCTACAAATGTGCAAGCGTAAGACCATCTTGTACCGGTAATTACCCCATACTCATCGCCAATTACTCATTGTTTGTTGCCCAAGATACAAAGTGTCCAGAAATGAAACTCAGAGTGTTTTCACACTAGAATGTCACCCTTAAATTGTTTTTCGAAAAAGCAGCTAAAAGGTCAAAATGTTCCAAGAATAAGTGGAACATTATTTTCCTAATGAAAAGAATGAACATCAGCAATCACATTACATGAAAAAATGCTTTTCATTTTACTTAAAAGCCAATATTTATAAAGGAAAAGCTAACTCTGTATTATACTAACTCAAAAATAAATAAATAAATAAATAAATAAATATGAATAATTGTCATTTGCTTATCAAAAGCAACACACTTAGTATAAGCTGACTTTTTTTATTACGATTATGACAGATTAACTCTCAATAAGTAGAGCCGAGGGCTTTAGCTAGCAGTCACTGCCAGAGAGATGGGATCATTTATTAAAGATGAGTACATTAATGGAACGGGTCTGACAGTTACATTTTCCCCTCAGACATTGGTGGAGGTCTGTGAGTGCTTTGGGTGTTCTCATATTTTGGCATGTGATGACAAAGCTAATGCCATCAGCCAGGCCATTTCACTGGTGTGAAGAGAATGAGATGATTTATCATTTCTTTCACCCTGAAATTAAAGTAGTATATTTCACCAGTGTTACTGCAGCTCTAATAGCACTATTACTGTTAGGAGATCATTTGACAAGTGCTAATTGACACAATGATAATTCTTTTAAAGAAGGGAGAAAACAAAGCGAGTGTGATGTTGAGAGAAAATAATCATCGTCTGGATTTGACGTTTTGCACCAGGCCATTATGATGCTAAAGTGAAATCTTTTCCTACAGTATAACTGGTAGAACTTCTGGTCAACATTTACATTCACATTCGCATACTACGGGCAATTCAGGAATGCCAATTAGCCTAATCTGCATGTCTGTGGGAGGAAACCGGAGTACCCGGAGGAAACCTACCAAACACGAGGAGGACATAGAAACTCCATGCAGAAAGACCCCGAGATGGGAATCGAACCCAGGACCTGGTAGTGCATGGTGACAGTGCTACCCACTGTGCTTCCTTCTCTATCCATAGATAGTCCAATAACTTTGTGAAACTTTGTGGATTCATATGAAAAGTTTGAATATGCAAGTAATCCAGGGTGGATTTTCCTGAGATATAAATAGGAGCTTCATAAAAACAAACATAAAAAAAAACAGAATTCTAACAGGTACTGTATCACAGTATTACAGAAAAGGATTAAAAAATCATTAACTGTTTAAAAAAAGAAAAACATTTCTGACATTAAAGTCAGAATTTTAAGGAAAAAAGAAAAACATGAGAATACTGAGAAATAAAAAAACAAGATATTAGGTCAAAATTTGAAAAAAAAAATTATATAGAAAAAAAAGTCAGAACTCAAATAGGTGGCCCTAATTTTTTTCCATACAATATAGCCATAGTGCACAACATAAAATGTCCTTGTTTTTTTCTGCCTGCAGTTTATTACTATTACATATTAAAGAAGTGTAAATGGGTTTGATATTGTGAAGTGCATAGGAGAGTGTCTTTGGCCTCTTTGCTGAAAATAAGCAGCTCTTATTAAAATTCAGTCTTCAGAGATGAGTCATCTGATCCACAGCACAGACTAAAAGATCTCTGGGCACTTTTAAAAATTATTAAAATTAGATTCCAATTATGCTGTTCTATATTGCGCACTGAATATGCTTTTCAACATGCTGATGCATCCTGGATTCTCAATGTCATATGAGCAAGACTGTCTTTATTTACACCAAATTTATTTATGTATATTGGCTCGGTCTTGTGCGTGCAGTGATTTAAATTCTCATAAACTCACATCTCAGATAGGAGGATCTGAGATTGAGCAGAATCCTCAAAACATGGAAGTGCTATGTCAATATTTTCACTTAATATCTCATTAATCTCACTAAGTATCATAAAATAAGTATAATAATTATAAAATAATGGGTATAATGAAGGTGATATAGTGGTTAGCACTGTCGCCTTGCATGACCAGGTTCAATTCCTGCCTCAGGTCTAAATGCATGGAGTAGGCAAGTTCTCCCCGTACTTGACGGGTTTCCTCCCTGTGTTCCGGTTTCCTCCTACAGTCCAAAGACCTGCTGATTAGAATGAACATCACATACAGTAATACATGATGAACATTAAACATATACACTGATCACCTATGGCATTATAACCACTGACAGATGATGAGAATAACATTAATTATCTTACAATGGGTCGGTGTAGTGGTCACCACTGTGGCTTCACACCTCCAGGGTTTGATTGGCTTTATCTATGGGTTTGATCAATGGGTTTGATTCCTACCTCAGGTCTGTGGTTGGTGGGTTTCCTACTCCAGTTTCATCCCACAGTCCGAAGACAGGCAATGCAGGCTGTAAACTGGTGTTCACCTTGTGAAATGCTCCCCCTAGGATAGGCTCCTGCCTTCCTGTGACCCTTCCAGAGGTGCCCACTGTCCACATCAAGTTGTGCTGGACTTTAGCTCTTCAGGACCCTGATGTAAAGGACTTCACCACCCATGATTCTATGAACTTGGGGGTTGTTTCTTGAAGCTAGGTTCTTTCAGACCTGGCTTGTCACTGATCATGCAAAGTCATTCCAAGTCGCAGATGCAATAATGATAGCTTTTTTTTCACCCACTAAAGTCTCAGATCTCCTAACATATTTCATAACTTTGGCGTTAGTCCTCTATTCTATTTAATGTAATGGCAAACTACATGGCCAAAGTTTATGAACACATGACCATCATATGCACATGTATCATACCCATGCACTGTAACAGCCCGCTGCAGATTTAGTACACCTTTGCTGATTTAGTAATCCTTATACTTCCTCTAGGAAGCCTTTCCCATTTGTAAAAATGAGAATACAATGGTCACCAATGGTACCTAGTTGGTGGGAACATTGGTTCCATTGGTGACCATTGTATTCCCATTTTTACAACCGTGGTTGGACATCCGGTCAATTATTACACTCCACCATTGGCAAACCATTCATGTGTTTATGGAACTTACTTTGCGCACAGGCGTATTGTAATGCTACAGCAGTGGTTCTCAAAGTGTGGCGCGCCCCACTAGTGGGGAATACAGACATGACAGGTGGGGCGCAATGAACGGGAGGAAATTAGTGGAAAATAACAGGAAAGTACCTATTCTAATTCATGCTTTTCTTTATTGATACTGAAGAGCGTACGCTCAAAACTAAACAATTACACACAAATAAATGGATCATTAATACAAGTAAATTTACTGTAAAATAACATCAGTTGAGGGCCGGGAGAAAAAGTGGAACCATAGTGCAACAATAACGGTTTAACGTCGGACCAACTTGAGCAGCGCTGCTCGAATCACAAACCTGCGCGACTCTGACAGAAATAGAACGCGCCGACCATCAAATTACATTTTACCCCGCTGGGATGCGCACGTACAAACCAGGCATGGCAAGGCGGAAACAATATTAAACAGTCCTTACATTTTAAATAAAAAACAGTGGGTCACGCAGGTTTGCGATTCGAGCAGCGCTACTGAAGTTGGTCTGCGCTGCGCGATCCACCGGGCTGCGCAAATAAACCAGATCATCACTGCGCTATCCATATAGTCGCGCTGCGCTGTATTTGCGCAGATATTTGGTTCAATCGGGTGTCACGGTTTCATCCCACTTTTGATGTGTTTGGCTTCACATACTCTTCGACAATGGAAGAAGACGGTGCAGCAGCAGTGAGTTTCCTTACGTGTGATGAAAACAAGAATGAGGAGATTGTAAAGAAAAAAGGTGCCTCGTCTGTGTTGTGGAATTGGTTCGGGTATAAGAAAAGTGATACGAATGAGACGAACGTGATTTGCAAGGTATGCAAGTGCACTGTTATAACAAGTGGTGGAAACACGTCAAACCTTTTCGATCATCTGAAATCCAAGCTTCCAAACGAATATGGCCAAAGTGAAAAAATGCGGCAAACCTCAGAAATTCACAGTTTCTATAAAATGACATTATGTAAAACAGTTTCTTTGTGTTTGAATTTTTATTTATGCATTTTCAGATACAAATTGCTATATTGTGATATATATCGTTATCGAGGTAGAAAATTGCTTCTACCGTGATAGAAGATTTTGGTTATATCGCCCACCCCTAATGAAGTCTATCTTGAGCTTGGATTCATGGTGGGGGCAGAAGAGAGACGAGTGTGTTTTTTATGTGTTTTTTATGTGTCTTATACCGCTGGCAGCAGACAGCATGAGACCCAACAAACTAGGAAGACGCTTAGAGACAACACACTCCAGTCACGTTAATAATCCACTCGACTTCTTTCAAAGAAAGCTGGCAGAATACAGACCGCAGGATAGTCGCATGGTAAAATCTGAATCAGTGGACAGCAAAGCACAAATGGCTTCATTCAAAGTTGCATACAGAATTGGCCAGTGCAAAAAAACCTACAAACGATTGCTGAGCAGCTAATAAACATGGGGTCAATTATGCAAAGATAAGTGACAACGTAAGCATTTTATACAGTAACAATTGCACGTGTATTATATCTATTTTTAATTTGGTGTTTGATCTTATTGGTTTAGAAGTTGATATTTCAACAAACAGTAAACTTGATACTGTTGATAAGAAAATTGTGATAGTCGGGTTCCAAACTGAAATGTTTTCCATTATTTCTGAATCCTTTAAGAACTGCAAAGTTTGTTAATTTTCCTAATGTACAGTAACATTCTTGTTACACCCTATAATCAACTGCTGAGTGGACTCAAGTGGCGCTGAGCATGCACATATATACAGGATTCAAACCGCATCACCATGGGATTGATGACCCTTACTGTAGTGTGATTTACACATTTCATCAGCATATCTCTGACCTCAGAACAGTGTTGGAACATGTTATCTTTCTGTATATAAATCCTCCCAGCTGTTACAACCAGCATGACTAAGACCTAAACCGCTGCTGTGCTCACAACAAGGGAGGCATCTGAGTCATATGAACGGAAAAAAACAAGTCAGTTCTGGTAATGATTCACAGTGTTATTAGTTTGCAAATTTAGTCAACCCACATGCACAAGATTTTAATTTCATATTGCACATCACTGGAGGGCTGATATGGAGGGCAATATGAAATAAATAAATTATATAAATACAGTAATTCGATAGTTTCAGTGTGATTTCCTTGTCAGCTGTACACTGTGAATTGCATTAGAATGTACTGTAAGGCCTTTAGTACAGTATATCTCAAATTCTATAGTTTGTGTAAGAAACTAAGTGTAAGGTGATGGTCACTCTTCTTTATCCAGCACACAATGTTCTTAAGAAATGGATTAAACAAGTTAAGGCACAAACAGATTCCGAGACTTTATGAGCTAGTGATAAAGTGCAGAAACATATATACTGTACAGTGGAGAGAAATAAATGATAAATAGCGATTTAGTGTGTCTGTGTGTGCTTGTGCCCTGTAATGGATTGGCACACCACTCACAGGCGTTCCCTGGGATACTCTCCAGACCTCCTGCAACCCTGTACAGGATAATCGGTGTAGATAGAATGAGAGTGTTGTGTTTTGTCAGCTAATTTAGACAGTATGGCTCAGACTCATACAGACTCATATGGCCCATCTTCCATTTCTGCAAACGTTCAATCTTCCCCCGGCTTTTGCATCTTTGAATTTGGAGAATCCAGATGGACAACTATGCTTCCAAATCCTCAAGGGCTACATCATAATTCTACAGACGTTCTATTCCCCAGAATTCCTAAGTATCCATCTGGTTAGTGGTGGCCTCCAAGATGCTTCTTTCTACAGCCAAACTTGACCACATTGTCCTCAGATTCCAAGCCTGTAAATGTAATTGTTGTAATTTATTAAATGCCAACGTCTTGACCCTCTGTGCCATTTTAAATACTACAATTATGGAAATGCCATACTATAATATTGCATTGACTGATTTGTGACTTACCAAACTTATAGAACTTGAGAACAGAGTATTGACTTCTCCTCTGGAATAATATCTTCTCTTCCCAATATAATCTACTACTTCTACTACTAATATCAGGGGGTACTCAAAATTAAAGATGTTGCTCTGAGAATTTGTCTGCAGTTTCCACTGTCGGTTTGCTCCTTGCTGGCCTCTCAGAAGATACCAGTTGTACTGTAAGTAGGATGGCATTATGCTTCAACATAATATAGTATGTTAATTATCAGCTTTCTTTTCTTAGACATAAACAATGTAATCAGCAGTATGATCACCTTCACTCTTTAAAAGCATAGGCTGTCAAACTGATGGAGTAAAGATGAACCAGAAAAATGGAAACCAACCATTAGTCAAGCAACAACCAAGGTCAAGATGTTTCATTACAGCTGCCTCTAACAGATCTCTGGGGAACTGTTTTCTCACTCCTCTGCTTTTTATTCATGCCCACTCACTCTGCAGGTGAATCACTTCATAACTACAACTGCACAACTGCTTTTCAGACATTTTTTAATTAAATTGTGCTTCCTACCAGATGTCTTGCACAACCTGTCACTTTTTCAACCATGGACAGCTGTCATTAATGTTATCTTCATCAGTACGATCCAGACGTGAAATTTGATTACAATTTGCTATAGAGAGCATGTGCAATTCTAAATCAGTCATTTTTACAGTACAAATGGAATCTGTGTATAAGAGAACCACAGCACTGCCCCTTACCAGTGAAGACCATCTCTGCAATGAAGCATGATGGTGGTAGCATCACATTGATAGTTCCTCTTGGCAGACCTGAATAAGACCTGCACAAATGTTCACTGTAGTTCTATATCAATGTACAAAATCAGTGTGTGTACATCATATCATGGTCAGAAATTCCGGTTTTCATTTTCTCAACAACAATAATCGGCTGCACTTAAGGTTTTATTGACTTGCCATTCTCACCAAAAAGCTCATCTGCTGTCAGACACTTCACGGATATTCCCCTTCCTCTAAGTCAAAGGGCAAAAAAATCCACTTCTGAGTCTGAGGGAAGAAGGAGTCAAGAATGATGGAGAGGGTATTTATAGAAACAGGAGACAAGTGGCTGTCATTTCCCTTTAGATATGAGAGGAGGGTCACCCTGAGGGACACGCAATATTAAGAGGTCTGAAGCGAGGAACTTCTGATTGGGCTTTTTAGCTCATTTATCTAGAAAAAAAACCCTGCTGCTGTCATCAAGCAATGCAGAGAATAAATCACTGGTAAACGCTAACTTGTGTATATGTCAGACTTCCCGTCGTTCCTTTTGTAGAGCTGACAAGAAAAAATTGCAACGTCTTCTTCTTTCAGACGTTGCTTACAAAAAGATTAATGCATTAAGCTTCTGGTAAAATGCAAAATGGGGATTGGGTATATTTTAGCTTAACACAATTTAATTCCTAAAGGTTAGAATGATTTCAAGCAGCTCTTCACAGGTTCACTGGTATTAGAGAAAGTGTCTTCTCTCAACCTGGCCCATGCACCAGTTCCAGATTGAATCTCTAAATTCTTTACAGAAGCATCTCAATATCATATTATCCTGTCATATTTAACCATAATTATTACATTGCAGAAAAAATACAAATAATTCAGGTAAAATGTACAATATGCGTAAGTATTCAACCAGATTGGCTGTGGTGTACTCATTCCTCTTTGGACTCACATACTGTAGTTTGTTAAATGGAATCCACCTCTGTGCAGTGTCACATGTATAAATCAGTATAAATACACCTGTTCCTGGGGACTTCTGAGTTTATTAGAGAACATTCCTCAACATTGATCATTACGAAGACCAAGGAGCTATCATAACAATTACAGGACAAAGTGCAAGAAAAAGTATCACTCAAGGTCTAAAGGCACCACAAAGCAGTGACTGGGTATGGAAGTTATTATTCAACACTGCTATCAAGAAACCAAGGGTAACTCAGAAGATGAAAGTGAGGCTGATACATCCTGGTGCCCCATTTCTACTGTAGTTAGAGTTCTTGTCGCATGGAGGCCTCTAGCTGCCGAGGATGGCCCGGGTGGTCTAATTGGGGCCACGTGTGGTGAATGATGATAGTTTCACGTGATGATCACGAAATTGATCTTGTACTGGGCTATTGTGGGTGTTTTTTTGTTTTTTTGGTAATGGCTTGTGACTCCAGTTGTCCAGTAGTTTAGGACTGCAATTGCCAAGACCAGTTTCGTTGCCAGAAACAGTGGACTTGCTCATCAGGGGCAAACTGATTCTATATATCCATAATTTTCATTTCTGTCAAGCTGCTTTGCAACATGCTCATTTTAAATAGTGCAATACAAAAAATTTAATAAAGGTGAATAGAATTGAAGATGGTTGCAAGATCCACAGCTCAGAATTAAGGACCTGGTCCATAGACTCTTCGGATTTGGCTATGAAGTATGCAATTCCTTTACAGATCATATGAAATATGCATATCTGGTATGAATTATATACAGAAACTTCTCTATCAGAGTGCACACCTGGATGATCATTATGTGCTCCTTTTACAACTCACAGAGCATCTAAAACGTGTGTTTGAACTTTAAAAGCTTGTGATGGCACCTGGCGGGTATCATCTAGACAGCACAGCTGATTTTTCTCATCCCGAGACATTCGAGCATCGTTAATAACTAAGGGAAAAATGGAAAAAGTGACGTTTTTGCTGCAGCCATAGCCAAAAAGGGCACACTTATCAAACTGGGACTGTTTAAAACACTGTGCTGACGGACTTATTCATGAAGATGGCATCACATTTTCTCATGTCACTTTGAATGTCATTACAAAATCAGGCAATTTTAATGGAAGGTTTCCCATTTTGGTGTATGCCTTAGGGTGCTAAAAATTTTATAGCATTGTGTTTATCTATGATGCGTTTGGCTGCTATTGTACATGACGGGTATAATGCATTTTAAGCAGAATATCTGTATCTTGATGAAAATTTGCAGATCAAATTGATGAGGGAAAGAAAGAGAGATTATCACGTTAGTAATACTTCTGAGCATACAATACCCTAAAACTGCCCAGTGCATTTGCCCCAAATTGCATGTGAAAATAAATGAATCATTTCGTAAAATCACTATTTGTGATAATGATGTAATAATGAACTAGTGAAGTCAGTTCTGAAAATAAATGAATCGTAAAAATTGCATATTCAATTCAATTTTATTTTGTATAGCGCTTTTAACAATGGCAATTGTCGCAAAGCAGCTTTAAAGAACCAAAAGGAAAATGAGGGATATGAGTATGAAATGTGTTAGGAGACTGGAAGTTGAGTATAACAAGAGAGGTGGATAAGTTAATATAGAGTCCACTTTTATTATTAGAGGCTCAGGTCAACATCGTTTGTGATTGCAGTCACAAGTCATCAGAGAACAGCTGTCTGCATCAGCTGAGTCCCAGATCATCTCCCAGTCACCACACGCATCCAAGCCTCCATGCGATGAGATCTCCAACCAGAAACGGGGCACCAGGATGAGTCAAACAGGTCCGGAGGGCAGAGGTGGTCCGGATCACTGGCATCTCTGGAATGCCATGTATTCCACGACAGACCCCAGAAAAATGAGTGACATGTGGTGTTTCCTCAACAGTAGGTTTACTGTAATGAATATTAAAAACTATAAGCATTCACAAAATACAATCTACAGGGTTACAAATTGTTGTAAGAGAATACATACTCTTTAATGCACACTGGATTTCCCTAGTAATAGTACAAAACATACTAACTCAGTAGATCCAACATGATAGCTGAGTTTAGCTCTATTTCCACGCAGGAACTCCACACACACACACACACGCACGCACACACACACACACACACACACACACACACACACACACACACACACACACACATTACTATACACAATGTAGCTAACATTTACTGAGTCAAAATACTAAACTTGTTAGCAAGCAATTACACTCACTTTATTGGTGTGAAACACAGGCAACAAGCCTGACAAAATAGGGAGAAATAGACACGAGAGTGATATGTGGAGTTTCCTCAACAACAGTAAGTTTAGTTTAATGAGGAAAATGGTGGGATTTCCCCAAAGTACAGTGGTGTGAAAAACTATTCGCCCCCTTCCTGATTTCTTATTCTTTTGCATGTTTGTCACACTTAAATGTTTCTGCTCATCAAAAACCGTTAACTATTAGTCAAAGATAACATAATTGAACACAAAATGAAGGTTTACGTTATTAAGGGAGAAAAAAAAACTCCAAATCTACATGGCCCTGTGTGAAAAAGTGATTGCCCCCCTTGTTAAAAAATATCTTAACTGTGGTTTATCACACCTGAGTTCAATTTCTGTAGTCACCCCCAGGCCTGATTACTGCCACACCTGTTTCAATCAAGAAATCACTTAAATAGGAGCTACCTGACACAGAGAAGTAGACCAAAAGCACCTCAAAAGCTAGACATCATGCCAAGATCCAAAGAAATTCAGGAGCAAATGAGAACAAAAGTAATTGAGATCTATCAGTCTGGTAAAGGTTATAAAGCCATTTCTAAAGCTTTGGGACTCCAGCGAACCACAGTGAGAGCCATTATCCACAAATGGCAAAAACATGGAACAGTGGTGAACCTTCCCAGGAGTGGCCGGCCGACCAAAATTACCCCAAGAGCGCAGAGACGACTCATCCGAGAGGCCACAAAAGACCCCAGGACAACATCTAAAGAACTGCAGGCCTCACTTGCCTAAATTAAGGTCAGTGTTCACGACTCCACCATAAGAAAGAGACTGGGCAAAAACGGCCTGCATGGCAGCTTTCCAAGGCGCAAACCACTTTTAAGCAAAAAGAACATTAAGGCTCGTCTCAATTTTGCTAAAAAACATCTCAATGATTGCCAAGACTTTTGGGAAAATAACTTGTGGACCGACGAGACAAAAGTTTAATTTTTTGGAAGGTGCGTGTCCCGTTACATCTGGCGTAAAAGTAACACAGCATTTCAGAAAAAGAACATCATACCAACAGTAAAATATGGTGGTGGTAGTGTGATGGTCTGGGGTTGTTTTGCTGCTTCAGGACCTGGAAGGCTTGCTGTGATAGATGGAACCATCTGTCTACCAAAAAATCCTGAAGGAGAATGTCCGGCCATCTGTTCGTCAACTCAAGCTGAAGCGATCTTGGGTGCTGCAGCAGGACAATGACCCAAAACACACCAGCAAATCCACCTCTGAATGGCTGAAGAAAAACAAAATGAAGACTTTGGAGTGGCCTAGTCAAAGTCCTGACCTGAATCCTATTGAGATGTTGTGGCATGACCTTAAAAAGGCGGTTCATGCTAGAAAACATTCAAATAAAGCTGAGTTACAACAATTCTGCAATGATGAGTGGGCCAAAATTCCTCCAGAGCGCTGTAAAAGACTTGTTGCAAGTTATCGCAAACGCTTGATTGCAGTTATTGCTGCTAAGGTTGGCCCAACCAGTTATTAGGTTCAGGGGGCAATTACTTTTTCACACAGGGCCATGTAGGTTTGGATTTTTTTTCTCCCTAAATAATAAAACCCCTCATTTAAAAACTGCATTTTGTGTTTACTTGTGTTATCTTTGACTAATAGTTAAATGTGTTTGATGATCAAAAACATTTTGTGTGACAAACATGCAAAAGAATAAGAAATCAGGAGGGGGGCAAATAGTTTTTCACACCACTGTATGTGAGAGGAGACCGAAGCAATCGATCCCATAGTAGCAGATTGAGACAACCGTGTAGATCTCCGATAAAATTGTCTCATTTTAAAATAAAACAACAAAAAAAATCACAGATTTAATGCTATCACAGATTGTGACACTAGATTTAAAGCGCTTCTGTAATTTGTAACAAAATATGAGCATGTTTCATCCTGTCACACAGACAAAGACATGAGAGAGAATGAGAAACAACAATTAGGTAAATATGAAAACAAAATGAATCAATTGTTGGAATCAGGTAAAACATTTGTTAAAATTTCATGAAACAAACGAGAGAGGTGTCAAAATTTATGAGCCATGTGCCCATGTGTGAAAGTAGGTCATACATTCTGGTACTGCATACCACTAAAAGATTCTATGCTGGTACACAGTACTGGAAAGAATGGAGAGCAGATGCCTGCCAAAACCCACATTCAAAGCAAATCATGGAAGCACGTTCAGGAAGAAAGCACATCTGATAACATTATGTCGCCTTAAACAACACTTTGTTTCCTCAATAATTGCTTCATTCCAAATTGTCTCCGGACCAAGATGCTGTGTTTTGAGCTTTCATTACTGCTAATGTAGTTAACATGAGTGCAGGCTTTTGCTTCTTCAATGCACTGACAGGTTCATGACTCACCTCACCGACTTATGGCTAACACGAGCTACAAAGCCAACTATACTCAGCAAAAAAAGAAACGTCCTCTGACTTTCAACTGTTTTTACTTTCAGTAAACTTAATGTATAAATATTTGTATGGACACTAAAAGAGTCAACACCATAAGACATAAACTAAAAGGTGTCATATCGCTTAATCTCCTGTAGCGCTCTGTACAACACCTGGTCATAATTGGTCCTGTTGGTGACGTACGTTTTTGTATCGTTGTATCGAAAGTTTCGCGTTTGTATCAGAGTTTAAATTACATAGCTTTTTCATTTATACAATAATAATATTAATAGCAACTAGCTTTTACATCTTCATACTATTTGGCTACGACTTTTTTCTGCAATTTTTGGAGAACGCGCGAGTTTCCTCGTCTAAGAACAACAAACGGAATTCAGCTCCAAACAACTAAACTCTGACACAGAGGTACGTTATAATGTCTACCGTTCAGCTTGTTCAGTGTGTAGAGTGCAGGATGTTTAGACATTCTTCCTCCGTCATTAGTGATAACTTTATTTGTGATAGGTGTGTGTTAGTTAGCACTCTGACAGAGAAGATTAGAGGAGCGCATCCAGACTTTAGAGAGGATTAGAGAGTGTGAGAGCAGCGTTATTCCTGTAGCGGACAGTCTGGGTTCCGCAGGTGGAGATAAACAGCCCCCGACTCCGGCATTAGAGCCCTCACAGCGGGGCGAGTGGGTGACGACTCGGCGGCAAACTCGTTCAGCCAAAGCTAACACTAAGGCTAGCCCACCGGAGCACACCTCCTCTGAGCTTCACGTGTCCAACAGGTTTGCTATAACACGTGCTCTGAAAATAATGTGGGCTACATAGACAATTTAAAGACCTTTGAGGGCAAAGCTGGCCTGTTAGGGCGGGACGGTGTCCATCCCACTCGGGAAGGTGCTGCTCTCATTTCCTGTAGTATAGCTCATAGTCTCAGTAGAGGTCTAGTTAATCGGTGACAATCCAGAGCCCAGGCCAGGGAGCAGACAGACAGGCTAAACCAACCGTCTGCTAGCTGCATAGAGTCGTCACTCAGGGTTCACCTTATTGAGACTGTGTCTGTTCCCCGATCTAAGCAAAAAAAGACTCAGAAAGTCTGTTTCAATAATTTAATTAACATAAAGACCACAAACTAGGATCATGCTGAATGGGCAGCCGGCACCTCTGATCTGAAGCTAGGATTGTTAAATATTAGATCTCTCGCATCAAAAGCGGTTATTGTTAATGAAATTATCACAGATCAGGCGTTTGATATACTCTGTTTAACTGAAACATGGGTTAAACAGGATGAGTATGTAGCTCTAAATGAAGCTAGTCCTCCTGGATACAGTTACATACACCAGCCTCGGTTAACTGGTAGAGGAGGAGGCGTCGCAGTTATTCATAATGATAATCTGTCTATCGTACAGAAACACGGACACAAATTTTATTAATTTGAAATTCTTTATAGTAACATAAGTGTATTTAAGTATATTAAGTCAGCTCTGTCGATTCCACTAATTATAATTTACAGACCTCCAGGACCGTATTCTGAATTTCTTAGTGAATTTGCAGATTTCATCTCAAACCTAGTCGTTTCTGTAGACAAAGTGTTAATTGCTGGAGATCCTACCGTATTACCGCGCTACCGTATTAAACGTACACTCACGTCAACTACCACACAGTTTTATCAGTAATCTCCCAGAGTTACCAACTTCGATTAGGTCACCGTCTGACCCCACAGAACTCGATCAGGCGACTGAATATTTAGAGTCGACACTTCGTTGTACCTTAGATAATGTAGCTCCAGCTAAAAGAAAAATTATTAGAGATAAGAAACTCGCTCCCTGGTATAACGACCACACGCGCACTTTAAAACAGACTGCTCGGAAATTAGAGCGTAAATGGCGTCAAACTAAATTGTTAGTATTTCAAATAGCATGGAAAGAGAGCATCCTGAACTATAGGAAAGCTCTTAGTGTAGCTAGATCAACGTATCTCTCCATTCTTATAGAAGAAAATAAAAATAATCCTAGATTTTTATTTAATACCGTAGCCAAATTAACCAGAAATAAGACCACTACAGAAATCTCCACAACAACATCATGCAATAGTGAGGACTTCATGAACTTTTTTAATAATAAAATTGTAAATATCAGGCATAAAATTGAGGCTTTGAAACCGAACAATGTAATTGATACAGATGTTAACCTAGCCATGTCAGATCGGAACCTAGAATACTTTACTCCCCTTGAAGAGAATGAACTAATTTCACTCATCTCTTCTGCAAATTCATCAACCTGTATATTAGATCCTATACCGACACATTTTCTTAAACAGATAGTACCAGTAATAACAGAACCGCTGTTGAGAATAATTAATTCCTCACTCAGCATTGGTTATGTTCCAAAATCTTTTAAAGTAGCAGTTATCAAACCAATAATTAAGAAGCCTGACCTCGACCCCTGTCAGCTGTCCAATTACAGGCCAATATCAAACCTCCCCTTTATCTCTAAGATTCTGGAAAAGATCGTAGCGGAGAGCTATGCTCATATCTACATAGAAATGGCATACATGAACTGTATCAGTCAGGATTTAGGCCTCATCACAGCACAGAAACAGCACTCGTTAAAGTAGTAAATGACCTCCTATTGGCCTCTGATCAGGGTTGTGTAACTATGCTTGTATTACTCGACCTCGGTGCAGCTTTTGACACCAATGATCATGCTATTCTTCTTCACAGATTAGAAAATGTAGTAGGAATTAAGGGTACAGCCCTCTCCTGGCTCAGATCCTACAGTATTTGACCGATCGTTATCAGTATGTAGACTTAAATGGTGATTATTCTGCATGTTCTCTAGTGGAGTTTGGCATTCCGAAGGGTTCAGTTTTAGGCCCACTGCTTTTTTCCCTTTACATGCTTCCTCTGGGCAACATAATCCGTAAGCATGGTATTAGTTTTCATTGTTATGCTGACGACACACAGCTATACGTCTCAACAAAACCTGATGAGAAAAACCATCTTACTAAAGTTGAGCAATGTGTGCAGGACATAAGAAATTGGATGCTAATTAACTTCCTTCTGCTTAATCCGGATAAGACAGAAGTTCTAGTCATAGGACCGCATACAGCTAGAAGTAAAATCTTAGATCACACCGTAACTTTAGATGGCCTTTCTGTTTCATCAAGTGCAACAGTAAAAGACCTCGGCGTGATTATAGATTCCAGCCTTTCATTTGAAACTCATGTAGATAATATCACCAGGATAGCATTCTTTCACCTCAGAAATATTGCCAAGATAAGAAATATATTGTCGGTAAACGATGCAGAAAAACTAGTTCATGCTTTTATCACTTCTAGGTTGGACTATTGTAATGCCTTACTGTCTGGTTGTTCAGTTAGGTGCATAAACAAGCTTCAGCTAGTCCAGCATGCAGCAGCGAGAGTCCTCACTAGAACCAGAAGATATGAGCACATCACCCCTATCCTATCTTCACTACATTGGCTCCCTGTGAAATTTCGCATTGATTTTAAAATACTGCTCTTGACATATAAAGCATTAAATGGTCTCGCCCCGCAGTATCTGAGCGAACTGCTAGTGTCTTACGATCCGCCACGACTACTTTGATCAAAGGATGCAGGCTGCTTATCAGTACCGCGTATTATGAAAACTACAGCTGGGGGCAGAGCTTTTTCTTACAAAGCCCCAAAATTATGGAATAGTCTTCCAAATAGTATTCGGGACTCAGACACAGCCTCAGTGTTTAAGTCTAGGCTAAAAACCTATTTATTTAGCCAAGCATTTTTATAAATAGATTTGTCTTAGGTAAAGGAGCAGATCTGGGGGACTCATGGACGTAGAGTATTATGGTGAAGTGGTATGTTTAGATGCTGTCTTCCTCAGTCTCATTTGATCACTCAGGTTTGTTGACGGTGAGGTGATTGTTTGCTTTACATCTCAGTTCCCCCTCAGTTTGTGTTTCCTTCTGGCTCTCCCTTTTAGTTATGCTGTCATAGTTAGTCCTGCCGGAGTCTCTGCTTGCACTCTACAGTAAATATACATTCACATTATACATTGTGACTGTGACCATACCTACAGTAACTGCCATCTCTCCTCTTCTTCTCTTCCTCCCCCTCTTTCTCTTTTCTCTCTCCCCCTGTCTCCCCCTTTCACTCTTTCTCTACGTCTCTCTGTCGAGCTACACATGTCATCCCTGAGCTGCCAGTGATCCAGACTCCCTCTGCCCTCCGGACCTGTCTGATCCATCCTGGTGCCCCGCTTCTGGTTGGAGATCTCGTCGCATGGATGCCCCGTGTGTCTATTTGGGATGCGTCTGGTGTCTGGGGATGATTCTCTCTATTTAGAAGACGGTTCTGGCCTCGACTGGTGTTAGCAGCTGTTTCTCTGTGGACTTGACAATTCGATAGTTCTGGACTGGAACTTTCTACAAGTCTATCTGAGTCACCAATAACTACCTGGACTCCATTTTAACATCAATTAACATCAACTATTATAGCTGAACTGCCTGCCACCTAACACACTGTATAAATGCAGATCATTTCCTGCTATCTGTTTCACCCAGATGAGGATGGGTTCCCTGTTGAGTCTGGTTCCTCTCAAGGTTTCTTCCTATTACCATCTCAGGGAGTTTTTCCTTGCCACTGTCGCCCGCGGCTTGCTCTCCAGGGACTATCTGAACATTTTGATACATACACATTCACATTCCATACAAACTTAAATAATTCTTTTGATTGTGTAAAGCTGTTTTGAGACAATGTCAATTGTTAAAAGCGCTATACAAACAAAATTTAATTGAACTGAATTGAAAAAATGTTTCACAATGTGTCCCTGAATGAAGGGAGGCTCAAAATCAGTCAGTACCAGTCAGTATCTGGTGGCCACCAGCTGCTTGAAGTACTGCAGTGTAGGGCTGCAACTAACGATTATTTTGATAATCGATTAGTTGGCCGATTTCTTTTCGATTAATCGATTAATCGGATAAAAAGTGACCGCTTTAATTTGCTGTTTTGCTTAACAATATAAAACCATAAATCAGGGTATTATTTATGTATAGAAGTAAACTTTAAAAAATGCAATAGCCACATAAGAGTATAATCTTTAATTTTGACATTTAAACCTTAGGTTATGTAAATCAACATTCTTTTTTTAACAATAATTGCAGAGGGCAAGTTAACAGTGTTGATACGGTGTATGTATGTGTGTGTGTTATATATATATATAATGTGTGTGTGTATATATATATGTGTATATATATATAGATAACACACACACACATACATACATACATACACACACACACACACACACACACACACACACACACACACACACAGTAGTTTAAAAAATACACTGACATATTCAGTTGTTAAGAATGACCTCAATTTTAAATTCTCTTAAATTAATTCAACTTAATAATAAGAAGAATAGACTTCTAGATTATGATGATATTATTTTTAATGAAAGTGTCTCTTGCTACATCCTTGTCACGGTTTATACATTATTTCGATCCTCTCGGGTATTTTATCCTTTTTTGTTGTTTAATAAATAAAAAAATATATTTTTTATATATATAGACCATTTTGCTATACTAGACATTCTCGTAATACGGCGACGTGGGGAGAGAAAAAAAATGGCCGCTACTGGGTTCACTGTTTATTTTGCCCTTTTTCCGCATTTCCCTCTGTATAGCCTGTAGGATGATGGGATATATCCGGTCCTCCGAGGTGTAAACTGAACGTGAAGAAAACGCACTAGAAGTGTTTTCCTTGGGTTCGTTGGGATTTGAACACCAAGAAAAAGCTGTATGCAACGTTTTTTTTTTTTTTTTTTACCCCGTATAACCGCGCAGTCGGAAAAACGCACGTCACCAAAGCCCGTGTGAACTCTCACTCACTCCTTTTTTTTTTTTTTTTTTTTTTAGTCGTGGCCAATTCCTCCCCGTCGCTAGGGGCTCCCACATGTGTAGAAAACCCTCCGCGCTTCATCCGCGCTCAACGACAGAAAACCGCTCGCTTTTAACGCCCGATAAGAGGTGTTTAATGTAAACTGCTCCCATACCTTGGAGGACTTGGGGCGCTCGCGCTTTTTCCTGCAAACGCTTCTGTAACCTCCATTGCGCGAGCGACTGTGTATCTGTGTGTGTCTTTGTGTATTTGTGCATCTTGTGGTCGCGCTCCTCAGTAACGTGAGCGGCCCAACTAATCGATAACGGCATTCGTTGACAACGAATTTCATTATCGATAATTATCGATTTTATCGATTAGTTGTTGCAGCCCTACTGCAGTGTATCACCTCCTCATGGACTGGACCAGATTTGTCAGTTCTTGCTGTGAGATGGAGGGATTGTGTGTTCCTGGTGTGACTCGGGCAGTTGTTGTGTCCATCCTGTACCTGTCACGCAGGTGTGATATTCGGATGTACCCATCCTGTGCAGGTGTTGTTACACGTGGTCTTCCACTGCGAGGATGATCAGCTGTCCTTCCTGTCTCCCTGTAACGCTGTCTTAGGCGTCTCACGGTGCGGACATGGCGATTTATTGCCCTATAGCCACATCAGCAGTCCTCATGCCTCCCTGCAGCATGCCTAATGCACGTTCACGCAGATGAGCAGGGACCCTGGGCATCTTTCTTTGGGTGTTTTTCACAGTCGGTAGACAAGTCTCTTTAGTGTCCTGCGTTTTTAGAACTATGACCTTAAATGCCTACTTTCTGTAAGCTGTTAAGGTCTTAACGACCATTCCACAGGTGCATGTTAATTAATTGATTATGGTTAATTGAACATGCATGGAAAACATTGTTTAAACCCTTTACAATGAAGATCTGTAAAGTTATTTGCATTTTTACAACATTATTGTTGAAATACACAGTCCTGAAAAAGGGGCGTTTCTTTTTTTTGCTGAGTATAGCTTCTAGCGCTGACTCTTAGGATTGTACACCTTACATAGTGCAATAGCTTTGCATTTTACACAATTTGGGATTCAACCCTGGAACAGATAGTTAGCTGAAGCCAGTCTAAAGCAGAATAAGTTGAAATACAACAAGAGAGAAATATAACATACAACATACAAGAGAATCGTAAGAAATTTACAGGACTGTGCATCACCTCCATGTTTTTTTCTTCTAACCTTTGGGCTGCATAATACTGGAAAGAAGTTTAAACTACTTTCACTCCTGCATGTGCCAAAAACACTTGCAAAAATGAATAAATGTGTAAAGATCTAATGTAAGGAATTATGTTCCAAAACTGGCAGCATGATGACTTAGTGGTTAGCACCGTCGCCTTGCAACCTCTGGGTTTGATTCCCGCCTCAGGTCTGTATGCATGGAGTTTGCATGTTCTCCCAGTTCTCTTGGTGTGTTTCCTCCTGCTCTGGTTGCCTCCTAGTTTACTCCCTGGTTTCAGGCAGATTAACCTAATTGGCGTTGCCAAATTGCCCGTAGGGGGTGAATGTATGTGTGTTTGTCCTCTGATGAATTTGCACCCCATACAGGGTGTACCCAGTGATCCTGTACACATTATAAAGCGGCATCGTGTGTGTGTGTGTGTGTGTGTGTGTGTGTGTGTGTGTGTGTGTGTGTGTGTGTGTGTGTGTGTGTGTGTGTGTGTGTGAGAGAGAGAGAGGGGGAGAAACAGAGGAAAAATGTGTATTGCAAGGAAACAAAAAAAGAAGAGAGGACATGTCAGGTCTGTGAGCTTTGTCCTCTGACACTATGTTGTCTGGATTTTGTCAGAGGGTGATATTTCACTCACCCTCTGTGATGTGATATGACGCATGATTGCAGCAGGGTCCTTATGCACTTGTCACAGCTCTATTAATGTCCTCCATTTCTCCAAGACACTTGCATGGGATTTTACACGCATACAGTATATCCCCTAGCATTATTTCTCCTCCCATTAAAATTTCAACGAATTGCTTTAAACTGATCGGTATCGTGGCAGTGTTAAACGGTTCAGATGTAGTCTGACAAACAGCCTTTTTCCATCTTAGAAATATTGCCAAACTTAGGAACATCTTATCCGTATCTGATGCAGAAAACCTAGTTCATGCATTCATGACCTCCAGACTGGACTATTGTAATGCATTACTACATGGTTGTCCTGCATCCTCAATAAACAAGCTTCAGTTAGTCCAAAATGCAGCCGCCAGGGTTCTCACTAGATCCAGAAAATATGATCATATTATCATCCCTGCACTGGCTACCTGTTCAGTTTAGAATAGATTACAAAATAGTATTACTTACATACAAGGCCTTAAATGGTTTAGCTCCCACATACCTAACCAGTCTTCTGATGCGCTACAATCCACCACGCGCCTTAAGATCACAAAGCTCCGGACTTCTGGTAGTTCCCAGAACTTCAAAATCTACAAAAGGGGGTAGGGCATTTTCATATTTAGCTCCAAAGCTTTGGAATAGCCTTCCAGACAATGCTCGGGGAGCAGACACGGTTTCTCAGTTTAAACGTAGACTCAAGACGCATCTTTTTAATCTGGCATACACATAACTCATCCCATAACCTCATACTCCAGTACATCTATCCCGAATGGTAACTACGCTAATTCTCCCCGTCTGTTCTGTATTTCTCTACCCATCCAGAGGCACCGGGAGATTTTGCCAGCTTCAGTAGACAAAGGCCGACCCTGCGAGGTTCCTGAGGCATCCAGAGAAGGACCAGCTCCAGCTGGATTCAGCTTTATGATGGTTGGAGCTACACATGCTTCTCCTGTGCTTCCAGTGATCCAGACCTCATCTGCCCTCTGCACCTACTGACTCGTCCCTATGCTGAACTGGTCTTCATGTCAATTTAAATAATTTCTGTCATATTGAATTTTCACCTGCACAACACACAAGATGTTATATCATTTCTATCTGTTATCGCCCAAATGAGGATGAGTTCCCTGTTGAGTCTGGTTCCTCTCAAGGTTTCTTCCTAATGCCATCTCAGGGAGTTTTTCCTTGCCACTGTCGCCGTCACCCTTGGCTTGCTCATCAGAGACATTTCATTCATCATTCATTCGTCTCATTATTATCTAGACACATTTTTCTCACACATACACACTTCCAATTATTTTTTTTTGTTAAATTATTTTTTTCTTTTTTCTTTTTTTTTTTGTAAATTTTCTTTGACCATTGTTACTGTAAAAGCGCTATATAAATAAAATTGAATTGAATTGAATTGAATAGTCACGGAGTCATTTTTCACCAAGAGCAAGAAGTAAATAAAGCATATTCACTTGCCTGCAAATAATTTATGCTTGGACACTACCCCTACTGTATATTCTAGAAGGCTATTTATGGAAATGTTGTCTGACAGTCTACGAATGTTTAGCAAGAAGCTGAAACGGGGTGTGGTTCAGCCCCCGAATACATGCAAATACCCTCCCACTAGAGAGCTGAAACTTAAATTTAAGAGTTGATTGTCAGCATTGTCAGTTTTTTGAGACAGAAGTTGGGAGTTTCTGACCCCTGTAGCTTTAAGTAACTTATATTGTATATAATAATGTATATTTTACAAAGTGCAGATTAGGCTAACTGCCATTCCCAAATTGCCCAGTGTGTGAATGAATGGATATGTCTGTGCCCTTTGATGGATTGGCACCAGGTCCAGGGTGTACCTCGCCTCCTGGGATAGGCTCCAGGCCCCCTGTGACCCTAAAGACAGGATAAAGCAGTATAGAAGATGAGTGAGTGAGTGAGTATGGATTGGTCCTGACTTTCCCACTCCATTTTACGCAATGTCATAAACACTTTTTGGATTAGTCGGACACTTCTTGAACTCTGGGATGACACTATACTGTAGTTATGGTGTGGGTTAAGGAGAAAAATTAATCCATTGGCTATACTGCAGTGTCCAGAACCTACTTTTATTTGTTATGTACGAAATATTCACTTGACCTTCTTCAATAATTTTAGAAACGATTTCGACAAAAATTTGGCATATGAGGTCACTGAAGTGTTACGATTACAATTGTAATTTTTCATTCTACCAATCATCGTACCTAGGTTTATGGACGCCATGGTTTATAAATCAAGACCTGGGCCCGGTTTCTCGATAACGCACACTATTCGCGCGCTAAGAAGACTCTTAAGATATATCTTACGTTAAGTGATAACTTTTCTAAGTGTATTTCTCGAACTGTCTCTTAGGAGTCTTCTTAAGTTGCTGCCTCTTACGTCCGACGTTACGCGGCGCTGTCTACAGTGAAGGTCCTGAATTAGCGGACATCGGTGGCTCAGGAATCGATTTTTCACTCCTTTGCATGACAGCGTTAAGAAAGACGGCACTTTCTATGCAAATTAAACATTGCACTAAATTCTTTTTATAGCGTTTATTTCGACATGTGTTAACTTAACAATAACATGTCATAATAGACAAATATATAAATTAATATTAATTAATATAATAATATAATATATAATATTTTCATGTAACCTGTGGCGGTGAAACGAACGGGGTTTTACAATCATAGTTGATGGACAAACAGCTGATAACACTCTTCACCAGCTTCAGAAACAATGTGAAGTGTCAGTTGTTGGGGTTGTATAGCGCACTTATGGAATGAATACGATGAGATGACAGAGTGGAGGTTTAATACCTCTATCTCACACGCGGGGCCGTAAGTGCGGTTCATTATGATTCAGCGCGAGTTTTGGTGCTGTTATTACGTTTCCATCTTACCACGCAAAAAAAAATAAACATGTGGAAGCTCGCGGACCTTGTAGATCTTCGCGGACCGTCGGGCGCCGGTCACTCGAGGCGGATCACGGTGCCTAATACCCCTCTCTCACCTGTGTGGTGCCTAATACCCCTCTCTCACCTGTGTGGTGCCTAATACCCCTCTCTCACCTGTGTGGTGCCTAATACCCCTCTCTCACCTGTGTGGCCGGACTCATCTCCGTGAGCTGCCGCGATTGCCCACGACGTTCCTTTAACGTTCCGCGAAGTTCTGCAAAGTCTGCAAGCTTCCGCGAGGACGAGCAAAAAATTAAACGTTGAATTTTTCACGTGGAAAGATGAAAACGTAACCACAGTGCAAAAACTCGGGGTGAATCATGATCAAGCCTACGGCCACAGCGCGAGACCGTGCAGGTGAGATAGGGGTATAACACACCGCATCTCACAGCGAGTCAAACCGCATAAGTGAATACTGTAGGGGTATTAAACATTACAATCACCCAGAAACATGAATGGATGCGGGGTTTGAAACTCCAATGGTGATTTTCTCATTTAACTGAATCAAATTTCATAAAAATAAAACGTGTCAAAAGAAAAACCCATAAAGTCATGGATAATGGCTAATGAGCAATGAAACATGTTTTAAACAGAAAGCAGCGAGCAGCTGGACATCGGGACGGGGAGTGTACAGTAAGTACAGTAAGTACAGTAAGTACGACGCGTTGGTCTGGCACGCGCAGGTCTGAGCAGCTCAAGAAGCTCCATAATCTGTTGCCGTGGAAGGCAAAACTATTAAATTATATATTTTTTAATAACGACCACGAGGAAAATATGAAAAGGGCTGAAGTTTTGTCTAAAGGAAAAATGTACATGACCCACACGGCTCCACGGACCGCGCCTGTAATATTAAACCACCTGTTTAATATTAATTGTGATTGGCAATTTTAATGCATTAGTCACATTATGAAAAAGGCTAATTAAAAGTCACTCTATTAGTTCTGATATCAAATAAAATAATATTCTTAAACAGGTCTACAGTATATTCCATCATTAATACGACTTTGATAACGTGCCATAATGTGTTTGCATACACCGCTGGTTTATAAAGACTGCTGCTCAGTGGCGGCCACTAGCGTCTAGAGCTGAAACTACGCTAAGTATGAGTTAAGGTTGGTCCAGACCAACCTTACGAACGTCTGACTTAGCTAAGAGATACTTAGCGTAAGAACGTTTCGAGAAATGCGCCATAAAGTTAAGAGAGAGGTTAAGGTACGACTTAAGAACTACTTAGAGATACAGTAAGAAGCTTTCGAGAAACCGGGCCCTGATCATTATAATGATCAATTAATTAATGAATTAATTGATGGTTTATTAATTGAAAACTGATCATCATTATCAATTAATGGAATCAATTAACTAATTATTATATTAGAAGGCAGAAGTATATGGAATGCCAAAGTGTTCAAAATTAAATCAATAAATAAATAGGACATTATGAAATAAATAACTATGAATAAATAAGACACATATATGTAATATGAGAATGATATTGTGAAATAATGGAACATATTTTGAAAAAAAGCTTATTATTGTGAAATATATTTACTGATTATTATGAAATAATATTTCATGATCATTATTTTTCCCAATAACAGAGATTATTGCAGAGGCATTTTATTTAATTCCTGCTGTTTTTATTTCAAAATGTAATTTTTTCAAAGTCAGGTTTTATTTCAAAATCCTGTTTTTCACGATGGCCTATTTATTTCATAATGCGACTTTTCAGCAGAATGAGTCGTTCTGTCAATCAGCGCCAGTGGGTTGGACCTGCGCGTCTATTGGCGGATCCTTTAACATCGATTAGTTTCCCTGGATACCTGCTCCGCGGACCGCTGCTATAGCTAGCAATAACGTGCTAGGCAGTGGCGGACTGGCCGTCTGGAGCACCGGGCGTTTTCCCGGTGGGCTGCTGGTCAATGTGGCCGGCCCAGTCAGTACGTACATTTATTTTAAAAATGACGGAAACTATAATATTGCATCTCTTTTTTTTACTCAGATACAGTAGATGAGTGCGTTAATCGTACGGGCGCCGCCGATAAAAAGTGCGTGTGTTTTTTACTATGTTGTATATCACATTATGTATGTACTGTATGATTTGTATTATAATTTTGTGACGCTGAAAAAGGCTGATAAAGGTTTTGTGCTGAACGCCACTGTTGGCTCTGAGATTTTTTTTCCCGGCTATCCGGCCCAAAGCGGCACAGTTTGTGTGCATGTGAATGTATTGTAATCCTATTCCATGTGTTCTGAAACCACGCCCCCTTTCACCTTTAATTTACAGAGGGAGAGAGATGGATCCTTTCTCGATACAGCAAATAATGAATAATTGCCGTGGATGTAAATAAAAAACCAGGTAAAATGAATGAACCTCACAAATAGGTTATTATTTTCATGTTTTACAGTGAATCTGTAAAAAAAAAAAAAAAACTACCCATATTTATTAAACAGTTAAATTACTTTGATATACTGGTTTGTTACAAAAAAAACTTCCAAGTTTTGCAAACCATACATATATGCAATTAACAAAATCTGATTAAATGTTCATAGAAAAAACATTTATTTTTCAAAAGCACAAGAACAGATAATCAACAGTGACATCATTACTATACTATTGCTCACAGAGGCAGAATGGAGTAATTGCACAAATAGACTGAGGCAGCTTCTACAGAGCAGGATCTCTCTGTGACTTCAGATATCTTTTCTGCAGAACAAAACTATCCAGCTCAGGGCTCCGTTCTTCGTACGTCGCTTGACACATCCGAGATGAACTGACACATCTAAGGTGAGATCATCGTGCTAATTACGCTCCGGCTAAGTTGGTTCTTCGAGCCACCTGTTGTTGATGATTAGTATGGCTGGATTGAGTTGTCTAGGATTATTACACGTTTGTGCGTTGGTTTAAAAGGCGATATGCATCGACAGTAGAAACGCTGATCACAACCACTTTGGTTGAGGAAATGACAAAAGAGCAAGCTAATTTTTTTTTGTAACACCTGTTATGCGCTGTTATGCGGTCTCATTTTAACATACAAATACTGTCTATGACTTTTCAAGTAGGCCTCGCTATTTCATAGCAACATTACAAAAAGTCCTATACAGGTGCACACTGCTTTGGATAGTTAATGTCAAAAATATAAAATGCCTTGAAGCACACATCAACTGCCCCAAGTAGTGTGCATTGAACCAGAGCCTGTCGCACCAGAATGAGGAATGCCTGAGAGCAGCGCTGGTCAATATCTCCCAACGTCAGGATGTAGGGGTACGGCCTCGACACTTCAGCCTGCTGGAGGTATTCCACCATGTTGGTTACAAACTTAGAAAGAAAAAAATGAAAGAAAGTAAACATTTTGTTGAATAGCAAAGATTAAACTGAATAAGACTATCAATTTAGTGTGTAATAGGATTGATACTAAATAAAAAATGACAAAGCTGTCTATTAAGATAGGATATACTGTAGGTAACCTGAAACAAAAACATGGAGACAGCTACTACCAAAAATAAAACAGCAGAATAAGCATGGCTTTTAGGATAAATATGATTATTTTTGTTTATGTCAGACTAGTTGATTTTGTGGTCTGCGTTGATTTTAAGCTAATTATCGAAGAAATGTCATAGCTGGTGTCATACTGGCACATTACAGTCACCCTAATATTAATACTTATATCTAATATTATAATATGTAGTTATCTGTACAGCTTTGGTACTTTTCCTGTAGTTGGCGCGCTGACTGATAGTTAATTTACTGTAGCCTGAGTCATAAACACCTTTGGTTAAAGAGGGCGACCTGGTTAGCTTACATGCAATTATTGGTGGTTACATTTGCGAAGGGGGAAGGGTGTAAAATATTGTTATAACTCGGGAGAATTTTGACTGCGGAGTAAATTACTAGCTAGTGAAAAACGGGAGTGTTAGCAGGTCTGCATATTTGTGAGAAGATCAGTGTTTTTGGTTTATAACACACCAGCATTTAATTGTCTTAAGCAGTGAGATTAATAAAGTTCTAAAGTGGTTGCTAACGCTAGCAACTTAACTAAATGCCTGCGTCATGCTAGCAATACAGTTAACAGTCTGGGGTTAATTCATCACTTCACCATCTTCGTAACCCTGCAAACATTCTACAGAGAAAGCTAAAAAGCTCAGACATCTTAGCCGTTTCTTTCATAAACAGGTGGGGTTGTTTGGCTAACTAGCAGCTATTCTCAGCTAAATTATTGTGGCGTCCGTCATGCCTTGCGGGGGTTTTCTATGTGTCCACCATGAGAGAGAAGGGTGTTTGGGTTAGTGGCTTCGGCCAAGTTGGGTGCGTGTATGTGTGTGTGCTTGACCTGTGTATGTGTGCTTGTGCTGAGTTAATAAACTACTCCCCAGCCATTTGCATTGGGGAGCAAGTAAGCTCACTCCAAGATCCCTGCTAGCGTCGAAAAATGCTACATTATCATCCAGTACCTCAGACCAGCCGGAAAGTTTGTGTGTAACCTTAACACGCTAACAGTAATAAATGTTACATATAGTAATAATTTTTCAGTCATATGTGAATTAGGTGAGTGAACATGTGTATAAAGACCTTGTATTTAAGGAGGATGAACCGTCATCAGCAGTGTGGGAGCTCAACTGCCACCTACTGCATAGAACACGTATTGCACCATTAGACCTAAATCGATACTTCATGCGCTATTACTTACGTCTGAATAAAGGAGCAACCAATCACACAGCTGGCTCCGCCCTATCGCTCTTGATTGACAGAACGACTCATTCTGCTAAAAAGCCGCATTATGAAATAAATAGGCCATCGTGAAAAACGGGATTTTGAAATAAAAACTGACTTTGAAAAAATGACATTTTGAAATAAAAACAGCAGGAATTAAATAAAATGCCTCTACAATAATCTGTTATTGGGAAAAATAATGACCATGAAATATTATTTCATAATAATAAGTAAATATATTTCACAATAATTAGCTTTTTTTCAAAATATGTTCCATTATTTCACAATATCATTCTCATATTACATGGATTGGCACGCTGTCCAGGGTGTACCCTGCCTCGTGCCCAGAGTCTCCTGGGATAGGCTCCAGGTCCCCGTGACCCTAAATACAGGATAAAGCGGTATAGAAGATGAATGAATGAATGATTCTCATATTACATATACTGTATGTGTCTTATTTATTCATAGAGTTATTTATTTCATAATGTCCTATTTATTTATTTAATTTTGAACACTTTGGAGTTCCATAGAAGTACACAAGGCCTTGTTTTATATAAACATAAACTCATGTCAGTAATGAAAAATGTCAAAACAGCAATCTTTGTGAATGCTGTTACTTGCTGAAATAACAGTTTATGTAGGTTTATGTCAACCTGTTATAAAGACCTTTTGCTGATTTACACTGTATACCCAAAAACATGTGGACCCCTGGCCATTAAAAGATGTTTTGTTGAGTAACCCTTTACAAAATCACCAGCATTAAAAAGGAGTTGCCCTTTGCTGCTATAACAGCATTCACTCTTCTGGGAACAATTTCCACTAGATTGAGTAGGGCATGGTTCAGGCAGAGCAGCTCACAGTTTGAGGAGAGCAGATCATGGCTTGGGAAGAGCAGGGCTTGGCACAAACAGAGCAGGACGTGGCTCAGGGCAGAGCATCGCACTGCTGGGACATGGTATAGCATTTCTTCTGTGGTATAAATAGTTGCATGTGCATCTTTACTATTAGAGTTTTTTTTTTTTTTAACAAAGTAATCTTTTTGAAATGTGCCGCTTAGGCTAGTGATAATTTTTACCTTAATTGAAGGTACCTGCCAGGAGAGATAACAAACAGTATGCATGATGACAGTGTATGATGATTTCCGTTTACTGTCAGCAAAGAGACCATGTGTAAGATTTTGGTCAGACACCCTGTGTGTCATGTACATTCCCTACCTCAAAAGAACAAAAGTCATTAATACTGTATGTTCCAGGAACAACAAAGAGAGGAAGTTGTATGGAGACCTGGAGAAAGACAGACGATAGGAAGCACATTAGCATGTTCTGGGGAGACAAAAGGGTTCCAGCAAGCCATAGAAAGTTTTTATTCAACATTTTTTCTTTCGTTTTCTTATTTTAAACATTGTATATTGATGCTGTCATCACTGAAATTTTTATGGAACAAATATGGAATTATTAAGTCAACAAAAACATGTTAAATAAGAATTTCTTTTTTTTTTTTTTTGCTTTGATGACACACTCTTCGCATTCTCTGTCAGCCTCATGAGGTAGTCACCTGGAATGGTTTTTCAACAATCTTGAAGGACTCAGAGATGTTAAGTTCTTGTTGGCTGCTTCTCTTTCACTCTGGTCCAACTCATCCCAAACCATCTCAATGGAATTTAGATTGGGTTAATGTGGAGGCCTGGTCATCTGATGCAGCACTCCATCACTCTCCTTCTTGGCCGAATAGCTCTTACATAACCAGTGTGTATTTTGGGTCCTTGTCCTGTTGTGAAACAAACAATGGTCCTACAAATTGTGGTGCTCTCGGTTTTTACTCTAATATTGTAACCAGCAAAGCACCGCCACACCATTACACCACCATCTCCATGTTTCACAATAGGAACCACAAATTCAGGAACCACCGGGTCACCCTGTCTACGTCTAACACAGACATAGTGGATAGAACCAAAAATCTTAAATTTGGATTTAAAAAGAATGTCTGCTGCTTGAACTCAGAGAAGCAAGTACTGTATGTGGGCCAATTTCAGGTGCTTGTCATTCTAATAAACCTATCCACTGCAGCAGAGGTAGCTCTTGGTCTTCAAGCCAGTTTCATCATATCATTTTAATGGCTTTGGTGATTGCACTTGGAAATACATTCAAATTACTTGAAATTTTTGGATTGACTGACTTTTCTCTTTACTTAACTAAGTGTTTCGTGCCATAATATGGATTTCTACAGTAGTTGTAGTTGCATAATAGGGCTATTGTACCCAATCTGTCATCATTGATAAATGTAGCTATTTTGGCCAATCTAAAATGTAAAACATATTCTTGGTTATTTTACAAGTTTATGCTTAATATATGATTTTATCTGTGTTGTTTTATAGTCTGGCTGTCTTCGTATTAGTATACAGTGTTAAAATAATAAAAAAAATAGAATTTTCACTGGTAGTGTATTATTGTACCATGTAAGGAATGAGAAGGTTGTTTTATAGACATATGGTTGAAGTGAAAGAGGTGTAAGAGATACAGGCACAATGTCAGAAAATACTAAAAGCTTATCATATAGCAGTTACTGTATAGACAGAGTGCTAGTAGTGATGAGGCTCCTATTGAAGCTTGGACTAATTTTCTCAATTACTGCAAAGTCAAACCTGCGTTATCTAGAACTAGCAAGTAGGGCTGCACGATTAATCATATTTTTATCATGATAACGATATTTATGACCCACAATCAGTTAATAAATATCGTCGCGATTTTACAGTATAAAGACCAAACTGTTTTTTATGGGCGCAGTTTACGGATTGGACTGCGTCACACTGATGTTACTGTATCTAGATTGCAAGCGCTTTCTGAAGCAGTAGAAGTCAATAGCAGCAATAACAGTCAGTCAGAATATACATATGATGGCGGAGCAACCTTGAGGAAGGTGCAGAAGTGCGCTCGTTAGTTCCTAAAAAGGGGTCATACTCCGTTGTCTGGAACTATTTCGGTTTCGAGGAATGTGATGTGTCAGGTACAAGTCTTGTGCATACTTTGCTCCTGTTCCGTCCAAATGTCCCAAGATAACACAACAAACCTCATCAACCACCTTAAAAGCCACCACAAAGTACACTATCAAGACTTTCAACGACTGAAGGCACAGACAGCAACAACAAAAAATTCCCAGCCATCCACAACACAGACAACAATATCAGGGACATTGTTCAACGCGATACCATATCTGCCTAGCTCGCAAAGACACCCTGAAATAACAGAGGCGATCACGTACCATATAGCCAAGGATATGTGTCCAGTAACCACCATGAGCAGTGAAGGGTTTCAAAAAAATGATCACAACATTTGATAAAAGATATAGCATTCCCTCCCAACCATTTTTCCAATGTTGCGCTGTCCTCGCTGTATGTGAAATGCCGAAAAGATCTTCTCAGCCTTGAATATTTTGCTGCCACGACCGACTTATGGTCAAGCAGAACTGCGGAACCGTATTTGAGCTCGACAGTTCATTTTATTGACAGTGAGTTTAAGATGAAAAGCATGCTTTTGCAAACTTCGTTTTCCCCACAAGCCCACACAGCGGAAGAAGCGATGTCCGCTTGGGGCTTGGTGGAAGAAAGACTTGTGTGCATCACAACGGACAACGCAGCTAATATCATTAGGGCAGCATCTGTGAATAACTGGCCGAGGCTACTCTGCTTTGGTCACAGACTTCATTTAGCCATCAATAAGTTTCATGTTTTTTTCCCCAGATATATTGGGTGATATTATGATATTATAGTGATCATATAATCATATAGTGATTATAGTGATATTTAATGACAATGAGTCATATGTCTGTATAATAATCATCATTTTATTCTGCTAATCTATCAAATTAGATACATTTAAGATTTAAAAAATATTTGATTAGTCACATACTATTATGTTAATGTTTGTGAACCCAGATGAGTTTAGAATACGTGAGTGTTTATTACTTATTAATAAATGTTTGATAATTGTCTTATGTAGGTGTATATAATTAGTGAAATTATTTTTTTTTCTGATCAAAAGTTGCATAAACAACAAGAGTCTTCCTGTGTCTTACTGTTTATATAATAATAATAGGAATAATCATCAGTATTAATTGTGATAAAAATTTTTGAGCAAAATAATCGTGATAATCATTTTTTCTGTTATCGTGCAGCCCTACTAGCAAGTGATTTAAAAAAAACTATTTGTCCCATAATGAGTCTTCTTGAATTACATGATAACTGGCAGAAAAGTTACTGAAATGAGAAAAAAAAATTAGCAGGAAATGAACTAATGTGTGTAAATCGTAGTGCAGCCACATGGTGTTGGAAAGAGGCGTGCTCCTGAGGGTCATGCTGAGAAAAGCATTTCTGTCTGAAATGTGGAGTATTCCTTAAGATGTGTTAAAAACGCAAACTATGTTGCCATACTTACAGTACTTTCTGAGGAAGGTGACTCAAGGTCCTAACAGCATGGACCAACCACTTGTCTAAAATGAGTCATTAATTGCTGCAGTAGACGGCGTCTTTGGAAAGGGAATGGGGAAAAAGGACTGCAAAATGACTGCACAGCAAAACACCCCAGCAGCACTTCACATTTTAATGAAAAGAGCAATGTAATATCCAGCCCTTCAATGAAGCTGAATTTTCATATTCCCTCTCAAAGAGCTGCTTCCTCAAGTGCCAAATGCTTTCACTGCATTGTCTCCACCATCCAAGAACATATTGTCACTAGAGTATTTAATATATTTATTAATGTATTTTATACCACAGCAGATGGGTTACAAAAATTGTAGGTTCTAAAAAAAAAAACACATTATGTAAATTTTAGAAATTATCTAAAACTAATCATCATATTTGTTTTAAGTTGTAAAAAAATATATTATATAATTGTAATAAAGTAATGTTATTTGTGAGGATTTTTTTGTTACATTTACATAAGGGGGTCGTACAAAAATTATAATTTATGAATTAATTTTATTAAGTAAACTTCTAATAAGTTCAAGTAAAGTTCAAATAATGTTCCCCAATTATACTTTATGTACTGTAGTTTACTTATAAGTTTACATATATCACTGTACTACTGTACTAGCATACTGTAAATAAATTGATTGGTAGAAGTTATATAAGAAATGGGAAAAATTGTTTTACTGTAACAGGCTGCAGAGTGCCTAAAGATACTATTTAAACATGGTATTTAACAATCTCAGCAGCGACCTCAATTCCCCTCTCGTCTGTTCCAACCATTAAGCATTCAGAATCACAAGTATACTAATCACCGGCCTGATCATCTGTCATTATCTGTCCTCATCAAAGGTCACTGTGCGGCTTCACATACAAGACACATTCCTCCAAAATTGCTGGGAATGGACTGAGGCAAAAAACATTTTTTTAAATTAGAGCCAAAAAAAAAGTCCTTCAGAAAGTCCTGAAGTCCAGAAAAAAAGTCCTTAAGAACTATTTCTCAAGACTACATTAAAAATTCGAGACATTCTGGCTGTTTGTAAGCGAAAAAAGAAAGGCAATAGAGAAATAGCTCAAGACTTCTGCACAGTAATGTTCATTTAAAAGTACTTTAAGTAGATTTAAGTAGTTCACTAATATGAAAATGACCAGTGGACTACACATATAAAAACAAAAGACCTATTAAGGATTAAAAACATATTTATTTTCTTTATAAATCAAACAGTTAACAAATATTGTACAGTACAAAACCATAATTACCACTGCAATAAACAAAATTACATAGCAATTAAAAACAAAACACTACAAACACTGCATCAACACAGTCTTGATCTGGGAAAGCTGAGATTAAAATGTGTGTCATGCAGTCTTTCTGAAATCAATTCCTCTAAGGCAGAGGGACCTTAAATCCAACCAACTGGTCACTAAATGGAAACAAATATGTTTTTACATGGTATTCTTTGCAGTGGCTTGGTATATCAGAAGTCCATTGCTGTAACCGGTGATTTAAGTAGTACAGTATGCCTTGAGGAAATATATAACACCGTGGTTATTGCATTACTGGTGATGATTCATCTTAATGTTTGTATTACACTTCAACATCATCAATTTATTGTCTGTCTAACTCTTCAAATACTGTACATGACAACCTACAAAATGAAGACATATTCATATCACACCCAATAGAAATCACATATAAATGTGTACATGTATGTACAACAAAACAAAAGTAAATAAATAAAAATATTGTCCAGTATAAACTGCTTCATGAGTGTTCTTGTCAGAAAAAAAAAGTGTTTAAGAATAATTATTTCATTGGAAGAAGGAACTATACACACCACACATAGGGCACTCAGCCAAAACATGGTGTCGGTGTCAGTGTCATTTAGATGAAACTTTAGATTTCACATGAGAAGACATACACCTGAAAAAGTGTATTATTCTAAAATGCTAAATTTAAGATATTGTAACATGAATTTGACATGGTTACAGACACTACACATTTTGGGGGGGAATCCTTTATTTTGCTGTAATTTAAGTACCAATTTTTACAGGTCATACGTATGCTTCTAGAAGGTTATACCAATTTTGGGATCAATATCCATAAAGAAATATGAATATCTTTCATTTTAAATTGTTATTGTTTGTAGTGACAGTATAACACTAAAAATGGCCATTTTTTTTGGGGGGGGGCACATAGAGTATAAAATCATCTCTCCAAAAAAGGCTGAAGTTCCCTTCTTTTTAGGTAAGCAAGATGGTTACTGTACTTCCATGTTGCATAAACTTCAGAAGTAGCTTATTTTTCTATAGTATATGTATAACATAATAATAACTAAACACACACACACACACACACACACACACACACACACACACAGTTTATATATATATATATATATATATATATATATATATATATATATATATATATATATATATATATATATATAATTACCAACAAGACATTGGTTTGGCCAACTAGCTTTCCATTTAACACTATTTGGTTTGATTCAATCCTGGAACCCAGAAGTTAACAGAGCAGAATAATTGGAAATATATTCTGATTGCCCCATCGTTCTGTAACAGGGGCAATCTGGACTCTGACCTTTTCCAAAGTTAGATCTTTGATAATTTTTTTTTTTTTTTTTTTTTTACCAATTAGCCCTTACTAACAAGTAATTTTCTTATGGTCACACATCTGTTGAATTTTAATCCAGTGTGGTCTTGTCACATTATGCATGTGGAAATGCAGTAAATGTACAGTAAAAGCATTTCCACATGCACAATGTGACAAGACATACTGTAGCTGTGTTTTTTTTTGGTTTATAAAGAAATGCAAAAATTTCTGCGCAAGTTTATCAATTACTGTTGGATGTCAGTTTCCACCTTTGATTGTCTGCTGCAGCGGGTGCATTATATTTTGCTTTTTTTCCGAATTTCCCTACGTATAGCATGTAGGATCATGGGATATATTCGGTCCTCGCACTAGAAGCGTTTTCCTTGCGTTCATTGGGATTTGAACAGCAAGAAAAAGCTGCATGCAACGTTTTTTGCAATGATGCCGTATAATTGCGCAGCCGGACAAACGCACGTCACCAAAGCCTGATGAGAGTGTGAACACTCTCATTGACTCCTATGTGTAGAAAACCCTCGGCGCTTGATCCACGCTCACCGGACCCTACGAACGGCAGAAAAACGCTCGATTTTAATGCCTGTGTGAACAAGGCCATACTGTTGTTGTTGTTTTTTTTACATTTTAATCTTCATCGATAGCTTGTCACATCAAGGCATTCCTGCATTTTATCCACTTATGTTGATACTGTCTGTTAAAGGAGGGTCAAATTATTGGCCTGCATCAAGAAAAGAAAACATTAAAATGAGAGGAATTCAGTTAAGAACTGTGCAGCCCTTTATTAAATCCTGGAATGATAGAGCTGAATTGTTAACTTCACAGAAGAAATGTGGTTGGAAAAAATTCATGAATGTAATTTAATAATGAACTTTCTATGCATCTGGCTGCATCATGCTATGGGTGATTATTTTCCCATAAAGGCATGCCCTGTCATATTTTATTCTTTACAAAGCTACTGATTTTTTTTTAAATTCCAAAAATATCTACAGAATTTAATTTAAACGACTACAATAATCTCTTGCTACTGAATCCACATGTGTTTGGCCAGCAGCTGTGTTAATCGTGTGATCTAAAGTTGTTTCCCTTCCTTCCGCAAACCACAAGCGAACATTACACATTCTCATTGTTTTTTCTCTATACAGTTTGTTCCAGAAACCCCATTTACTTTGAAGGTGACACCACGGGGTCACAAGTGCAGCCATTTCAAAAGATCCAGCATTAATCAGCAGTGGCACTTTTAATTTCCCAGCATGAGACCAAATTAAATTTAAAAAGACATGCTTTAGTTGTTCTGCTAGCGCTGAAAGGCAGTGAGTCAGAGCATCCAATACGGAGGTGAATAAAATTAAAGAAGGCATACCGGAACTTTAACATATGATGTGATTTATGTGATGTGAATTGATCAGCTAAATGAAAAAGCAAACTGAAGTGTAAGGGTGCCTTCACTAAATGAATATTATATAGCACTCCATATTACAGCATTCGCAGCCTTATCTCAATCGAGTGGCTCTGGAGCGTACAGTATAGTCATCACCTCAGGCAAGAATTTCAACACATTTCCCTATACTGAGAAAAGACCAAAAAATGTGTTGATTCAATTCACTTATAATGAGAGTCACATATGGCATGCTATGATAATACAGCAAGTGATAAGGCGTAAAAATGACTAAAACACAATTAAGTGTTCTGTTACAGGAACACAATCAATTATATGGAAAAATAAGCAAGTTTGTTCTATTTGTTGATTGCCTGCAACCTTCAATTGTGTCTTATGATTAAAATTCGGGGATGTCATTTTTGGTTTTAAATTTATTCACTAAACAATAAGTCTATTTGCCGGCGCGGTGGTGTAGTGGTTAGCACTGTCGCCTTGCACCTCCAGGGTCCGGGTTCGATTCCCCGGCCAGGCTCAATTCCCATCTCTGTGTGCATGGAGTTTGCATGTTCTCCCCGTGCTTGGTGGGTTTCCTCCGGGTACTCCGGTTTCCTCCCACAGTCCAAAGATATGCAGATTAGGCTAATTGGCGTTCCTAAATTGCCCGTAGTGTGTGATTGGGTGTGTGAGTGTGTGTATGTGTGTGGGCCCTGCGATGGATTGGCACCCTGTCCAGGGTGTACCCCGCCTAGTGCCCGAAGTCTCCTGGGATAGGCTCCAGGTCCCCCGCGACCCTGAACACAGGATTAAGAGGTATACAGTAGAAAATGAATGAATGAATGAATAAGTCTATTTTAATGGTTTCCTACTCTGCCTAGCCATGTCACAACATATATTTTTTTCCAGAGTTGCATTAATTTGTCTCCAAGATCTTATATTGATGATGAGAGAGTCGGACTGCGACATGAAGCCTTCTCCAGCAGAACCCAAACATTCTCAATAGGATAAAGATCTGAACTCTCTGGGGGCCAATCCATGTGTGAAAATTATGTCTTATGCTCATCAAACCCCTCTTCCACAATTTGAGCATGATGAATCTTGGCATCATCATCCATGAGGGAAGAAAAAAAAATCCATGGATGGAAAAAACCTGGTCATTATGTACATTCAGGTCATCTGCTGACCTCATTTCTGGACACATACTGTAATGTTGCTGAACCTGGACCTGACCAACAGAAGCAACCCTAGATAATAACACTGGCCTACAGGCTTGTACGGTAGACACTAGGCATCATTCTGGAACAAAACCTTTTTAAAAATGAGAGGCAAAAAAAAAAAAAAAAGTCCTTCAGGAAGTCCGGAAGTCCAAGAAAAAAAGTCCTTAAGAACTATTCCTCAAGACTACATTACAAATACAATACATTTCGGCTGTTTGTAAGCAAAAAAAAAAAAAAAGAAAGAAAGAAAGAAAGGCAATAGAGAAATAGCTCAAGACTTCTGCACAGTAATGTTCATTTAAAAGTACTTTAAGTAGATTTAAGTAGTTCACTAATATGAAAATGACCAGTGGACTACACATATAAAAACAAAAGTCCTATTAAGGATTAAAAACATATTTATTTTCTTCATAAATCAAACAGTTAACATATATTGTACAGTACAAAACCATAATTACCACTGCAATAAAAAAAATTTACATTGCAATTAAAAACAAAAGACTACAAACGCTGCATCAACAGTCTTGATCTGGGAAAGTTGAGATTAAAATGTGTGTCATGCAGTCTTTCTGAAATCAGTTCCTCGCTGCTCACAAAACATGTCGTACAGTTTTTTCTAAGGCAGAGGGACGTTAAATCCAACCGACTGGTCACTAAATGGAAACAAATATGTTTTTACATGGTATTCTTTGCAGTGGCTTGGTATATCAGAAGTCCATTGCTGTAACCTGTGATTTCCAGTGGTGTCAAAAGTATTCACTTTCATTATTTGAGTAGAAGTATAGATACTACGGTTCAAAAATACTTCTTTAGAAGTTGAAGTATCAACTCAAGCTTTTTACTTAAGTAAAAGTGTAAAAGTACTGGTTTCAAAACTACTTAAAGTATAAAAGTAAAAGTACCGGGAGGGGCGACAAAAGCATTAAGGTCTCGGGGGTGGGGGGTGGCAGGTGGGGTTGTGTGCGTTCTTATCATGTGACCGGGGTGGGGGGGGGGGGTTGGGTTGCGCGTTCTGGTCATAAAAATAGAGTAACGAGGCTATTTTTAAAAAGTAAGGAGTAGAAAGTACAGATAATTGCTTAAAAATGTAAGGAGTAGAAGTAAAAAGTCGGCTGAAAAATAATTACTCCAGTAAAGTATAGATACCCAAAATTTCTACTTAAGTAAGGTAACGAAGTATTTGTACTTCGTTACTTGACACCTCTGGTGATTACGTAGTACATATTTGAGAAAATATATAACACCGTGGTTATTGCATTACTGGTGATGATTCATCTTAATGATTGTATTACACTTCAACATCATCAATCTATTGTCAAATGCTTCAAATACATGACAACGTACAAGATGAAGACATATTCATATCACACACACTGTAGAAATCACATGTACAGTACAGTATGTACAACAAAACAAAAGTGAATAAATGAAAGTGTTGTCCAGTATAAACTGCTTCATGAGTGTTTGTGGCAGAAATTGCAACGCCTAAAAGTGTCTAGAATAAGTCTTTCATTACTTCTACTGAATATACAGTAAGCATGAGCTTTCACCAATGGGTACTCGCGTTACCATATTGTTCACAGCTAACCTGAGCAATAAATAAAAATAAACACAAATTAACCACAAGGCTGAATCTCAAATTACCTCAACCCCTGATCAAGGGCACTACTTGGTACACGTAGGGCACTCAGCCAAAACATGGTGTCAAGCTGGACAATTTGGATTTAGCCCATGCTAAAAGCCTTAAAAAGCTTGATACATTGTTTTTCAGCTTTCTCACCTTCTCCTCTGTATGCTCTCCTTTGATTATTTTCTAAATCTTTAACATTTATCCCATTACTGCCATCATTTCTTCTACTCTGGCTAGCCAAAGCCAAAATCAAGCAAATGCTAAAAGAGACTTTAAACACTTGTGAAAGTTCCATAAAAAATTGACGTATTGCTGTAACAGCTATTTTTTTATTCTTGCAGAAAAACACAGGATTGGGTCTAAACTGCTGTGTGGTCATAAGTAAACCACTTTAGAGAATCAGTAAAAAGCTTCAGTTTGCTAGACAGCATAAAGATTAGACATTGGAGCAATGGACAAAAAATTCATGTGGTTTAAGAAGGGAAGCGCAAGGTCTGGGTAAGAATAGTGTGATGCACCCATTAAGTATTGTACAAGCCTCAGGAGACTGTGTTCTCCTGAAATGAATCCAACTCTGCATTGCATAAAATTGTCAAATGAATGCCACAGCAAATGTTGAATGTAATCAAAGCTAAAGACAGTCTAATATTACATTGTCAAATATTACCATGCATCAGTATATTGTACACCAAACAGCCATAGCATTACAATGCCAAATATTTTGTAGGATTTTCTTGTACTGCCAGAGCAGCTCTTTCCCTTCAGGGCATGATTCCACAAACACTTCGGGTGCTGCGGGTTGTGGCGTTGAGCCTCTGTGTATCGAACTTTGTCTAGTGCTTCTCATGGGTGTCTCAGGTCAGCAAGCTTTGGTTCTTTGCCTGCTGCACCCGTATTTAGTCGGCTGTGGTGCGATGCAAACTCTTGTCTTAGGGTGTTTTCACATTAGGGCCCTGTGATCGTTTCCGAGAACACTTAAGTCGGGAACCTACTGTATGGCTGGCTGGGTAGGTATTGTATATTCTGCGCTTGGCAACCGTTCCTGAGTCTATTTGAAGAAGTGGTCTCTGGGACGTTACAGCATCCTCAGATATGAATCAAATCAGAAGCCATTCATACCCGAGACAATTTGCTCTTGACATTTTTTCCCCGAAATATCAATAATATTAGGCATAGTGTGAAGGTTAACTCTGTATCAGAGAGTGTAAATACGCAAGTGTACTCAAGAGCAGAAGGCAATTATAATGTGAACGCTGTCGAATGGGGGAGTGGAGGTTGGGGTGTGGTGGAAGGGGGGGGGGCATCAATCGTTCCTAGACACGGTACGAATCAATTGTGCCTCAAACGCTCTAAAATAAATTTACTTAAATAAATAGTTTTCAAGTGTAGTGAGAGGGGTAAACATGTAAGCATTGGGGAGCACAAGTTCATCAGCATTCCACACATTTGCACTTTAAGGATTACTGTATATAATTTGGTTAGAATCCTTTTTAAAAAGCTGTATACAGTGGTGTGAAAAACTATTTGCCCCCTTCCTGATTTCTTATTCTTTTGCATGTTTGTCACACTTAAATGTTTCTGCTCATCAAAAACCGTTAACTATTAGTCAAAGATAACATAATTGAACACAAAATGCAGTTTTTAAATGAAGGTTTATGTTATTAAGGGAGAGAAAAAACTCCAAATCTACATGGCCCTGTGTGAAAAAGTGATTGCCCCCCTTGTTAAAAAATAACTTAACTGTGGTTTATCACACCTGAGTTCAATTTCTGTAGTCACCCCCAGGCCTGATTACTGCCACACCTGTTTCAATCAAGAAATCACTTAAATAGGAGCTACCTGACACAGAGAAGTAGACCAAAAGCACCTCAAAAGCTAGACATCATGCCAAGATCCAAAGAAATTCAGGAACAAATGAGAACAAAAGTAATTGAGATCTATCAGTCTGGTAAAGGTTATAAAGCCATTTCTAAAGCTTTGGGACTCCAGCGAACCACAGTGAGAGCCATAATCCACAAATGGCAAAAACATGGAACAGTGGTGAACCTTCCCAGGAGCGGCCGGCCGACCAAAATTACCCCAAGAGCGCAGAGACAACTCATCCGAGAGGCCACAAAAGACCCCAGGACAACATCTAAAGAACTGCAGGCCTCACTTGCCTCAATTAAGGTCAGTGTTCACGACTCCACCATAAGAAAGAGACTGGGCAAAAACGGCCTGCATGGCAGATTTCCAAGCCGCAAACCACTTTTAAGCAAAAAGAACATTAAGGCTCGTCTCAATTTTGCTAAAAAACATCTCAATGATTGCCAAGACTTTTGGGAAAATACCTTGTGGACCGACGAGACAAAAGTTGAACTTTTTGGAAGGTGCGTGTCCCGTTACATCTGGCGTAAAAGTAACACAGCATTTCAGAAAAAGAACATCATACCAACAGTAAAATATGGTGGTGGTAGTGTGATGGTCTGGGGTTGTTTTGCTGCTTCAGGACCTGGAAGGCTTGCTGTGATAGATGGAACCATGAATTCGACTGTCTACCAAAAAATCCTGAAGGAGAATGTCCGGCCATCTGTTCGTCAACTCAAGCTGAAGCGATCTTGGGTGCTGCAGCAGGACAATGACCCAAAACACACCAGCAAATCCACCTCTGAATGGCTGAAGAAAAACAAAATGAAGACTTTGGAGTGGCCTAGTCAAAGTCCTGACCTGAATCCTATTGAGATGTTGTGGCATGACCTTAAAAAGGCGGTTCATGCTAGAAAACCCTCAAATAAAGCTGAATTACAACAATTCTGCAAAGATGAGTGGGCCAAAATTCCTCCAGAGCGCTGTAAAAGACTCGTTGCAAGTTATCGCAAACGCTTGATTGCAGTTATTGCTGCTAAGGGCGGCCCAACCAGTTATTAGGTTCAGGGGGCAATTACTTTTTCACACAGGGCCATGTAGGTTTGGAGTTTTTTCTTCCTAAATAATAAAACCCCTCATTTAAAAACTGCATTTTGTGTTTACTTGTGTTATCTTTGACTAATAGTTAAATGTGTTTGATGATCAGAAACATTTTGTGTGACAAACATGCAAAAGAATAAGAAATCAGGAGGGGGGCAAATAGTTTTTCACACCACTGTATTTTAATATTAAGCATATAAGTTCACAAGTTCAGGTGTCCTGTAGCAGTGAGAGTATATTTCTTTCAGCATGCATTTGATCACCAGTCAAGTGCTTTTGACTTGCGATTACAACCAGCAAGATCTGCTTGGCCTCTATTTTTTTTTTCTTCTGTCCTTATCCTGTTTTCCTGAAGATTGCATTCTTGGGTTGAATTACTGTTATACTCTCACCAGCCACTTCATTAGGAGTGCAATACTAAAGCTTTAGGTGGTTTAAGTGGGCCTGTGCCCACTATAGCCTGATTCCTGTTTTTTGCCTCACAGAGGTTGAACCTAATGTGGTTTTCTGCTATTGTAGCCCACCTGCCTCAAGGTCATTCAACATCTTGTGCATTCTCAGACGCTTCACTGCTCATCACGGATTTAGAGATTGGTGTTCGGGTTACTGTAGCCTTTCTGTCCATTCTAAACAGTATGGCCATTGCGTTTGACCTCTCCCTTCAACAAGGTGTTTATGCAAATACAACTCTTGTGGTGTTGTTAGCTTGGGGTGCCTTCTACCACACTGGATGGTTTTTTTTTGTTGCTGTTTTGTTTTTCACACTAATTTGCATAAAACCTAGAGGGTGTGAAATATGATTGGAAAATCCCAAGGGGTTCTGCTATTTTCACACCAGCCCATCTGGCACCATTCTGATGTTTGATGTGACCATTTACTGAAGCTCATGATGCTCTAGCTGCTTGGTTTTATGATTGGTCGACTGCTTAGCAGGGGTACAGGTATTCCCAATAAAGTGGTTATTTGATTCTATTCAAAGCACTATATCCAGGTGTGCATTTACAGTAGCTGGTGGTGTTGACCATATGTGGCCTTTGCTTTGGCAGCACACTGTTGTGTGGCTCATCTTTGACCCTGTGCATGGCAAAGCACTGAGGATTAACTTCAGCAGAATTTCAATTAATGCTTTTAACGATGTGCTAATTAATTAAAAAGAGAATAGATTTCCCTTCGCCACGTTGTTAGCTTGGGGCGTCAGCTCACACACTGTGAGCACCGGCACTCTCGGCAGATTTGAGAGGTTCATCGGTTTTCATTGAAACCCGAAGAGATCCAGCGTAACACCTAAAGAACGGGCAGTTAAGCTCAAGATAAGGTAAACACACAAATGATGTCTGCATCCAAATAATGCGACAAAGTGTAAAGCTGAAATGAAATCTTCTCCAAGAGATAACGTGTTGTGTAAGCCAGGGTTTAAAACGAATAGCAGGAGCACAATCAATTTGCAGTGTTCACTCACTATGAATGGGAGAATAAAACTAAAAATCACATCACGAATTTACAAAGTCGAAAACTCATCCAGGCTCCTCTCCTTCACTCCAGTCCAGCTGATGAATAACCAGATTGTTTTCTTCCTGGGCGGGACACAAGGCACGGAATTACAGATAAACAGGGTCATTAAAAAAACAAACAAACAAGCAAACAATATATATCACTGTCAGTCTTTGCTAGATATTATTTTAGGTACTTCATTTTGTGTTTGGGTTTTTTCCTTATGTGGCTTCATCTAATTAAAGACTGTATATGCATAAAGGGTTTTAATGTTTTAAATTTAATTGTTGTAATTAAAATGTTTTATTTCGTTCTCAAGATAAATATTTTCAAACATTTTACACAATTGGGAAAACATTATGCCATATAATTAAGCAAAATCAACGATTTTCAGATAATGAGAGGGAGTTACGTTGTGCTGGTTATCAGCACAGCTGTGATGTGATCACAGGCACGAGGGTGCAGCCAGTGTGCCGAAGGCATCAGAGCACAACAGCATGACCTTGTATGTGATATTACTTTCAGACAACAGTTTAACACCATAAATTTAACACTGCTAGGAATTTATTTTGACTCGAGGATCAGAAAGTTACCGGAGCTGATGTTCTAAAGCAGAATAAGCGGAAATATAAAGAGAAATTTAAGGAGTACCGGCAAGATTTTAAAACTACTCTTAGCCCTGGTACTGTACAGTATATACAATATCTGTTGGTCACTTACCAGCTCTGCCAGTCGCGGTTAGTTATTTACACCAGTTATGGACGGATAGTTGGATCTGTTGATAATAATCTGTTTACAGTAAATGGTGTTTAAACTGGTAGAACTGTTCTATAAAAGAAGGATCACAATAACGGTCATGTTGTTGTACTAAATATCAGCACAATTGTGATGCGGTTATAGGCACAAAGGTGCAAATATTATACACAATATATACATAATATACACAACAGCACAACCCTCCCATGTTATATTGTTCAAGTGTTATTGTTATTGCATTATATTGCATTGTATTGTATTACTCACTCACTCATCATTTATATCATTTTATCCTGTATACAAGGTCGTGGCTGGCCTGGAGCCTATCCCAGGAGACTTAGGGCATGAGGCTGGGTACACCATAGACACACATACACACTCTCACATGCTCATTCACACAGTGCTGTCTATTTGGGAAGGCCAGACTGTAGTTGTCAATCTTTCGGCTGCTCCCGTTGAGAGGTCTCCACAGCGGACAACTGATCCGCACAGGTTTTGCACCGCATGCCCTTCCTGACGCAACCCTGCCATTTTATCCAGGACCAGCACTGCATCCAGTGGCTGGGGTTTGGGCAAAGAAACCAAGGAACCTATCACTGAGCCACCAATGCCCTGGGAATGCCAATTACACTAATCTGCATGTTTTTGGACTGTTGGAGGAAACCGGAGAACCAGGAGGAAACCCACCAAGCACATGGGGAGCATGCAAACTCCATACACACAGACCAGAGGTGGAAATCGAACCCGGAAGCAGGAAGTGCAAAGCGACAGTGCTAACCACTATGCCACTACGCCACCTGTATTGTATTACATTACATTATATATTGCACATTTGTTGGTGAAAAGAACACTTGTTTTGCATCAGCATGTAAAGTGAGAGTCTGATTTACAACCGATGCCTTTTAATTTTGTTAGTTAGAATTCATACGTAAATTACATACATTCAAGAGTTCAACCAGTTCTATTTTTACCGGAGTGCATAACGTGAAGTAGTACTCCAGCTTTCACTAGAAAAATGATTTAGATTAATGTAGGTGATTTTTCAGGTCTGCACCACCCAGAAGTGACTCCAAATAGTGTTGGAAGAGTAAGCAATACAAGGAGACATAAATGTATAATGTCAACTCTGTCAAATATTAACTTTGGATTGCACTGGCTGAAACTCAAAAAGTCATAGAAGATTGATGATATGCAATACATACTGTATCTCTTTTTCCCCCCCAGAAAAATCTTCTTCTCGTATATATAGATTGATTTTTGAGCGGTTTTTCATAAAAAGGAATTATTCATGAACCTCATCAGATATTCAACAGCTATTCCAGACACTGACAGACATACGGATGAATCCATAATGAGGTTAAAAACCTCAAATGGCATTACATGTAACGCAGAACTTTCCTGTTAATACCACTTTAAATCATTTCACACCCTCACAGCTATTACTTATAGTTAATTGAACACGTAATGCATATGCATGTAGCATTCACAAAACTGTGAACTTTGCAGAAAGTCAGCTTGTTTATATATAAATAGAAATAGGACAACATGCATTTTTTTTTTTGCAATTGTGAAGACTAAATGCTATTTTATTATAATTTCAGACCTGTCTAATAGTTGATTGTACCATCTATCACATATGCATCTTTACGTTCTCATAGGTTTGCCAAGGCAGCATGACAAAATGAACCCAACCCCAAAAACATAGTACTTGAAAATGATGAAAGGACTTTCCAGATTTATTGTACATTTTATTGTACATACTGTAAATACCAACCACCTCCACTCCAGTGTGATTCCATCTTAAGCTCTTCATGTTCCCTACTGTATGTCTCTCACGTTCCCCATGGTCTCACTCATGTGTGTTTCCTTTATGTCCTCTAGTTTCTTCAGTAGTACAAAGTAAGGTACTTTAAATTCCCCAGAAATGTGCATGCAGTGGCCTGGAGTCCCAGACGTACAGTACTTCCACCTCACACCCAGGATAAGCTCAGGATCCACTGCAAATCTCAATAGAATACTGTAGAGCAAATGAATAAAATGCATTAACAAAAAAATCTATCTAATTGAGATTATATTGCACAGTTTACATGCTGGTTCCAAACAAGTCAAAAGCCCCCTGATAAGGATAATCTTTATTCCTAGAGAGCCTTTTCAGACTGTAATTTATCATGATAACTTGGTCCCCAGTCTTCCCAGTTTCTCATGAAGGTCTCAGTAGTGTACCTCTTCATAAATCATCTGTCAGCTTCTTATCTGAGTCTGTTCACAGTACCCAGCTTTGGGGTTGCAAATTCTGCAAGAAGCAGGAAAACAGACAGACGTGAAAAGAGATACAAACCATGTGCCGGTTGACTCCTGTTAAACGACTATGGCGTGTGTCAAATGGAGAGTGATTGGGTTAGAGTCATGCATTTAAACAATTTCAGAAAAAATAACGATTTTTGTGTTGAGCAGCTACAACGACCTTTGAAGTAAATAGACAATCAATTTTTAATGGTTTTTATTCAATTATACTGTATTAATTTTCCATTCTGTTTTCTTTGTTTTTGGATGTTCTATGTAGCTTTAATCCACCTATCTGTAAATATGCACCACATCATAAGTCGACTCACACTCAGAAGATTCAGAGCATTCAAGCTGAGACAGTACAATTGAATCCTGATTTAAATCAAATAGACTTTGAATGAGTTGATCAGTCACACCTTTGTAAGTTATGTCCGAGTATATTGGGTTGATAAAATATGATTGGGATAATGTTAAATGAGTAAATCCCGAACAATGTTGCAAATTCATGGTCAAAACAGCAGAATACTTATTTACTTATTTATTAACTATTTATAGCATTTTATAACACTTATTTATAATATTTACACACCAATCAGCTATAACATTAACGATTTATCAATTATATACCAATTATCAATTATATACCCATAAACTGGGCACAGGGCACAGGATCACTGGCCCCCAAGGCTCTTTTATGAGGCAGCCTGTCTGGTCTGGTCCCACATAAAAGCTAATAAAGTTAATGCTGGCTATGATGGAAATGTATCAGGACACTTGCATCACAGCTTGCTTTGTAGGGGACTTACAGTAGCAGGCAAAGACTTACTGTACAGGGTGGTGACGCTGCCTCCAAACTGCTGATTCCTCAGATCGGACATCCGTGCGATGTCCCGACAAACCAGTCTGATCCATGGAGGTCCCACTTTGCAACACCGTCAGAGGTCTTGTGGGGTCAGAGCTGTTGGAAATTATACCTAATATTGTGTATAATGTTTTTGTCAAGTTTAATTTCCTGGAATATGGGATGTACAGTAGCAGGTGTTATGAAGACAATTCCATAACGAGAGACTCGTATAAACATACAAAGACGTGACAGCTTGTGATGTTAAACAGACTGTTATATTTTGTGAATCTTCATGTCTCTTGTAACCAAAGCGATCACACATCTTTCTCTGTTTAATTTGCCTTTGAAATTATTACTGTGAAGTGCATCGTAGCTCTCAAACTTTGTGAGTGCCAAACCATTGCGAAAAATGACAACAGCAAAAGGCAAAGAGAAATATCAACATGAAAGTGAAACAAAAGGGTAGTAAACAACACAAAGGTGAAAAATAGGTGAATGATATTTTGCATGTTTTTTTTTAAAGCATATTGCGCTCATATACTGCAGAACCCAATTTGTGCTAAGTTAATACAGTACCTTATTGTAATATGATGCTTGCCCAACCTCCAAATCACAGAACATCCAGTTTCACATAACCGATCTCAGACAAGATGCTCATACCCCTAAAGCATGTTCTTTTTTCTTTATTTAAATCAGCTGCTTCCTGGTGTAATGGTTTGTTAAATAGCAGTTATCTAGTATTTTTTGACTCAATAACAATAAATGAATGTTGTGTTGAAATTGGATGTGCATCATTGTGTTAGGGTCTCAAGTCTTCAACTGGTCAACATTGGACCAACTTTCAAAACCAACAAATTTGGCGTAAGGCGTAACCGATTAACTTTCACAAACGGCCAAGCAGAGTATGTGGATGGGACTTGATTCAAGCAGTTGAATGGGGCAACATTTTAAAGGAGGCCGTACGTCCGTGAGTGATGATCCCACCCGAGTTGGTTTGGCACCCTCTGCTCTCATTACCATATGCACTACCATTCAAAAGTTTGGACACATCTTCTAATTTCATGGTCTTTCCTGATTCTATTTTTTTCTACAGTTTAAAACAATGCTAAAGGAATCTCCTTTAGCCTATCAAACAGTTGATATTGAGATGTATCAACTACTTATGATCTATAAAGCCTTCATAATGGTTTTGATCTGTGGTGCTGTTTATTAATTGGTGGTTTCTGAGGCTGGTGACTCTAAAGATCTTCTCATCTGCAGCAGAGGTAAATTTTGGTCTTGCCCTCCTGGGATGGTCTTCATGAGATCCAGTTTCATCATGGTGCTTGATGGATTTAGCAAATGCACTTGACAATACTGTTTTTGCAAGAACTGTTCCAGAAAGGCTGACGTCCATGTCTTAAAATGACAACTGACTGTTGTTGTTGTTACTTACAGTAATTACACAATTTGATATGTCTTATTATATTATAGCTTTTAAATCCCCAGTATTGTTCTACAATGTAGAAAAATAAATCCAAACTTTTCACTGGTACCTTACATTCAGAGAGTGAAATGCCGGATCCTTTAAAAATCGATGGATAACTTGTCTCTAACTGGTGAAAGGGGCGTATCTGTCTATGGGAACAGTACAAACAATCGCTATTCTTGATCTCCTGTAGGACTCATTGCAGGCCCAGTTCATTTCCTGAGAATCTGTCTAATTTTTGTTTGTCATGCCTGTTTTTGCCTCCAGGGATAAACTGTCCCAATTTTGCTTGCTTTCTTTGGATGATAGACAGCGTGGCCTTTTTTGTTCCTAAATTGCAGTTTTTCCCACGGTGTTCTTTTGGGTGAAATTGTGCATCTACTTTTCACCACATTTTTGGAGGTTACTTTGCGAGGTGTGAATGAGTGAGTGAATGTGCATGGTGTCCTGCGATGAACTGCCTCCCCACCCAGGCTGTATTCCTTTCTCATGCCCAGTGTTTTGGGGATAGGCTCCAGATTCACCTTGACCCTTGCTCGAGTAAAGATTTACGAACAAGGAATTAGCTTATGGTTGTTATTTACAAATGTATCAATTAAACTAAACATCAAACCTGCGCAGCAACTACTGTCAAGTGGAATGTGCCTTATAAACATCTAGTGGTAGCCAACCAGGGGACATCAATGTAAAGGGACCAAACTGCCCCAACTGGTTCATCTTTATATGGTATGTTATGGTGCTAATCTACGTGTCAACCATCTGGCAGCATCTTCTGAATAACGCTTAATGACCGTTCTGATGCAATTGAAATGTACAGTATAGAATGGGTCAGTAGCATCAGCCTGTGTGGTTTATCAGGCACAAAACGATGTTGAATGCTTTATTAGATCATCTTTTTCCATGGGCTTTTCAAACTCCATCCATGACCAAGCTGTTTTCTTCTGTGACCACATTTAATGATGCTTTCAAGTGAATCAAGAGGTTCCTCCTTGAGCATTACCAGAAAACTCATTTTCTTCAACATGATTTCCTCGATCAGAGAACGTTTTGCACCACACTGTGTGGACAGATTTAATCGAATTTGTCAGATCGAATTATTCAGACTAAATATAGTTGACCTTATTTCCAGACACAATAAGGGCTGTGGTACGAAAATTCTCTGAGGAAAGCTGTCAGAATCAGAATCTCATGATGTAATTGTAAAGGAGAGCCAGAAGCGTCGACGAGGGTGATTGCAAAAGTATAAGCTTGGTCATGGAGAGAAGTGTGGACTGTATCCAATCAATATATTTCCACGCCACTTATTAATTCAATACCTACCAGCCTGACCGGGTTACGCAGGTGGCCTATTTACCAGAAGTAATGGGAATCCGTAACCTCAGATCTGTTTATCCAGGGTGGCCCTGCTAGGAACACTAAGCTTCTGGCAACATGCCCTCTGGTTCACTGGTCACCTTCATCATGACTAATATGACAAGGTCTCGATCCAGAAAGGGGATTAATTTTTTTTTTTTTTTTGTACCTATGCAAATAAACAGCTAAGTTTGGTTTTAAGAAAGGACACCCTGGATCTTTAATAAATGCATGCACTTCACTGGGAATTAATTCACCAAGCACTTTCTCAACAAGCACAACTCATTTTTGCCCTCCTGACCTGGCATCCCATTATTAATTTATCCGTGTGATTTTTAACTGAGTGCATTGTGTGGTCAAGGCTACAGGAGCTTTCTTTTTTTTGTTTATTTTATTACACAAATCTACCGTAGTTCAAATGTTACGAGATGATCAGGTATGGACCTTTCATCTAGATAATACAAATTCTCTGAGGAACATCATGTGACTGCACATGCTCCTCTTTTTTGTTTTACAAAAAAATATTATTTGAGATTACTGGGAAATTTATGAAGAGAACAACTTCAGAAATCAGGCGGTGCGGTGGTGTAGTGGTTAGCACTGTCGCCTTGCACCTCCAGGGTCTGGGTTCGATTCCCCGGCCAGGCTCGATTCCCGTCTCTGTGTGCATGGAGTTTGCATGTTCTCCCCGTGCTTGGTGGGTTTCCTCCGGGTACTCGGGTTTCCTCCCACAGTCCAAAGATATGCAGGTTAGGCTAATTGCCGTTCCCAAATTGCCCGTAGTGTGTGATTGGGTGTGTGTGTGTGTATGTGTGTGTGCCCTGCGATGGATTGGCACCCTGTCCAGGGTGTACCCCGCCAAGTGCCCAAGTCTCCTGGGATAGGCTCCAGGTCCCCCGTGACCCTGAACACAGGATTAAGCGGTATAGAAAATGAATGAATGAATGAACTTCAGAAATCATTTAATATAGTTGTGAAAATGGTATTAAATATTTCTATTTTAATGTTGCAGCTGATTAAAAAAAGGATAATGCTTTTGAATGAGTAGGCTATGAATAGGCTAATTTTGGAAAGATAAAAAAAAGCCACACACTAACATTTCTTTGGTCTGCCTTTGGCTATGATTACAGTGTATATTTACAGGACTGGGGAATTGAACTGACAAACCTTCTGCACAGTCACAATATCTGGTTTCATTCAAAAATGCATTAATGATTGGTAGAGACCTTGCATAAATGATGGAGAATGAGACCAGACCATGACGTCTCTGGTGGCCAATTTTTTGTGTGAAAATGGTTCCTTATGCTCCCAGAAGATGCTCCTCTTTCTCAGTTTGACCCTGATGAACCCTGGCATTGTTGTTGTGGAATATACCCATACCATTAGGGCTGAAACAATGGATACTGTACATGTAGATGTGATATGAACCTGGTCATGCAGTACTGTATATTCAGGTCATCAGCTGACTTCATTGACTTTTTTGCCACATGAAAAAAAAGCTTGTGAATGTAAAAACTGAAGAAACCCCAGATCATACCATTGCCTCCAGAAGCGATGCCTATCATGCATGACGGGTACATTGCCTTCTTACATTGCCTGCCTTTCTTAATTTACAGTAAATGTAATTCAATTCCATCTTTTATCATTTTTTCAACTTGATTTATAGCCACTGATAAGTCCAATGCATGTTATACTGGTCTTTTTCAGTTCTTGGCAACTTTCTTTGACTTGTGTTTGTGTCTTTGTGATGCTTTCTCATTTGGTTTCAATTTATCAACATGAATTATATTATGATATATTGAAATAATGATGAAATAATGTTTATTTGCATGCCAAGTTATGTTATATAATGTGCTACTTGTAGATGATTGTAGAATATACAAACATGAGCACACAAAACATCAGATTTCATCCTGCTGGAGAGTCGATAGGATTAAAAAAAATAAAAAAAATCAGGAACTCAATGTTTTTACATATTGTTCACTTCCAAATCTGTCTCTGCGTAGATATGAGTTTTGTATCGACCTTATTTTGAGTGTTTTAAAGAGAATCAAATGCAGTGTTGAGAAAGGTCAAATCATCCACTTTTTCTTTTTATTATATTGTATGCTTGGGAAGCTCTTACAGATGAGGTTGAGCTTTTAGTACTACTGTACACAAATATTAAGAAAGGTTACAACTAGAGTATGATTTGTTCATTGTGATGTGTCAGTGAAAATTATGCTACTGTTAAATTATAAATGATCGAGGAATAAATAAATGCATTATATAGAAGGTAATCTGCATTGTACTTAAATTTAGAAATAACAATTAAACAATAAGATTGTCTGTACTGTACATTGGTCAAAACTCGCTCTTTCAGTGATACAGTATCTTTACTTTTTGTACATTGAAGGACAAGTAACCAGTCTCACAAAAATTTTGTCTGTATGTTTGTCTGTCTACGTATATGTACGTATGTCTGTCCAGCCTGATTTTGTCACAGCATCACGCAAAACTGGCTGGACAGAATTTTATGAAACTTTGGTAGCACTTGAGTTTTTGCCTGAAATTAAAACTGTACCATAAGTGAAATCAAAATGTTGTATTTTATGAGAAGTTATGAGCAGTTATGTGCCAGATTTTGTCACAGCATCCTGCAAAACTGTCTGGACAGAATTAATTAAAACTTTTGCAGTACTTGGACATCTGCCTGAAGTCAAACCTGCTTGTTGAGCAAAAGCGATGTTATGAATTATGCGGCGGATTTAATAATCTAATAAGAAGATATTTGCTAAATGTAAACAAATACCTGCACCAATAGATATTAATGAGAAATGCTAAAATAACTATTCTTACTGGAATTACTTCATATTTTTAATGATGAAATAACAGCGCTGAAGTGGGATAAGTGAATTTTAACATGCTCATTTTAAGTAAAAAATTTAACTTTAACCGATCTACTTTTTAGATTTCTTATCTGTAATTCACTCTCAGATTACCGAACAGAGAGTGTATTTGGCCCATGACGGAAAAAGTAAAATTTTTGCATAAATGAAGCGTAAGATGTTCTGTCGACAGAAAGACAGACAGACATGTCCGTGAGCTTTAACCAGAAATACAGTAAAAATATCACTGATTACATTAAAGCTGATAAGCTTATTTTTAGAAGCATCCTTTTAACTATTTCTATGTTGTATATTTCAGCGACAGGTAGTTATGCTAGTTTATAAGAGAAAAATGGCATCAGGTTCATTGCAGTTATCAGCGTAGCAGTAACTTAATAATGTTGTTATACTGTATTTATGCTTATAACCCATAATATATACAGTATGATTGATTTGTAGCTAATACAGTATGTTATTTTTGATTCGGTTTACTCTTAGACCTGGTCACTGATGATTTTTATCATTTGTTTTGTCCAATCTATTTTTACAAGTGTCTGTACATGTTTTGATCTGTTTATAGTCATTGTAAGAAATACAGCTATATACTGTATACTGGAAGCCCCAGAGATATAATAAACTCATCTACGTACAGTACTTGTATGGGTATATACACAATACTCGAAAACGTCAAAACCACACAATCCATAGCAGTTTCACACCTCTCGATCACTTTATTTATTTTTTTGACAAAGCACCTCATGCTGTTTATATGCCCCCTTTTATCCTTCATTCCACATTCAATCTGAAAGCAGTGTTTTATCATGCTGCTTTTGTCTGCCTTGCTGAGTGACCTCACACTGACCTGTGCAAACACAAGGGGAGAGAAACCAGTTTCAAATTCACGGCCCATGTGCTCATGTTGATACAGTAATAGACTCTATAAGCATGCATGTGTTCTGCGACAAACCTCAGAAATTTCAATAAAGCTAGTCACTATACAGTATGTTCCGCAAAATATCCCTAGACTTGAACTATGTGTAAAAATGTACATATTGGTGAATCCGTGGGTCGTTTTAATGACCTCAGCTGCTGCCCTGCTGGTTGCAGACATTCCTGACTGGCATTTTGAGCTCATTAACAAGTTTCGTTCAGGGGAATCATCGTTCTCTCAGCGCTCTCGTCTCCACCACATGAAGGGGCTGCTCTTCCCTCTGTCGCTCCCCATGAGTTCCTGTTACCATTAGTCCACTCAGCGGTCTGCTCTTGCCAAACACTTAAAGCTATTTTCTTTGCTGAGCCTGAACAAAAAGACTCTTTTTAGTCAGGCCAAAATCTGATTCATTCCAGCAGAAACCACAATACGTGATCCCAGAATGGTATATGGGAAGTCCCTGTCCATATCAACACTCCATTCATCTTGATCAGCAAGGAAGAAATAAAATCCAAGGGAAGTGGTTTTACAGGAAACCAATCAGCGACAGGATTGTGTGATGTAGCGAGACAATGAGATAGAGTTACTGGTATTACCTTTTAATACTGTAAGTTGACTGTTTTTACATTTTGACCTTTCTTTTATACCATAGCACTTTTTTTATTGCAATTTCTTAATATATTACTGACTGAACTTTTATATGTTAATCATAATGTGAGATGATTTAAAATGCTGTGGAATATCTGTAAATCATGTATACATTATTTATTCTTGCGATATAACCAGCCTCTCTTTTTTGTCTTCCTGCCTTTTAATGAGAACCTATTGTGCAAAATTTACATTTAAATCATTTTAAATGTAATGGAATGTAAATGCATGGACAAAGAAAAATTTTTATGTTTTTGTACTTTTAATTTTTTTTGTATGAACTAACAAGCTAATAAGAGTTTTCCCCAATTGTGACCTCATAAGAAAATTCCTTCGCCCTGTTTTCTGAATACAGCAGAATTTAAATGGTCCATATGGTGGTGAAATAAATTAATGGGTGTTTGAGGTATAAAAACGCATTTTCTGAGGGATATTTCAGCTGGAGCATTAACAGTCACACTTTACAGGAGCTCTGAGTCCTGTGTTATTCATTTATTTATTTATTTATTTTTTAAATTAGTAAGGCAAAATAAAAGTCTTAATATTAATGCAATATACGATAGCAATACTAAATGTCCCCTTTTACTGTAGTGGTACCGTGGATACCCTCCTTCAAGAGTCAAAATTTTAGGCATTTTTGATAAAGGAATAAACCAAACTGAACGCTGGACAGGTTGTGCGTTCACCCGTGAGCCTTTCAAAACTTTTTTGTATCAGTGGAAAGCCAGATGAAGTTTTTACAAATTTGACTAATTTTATTTGTGAATTTTTATTATTTTTTATTTTTTTGCATTTTGTTCCAAATTTAGTGAAAACAGCACCACAGGTCCTACGAAAGTTAGCAAAGATTATAGCAAGAAGAAAAGAGAGCTAACTTTCAGTGGAAATTAAGTAAGAAATCATCACTAAGAAAAGCAGCTTGTGCCAAGACGAATCATGAAGCATAGTTAAGTGATGTTTAATGTCTATTTATTTTATATTTTACTTCATTTTTTATGTATTTTCCAAATGTTTTACTTGTTTTATATCCAAAAATATAAATATAGTGTTGGAAACTTGATAATATTGGTAATGTTTTCGGTGGCTGGATTATCTACAAGAACAAATAAATTTTGTACACTCAAAAAAAGGAAGCAGGCTACCTGTTACATGTACTAAAATGTAATATGTGTTTTGTACAAAATAAGTTAATGTTTCCAAGATGTACATGCATAAATTATGTTGTAGTTGCATAAAATTCAACAACTTAACATGTATTAGATTCAATCATGTTGAGATAAACAAAGGAGATCTTGTCACTATGATAACCGGAAACATCGCGAGAAGAGAACACAGTGTGTTGAGAAAACAAACGTTTGGCGGGCGTGTGGAAAAGGTAAGCAGGAATTAATTCCCATCTTTCTAAATAGAAACGAAATACTGAACATAAATGTCACCTGCTGTTTAGCGACGTTTAGTCACGTTATTTTGGTTTAAGCTATTTCTTGTATTTTTAATTATACTTAAAATACCGACGGTTATATGCGCGTGCTTCATCTGTGGTTCGGTTCTGGTTTTGGTCTGTTCTCATGAGTTGTGAAGCGATAAGAACAAAATATAAATATTTTTCATTTGCTAAATTGAGTATCATGAATTTTAATTGAATTTCTATCTCTATATTTTTTCACAGGAGTTTGTGACTGAAAGTGTAAACTGCATCTGACTTCAAGAGTTTCCTGACCAACCGTATCTAACGGTCATATTTAAAAATCATAACGTACAGTTATAAAGTACAAAATGTTTCTGTTGGTGTTTAATTTTTTTTCCTATGATTAATACTTATTTGTGGTGTTTTATATTTTGTACATCTTCTCAAATTGAGACCTCATTTGTAACTTGCTGCTGGTGTAAAACAGGTTTTTTTTATTAAATATAGTCTGTTTTATCCCGTTTGTCTTATGTTTCCTTCCTTCACAGAATTCTGTTGACCAGGGCTTGAATTTTTTATTTACTTGAGTTGGATCGACTTAATTTACAACTGAAAATTTTTTTGTACCAACCCTATTCATTTATGTTGGATGAACCTTAAAATATGCTGGCTTAACAGTATTAATTCTTATTAATTCTTCATTATATATAGGTCACGTCCCTAAACCTTTCAAGTTGGCAGTTATTAAGCTGCTTCTTTAAAAAATCTAATTTGGACTCGAATGAAATAACAAATTACAGACCGATTTCAAACCTTCCCTTTATATCAAAAATATTAGAAAAAGTAGTATCAGCTCAAATATACACATTCTTGCAGGAAAACAACATCCTTGAAGCATTTCAGTCAGGTTTCAGGGCCCATTATAGTACAGAACCTGCACTAGTTAAGATTGCAAACACATGTTTTAGCTTCAGACCAAGGCTGCATCTCAGTGCTAGTCTTACTTGATCTTAGTGCTGCATTCGACACTATAGATCATAATATTCTCATAGATCGCTTACAAAATCACATAGGTATTCAAGGACAGGCATTAAAATGGTTTAGATCATACCTGTCTGATCAATACCATTTTGTAGATCTAAATGGAGAATGTCTGGTGTAATGCCAGTGAAATATGGGGTCCCACAAGGGTCAGGTTTAAGACCTCTGCTGTTCTCAATATACATGCTTCCCTTGGGTAACATCATTAGAAGACATGGGATTAATTTCCATTGTTATGCTGATGATACCCAATTATATATCTTAACAAAATCATACGAAATACCTAAATTGTCTAGATTAACCGAGTGTGTGCAGGACATAAAAGATTGGATGACCAATAACTTTCTTTTACTAAATTCAGATAAAACAGAGATATTACTCATCGGCCCAAAGACCAGCACACAACAGCTTTCACAATTCAGCCTGCGTTTAGAAGGATGTACTGTTACTACCAGCTCGACAGTAAAAGACCTGGGCATAATATTAGTAACTTGTCCTTTTTCAAATCATATTTCCAATATCACAAAAACAGCCTTTTTCCATCTTAGAAATATTGCAGAGCTTAGGAGCATCTTATCTGTATCTGATGCAGAAAAGCTAGTTCATGCATTCATGACCTCCAGACTGGACTATTGTAAGGCATTACTACAGTAGGTGGTTGTCCTACATCCTCAATAAATAAGCTTCAGTTAGTCCAAAATGCAGCCGCCAGGGTTCTCACTAGATCCAGAAAATATGATCATATAACCCCAATATTATCATCCCTGCACTGGCTACCTGTTCAGTTTAGAATTCATTACAAAATAGTATTACATGCAAGACTTTAAATGGTTTAGCTCCCACATACCTAACCAGTCTTCTGATATGCTACAATCCACCACGCGCCTTAAGATCACAAAGCTCCGGATTTCTGGTAGTTCCCAGAATTTCAAAATCTACAAAAGGGGGTAGGGCGTTTTCATATTTAGCTCCAAAGCTTCGAATAACCTTCCAGACAGTGTTCGGGGCTCAGACACAGTCTCCCAGTTTAAAAGTAGACTCAAGACGCATCTCTTTAATCTGGCATTCATGTAACTCATCCCATAACTCCATACTCCAGTGCATCTATCCTGAATGGCAACTACGCTAATTCTCTCCATCTGTTCTGCATTTTTCTACCCATCCCGAGGCATCTGGAGATTTTGCCAGCTTCAGTAGACAAAGGTCGACCCTGCGAGGTTCCTGAGGCATCCAGAGAAGGACCAGCTCCAGCTGGATTCAGCTTTATGATGGTTGGAGCTACACATGCTGCTCCTGTGCTTCCAGTGATCCAGACCTATTCTGCCCTCTGCACCTACTGACTCATCCCTATGCTGAACTGGACTTCATGTTAATTTAAATAATTTCTGTCATATTGAATTTTCACCTGCACAACACACATGATGTTATATCATCTCTATCTGTTATCACCCAAATGAGGATGGGTTCCCTGTTGAGTCTGGTTCCTCTCAAGGTTTCTTCCTAATGCCATCTCAGGGAGTTTTTCCTTGCCACCGTCGCCCTCGGCTTGCTCATCAGAGACATTTCATTCGTCATTCATTCATCTCATTATTATCTAGATACATTTTTCTCACATACAGTATACACACTTCCAAAAATTATTATAATTTTTTTTTTATCTATTTTTTTTTTTTATTGAAATTGAAAAAAATGAATTTCTTTCATTTTTGTGAAGCTGCTTTGAGACAATGACCATTGTTAAAAGCGCTATATAAATAAAATTGAATTGAATTGAATTAAATTATGTTAGACGCAGCTGTAGTAAATAAGTTAATCAAATTAATTTGACTAAACCTAAGAACATGACGTTGGGCCAACAAAATCGCATAATGCTGAAAGAAAGCCATTAAATCACGTGGAAATTCTTTCCATGATTTAATTAAGTTCATTCAAAGAGGTATTTTTTTGAGTTCATGCATTTTAGTACTTATTTACTATTACAAAGGCAATGACACATATGTAAGAAATGTAAGAAAAAGTCTTCTTATACATCAAAAGCTTCACCTTATCAGCTTTTATAAGTTTCTCTTTGTTAAATAGCATTTTTTTTAAAGTCTGTTTACAATTGAGTTCAGATTTATGTGGAGCGTCTGCCATACAACTGCCTTGAGACTTACTTATACCAGAGTTACAGCTGCTACAGTACAGTATATACTGTACTGTAGAAAATGTATGAACACCTTCTGGACAGCCAAATTTAAAAAAGCAATATAAGGCTTTCGTTAACAAATAGTCTTCAGTTGATTAGACATCAGTTCTGGATTCCTGATGATTCCGAGAATTTCTTTTGATCTGCATCTCTATAGAAAGTGTGAACAGATGGTGAGAAAGTAACTGATGTTTTCCAGCCACCTGAACTTGCTGTGCTGATGATTAGAGGGTGAATAAAAGGCAGCACGTTGCATGGAGCCTTGTTCGCCATTTTTCCTGCCTCACTCATCACGTCGAGAAGTGGCTCAAGGTCTCCTGATTCGTGTAATGCAATTTCAATCATTCCCTGGTTTTGAAAGGAGGAAAAAAAAAGAAGTCTGATTTTTTACATGGTGTCCAAAAAGTCAGGATCCAATGATGGTAAAAATAATAATAATAATAATAATAAAAAAATACATATAACTTAAGGTGTTTTTTTGGAGCATATAGTCTGTAAGACTCACTGCATAGGGCTATACATATTTCAACACTAGTATACAAAATGCATTGTTTTGCTCCTCTATAGTGTTGTGCTTTAATAAAATCCTTCTACACATAAAAAAACAATAATGATGTACGAGAAAAGCTTTAATGAGCAATTCCTAAGCCTCATATTATCTGTAAATCATTAATTTATGATCTCATAAACAATCTATTTTTACAGCAAAATACATCTGCTATAATCTGTAGTAAGTGCATTGCTCTATAAAACCTAATTATGTGCTTAAGATAGCATAGAGAAACGGCAAAACAACACTGCGGTCTAATCACAGGAATGTAATACTGTAATGTATATGCACACGATCTTATTTGAGTTACGCATCAATAATTCTTCTCATACTCGTAGTCACACTGTTTTTCCATTCCTCTGTCAAGGCAAAGCAAAGGAAATATCAAGATAACTGGATCTGATGTCATCATTGGATTTTGCATAATAGACTGGAAAAAGGAATAACACGTTTAGGAACAATATAACCAAATTTGAAACATATTACCTACAAATTTCCCTCAAACCCAACCCTAAAAAATCGATTACCTGATGTGCTGAAAAGTACATCTAGACCACTTAAAGTACACTCAGCAAAACATGGGCAAATAAAGCACATTAAGAAGATGTAAAGTGCTACATTTAGCAATACGTCTTTTTTTTTTTTTTTTTTTACTGCAATAAACATCATGGGACGGAACAGGCCGTGACAGTCATTGGCGATCTGTCACTCTGGTGAGAGATTTAAGAAAATCTATAGGCTTCTTCTCATCTATTTGGCAACATTTCTTCAGGAAAGTAGTGTTTTCTTAGTCTGACTGTTTTAATAATCATAATAAATGTCTGATATATGGAAAACATAAAGAGATAAGTCTTGCTGGTGTGACACAGATGTAGAGAAGACAGAACTGCCTACTTCCCTCCTCCAGCCAAATTAAATCTCATACACAGACAACAAAGTCTGCTGTTCGTTACCAAACTCAAACATTAAATCACATAGATATAATGACTCTTACTGTAGAATAGGAGTTCAAATGTATCCTGTACATCAGGGGTGTCAAACATACGGCCCGCGGGCCGAATACGGCCCACTAAGGCATCCAGTACGGCGCGCGGGATGATTTGAACAATAATATTAAATATCAAATCTTTTTTATTATCACTATTATTAGTAGTAGTAGTATTAAATAAAGTCTATGTCCGGGTATTCACTGCAATATTGTTTGGTTTTATTAAATTTTTTATTTTATCATTAATAATTTAACTGCTCTTCTATTGCGCTTCTGCCGAAACCTCTAACACGCATGCGCATTCTAAATTCGGTCCGCACATGGTCACATTTCTTCTCATCCGGCCCTCACCCTAAAATGAGTTTGACACTCCTGCTGTACATCAATTAAAAAAATACTAATAATAACATGCCTAATAATAAACTTTTTTCTTGATTTTTAAATTGTACATTTTTTCTTTAAACAAATCCATTTCTAGTAATTAATATTTCCAAAAGTATTAATTCACCCATTTAAATAATTGAGTTCAGTTGTTCCAATCATTTCCATGGTCTATAAAAGGTCTATAAAATCAAGCACCTATAAAATCAGATCTATAAAATCAAGCACATACAGTAGGCATGCAGAACACTTCTACAAACATTTGTGAAATAATGGGTCGCTCTCAGGAGATCAGTGAATTCCAGTGTGGTACCGTGATTGGATGCCAACTGTGCAATAAGTCCAGTCATGAAATTTACTCGCTACTAAATATTCCACAGTCAACTGTTAGCGGTATTATAACAAAGCGGAAGAGATTATGAATGACAGAAACTCAGCCACAAAGTGGTAGCCACATCAATATGTCAATATCTACAGACCTCAAAATTTCATATGCCCTTAAGAGTAGCTGAAGAATAGTTGTGCAGAGAGTTTCATGGAATGGGATTCCATGGCTGAGCAGCTGCATCCAAGCCTTATATCACCAAGTGCAATGCAAAACATTGGATATAGTGGTTTAAAGCACGCAGCCACTGGACTGTAGAGCAGTGGAGACGTGCTCTCGTTATTGAAGACTCACGCTTCTCTGTCTTTCAATCTAATGCACTAGTCTGGGTCTGGCACTACTTCTCTGCATTGTGCCAAGGAGAACTGTCTGACTGTATTGTGCCAAGTGTAAAGTTTGTGGAAGTGGGCTGCTTTTCAGGAGTTGGGCTTGGCACCTTTCTTCCAGTGGAAGGAATTCTTAATGATTCAGCATACCAAGACATTTTAGACAATTTCATGCTTTGTGGGAACAGTTTGGGGATGGACCTTTCCTGTTCCAACATGACTGCACACCAGTGCCAGAAGCAAGATCCATAAAGACATGGATGTGTTACATGGTGCGATATAAAGAGCCGCACCACAAGAAGGAATAATGTTTATAAGAAACTAAAAATAAAACTTAAGATCCTCTTGGGGCATTCGCTGTTACCCAGGATTTATTTTAGGGAGATGGGGTTTGTGTTTTAAACTATTAACTTAAACTGAGCGTACACTTTGTGTTACAGGATGAGCAAGTTTGGTGTGAAAGAACTTGACTGGCGTGAACAACAACCCTGATCTGAGTCCTGACCTCTACCCGATAGAACACCTTTCAGATGAATTAGTGCAGAGACTGCAAGCCAGACCTTTAATATGCACAATTTAACAGTTATTAACAAAACAGTTATTAAAACATAATTATCAACAAAAAGTGCAGGGGGGGGGGATAAATTACACTAGCAAGTGAAACCATTCTTACTTATAAAAATATTTGCAGGCACGCAGTGCTGAATGTGATTTACTGTAAAGCAGAAAGCCACGTCTGATCGCCGCTACAGTGGTGTGAAAACTTAGCTGGCCGTTCCTGATTTTTTTATGTTCTTGCATATTTGTCATACCTAAATCATAGAGATCAAACACTCACTGGGAGGAAACTAGAGTACCTGGAGGAAACCCACTAAGGATGCAGAGAACATGCAAACTCCAAGCACACAGACCCAGAAGCAGGACTCGAACCTGCAACCTGGAACCTGGAGGAGCAAGGCAACAGTGCTAATCACTAACCACCTTGCAGAGCAAACAAATTATAATATTACTCAACGATAACATTTTTAAGTGATGATTTTGTTTATTAAAGGGAAAGTAATGGTCAGTCAGTGCAAATCCTTGATTACTGTTGTTGTGGTCAAAGGTAGAACAAGTTATTAGGTTTGGGGTCCATTACACATAGGGCCAGGCAGGTTTGAACAGCTTTTTTCCCTTAATAAATGAAATCATCATTTAAAACTGCATTTTCTATGTACCCATGTCTTTTTTGTAAAAGTAAAATGTGTTCGAAGATATGAATCATTTAAGTGTGATACATATGCCATAAGTGTGAAGGGGCAAATACTTTTTTCACAGCACTGTACAGTAGATCTAAGGAAATTGTCTTAGTATATTTGTATAATTCAGGATAGAAGTAGAAGTTCATTGAAACTGTATAAATGTACATACAGTATGAATTAGCTCTTAGTTTGTATGACAAAACAAGTTTAAGTCAGTATGATTTATGCAAATGTTATTAATCCATAATCACTATGACCCATTACATGCATGTACTGTAAATAATACTGTAGATATGAGAAGACTTGGAACTATGATTATTGTTAGTTAGTTTAATGAGTTTTATTTTATTGTTTGCTATTTTTAGTTTGGTGATTATTTAAAAATTTACCAAAAAAAAACAAAACAGATTATGTTCTTCAAATTCAATCTAATTTTTGGATAAACGCATAAATCATAAAAAATGATGTGTAATAGTACTTGTGCAACACTGGTAGCATCACAAACATATGGCTTAATTAAACTCACAGACTAAGCTATAAGCTTAAAGCTACAAGCATTCCACACACCATTACACCACCACTATTACCGATCATTAAACTCAGAGCAGGTTGGGTCCAGGGATTTATGATGTTCGTGCCAAATTCTGATCCTACTATCTGTATGTCAGCAGAAATTAAAATTCATCAAGGTTTGTCCTGGTTTGTTAAGCCTTAAATTCCTGTTCTTGGCTTGACGGGAGAGGAACACAGTGTGGGTTTGTACAGTATTTTTAGAGCCAATCCAAATCAAGTTTCAATATATTGTCCATTCTGAGACGCTATTCCGTTAACCTTGATTGTAAAAAGTGGAGTATCCATCAAGACATTCTCTACTTTTTTTCTCCAGAGATTTTTTTCTCTGTATAAACTCTATAGAGTGCAGTTTCTGAAATACTCAACCTGCTCATTTGGCGCTTTATAACCATGCTCGTACGAAAGTCTCTAAGATCAAAATTCTCCTTTCACTGTTGATATTAAGAACATAATAATAATAATAATAATAATAATAATGAGTGCAATAATGAAGCTAGGTTTAACGTTATAATAACTCCGGTTTACCCTGATGTTGGTTATATTACAGCAGTGACAAAAGACAATTTGCGTAATAGAGTATATGGGTGGAAAGTACAATCCCAACAATTGCAAGATTGAGATCCGCAGCTTTTGCAAGTGCCACTTGAAACCTATAATCATGCTCTTCAGCTTGACATTATTTAACTTTAAAAATGTGTAGGCTTCTGGTGTTTTAAGTTGTGTGAACACTTCATAAGTGAGGCAGGTGGGAGGAAAATGGAACGGTTATTGTAAGAGGACAATTTGCATAGAAACTATACAAACCATGATCATGGATAATATCTCCAAAAGGTATAATAAAGAGTGCCAAGAGCAGATTTTTATGAACTTATCTTGGGGGGGGATATAATTTAAGTGATACACTACAGAATATGGACAAAAATATTTGGCCGAAGCTGTTAAATATCAAATGCAGGTGTTTGAATCAGGCCAATTATCCCCAGTGAAGGGCAATCTTAATGCTTCAGCATACCAACACCTCTTGGACAATGTTATTTCCCAACTCTGTGGCAACAGTTTGGAGAATGGTCTTTTCTGTTTCAACATGACTGAGCCCCAGTGCACAAAACAAGGACTATAAAGACATGGTTTGATGAGTTTGGTGTGGAAGAACTTGACTGATCCACACAGAGCCGCGACCCCAACCCCATCGAGCACCTTTGGGATGAACTGGAACAGAGATTTCGAGCCAGGCCTTCTTGTACAACATCAGTGCCTGACCTCATAAATTCACTAGAAAAAAATGAATTTCCACAGAAACACTAAAAATTCTTGTAGACAGCCTTCTAAGAAGAGTTGAAGCTGGCGTCGCTGCAAAAGGGGGATCAACTCCATATTGAAAAGTACCTATTTGAATATAATGCCACTGCAGGTTTGGCTACTATTTTGTCGCTAAAGTGTATATAGTGTTTTGTCTGTATATGATTGTCAAGTAACAAAAATTGTCATAGAGGTAGCTTTCATCTAATTTATGTCCATATTTGTACAAAACAAACAAAAACAAATGAAATTTACGTGATTTGAGTTGAATACGAAAACCACAAATCCTTTAGTGTGAGAGCTTTGATTATCAAAAAAGATCACATTACCTTAGTCAATATGAGGTGCTCTGATGTAATTGTGTGCAAACATAGCTAATTAGAAAACAGAAGGAAAACTACATTTTGAGCTGAGAGAGCAGTTTCCCCACTTCTTTCCCACACAGCAACTTTACACAGATTTTTATTTGTCAGATATGGATTAAGTCCAGGTAAAGAGGTTCCTCAGAATCGGTTGGCAAACAGTCAGCATGTTTCCTTTGCTGTGCCAAATTATAATTAGTCAGATATACAGCAGTGTGTACAGGGGAACTGGTTGACCTTGGGCATGTGGAACATCACACAGCATGGTTCACTCTGGCCAAGCATTAACACTAGAAGCGCAAGTGAAAAGCTCCAATTAAAGTTTTTAGAGGTCAGTTGTATTTTTTAGCCCAATTCAAGAATGTTGCTATGCTCTTGATTTAAAAAAAAAAAAAAAAAGAGACAAACGAGAGAAATTGTTTGCAAACGTGTAACTGAGTAAGGTCAAATTCTATTTCCTCTATTCATTCCAGCAAGCTCAATTTATTGCATTTTACCCTAATGCTCAAAGCAGTATTGAGGTAAATGAGTAATATAGTAGATTATATACGAGAGTTTTGCTGGGGGGGGAAAGGCCTGTCATTTATTTGCTGTGAAAAATGTGCTTGGATGTAAATGCCAAATCAGCTTACTCAGCTATTGTCTAAAAAAAAAAGGGAAGCACACAGACAGAACTGAGGATGTAATGTTTCACTTTTGATAAGCAAATGTGCCAGTACTGAACACGGGCCACTGCTCTGAGTTTTCAGTAATGCTGGTGTTGTTTAGGCCAATATGTACGTAGCTGATGAAGCTGGATTTCAAACAGTCTGGTTTATTAAACATGTTTTTCTTTTTGCAATCGTACTGAAATTTTCTGAAATGGCTTCTTCTCATAACTCTGAGAAAAGAAAGAGGGAAAAATGTACAATCTTTTGTGCAGTAAAGGAATTGCTTTTGGAATATACTAATTGTAATTATTACAGTAGTTGAAACAAACAAAAGCAGGGCTTTCACAAAAAAAAAAAAACATTAGACAAAAAGACATCCTCAATAACTTAGGGATGTTCACTTGAAGATTCCATATCATACAAACTACAAATAAAATAAAACAAAAAGTCAGAACATGAAATGTTAGCTGCAATTACACTTATATTTCTCTTCAATATAGTAATGTAAGTAGACTTTAATTTCATTGCAAGTCAATGAAGCAATCATTGGAATTAAAATTTATGAGACGCCATATGGTGCTTCTCATATAAAGATTCAGGCTTTGAAAAAGGAGACCATGGTGATTATTATAATTATAATGGATAATTATTGCCGAAGAAACTCATCCAGGAAACATAACAACAAAACGTACTTTTGCTGCCAAACACACTTACAGAACAAAAGAAAAACAGATAAAAACACAAATTTAACTGGTATAGGTTGACAAAACCCAACGGACTATCACTAGTCAGGAAAAACACCCATGAAGCAACTTGATCACTCTGGTATCTTTTCTTTAAATTAATTTTTAATGTAGTTTTGCATGTTTCTTTTTGTTTACATTGAATTTCTGTATTTCATTTGGTATTTGTTAGTTACTAAAAAAAATGAAGAGGACACTTACTCCTGGTTTTGAACACATATACATACTGTACTGTATATAAACTTTTTTTTTTTTTCTCATTTCAATTCCATTACAAAAACAGGCAGGGTGTAGATTAGTTGGTGTGCATTAGGAGGGAGATGTTTAAGGGATGAGTGATGAGTGAAATGACTAACATGGCACACCTGCATCCTGTTTTCCCTGCGGTATTAATATAATCTCTGCTTTTTGTCACTGTGAGCTGGAAAGCTGCCATATTATTTGTGCTGAAAAGTTTTAGTTTTGACCGATTCCTGTGGCAATCAAGCAAAAAGCTCATCTGTGGTCTAGCTGTATTTCTGAGCTGGGTTCAGCTGACACTTTGAGGGAGAGAGAGAGAGAGAGAGAGAGAGAGAGAGAGACAGACAGACAGGCAGAAAGAAAGAAAGGGATTTTAGCTGAGGACAAAAGACTGCAGAGCACCAGCAGGTCCACTGCACAGAAAGAGAATCCAGATAATGGTCAAAAAATGACCAGACTGGCAATGTAAAAGTGAAGCATGGCTCTATAGGTTTCTTAACTAAGCAGCCTTCTCATTTAAGCTTTTGCCAATACAAAACTCACTAAAGTACACAAAAAATGCTAATCACTGATGCATTGAATTGTTGCATTGCTTCACTTACTGATCTTGTTTCGTTCAAACATAAGGTATGTGTATTTGTTATTTTAATAGGATGTTAAATGGACATAAATTCCTGTAACTTCATTTTATTGACTGCTGACTTTAAATAGGCTTCAGCTAATTAACAAAAGAAAGTCAAAAGTATATTACTCCAATTTTATATACAAATGACGGTGACTCCCTTTAAAGTTTGGATTGGCTACTACGTTTTGACAAACATCCTCATCCTCCTGGTCTTCTGAAAGGTACATTACAGTGGACCCTCACCATAAGAATGCCTGAGCTAGAGAATTTTGTGAATGACAAAGTAAAATTTTGGCTGTATTTTGCTTCGACATGCAAAGCACTTTCGGCATACAGCAATCAAGCCGGTTAAAACTTGTTTACGTGAATAGTAAAACAGTTTTTGTGCAAAAAATAAAACAAGTATGGTATCAAGAAAAAATGAAGCCACGTTTAGGGAATATTGAAAAAGAAATAATCGGTAATTCTGTGTTTTCTAATTGTCTGGAACTTGTCATAGTTTTTTTTTCCATATGCTAAGAATCACAGTCATAATTAAAGGTTAAGTGAGGTTTAATGTCTGTTTATTTTGTACTTTACTTCATTAATATGTCTTTTCTACAGTAAATGTTTTGATTGTTTGCATATGCAAAACTGATTATATTGTTGGAAATTTGGACGTTTTAGTAATATTTTTGGGTGGCTGGAACGGATTATCTGCTTTTACACTACATGGTTTTCTATGGGAAAAAGCACTTCGCTATGCAAAATTTCGAGTTACAAACTCGAGCAGAATGGATAAAATTGGTATGGCGAGGGCCCATTGTATAACTTCAGGCAGCTAAATATTCATTATAAATTTCTTGCAGGTTGTAAAGGATTTTCTAATGTTGCCCCTAATTCCTGTCATTAAGCATCATCTGGTGAAGATTTATTCACCAACTGTATGTTTATTTATTATTTATTATCAACTGCTCTGCAAACATTTTCATGTATTATTTATCTTCACTCTTCACTTGTTTAACTTTTATTTGAAAATATTATTATTATTATAAGTTTCAAAAAATATATTATCTGTAAGATCAAGTTAATGTATTTTTAATAGTCTTTATGATAGTGTATTTGTGTTATTATTGTATTTATTATTAATCAGGTAAATAACATTTTATAAAATCAAAGATTCTACTTCTTATTCTTCATGATGATGATGATGATGATGATATTGGGCAACCCTATTATTGTTGTAATTATACTAATTACTATATTACTACTATATACTCTAAACTGTAAACTATATTACTATATACTAATTATTATATTGTACTCTATTATCATTGTATTTTTGGAAGCACAAAAACTTTGGCAAATATTTAAGGTTGTACTTGTGGAAGGATTGCGCCAAGAAACCCATCCCGATGCATGCGCTCTTTCTCTCTCTCTCTCTCTCTCTCTCTCTCTCTCCCTGTCTCTCTCTCCCCAATCTGTGCTCGATTTTTCACATATACCCAAAAAACTTTTACATTAAACCGGAGCCAGATCTCCTGCCAGCTCCAAAATAATGAAGAAAATCGGTCAAACCGTTAAAGAGCTTTGAAACATTGTTTGAGACCTAGCAAAAAAAAGCTGATTTTGTCATAGGTATCCGCTCATTTTACACTCTGGCTGGTTTTTAGCACAAAAACTCTTTGTAAAATTGTCATACTGTGTTCAATTGTTGAAATGCACACATGAAACTTTAGACAAAAAGATATCCCACAAGGCAAGGGGAGGCATCATCTCTCAAACAATCCATGGACAAAAGCTCTAACACCTATGCTTTCTCTGATACAAGTGAAAATATCACAAAAGCGCGCGCTTTGAAGTTTATGCCGGATACATTCTCTGTGCCTGTGAGTTTTACATGCAGTGGGAAGGGCAGCTACAGTGAGTGGTCCAAGTCGCGCCCCCTCGACTCACAGACATTCTCTCTGGAATCACAAGCAGCATAACACCACATATCTTTGTAACTATGAAAAAATATGTTTTCAGTGCAGTGAAAGCACAGTGAAAGCAGTGTGCCATTGCACCCATATTTTACTATTTTTTCATTTTTGTTTAGTTATTATTATTATTATTATTATTGATTTCCAGAAGTAATAACGTAATCTCCACTATGTAACAACTGAAATGCCAAAGATTGTGTTCAAAATTGGAACCAAAGGCTGACATGGTTTGAAGCAGGATATCAGCACACGATTATGTTAATACAGCATGAAAATTTGTATGATCCAAGTTTCAAAGCTTGTTTTCTGCTTCTTTCTGATGTGTCAAAAATATTTCTTTTTATCACACTCAACAGCATTTCCCCCTCCCTTCCATTCTGGCTGTCATGCCATTCACTATACATAAACCAGCTCATTTATAGCCTGAACAGGAAAAAACAAACACTGGCGCAGTCATTTGACAGGAAATGAAGCAATCTAACTAACCAATGTGACTACGCCTAACATTTTAAATAATTTAATTGCATCGGTGTTACTGGGAGCATCAATTGTTCCTTTGGTACTTTAGTGTATCCGACTATACAGCTAAATGGGAGGCTCTTACACAGTTGTTGTTACTGAATACTTGCTTGGGTTAATGATTTGAGGCAAGGCATGCATTTTCAATGGTTATCAGCTTTAATGTGTCTAATCTCATTTAGGAGTTAGGTAGAGAATTGTGCTATGTTAATGTTAAAACAGTTTGCTCTTATGTAACTGTGCTATTTTGATGTGGAGTAACTCATATAATGAAAATCATCATTATGATCAACCTTGCGGGAACTGACTGGATAAAATGATATTATAGAAACTATTAACAAAAATCACAATAAGATAAGCTCCAATGAGAAAGGCATGTATCAAAAGGTATAGCCAGAGACAGAGAGAACCTGAAGCTAACAACAGTGTGAGCTCACCAGACATGGCTGCTGCACCACTGCCACTCCTTTCCTGATCCCAGTCTCTGTTTCTATTTCTACTTCTTGTTCTGACCTTGTTTCATTCCCAGGCTTTGATCCTGACAGTTTCAGGACCCGATCCTATCCCCGTTTAAGCTCATGATCCAGATTATAGGTCACTGATCTCATCCTTATTTCAGGCTATATTTCTTACACACATGGTACATACTAAATGACAGTTGGTCAATTGTTTTTTATTTAATTAGCTTTAATAGCAGGTTAATGAGTATTTTGGTTCAAACACCCAACTGACACATCTGGGCCATTTTCTTCCACAATTTGGTCACCATCCACCTGTCAGCTCCCACCAATCATATGGGTGCTACCAACATTTTGATGAAACATATTAGTGTAACTGGAGACTAAATCTGAAGGACATTCCGCTCGTTTCACTCTTGCCATGTAAATTACTTTGAACTATGATTTTTAAATCTGACAAATCATGTGTCATAAATGGCTGTCTTGCTGTGGTTGAAATGCTGTTGATATTGAACGACAAATGTTATGCACCTGATGCCAGTCCAGCAAAACTAAGTCAATCTAGACTCCTATTTTTAAGATTTATTCCAAATTTCATCCGTAATAGCTTTGGTAGCTTTGGCGTATCTCTCATCAATAAGTTAGGTAGCCCCTATAATGTGACAGCCACGATCCAGAAGGGTGAAGGCTATCATGTGCTTCCTTTGAGATACATGAAGTCAACCAACCTCATCTTCTTGAACTGCTGGAGCTCATAGACTCCTATGATTTGCTAGTGTCGATTTGATTGCTAGGAAAGAGCCTATCCCATCTATCCCGGGCAGTTTTGCTATCTTGGACTTTTTTGCTGCAGATGGTTGTGGCATTGCTCAGTCTCCGGGACACATTTCCGTATTAGAGAAATAAACCGAACCCATGGGATTGATTCTGCACTGTAGTCCTCTTCAGGCTTTGTCCTTGAAAGTCCTTCCTGTCTGTGATCATTCCTCTGCTGTAGATTATGAGTCTTAATCAGAATCCTTCTTAGAAGTGGCACTAAAGCTTCTCAGCATTGAGCAGGCTCTAGGAACCAAGATAATTACGCAAGCAGCTGGAGAGGCAAAAGTGAGAAAAGCATGTCAGTCCGTCTATGTGCAAGGTTCTTAAAGGACTTCTCTCTACGGCAGCCTAAAACCCATGAGCTGAATTCCATTAGGATGTTTTTCAGTCTTGAGCCCAAATTTCTAACATGAAAAGAAAATGGATCTCGAGCCGCTCAGGAATGTTTCAGGTTTAGCATTAGATTTAATCAAGGCTTCGAGGTCCTGCCTAGGATTTGCTCCAAAAGCTGCCAGGCTGTCCAATTAATTAATGCAGTGGACAGGCTGTAATCTCTGCTAAGGTTTATTGGGAGGTCAGTAAATCTCACACCCAAGGAACGCCACAAGCAGCTGTTTTCTCAGGATCCACTTAGGCTAGATTTCACTCAGTGTCACGTCACTTAGAATCTTTGGTAAGACAGTAAGCCTCTTGTTCTTGGCTTTTGTGCTTGGCTCATGACGTGTGTGCAATGATTGAAAAGATAGAAAAACTTGTTTCTAATTCACTTTATAGGTTTGTGGCCTTTAAAATAAGCTCAGTGAATATAATAAGCAGGTTGTTCCACCTTTATCCCACTCAAAAGTTGCAAGTTCATATAACCATATACCAATATGACACCATATTCCAAGGATCAAACTGGCAAGCTATAATTACAGAATGCATGATTATGTGACACATACAGTATATTGCATAACATTTTTTTTTCTTTTCTACAGAGTTAAATATGCATGTATAATACAGTATGTGTGTATGAACCATATAGAACATATTTTAAAATTTCCTTTTTTTCTTCTATTGTAGCATTCCATTGCAAGAAATGTTATTGTTTATTTTAAATTGTATTTAATTTTTTTATATTATTATTATGTTCCTGGTGTGTACGTACCTGCCTCTACACTGGATCTATCTACAGTATAAGCCATCACTAGTACCGGAGGCAATAGCTGCAGTAAAGCCACTGGCACGAGAAAGCAATATCCACAATAATGAGAGCAACAAGGGCCACTATAAAACTAGAACAGCATTTTCAGCATCTCTATACCGCATTGGGAGACTCAGCTCACCATTTTTCACGTTAAGAAAGCATTCGTCCTACAATACACTATACAGTATGCTATTAAAGTATTAGGAGTGTTTCATTACTCCAATACCACTACAATTTACTAATTATTGCGTTAACCCTTTCTCTCAGTACACTCAAACTGAAGTATCGGTCAAACAAATTCATCATTTTATTACTCCCTATTGTACAGTATATGAGATCAGTCACATATATAGTAGATGTTGGGTTTCTGTATGTAAAGTATCATGACTGTCCATTTACAGCAGGGAATGGGATCTAACTTTTCACACCTCTTCACCATAACATTGGTATACATACTGCACTGTAGAAAAATGGACAGCACAACTACAGCTTTTTTTCCTCCTTGATTTTCTTCCTGATTTATTCGTTTTCAATCGCTCCCCATTTCTTTTCAGACTAGTGCCCTCTCCCATCCATCAACTGCTACTGTACAGTACCAACTAGGAGGGGTAAAAGCTGTACCCTGCTTTCTCTGGACAAGACACATATTTTAGAACTGCTGCTAACAATAAGATTGGGTGGGGTAACCCATCCAGACATACCGTACAGTAAGCACTATTAACCCTCGTACGTTTGTTCCTAGGATTCTCAGCTACAGATGGCTGTAGAATAACCAGTGTGGAATAAAACTGAAACATTGTATAATCTATGTGCATGAAGTTTGCATGTTCTGCCCATGCTTGGTGACAAACTGGCAAGTGTGAATGCCCTGTGATGGATTGGCACCCCATTAAGGGTGTACCCTGCTTCGTGCCTGAAGTCTCCTGGGAACAGGATCCAGGCCCCATCATGTATAAAGGATAAAGTTGTATAGATGATAAGACACTATATAAACCTGCTGAACAACCAGTAGCCCTTTCTTTATAGCAGCTGTAAGCTGTAGCTGCATCCCTCATCAATCTCTTCTCAATTATTTCTTTCTTTAATCAAAATGATCAAATGGTGAAAATGATGTAAACTCTTCATTCCTGAAGAACGTTGTGAAACTTGCTGACTTACTAGAGATGGTGGAAATTTGAATGTTAATAATAATAATAATAATAATAATAATAATAATAATTCTGATGCTTCAGATTTGCAGATGTTTTGCAGATGTTTTTCTGGTTTGTTTGTTTTTTTCTCCATTTTATTGCACCTCTGAAGCCTGAGGTGTGTGTAAGCTGGTCTCTTCTGTCACTGCCATGTGTGGTTTGTTTTGTGGGAGGAAGTTTGTGCGGTAATTACAGTGGGTACGCAGGTGCCCTTCAGGGGAAGAGACAGCAGGTGTCTGGCTCTGTATGACTCCTTAATTACAGAAGCTCTCATGTTCTAAATCCAGACTACTGTGATCACATTCAGCTTCCTCCCTCTTGGGCTTGCTTCTGGACATTGTTTGGCATCATTGTGCTTTCTCTAGAGAAATCTTAGCGATATATCTACCGACTAGTGAGTGTGAGAGAAAAAAATGTACAAGAACTTAACCGTCACATGGGTGATGCCACGGCTTAATAGTCTATAACAACGCTTAAATACTGTATAACAACGATATATAGAAGGTTTATAGACATCTTGTTCTCATTTCAGATTGTTCGGATTGTATATATTATTTTAAGAAACTTTAAAGCTCTAACCTTTTAAGCATTTAAAGGTAATTAGGCAGGTAATCATATTTTTGTAATAATAATAATAATAATAATGCTATAGTAAGAAATAATAAAATAGTTTGCCAATTAAAATATTTTTCCTTTTTATGTCCTCTTCCAGTGTGCTGTTGTTAAATAAAGTCTATCACTCAGTTGTGAAACCATGTGTGATTTTCTCCTAGAAGTTTTACATTATAGATTATACTATATACTAGTTGTACAGCAATAGATTGAGAACCAGTGTTGGGTGTTACTTTGTAACGCGTTAGAGTACTCGGATTACTTTTTTGATGTAACGGCTTATCTAACGCGTTAGTTCCGCCATTTAAATACTCAATTATTTTGTTACTTTATCAAAAATGTAATCCGTGAGCCAGGCAGCAGTCACTCCCAGTCCGTTAGTGTGTGTGTGAAAGTCGTCCTACAAGCCCCGCCCCCGATAACCCGCCCCCCTCTGTTATTCCTGCTGTTATACCCCTATCTCACCTTTGCGGTTTGACTATGTGAGGACCGACGCGCGGAAAGATGGAAACCTAATCACAGCGCCAAAACTCACAGTGAATCATGATGAACCGTACTTACGGCCACTGCGCGAAATCACGTAGGTGAGATTAGGGGTATTAGTAGTTAACAGATTATGGGCCAGACTTCACTGAGTGATGATGGTAGAATAATTATAAAGGTCTTGACTAAAACAACATGCATGAGGAATCACAAAGTTTTTAATTTTCTGCAATGGAAAAGTACTCAAACTATTTACTTTTATCAGAAAGTAATGCTGTAATGTAACTGATTACTTTTTGAAGACAGTAATTTTGTAATGTAATGAGTTACTTTAAAAAGTAGTCAAATTATATAGAAGAAGAAGTTCTGACACTTCTTTACTAGAACCAGCATTAACTTATTTCTTAATTAGTGTAACAGTAGCACTTTTATTGAATTCTCTCATAATTCTCTCCCCATGTGCATCAGTAAGCCTTGGCCGCACATGATCCTGTTGCCAGTTCCAAGTGATCCAAGGAAGGAATTAGACTGGTTTTCCTTCCTTGGATCACTTTTGGTAGGTCCTGACCACTGCAGCCTGGGAACATCCCACAACAGCTGCAGTTTTGAAGTTGCTGTGACCCAGTAGTCTAACCATTACAGTTTGGCCCTTCTCACAGTAGCTACATTTTTAATATCTCGTCACAATGGCAGCTGGATATATTAGGCAGCAAGTGACCCTTTTTTGTTCCAGAACTTGATGTGTTGGAAAATTAATAGCAATAAATTTAGTATTAAATTGTTGCCCGTTGCGTAAGTTTGTGTGTATACTGTACATTTCCTTGGCTGACTTTATGAGATTTTTTTATTTTCTTTTTTTTTGGGATGTACTCAACCTCTGTAGCAAACTGTATGTTGCGCTTCACTCATTTAATTTGAACACGTGCAGTTGTAAGACTGTCTAGCCCACCAAACCTGACGTTAATTGACACCTACGGCATTTCCATTCTGTAGTGGACACGGTGTGCGACACTCAATCTCCGAGCACCGTGCTTTATAATATTACTCTATAACATGACAGCATGGCTTCAAATGATATACCCTATCATAAAAGTTTAATTAATTTTATGTCTCTCTGTAAAATAAACTGGGACAGGGTTCATAAGTCTTCTCTTATGAACAGAGACAAGGGCTTTTTTTTCCTTTTTGGAGATGCAAATCTGCAGCTTTATTTTTTCATGGCATGCACCCTGAATATTGAACAAGGCACTTGAGCGAGTGCTTTTAATATGGCTCTATTCAGTAAATCAATATGAGCGAGCCAGAGAGATGAGTCAAATCATCCCAGCATGCGTGAGCATGAATTATTCAAAAGCGATTTACTGAACAGATAAACAAATCCCCAGTTGTAGTTGATCCCTCAGTGCAGTGGTCAACTTGACATACTTTTAGTCCAAAAAAAAAGTATGTTTGTTTGTATTTTACGATTCATTCAAGCCTGGTTGATGATGTACTACAAAAATGTAGGATTAGTCTAAAACTAAGTTTTGCATTAACTTTCGTTCTGATAGGCCCTTCGTTTCAAAAGATTTCTGACATTTTCCCCATTTTTTTTCACCCTCTGTTACATGGACCCTAGACGATGTCCAATCCTCATTGTGCTCCCTCAGTCCTTATATGGCAATACTTCCTATAAACCATATCCAGATAAATATATTACCTCCTTTCTCTTTGTTCTTCCCAGAACTTAACTAAAACATGTCAATGACTTTTTAAAAGCAATGCGTGCTTTTAGTATGTGTGTGTGTGCCTTTCTCCCAGCTGACAAACACGTCAAAGCCACATCACGCACATAAAGGCAGACACTTCAAGCAATTTTCTCTCTCATTTTTAAACCTAAGAAGAATAAAAGACAATCTAAGATCCTGTGCTGCAGTGAGAACAGATGATGTCGGTTCATGTCCCATTTGTCAAGGACGAATACAAGACAAGCCCTTAAATAACTTGGTTAGGCTCCACTAATGTGTGTTAAACAATCACTCAAATATTCCTCAGATTTTCCAAAAGAAACCTTTTTAAATGATGTTAGGAGACGCAGTTTTTAATGCATGCTCTAGATGGTCTAACACGGATAACCTGAGGTGTTACACTTCCCAGAACCAGATTCACTTCTTCCTCAGTAGAGAAAACTACAGACATTCAGCATACATTTAGTAATGTTTAGCTTTACAGGACAAGTCAAAAGTTTGGACACACCTTCTAACTCCATGGTCGTTCCAGATTTGTTACATTATAGAACAATGCTGAAGGCGTCCAAAATATGCAATGAGCTTCTTTGAACAGTTGATATTGAGATGTTTCTGCCACTTATGCTCTATAAAGCCTTCATAACGGCTCTAATCTGAGGTGCTGTTTGTTAACTGGTAACCCTGAGGCTGGTGACTCTAAATGAACTTCTCCTGCAAGAGTGGTAAGTTTTGGTCTTGCTTTCCTGGGAAGGTCTTCGTGTGTGCTAGTTTCATCATGGTGTTTGATGGATTTTGCAAATGCACTTGACTCAGTACTGTTCTTGCAAGAACTATTCCAGAACATACAATATCAAACTGACTGTTGTTGTTGTTGTTGTTGTTGTATTTCAGTTTTTTTTTAAATCTTCAGTGTTGCAACTGTTTTATTATAAATTTAATTGTAAATAGTTTTAAAAGTTTTATTGCAAAATGTTTCATTTTTATTTTAAATCAAATTTTTAATAATTTGAAAAGATTTATTGGTATTATTTTCTATTTCAATTTATGATTATCTTCTTCTCCTTTGTGTAAAGCACTTTGAATTACCATTGTGTATGAAATGTGCTATACAAATAAACTTGCCTTGCCTTGTTCTAGAATGTAGAAAATGAACCACAAAACAAAAAACATTAAACTAGAAGGTGTCGAAATTCATGATACTTTATGATTTATGGTACTGTAGGTATAATCCCACTCAGATTATACTCACCCCAGTCTTAAAATTTCTTCCTCATATTGTTTCAGGGAGTTTTTTTTTCTTCTTCTTCTTCTTCTTCTTCTTTTTAACATGGCCCCTCGGGCACGCTCATTAGAAATCTAAATTTCTATCTGGATTTCAGCAAAGTCCATTGGTCTACTACGCAAATATAATTTAGTCTAATCAAATTAATTTGCTCTTATCGTAGTTCCACCTGCGGTTGTGTGGACAATTATGAATTCTGCAATTAAATGAAGTCATCACACTGCAAAGACTTACATTAACCTTTTTTTAAATTTTATTTTAAATAGCAGTAGTTACCCTAATTGGCAGTTAGAAAGAACAGGCCAGACCGTGTGTGGCACGGGAACATGAAGCTGTCTGATAGAGAGCATTGGAACAATAATCAAATATGACCCCTGCTCGCGTAATCAAATTCCCTGAGCTCGTGCTCGCATACTTATCTTTTTAATAAGCATAATTAGTTTTCCACACTCCTGTATGTGCTATATGGTCACTCCTGCTCTGCATATCTCTTTGTGCCAGATTTAGTTTCCTTTTTTCAGTTATAATAAGCTCCAGTCTTCTGAGTAGGCTTCCCGTTAGATTCTGGAGGGTCGCTGTAGGGATTCGTGTTCATTCAAGCGGATGTGCATCAGTGAGGTCAGGTTCTGATGTCAGGTTCAGAGGCCTGGGTTGATTGTTTTACTTACTGTAACACTGCCAAACTGGTAAAGTGTCTTCATGGATCTCACTTGGTGCACAGGGAAACTGTCCTTCTAGAACAGATTAAGGCTTTTTAGTTCCATATTGCACATACAATTGTGTGCTTCAAAGCTTGTGACAACTGTGTGGGGAAAGCCATATACTGTATAGGTGTGACTGTCAGGTGTCCACAAACTTTTGGCCACACAGTATACTGTAAGTATGCATATCCTGCATAAATTATGTGTATGGAATTGATTAAATGTATATAAAAAATTTTTTTTATAAAAACTTGATAGATCTGGTCTGGTCTACAGTACAGTATGTGAAGTTGCAAATAATAGGTCTTATATATTCTTATTATATATTTGTTGCCTGGAGATGTTCGATTAATACGTCTTTTTCATGCAAATATGTTTTTGATTAAACACTTACATGTTCATTCTGGGTTTATACATTTTTCATTAATTATTTTATTTATTTATTTATTTACTTTACCGTATCATATATACTTGCCAGACAAGAATCGGAATGTACTGTATCATTATTATTATTATGCCTCAGAAATGTACAAAAGAAAGAGTCAGGCAAAGCAGATGTAGTTACTGTACTTAAAAGCAGTCTGGATGAGACACCGCTACCTTGGCATCATCCAAGCATTCCAATATTCATCTACGGGGGGGGGCGGGGGGGGGGCATGGGGGGTGGTTAGTTGGCATAACCAATAGTTACTGGCATGTTTCTGCAGAACCTGGAGTAGACACATATGGCCATGAGGGGGATATTTAAGGTTTGCACAAACAGTAACGTACAGTAAAGGAACAAACCTACCGACATATATTTCTATATGATAAAAATCTCATTTCTGTAAAATCAGTAGTTGCATTTAAACAGGCCTTAATATTCCATTAACAATTAGAGTAACAGTCGATCAGAATAAATCCCCATCATACTGTATAAACACCTCAGTCGGAACAGTCTGACCTGATCCGGTCTGATTGGAATGAATTTTGTCATCTGAATGAGAGGAGTGTTGTAAAACTTACATAAATATATTCCTAAATAATAAATTCTGCAAGAACATCTCTCTCTCTCTCTAGTCTGTGCTTATTTTAGACTTTTATCCACTGGGTGAGGAAGGGGCACTAATTGGTTTACCATTTTACTCATATTAAAGATCTAACCAATCCATGCTAAAATCTTCTAACATATGCAGAAGTCAGAATGTTCCAAAAAAGAGGAGAAACTACTTCTGCTTTATTTTTCCTATTTATTATTTTCAGCAGAGTAAAATACAAATAAAATACAGTAATCTCACATTTTATCAGATCAATGATCTTGTATACAGTTAAGCTACTGTAGAATATTTACTCACTCACTCATCGTCTGTACCGATTTATCCTGTACGCAGGGTCGTGGGGGGCCTGGTGCCTCATGTAGAAAGACTTGCGTTGAATTCATACTGTGGCGTGGGCGGGGCGGCGGCTGATGACCGTCATGCTTTGCGGGGGTTTTCTCTGTGTCTACCATGAGAGAGAAGGGTGTTTGGGTTAGTGGCTTCGGCCAAGTTGGGTGCGTGTATGTGTGTGTGCTTGACCTGTGTATGTGTGCTTGTGCTGAGAGTAATAAACTACTCCCCAGCCATTTGCATTGGGGAGCAAGTAAGCTCACTCGTCCTCCAAGATCCCTGCTAACGTCGAAAAACGCTACATTGGTGTCAGAAGTGGGATGGAGATTTTCGAGTTGGAGCGAACGGCGGAGGACCTGCGAAAGATTCAGGAGGGCCACCGAGTTGCAGCACAACTCCGGAAGAAGAAGCACCTCCCGGACGCAATCAGTGCCAGCAAGGCGGCATGACGAAAGCGGAGCAGCGAGATGACAATTCCGGCACTGGATCTCGGAGCAGAGCCAAACGTTGATGCTGCGCAAGTGTGCCAGCGATGTGCGCCGCAGCTGCGCCTTCCCTCCTACAACGGCGCCGTTGAACCCTGCGCGTTCTTCGCCCAAGTGGAGCTAGCCGCCAACTTCGCAGGCTGGTCTCCGGCGGAAACGGCTGTAAGGGTAGCACTCTCGCTGAAGGGCGATGCGCTCCGGGCATTGGAAGATCTTCGGGCCGATGAGCGGAAGGCCTGGGCAAAGCTTCGCGAGTCGCTTCACCTCCGGTTCGGCGCCGGTGACCGTCAAGAAGCAGCATGCCAGGAGCTGGCTGTGTGCGGGGCTATCCAGAGTGCGAGCCCAATAAGCAGGAAGAGCTAGCTTTTCTTCGAGGACTCCAACCGCCGCGGCTCCATGAGCACATCAGGTTAGCAGCACCAGCTTTCCTCACCGAGGAACCCATAACTGCGGTGAATCACGGCGAAAGAGCCGAGCGACCGCCCGCAGCTCGGGGGCACTCGGTAGGTGAATCTAGCCGGGGACAGGGCTACCCGTCCCGGCTAGACAACAAAAAAGTCTCTGGGGTTTCGCGGCGATGTCGAGGCAACGTTCCTAAGCCTGAGGGACAGCGTACCCCAGCAGCCGTCGAACGAGCGCCGGTGGTCGTGCCAGGTGAACATCCGGGCAGCAAAGCAAAGCGTCGTCGGTACTGCGAGCGAGGTGAAGAGCGCGTGTGCCGAGTTACTCCCTCGCCGAGAGCATCGCCCGCAGTCGTTTCACCTGCGCCACCGCTGGTCAGTGAACGCTTTGTCCGCTACATGGCAAAGAAGGGCCCCACCCAGCGCTTGCGGGCACCGCTGCAGGACTTTCGGGTGGGGGCACCTGTGGAGTGTGTGGGCGTGGACACTCACAGCCAGGGGCGAGGCTTTGCTGCTGGTGAGCAGGTGTCGGTGTGTTCCTCCGGAAGGAAGAGAGGGCGTTCACCCAAGCTCATGTCTCACTGGGTGGGCCCCTGTACGGTAATCGCTCAGCTTGCCGAGTTCATCTACCGGGTGCGGTTGGCGGGGCGGGCGCGAGTGTTGCTCCACCGAGACCGTCTTGCGCCTTACCAGCCGCACGCCGGCGAGACATCGAACTCTGCGGAGGCCGGACCGCCTCCGGGATAATGTGCTTCTCCACAAAAGGACCCCGGCGTACACAGCGCCGACCGCCTTCACGCCTCCAAGACTGAGAGTCATGGTTACCGGGTACGGTCACAGCTCGGGTGTGGGCAGTGTGGCATGGGCGGGGCGGCGGCTGACGACCGTCATGCTTTGCGGGGGTTTTCTCTGTGACTACCATGAGAGAGAGGGGTGTTTGGGTTAGTGGCTTCGGCCAAGTTGGGTGCGTGTACAGTATGTGTGTGTGCTTGACCTGTGTATGTGTGCTTGTGCTGAGAGTAATAAACTACTCCCCAGCCATTTGCATTAGGGAGCAAGTAAGCTCACTCGTCCTCCAAGATCCCTGCTAGCGTCGAAAAACGCTACAATACTAAAACGTTGCATACGGACAAAGCTGTAAATGTGCATACGCACTAAAAAAATCTGATGTATGAAACACTGCGTACGTGGAATCCCACGCATATTCTCTTTGTACATCCGAATTAACGTGAAATTGAGCGCACGTGCACGAGCGCAAAACCCCTCCCTGCCTCCTCCCCCGTATAAATATGGTAATGACTCCACTTTGGCAAAACCAAACGAAAAAGCAATGGCAAAAGCAAGCAAGAAGAGAAAATGCACAGAATGTGAATTGGAGGTGCTCCTATCGGAGGTAGACCGGAGAAAAACTGTCTTATTTGCAAGTTTGTCCTCCGGAATTAATAACAAAAAAAAAAAAACTTAGCTGGAATAATATCTTTAAATACATCACTCACCAAGAAGCCACCCATGGCGCACCCTGCCACCTTGGAGCCTCATCCCAGCCATGTTGTTTGTGAGGATGAATGAATCATGGGTTGACCCAGGCCACCTCGCCACAATATTTCTTAGGCGCATTTGAGCAGGGCCGGTTCTAGACCTGACCATATGGAGGGGCAGTGAGAAATTTGAAGGGGGCATCCTGGTCTAGCATTGTTGGCGCAGAGTCAGATCATGCAACCTGTTTGAGCATCACATATCATTTGCACATTTATTGAATGGAAATGTTTCCGATTCACGTATGAAAATTCGTCTTCAGATGGCGCCTTTATAGCAATGTGCGTGCAGTCGATCGCTCCGATTACATTAGGAAAACCGGCGATCGCTGCAAATTGCACTTTAATGTTTGGCTGGTCAACTGCATGGTATGGAAACCTTATATAACTGCTAGACATGCGGATGATCCCGTCCCATACATTGCACGGCTCAAAGACGACTGGCTTAACCCCGAGCGGTCTGCCAGTTCCTTTTGGAAAGAACCAGTTGCCAGGAAACCAAGCGTTGTCAGCACCTGTAAGGGAACGGGTAATGCGTGGCTCCTCGCTGTCTCTCTTTCCAAATTTGGACCCAACTCAGCACAGAGCTCCAGGAGGATAGCTCTTGGAAATCTGAAACGGCTAATAAGCCAGTCATCATCGTGGGTCAGAAAATCACTGTGATCCCTAAAAATGTGTTCCCTTCGAATTCGGCCATTGACAATGTCCTCTAATAAGGCCAACACTGCCATTGCCATAGACTAAAAGTTGTATACATTTGAAAATGCTTTTATATGTTCTAAATCAAATAATTGGTAGAAAAATATTGTGTCAGTTAACCCATTTTATTAAATATAAATGAATAGCAATGTTTTCCACATGTGTTGGTGCGATACTCTGTAGTGTGCAATTTAACAGAATTGCCTCTAGGAGTCGCCAACGGAAATAAAACAAACACACACAAGAAATATACGTACGCCAGACAGGAAGTTGGCGTGGAAGAACGCACATTCTCACGTTAATTTCACTGTTAGTAAATCCGACCGTCAGCGTGAAAACTGGCGTAAGCAAAGTTTTTGTGCGTACGCAGCGTTGATACATGAGGCCCCTGGTGCCTATCCTAGGAGATAGGACACGAGGCGGGGTATACCCTAGACTGGGTGCCAACTCATCACAGGGTACACACATACATATACACTACGGGCAATTTGGGAACACCAGTTAGGGTAATTTGCATGTCTTTGGACGGTAGGAGGATGCGGAGGAAACCCACTGAGCACGGGGAGAACATGCAAACTCAAAGGACACAAACCAAAGGCGGGAATCGAGCCAGCTCTGGACTATTTAATCAGAATGATTTCAATTGGATTGATAAAATGTAAAAAGTATGTTAATGTAGCTAGTGTCAAAAGGCCCAATATAAAATATTGAATGGGAATGGACCAAGAAGACGGCTTGTTAGAACAGATTCCGAGTCCTAGTTCAGATTCTTTACTAAAAAAGGGTCCTGAGAGATTAGAATCATGTTTAGTAGCCCAACAACTAAATCCAACTATTGGTATTCACCTCATTACAGTTTTAACAGATAACCCAGCTATGCCTGTCTGTTTTCATTGAACCAGCAGCATAGCAGTGACTACTCCATTGAAAAGACCATTAGACCCAATATGTGCATTAAAGAGAGAGGTTTAAGTCCTCCTAAATCACCACATGGACATACAAAGCCGTTAAAGGATGCATACAGTGAAGCAGTGATTTGAAACCCTGACCACACCGCAGGTTATCGATCAGTCATGCACAGGAGACACGAAAGGTCTCAGGCTGGATAAACACTGCAAATCCCTTCCTGTTGTGGTTGCCTGTCTTGTAAGTTTAGCTTGCAGAGCATAATCACAAAGCATATAGGATACAAGCAGAGGAAGATAATGGACAAGCTTATGATTCGCTGAGTGGTCCGACAGCACTCAAAGGCAGACCTTGCCACCGAGGACATGCGAGTACTCGCCTCCTACACTCGGCCTTCTCAGAAAGAACATGGCAAGCACAGCTAAAAATGACCTTGAAGAATAAGGGAAGAGGGAGCATGAGAGAAAAGCAGAGTGTGAAAGAGGAAGAAGGAAAAAACACTGAAACGAGAGAGGAAATATTAGACATCAAGATCTGATAAAAATTCATACTGTACATGATGCAAAGGTTTTTTTCTAATTTGCATTAGAATTATAGTGCACATTAACCCATATTCCCATTAGTAGCTAATTATTGTAATGTTGAGTAGAAATCTTTAGATCATCTCCTACAATTTGTTTTCCTTTTAGAAAGGGGAAATGTTTAAAAATTATGTGATCCACTGTTTCTGAAACACCACTTCAATAATCTGACTCAAAAGGTAAGTATTAGCCATGAAAACACCTGATCTGAGTGTTTCTCTCCTGGTGGAATAAATATATTCCTAAACAATAAATTCATTAGTCATTAGCGTCTTTCATTTTGTAGTTTTCAAAGGGCGAAAAAATTAGTCCAACGTGCAAGTACCAAAATATGCAGTTCCCCGAAGGACCACTAGGCCTCCACTCCTCTAAAAACCCCATGTTAAAATGTCCACCAAAATATTTTTTGGGTCTCCATAACTAGATTTCCCATTCATGACAACTTTAGAGGGATGAGTTTTTAATGTAGCTCATTAGTTAACATTACTTTAAGCCATAAAAGTATGCATCATTGGGGATGTGGACGATTTGAGCTAACAATTGGTGTCAAAGCACTGGCTTGTTTAGCTAACCAGCTGAATGGAATTGTTGTAGTTAATCTTGCCACAGGAAATGTATGAGTTGACTCGGGAAGATGTGTAGAGTATGAATGATGGAGTTCAATCAAATGCAAAAGTAACATTAGCTTATAAATTATCGTTAACATTTTAGCTAAGCCAAAGGCTAAAGCTGTGGTAACTGAGGTAAGAAGGTGTGTTCCAACCAACAGCCAGGCTCACTTTAAGCCCATTTACGGATAAGTCAGAGTGTGAGATGTCAAGATGGCGACATCCAGAGCTCCCACAATTTATCAGCTCTGTAGAAAGGCTTTCAGGTGGATCATAAGTTATCATTACATTTATAAAGTGTCAATTTTACCACAGGAAAATGATGAATGATGATGACGTCACAAACTCTCAAAATGAGGATATTACTATTATTGTTTGGTTCAGTTTAGAAACAACTGAAAACAACAATTAAAACACATGATCATGTGTATCTGACCTATTTCTTTGCCAATGTGACCCATTTTTTTCTTGAAAATTTAGTTTATATTGTTGCCTATTTTGTGCTGAAAGAAAAGGATATGTCACTCTATACTGCACACTTCTGAGCCCTATATATTTTTATAAAATAAAAACAAACAAACAAACAAAAGAAAACAGCAAAACAAATAAGGGCTAAAAATAAAATGCTATTAATTAAAATCTTTTAATTTTAAATTTAGTGAATGAGTCTCCAGTGTTAGTGATAGAAAGTGTTCAACAATATGAACATCTACAGGAACACTACTCTAGTTGTCATTGTCAGACAACAAACGCTGTTTTGTTGTCTTATTAACTTCAAAAGAGAAAAAAGAACAAATGATGTGTTTGTGTAAATGACAGTTAAAAGCAGCTTTAATGTAATTAGCAGGAACTAATTTGTTTTGTAAGCATTCAACAACTTTATTCACAATTATAAAGAGATGAAATAGCATGATCTGTCTTTCATTACAATAAATAAATAAATAAATAAAAAGTTAATAGTTTGGTCTAAGAAGAAAAAAAAAGATCAGGGTGGCAAGAGAAATGTCTCGGGTTACTTTGCTGTAACCCTGGTCCCTGAAAAAACGGGAATGCAACGAGATGCTGCGTGAAAACGCTATGGGAAAATCTTTCTGTGTTGCCGGTTGTGAAGCATGTGTGTATCAAACACGCCAAATCTTGGTATATATAACATCGGTCAGGTGACATCATCTGATGAAACACACCTGCAGGTTATAAATAGGAGTGAACCGGAAACATTCCTCAGATCAGTTTTGACTGAGAGGATGTGCAGTCACGCAAGCAGGGCGGCATTGGAGCGCAGCATCTCGTTCCCGCTTTTTCAGGGAACAGGGTTACAGCAAAGTAACCCGAGACGTTCCCTTTCAAAAGCTACACTCGATGCTGTATGAAAACGCTATGGAAAGGAGAATACCAACGCCGCCGCATTGCTAGTGTCCCCCAAGGTTGTGTATCGTGTGCGCACAAGGCCAAGGAGGTTTCAGAGCTAGCTCTGGGAGGCTGACTCAAGGACCCGTGAGCCCGGAGTAGCATGGACATCCAGACTATAGAATCTGACAAATTTGTGCGGAGAGGACCAACCTGCCGCATCACACACTTGCTGCAGGGGAACACCTCTTGCCAGCGAAATAGATGAGGCAATCCCCCTGGTCAAATGAGCCCTGATTCCTAGAGGTGAAGTGAGACCACGCGACTCATAGGCTAGGGCAATAGCATCTCTCACCCAACGTGATAACGTTTGTGTAGTGGCGGCCGACCCCGGTTGCAGGCCCCCGTAGCATATGAAAAGCTGCTCTGACTTACAGTATGCCACTGGCTAGTAAGTGAAGTCTTTCCTGCTCCGTAGCTGTAAAAGGTGGAGGACAGAATGCTTCAAGAACAACTGGGTGCATGGTTGGGAATGGAACTTTCGGAAGATACAGATCTGGCCTTTAAAAACGCACGTTTTCAGAAAAGGGATCCCGTGACTTCCCGCGGGTGCGCGCGTGAGATACATTAAGGTGGTTCAAGAGGTGGTCTTTTAAAAGAGTTAAGTTTTTTTTTTCTCACACTCAACAAACAAATTAATTAGAGATTAATTTAACATATCACAAAAAGAACATTTATCCTCTACCTCCAAGTATTTAGATAAAACTGAGTTTACAGGGTAAATTTTGTGGAGAATCTTAAAATGCACAGAGATGTTAGAGATACAGTATTTATTAGGCAGAAAAAAGGCTTTATGCCATTTAATATCTGAGAGGGAAATATTATTGGAGATACTACATTCCAGATTTGGTTGGTTGGAAGCACGTTCGAAGAAAAATATTTAGGTCTAAAAAGATGCTTTAAAATTCATCTAAAATTAATTCATTGGCTTGTATAAACCGACAGCCTTAACAAAAGGCAGCGTTTTGATCAAAAGGATGATAAGCATGTGCGAAAAAATGCAGACATGAAGGACTATACTCGACAAGAATATAGAGAATAAGAATCATGTTTATAATAAGATAATTAATTAAATAATAAAATTGTATCAAATAAGAACTTTATCTAAAAGCCAGACCTGTGAGGGTTGCCCACTAGAGGGCAGTGTTTAGAGTTTTTGGTTTGTAGTTTTTGTTGTAGACCCAGTTTCTCAGAAGGCACCTCGGTCAGCTGACGCGGATGCCCAGCTGAACCGAGGAAGCAATTAGTATTAGCATAAATACCTGTTTGTTCTGGGGAGCTGGGTCGAGCATTAAAGTAATATAATTTCTGTTCTGTGTGTTTTGTTTTAGCTTGTTTACCAGTATGGTTGGCCTTTTGGTTTCAGGAGCACTTTAAGTTAAGTTTGTTTATATTAAGATGTCCTTGTCTTTGTGTCTCCTAGTAGGATTAGCCTCTAGGAGAATTAGCCTTTTGTGTAAGTAACCCCCATTGCCTGTTTAGTTATTAGTCTGTTTAAATACTAATGAGAGTCATACTAACATGTTTAGATCTTAGTCTGTCTAGTCTTCGTGTCTGTCTAGTCTCATCGTCCGATTAGCTCTTAGTCTGTTTAGCTACTAACATCTTTAGCCACTAACCTTTAGAGTTCTTAGTCTGTTTCATACCTTCTGCTGTGTACCTTGTCTGTTCATCCCTTGGGTCTCAGGCTACTAGCCTGTTTAGCCATTAGTCTTAGTTACTAGCTAGCTTAGCAGCTAATGTGCAGAACAGGTGGTAGGCCTAGCCAAGCCTGTCTTGTGTGTTTATCCCTTGCATGTGTAGTCCCTTGTGTTTAGTCCTCTAGTCTGTTTAGTGTCTTGTCTCGTTCAGTTTTTGTCCCCATGTATGTATTGTATATTAGTTGTGCAACCCTTAACATTATGCTCAAGTTCATGGCAACTTCCTTAGTTCATCCTTTGTTCATGTTTAGTTTTTGTTTACTATTATTAAAAGACTTTTTCACTGCATCCCCTCTGCGTCTATGCCTCCACACCAAGCCCACAGTCCAACATCATAGCAGAACATGACAGAATGCTCGACCCTACAAGAGGCATAGCAGAACGTGACAAGACCGACCAAATTTCTCATTCACTGCTGAAGTAGTTAAATATGCTTATATTGTCTGTATACGTACATGGGTTACATTTTAAAAGTACAATCGCAAGTAAATTACAAACTGCATGTAATGTTGTAAAATATGAATAAAACAGGATTAGACACAAATATATGATATGGTAGTATATGCAATGAAAAAGCTATTTACACGAGTGCTCAAATGTAAAGCAAACGCAATTATTAATTTATTGTGTATATTTAACTTCATTCGGTCGTTTAAGTTATAGGAAAAATAACGTGCCTACCAGCCTACTATTATTTTATGCTCAAATATAATCTTTAATAAAGTTAGCCTAATACAATATTGTTTACAATACTGATGCAAACATGTTTTAGTCTATTCTCTGAATACAACGTGACGGGGCGCTCTGTAAAGCCTCTACACACCTTTCATTTACGAGAGGTGAAGTTATCAAACTGGTTTCGCTGCTGGGGGAATTTGCAGAATTGCGGGTTTTAAAACACACACTGATTAATACACATCGCGCAGCTCTTTCTCGCGCTGTCCTAAAAGGGCGGAATTCTCTTTTTTTAGTGTCCTTTTTCTTACATTCCAAGGATTAAAAACGGTAACAATGTCAACTTTAGAATCTAGAATCCAGAAGATAAAATTTACACAAATTTAAAAGAGGCCTTAATCACTGAAAGTCTTCAGAAGAGACTCAGATTCAAGAGGTTTTAAAGTGTGAAGAGGTGCATTACAGTTCCTCTGAATGTATAGGTGAGAACAGCTGATTCACACTTGGGGAGAGTGGATAATTTGCTTTTGAATGTTGCCTGGCATTGTAAAAGGAGGCACTAAAGAGGGGGATTTTTATTTAGACTATAAAAAAAATTAACCTGCGTCTATTTTTAGGTGTGCCAGCTGCCAGTTTTCAGTACAAATCTTATAATGCCCACATGACATGATGGAATTAGGCACGGCTTGTGAGCTATCCTTGCTAATGATCCCGGCCTTGCACCCCGCGCTATAAAATACGAGTGCGACGGCCATCCGCGGACAGCAGCTCCGCCTCCTCTCCGTTGGTGCTGGCTCTTGAAATCCCTGGATGGGGCGCGTTCCATTTGCCCCGCTTGCATGCCGCACTTCCGCATTGTCGCGCACGCGTCATTTCCATTTCTATTCCATGCTATTTCCATTTCTGCAGAAGCAAGGGAGGAAGTCTCTCCTGCACATTCACAAGAAGCACAGAGGTGCGCTTGCGAAATGGACGGAGAAACTTCCCGATCCGGTGAGAGTGCGAGAGAAAAGAGAGAAGACTCCGTCCAAGGAGAGCGTGATTTTCACCCAAACACTTGGAAACAGTAATCGTGGAGATCGCCCTCCGGGAGAGGTCTCTCATACGGAGGCACACATCTCGCACGAAACTAACCATCTTATCGGTGAGTTAATACTTTTCTTTCTTTTGGCTTGTACACACACACACACACACGAACACAATGTAGTCCTGAAGACAAAAAGATGTGAGGAATGTTTCCGGTTCAAACCTATTTATAACCTGTAGGTGCGCTTCATCAGATGACGTCACCTGACCGAGGTTATATATGCCAAGATTTGATGTTTGATACACACATGCTTCACAATCGGCAACACAGAAAGATGTTCCCATAGCGTTTTCACGCAGCATGGAGTAGCTTTTGAAAGGGATCTCAGCTTTAGGTTGGGTTGCAATTTGTAAGAATGAACCGTACCTCAGACTGTAACTATTTTTGATAAACTGAAGCGACACTCTACTGCACTGTAGTAAAACTTCCCTTAAACCGGAGTGATTTTTTATTTAAAATAATACTCGACATGATGTAATGGGACATGACCCCATGCAAAGGTCTGCCCTTTACCCAGTGCTGAGAATAAGTGAACATTACTATCTTATAATTGCAATGCAAAAATGTAAAAAAAAATAAAAATTTTAAAGGTGAAGCGTGGCCTATTTTACACCTCATTCTGCTCACGCACGAGGCTCTGAGCGCCTCTCTGTCAGTCTGAGATACAGCGTGTCATCTGGTACCAGGCAGTCATAGAGTGACTTCAATTTTAATGAGCCCCATCAGTTCACGTTCCGTCCTTAAACTGAAGCGGAACACACCGGAAAAAAAAATGGGAAAAAAATCCCCATTCCTTTTTTGTTCCCGTCACCTTTCATGTCAGCTGCTGTGGCATTTGATATAGTCCTCACCTGGAAGATGTGTCTGCATTGGTTGCCAGGTCTTCACTGAAATAAAGTCTCTTTTTTGCTGCATTGTTCTGAATGACTGCCAAAACAGGACCTACCAATTAATTTGCACGACAAAGCGGCGTGTCCGAAATGTCCACCAAAGTGTCTTTGCTTAATGATCTTTATTTGGTCGATAAACACTTACCTGCTAATGAGCTGACCTTTGGCTGTTCTGATATGCTAGCTGACCATGAGGAATAATTACCAAAACACACCAAAAAAAAAACAACCCAGAGACATTAAATGGAAATAGAAATTACTGAAGGTTTATTTAATGTCATTCATGTCACATTTAAAACACGTTAATAGATTTGAATCAGAAATGAAAAAGAAAACAGGCTTATCACAGACCAGACTAGAAAAGTTAGTATAGGAAAGGAGACGTGCCTACAACAACAACGACCAGAGCAATAATCTTCAATGAATCTTCAAGAAATGTTCAGCATTCGTTGTTAACCTGTATCCCTTAGCGTGTTTAATTAGGTCTGTATTTTTGTGCTTATTTATGTACTGCATATATATGCGTAATGATTTTAATGATTTATTTTCTACATTCTACAACAATATTGGGCATTTCAAAACTATAAAATAACACATATTGAATTAGGTAATTACGTAATAACAACATTGTTGGGTCTATCCCAATAAAACGCATTTACATTTGTGGGTGTAACATGAAAAAATTTGGAAATGTTCCAGGGGTATGAATATTTTCGCAAGGCACTGTATCTGCTACTTCATAACGGCTCTAATCTGAGGTGTTGTTAATTGATTTTTGATGGTAGTAAGAGGTAAGTTTTGGTATTGCTTTCATAGGTAGGTCTCCATGAGAGCCAGTTTCTTCATGGTGCTTGATGGGTTTTGCAAATGCACTTGACACAATACTGTTCTTGCAAGAACTGTTTCAGAACAGCTGATCTTCATGTCTTAAAATGAAGACTGACTGTTGCTGTTGTTACTTACTGCAATTACCTAATTCCATGTGTTATTTTGTGATTTAGAAAAAATCCTGCAACAATCTAAAATGTAGAAAACAAATCCAAACTTGTGTGCAAACTTTTGACTGGTACTATATATGTTACACGTACACAGTATTAGTGATATACAAATAAAATCATATTCGGATTTTATACATATCAGGTTTTAACTTGTACTGTAAAGATAAAATTAGTCTTAAATGATGTGTATACATTTTAGAACATAATCTTCAACGGACATATGAAAGTTTTCATTTCATTTTTGTTTAAAATTTTAAACAAATTGAATTAGCATGTTAGACTCTCTTTTTATATATACTGTACTTTTAGTGAATGGTTTCCATTTGACATCCTGCTCATAGTGGCAACTTTGAACTTGCTTTAGCTTTATTTCCTTACTTTGCTTAAACAGACCAGGTTCTATAACATCAACTTGCACCCTAATGAAAGTCAATGACATTTCATATAGTAGATCACGAATACGCAGATTCTTTTCTGTAACCTCCGTCAAGCTGCTTTGTTGTCTTCTGAAACTCCAATGTGTAGTGTCTCCACTTCTTCTACTATTAAATTCTCATTATTATGATATTGAACACTGATGGAAATAGTGAGTGAGAAAAGAAGTGTTTGCTCTTGAGAAATCTGACAGTTACCCCTTATGATTTAGATTAGATTTTTTTCTCTTATTAAGCAGACCATTTTAACGGTGCAAGCAATGTCCCTGTCTGCCGTGAGAGTGTCAGACAACCACCAACTTCTCACAGGAATAATGACAATGCAGCACTAATCAAGACTTTAGTCCCAGAATCACTAACATCACATTGATTTAAATTTAAACTTATACAGAGTGGCCCAAATGTCTGGATCCTTAAGCAAAAAAAAATATTATAAATTACATCAAATGCTCAAATTGACTCTAAATTTGTGCTGTGCAAAAGTATTGAATCACCTCTCAGTTCTGGATATCTGCTTTCTAAACTTTCCAAGTCTTAAGGACGCGCTCTCCAGGCTTCCTGAAGGACTTTTTTAAGTTCTCATTTTTGTCTCTCATTTTCAGTTTCAGATATTTTTTTTGTTTGTGTTACCACACAGTGACCAATGAAGATTTCAAGCATAAAAAAGCCGTCTAACTTAAGGCATGAACCAGTGAGAAACAGGTACAGATACTGACAGATGATTAGTACAGTATACTGGTGATGCTGAATGCCAAGTGGTTGGAACAGACAAGAGGGGAAAAGAGGTTGCTGCAGAGGTTGTTACTGTACATAAACAACCAATTTTTAAATTGCATCTTTAGGCACTTTATAGCCTGTCACCGTAAAGGATTTTTTATTGCTATTTGCTTACATCATTTAATTCATATGATTGAATGTAAGGTGGATCAAGACTTTTGCACAGTACAGTATGTTAATTCACCAGTACGAATGTCACACGCAGAGATGTTTTCCTCCTGTTGATTGTCTTCGGCTGACCCTAAAGAAAAAAGACTTACAGTAGGTCTTAGCCCTGACATTTGGTTCCCCCTGTATGGTGTGTTTCAGGGTAGATCTTTCTTTTATTATTAAAACTACAGAATCTTGACCTTCAATTCTTTACTGCCAACAGTCGTAATATACAGTATATACTGTATATAAATGATCTGTCCGAAAAATACATACATACTGTATATTAGTATGTATGTGTGGGCGTGTGTACTGTACTGTAGTATGTGTGTCTCAATCATCATGCATCTCATTTTTTGTAAAAAACATCTTCAGATATCGAGATATGATATTTTTGTCAAACCGCCCACCTGATTTTTAGTGCTTATCAAAACATCATAAGTTTCAGGGTTTTTAATCTTAATCCCACACACACACTGGGTTTGTTAAAATGCAAATAGCTCACATTTCCAAAGAAAAATCAGTGTATACAGTATATAGCAAAATGAACCTAACAAAACGCACAGTGAGAACTGTGACATAATTCATTCACTAAAAACAATAATAAAGTGTTTATTTGGACCGAGAGTGGGTACATATGAATTTACTGTCATACATTAGATCATAGAATGATGTTTATCATTTAAATGACTGGAAGATAAATGAGTGTAATATTATATTAATAGTTTTTTATTATTAATAAATAGTTTATGAATGTATTGTTTGATGGATATAAATTAACAACGTTACAAATATATAGTAATACTGTACGTCGCAAACTATTATTATGTACAGTACATACTGGTTTTTTTTTTACATATATTCTTTCATGCAAGTGGTCAGATTTAAGGCTTTGCAGAACAAAGAACGACCCTGTTTTGTTTTGTTTTACATCCTCAATAACTGTTGTTATTAAAATGATGCTATTAGCATGTTTTGATTTTGGTAAAAAGAACATCTTGCAGCTATGCACAATAACTGCACAATTGTGTGAAAAATAATCAAACAAACAAAAAAATAAACCCTGTCCCTATTTGAGGCTAGTTATGAACTGGAGTGATATAACTGAGGTTGAGGAACTGTGAGGTTTATTTACACACAATGCTGGAACTGCTCATGATACGGTAGTTTTATCATTTAATATAAATAAAATAGAATAAATTAAATAAATAAATAGCTAAATAAATTAATTAAATCTCTATCAGACACAGATCAAGCACCTGCATTAAAACCCATTCTTCTTCTTCTTCTTCTTTGTCTTTCGGCTGTTCCCTTTCAGGGGTCGCCACAGCGAATCATCTGCCTCCATCTAACCCTATCCTCTGCATCCTCTTCTCTGTAATATTCCATTTATTTTGTTTAAGCAGCAACATGTTATATGGTAATACTGATTGCTATACTATATGGCCAAAATTATAGACACCTGACCATCACACAAATATGCTAGTTGAACAGCCCATGTCAGATTTGGTCCATATTTGCCTTTATAATATCCTCCAAATTTGTACTGTGCAAAAGGCTTGAACCACCTCTCATTTCTTCCTATTAAATTAAATTAAATTCATTTAAATAATGTAGATTAATGGGAACAAATGTGACAATTTAATGTGACAGGCTGCAAAGTTACAACTTAAAGCAAAGATACAACAGAAAAATTGGTTATTTAATTAACAACCTCAGCAGCAACCTTGTTTCCCCTTTCATTTAATCACCGCCTTGATCATCCATCATCATCTGCACCTGTTTCTCACCACCTAAAGTACCTTTTATACTTTAATTATTCATAATTCACAGTGCATCTTAACAATAAAAAATAAACTGAAAACTGCTCAGTTAAAGGGAATGAACTGAAAATGAGAGGCAAAACCTTGGTAAAAAAATAAGAGCCTAAAAAGTCCTGAAGAACTATTCCTCAAGACTCCATTAAAAATACAAGAAAGGCTGGCTCTTTGTGAGCAAAATATGAAGAAATGAGAGCTGCCTACTTCTGCACAGTACTTTAGCTGTGCTCATTCATCCAGAAGAGCATAAGTGATGTCAGGCACAAGTGTTATCAGGTGAGGAGGCCTAGGATGCAGTTAGATTTCCAGTTTATTCCAAAGGCATTCAGTGGAGTTATGGTCAGGGTTCTGAGCAGGACACTTGAGTTCTTCTACTTTAAACGTGTCTTCAATGAGCTTGCTTTGTGGACTGGAGTTGGAACAGGTTCGAGCTCTTGAATTCCAGTGAAGGGAAATTGTAATGCTACAGCATTCGAAAATAGCAGCAGTTTGCTGAAGTCCAACACATGGATTTGATGTCCAGGTATTCACAAACTTTTGGTCATTTAATACTTAGAGTACTGTAGGTTTTAGCTCTAAATCCCAAACAAATCGAATTTCTTCAAAGTGACCTAGTAAATGAAAGGTCATATCCTCCAATCAGTCATAACATCAAAATGCAGAACCTGTATTGTATAGGGCTGCTGTGTCCCCTCAGGCTCAGATCCTTTTTGTGCTATACTGTACTGTATGTTGTAGGGCAGAATCTCTACGTACAGTATTGATTGTTTCGTTTGCTGCATCCCGTGTGTGCTTGATCAGATTGGAATCTGTGGAGTTTAGAGGCCAGGGTGGCAGTCTTGACCTCGTTGCCTGCTGGACCTTGTGCAAGGCAGGCTGTGGTACACTGAGTGGCTTTCTATTGCGACCATCATTCAATTTGTCTGCAATTTGTGCTGAATTGGCTTTTTTTTGTGTGTGATCTAACTAAAGAGGCTGGCATTTAGTCCACATGGGCACGGATGAGCCTTGAGTGCCCATGATTCTGTCACTAGTTTACTGGTGTATAATTAATAATTAGCGTTAATGCGTTAAGGTTTTGTTGTGTCAATGTTATGGTTGATCAGTGTATAATGAGATCAGCTGTAGTTAAGTTAACATTCCTTTACTAAACTGCACATGATCACCAGCAATTACTAATTGCTGTAATCTACTCCATAGTACTCCATGTACTGTATATGGAGTGCACTTGCAATCAGAAGTGTGCATGTTATTATAAAAAGGTTTCCATTAATGTAATAATTCTTCTCACTCCTTGTCCCTCTGGCTCATTGTGATTAATTACTGAACAACATGATATGACAAGCTCTCTCCAAACTGGGATTCAGTATCTCTGTTCCGTGTATAATAGCCTCTCGGTAATTGTGCATTTTGCTGCGTGGTGCCATTGAAGTGCTAGAAAAGAAATTGAACATTCTCTCTCTCTCTCTCTCTCTGCTTTCCTTCAGGCTCAAGTGGCTGAAATACTTAGCTTTCAAGACTTAACAAAGCTTGATGACAGAATAAACCAATAAAAACAACATCTTCTGTACATAATACAACCTTAATGTTTCTGAAAATAAGGATAATTGTTTGCTTTAAAAAAAAAAAGTCCAAACAAATCCTCACTAAATTACACAGGAGGTTGTTTTTTTTTTTGTTAGTTTGTTTTTACATTTCAACAATAACCGTAAGACATAACAGACTTCATGGTTTTATAATATTCAGAAAAGCAACCAGCTAGAGTCTGCTTTATCACTACCACTACACTACGACTGGAATGGTGGAGGATGGAAAAAGGATTTGGAAACAGAACCACGCAGAACAGGAGAAGAATACGTCATCATACAGTCCTTGTACATTTCTTCACATAATGTCTCTCACACCTACATGCTCGTGCTCTGCTCATTCGTTTTGCTCGCACGTAGGCCTGATTTTCATCTCTGTGAATTTTAAGGAGTACTGCAAACCAGTCCAGGAGTACCACTCGATGCCGTCGGCGTAGGACGAGTGCTGGCCGCGGAGGTACTGCCCGTTCAGGTTGGACATGTGGCAGTTGCGGTACCACCAGGCTCCGTGGTAGAAGGAGGCACAGTTGTTCTCCGAGTGATCGTTGTCCTTGTCCTTTGTAGTAAACTTCATGCCATTATGTTTAAGAAATGAGTCACCTAAAACAACAGAGAGAGTCAATTTCAGAATTATTGCCACCTTGCTACAGTATAATAGAGGCATTATATAACCCCATACTAGTCTCCTACTGTCTTGTTTTGTCATATATATCAACTTGCAATGTTTGTCAGTCTGTTTTGTCTACACATTCTCATCCCCAATAAGTCTTTACAATGTTGTATTGTATTGTGTTTAATGCGATAGCATACTGTACAGTACTTTACTAGCCACAATAAATCTGAATTGAATTCAATGAAACAGAAGTGAATGACCACCTCGGCAACAGCTTCTTTCCTGAGGCAGTCAGACTACTCAATACACTGCTGCTTCCCAGCATCCACCTGGTCTAATCAAACCCTTCCCAACACTCACCGGAGTTTGATCATCTCTTCAAAACAGTCATTTAATATGCCTCAGTGAGTCAGCTTTTTACAAATGGTCTCCTGATCTAACCAACTGCATGACCATGTACTGTACTGTACAACTGTTACTTTCAGACTTGAGCACTGGAATAAGGGTTATAAATATGAGTTGCAGGAATGAGTAGGGTTTCCAAAGAGTGTCTCCTAAAATCAGACAGTGTGTATGGAGTTTGCATGTTCTCCCTGTGCTTGGTGGGTTTCCTCCGGGTTCTCTGGTTTCCTCCAACAGTCCAAAAACATGCAGATTATGCTCATTGGTCTTCCCAAATTGCCCGTAGTGTGTGAATGAGTGTGTGTATGTGTACAGTATGTGTGTGTGTGCCATGCGACTGATTGGCACCATATCCAGGGTGTATCCCGCCATATGCCATACTGTAAGTCTCCTTGGATAGGCTCCTGGCCCCCCGCCACCCTGAATACAGAATAAAGTGGTATAGACTAAGAGTGAGTGAGGTGAGGACTAGTATCACTGGAGTCATGATGCAAACAGTCTCTAAATAGACGATAGTAAATAGGAGTTGATATTTCCTGTGTCGATAGTGCACCGTAAGCAAAGATGCCACGCTATGAAGTATGGAATTCCATGGTTGTTGGGCAGAGATGTAACACTACGTCTGGAGACAAAAAAAAAAAACAATAAAAAAATGTCATGCAAAGCTGATAGACCCTTTGAATGATGCAAGAAGAAGTGACCAGTGCACCGGTGAAATTTAAAAATGTAATAATGTACGTGTACAATTTGTTTCAATATTTCTTAATTAAAAATAGAGTATTTTGGAACAAATTATGCTCGTAATCCAAGGTTCTCCTATACCCCTGTATGTGTATACTGTATGAACACTTCATTCCAATGAATGAGCTATAAAAATTACATTAAAGACCCATCACATGAGTAATAAAAAAGATCATGTGATTTCCTTTAAAAAAGATATTTTTAATTGTATTGCAAGAACATTAACTGCCTTTAACCATGTTTAGTTTCCCTGAGGAATAAAAATTGGGTTTTGCGTGTCTGGGGAAATTCTATGCAAAGGTCAACCTTATTATGCGTAAAAAAGTAAAACATAATATACTGTATGAGTTCCTATCAAACAACACCGATGCAAACTCAAAATACATGTACTAGGCAGCTATACTACTGTACAGTACATGCTTATATTAACTTTTTTTATTCTTGTCATTTAAACAGTGAGTCCAATACTGGGCATGCAAAAGCCAAAAGAGGCACAAAAAATTAAGGATGGAAGAAAGAATCAGAGAAAAAAATGTCAGCAATAACTCTTGTTTATTCTAAGTAGTTTATTACAAAAACGACAAACAGTTTCACATCCATAACACAGGAACCATGCACATGTTTGAGTAGAACATTTGCCAGAAATGTATAATGTGGAGAAAGATAATGTATACTGTAGCTTCATGTAAAATGTCATAAAAAATGTGCCAGATCTTCTACAATGACAACTGAAATATTAACTGAAGAAAGAAAAAGAAAAAAAAGTCAAGACCAACTAACCCTTTGGGTTAATTACCCCTTAGCTACCTAATCAAAGAATTAATAAAATGTAATTCATAATTAGGTGTATTATTATTATTTTAAAACAAGAGATTAATTAGTGCCAGTCTAGCAAAATATATTCATCTACAGTAAGTAAACCCTTCCCAGCAATGTGAAACCAAGCAGCACACTATGCTGTGGTTTTTAAAACTTCTAGTACAAATTCAAGAAAAAAAAGTTAGTAAAATATTTTAGTCTGGAAGAGGTTACAAAGCTTCTAAGGCTCTTGGACTCCGACAAAAAAAAAAAAAAAGCAGTAAAAGTCATTATCAACTCATCGAGTGCACTGACATAACTGAAAGTTGCCCCAAAAGAGTATCCATGGGAGAGTTGCAGGGTTAAACCTCTGCTATCCAAGAGAAAATCGCACGCTTCTGTCTTAAAACAAGGCTCATCAAACCATGAATTCTCCTCTCTACCAGAGACTCCTGGAGAAGAATATCCGGTCATCAGTCCGTGATCTGAAGCTCAAGCTCAGTTGGGTTATGCAGCAAGGCAACAATCTGGAGCACAAAGGCAACTCCATTTCTAAAATGCTCGAACCTAACAAAATTAAAATCAATGCCCTGATCTGAGCCACAATGAGATGTCTTGGCAAGAGATGAAGTGGGTAAGTCATGCTCTCCGGATAAATTAAAGCAATTTCTCAAAGAAAAGTAGGCCTGAATTTTTCCATAGTGATGTGAAATCCATCAAAACATCTTGCAGTTATTGCAAGTTAGCAAAAACAAGTTACCTTCAGGAAATAATTGTGTCATATGATAATTTGCTGGTGTTATGTTCTTACACAGATAGCATTGGAGGCAAATAGGAGTCCAAATAATAAAAAAAAATAGTAGTGCCATTGTCTGCTGTGAGCAGGGAATTAATGGGCTGGAATGATCCAGAACCATGTTCTGGCACCTTTGATACATACAGTGGGTACGGAAAAGAATCATCTCCCTTTAAATATTTACATTTTGTTGCTTCGCAGTCTGACTTTTAACATACTGTATTTGTAACCGGTATCAAACATAATTACTGAGTTGGAAAAGGATCAACCTGTTTTGTCAGTATTTTGTTGAATCACCTTTTGGTTTAATTACAGCCTTTAGTATACTGGGACATGCTTCTATTAACTATTGCACATCTAGAGTTTGCAGTATTTGTCCACTCTTCTTTGTAGAACTGCTCAAGGTGAGTTAAATTTGATGGTGACCATTTTTGGACTGCAGTCTTCAAGTCATTCACAAGAGGACATTCACATTTTTCTCCTTCAACCACTGTGTGGTCAGTTTTACTCTGTGCTTTGGGCAGAGGTGGAAAGAGTAATAAAATTTTGTACTCAAGTAAAAGTACTGTTACTTCAGTGAAATTTTACTCAAGTACAAGTAAAGTTACAATTATAAAAATCTACTCAAATAAAAGTAAAAAGTAGCTCATTAAAAAATTTACTCAGAGTAAAAGTTACCGAGTTACTTTTTTATTTTTTTAACAGCGGGGGTGGGATGAGGCATTCGTAGTTCAAAAAAGATGAGCAGATATAAATCTCAAACTAGTTGTTTTTAACTGAAGGAACACCTTTGCATAATAAAGCTGTTGTCTTTGTTGTGCTTGAAAATCAAAGTGGTCACTTAAATATGGTGTTACGTCCCAGTCTAGGGCCATACAGCAAAAGAATGGTTCAGGGTTCTATTTATAATATATATAACTGTATGGAAATGGTGGTATATGGCAGAAAGAACTAGATCCAATCATTAACTGATGAAATAATGAGGTTTGTACACACACACACACACACCAGGAGGAGAATCAGATTCAGGTTGGACCCAGGCCAAAATTATTTAAACAAAATGGTATTTATATTTAGTAGCTAGATTACCTGCACAAAAAAAAATCTAGGACCCGGACTCCCTAAACCAAAAACAATGAAATTATCTACAAATATATACAAAAAGACCAACCAAACCAAAGGGACAAAGCAATAATCAAATTCAATTGGGGGCAAAAAGTCAAACCGGAATACACAACCAAATATCAAAACGCCAAAATCACAACCTCTTTCATCTTTCCCGCGTCTCTCTCCGGTTTATACATGGTCGCGCTAGTCGATGACGTCACTCAGGGCAGAAGCGACCGTGTGGAAGGTCAGGTAGATGCCGATGTCAGAAAACCTGGAGTGGAGTCTGGAGCGGCGCACGACCAGGACATGATACACACACGTGAGTGCAACGGGGCATTTATACAAAGCATAATATCTTATTATTTTATAATTTTCATTCATTTATTTTTTACTCAGTAGCGAATATGATTTAAAATGTAGCGAATTACAATACTTCAAACAAAACGTACTTAAGTAAAAGTAAAATTACAGATTTTTAAAACTACTTTAAAAAGTAGAAATACACAAAAAAGCTACTCAATTACAGTAACGCGAGTAAATGTAATTCGTTACTTTCCACCTCTGGCTTTGGGTCATTGTCATGTTGGAAGGTAAACACTCTTCCTGTTGACAACTTTCTGGCAGATGATAGCAGATTTTCCTTGAGAATTTTACAGTATTTTGCCCCATCCATTTTTCTTTCTATCCAGACAGGTGCTCTAGTCCCTGCTGCAGAGAATCACCCCCATACCAGAGGGGTATAATACAGTGAGCTGCATTGGATTTCCGCCAGACGTAATGTTTGGTGTTGTGGCCAAGTAATTAACTTTTAGTCTCATTTGACCACTTGAGTTTTTGCAAAGCTCAGACATGACTGGATATGGCCTTTCTTGAGGAGTGTTTTTTTTTCTTCTTGCAACCATCCGTACAAGTCACATTTATGATATGGTTGTCACATGCACACAATGAATATTGTAATAAAATTCCTGCAACTGCTTCAGAGTTGCTGTAGGCCTCTTGTTAGCCTCTCTGACCAGTTTCCTCCTAGTTCTTTCATCCAGTTTGAAGCGACGTTCTGATCCAGGGAGGTCCGTGTTGTACAAGATACCTTCCACTTCTTAATAATAGATGGTTTTCGTCTGTGCAGCAATAAAACCTTTGATTTTTTTTGTATCCATCTCCTGACTTGTTCTTTGCACAATTTTATCCCAAAAAACACCTTTGGTTTTGCTTTAGTTGCACTACCAGGGACTGAAATGCTCCAGGAAAGCTCTTTTCATTCTGAGCTAATCAAAATGACCACAGCAGGTGATTCACTTCACCTGATTGACTTTAAGTCATTTTGAGAGGGTCCTTTTCCAACTCAGTGATTCTGCTTTTTTTCCTTTCTATTTTTTATGACATGTTGGTGTGATATCTTTCACTAAGATGTTAAAAGTACCACTCAGTAAATAAAGCTGGATAAAACAAAAACTGTGTCTGTCTTCATTTTAGGCTGCAAGGTAACAAAATTAAATTTTTTCAAAGGGGGTGATTCTTTTATATACTCATTGTATATAAATAATCATATTGGCAGTTCATACCAAAGATTCTAGAGTAGTATGCTCTATGACATTTGGTTCATACTAATGTTTTCATTTCATGAGTTGAAGTCCTGTTGAAGGCTCACAGCATTGAGATACTCATTCAACAAATCAGGACGTAATATACGTATGGTGTTACAGTGGAACCTTGGATTACGGGCATAATTCGTTCCGGAAGCAGCTCGTATTGCAAAACACTCATAATTCAAATTAAATTTTCCCATAAGAAATAATGGAAACTCAAATCATTCATTCCACAGCCCAAAAAAATTAATACATAAAAATAATTAACACAAAATATAAAGTGTGTGTGTGTGAATCTAAAGTAAGCTCCTCTCTCCCCCTTCTCATCTTACACTGTTACCCTTCCTTTTCACACACACACAACGGAAACACTTTTTTATCGGAAAAATAAACAAGGAATCTCTCTAATGACACTCGATTGATCAACACACTAACAAAATCACTGCTGTAAGTAAAAATAAAACAAATTAACCTGCACTTTACCTTTGAAAAGAATCGCGACAGAGCAGTGTTGAGACTTGCTTTTGCTTTAAATTCGCACTGTACACATGAATACAAACACAAAATAAAATGTGTTTTACACGCGCACACGTGGTCAGTGTTATAGTAAACAGTGCACGCGTGCACAGATGTTGATTATACCAGTAAGAGATGCGCACTAAGACCCAGCAGGGGGGATGATTACCCACAATTCCACAGCACAAGAGAGAGAAAAACTGTTGGCTCAGTTGTGATCACATGACACTCGGTGTCAAAACAAGAAGCGTATGCGTGATACATGATACTCGGTACTCGTAAACCAAGACTTGTTAGTCAAAATTTATTACAGATCTTTGCTCGTCTTGCGGAATACTCGCAAACCGTGTTACTCGCAATCCAAGGTTTCACTGTATATTATCAAACGTCACTCAAGTGAAAAAGCGCATCGCACACACTTTTGTCTCAAAACTCCATGAGCGCATGAAGTATTTTGAGTCATTTTCCTTTCTGCACCACTATACTGGGTTTCAGGGTTCCACCACTTTCCTGGTTTTTCTTTAACCTCTGGCTGTGAGATAACACCTCCATAATGACAAGCTGGAAGCTTTAAGAGGAAGGGTGCCAGTAATTTTGAAGTGCTATAGGGCGCAAAAAGGTAGAAATAATGTGGAAAGCATTAAAAATCACAGAATCGCTATGTCTCATTACTTCCCATCATACAGTTCAATTACTTTAAATAACTGAGACTGATTAAACAGTGAAACCTATATTGAGTGTAATTTATCACCCCAGACACTGTATTCTCATTTGGGCTGTAGATTTTTGTCATACATAAGCACCTAAAATATTATTAATTAGCCCATGAGTTTAATAAATGCAGGTACAAATGATTCTACAGTAGGTCAGTAAGCTGTGGTTGTAGGCTATAGTCATTCCTACCCAGGAATGTTACAAAAGAGTAGAACAGGAGTAAAACAAAAAAAGAAAAGCAGTGCAGGACAGAAGAGGGAAAAGGAGTAACGAAGTGAGCCACTCATGTAATGTGCCCTTTTTAAGCAGCGTGATGGACTACAAGTCTCAAGAATGTAATGTGGCTATAAGTGTTCGGCCTCATCTATTCTAAACTAATCACAGCTCTCAGACTGTGCTGATAAAATCAGGCTTTACTGCAGCACTGTGGCTCACACTGGCTCTTTTACTGCAGCAAAGGAGATCGTAGAGATACAGTTATGTCACATCATAAAGAAGAGTTACATGTCATAAATCCCTCTCATGTGCCTCAAGAACTCATCAGTGTGTTTAGTGAGGTGATGAACGACCAAGGTGATGGCATCAGTGAAAGAAAAAACATGTCAATGCTAGAGGGGGAAGGTTTTCCATTAACATTTGAGGTCTATTCAATTTTTTTGAACTGTGTCCTCAAATAACCGAGTTCATTTATACTGAAGGTGTTGCTAATTTTCAGATTTAATGCTTCATAAGCCTAAATTAAGGCCAGTGAAAGATCATAGCTATTGCAATCCTCATTCATTAAAACAGTGAACGTTAAAGATCCTCAGGGGTCGCCCAATGTGAGTCTTATAATGCTTTACCCTTCACTCTGTTTCACTCCTCTTTTAAACACACCCTTTCAGTGTCCATGTAAATATGGCATAGCTGAGCCACGCCCTAACAAAAAACAGCAGAGCTGGGCAGAGCTGAATAACAAAGCACTGGGTTTGAGATTTATGTTCCATATGAAGTTGTCAAGTGAGTCATTTTAAAGACTACCTAGATACTTATCAGTTAATATTATGTCTTGCTTCTATAAGTTGATTAAAAGAAGACACCCCAGGGAAAATGTCATTTAATAAATACTGTAGTTTTAAATGCAAAACAATAAAATATAGAATACATCTACACTGCATAAACTGACATCTCACAAAGTGAGAATATCTTGAATAGAGTAAAATTAATTGTATACAAATCACCTAAAAGGGCAGCACAGTGCCTTAGTGGTTAGCACTGTCAGAATCAGAATCTGTCACCTTTTACCTTCACGGTTTTGAGGTTTGAATGTTGCTTCTGGTCTGTGCTTGTGGAGTTTGCATGTTTTTCTTCTAATGCTTCTTGGGTTTCCTCCAGGTATTCCAGTTTCTCCTCCACAGACCAAAGACATGTTGATTGGTGTTTCCAAACTGCACATGGATTGCGATTGTGTGTGTGCTTGTGCCCTGCTGGCACCCCATCCTGAGATGGATTTTAAATAAAGTAAAGAAATGGATTTAATGATCGTATATTTGTTTATAATAAGAAATGCTAGCTCACTGATACTACTACTGTAGCCTAATACTAGATACTATATTAACTTGTTTTTTGCAGTGTTAAAGGTATTTATCAGAAAAGCAACAACTTTCTATGTAAAAAGGCATGCACATATTCTCACATTTCTATGATTTATATTAAGATAACTCGAACTGTATAGTAATAAATTACCATCAATGCTGATCTCCTGCAGCACCATAACTTGCTGTAGCAGTAATACACTGATCAGCCATAACATTAAACCATTAACATTATGATGGCATAAGTTTTGGGTTTCCCTTGTGCCACCAAGCTGGCGGTGGCCCTTTGGGGCATGCCTCTGCAAAGCCTCAGAGTGTGATGTGTTGTCTGACACCAGGACTTTGGTCTTACCATGACATAGTTTGGGTTGTGGGTGGAGCCTCCATGGATCATGGTTGTTTGTCTGGCACATCCCATGGGTGCTCAAACAGACTGGGATCTTGGGTTCTTTGCCTGGTAGGCCATTCAGTATATGTGCCAGGCTATGGTGCACTGAATGTTCTGATGCCTTTCTATCATGGTGAGCATTGACTTTTTGTTGATTTGTGCTGCATTGGGTTTTTGGAGGATCAGAACAAACAGGCTGGTCTTTAGTCCCTGCGGGCATGGGTGAGCCATGGGTGCCGATGTCAGCAGTTCTGTCAGCAGTTTTCTGGTGTATAGTTGGTCATCATGTTTGGGAATGTTCCATTAACAGTAGTACAAGCTGTTTTTGAAAGCAAGAACTTCCCACACCATATTTAGGACTATGAAGTATGAAGAATTTGAGTAGAAATCTCCACAAAACACTTTTATAACAATAGCAGTGCATTTCAAAGCAGAACAAATCTTTTAAAGTGTGTATCATTTCATACTAGAACATTCTATTCATACAGTACACCCAATCATTTTTTCTGGCCTATTCGATGGTGACGCACTACAGTACATTGCCGTAAAGGACTTTGTGCTGATACATTGAACATGCTTCAACACTGAAGTACCTGAATGAAAGAATAAAATCCGAATACCCATTACTCATGCACTCGTTTATGAAAAAGTCTCACAATGAATACATTAGAGGCGGATTATGCATGCTTTTACTACAAAAGTGTCAGCATTGCTAACAAGTAAATCGTGGCAGGCAGGCGGAAAAATCTGAATTTTTTTCCACAAAAAAACTAAAGTCTCCAAATAATAAACAGCACATTTAGTCCTCTGTGTTTCCTGATTAAAGCCCAAAGCCACATTCTCTTGGTGTCTGTGTGCTCACAAGACTGAAGTGTATGAAAGGACAAATTTCACCTTAGATGAAGTTGGCAGGAAGTGGGCGTAGTTGGCATCACAGTGAAATGAGAGGAAAATATACAGTAATCATTTCTCTTTCTGGAATTTCATTTACAGTCTTGTTCAAAGGCTTTAAAACCATCACATGGCCACTGTAACATCTGGGTGAATTTAAAAGTGTTTAAGGTTTAGTCAAGCGAAGTACTGTACAGTACTTAATAAGTACATAATAATGGTCGATTTTGGTGTTTAATCTACAGAAATGGTACGATTTGATCACCCATGCTTTAGTATAAGCTCCTAAACAGGAAGCCAAGGAGAATTATGGGAAACCAACTTCACTATACATTAAGCTGCCTGCTCTGGTCCAACCCCCCCCCAAAAAATTTAAACCTCCTGTCCAAACTTCAGTTTCTCATTTTGGTGATGTCTGGACTCTGTGGAGTGGACTTCCATTTCTTGGACACGCTATTATTTGGCTTGTTGAGGACGCAGAACATTTTCACCCTGAACGTAACCTCAATCTGCCTTTCAGAAAAATTGCATTTCACAGGGTTTCTTTTTTTTTTTTTCCCCGAGCCCATGAACCTGTTTCACTTGCACAAAGTAGCGAGTAATGGTGTAGACACCCTCCAGACTGAAGGCCACTGCACACCAAAACGGACACATTTTGTTCATTTGAGAGGTAGCAAAAACACACACAATTTGATGCACAATGGTGCCTGGGGGAAAAAAACTAAATCTTCACAGATTTTTGGAGATAGTACTGTAGGAGTTCTGAAGAAGATGAATTTGCATTTGTTTTAATCTCAGAAAGCTAGAGAAAGAAAATAGATGTAATTGGATTCATCCAGGTTTTAAGCACTGAAAAATATACTCAGTTCTACTACTGTAGCTCATTTAAATGCTTGAACTCCATAATAGAAGAGATAAGAAACCAACAAATTTGGAACATGGAGTTGCTCGCAAAATAAATAATCCTATCAGCCATTTTTAAATAAGGATATGTTATCATTACCTGTTAATAATAATAATAATAATAATAATAATAATATTGATCAAACTGCTTTTCATTGAGTTGAAAAAAGAAAAAAAACAGCACTAGTGCAGAATGATATTTTTAGGCTGGCCATAATTCACATATGTTTTGATGTTACAGTAAATGTTGTTGCTAGGTTTTTCTGTCAATTACACAGGCTTTGTACTGTAACAGACAAAAATACTAAGAATATTAATATAAAGGAATTTACATGCTCTCTTTGCTGTGCTTAAACAGGTGGTTGATAGTTTTTGATTTCAAATTGCCATAGTATACGAATGAGTGTGTCAGGGTGCGTTTCCTCGTCCCCTGCAATCAATCCTGTTTGATGCCCCCCACCATTACTCTACACAGGATAAATAGCTGTACAAAGAATGGAGAGTATATATATATATATATATATTTATTTATTTATTAGGGATGTAACGGTATCAAAACTTCACGGTACGGTAATATCTCGGTATGAATGGCACGGTATTTATTGAATCATTTACAGGAAAAAATAAACTAATGAAGAGACTCGAAAAAAGTGCCAGAAGTGTTTATTAAACAGTATACACGAACACTGAATACATCAATGGCATACAAATTAGCCATCTGTTTGTAAACTTTGAAACAGAAACTTAAATTTTAATAACAAAAAATTATTAAACCAAAAAATAAAGTTTCAGTTTTGTATTCTTGAAAACTCAGAAAAAAATTAAATAGCAGCCTACTTATTGCAGCTGGCCCATGTGCTGAATGAGTATTTGAGAACACTCACCTCATTCACTCACTTATTCAGACAGAGGCAGGATTTTTTTTCCCTTTCTCGTTTCTTTTCAGAGAGAAACCGAAATGACTCTAGGTCTAAAAAACTATAGGTCTTCTGAGAAAAGTTTGCTCAGGCGAATGTAGCGAACGGGAGGTAGCGGGAACTACAATTCCCATCAGCCCAGGTGTGGCCATCATCCTTTGCAGTCTGTTGTCGCTACAGATCCAGCAATGCGGAAATGGCAGGTGCTGCTATTAGTGGCGAAGGAAGAGAGATGGAAAGAGTAATTAATCATTACGTAGTAAGCGTGTTTTAAATCGGATGTGCGCATTACTGGATCTGTAGCGACAACAGACCGCAAAGGATGATGGCCACGCCTGGACTGATGGGAATTGTAGTTCCCGCTACCTCCCATTCGCTCCATTCACCTGAGCAAACTTCTCAGAAGACCCATCATTTTACCGTAATGCGACCACGGTAGTATCGAAATAAATTGTTATTGCGGTACGACGGTATTTATAATACCGTTACATCCCAAATTTTTATATATATATATTATTTATATAAATAAAACAATGGAGCATGCTGTTAAGAAAATAATAAACGTGGGTGGAAGTTATTTTGTGCTTTATGTCCCTTTTAATGGTTAGTTATGGTTCATTAATTTGATCCGTCGAGCGTGGAACAAAGAATGCTGATATTTCCTATCATTTTCACTCGACCATGTTTATACATCAAATCCCATTTCCTAGCTCAAAACTGTTACTACAGTACAATTAGGAAAACTATCACCAGACATGCCAAAAAATTTTCATGGATATTAATTTTAACTTAAAGTATGAAATCTTGTCAGATGAAAATGAAAAGGAAGAAGGATCACTTATTTTACCAGAAGCAGCTTTAATATTAAAGTACTGTATGTGAGCTAGATAGACAATCTATCCATACATACAGTATAATAAAACTGTAAAGTTGACATGTCTGTACATCGAAAATATTTGCAAAGAAAAAACAAAACTGGGGGGTATGTAATATGAGTAATAGAACACATCAGGATGGTTTTGTCCCAGTTTTTGGCTACGTTTACACTGCCAGGTAAATGTGATCCAATTCCGATTTTTTGCTCATATATGACACATATCGGATATGTTCTATGTCCATATAAACAGGAAAAAAAAAAAAAAAACGCATGCATTCCGATATTTCGAGATCTGTTTCAGGCCTCCTTCATATGTGGAAATAAATCGGATATAAATCAGATATGTGCTGATGTGATTGTCGTGTAAACAGACTTCTGTCAAGATGGACTAACCTGAGGTGACCAGAAGACGTAGCTTTAGCGGTTAGCCCAATGTAGTGTGGAGGATAAACCCAAACGCGGAAAGAAGCGAGCAGGCAGGATAACCACTCGATTTAGTTTAAGGACTCTCACAAAAACGGAGCAAGGGAAAAACACAAATTTAACCCGCGTCCTAAAAATACACACACAATAGCAAAGACAACGGAACCAACATGTGAGTACTCACGGTTTGCTGAAACGACAGCTGGAGCTGACATGGGCCGAACTCAATGACTGAGCGGTAAGCCATCGTTTGTTTACCTCTTTTATACTTCCTTGTTTTGCGCCCGTCTTACTTCCGGGTCCTAGTGCCGGGCGCAGATTGAGTGTGTATGACAGTACCCCCCCTGTCCAGGACTGACTCCTGACGGTCCTGGGGTGGAGGATACCCTGTGACGGTAGTCCCGAATTAGCTGAGGGTCGAGAATGAACCGGGCCGGGATCCAAGATCGCTCCTCGGGGCCATAGCCCTCCCAGTCCACCAGGTATTGCGTACCTTTGCCCCGAGGGCGCGAGTCAAGGATTCGGCGCACGGTGTAGGCGGGACCGCCGTCGATGATCCGGGGAGGAGGAGCTGGGGGGGGTGGGTGGAATCATGGGTGAGGTGATGAAGGGCTTGAACTGGGATAGGTGAAATACTGGGTGAATCCGGAGCGCCGCAGGCAGCTGGAGCCGGTAAGTGACAGGGTTAATTCTGTGGGTGATGTGGTATGGTCCGATGAATCTGGGGGAAAGCTTCTTTGACTCGGTGTGGAGGTGGAGGTTTTTTGTGGACAGCCATACCTTGTCACCTACGTGGTATAGTCGTCCCGGAGGATGTCGGCGGCGATGTTGGTGGGTGTAGCGGGCATTGGCACGTTGGATGGCCTGGTTGGTCGTAATCCAGAGCCGCCGACATCTGCGGACCAACTGTTGGGCTGACGGTACATCAACCTCCGGCTCTGGGTGGTTGAACACGGAGGGTTGGAAACCGTGGCATACCTCAAATGGGCTTAGGTTAGTGGCAGAGGAGATGTGGAGGTTGTGTGATAGTTCCGCCTAGATGAGGTAGCGTGCCCAGGAGCGCTGGCGGTCCGCTACGAAACATCTCAGGTAGCGCTCCAGTTGTTGGTTGGTCCGCTCCGTCTGACCGTTAGTCTGTGGGTGGTATCCGGAGGACAGACTGCAGGTGGAGTCGATCAGACGGCAGAAGGCCTTCCAGAACCGGGCTGTGAACTGGGGCCCTCTGTCCGAGACGATATCCTTGGGGAACCCATGCAGACGGACTACGTGCTCTAAAATCAGCTCTGCTGTTTCCTTTGCTGACGGGAGTCCGGCGAGAGCCACCAGATGCACGGTCTTAGAGAACCGATCCACGATCGTGAGGATGGTGTCTTTTCCTTCGGAGGCCGGCAGGCCCGTGATGAAGTCCACGGCAATGTGCGTCCAGGGCCGTCGAGGGACTGGAAGTGGTTGCAGTTCTCCTGGAGAGGGTTGATTGGTGTTCTTTGCCCTGGCGCACGCTGGGCATGCCTGAACGAACTCTTGGACGTCCCTCGTCATGGACGGCCACCAGAAGTCTCGCTGGATGAATTGGAGGGACTGTCGAGTGCCTGGATGGCCTGAAATTGGGGAGGAGTGTCCCCAGTGGAGAACCTCTGGTCTCATCCCTTCGGGCACGAAGAGTCGTCCAGGTGGCACACCTGCCGGTTCGGTCTCTGTACCTCGTGTCTGGCGCACTCTCGTTTCCAGGTCCAGTTGCAGGGGGGCGATGATCTTGGAAGAGGGGAGGACAGGCGCGGGGTTGCCCTTTTAGCAACGAGACGAGAAGAGCAATGCGAAGGCGATCGGTGGAGTACTTGGTGGCATTAAACTCAAACACCAGATCGAGAGCTGTCAGAAATACGCTGCACTTCCTGTCCGTGCCGTTCCACTTCTCTGGTAGAGAAAGAAAAACATCAGAAGGAGGGGGGGGGGGGGATGCGGCGTCGCGGCCTCCGCGGCGTGCGATCGAGCAGTGACGCCATCAACAGCTGCGCGGAGATCCGTATTCTCCCGCCGGAGCTCAGCGACCTCGCGGCGGAGAGAAGCGAGATCCCCGGTTAGCTGATTGATTAGCGCCGCATGCTGATCTACAACGTCGCAGAGACTCGCATAATCCGCTGGGTTTACCGCAGAAGGCTCAGTCATTCTGTCAAGATGGACTAACCTAAGGTGACCAGAAGACGTAGCTTTAGCGGTTAGCCCAATGTAGCGTGGAGAATAAACCCAAACGCGGAAAGAAGCGAGCAGGCAGGATAACCACGTGATTTAGTTTAAGGACTCTCACAAAAACGGAGCAAGGGAAAAACACAAATTTAACCCGTGTCCTAAAAATACACACACAATAGCAAAGACAACGGAACCAACATGTGAGTACTCACGGTTTGCTGAAACGACAGCTGGAGCTGACATGGGCCGAACTCAATGACTGAGCGGTAAGCCATCATTTGTTTACCTCTTTTATACTTCCTGGTTTTGCGCCCGTCTTACTTCCGGGTCCTAGTGCCGGGCGCAGATTGAGTGTGTATGACAACTTCGGATTTCCTGAGGCATTGTGTTCTGTACATCATTAAAACAGCGACTTCTTTGCGGTTTAATGACGTAATGTTATTCTCCGGTGGAAGCGCATGTGGAATGATAACATCGCAGGTGACATGGAAGAGGAAAAGACCCCCCCGCCACACACACACACACGCCTTGTGTTAATGTTTATTTTGGCTAAATAACATTAAATCAGTAATTGGTGAATAAAGCATATGTGCAGGCGGCAATTATGCCATTTTTTTTCCTCCACCTCCGTTTTAAAACCATGGTGACGTTTCGCGAACTTTGCATATATCGCAGAGCGTTAAGCATATTTCACCTTCTTCTATCTTGGCTACTGTGCAGCGCAAGAACCTCCCTTTAAGTATGCGCGATGTTTCAGATGGTATGGCGAGTGTAAACACGTGAATCGGATACGAGTCATAGTGGAAATAACGTGTAAACAGACGGTCAAAAAAATCAGATATAGGCAACAAATCGGAATTAGGCATCGAGACCTGGCAGTGTAAACGTAGCCTTTGTCTCTCTGTCTGTTTGTTTGTGCACGCATCAAATGAAAACATCTGAAGCAATTTTAATGTGGTTAACACACGTGTATTTGGCAGAACTCGCGTTTCATATAGGCTTTGTTTCATCACAATCGGCCCACGGGAAGAGAAGATATACTATTTGGAAATTTAAATGCAAAACGCCCTTATATCAGTTCATCTCAAAACTCAGCAGATGGCGCTGTATATTTTTTAACACACACTTAGCGTGTTTATTAAGTAAATTGCAACTGCACACTCGTATCACACCTTCATTCCATGCACTTCCCGATAACACGTAAAAATTTTAGCTCATTCCAAAATTCAACAGATAGCGTTGTATATTTTTTAAAATGCGCTTACGAGTGTGCAATTACATTCCATGCAAACAAAGTCACATGCACATTTAGTGTGCCATAAAATAAGTGTAGCTATATGTTTATCTATTTCTGCTCGCCAAAAATAAACACGGGGCCTCGTGCAGCAACATAAAAGAACAAATAAGAGAAGTCAAAACCAGGTGCACCAAACATTCTTAACCATCCCAATCTGCTCTTCCACCGGTGGGCTGAATGATAAATTCCACTTGATCGTACTGTACATTGGTGGCGCAAAAGATTAGCATAGAATTAACATAGGCATGGCCACTAAACACCACGGTGCAGGTGCATGTTGCGTCCTGAGCAAATCAGGCACAAGAACTGGAGAGATGACACCAAAGAAAGGTAGTAGGAAGAACTACAGCAGTAGTAAATAAACACCATAAACATGTGATCTTCCATAGCGTGAGCACTGGCATTACAGGTAAATCAAAAATGCAGCAATGGCCATGTCAGTTGAGAGACACACAGTAAAAAGAAATCAAACAAAATGATTCGACAGTGCATGGAGTGAGGGCATAACCTCCATCACCTCCGTTAGAGCTTTATAAAGTTGAGGGAGCTGGACTGTTTTATAAAGTTAAACTGGATAGTGGTTATTATAACAATGTGTTTCAGAGTGCTCATGGCAATCCGTAAGCCCTGGATGGCCGAAGCATCTAACAGCAATCTGAAATCCATTCAGATGCAGAACACATGCATCCATGCAAAGGTTTATATAGTCTTAATTAAATTAATTCACACCTTTACATATACACATTACTGAGCAGCATAAGTGAAATTCTTTTCTTCTCATACACGTATTACCCTCAGAAAGTTGGGGTCAGGGCACAGGGTGAGCCATGATATGGTGCCCCTAGAGCAGACTGGGTTAAAGGCCTTGCTCAAGGGCCCAACAGCGGCAACCTGGGGCTAGAAGCGATGACCTTCCAATCAGTAACTCAGAGCCTTACCACACTGATCTTCCATTGTCCTGGCCAATAATATTTCTTTAGCACATATTGAAATTTTCCAATAATTATCACTCATCTAAAAACATATCATAATATATTATACACATTTTTTTATGTTTATAAAGTGCAAAACTATTTTTTCTATGCACTGAACAAACAAACAATTTGTAGACTGTAAAAACGGTAGTGTTTTTTTCTTATCTTGGTAAGAATGCTTTAAAATGCACACAATTTTATCTTACCTAGGAGAAGAGAAAGACAAACAAAAGGAAAACAATGGTGAATCCCACTGGATATGTAACGAATATAACAAATGTGTATGAACAAAATAGGAATGAATAGTGGACTAAAAATAAGAGAAAATATATGTTCATTTATAGCTTCTTGTATTTTTGCATCCAAAATATCTCTTACTTGATAGTAATGTATTGTTTTTTTGTTAAACTATTACAGTATATAAGCCATGACGCACTTGCAACTGTGCGATTATACTGAATACTGGCATGGCTGTGATTAGTTATAGCATAACGCCTATGGCCAAATGCATATATATATACACTTGTCTATTTAGGGAGAGTTCTGTTATACTGTTGTTCTGTTCTATAAAGGAAGAGTTCTGGTATACTGAATATAAACATGGCTGTGATTTATTACAGAACATCATTTGTTTCCACTGTATAACAGCAGTCGGCGCGGTGGTGTAGTGGTTAGCGCTGTCGCCTTGCACCGCCAGGGTCTGGGTTCGATTCCCCGGCCAGGCTCGATTCCCGTCTCTGTGTGCATGGAGTTTGCATGTTCTCCCCGTGCTTGGTGGGTTTCCTCCGGGTACTCCGGTTTCCTCCCACAGTCCAAAGACATGCAGGTTAGGCTAATTGGCGTTCCTAAATTGCCCGTAGTGTGTGATTGGGTGTGTGAGTGTGTGTATGTGTGTGTGCCCTGCGATGGATTGGCACCCTGTCCAGGGTGTACCCCGCCTAGTGCCCGAAGTCTCCTGGGATAGGCTCCAGGTTCCCCCGCGACCCTGAACACAGGATTAAGCGGTATAGAAGATGAATGAATGAATGAATGAATGTATAACAGCAATCTTTCTCATGCAATGTGCCTTAAATAGAAAAGCAGTTTGCCAATAATTATAAAATAAAAAAGGTTTTCCTTATTTAATGTTGTGGAAAGTGACAAATAAGGATATTTTGTTACGTTACAATTAAACTAATAAGCACTGTAAAATAATTACTTATGAATTACATTTATTATTAGGCTTAGATAATGTGCTACTCACATACGCTCACAGTTGTGTATCTTTACTGCTCAGAGCTCTTCCTGAACTGAACCTTTCAAGTGCTTTATATCCGGCTGGCAGGTGAAGAAATCCCTCATGCAGTAACATGGTTAGTTTATAATATACGGCTGGTTATTATTAAAATAGGATTAATGATTAATAGCGATAGAATTTGTTTCAGCAAACATGACAAATATGATGAGTCTTGTTTGCTGCTACAGTATTTCATTGTAACAAGTGAATGATATTTCCCAGCATAGGATTAGCAGGATTGTTGTAGCAAATAAAAACTACATTTATTAAAAGAAAACACAATCAAGAAGGGACAACAAGAAGCCTGATAAAACATAGCTTTTAAATAACAAGAATGGGAATTGCTGCATTATGGATGTTTTGAATCAGAAACCTGAAGGCATCCTGGTTAATTAGAGCAGAGCGTAAGGAGCCTTTACTGTCTGATTTATGTTAATGGAGTGTTTATTTATGACTCCCGTAATAATGAACTGTCTGCATTGTTGAAGTACTATTTACTATACGTGTTGTGAGGCTTCATTATCACTGCTCTTTTCGAGGCTGTGAAGGTCAGATCAGGGAGTTAGGCTGGAGGCAGAAGTGAGGAAGCTAGAACTGGTCGAAGTAGAAACCCAATTACTGTTAGTATGAAAATTTGGGGACAGTGAAGGTAAAGCATGGCTATACTTAGGTTCAATTCAATGTCTTATTTTTAATGCACTGAAAATGTCAGCATCATTGGGTTTCAACTAGAAACTGTGAAACAGTATGGTAGGAATAAAATATTTAAACAATCATATAATAAGACATGCTAGATTGCTGAACAACAATTTCAAAGGATCTTAAAACAAAGGTTGTAAAAAAAATATATATATATCCATTTTGTCCCAAATGTCAATTTGTGCCTGACCTGTCCTTCAAACTCTAAAGAAAAATAAAAGAAAATCCACTTTTTTCCACCATTATTTCCTTACAATTACATCATACCAAACAAAGGTCAGCCCCTTTTATTTCGCCAAAGGAGAGGGACTTGATCGTGAACAGCTCTTTTGTCAGCATGTGTCCTTAGAATAGACAGAATTTCACACTCCATAAAGCATTTCAGTATAATGCATCTGTAAAAGGGTTCCTCCTTCCCCATGAATCTAAAAGATTCAGGCTGGGATATAGAGCCCTCACCATACCTGCTGAATGCTAAAGCTCTCAGGACAAAGAAAGAACCTACCAGCGGTTCCTGAGTAGTCTGCAACACTCAACGGGTAGCCGTCCTCATCCGGGTCAACCGAGAACAATCCCACGCCAAAGGATCCATACTGCGCGAAGGAAGTGTGGTTCTCAAAGTCCTCCAAGTCGATCCTCAACTCATAATTAGCCTGAATGGTCAGAGCATGAATCCGCTTTAAACCTATACAAAAAAAAAAAAAAACTATTAAAGAACCAGTGCAATCAGAGGGCTTCATGTATGAATCTTCTAATAAAGTTATGTTGAAAGATATCCATAAGCTGAAAAAAAAAAAAAAATGACCCTAACAAATGCACATCCATGAATTTGTGGGTGGAGCTTCTGAAGGAACAGTAGGTGTATTTGTTCACCTATTGAGTTTAAATATCAACATTTTTCTAATACAGTATCAATTACTCTCTCCTTTATGTCTCGACACTCCATCACCTGGACCAATATATCAATGTTCTCATCACATCTTCTACAAGGCTACGTTCACATGCAACCTGAAGTGACTCAATTCCAATTTAATGACTTAATCTGGCAGATTTTTCTTTTCAGGTTTGTTTGAATGCATACATCTGATGTTTTTCATATCAGATCTAAGTCACTTTAGGATGTGATCCTATGCAGTACATATACATGTCCAATATTAGTCATGCAACTTAAATGAGAATGCCCAGATCAGAGTTCTTGCCTCAGAAATCTCGACTTTCCGACGTCAAATGCAGAGTAATCAGTCAGTACTGGCAGCGTGTCTGACTGAAAAATCTAAATTGAACAATGTGGCTTGTAATGGCAATGTACTGTAGCTCTAGATTGGGGTTTGTCATTTTATACCTGTACTATACATTCTAACCAGCCTGTGTAGTTTTAAAATCAGCATCAGAAATAGGTTAATTCCCAAGTAGGTTTTCACATACAGTACAAGATCTTGTCTTCGTAAAGTAATGTAGTGCAAACTCTTAAGATATACAGTCTCGCTTTATTGTTAAGGAAACAGGTTTTGTAGGATCAGCCACAAATAGCTTACATTGCAGATTTTGCATGGTGATGCACCAGAATATAGAGTATACGTGGATCTTTTTAGGCTTGTATAAGGATGTGAGGCCTCTAAGGTCCTGTACCCAACGATGTTTAGGTACTGTACAAACATGGATAAAGGAGGACATCACATTGGCTAAGTTTCAGAACACAGTCTTGTTCATCGTCTCCCAATCACTGACACTTCCAACCTTATTTAAACAGTGGCTGCATGATGAAAATGATTGTATTTTATCACTCCAGCTGTGAATTGTCAACCATGATAAGTTTCTCATCCTTCTTCATCAACATGGACATGAATGACTGAAGCCTTGCTCTGATTGTCTCCTTTGATACATGACAGTGTCAGAGTACTCGCTGTCAGAAGTTCAGCTTCTTTAACAAGCATTTTCCATTTTTGCCACAGTGGGGCTAACTGTCTGCCAATTTTTCTAAAGTCAGATTCAAGAGATGCGTCTTGAATAGGAATCAAACAGTATTTGTAAATTTTGTAGCTTTTACTTGTTTAATCAAACCTGACATTTCTGACGGCTTATGATATTCTTTTCTTCCTCTGCATGTTTAAAAGTCTACTTGCTTTTTGGTATTTTGATAATCATGTTGTTTTTTTTAAAAACTGGTATTTTATGTGATCATTGTCTGTTTTTATAACTTGTATCATAAAATTGTATTGCCTGTTTTCCTCCTCATTATGATTGGTAGTTTTATATAAATGTCTGCCATTTAATGAGATCTTATCTGCCCTCATGATTCTTGGAAATCCTATACTGAATGCATGTTCGTCCTGATTAGTTGTCATGGTTGCACCTGATCTCTGATCTAGAAAGGAAAGTAGACCTTGGAGCTGCTGGTGAGGCACATGGTGCATAAGGGGTAAAACTGAGCACATACTGTAGAGAAAATAATAATAAAAGTATATATTTTTTTACCTATAGATAACCGCACATTGTTACTTGCTTAATATTTATAATGGCCAAATGCAGCTGGAGTTTAAATGTAATGCAGAGTTCTTTTATTAAATCTAAACTATTGTCTTCTATTTTTATGTGTATAACTACACTACCGGGCGGCACGGTGGTCTAGTGATTAGCATTGTCGCCATGCACCTCCGGCCAGGCTCGATTACCGTCTCTGTGTGCATGGAGTTTGCATGTTCTCCTCGTGCTTAATGGGTTTCCTCCGGGTACTCCGGTTTCATCCCACAGTCCAAAAATATGCAGGTTATCCCCGCAACCCTGAATACAGGATAACACGGTATAGAAGATGAGTGGGTGAGTGAACTACACTACCAGGCAAAAGTTTGGACAGACCTTTGTACTCTCGTACAAGACCTTTCCTGATTTAGATTTTTTTTCTGCACTGCAAAAATATTAATTAATCTCCTTTGAACAGTTGATATTGAGATGTATCTGCTACTTATGCTATGCTCATAACTTCTCTAATCTGACGTGCTGTTTGTTAATTGGTGATATTTAAGGCTGGTAACTTGAAATAATGAATTTCTTGCTTTCCTGGGAAGGTGTTCATGAGAGTCAGTTTCATTATAGTGCTTGATGGGTTTTTCAAATGCACTTTACAATACTGTTCTTGCAAGAACTGTTCCAGAACAGCTGACCTTTATGCATTAAAACAGCCAACGACTATCATTATAGTTGTCATTGTTGTTCGTTAATTATGTAATTACACATGTATCCAGTATCCAGTAATCCAGTATTGGTCTAGAATATAGAAAATAAACCCAAATATGTCCAAACTTTTCTGTGCGTGAGTGTGTATGTATGTGTATGACTATACTATATGTCCCTCTGGAACCTTCTGCTGTATACTTGGAGTTTTCAAACTTTCATCTCTTGTCAAGCTGGACTTTGTCATTTCATCATAACAGAGCTGATGACCCATAAAACGCACCAGATGGCCCTTTGGTTCTCCTCAGGCCTCTGACTGACTTAATCAGTTAGGACGAAGAAAACAAGGCAGCACTCCAAAGAACTGGAGTCAGCTCTCAAGATCAATACCTCTACTCCAACCGCAGTAAGTTTTTCAACCTAATATTCCTAACTCTGACTTTACAGATGACTGCACTCCATCTGCAGGAGTCCAGGATTTGCTAACCACAGAGCTTCTCACTCCAAAAACAGCGTATTGTTCACGGGGGATGTTAGAGAAATGCCTGAAAGACCCAGTAATTATTAGCATAAAATCGTGGAATTAATAACAAGACTGCCTTTAGGGGAGAGAGGGATTTCTCAAGTTCTCTCTGAAGTTAATATTTTCACACTGTCTTACAGCAGATTTCTTGCCGGGCAATTCACACCAGAGGAGATACTAGATCAATTTCAAATTAACTCAAACTGAAAAAGAAACAGCGCCGGAAATGGGGTTAATAAAATGAGGTTCCAAATGGGTGAAGACAAACAGGCAGTGATGATGATTTTGTTTTTTAATGTCTCAGCGTCCTGCGAGAGTGAGAGAAATTTGAAACTGTGTCAGAATAATAAGATGGCTATATCAAGACTTATCATGAAGAGGATAAACGTGGTAGGGCGTAACCTGCAGGCGAGCATATCTACGCGACTCATCGAGCATAAACCCCACCGTAATGGCTTCTGCACTGAGTAAATGGATGGGTTGTTCATGGTGGATGGCTGCTTCACTCCAGAGATGCACTAATGTGCCCTCGATGGCAGTCCAGAGGAGAAATGACAGATACATCTGAATCATCAGCTGGTTTAATGGTCTGGTTTTAGGGCAGACAGGAGTTTCTTTATAAATACTTGGCATTGTAATCTTTACAAACTTTGCTGAGACTTCAACTATCCATAACAAGAGAGCAATCATTCTCATTTTTACAATCTTGAGCTAATTACTGCTAAATTGAATGTGCTGGCATTTTAAAAGCTATTTCTGGAAAGTATTAATTATTATACTGTCGTCTTGCTACAGTACTTATGTGTAACCTCACTGTAGCTAAATATACTGTAAGTTTTTTTTATTATTACATTTAAGCAATTATACTGTGAAAATTATCTGATTGTTTTATTATTGTTTTTGTTTTTCAATTAGAATACAGGTCCTCTATTTTTCTTTTTCTCATGACTTTTTTTAATAGCTGCTATGGCTAGTAATGCTTTTTATTATGCATTACTATATATTTTTTACATATTTCGTTTTGTAAATTATGCGTGTTCCTCCCTTTCCACCCCATCATTCTCGAGAGGCCTAAACAAAAGTAAGAAATGTATTATACTTGTACATATGACAATAAAACTCTCGAATCTTGAATCCTATCTGACTGGTATCACGGTATGCCTTCATTTTCTCGAGCAACACTCCAACTGTAAGTCAAACTAAGTTATTGTTTCCATAGTAACAACTTATTCACAGGGTCATACATGGTAGGCACAAGTTATAATCTACAGCTACAACTTAACACATTTTTTAAAAGACAAATGTTTACATAAAAATCACAGCTGTTTAATAGTGAAAGTACAGTAAGAGCATTTCGACACGCACGATGCAATGCGAAGTCACAAGATTGGGACTAAACAGCTGTATGATGATTAGAAACATACTTGTTTGCGAGTCCATACTGACCCCATTCCAGAGTGATGGGCGTGTCAAGGTACTATAAGAAGAGAAGTCATGCACCCATCATCCATGTCCAATGTTTTAGCCTCTAGAGGTAGTGTTATGACCTGATGTTGCTTCAGTTGGTCAGGTCTAAGCTGAGCAAAGTTATGTGGCAAAAAAATTAAGTCAGCTGATGACCTGAATGACCAGGATATCAGATTGATTCAACATGACATGAGGCATTTTCACATACAGTATCACTGGTCCACCAAAGAGTCATGACCTCAAACCGACACGCTGGAGATGACCCCCTGGAGAATGGCCCCCTTTATCGATGCATAATAAAAAGGCAAAAATGTGTGAAACTCTGGACAGAAAATTATTTTTTACCTCTTTTTTACAGGGTATGTTTCTAGCTGCTGTGATATAAGTGATAATGCAGTAGGAACTAACTTGTTTTGAGGATGTTCCCCAACATAAATTGCAACTATTAATAGATTAAAAAAAAAAAAAACAAGGTTGGTAAGGTGATGTGATGTACGAAGAATAAAACACTTCAGGAGGTGCTGTTATCGAAAAAAGAATCTATTTCGCAGTTGTCACATTAACTCAACTTCACATCACAACACATCACACTGTTGGTGATCATTATACTATAAAAACGCCCTCAAATGTGCTACTTCTTTTCTACTACAGATTTAGACATGGAAATAAGGGCGTGAGATGTAATTTAGTCACATGGCTTTACAAATACTAAGCTCTAATAAAGTTTTTAAGCATGTTCTTTAGAGGTTTTGATTTGTACAGGACATTTGTTGAAACTCATATCTTTCAAATGTCATCTCTGCAGACCCTAATTTATTTTCTGATGCGGCTAAGAATGGATTCCTTCCCTAGACACACTGCTTTCTTTTCCCAATTCACTGAGTGTATATAATACCCAGCAAAATCAAACGTCAACCTTTTAGCCTTTAATATTCTCCATTTTGTCCACTTTATGAACTAAAAACTCCTCTGACTTCCAGGCCTATCATGATTTAATAAAAGTAGTTTAATCTATATATATTTTTTTATTAAGAAGACCTTAGGTTTAGCCTTCTGTATTTACACAATATGAAAAGGTTTTTTTTGTTTTTTTACAGAATTAACTTAGGAAAAAGCGGTAAATACTGAGAAGGTATACAGTACATAAGTCTGTATGAGAAATCTTTGTTACTGAAAAAAGGAAAAGGCGCTAAAGTCAAGCACATTTTACATTCACCCTAATGATGTCTGATTGTGCTCCATGCACACTGCAGGAAGAAATATTCCACCTCTGATCTTTTTCCTCATACGACATGGTTCTTTTTTAATGATAGACTAAAGAAGGAAACTCAGTCAAGTCCTGAATTGTTGGCTCCCTTTGTCTAAATCAATATATAAAAAGTGCCACACATGCAGCAAATGATACTGTACGTTGGCCTTAAACAAATAGGTAAGCCTTATGATTTTACTGTCAAACAGATTTTTTTTTGGGGGGGGGGGGGGAGGGGGAGGGGGGGGAATGTTTAATTTAAAGCACCACAGATTTTTATTTTTTATGGCACCCAAATTTCAAAAAGTTTTTCCCCTGGACATAATGATAGGACTGAGCTTCTTTCTGTACTGTTTAACAAGGTTGAAAAACACTTGTGGTAGGAGGCTGGAGAGGGATCTTAGCGTTTCTCTTGTAAGACTACAGATTTTCAGTTTGGAGACCGAGAAGGCCAATGGAAAACCTTGAGCAGAGAATTTATTTAGCTAAAATATTGAATGGAATTTATTATGCCATTGACCTTAACAAGAGCCCCTCAACCACTGCCAGAAAAACAGACCCATAGAATCAAAGCACAACCACTGTATTTTCCACATTTCAGAATTTGCTGCAATTTGTGTCTTGCTCTCAGAACCACTCTTTCACAACTTGAGTCCTGGGATATAGTTGAACCCTCAGGTAGGAAAAATGCATTGATGGGAAAACAATTCGCATATTCAGGTCATCAGCTGGCTTCGTTTTAAGTTCAGCCTTTATTCATCACATATACATTACTGCACAATGAAAATATTTATTCTTCGCATACTCCAGCTTCTTGTTAGTTGGCTGGGGGTAAAGCACAAGGTCAGCCATTAAACGCTGCCCCTGGAGCAGACAGGGTTAAGGGCCTCGCTCAAGGGCCCAACAGAGGCAAATGGGGCTCGACTGCAGACCTACCGATCAGTAACTCAAAGCCTTAACACACTGAGCCACCAACGCCCCTGCCACATAATGTAATGTTGCTTAGCCTAGACTTGACTAACTGATCAACCCCAGATCATAACACTTCCACCAGTTTGCCCATTGTGCTAGAATAGGGTAAATCCGATCATTTTCCATTGCTCCAAAGTCCAATCTTTAGCTCCCTAGCAAACAAAAGCCGTTTCTTTCCTGATTATGACTGTTTAGTTCCAGTCCTGTGAGTCCTTCTTGTTGAACTGTTTCCTGTATGCTTTTACTTTCACTATTAAACAGATATGATATCTACTGTGAATTCCTTTTTTTTTTAAATCCAACTTTGCCAAGTATTTACGTGATTCCCGATCATGGTCATTCTTGTTTTTTTCCCCTACCACATTTCTTCTGCAAAATTGTTGGTTTAGCTCCCTCATTTCATGTTTGAATAATTTGGTTTTTGCACTCATTTCAGAAATCTTCTTTGGGCCAGGCATTGTTTTAATGTTTAAACTCCTTCCTACTGTATATTACTAGAGCTTCCTTTCATATGTAACTGATATACCGTATGAAGCAGCCCTCAGTGGGCCTACAATACTGCTTAATATTTTTACCCCATCCAGAATTCAAACCATAGTGACTGCCAATACAGCACACAAACACATCTCCAGTTTCATGAAATTAAAATGATTGTTTGCTGAGCTTGTCACATGAATGTTACACCCATGCAATATGACGATTTTTAATATTTTGTGTGTGGTCGTGGCAGTGCCTTGTCTTTATACACACACACACACACAGGTGTTCCAGCCTTCAGACCCTCTGCTCACAGGATGTGTTTCTGTGTATCACACTATTCTGTGCAAGCTCTAGAGACTTGTTTTGTGTGTGAAATTCCCAGGAGAGGAGCGGTTTTTGAAATAATCAAACCAGCCCATCTGCCACTAACCATCATACCTCATATCAAAGTCAAAGAACTCACAACTTTTCCCCATTCTGATGAGAAGCTCCATTATATTAAGATCTGGTGACTTTTGAGTTCATTTGAGTACAGTGAACTCATCGTCATCTCCAAGAAACTAGTTTGAGATGATTTTAGCTTTGTGCAATAGGACGTTATCCTGTGGTCATAAAGGTTGGACATGGTCAATACTCAGGTACCCTGTGGCATTTAAAAACAATGCTCAATTGATACCAAGAGGCCCAAAGTGCACCAAAGATATTATCCACCCCAGCAGCCTGAACCATTCAGACAAGACAGGAGTTTATGTTTTCATGCCACATTCTGACCCTACCATTCAAATATCGCAAGACTCATCAGACCAGGAAACATTTTTTCCAATCTTCTGTTGTCCAATTTTGGTGAGCCCATGTAGAGTATTTTGTAGATTCTGGGTGGCGAATCTTGTTGAATCTACCAACAAAACATCCTCCCTCCTCTGGTACGCTTATAACCAACAGTCCGTGTAGCAAGTCCCAGGCTGCAATACATACAAATTAGTACAGCATCAAAGCAGCTAAATAAATAACACAAAACCTTGTCTAATTCGTTTAACTTTAAGTATATCTTGATAGACACGTACACATTCATGCATTTATCCAATCAGGCAATCATGTGGCAGCAGGACAACACGTAAAATTAGGCAGTAACAGGTCAAGCATTTCAGTTTCTATTCCCATCAACCACGAGACTGGGGAAAATGTAGACTCGAGTGACTTGTGGCACAGATGTTAGTGTCAGACTGGATGTTTTATGTATTTAAACTACTGATCCCCTGCCTTTTTCACACACACCACAGACTCATAATTGTGTAAAGACATGGCAGCTCTGTAAGCAGAAACAGAGCTTTAGAGCTTTATTTTTTAATGAGTGAAGTCAGGAGAGACTCAACAGAGACAGGTTAGGACAGGACTGACAGAAAGGCCATATTACAAGGTGCTATCAAAAGGTCCAGATCTCTGGTCGCTTTCGCCGTATGTGCTCCCTCAGACACTTTGAAACCTGGAAGTAGAATTTGCTATTAATGGTCTTGGCCCTGGGGACAAATTCTCAACGACCACTGCTGTGAATCGTGGAGATGATGGGTTCTTTCACTGTGAAGACTGTTGCTTCGTCTCAGGGTCATGCCCACACACCCAAGTCTCGTCACCGGTAATGTTCCTCAGCATGAAGGACGCGTCATCCAGGGCACACTGACGGCGGTATTGGCAGACTTCTGCTCCAGGATCAGCACCCTGGGGACGAACTTGGCAGTAACATGTTCGCATGTTCAAATCACATGTGAGGATTGCCTGGCAATGTTGTGGATAATTTTTCCTGTGATCGTCATGCACAAGGTGCCGAATGGTTGACATTTTCATTGGTTGAGCTTGTTCAAGGTCTTCCTAATCTCTCGTCGTCTTCTATCTGTTCTCCAGCTCTTGAAGCACAAATTCCACTCCAAACACCTCGAACGACTCACTGTCGTAAACTTGCCCAATCATACTGCCCTTTTTTTTTTTTCATTACAGAAACCAATCTCAAATATAGACTGTTTCAAATGTTTATGAACCAGTTTCAGGAAAGAGCTTGGATTAAACTAGAAGAGATAAAACTAAATATACTGTGTAATATAATATATAATGAGGTTCCAGCATTAGTGGTTTTGTTCTTCAATCACGGCTGAGCCTACTGTTTTCAGTAGCTCCCAGCTGACGATGTCATATTCTTACATCTGCTCAGTTTCCCTCAGTTTACTCTTGTCAGGCACTAGAAAGAAGAAGCTGCAGATTCTCCCACACTAAAGAGGTGACTGACAGCCTGCTTATTTCCTACTCGTCTTCCGCATGCCACAACAAAAAAAAGTTTGGATGGAAACTATACCTACTGAATTTTACGAACTGTTTCTAAAGTCGTGATTTTTAAAACAAGCCTTTTGTCTCATTTACTAAGCAACTGTGAACTAAACTAACACTGAACTAAATCAATTTGAAAGTGATTGTCTAGGTTTAGCATCCACAGATATTACTATATATATATATTACTTATGTAGGTATTAAAAGGGGAATTTTACCACAAAATACAGTAATACCCCTTGCACTTGATTGAAGTAGAAGTGGGCATTTTTAACAAAAATCACGTTTCATAATCACTTGTTATGAAGCAATATTTTATTATACACAATACATACAGGGGCTTAGAATTTCTCAGCAATGCAGCATTGTTGCATCAAACTAGAAAGATAAAATAAAGGATAAATAAAAGAAGAATTTGCTCTTTCACTGATGTCACTACATTTCATATACTGGAAGATCCAAAACCCAGAATGTCCAGCCAGACTTTGTCCACAGTACATGAGCACAGACTCTAACACACCACATGCAATCTGAAAATGCAATTAGATTACTTTGGCTGTCTTTAGACTGAGGAAGGAAACTAGAGTTCCTGGGGGAAATCCACCAAGCACGGATTCAAAACCTCGACTCTAGAGAGGTCACGCCACTCGCTAAAGGACAATATACTTTACTAAAATGTGAATTGTTTCAGTAAAAATATTGATTTGTAAATAAAAATTTTGGTATAGTGGTTAACACTAAACCAAAATTTTTATTTACTGTACAAACCAAGATTCTTACTGAAACAATGTACAGTTCAATAAAATACAGTACATCATCCTCTAGCAAATTTAAATGGAGCATACAAGTGAGTCGATTCACAGCAGTTAGTGGAAGCTACATGTACTTAAATGGAAAACATAATAATTACCTACAGTATGACATGAGAAAGCCTTTTTTTTTTTTAAATAAGCAACAACAAAAGAAAGCAAGCCAGAAATTAGTATGCCGTGTTTTTTTTCACTCACAAATCTCAGGTGAGATGTTTGAATTCGCAGTTCACATACGTAGATCAGTGGTTCTCATCTCCAGTCCTGGAGGGCTTCAGTTGCCCTGCACATTTAAGTGTTTTCTCTGCTCCTTCACACCTACTTCAATTAAGGAAAAGCTTTTAATTAGCTGATGAGTTAAATCAGGTGTGCTGGGATCTGAGAAAACATGAAAATGTGCAGGGTAGGGGGTCCTCCAGGACCGGAGATGAGGAACACTAACTTGGAATAAATTAACCCCTATATCCCGTGTCCTCTCATTCTGTGAACGAGTGTTTGTGCCAATTAATTCAGACTTCAGCAACAAAAGAAGTGTAGTTTTAAGCGGCTTGTCTGTAACAACTTCAAGGTCAAAAACACAGCAAACTGTAATCAATAGAGAAAAAATTCTAACCATCTGATATCCCTTAATGGTTCTGTACATATTGACATATTTTCAATTATTGTGCATTATCAAAGCTCATTAATAAATAAGCAGATTAGCATATAAAATATGAAAATGAACTCATTATGTAAGACCTGCGAGCTAGCCGGACCTTTGTTTCACACTCTACTGAATTCTGCTGATATGTTCTACATTTGGTGCAAGTGCTATTAAATAAAGCTGTTCCTTTTAATAAGAAGCATGAAGCGGAGCATCGTGACACTCGGCTCTACTCTCCTTTGCGCGACAAAACTGGTTGATTAATTTTTAATCACAGCCCTCCATCTGTGTGAAAGGCGCTCTGGTTCTCATGGGAGAGTTTTTGGGAAACAGGTCTCCTGTGTGTGGATGTTCTCCTCAATGTTTTACACCAGAGAGGAGGAGAGGGAAGCGATGAAGTCTTGGTATATAAATACACACACACACACACAGCTACTAAACACATACACAGCTACTAGCACACGCTATCACTCATGCGTCAACTTTGCACACACCTCCTCTAGCAACGACACATCTTAACACACATCTAGCTCTCACTTCCTTTGATATTGGGTTTTGAACACCTGATGACAGAGTGACAGCTCTTTCCAAAATAAACCTTTTTTTTAGTGTGTGTTTGTGTGTGTCATAACTCACTTGTGCATCCACATTCACACATACAGTACACACTCACTAGCTCACACAATCTCCACATCTAAGCCGCTTCTAGCTTCTTATTTTCACCCCCCCCCCTTCCCATTTTTTAAAGAATTTAAAATGTTCAACTCATGCATTGCAAATTGTTTGCTCGACTGTATGCAAATCATGAGGCGGATGTTGTAATTCCGTCGGCTATCTGTCTTATTTTTCCAGACTAAACAAAACAAAAGGTGTCTCTGCTCCAGTGGCTTTCTGGTGTGTGCGTGTGCGTGCGTGTGTGTGTGTGTGTGTGAGACATAACTGCGCTGGCTAGCCTGTCACTATTTGACCCGTTCAGAGCTCAGGATAAATCCGTTCATGGGAAACCAGGAAGCTGGACTCGAATGCTATGAATTTAAACAAAGGAAAATAAAACTCTCCAAGCTTGACGCACATACTGTACTGTATACTGAAATCTGCCTCTCTGTGTGCAGAGACAGAAATCAGGGATCAAAACAAAAGCTAGATGGAATAGCTATCCAGACAGAGTGAAAGTCGCAATCCCATTTGGTTCTAAAGATATAAAGATGTCTGAAACTGCTGAAGTGAAGTTGTGAAAGTAAGCTGAGGATCAGCAAAAAAGTTTAACTCTGGCAGGGACAAAAATGTCATTTTTTTACTTTTTTTTTCTGTTTGAAGAATTGGAAATGGGGGTAAAATAGGTCCAGGAATGAAGCACACTGTGATGTTCTAATGTTTCCTGTATATACTGTACGGGTCTAGGGTTTCAACCAAGGTATACTTCTAGGTGTGTTCCAAAGTCAGATCCTTCAGATCCAAGATTTCTGACTTGGTTGTTTCACAGCTTGTGGTGTCTCTCTTTGTAAAACCATTGCACATTTCAACTTCATTGTTTTTCACCACTGCTTCGTAATAGTCTTGCATTATACAACATGATTTCCAATACAAGTAATCTCCAACGAAACATTTTAGTAAAGAATTTCCACAGATGCGAATGGACCGCGGTTCAACTTCCGGTTCAATCACGGAAGTAGCTCATGTGTATTTTACAAAAAACAGACACTGCAGTGCATCAGACACCAATTATATATTATATATTTACAATTATATGCAATATTATTAGTGTGTAAGTGATTGTATAAAATGTCTAAAGTCTGGTATACTGTATGTGTGTGCATGCGGAGTGTGGAAGAAATGAGTCAGCCTCATCGGCAACCTCTGGACGCATGATAATAGAAAATGGTTGTCCTATAAAGCTGGTCAAGTAAAGGTAAATAATCCTAATTTTGGAAAATCCTCAACAGAACATTTGAGTTCACAGTCCAATACAGTGGAAAACAGCTCTGCGACAAAATGGTTCCCTTCGCGATTTAAAGGCGCAGAGACATTTCACTCTGAGATTCATTCCCCTAGGTGCGGTTTTGGTTTATGGCCACATGATGGGAGTGTGGGGAAAGGGGACAGGTCAAGTCAAGTGACTTGGTATTATTTACATTATACAGTATATTCGTGTCAAATGAGTATAAGACTCGCTTTGTCGTATTTAAGAACAAAACATACTTACAAATGTGCTCCCAGAACAAAAATCGTTCGTAAGTCAGGGACAACCTGTATTTATTCTTAGTAATGTTTATTATGTTCATTGTTATGGCTCTAGTCTCCAATGTAGGCGGTCCTAATATCTGTTCTCCACGTTCTTGGTACTGTATGTATCCTCAGGTTACTCTGCTTTCCTCCTACAGTCCAAAGACATACAGTATGGTGTAGGCTGATGATTGAGTGTGTGTGTGCTTGTGCCATGCAATGAACTCCATGGCGCCACCCGAGGCATATGTGTTTGCTTTTTTTCTTACTCTTTATATGTTTTTTTTGTTTGTTTCTTTCTGAAGTGCAAAAATGACATGTACAAATTAAATACAGAAGACAGGAATTATTGGGCATTGCTAATTTACACAAGTTTGAATTTGTTGGTTTCATACCTTCCGAACTACAAATCCCTTTGTTCGCATCAGCAGCCACCACCACCCCCAGGAAGGCCCAGACGCACCAAACTGGAGTGAACAAGCTGATCCCAGGAGAGCACTTCAAAGTAGGCATCACAAGCATGGAAAGAGGGAAAGGCTCCACGCTAGTCTAAAAGCTTGAGCTAGCCAGCCACCGCTACCCAGCCTATTAATGGCCAACGTTTAACAAGGTCATCCCAAATAAATTCACCCACATGCTGTCTACACTTGGCCTGCACCCTACACTCTGTGACTGGCTTCTAGACTTTCTGACTGGCAGGCCCCAGTCTGTCAGGATTGGAAAACAGACCTCAGCTACAGTAGTATCACCACTAACACAGGCACCCCACAGGGATGTGTCCTAAGCCCTATCCTCTACACCCTGTTCACACACAGCTGTGTCGCCTCTCACAAGGACAACACCATCCTGAAGTTTGCAGACCACAGCGCAGTGATAGGACGCATCACTGGCGGGGACGAAGCAGCCTAATAGAGAATGGAAGTGGCCAATCTAATAACATGGTGTGTGGATAACAACCTCTCCCTCACCAAAGTCAAGACTAAGGAGATGATAGTGGACATGAGGAAGGAGAAAGGACCTTATCGACCACTGTTAATCAGGGATCTCGAAGTGTAGAAGGTGAGCAGCTTCAAATATTTGGGCGTCCGCATCAGTGACGTCCTTACTTGGACACTAAACACCACAAAGCTGGTTAAGAGGGCTCAGCAGTGGTTGTACTTCCTTAGGAGGCTGAGGAAGTTTGGCATGTCTTCTAAGGTCCTCACAAACTTCTACATCATCGTGTGGTACAACAGTACTACTGTGAAGGACTGCAAATGCCTGCAGAGAGTGGTGAAGACTGCTGAAAACATTACAAGGACTTCGCTGTCGTCCCTGTAGAGAATTTACCATCGTAGAGTCCGCGGGAGAACTGCCTCCATCCCAAAGGACTTAAGATGGGTGGCATCCTAAACACAGACCACTTCCTCAGGACGGTGGTACAGAAGCGTGAGATGCAGGTCATCCCAGCTAAAGGACTCATTCTTTCCCACTGCCATCAGACTCCTAAACAGCTGACAGGAGTGTGCAAACCTGGTCTTTTTCACTACTTTGACACAGATATTGGAGATTCATTGCAGACTTTGCACTAGATTTTGAGACATTCATTGCAGACTTTGCACAATCACACAATAATAATCATTCTCACTCACTCATCATCATTACATCTTAATCCTATCCCAGGAGTCTTAGGGCATGAGGTGGGGTACACCCTGGACAGGGTGCCAATCTATTGCAGGGCAACAATAATAATCATATTACAATAATAATCACACACATTTCGGGGTTCCTCTCTTTATATATATGCACACTACGTCTGTTTTTACAGTGTTTATATTTTTCATATTCTGTTGATATATCTTTTTTTTAATTTTATTTTTACATATACCTATTCTTTTGTATACCCATATTTATTTATTTTATTATATTTTTTATTCTTATTTTCTACTTTTTGGCGGCATTCATTAGGGGGACAACAAAGGAAGAATTTCATTGTACAGGGGAACATGGTTCTTCACTGTCCATATGACAATAAAACTTGAAACTTGAAATGCAGGCTAAACTAGGCCTTGTGCCCTGTGTCCTGAGGTTAGGCACCAGGCCAAAGGTGACTCAGAATGACACAGAATAAGAAGTATGGAAAATAGATAGATGCATGGATTGATGGATATTTATTCCTGCTGTCTTCACATCCTGTAAAGTGACTTTACTTGCATAAAACTCAGGAACTCACTTTTTCAAAGGGTTTGGGGAGTGTCAAAAACAAAACTTTAAGGTTACAGCAGATAGTACTATTTAAGCACTTTTGTACTGTACAGTGGATATTTAGTTTTTTATGTATTTTGTAAACAATCTATAAAGTCATACATTAAACCTATAAAGCTTACCAGAAGATCCCAGAAACCAGGTACAAAATAAGAAAGAATAGTAAAAGCAAATGAAGTTTACTTACAGTACATTACTTGTTTTTTTGTCTCCCAACCGAAACCACTTCAACATGTTACCATCACAATCACAATCAGCCTTATGTAGGATTTGTGTGTGTGTGTGTGTGTGTGTGTGTGTGTGTGTGTGTGTGTGTGTGTGTGTGTGTGTGTGTGTGTGTGTGTGTGTTTCTGACCATTCTGTGTTTGAACTCTAGAGGATTATGTGTGTTAAAATCTGTTTCTGAAATACTAAAACCAGTCCATCTGGTATCAACAACCACGCCATAGTTAAAGTCAAAGCAATCACTATTTTCCCTCATTCTAATGTTTAATGTGACCATTAACTGAAGCTCTTCATCAGGCAGCTTCTTGTTCCCTCTGAAAAGCTTCACTAGGAATAAATTACTGTTCATTTCTGCCTTCAGTGGCAGGTATTGTTATGTCCACTTCGCCAAGAAAATTGAACATCCATGAGGAAGCAGAAAAAAAAAATGAATTGCTCCAATTATACCTTTAAATACTAAAATGGAGAGCAAACTGTTAGACTTTAAACAGAGCTCATATCTCACAGTAACAATGTGGACCCGTCAAACTAAAAATAAGTGCATAATCTTCTCACTAAGGCTGGATAGTTAATCATAGTGTGAACTGAGTTTAATAGGTAGTGTAGACTTACACTTAATTTACACCTCATTTTATCAGCGAAAAATATATATTTTTTATTTTTTAAAGAAATTGACACACTTAAAAGAATTTGCAAGCACCATTTAGCCTTTGGCGGTTCCGCTTTAAAAAGTCTGTGATGGTGCCAATGGCATGAAAGTTCACATCTGACACAGTGTTTAAATTATTATTATTATTTATAAATAATTTTTTTTGGTTATAAAGAGTTACTTTTAAATTGCATCTTGTTGAAAATCATGATTGCAAATGTGCACATAGTTGAAGAGTTAGCAATTAAAAAAAAGAAAAATATTAAACTTTTTGGCTTCTAAATCACTGCACTACTGAAGTTTTGTATGTTTTTTTTTTTTTTAAAGATGCAAAAATGCACAAAACAAAATGAAATATTTTGTGCATGTTTTCTAGTTTTTTTGTATCGTTTTGCAAAATGCTTTAAATCCACCTCCCACAGTTTTGTCACAAAGGATACATTAGCGCATATTTTTTGATTTGTGGCCCTATAAGTATGTAATTTATTATCAACAGCACTGTATTTTGGTTGAGTTTATATACAGTAAACTAGTGATTTTTGTAGTGAGTCACTAACAGCCTTGTGGGACTGGGAGAAAAGTGTTGTGTTTTGTGAAGATCATGAGAAAACATAAGGAAACAAAACAAGAAGTTCAGTTTACAATGCATCACCAGCCTCCTCCTCTACCAGTCTCTTTGTCAGCTTTATTATAGTTTATGACTGCTGGAATAACTGCAATGTCAGTAACAGACGGTAAACACTCTATATCTTTGCTTCATTATTCTCCACAATTCCTTCAAATGCATTTAGCTCATTTATGGCAGGTGGTGTTTTATAGATTCGCTTCACTGATCATGTACCAGAATGAAGCGATGCAATTTACATTGGTGTATGCGCAGCATTTTGCTTTATAATACAATCATTTACTGTCACATTTTGGGTGGAAAAAAAGAAAGGTTTTGTTTTATAGACAAAAGAAAATGAAAGAAAAGTTTTGTGTTTTGAACATTGTGAATTTTCATTTATTATTTTGCATTTTAATCAATCATATTCGCTGTTTGATGATAGAGGATAATTTTAAGCATCCTTAAACATCAGGTCCGCAGCTCTCAAAGCAAGAACTTATCTGAATGAAATAATGTCATGACCTAGAGAAGAGCCAAGAGAAGCCAACTCAAGATCAAGTCCAAACATAAGCAAGACTAAGAGTCGAGACTGAGATCCAAACCCACAAAAATCCTTTTAGAGGGAAATCCATCATATTAAGCTAGTTGGCTTCACTTGGCTCAAAAATAGATATTCAAGTGAACAATGTTTAGCTGCAATGATGCATGTCACGCTTGCACATTAATCTTGTTAAACATCTTGGTCTTGAATGAAAGCTCTAAAAGGAATATTTGTTTCTTTCTTTTCACATGCACAACATTTGACACAACATAACCATTCGTCTTCTAGATAACTACTGTACCTAACCATTGGCGCGATGGCAGCTTGAACGCCACGTGAAAGACAAGTCCAAGTCCAAGTACTGCCTACCGCACCGGCCCGCTATACATAAATTCGATGAATCACTACAATGGTGGCTCAATTCCAGCCTCTGTGTTTGTGTACGTTTCCTCGTGCTTAGTTGGTTTCCCCCCACAGTCCAAAGACATGCAGGGCTGATTAGCGTTTCCAAATTGTGCACCCTACAATGGATTGGCACCCTGTCCAGGATAAAGTGGTACAGATACAAAATGAAAGGTATATTTTATATTTATTTAAACAGCTGAGAGTAAAGATACTTGCTAAAGGGTCCTACAGTAACAGCTTGGTGGTGCTGTGATTTAAACTCCTGCTACTGAACTTTGTCATGTCATGTCAGTTTAATGTTACTTAATATCTGACACCACTAAAATGACAAAAATTATACTTGTGTCCTATACCAATCATCCATAATGTGCTGAAATTATTCATCAGTATTGTTGTTCAGGATATTTTTATCAGAATTAAAGCTCATGTTTTTAAGCGCTTCCAATCTGCACTATACCATCCCCGTGTGCATGTGTGTATTGCCCTAGGCAGGATGCCTGTAGGGTGCAAATCAGCCAACACACTCATTGTTAAACAATAGACCCGGCAAAAAAAAAAAGAGAGCGCAGAACAATCTGTGAAAAGGGAAATGAGAAGATGAAAGCGCAAACGTTCCCCGAGGCAATCATGCGGCCATTACTTCTCGCTGTCCTGTGCTGCGTGTAATGGCCGCGCATTTACTGTATGATGCAGAGTGTCTTGTGTTTGAATCTAGCTGTCAGAGGTCATAGTCTGTTAAGAAAATTAAAGGTTATTATTTATTCATGTATTTATTTATTCAAGACTTTCAGTCATTTGAGGAAGGGGGTAAATGTGAACACACTCGATGGCGAAAATTCTGTGAGGATGGACGTATCAGTCGCTGTGGCAAGACTAGAACAATTAAGGAGAACTTGCTCTAGAACTATATATTTGTCCTGATGCAATAGATACAGTAAGTTTTAGATATATATTCCACCAAATGTAAAGTATTGAAGATTTATTAGATGATAAATGATGTAACAGGTCTGACACTGTGCTCTATAGGATTTGTAATGGTTTAGATATTGCTTATGATTGTGGATTTATGATGATTTATTTTTAATGTTAAACGATTTTAGTCTCAAATTGAGAAGTCTACAACTGTCAACAGAAAATACAAATATGGAAATAATTTGACATATCTTAATATTTTCTCCACCAGAAATATTTACTGCTTTTTTCACCCTAGTGTGAAATAGAAATGTCTGTATATTAGATCCTGAAAATATTCCCATGATGTATGGTAACACATTGTGGCAAAAATATCTCACGATCTGACTTGTACAATTGGCTGTGAAATATTAAGGAGTTCATTCAGCTGGCTGCTGCATTTTCTGAAAGTAAACAATAGTAAAGTGCCATAACACGGAACTTCAAAAAATGAGCTTACACACACAGGGGGCTGATGGAGAAGAGGCGCGAGTAAAATAGCTGGAGGGGAAAAAGAGGGAAGGGTGAGGAAAAAGAGCAGTAAACGCGCCTGTCAGCAGAATGAGTCCCGTACAGAAAAACTCAATTGGATTTTGGAAGCGCGGCGCAGACACAGGAGGGAACGAGGGAGCAAAACCAAATAAGCATGAGAGCACAGGGAGAGCACGTTCTGGCATGAGGGATCACTGACAGTTTTGTGGCGAGATCGGGTCTCGAGCCATACCACTGCGCCCCAATCTGCTGCGTCCCAAGATCCAAGAACCAAACCAACACAGCGCTGCCGATTTGGAGTGAAACGCTTATGTAAGAAACTAATATAGTGTTACCAGTGAAATATATCACACAGCCAGCAGCAGAGGCAGAACGTGGGCCATCACGGCCTCCTGTGGCTCCGCAGCTCATTTCAATGCTATTAAGATGCTGAGTGTCTTAACCGAAGCTCTCTGTAGCATAATGAATCAGCAGGCAAGAAGAGGAACACCCCAGAGGGGACGGCATCTTTTTAACCCGCTTTTTAAAATGCACGCTTTCATTCAGGGAGGCCTCGTGAAGCATGGCGAAAGCTCAGTGAAGTCAGCAGGACTACAAAGTGGAAGGAGAGAAGTAAGGGATGAAGGCATTAAATTAAGACAGAAAGACAACAACAGAACAACAATAGAACCGTACAGGATAAAGGATTGAAATGATTGATACTGGAGTCAGCACTAAGGCAATAAAGCAGCTTCACTACGATCAAGACACCAAAAACAGGTAGATCCAAAATGAGGTCAGTGCTGTTGGTAAAACAAACTTGAAGAGACAAAGGCCGAATTAAGAGTGTCGGCACCATGTTGGATGGAGCATGTACAGTAGAATCATTGCCTTAAAGCACCGGGATGCCTGGTTCAATCTGTAGCTTGGGTGAAACATGCTGAAAACACAAAAATATGTCACTAGGTGATTTGCTTATTCAAAATTTTACATAAATTTGTGCCATGAATGAAGAACTGGCTTCTCATTTAGAATGGAAGGTCTTGATTCTCAGCCAGGATTTCCAAGAAAAAGCTCCAAACAGGCACCACATCCCTGACCAAGATATTTTAAAGCGGTTACTGAAAAATCACACACAAATAATTGCACCTTCTACTATTTTTCCACAGAGTGCTCCCACCTTCACAGTCGTCAACTGTTCTCCAAATCCCACACCTCACACAATGCAATCAAGCTCCACTCCATGTGTCCTTAGCACACTGCTTTGAAAGGAAATGAAAGGTAAAGAGGAGGCAGATGAAACACTAAGATGAAAGAAATAGACAAGTGAAATTGGAAAAGACTTTTGAAGCTCTTGGTAGTGAAAGTCATTCAGCCTACCTTGAGATGCTTGAGTTTCACTGCACACAGACAGTCTTACTTTTTGTGTCATCAGAGTTTCTGTGATTTTTTATTATTTAATTTTTTTTTGTGAAGTCTTGCACTAGGAGCATTAAGAAAAATTTAAATTGAGCTTGAAGACGATTTTACAACATATTCCTATTCCTGAAGGCTGTTGGTTTCGTCCCCCTGGTACATTAAGACTGACACTGATTATTATAGTATTACAAATTCAGGCATGTATTATTAGATTATAGTGAGCATCTGCAATACATGCCTCTGTGAATTAATAGTTACAATGGAAATGATAACGGATTAGATCAGGAACATTAATATAAACCTATGATTTGCCTTGCGGCTGAAACTACTTCCAGAGCTGCTGGAAGGTAATTTAATTAATACCTTCTACTAAATTAAAATAGAGATTCTAAACGTGTCATGGTATAATGAACAATAAAATTTTCAGTGCAAAATACAGAGAAAGGTCAATGTCGCCACAGCTCAGCTTCCTCAACAAGCCTTTTCTCTCTAGCATTTTAGAGATTTCATAAGATTTCTTTAACTTTCCTAAGATGATACCGTACAGCTCTGTTGTGCGATTTGGTTCTGACCTCTCAAACCATCACTGGATTTATCACACAAGCAAAAGGAGTTTATGTGAGATTTTGGATTTAAGGTGCTCTAGTTTTGATGAATTGGGATAGGGCTGGATTTCAGGAGTGCTATACGCAGTATCAGGTAAATCATTAAGTGCTTCTTTCCAAAAATTGGTCAAAAGATTAAGGTGTAATATAATGGGTTTTTTTTTTTCGGGGATTGTTCTGCTCAAACCAAGATGATTCGACTTTCAGGTTATTGCCTGGTTTGCAGTGGTGTCAAAAATTTTCACATTCACTACTTGAGTAGAAGTACTGTATAGATACCAGGGTTTAAAAAACTTCTTAAGAAGTTGAAGTATCAACTCAAGCTTTTTACTTAAGTTAAAGTGTAAATGTACTGGTTTCAAAACTACTTAAAGTATAAAAGTAAAAGTTACTTGATGGGGGGAAAAAAGCATTAAGGTCACGCGTTTTAATCATGCGACGGGGGGGGGGGGGGTTGTCGTTCTGATCATGCGACGGGGGGGGGGGAGGGGGATTAGTAACGAGGCTATTTTTAAAAAGTAAGGAGTAGAAAGAACAGATAATTGCTTAAAAATGTAAGGAGTAGAAGTAAAAAGTCGGCTGAAAAATAATTACTCCAGTAAAGTATAGATACACAAAATTTCTACTTAAGTAAGGTAACGAAGTATTTGTACTTCGTTACTTGACACCTCTGCTGGTTTGATGAGTGTGTTTAAGTATTGATGAGCCGAGATTTGACTTGCAGAACTGGATCAGAACACCCCTCGTCTACGTGCTGTATAATATTGTGCTTCCATTTTAGTCAAGTTTAAAAAGTTTTAAAAAGAACACCATTTGGAAGTTGAAAACCCAAATCAGAAAAAGTACAATTACAGTGGAACCTCGGATTATGAGCATAATTCGTTCCAGAAATGGGCTCGTATTCCAAAACACTTGTAAACCAAATTTAATTATCCCATAAGAAATAATGGAAACTTAAATTATTCGTTCTACAGCCCAAAAAATTTTATACATAAAAATAATTAATACAAAATATAAAGTAAAAATAAAACAAATTAACCTTTTAAAAAAGTTAAAAATAAATCCAGACAGGTAAGAGTTTCCTTTTGTGCACGCAGGCACTTTGTGTGTGTGTGTGTGTGTGTGTGTGTGTGTGTGTGTGTGTGTGTGTGTGTGTGTGTGTGTGTGTGTGTGAGGCTAGAGTAAGTGTAGACTCTTGCTTTCAGTCCCTCCTGTTGCCCACTTCTCATCTTACACAGTAAAACTATCTCCTTTTGTCTGAATTAATCTCATACACACACATTAACTGAAAGACTGTTGTTCTCCCCTAAATTATTAAAGCTTCTCCGCTTTATTTTAATGTTGCTCATGACAGCGTAACAGGCCGTTAATTCATGTTCGTGTAATGATGAGATGGACAAACTCGTCGATGCCCGTTCTTTTATTTGCTGCATTGTTGCTCTATAGTGCCAACTTTCGGGTGGATCCTGCAATTAAATCCAACTAAAAAAACTACTGAAGAACAAAATTCAGGCTCTATATCCTAGCTTACATCTCGCATTCTCATTCACACAAACCGGACTGCATTACCCACAATGCATCTCCCGCACTGGACTACACTTCCGTAAACAGCGGTCAAAAATAAACCTCTCTCCCTCTACACTGTTTTATCCGAAAATTAGCAATAAACATCGCTAATGGCACTCGTGTGAGCGCAAACTAACAGAATCACTGCTGTAAAGTAAAACAAACAAACAAATGAACCAGCACCTTACCTCTGAAAAGATTTGCGACAAAGCAGAGTTTCTTCGGAGAGCAGAGTGTGTCCCTCTCGCCTTAATATTTGTGTGTTTGTGAATGGGGCTTAACACACACACATAGCTGGCACAGTGTCAAATTTCCCTCGCGCGCGCAGGCGCACACACACACACACACACACACACACACACACACACACACCACGATGAGGAAGAAAATAGATTTTTTACTTCTGCATTGAGAATTTCTTTTGCTTTACTCGCGCACACACACACGTGTGTTATAAGAAACAGTACACGCTCTGTACACACCTGCTTCCGAACATAAAAATAATATATGTTTTACACATACACACGGGTCAAAGTGTTATAGTAAACAGTACACGCGTGCACGGATGTTGATTATACCAGTAAGGGACAAGCACTAAGACCCAGCAGGGGAGACAATTCCGCAGCGCAAGAGAGAGAAAAACCGTTGGCTCAGTTGTGATCATATGACGTTCGGCGTCAAAACAAGAAGCGCATGCGTGAAACATGATACTCGGTGCTTGTAAACCAAGACAAAGCTCGTTTTTCAAGTCAGAATTTATTAAAAATCTTTGCTCGTCTTGCGGAACACTCGTAAGCCGCATTACTCGTAATCAGATGTTCCACTGTATAATCTTTGGAGGGGAAAAAATTATAATATGTGTGTGTGTGTGTGTGAAGTTCGCATGCTCAATCTGTGCTTTTCTTTTTTTTTTTTATAATTATTTTTTGGGTTTTTTCCAATTTTCTCCCCAATTTAGTCGTGGCCAATTCCTCCCCGTCGCTAGGGGGCTCCCACATTAAGGCTACTACTACCACTCAGTCGGGAGGGCGAAGACTATCACGTGTTTCCTCCGAACCGCGTGACGTCAGCCGACCGCATCTTTTCGAACTGCTTGCTCACGCACCATTAGGGGAGGAGTAACACACTCGGAGGAAAGCGCTAGCCGCTCCTACCGCGTGCGCGAGACGCCCCTGATTGGCTGTAGAACCGTAATTAATGTGGGAGTGCAAGTACCTCTCATCCCTCCCCTCTGAGAGAGCTCGGCCAATCAGCTCTCTCTATGCCTCCGGCTGTGAGAGGAAAACAGCATCACCCGGGGTTCGAACCAGCAATCTCCGGATGATAGGGCGAGCGCTTTTACCACTGCGCCACTCAGAGGCTCAATCTGTGCTTTTCTGTGAGTTTCTTTTAACTACTCTGGTTTCCTCCCACAGTATAAAGACATGCAGGGTAAGCTACAGTAATTTCCATTTCCAAATTGCCCATATTGTGTAAGTGAATGTGTTCATGTGTGCCCTATAATAGATTGACACAGCATCCAGGGTGTACCCACCTTATGACCCAAGTGACCTGGGATAGGCTCCAGGCTGCCCATGACCCTGAACAGGATAAGTGGTTTAGAAAATGAGTGTGAGTAATAATAAAAAAGATTCAGCCTGTTACTTTGTCAGATCTCTCAAAGACGAAGAAGCCTACAACAGGTTCAAAAGGTTTAAAAAAAAATTTTACAACTTTTTATGTATTCATTTAGGCTCCTCATGAGTTGGAAAATAAGTATGCAAAAAATAAATAAATAAATACTATCATTAGGCAAAAAAAGGTGGTATGTAAAAACATAGAAGCTGCAACTGATGTAAACTAACATAACTAATGACCAGAGATCATAAAGTAAAGTAGCACCAATCATGAAGCATTCCTGTGATCTGGTGAAAATGCAAAAAGTATAAAAGAAAAAAGGTATGTAGGATGAGAAACGAATCCAAAACACAAGCAACAAATTAATGCTAATTAACCATTTTCTCCAATTATATAGCTAGGAGAAGGGCTATGACGTGGTGTCTGCAATACTGTTTTGTCTCACTCTCATCGCAACTTCATACCACCCCGGGAGTGAGAGAATCATCTCAGACACGGCTTCCGTCAAAAATGCATTACGCATATTTTTGGCTTCTTGGCTGTTTCATCCGGCACACCTGGTGGAATCATAATGATTTCCAGGAGTGGTTAGAGATTACCTCCAGCAACCTGGTCGCTGCAGGAACGTGAGCAGGAATAGCTGCACCTGGTGAACATAGGGGGTTGGGCTAACACATGGTATGTTGCTACTGTAGCAACACTCTTATTAGCTTGTTTACTTCAAAGATAATGGTGGTAGAAACATCAATCCTTTTTAGATATTTTCAAAGCTACAGCCACTCAATACTTACAACCAATGAAGAAATGATTTTCCTTTCCTCATGCTAAGCAGCCTCATGGTCTACTGGTTATGTTTCATATACTGCAAGGAAATATTTTGGGGATGTTGTCAACGTTGAAAACAAGTGAAAGTAATGGGAGTAATTTTTTGAGCTATGTTAAACTTTAATTTCCTTGTCTATATACAGTAGTTCTTGTTTATCGATGTATTCTTTGTCTTTTCTTAACCTTTTAATAATCCATACTTAATAACTCAAGTGTGTAAATTAACATTGTGTGTGGGTTGTTGAATAGAGCCTTTTGATGCATCTTTAATAGGTGTTGGAGTTGGCGAACATCCAAATAATCATTAAAGAATACTTTCTGCAGTATGAACAGTACAGTACATTCAATACATTTCAGGTTAGAAGAAAGATTTTTCTTTTCTACGCTATTTTTCTTTTAAACTCTTGGAGTTTGTGAACACCTGACTATAACACGCATATACGCTTTCCGTAGATCCCATTCCAGATTTAGTCCCATCTCTGCTATTATAATAACCTCCACTCTTCTGGGAAGGCTTATCATTACATTTTCGAGCAATTTGTGCTCATTCAGCTACAAGAGCATTTATGAGGTCTGGCATTAATGTTGGTCAAGAAAGCCTGGGGTGTAGTCAGGGCACTGTGCCAGACACTCTAGCTTTTCCACTCAAAGCTTTGTAAGCTGTATGCTTTGTGCACAGGGGCATTGTCCTTCCTGTACAGTTTCGGGTCTATTAGTTCCAGTGAGGGGTAATTGTAATGCCTCAGCATACAAAGACATTGTATACAGTTGTGTGCTTCCAATTTTGTATTATAAGTACAAGTATAAATAAGTATTTGGCAGTGGGAGTAAGAATTTTTTTCACTAGGCCTATTTGAAATTCCTGAAAAGGTAAAGTCTTCTCTGGTACTGTTGTCTGTTAGGAAGATTGTTCGGTAAGTGGACATGCTGATATTCAGTAGAAATATTTACAACAGTTAGCCATAACATTTAAAGCATTGTCTAACATTGTGTTAGTCCACACTGTGCCACCATAACAGTTCTGACTCATCATGGCATAGAATCACAAAGCCTCCAGCATTAAGATCTCAGCAGCAGATCCTTTATATCCTGTAAGCTACAAGGTTGGGGCCTCTTGGATCGGACTTGTTTGTCCAGAGCATCGCAGAGATTTTCGATCAGTTGTCCAGAACACTGGATAATTTGGAGGCCAAGGCAACACCTTGAATTCTTTGACACATTCCTCAAACCATGCCTGTTTGTAGAGTGGTGGGGTGCAAAATCGTACTAAAAGAGGACCTTGAAAAAGTGGACTTGGTCTACGAAAATGGTTTAGGTATTGTGTCAAAGTAAAATCCCCATGAATGTTTGGACCTACAATTAGCAAGCAGAACATTGCCCAGAGAATCAAACTACCCACAATTAAAGCACTGTCTAACAATCTTCTCATAGTGCATCTTGGTGCCATCTCTGTCTTGGACCAGGCGCCCTTCATCAGTCAAGGCCACCTTCTTCCATTGCTCCATGGTCCAGTTCTGATGCCACTTTAGGAGTTTCTGTGGTGCACATGGGTCAGCATGAGTGCTCTCCAGCTAGACAGTAAGATATGCTTCTATCAGAGCCAGCATCAACCATTTCAGCAATTTTGTACAGTCGCTCTCCTGGGAACAGACCAGACAGGCTAGCCTTCACTCCCCATGCTCATTAATGAGCCTTGAGTGCCCATGACCCTGTCACTGATAGTTTTCCTTGGGCCATTTCATTAGGACAACTGCGCACTGAGAACAAACCATAAGCAATACTCTTTTTATTTTTTAGAAATGCTCAAACCCAGTCGTCTAGCCATTGGAAGTCGTCTCTTCTCAACACACCAATTTGCGAACAGACAGTTAAACGTGTTGCCTAATATACCCCACTCCTTGACAGGTGCCATTGTAAAAAGATAATGTTATTCACTACACCTGTCACTAGATTTAATGATCTGGTTGATCAGTGTGTATTACTTTTTAATGTAATATATAATTGCCTCATTGTTAATGAGCTGCAAGTGTGATTTGAATATTCATCCTAAGCACTGGCAAGTTTCGGCAATGTTATAAAAGCTTATAAACGTTTTGTTTTGTCAGAGCTGGTATGCATGCATCCCTCTCTCTTTCTCCTTCTATGTCATTGCTAAAGGCTCTATGGCATTCGCACTCTCTCTCTTTATTTTTTTCTCGCTCTCCCTTTCTCACTCAACCTGATGCCTGTGTACTTTCTTTAATTTTTTTTGCTTTCTTCCCTCCAGCTCATCTCTCTGGACCCATAGGTTAATTGTGCTCAGGTTCCTCATGTCTTATTGATTAGTAAATAGTTGAGGGTTTCAAGCTAATCTTCATCGACAGCAGCAGTATCCTGCAGCTCCATTATCAGACAAAACTGCAGGGTTCTTCAATCCATGGGAAAGGGCATCTCCCTCGGCATCCAAACAAACACACCGACATGGGTTCTATGCCCAGACTTTAGGTCAGTGCTATAGGCCAGGCTTCTTTATGGCGCAGGAGCCAGAATAACCAGCTGTGGGAAATGTCATTCCTCTTCTCGTAAAGATTATAAATCTCAAAGAGATCATATTCAGTGAGTGACAGGCCTGTCATTCCACATTTGTGGACATGAGCACACACATGGTCAATAAAACACAGTCTTGCCCTGAACAGAAAAATAAATAATATTCTAGCTTTGTCTTTAAAACATGGTTGTCACCAGGAGCTGTTAGAAAATTAAATATGAGGATTCATGCTGTTTTAAGAATATAATAAACAACAGAATGATATGATGTGGGCTGACAAGAAGTGGAGTTACTTGTATACCCCCCAAAGGTGTTTATTTTTCAGTAACAGTACAACCCCAAATTTATATATACTGTATATTGCCATTGACTACAATTCACTAACATATTATCTTTTACCCATAAAACAAATTAGTTCCTGCTATTACTCGCATTACTGCAGTGATAAACTCTCTTCCCCCATTCTCTTTTTTCTTTTGTTATTGAAGGAGTTACAGCTGGTCATGAACAAAAACATGTAACATTGTCCAAGTTTTTGTCGCTCTGAAACTTACCGGCACTGGAGACTCCTTCCATTATTATAAACTAAACTGAAAGCACTTGAATGAAATGTCACCATATCAACAATCAAAGATTTCCTTTATGAAATACAAACACCTTTTAAAGAACTGGTTGTTATGTAGACCATCCACAACACATACCGTGACGCATTGATATAACAAGTACTGTAACTTGTAATAAGTTTTGCACTAACAAAATAATTTGTGATTTGAGTTACAGTAGGCAATGCTGTCAGCTGGAATAGAAGGTTAATCAATAACTTCTGACCAAGCGGTATTGTGAAATCAATAGCGCTGTGTTATAAGAGTCAATGTGAATCGCTTTGACAAACGTTCTCCATCTTCTGATGCTGATAAAGTAAAAGGAATCTTGCAGTAAATAAATAAAAAAGCCATTTATCTTGTTTAGGCTGGAAGTGCCTGAAAAGAAGCGATCCATCATATGCACACAGAAAGACATCCCCATTTATACACATACCCTACTATGTAAATATCAGTCAGATTAATAGACCATTTACATGTCCTTTTCTATAAGAAAGAGTCACAATCTACTATTCCTGGAACTGCTTGACACATCGGGTATTATAGTTGTGTACTTGTCAGTGGACACTATTTTTGCTGGAAATCTACTGTATATGATCTCCACCCCCTGAATCCATCATCAACTCTGTCAGAATACAATGTAAAAGAATACTTTCCTCCGAATATTTTGCTGAAAATCTTTCTTTCTCCGGAATTTAGAGAATGGGATGATCATGAAAAAATTGTAATAAAATCACAATTAAAATTAAAGTTAAATGTGACATGCTTATGCACCTAGGGGGCTTCAGAGGCTAGACAGGAGTAGAGGTGGTGGCATATCAGAATCTGTCTGAATTCATCAAATGAGGCACAATCTTCAGTCAAACTTGCTATATTAAGACGGTTAATCGGTGCAGGAAATGAAGTAGCTTTATGACAGGTTCACTGAAAATGATTAAAATAACTGATTAGTCATAAAGGAAATGACATGATCTTTCCTTCTCTGATATAAACCCTCAGTACCTAATCAGCTATCAACTTGATATTGGAATGCTCAGGTTGGGGTTTGAGCATTGGCTGGGAATCAACCCTGGGCCTTCTGCATGGCCTACCACTGAGCCACCAAGTCCATCTTATGTCAGACTGTATAATTTTCCCCATAACAGCTTGAAGCCAATACGGTGTGATTAAACAAACTAACAGAGGTGTTCTTTTGACATCTGGGGAGGTTCAATAAGTGAAAATCATAAAAATAACTTTTTAGGGCAATTACTATGCAAAACAATGTAATTTGACCTGTATGAACTAATCCGTATAAAATATGGGTTACATTAGCCAACTCCATCCCTTCCCCTTGCTAGACCTCTAAGGCATTACAGTCTCTCTCCCTTGTAGATATTATTGCACAAGTCAGCAGTTTTGAAAGGAATATGTAGTTAATTCAGGATCTTCTTCACATTAATGGCAGTTGTGGCAGAATGGTCTTACAAGAGGAACTCTTCCTGATAACACTATTTTATTTCTCACCATTACAGTCTCATTCTGTTCCTGCTCAAGCCGACCCAGTAACTCTTCCTGTCTTCCTTAAATCTACGTACATTCCAACAACAGTTCCTCATATCTTGGCAGTGCTTCACAAATACTGTATCTCAGCCAGTAATCAGGAAAAGGTATCCTACCAATTACTGTAAATATTAAATAAATTCTGGTTTTGGGGAAAGTGGAGGACGAGTTGAATGTTCCTCCTAAAAAAAGTCTGCAATATTAGTTTTCCACAAAATTGCTGGTTTGAACTTGGCTCATTTTACTGGAATATGAGCACAGTGGTTGAGTAGTAATGCTGATTTAGTGACCAGCTCCATCTCAAACAAGTGCACAGAAATGCATGAAAGCATAGTTTTTAACCACTGTGAGCATGACAGCCCAGGAGGTGGTGAACATCCCTCAGTGTGATGAACATCAATGTGGCTCAATGTGGCCTTAACTTCTAAAATAAAATAATAAACTCTAGGATGTATGTGAGCTTGACCAACTGCTATACAGTACTTTAATATGTGGCCAATAAAAACACCATCTTTGTTGTTTGTACAGCTGCAGCAGAATCAGGAGTAAAACACTGCAGATATCTCTTTGCCATGATGTAATAATAAAATTAAGCAATATGACAAAAACATCATGAAAATAAATAAATAAATGGCCTGGTCAACAGCCATGATAAACATATAAACCTGAGGATAACTACTCATTAAAAACTGCAAGAGTGAAAGTAAAACTTTTTTTCCACCCTTAGTCTTCTTTCGAGTGAAAAACAGACAGATAAAATACCACAACACCTCAACACCACTAAAAACATACATACAGAGATTACTCTCTACCTCGCCTACACCTTTACCTCAGGTTTTGTGTAAATAAGTCATCTTTTCTTGAAACACTCTTACCAGGAATAAAGCTCCAGTTCCAGGGGCAAACTAGTAGGATCTGATACCTTGATAGACACTTTTTAAAACTATAAATGTATTTTAAACAGCACCGTCCAATTTCATAAACTAAAATCATTTGTCTGCTTGGAATTAGTTTAATGTTAACTAACTAAAGTATGTATGTTTGGCAGTTTGTGCTATTGCTAATCATTGCTAGCTTATTTGAATTAGCAATACATATGCTAAGTGGCATCCACTTTTTCTTTTAAAAGTAGAAAATAATTTTTATATATGATAACAGAGCAAAATCCGATTTCATAAGTTAGCCTTTTTTTGCCTAGTTTTTTTGGTAGTTGGAAGGAATGATAAAATTTAAATTTTATAATAAATAAATAAATAAATGATCAGTTAGCTAGCTTGTCTGATAAGGTTGTAAGGTAAATCCATGTTTTTTCTAAACTAGAATGTTACAGTAATTCTGTATGGTAAGATAAGCTAAAGATATTTAGCATTCGTCTGCTTGTCAGTTAGCAGAGATACTAAAAGGTAAAACAAAAAAAAAATCCCTGTCAACAATAAAACCAGCAATAATGCTAGCTTATTTGAATTAGCAATAACTAAAACAGTTAGCAAAATCCTATTTCATAAGCTAGCCTGGTTTACCTAGGTGAAATTAGCTAACTAGACTAAGTCTGTTTGGTAGTTAGCTAAAATGGCTTATTAGCTATTTAGCACATAAATATTAATCTTGATTAACATGACCAGCGCATGACTGAATCATACAGCTTTAACCCAAGGAAAATGTATTTTAAACCTTAATAGCTTCAGCTTTAGCTTCACTAAAGTCTTCTACTTTTTTACTGAGTAATAATGTCTACAAACAGCTTCCTGCCTTCTTTGTGAGGTAAATTATAAATAATATTTGCCAACACTTCAGAAAGAGTTTATTTCTAACAGCTGAATGTTTATCTGAATCTGGAGCAATTACCGACTTCAACATATTGTTAACTGCTCAGCAGGAAAGCAAAACATCCACTCCACAAGCTTTTGCTGCTAAAATGATCAGTATATCTGTAAAAGCTTTGTTTAAAAAAAAAAAAAACGTACTGAAATACCATCATAATAAGAATCCCTTTTATGCAAGTAATAATATTTTTTTTAAAAACAGATGGGAAGTTGAAATAATTCCTGAAAGCTGAATTTACCAAGCCAGTGTTCCCCTGTAATCTTGCCAAATCCCTCTTTGTACGCAGCCCAATCCCTGTAGAAGTTTACGGAGCCGTCTTCTCTGCGCTGGAACACCTAGAGGACAGAAATATGAAAAATCAATATATAGAATTTCCTCTTGAAGATTTAAAGAATGACACTGGTATCACATAAATAGCTTAATATACTGTATGATAATAAACACTACAGTAATAATCGGTGTGTGTTAGGCAATAAGAGTGTGCTTGTCGACAGAAACATATAATATTCTGTAATCTATTTATGGCAGATTTTAACATCCCAATGAGATGCTGATTCAAATTGATTTCATACAGTTACATAAATGACATCTATTTATACAGTATTTGAATTGAGTAAAAATATTCGTGTGCAATAACAATCCAGGTCTCTTTTCTAACTGCACATGAACACTAGTGCTGTAAGGAGACAACAAACCAGATGTTATTGTAATCTAGCAATGCTTGCTTCTGTTCCTCCTTGAAAAAAAAAGAATTCTTTAGGAAATTAATAGGGTGCCAGGCCGATGCCCTGCTCTCTGACCAAGTACAGGTTTAATAGTCAAAAAATACTATAGTCAAAAGGATGGATTCCAATAGTTGTGGCCTTGCACCTCCAAGGTCGAGGGTTCAAGTTTTACTTTTGGCTCTGTTATTCCTGTGCTCTGTGGATTTTCTCTGGGCAATCTAATGTCCTTGCCCAGTCCATAGACATGCAGATTAGCATAATTGCTTTTTCCAAAGCAAGCTCCATGAAGCACACAAATGTACACTTTCAGGGTAAAGTGGAACTGCAACCCAGTAATCATTGTACAGGTCAGTGCCTGGCTTCAGTAATGCTCTTGTGGATGAATGAACAAAATCCTTATAGCCATGCTATTTATCCAGATTATTATAAAAGCATAAAGGGACTAAATCTTCAATGAGGGTTCACAAAGAACATATAGGTGTGAGGGTCAGGTGGTTGTTTTGATTTTTAGATGTAAAGTAGTGTGAAGATAGACCTAAAGAGAATTTAATGTGTAATTCAAGCAATAATTGACTCCTGATGTAATAATTGACTCCTGATTAATCAAGCAAGCAGTGGATCAATAACTGTTGAAAACGGCAACAAAGAAACCAAACCAGGCTTGTAATAGAAAATAGGATGGGTGGTGCTCGTTCATGTGCTCAGCACTGCTCCAGGGCAAAGACATGCACTCAAACACACCTATACACGCAAACACACATCAGGGAACCATATAGATTGAATTCACAATGATGTCGACACATTCTCTGGCCTGAATTAGAAATCAGAATATTGTCTCCGTGGGTGTGTTTGTCAGCGATCGACAACCTCCTACTGAAAGGAGCTGCCTGTGCTTCAGCACCAGCTCATTATGGTGGTTTAGCTGTTACTGAAGGCATGTCTGTGTGGATGTATAGCGTATAACATTCCCCAGATCTCACAGTGAGGCCTAGGAGGTGCACCTTTCAAGCATCTTGGAAAGCAGCACAGCGCTTCTCTTGAGACAGCATGCGAGGCTCCGTGCGAGGTGCTCGGGGCTGCATTTAAAATGAGTAGCTTGTGGTTCGACTCCGAATAAATCCTTACTCTCGGTCCTCCTCCAATCCACAAAGGAACCAAAGAGATTTTAATTATTCACCATAATCTCTGTAACTACTTATCGAGTCATCTTTCTGAAGCGAGAGCTATAAATCTTCATTGCACCCCGAGAACAAACCTATTAAAACACAGCAAAAAATTCCTGTGTTTTAATAAATATTTCATAAGCATTGATAAGACTATTCCTATCAGGGAAGCATGGACTGGCTTTAATTTAAAAAGCAATAATTTAAAAACAGAAAGCCTTGCCTGAGCACTGCAGCGTTACAGGTGATTGACTGTGAATGAAAAGTAGCTTTGGGCAATGTCTCCATAGCAAACCTGCTGACTGTACTGTCTCATACAGTATACTGAGTGAATAGAAGAGAAAAAAAATGCACACACATGTTATAATAGTATTAGATGGAGTGGGATCCCTGAATTTCTCTTCACATCCACCATGAATCTGCTTTAGCCTTCACACTGTGTGTCCACAAAGCAATTTCTCTCCATATAACGAATGTCCACTGGCAGCAGAGCACACAATAGCTGACACCAGTCTTTCAGCGCAGATGAGCTTCAGCAGCAGATTACACTGCTTTGCCATGTACGCCAGAGCCCTTTTGTCTAAAGGCTTTAACACGGACAGATGATGTTGCTAAATTACAAAAAAAAAAAATGTAATGTCTGCAATCTAGTCTGAGTGCATAATTGCATTTACAGATATACAATAGCAATCTCCAGCTCTGTGTCTAGCTCCACATGACTATTGTTGTTTTAGTTCTAATGTTTGTTAAGCAGCATTAATTAAACAGATGAGTAGTCGTCACTTAAATGAGTCCATCACAGGAAAGTATGATCTTAAACATGTAATATTAAATATGATAAAACCCAGAGTTCCGTAAATAATTTTGCGTTATTAATAATACTCGCGAATAATCATCGCACAGCCAAAAAAAAAATTTTTTATAAAACACACATATACAGTACCAGTCAAAAGTTTGGATTTATTTTAGAACAATACTGATATAAAAAAAAAAATGATAAAAAATATGGTATTAGACAATTAATAAACAACAATAACACTCAGTTGTTTTTCATTTTATCACGCAAAGGTCAGGTGTTCTGGAACTGTTCTTCGAAAACAGCATTGTCACATGCGTGTGCAAAATCCATTGAACACGAAAAAATCAAGCACCATAATGAGACTGGCTCTCATGAGGACCTTCCCAGAAAAGTAAGACCAGAACTTACCTCTGCTGCAGAGAAGAAGTTCATTTAGAGTCACCAGCCTCAGAAAACAGCACCTCAGATTAGAGCCACTATGGAGACTTAGCAGACACGTCTCAATATCAACTGTTTAAAGGAAATTATTTCATTGTTTTACAATGTAGAAAGAAATAAAAATCAGGTAGAACATGTTAGAAGGTGTGTCCAAACTTTTGGCCGGTAGTGTAACATATTTGCTTATATACTGTACATTAAGTATACTGTAAGGTACATGGATTTGCTTGATTTATATGAAACAACAATAGACAACATAACTGTGTTACTTAATGTCCTCTTATTAAACCTTTTTGCCATCTTTTTCAAACTCGGTCCCTGTTCACGACCACTTCCGAATGAATGCAAATAATACTGGACTATGAATACTTTCCCCCCGCTCCAGTCGAGAGACACATTTCTAACAACAACTGCACAACACAGCTTCCTTTTCACTACTGGGGACACGTGTGCAAACTCGAACCCCGAACCTGGGGATGCAAAGTCTACACCACGGTACCGCCAGCACTAGAAACTATGGAATTTAATATGTTAGTTCCTATTACTAGAATTAGATCGAGGGAGTGGTAGGCAAAGTACACACAATTCCCGCATTTGATTAAAAGTACTGTAGAGATACCACAAGTTAAATATTATGCAAGTGAAAGTAGAAAGTCCTCCATTTACATTTCTACTGAAGTAAAAAGTACTTAACTACTTAGGCACTTAATCTCTCTCTCTATTTCTCTCTCTCTCTCTCTCTCTCTCTGATTAAACATTTCACAGAGGCAAGGCAAATCACGTAGGTACACATAATAGTCAGCTGGTGGTTATATTCCAGCTTCAAATACTACGCACAACTGTGGAACAGTATGTAACACAGTGCCATTGTAGTGAAGTAAAATGAACAGATATTTAAAAATGAAACGTATCCACTAATAAAACTACTCAAGATAAGTACCCATATAAAATCTTAAATATTAATATTCAATACTTAAGTACAGTAATGAAATAAATGTACTTAGTTAACTTCTAGAGTGACATTTGTTTCAGCACAAAATAGGCAATATAATGAACTCAATTTTATTTCATTTTTTACCTAACTATACACATGTGAGTGAGCAAAAACTTTGGAAAAGATCATATAGGCAAGAAATAGAACAGATTTATGACCATATAATAATAATAATAAGATGAAGAAGAATGCATACATTAACTGTGCAGTCTAAAATAAAGTGACACGTGATGAAAACCCTCTGTGTCAACAAACATACATTTTATGTCAAAGATACTGTATAATATATAATAGTATGCACATTTTGTGAGTTCCACATTTTTGCATCGTCATTCTAATAGTAGTAAAAATTTATTTTTTTCTTAAAAAGTAATGATAAGTTTAATTCCACATATCAGAAAACCCAAATGCACAGTTTACTTTATGTGCGGGAAACACTGCTTTGGGGAAACAAAAAATACGTGAGTCACACACAAGACAAATATAAACTCTGAGATTTAAAGGTAATGAGCCACAATTGAGACACCTTTGAGAAAATGCAGAAAACGCTTAAATCTCATTCAAGACTTAAAGATGGCTCATTTCTGTCTAGTAAAAAAAGAAGAGATTAACATGAGATCTCATCTTGGAGTTTCCTTAGTCAGAGCACACTGACAAAGTAAAAGTTTGTGTATAATCCTCAAACATGCATAAAGTTTCAATAATATAAGTATAAATATAATGTTTTTGTCTGCATTGCAATGTATATATAATAATAATAATATATATCTCCATACATGGTCCATTAATATATTGAAATATATTAATATAAGCACTAGTTTCCTATATATGGAAATTTTTAATTTAATATATTGCATTATATGTTACAATATATTGCCATATATTTATTTTCCGTAAGAGATAAAGGCTATTAAATTTAACCTTTACTACTAGTAAGTTTAAATGATGTTTCACTAAAAGCCGTTCATTTGTGTACGTGTGTGTGTGTGCGCGCGTGTGTGTGCGGCCTGCAGCAGAGATCTTCATTTCTTTGGGGTGTTATTGGGCAATAGTAGGTTTGGTTTCATATAACTGCCAACTGAAAACAAAAGGAGAAAAAAAAAACAAGCCCTGCTGCAAAAAATGACAGAAAAACAAAGCATGTGCTTCAGTTGTTTTCCCCAGCAGGCTGCTTTTATAGCCAGGAAGGTACAGCAGCGTGAGGATAACAATCTACTGCCCTGACAAACACTATAGCCAGTGAGCACCAAATGCAGGACGCACTCGTCAACATGTCAGTCAACCGGCCCCGCCTCCTCTGTTCGGGGGCCAAGGAGAGAGCAATAAAGGAACGAGTGTACCCACAGCCACACAGCTGGGTCCTGTCTGACTCAATAGTGCAGTTATTGTGTCCCGAACTACTGCAGGCCTCCTGTAAGACTCGGAGAAATACATGCTCTGTGACTGCAACGATCGATCCACTTTATTAAATGAGCATCACCCCAAAATCTAGCAATACTACACAGACAGGGATGTGGCAGACTGAAAAAAAAAGTATTGTTGCATTTTCTTTCCAATTTACAGCCTCTCTATATTTCCTTACACCATCCAAATTTCGCGCGTCAATTAACGACGTCATTCAGCTACGTAGACACACCTGGAAGACACACCTAGATCACAGAAAGATTTGTCTTTTCAAATGTTTGTCCCTAAGTTTGCACTGATCACACGGCAGAAGGACGACTTCTCTCGCTTCTAAAAGTGTTTAAAATTGCAGACGAGGAGACAAAATCAGTTCCAATCTAATCCTATATAATCCCTTAAATCTCAACAAGTGGCATTCTTCAGTCCAATTGATGTGTTTTTGCAGTATAAGAGGCTTTTCAATATACAGACGCACTCCTACAGCACAAGATTAAGTAAAAAGAACAAACTCTGCTATTGCACAAATTATTCTGCCTTATGAAACACATTAAAATAAAAGATGTTATAATGTCACTAATCAGTGCCACGGTAGAAATGAATGTAGTCCAGAATGCCTATTGTACCATGTGCAGCATGACAGCATCCATTTGGGCATTTAATTACGACTGCGACCATGAGTAATCAAATAATGCAGCACCAGGATAATGGAAAAAGAGGAAGAGAGAGAGGGTAAGAGCAAGCAAGCAAGCAATGATTCTGTGCTGTTGTACTTTGTAATACTTTGTTGTACTTTATAATAAAAGAACCGAGCAGGATTATTCAGGTTACATTTACAGTACTTAAGTAACTTTTTTGAAAATTAGTAGTTTTAACACACCATATTTTTTACTTGAGTAGATTTGCGAAGAAGAAACACTACTTTTACTGCGCTACATTCGGCTACGTCGTTACTTTTCTACCCATTTATTCGACACTTTAGATATTCTTTGCTTTTGCCAGAGAAATGCAGCCGGTAGATCTACCATGTGACTGTTTCACCAATCAGATGTACTGTAGCAACAATAATCACATGATTCTGTTTGACCAATCAGCCGCAAAACCAATAACCGCATGGAGTCAAATGACCACACAGAAGCAGGAGTGGGGGGAAGGTCGTCTCCAGCAGTAGTAGACAGTGAAGAAAACGTGTCGCGGTTAGTTTAGCTGTTGTATTTAATGTTGCATCTTAACATATATAATTACCAAATAAACTAGAGGCCTAAAAAAATAAAGTTTTTTACATTTGTTCTGCTGGGTAAAGTGAGACCTCTTTCTCCGATGCCCCCTTAAAGTTAGGCAGTGTCACGATCTGCTAGGTGTTGGACTGTGGGCATGAAGGTGAGGCATAGGCGCAGAGGGGATGCAGTGAAACAAATTCTTTAATAATAATAACAGAAACAAACAAACAACGGAAGTTGGCTAAAAACGTGGAGCATACTATAAAGAGAACTCAAAAACACTTAAACATACACAGACTAGGGATTACAAACACTGATACAATACAGACTGGACGAGACAAGACACACTAAACAGACTAGCGGACTAAACACTAGGGACTATGCATGTAAGGGATAAACAAACACAAGACAGGCTTGGCTAGGTCTACTAGCTGTTACGCCCATTGGCTGCTAAGCTAGCTAGTAGCCAAACAGACCAATTGCTGTCAGAGATGGACTAACCTGAGATGACCAGAAGACGTAGCTTTAGCGGTTAGCCCAATGTAGCGTGGAGGATAAACCCAAACGCGGAAAAAAGCGAGTAGGCAGGATAACCACGCGATTTAGTCTAAGGACTCTCATAAAAGCGGAGCAAGGGAAAAACACAAATTTTACCCGCGTCCTATAGATACACACACAATAGCAAAAGACAGATAAACCAACTGGTGAGTACTCACGGTTTGCTGCAACGACAACGTTAACCGACATGGGCCGAACTCAATGACTGAGCGGTAAGCCATCGTTTGTTTACCTCTTTTATACTTCCTGGTTTTGCGCCCGTCTTACTTCTGGGTCCTAGTGCTGGGCGCAGATTGAGTGTGTATGACAATTGCTAAACAGGCTAGTAGCCTGAGACCCAAGGGATGAACAGACAGGGTACACAGCAGACTAGGTATAAAACAGACTAAGAACTCTAAAGGTTAGTTGCTAAACGGGTTAGTACCTAAACAGACTAAGAGCTAATCAGACGATGAGACTAGACAGACTCGAAGACTAGCCAGACTAATAACTAAACATGCAATGCGGGTTACTTACACATGAGGGTAAACACAAAAGGCTAATTCTCCTAGAGGCTAATCCTGCTAGGAGACATAAAGACAAAGACATCTTAATATAAACAAACTTAACTTAAAGCTCCATAAACAAAAAGGCCAACTATCATCAAAACAAACTAAAACAGAACCAGATCAAACAAAACCCACATAACAGAACAGAAAAGGCGGGAACGAGATGCCGCGTGAAAACGCTATGGGAACATCATGTCATGTTGCCGGTTGTGAAGCATGTGTGTATCAAACACGCCAAATGTTTGGTTTATATAACCTCGGTCAGGTGACGTCATCTAATGAGACGCATCTGGAGGTTATAAAAGGAGTGAACTGGAAACATTCCTCAGACTGATTTGTCTGAACGGATGTCCGGTCACGTAGGCAGTGCGGCATTGGGACGCAGCATCTTGTTCCCACCTTTTCAGGGAACAGGGTTACAGCAAAGTAACCTGAGACGTTCCCTTTCAAAGGCTACACTCGATGCTGCGTGAAAACGCTATGGGAACGAGAATACCAACACCGCCGCACTGCAAGTGTTTGGACCCCAAGGTTGTGTAGCGTGTGCACACAAGGCCGAGAAGGTCTCAGAACTATGCCTGGGCCACTAATTGGGGGACCCGTGAGCCCGGAGTAGCATGAACATCCAGATTATAAATGTAAGAAATGTGTGCGGGGAGGACCAACCCTCCATGTCACACAATTGCTGCAGGGGAATACCTCTTGCTGGTGCTGAGACGATCCCTCTGGTTGGATGAGCCCTGCTTCCTAGAGGCGAAGTGAGCCCACGTGCCTCATAGGAGAGGGCAAAAGCATCTCTCACCCAGTATAGTGGCGCTCTGACTTACGCCACTGGCTGATGCAGTGGACGTAAATCTGAAGAGCACGTACTGGACAGTAAGTGAAGTTTCTCCTGCTCCGTGGTTGTAACAGGCGGAGGACAGAAGGCTTCAAAACAGTAGGGTGCATGTTGAAAATGGAACTTTCGGAAGATAGTTCAGTGAGGATGCAGTTAAGTACATCTTGAGAATACTAGGGCACAAGCCAGAGGACAAGCTTTATTTCTGCAGAAACTCCAGCACTGAAACATTTCGGCAGTGGACTGGGTCTACCTGCTTAGCACACACTTGCTGCAGGGGAATACCTCTTGCTAATGCAAAAGATGAGGCGATCCCCCTGGTTGAATGAGCCCTGATTCCTAGAGGCGAAGTGAGCCCACGCGCCTCATAGGAGAGGGCAATAGCATCTCTCACCCAGTGTCACCAACTTTCAAATACATTCCATTTGAGGGCATAAGCTCTTTGAATGTTCCAAAGCTCGAGCCGGGGATGAGATATTGTCCCTGCGCCAGAGACAGAAGATCCCACCTCATTGGAATCACCCATGGTGAGCCGTTGAAGAGGGATACTAGATCCAGAGTCAGAGAGTAACAAAGGGGACATTTGCTGATCTTGCGAGGCAAAGAGGTCCACCTCTGCTACATGAAATCTCTCCCAGATTGACTGACTACTTCGGGGTGGGGTTTCCATTCCCCATGTGTCAGGGATAGACTGGACAGTTACAACTGCTCTCACATTCATATGCCCTGGAATGTAAATTGCGCTGAGGGACACGAAGCTGGTGCACTAGCTATTTAGCGGCGCGAGCAGAGTCCGCCCTGGCGATTAATATATGAGACTTGCCATAGTGTTGTCCACCCGCACTGGGACATGGCACTCTCAACTGCTGGAGGAAGTGCTTTAGGGCCAGAAATAGAGCCATCATTTCGGGGCAATTGATGTGCCCTGTGAGAAGAAGGCCTCTCCAGCTCCCTTGGGCTGGACGGTCATCTAAGACCGCACCCCAGCCCATGAGGGAAGCGTCTGTCGTTAGCATCTGCGACGACAAGACGAGCTTACAGTAGAGTGGGACCCAGAGTCAGAAACCGGGGTCTGAACCACATACGAAGGGTACGAAGCACCTGGCGCGTGTAGAAGGCCCAAAGGTGTCACCGTGGATACAGCTGCCATGAGAGCTAAGATCTCTGAAAGTGATGGTCAATTTCTTGGTCTAGCTTGATTTCCTTGTGGGTGAGAGAGCTAGACCAAATGGAGGGACCCGATACTGGTAAGCTTCGCCCCCAAAAGCGAACCTCAGGAACCTCCTGTGTTGTGGCAATATTTCTATATGAAAGTAAGCGTCCTTCAATCGATTGTCACAAATCAATCGCTTGGTAGGATTTGAGAGCAATCACTTTAACAGTCAACATTTGAAGCTGTTATTATTTATTTTAGATAGCGGTACAGGCCGCAAATCTAAAAATCTCTTGGGAACCAAGGAATACCGGCTGTAGAAGCCTGACTCACTGTCTGGTAGGGGAACATGTTCAATGGCCCCATTCCTAGCAACTTCTGTCAGTAGATGCACACTTTCCGGTTTCATGGAAGTGGAGACCGCGCCATTGAAACGCGGAGGGTGTGCTTAGTACCCAAGGAGATATACTTGGCAGTAGCTTCCAGTTTCTCAGAAAGGGCAAAAGTCTCGGTGGCTTGGTTAACGGAGGGGGGGGGGTGGCAGATGTTCGGCATCCTGACGCATGGCAGGAAAACACTTTATTGGAGACTGGTGTTGGCGGAGCAAACACCGACCTCCTGGGGGTGTCAGGGAGAGCACTTCATTCTTAAAAGGAATTCCGCGTGCCTCTCCCCATTGGGGAGCCACCCCCATAGTCCTGGGCACATGATCACAAGGGCTTCTTGTAAAGAAGACAATATCCCAGTCTGACCTCTTTTGAGGCGGTTGTGAGACACGTTGCACCCCAATTTTTACGAGGGGGTGGGCGTCTCAAAAACACTCTCATTGTGTTTCACACCTCGCAAGAGTCAGACCCGGTCGAGACTGGGTGGCCAACAGTCCCGACTCTTGAGCACGGCGGGGAAGGAATTTCCCGAAGGCTTGTTCACATAACTTCGCCTAATGAACCTAGTGGCGACCGAGTTAACGATATCGCCAAACAGGCAAGATAGGGGCATCCAGGAGGAATGCACGATTCTTATCCTTGATGCGCCTGAGATTCATGTGCATCGCAGCCATAAAACGGCCGATAGCACGAGCCGACTGCTTTGTTGCACGCAGAGAGACGTCTGTGGCCCGGCGTAATTTAACTACGCCCGATTTTCTGAAGAGCCCCGCCAGTGCTCAAGTCTCTCAGCGTGGTAGGCCTGGAAGACCGCCATGGTGTGCAATGGAGCAGCAACCTGACCTGCTGCCTGAAAAGCTTTTCCCTCCAGGGTAGATGAAAGTCTACATAGCTTGAAGGAAGTATTAGCTTTTCAGGAAGGATGATGCCCCAGGAGAGAGTCTCTTCTATCTGGGCGTCATCATATAACTCTGAGCTTCCACATCAACTATATTTAAGTCGATGTCAGGAAAACACGGGATAATACAGCTTACTCCATGAAAGGGTTAACTCATATGGAGAGAGCTGAGAGGGGGGAGAGAGAGGATCGTGAGACTCCGCCCCCGGCCACCCGACAGAAACTGTCGTTTAATGTTTTCCAAGTGCTTTAGAGGCTATTTCCATCTCCGCGGAAGCAAGAGAGGATGTTTATACTTGCCCATTCCCAATAAGCGCAGGGCGCACTTGAGAGTGGACAGAGGGATTTCCCGATCCAACGCGGAAGTAAGAGATGGGACTTTTAAAATCCGTCTCTCACAGCTCTGTCGGGTACGGTTTTAAGTCCCCCAAAGATGCGCCGCAGCTTGAAGCTTCTCAAGGAATGCGAGGCGCGCGCAGGCACTTTAATCGAAGCAGTAAAGTGTAGAGATCGCCCTCCGATATGGATTATCACACGGAGGGACACCTCGTTTAAAACTCAGCATATCGGTGAGTTAAACACTTCTTATTTTGCTGGTTTAACACAAATACGCTCAACACAACAAGGTCAAGGTGAAGACAAAGAATCTCACTCAGTTCACTCCTTTTATAACCTCCAGATGCGTCTCATCAGATGACGTCACCTGACCGAGGTTATATAAGTCAAAAATTTGGCGTGTTTGATACACACATGCTTCACAACCGGCAACATGACAAGATGTTCCCATAGGGTTTTCACGCAGCATCGAGTGTAGCCTTTGAAAGGGAACAATATTGTTTTTAACTAGTTGAATAGTGATTAAGCCAGCTAAATATGAGAGGAAATTCTGGAATTTCTTTGCTTAAATACCCCTTCGCAAGGCGATCAGATGAAGAAAGAAAAAAAGTTAAAGAGCTTGGACCAGATCGCCCTGATCTTCTAATTAAGCAGCAGTCAAGTGATCACGGCCGAGTTTACACTCTGTGCTTTTCCAGCACTTCTTATGGCTATTTACAGCCGATTATTAAAAAATTTTTTTTTCTTTGCACCCCTCCTGCTGAGCCATTTGCAGGGCGACTGAATAAACAGTATATCTTACACAGGAAATAGTTTACACTGTTAAACATACATACACTACCGTTCAAAAGTTTGGGGTCACTTTCTAACTCCATGATTGTTCTTGATTTTTTTTTTCTTTCTACAGTACATTGTAAATGAATGCTGAAGGCATCCAAAAATGCATTAATCTCCTTTGAACAGTTGATATTGAGATGTGTCTGCTACTTATGCTCTGTAAAGACTTCATAACGCCTCTAATCTGAGGTGCTGTTAATTGGTCATTTTTCAGGCTAACTCTAAATTAACTTCTTTTGGTAGGTTTTGGTCTCGCCCTCCTGGGACGGCCTTCATGAGAGCCAGTTTCATTATGGTGCTTGATGGATTTTGCAAATGCACTTGACAATACTGTTCTTGCAAGAACTATTACAGAAAGGCTGACCTCTGTGTCTTAAAATAACAACTAACTGTTGTTGCTGTTACGTAATTACCTAATTCCATATGTGTTATTTTATAGTTTTGAAATCCCCAGTATTGTTGTAGAATGTAGAAAATAAATCACTAAACAAAAACAAAGAAATTTGCAAGTGACCCCAAACTTTTGAACGGTAGTGTATGTTACAGTACCTATAGTAGGTATTTATTTCAAAAGGTTTATAATGTGAAAAAAGGGAGATTAGGAAACTTGTATTTCTTATTCCTTAATTTGCTATTTTGTAAAGATATTACGTTTTATTCATTTATTTTATTACATTTATTTCATTTATGTTATTATTTGGAATTGTTGCAATTTGTACATTGTTTTATCATTTTGTCCGACTGCCTGACATTATGATGAAACAGTTACTCAGTACTTGAGTATCGTTTCACTGAATACTTTTTTACTTCTACTTGAGTAATATTATTTTTGAAGTACAGCTACTCTTACTTGAGTAAATTTTTTGGCTAGTCTACCCACCTATGGCTGTGCCTGAGACTTTGTTTGCATGGAACGGACCCCCAGAAAACGTCAAATCACAAACCAAAATATGTACTCATTTACATTTAGGCAGACGCTCTTATCCAGAGCAACTTACTTTTTTATTTTTAATCTCATTATACATCTGAGCAGTTGAGGGTTAAGGGCCTTGCTCAAGGGCCCAACAGTGGCAACTTGGTGGTTGTGGGATTTGAACCTGGGATCTTCCGAACTGTAGTCCAATGCCTTAACCACTGAGCTACCCCTGGCCCCTGAAATTTTTGAATACTCAAAATCTGTATTCGCAAGCCAAGTCAATCAAATAATAAGTAGGTATTGTAGCACGAAAATTTAAGTCAAAACTTTCCAAACAGCAACATTATCCAAATCACAAAGCAAACTCTATGGATCCAATTTTCGCAAGCCAAGCAAAGTGTTTGTTTGAATGTCGTATTTATTCCTTCCTATAAAAAAATGAGTAGGGAAAAGTAAAGGCGTTTATTAAGTGGATTTCAATTGCATGTTTTAAAAAATGTGCAGCGTTTTTTTTTTCTTAATGAATTCTTATTCTGTATCAGTTATTAGCAAGTTTAGTATACAGTACATCCAGGGCCATCTGTGGTAATGCAAGTACACTGTTCTGTTTTTAAATAAGTGCGTTTTCCATTTAGATTTCAAATTAGCATATATCATTTTCCTATGGGGCGTTTGCGATGAAACAAAGCCTATATGTTCCCTCAAGCTCAGCCAAATGCATCTGTGTAAAATTCGTTCAGTAGTTTTTACATGATGTGTGCACAAACATACAAAACATTCCAAAATTAGAAAATCTTCTATTACTCATCCTACGTCCTCTCAATTATTTTTTTCACAAATATCTTCAACTTTACAGTTTTATTATATGCATAAATATATATGGACAGTGGTACCTCGATTCACGAACACAGTATGAAGAAATCGGTTCATGACCAATACATTTGTCAAAAATTTTTCTCTGCTCTAAAGTCCCTGGTTTGAATCTGAGCTTGGTACTCTCTGTGCTGAATTTTCTAAAGGCTGTTTTTGGGTTCTCTGGTTTCTTCCCACCTTTCAGAAACATGCCAGTGAGGCAATGTTGCCCCCTAGGCGTGAATGAAGTGAGTATACTGTGTCCCATCCAGTATGTATTCCCAGGATGACTCAGAAACCAGCACGATCCTGACCAGGGATAAAAAAATTTCAAGATGACTGAAAAGTTATTTCATGTTAAAGTAATTGCTTTGTATATACTGTAATATTTTATTTGCCTCCCTTCAGCTTTGATCACAGCATGGTTACCAGTTTCTGTGTGGAAATTCTCCCAGAACCACTCTCTCACTGAATAGGTATATGCCATCAGGGAATAAAAAAAAAAAACCTGGTCATTCAGGTCATCAGCTGTCTTCATTGTATTGCCACATAAAGTTGCTGAGTCTAGAAATGACATATTACCTGCTTTTTACTCTCATTTTTTTATTTTTATTTTATTGGCTGGAGCTTAAAAAAGCCAATGAAATATTACCCCTACTGTGACCTCATATAAGAGGAGCCCATCCCTGGTTTGTTGCTCAGCTCTGCAGTTTTCTTGCAGGGTCGGACTCATTTACAAGTGGCTCATTTACATAGACACTGAAATGTCGAAACAAATGGTCATTAAAATACTTTTCAATACTCCTTTTTCTTATTCTACTGAATAACCCTTAAATCAGTAGTTTGAAACATATGTAATAACTGTCCAGTATGCATATGTAGCCAAAAGCTCAGTAAAGTCCAAATGTACTTGAACCAAAAAAAAAAAGGACTAGGTGGAAAAAAAAAAACTTGCCATGATGGCAAAACAATAACAAATCGCTTGGACCTTCATCACTGTACCTATTTCGGTTGCCTCTCAAACGGCTGTATGATGAACCAGACATAGAATACAAAGTTTCCTCTGCCTTCCTTAGGGGCAGTTGGTGTACCATGAAAAAAGGTGCATAGCTATTAAGACAGCGCACCACACATACACACACACACTTCAAAGAACTGGGCTTACACAGGCCACTGAGTCACCGCACACCTAATCATCTCAGGCTTTTAATCCAGAGCAGGAAACTGGAGATGCTGGCTCATTTCCCTTCACGTTATGGAGTGTGCTTATCCGGTACGTCCAATAACTCCATTCCCGACAAAAGAGCTCCCACTTTAAAGTAGCGCTCGCCGCCGCTCTTTTAATCACTGCAGCAAAACCGTACAGAGAGAGATGGAAGGAAAAAGGAAAAAAAAAAAACTTAAGAGTTATCATCACCATTATGACCCTGATTTAATTTGCTGTCCATCACTCTGCATGATTTCTAATTAGAAATGTCAGTTGGAGTGCTTTACAACATGAAAGTTCTAAGAAGAACATGGCAAAGAACAGAGGGATTAATATACCCTCAGTGCAATCTGTAAATACTTGTTAATTATGTAATATGCAGTCTGTGCAATTAGATTGAAGAGGGAAAAGCGGCCAGTTGAAATCATTGGGACCATCTGCAACCCATTAGTAATTAAACACCCTGCTAATGTGATTCAGATTGAATCCTGACAATGGACTTTCACAGCTCTTCCTACAGTACCAGCGAACTGTGGAAATCCAGTCGAGGTTATCGAGGATTATCCAGATAACATCTGAGGTTGACATCTACAAATACCAGCAGTGTCTGTTTTTTTGTTTGTTTGTTTGTTTGTTTTTACACAACACTTAACACTCTGCACCTACATTTGTTACATAAATGGGCATTAAGGTTATTTGGAAGACAAATTGCGTAGGAACTAACATATACAGTAGCAGCTAGACTTCAACTCGAGCCTTGTGGCACTTTTTTGTCGTCTTTATTAGCACACACCTGCACAGTCCATGTTTTTTCTTTAAGATAGGGAGTGTGTTCTATAATGCAACCATGGGGGGGGCGCAATCCAGTGTCTTCTTGTGCCAGTCCCAAGTCTGGATAAATGCAGAGGGTTGTGTCAGGAAGGGCATCCGACGTAAAACATTTGCCAAATCAATGATGCGAATCAGAAATATCATTTCCATACCGGATCGGTCGTGGCCCGGGTTAACAACGACCGCCACTGGTGCTGTTGACCTACAGGGTGCCGGTGGAAATTGGGCTACTGTTGGTCGAAGAAGGAGAGGAGGAAGGCGTGTTCGAAAGCAGAGAGAGAAGAGGAAAGGCAAGAGTTTAGGAGTGAAAGTAGGGACCTTGAATGTTGGGACCATGACAGGGAAGGCAAGAGAGTTGGTTGATATGATGCAGAGAAGGAAGGTGGATATACTGTGTGTCCAGGAGACCAGGTGGAAAGGTAGCAAAGCTAGAAGCTTAGGATCAGGGTTCAAGTTGTTTTACCATGGTGTGGATAGGAAAAGAAATGGAGTAGGAGTTATCCTGAAAGAGGAGTTTGTTAGGAATGTTCTAGAGGTGAAGAGAGTATCAGATAGGGTGATGAGTCCGAAGCTGGAAATTGATGGTGAGATGTTCAATGTTGTTAGTGGTTATGCTCCACAGGTAGGATGTGTGTTAGAAAAGAAGGAGAAATTCTGGAGTGAGTTAGATGAAGTGATGCAGAGCATCCCCAGATATGAGAGAGTTGTGATTGGTGCAGACTTCAATGGACATGTTGGGGAAGGGAACAGAGGGGATGAAAATGTGATGGGCAGGTTTGGTCTTCAGGACAGGAATGTAGAAGGACAGATGGTGGTGGACTTTGCAAAGAGGATGGAAATGGCAGTTGTAAATACTTTCTTCCAGAAGAGGCAGGAACATAGGGTGACATATACAAGAGCGGAGGCAGAAGCACTCAGGTGGACTACATCTTGTGTCGACGTTGTAATCTGAAAGAGATCAGTGACTGCAAGGTGTTGGTAGGGGAGAGTGTAGCCAGAGAACACAGAATGGTGGTGTGTAAAATAACCCTGGTGGTGAGGAAGGTGAAGAGGACAAAGGCAGAGCAGAGGACAAAGTGGTGGAAGCTGAGAAAGGAAGAATGTTGTGTAGTCTTTAGGGAGGAGTTGAGACAAGCTATGGGTGGTCAGGAGATGCTTTCAGTTGACTGGACAACTACAGCCAATGTGATCAGGGAGACAGGTAAGAGGGTACTTGGTGTATCATCAGGTAAGGGAAAAGGGGACAAGGAGACTTGGTGGTGGAATGAGGAAGTCCAGGAGTGCATACAGGGAAAGAGGCTAGCTACAGTAGGAAGAAGTGGGACTCTGAGAGGACTGAAGAGAGTAGACAGGAGTACAGGGAGATGCACCGTAAGGTGAAGGTAGAAGTGGCAAAGGCCAAACAAAGAGCATATGAGGACTTGTATGCTAGACTGGACAGTAAGGAGGGAGAGGTGGATCTGTACAGGTTGGCGAGGCAAAGAGATAGAGATAGGAAGGATGTGCAGCAGGTTAGAGTCATTAAAGATAGAGATGGAAATGTACTGACAGATGCCAGGAGGGTGATGGGAAGATGGAAGGAGTACTTTGAGGAGTTGATGAATGAGGAAAACGAAAGAGAACAAAGAGTAGAAGAGGTGACTGTTGTGGAGCAGGAAGTAGCAAATATTAGTAAAAGTAAGGTGAGAAGGGCGTTGAAGAGGATGAAGAGTGGAAAGGCTGTTGGTCCTGATGACATACCTGTGGAGGTATGGAAGTGCTTAGGAGAGGTGGCAGTAGAGTTTCTGACTAGTTTGTTTAACAAGATCTTGGAGAATGAGAGGATTCCAGAAGAATGGAGGAGAAGTGTATTGGTGCCGATTTTTAAGAACAAGGGAGATGTGCAGAGCTGTGGCAATTACAGAGGTATAAAGCTAATGAGCCATACAATGAAGCTGTGGGAAAGAGTAGTGGAAGTTAGGTTAAGGGCAGAGGTGAGAATTTGTGAGCAGCAATATGGTTTTATGCCTAGAAAGAGTACATCAGATGCAGTATTTGGTTTGAGGATGCTGGTGGAGAAGTACAGAGAAGGTAATAACGAGTTGCATTGTGTCTTTGTAGATTTAGAGAAAGCGTACGACAGGGTGCCGAGAGAGGAGCTGTGGTGTTGTATGAGGAAGTCTGGAGTGGCAGAGAAGTATGTTAGAGTGGTGCAGGACATGTATGAGAGCTGTAAGACAGTGGTAAGATGTGCTGTAGGTGTGACAGAAGAGTTCAAGGTGGAGGTGGGTCTGCATCAAGGATCGGCTCTAAGCCCCTTATTGTTTGCTCTAGTGATGGACAGGATGACAGATGAAGTTAGACAGGAGTCTCCATGGACTATGATGTTTGCAGATGACATTGTGCTTTGTAGCGAGAGCAGGGAACAGGTGGAGGAAAATTTGGAGAGGTGGAGGTACGCTCTGGAAAGCAGAGGAATGAAGGTTAGCCGCAGCAAGACGGAATACATGTGTGTGAATGAGAGGGACCCAAGAGGAACAGTGAGGCTACAGGGAGCAGAGGTAAAGAAGGTGCAGGATTTTAAGTACTTAGGGTCAACGGTCGAGAGCAACGGAGAGTGTTCAAAGGAAGTGAAGAGACAAGTACAGGCAGGTTGGAATGGGTGGAGAAAAGTGTCAGGTGTGTTGTGCGATAAAAGAGTATCAGCGAGAATGAAAGGAAAGGTGTACAGGACAGTGGTGAGACCAGCGATGCTCTACGGCTTAGAGACAGTGGCACTGAAGAAAAGACAGGAGGCAGAGCTAGAGGTAGCAGAGCTGAAGATGTTGAGGTTCTCTTTGGGAGTGACAAGGATGGATAGGATCAAGAATGAGTTCATCAGAGGGACAACCCATGTTAGATGTTTTGGAGATAAAGTCAGAGAGGCCAGATTGAGGTGGTTTGGACATGTTCAGAGGAGAGATGGTGAATATATCGGTAGAAGGATGCTGAGGTTGGAACTGCCAGGCAGGAGGTCTAGAGGAAGACCAAAGAGGAGATGTATGGATGCAGTGAGAGAGGACATGAAGTTAGTTGGTGTGAGAGAAGAGGATGCAGAGGATAGGGTTAGATGGAGGCAGATGATTCGCTGTGGCGACCCCTGAAAGGGAACAGCCGAAAGACAAAGAAGAAGAAGGGAGTGTGTTCTATGTTAAGCAGCTATACCATTCTCAGTATGAAGGTTGCATGGCCTTGCTGAGCACTTAAGCTAACATAAACACAGCTCTTTTTCTTTATGTATGATTACCAGAATTTTAAGTAATATTCACATGGTGTATGATGAATACAACAGCCCTGTACTCATTTTTTAAATATTTCATAGAAGATGGATGAGATGTGGTTTGTATGTATTCGTACCGTATATTCGATCGATTTGATTCAATAGCATTAAAAGTTTAAAACTGATTTATTGCAAGCAGCTATTTTTTACATGTTTAAAAAAAAATTTAAATTCTAAAAGTATTTAATAAAAACTGAAATGTGTTGTTAAATGTGTAAATGTCATGCATCATACATAATGCTTTTTTTCTGTGGTATATTTTTAAGGAATTTTAAACCGTTTAACATTAATAATAATCAATCGATTCTGAATCAAAACCTGATTCACTCAATTGACTCAACCAACAAAATATTGATTAAACTACATCATCACGGCTCTAGCGGACACCTGATCATGACACCCATACAGGATGTGGATACAATTCTAGATTTTATATTTTTAAGTCAGGTGTGTGCAATTATTTAAGAATGAATACATGAAGAATCCATCAATGCACATGTCACTAAATTTCTGAAAATTGTTGTAGTATAAAATTAACTGAACCAAATAGGGAAATATTCACAAAATATCTGTCAGGATGAACTAACCTCGGTGACCAGAAGACGCAGCTTTAGCGGTTAGCCCAATGTAGCGTGGATGGTAAACCCAAACGCGGATGTAAGCGAGTAGGCAGGATAACCACGCGATTTATTATAAGGACTCTCACGAAAGAGGAGCAAGGGAAAAACACAAATTTAACCCGCGTCCTATAACTACACACACAATATAAGGAAGCAGAACCAAAGATAGTGAGTACTCACGGTTTAGCAGACAGACAGCCGGAACCGACATGGGCCGAAACTCAATGACTGAGCGGTAAGCTAACGTTTGTTTACCTTTTTTATACTTCCTGGTTTGGCGCCCGCCTTACTTCCGGGTCCTAGTGCCGGGCGCAGATTGAGTGTGCATGACAGTACCCCCCTGTCCAGGACTGGCTCCTGACGGTCCTGGGGTGGAGGATACCCTACGACGGTAGTCTCGAATCAGTTCGGGGTCGAGAATGAACCGGGCCGGGATCCAAGACCGCTCCTCAGGGCCGTAGCCCTCCCAGTCAACCAGGTACTGAGTACCTCTGCCCCGAGGGCGCGAGTCGAGGATTCGGCGTACGGTGTAGGCGAGACCGCCGTCGATGATCCGGGGAGGAGGAGCTGGGGGGGTGGGTGGAATCATGGGTGATGTGATGAAGGGTTTGAGTTGAGAGGTGTGGAATATGGGGTGAATCCGGAGCGCCGCAGGCAGCTGGAGCCGGTAGGTGACAGGGTTTACTCGTAGTGTGATGCGGTATGGTCCGATGAAGCGAGGTGAAAGTTTTCGAGATTCCGTGTGCAGATGTAGGTTCTTTGTGGATAGCCATACCTTATCACCTACGTTGTACAATCGTCCCGGAGGGTGTCGACGGCGGTGCTGAGTGATGTAACGGTTATTGGCTCTCTGGATGGCAAGGTTGGCTTGGTTCCAGACCCGTCGACACCTACGGACCAACTGTTGGGCCGACGGTACATCAACCTCCGGTTCTTGATGGGTGAACATCGGAGGTTGGAAACCGTAGCACACCTCAAATGGGCTTAAGTTGGTGGCAGATGAAACGTGGAGGTTGTGAGACAGTTCTGCCCAGATGAGGTAGCGGGCCCAGGAGCGCTGGCGATCAGCAACAAAACATCTTAGGTAACGCTCCAGTTGTTGGTTGGTCCGTTCCGTCTGACCATTAGTCTGGGGATGGTATCCAGATGACAGACTGCTGGTGGAGTTGATCAGACGGCAGAAGGCCTTCCAGAACCGGGCGGTGAACTGGGGCCCTCTGTCCGAGACGATGTCCTTGGGGAACCCATGCAGGCGGACTACGTGTTCCATTATCAGCTCAGCGGTGGTTTTAGCTGATGGGAGTCCGGTGAGGGCCACCAAGTGCACTGCCTTGGAGAACCGATCAACGATGGTGAGGATGGTGTTTTTTCCCTCGGAAACCGGCAGGCCCGTGATGAAATCCAGGGCGATGTGCATCCAGGGCCGTCGAGGAACTGGAAGTGGTTGGAGCTCTCCCGGAGATGGTTGATTTGTATCTTTGGCCCTGGCGCACACCGGGCACGCCTGAACGAACTCCGTGACCTCTCTTCTCATGGTGGGCCACCAGAACGCCCGTTCGACGAAGGACAGGGTTCTTCGGGCTCCCTGGTGTCCGGCGACGGTGGAAGAGTGACCCCACTGGAGAACTTCTGGTCTTAGTCCTTGGGGTACATAAAGTCGTCCAGGCGGCACGCCTGCCGGTTCGGTCTCCGCAGCCTGTGCCTGGCGGACCCTCGTCTCCAAGTCCCATTGAAGGGGTGCAATGATCCGTGAGGAGGTGATGACAGGCACGGGTTCCGCCCGGGGAAGGTCCTCATCGTGCTGTCTAGACAGTGCGTCGGCCTTGGTGTTCTTGGACCCCGGGCGGTATGACAGATGGAAGTCATATTGTTCGAAGAACAGTGCCCACCGTGCCTGTCGTGGGTTGAGCTGTTTGAGGTTCCTGATGGTGATGAGGTTCTGGTGGTCGGTCCAGACGATGAACGGCTCACTGGCGCCCTGGAGCCAGTGACGCCATTCCTCCAAGGCCCACTTTATGCCCAGCAGTTCGCGGTCCCCTACTCCGTATCGCTGCTGAGTGGGATTAAATTTCTTGGAGAAGAAACCACACGGGTGCAGCTTCTGGTCTGTACCTCGCTGGGAGAGAACCGCGCCGGCGCCCACATCCGACGCGTCCACCTCCACAACGAAAGGTTTGTTGGCATCGGGGTGGAGGAGGATGGGTGCGGTGGTGAAGCGATGACACAATTCTTGGAAGGCGGAGTTGGCGGCAGGGGTGAGTCGAAAAGGGTGGTGTGAGGGCCTGGTCAATGTGGTTAGTGGTGCTGCAACTGTACTGTAGCCCCGGATAAAGCGACGATAGAAATTCGCAAACCCAAGAAACCGTTGAAGCTGTTTGAGTGTCCTGGGTAGGGGCCAGTGACGTACGGCTTCGAGCTTCTGTGGGTCCATGGCCACACCCTGGGGCGAGATGACAAAACCCAGGAACGTGGTGGAGTGCTTGTGAAAGGCACATTTTTCCAGCTTGCAGTACAGTTGGTGAGCGAGCAATCTCTTTAGGACGGCCCGAACATGTTGGATGTGTTCTTGGAGGTTGTGGGAGTAGATGAGGATGTCATCCAAGTAGACGAACACCCATCGGCCCAGCATATCCCTGAGGACGTCATTGATGAACTGTTGGAAGGCCGAGGGTGCGTTACAGAGTCCAAAAGGAATGACCAGGCTCTCGTAGTGTCCGGTAGGCGTGATGAATGCCGTTTTCCACTCATCACCCTCTCTGATGCGCACCAAGTTGTAGGCGCTCCGGAGGTCCAACTTCGAAAATACGGCGGCACCAGAGAGGGCGTCCAGGGCTGAGTTGGTGAGCGGTAGCGGGTGTCGGTTTTTTATGGTGATCTTGTTCAGCCCCCGATAATCGACACACGGGCGAAGTTCACCCCCTTTCTTCTTAACGAAGAAGAATCCTGCGGCCGCTGGCGAGGAGGAGGGCCGGATGGTGCCATGACGAAGGGCATTGGCGACGTACTCCTCCATAGCTCGCGTCTCGGTGGTAGATAGGGAGTAAAGGTGGCCGCGGGGAGGAATGGAGCCTGGCTGAAGTTCTATCGCCAGGTCGTATGGGCGATGTGGTGGTAGGTTGGTGGCTTTCCTCTTGCAGAAGACTTCAGCCAGGTCCCTATATTCAGGTGGGATGGCGTTGGTGTCGACTTCGGGGGCCTCGGACTCCTTGGAACACGTCCCAGCCTGTGCCCGTAGGCAGAGTTCGCTGCAGGTCGGCCCCCATTGGAGGATCCGGTTTTGTGCCCAGGAGATGAGAGGGTCGTGTTGTAGCAGCCAGGGATAGCCGAGTATGATGGGAGGAGACGAGATGGGGGTGAGGTAAAAATGTAGCTGTTCCTGGTGTTGGTCGATGACGAAGGTGAGTAGTTGGGTCTGGTGAGTGATGGGGCTGGTTGAGAGGGGCCGACCGTCGACAGAAGTAATGCGAAGAGGCTGGGATAACGCCTCGACATTCACCCCCATTTCTTTGGCATAGGTGGAGTCAATAAAGTTGCCTGCGGCACCAGAATCGATAAACGCAGTACTTAAGACCCGTTTGTGGCCAAACTGGAGGGTTACCTGAACCGTGAGGCGAGAGGTGGTGGCATTGGTGATGGTGGAGAGGTGGATGGGGCCCGGTGAGTCTCTCCTCCTGCTCACCGGGTCTGCGCGTTTCCCGGGCGCAGTGGGCAGATTGCTCGGTGGTGAGCCGCCGACCCACAGTAGGCACACAAACCCTCTCGAAACCGGCGTTCTCGTTCCGCCACGGTCAGGGAGGCGCGCCCTAATTGCATGGGTTCCCCGGCTCCGGTGTTAACCACGGCAGGAGGTGGAGATCCGACATATTCAGTGGTGGCGGGAGTGAAGATGGTTGTAGGTCGAGATGGAGTGCAGACGTGGGTGGCGGTGGGCGGCAGGGTCCTCGGGGCTGGCTTCGGACGAGAGAGGCGGCGCTGGTCAATGCGGAGGGCGAGCTGGATCAGTCCCTCCAGGGTGGCTGGTAGCTCTCGTCCGACTAGTTCGTCCTTAATCCGGGAAGCCAGTCCCTCGTAAAAGGATGTCCGGAGCGCGGTATCTCCCCAAGATGTCTGTACAGCGAGGGTGCGGAATTCTGCAGTATAACGGCTCACGGACGATCCTCCCTGCCGCAGGTGGTAAAGCTTGGTGTCGGTCTCCACCTCGCCCGCAGGGTGTTCAAATGTCATCTGGAGTTGGCGGGTGAACTCATTGTAGGAATGGGCGGTGTCAGAATCTGATCGAATTACTGCCGTGGCCCACTCAGCTGCCTGCCCGGATAGCAATGAGACGAGGAGAGCAATGCGTAGCCGATCGGTGGAGTACTTGGTGGAATTGAACTCAAACACTAGATTCAGTGATGTCAAAAATACACTGCATCTCCCGTCGGTGCCATCCCACTTGTCTGGAAGCGCAAGAAATACATCAGAAGGAGGGGGGGGGGGCTGGTGCGGCGCCGCGGCCGCCGCGACGGGAGGCCGGCTAGCTGCGTCATCTACAGCCGCGCGGAGATCCGCGTTCTCCCGCCGGAGCTCCGCGACCTCGCGGCGCAAGGCCGCTACGTCTTGGAGGCCCCGGCGCAGATTAGCGATCTCTCCGGTTAGCTTATCAATGAGCGCGGCATGCCGATCTACCACGTCGCAGAGGTGCGCGTAATCCGCTGGGTTCACCGCGGAAGGCTCAGTCATTCTGTCAGGATGAACTAACCTCGGTGACCAGAAGACGCAGCTTTAGCGGTTAGCCCAATGTAGCGTGGATGGTAAACCCAAACGCGGATGTAAGCGAGTAGGCAGGATAACCACGCGATTTATTATAAGGACTCTCACGAAAGAGGAGCAAGGGAAAAACACAAATTTAACCCGCGTCCTATAACTACACACACAATATAAGGAAGCAGAACCAAAGATAGTGAGTACTCACGGTTTAGCAGACAGACAGCCGGAACCGACATGGGCCGAAACTCAATGACTGAGCGGTAAGCTAACGTTTGTTTACCTTTTTTATACTTCCTGGTTTGGCGCCCGCCTTACTTCCGGGTCCTAGTGCCGGGCGCAGATTGAGTGTGCATGACAATATCAAACTGTGGTGCAGACATTGGCGAATATGCTCGGTGTGAAATCAGCCATACTCTGAATTTTGAAACTCTTCGTCCTGTTGGTCTGCCTTGGTTTTGATTGACATCACATTTGCAAACACTGGCTCTTAATAAATGCATGGCCACTTTTGAGACATCTTTACATCATACTTATAATGCAAGGTTAATCATCTCTCAGCGGGCCACCTTTTTTTCATTATTTAAATGTTAACGATATGAAGGGCATTGTTGAACATATGTCCAACCAATGACATTTCATTCACAAGTGGAAAATACTCCTGTGCAGAAACATAATTGGATTTTCCTGTCTTCAAGTTCGATAAAAATGTTTAGAATCTATAATATAGCGCTCTACGTGTTGTTATAGTCCATCCTTTTGGGTTTATGCAAATGGCGAAAGGACTGGCAATTCGTAATGTCTTGGGATTAATGGAGCTGCTAAAAGTTGACAGCGGGAGCTGGTGTTGGATAATGAAGTTGGACAGCGGTGATGTCCTCAAGGCCTGCTGGTTTACTGAGGACAAATTCTATTTAAAAAAAACAAAAACAAAAATGAACCAAAATTCATTGTGAATCCTATGCAGATTTTATTTGCAAACGTATAAAGCGCCGACTCCTGCTGAGTTTGAAAAGAAACCCAGGGAGCTTTCAAACTCTAGGGCACTCAAACAGAATTTGTTTGCTACTTTTACTCAAGAAATGCGACACAAAGTGAACACTGTCATACTTCTGACCAAGCATTTGTGCAATTCCCTTATGGTGAATATTTCAGTAAAGGCACCTTCCCTCCAGTCATATAACCATTTGATATAAATAAAGGATCTCTTGTCCTTTTAACAAATAAAAGTCATAACATCAATAATACAATATTTTCTTGCAAATGGCATGAATTCTGTCACTCAGGCAACTGTGTGGTTTGAAAAACAAGGATGATTATAATTTTTGATGCTAGTTGACAGTTGCATCCAGGCTATAATTGGAAAAAAACAACAGAGAGAGAAACAAAGAAACAAAAGAAAAGAAATACTATGACTGTGTTCTGAGCGATCAGTGGCCAGGCTGTCTGATTAAGTATGCAGAGTTCAGTCATTTTAAAATAACCCTAAACTACAGGCTTGCTGTTCCAGCATGGAGAATATAAATAGAGCAATTCCACAAATACTTGGAGCTTCAGACCTTTAGTGGTCATGCAAAATTCAAACCAGAGAGATGGAAAAATAAAAAGAGAGTATTAATCTCTCTAGTATTAATGTTCCTTTTATCTCTCATCACCTTTTAACGTTCCTGCATAAAAATGGACCCTTTTTTCACCCTTCTGCCGAGCTGCATCTCAGAGTTTTGAGGGCCGTGAAATATTGCAATCGCTGAAGAACAGGCTGGACCCGCAGCTGGCAAGGAAAAGGCAGGAAAGTCTTCTTTAAAGGAGTTTTACCTCTCCTGTCCCTATCGAAAGATAAAACATTCCAGATATAGATAACTCAAGCGAGATTGATGCCGCTGCCACAGATTTCCTCCAAACACACAAGACTCTTGGCTGCTGCAATTTCTATCCTGACACTTTCTTGCTTTATCTTGTACTTAATCTTGCTTTATCTTCATCTTGCTTTGTTTAATCTTGTAACATCTGTAGCAGAAACAGTTTGGTTGATTGCTGTCTCTCAAAACATCTTTTGATCATAGTCAAGGCAAAATTTTTAAAACAGGAACGTTCTGTTGCTTTTTGTGGCACTATCTCAACATAATGTTTTGTTGAAAAGTACTTAGAAATGAGTCATACTGACTTTGGGCAGCTAAGATGGAACTTTTCATGTTCAATTTAAAAACACTGGAAATTTCTTTTGGCGGTACAGTGGTTTAGTGGTTTGCATGCACAAAGACCCAAGGTGGGAATCGAACCCTGGAGATACATGGGTCTTGGGTCTTTGTTCATGGAGTTTGCATGCTCAATGACCCAAGACTCCAGGGTTTGATTCCGGCCTTGGGTATTTGTGCATAGAGTTTGCATGTTCTCCATATTATTGGTAGGTTTCCTCCAGGTGCTCTAGTTTCCTCCCACAGTCCAAAGACATGCAAGTTAGGCTAATTGTCATTGCTCTATGATGGATTGGCACCCCGTCCAGGATGTACCCCACCCTTAGGGTGCTTTCACACCTATAGTTCGATTGCTTTAGTCCGCACCAGTCAGAAAAATGTTACAATGTAGTAAACAGATGTGGGTACAGTTTGCTTTCACATATGCAGAGTTCTAAACGAACCAAAATAGACCGTGAAGCCCATCGGCACCGGAAACAGACTATTTTCAGAAAATCGCACCACTTTCGATAATCATGGAGGAACAGCTTTGCTTTGCTCTCGTGGCGCTGATCCTCGCGCACTACATCGTACGGGCAAAATCATTATTTTCAGATAATTAATTTCGAACACGATTCGCGGCTGCGACTCCAAACCAGCTTTCTGGTTTATTCATCTTGCCGACGGTGCATCGCCGCCACTTCAGGGAGAAGAGACGTGTCCTCCTCCTGAATGATCATTTTGTTATTAACCGGTGTTATGCTCTAAAATGCCCCCCTTCCACGGATTGCCCCCCCTACATAATCTCTTTCAAATATTATATTAGAACATAAATTCATAGATTTATGGTTTACACATTACACGAAACGAATTTGATTATAAAATATACATGTTGTATAGGGGGGAAAATATAAATGATAAATTATATATTTTTTTCATATACAACATGTATATTTTTATATTTTATAATAAAAATCGTTTCATGTAATTTTTCATCATAAACAATAATTATTTAGTGTAATATGTGGTGAATACACGTGGTAGTTTTGTATTAAATGACAAACCCCTGTGCCATAAAATAAACATTTTGTATATAACAATTTTTATTAATGGTCTCGACGGCTTTCACGTGCCTAGGGTTAATTATAATAGTAATAGTATATTTGATAAGAATAAACCTATGAATTTATGTTCTAATATAATATTTGATAGAGATTATGTAGGGGGGGCAATCCGTGGCAGGGGGGCATTTTAGAGCCTAACACGTCCTGCAGATCCATCAGGTAATCCGTTGGCCTATCAAAACAGCCCAGCCACACATTTTTCATCTTAAATGTGAATACAGAGAGGCATAGGCTTGTTATGAAATTGTCATACAAATGGCAAGTCTTGGCATGATACACATTCAAACGTGAATTTCTTCGGCACTCCACGTTTCTCCACGGTTTGATTTCATCACGAGTCGCTTGAAAAATTTTATGGAGTCAAGAGGAAGTGAAAGGAATTTTACCCACAACCGCGTATCTCTTACAGTATACGCAAAGTGCATTAAACTATACCATTTCATCAGATTTGGTTTGGTTGCTTTCACACCAGACGAACTGTACCAAAGTAGAGATAAAGCGGTCCGAGACCACCCCTTCAGGCAGGTCTCGGATAGATTGATTTGGTGCGCACCAAAGTACCGAGATTGCATTCACATCAACACAAACGAACCGAACCGAGTGACCAAAAACGTTTGGTTCGCCCCGAATGCTGTAGGTGTGAAAGCACCCTTAGTCTCCTGGGATAGGCTCTAGGCTCCCCGTGACCCTGTATAAAAAAACAAAAAGGTTCTGGTTTATGAAACAATGGATCTGTAAATAAAAATTATACACAATTAATTCACCAAGGCACGGTGGCGTCGGGACTAGCACTGTGGCCCGTGCCGAAGGTTCGATTCCTGTCACCAAGAGTTTGCATGTTCTCCCAGGGCTTGGTAGGTTTCCTCCAGCTGCAAGAGATTGGCACCCTGTCCAGAATGTACCTTCCCCTCGTGCCCTGTGTCTCCTGGGATAGACTCCAGTCCCCTGCCCCCCGTAACCCTGTACAGGATAAGCAATATAGGACATTTCACTTTTAAAATATCTCTAGGGAAATTCCACTTTGCCCTAGAGATGTTTAATGGATCTGTAGCGTAAAGCAATATAAAGATTTTAATTATTACTTAACCCATTATTTAGCCCAAGGCCATTTCAACCTTTAAAAAAATGTATGTTGATTTTTTAAAAAACAGCCTTTTAAACTGAACTGAAGTGCAAAGTAATCAGAAGTTATAAAATGCCAGGAGGTGACTGAAAGGGAAACGCTGTGTAACCCTCATTGTTAAATGAGCTTTGAAGCTCCAACTGTCAGTGCTGTATCCCACAGTGCAGCGGGAGACTGTTAGCACAGCTCAGTGGAAGCAGCAACCTGACGCAAACACAGCATGTCACTGTGTGAAAGAATCTCCTGAAGCTTGTATCATCAAACAGTTGAAATAACTAAACTCAAAGTGAAAAAAGAAAAAAACATTTGCAACACCCTTCACATCCCATGCAAACACCTGCAATAAAAAAAACACACTTTTGCTCCAGATCTTTATGAAAGTTGATACCACTTGCTGCTCTCTAGTTTCATAAAGCTGAGAGAAGAACATTTCATTCACAGCCTACAGACACTGATAGAGATCTAGCCTAAATCAGGATCATTATGTTCTTTACCAAGCAGCATGATAAATGAAGAAAATCCTTGAGGAATGAGCTTTGCAGCTCTACAACAGATACGTTTAAAGGGAACCACTGCAGGGATGAACTGGAACACTGATTGTACCCCAGGCCACCTCAATCAACATTCATGCCTGACCTCACTAATGCTCTTGTAGCTCAATGAGCACAAATCCTCACAGTGGCACTCCAAAAACCACTGTAAAGCCTTACAGTGGAAGGTATTATAAAAGCAAAAAAGGGACTAAATCTGGGATGGGATGTTCTAAAAGCACATATGGCACTACAGCCTTGTGTGGCCCACATAATGCCTACAAACCATTGGCCATATAGTGTATTTCAACCTTTGCATGGAAGGGATTTAAAGATTATTATAAGATTGGTGGTGATCTTTAACATGTCCATTGAATCCAATCTATTAGCATCTAGTCATGTCCCCACTGCATTAAAGTTGTCATTCTGCACCCTAACTGTCAGCTGTGCTCATCATACTTGACCTGTTTGCACCATTTGACATGGTCAGCAAGAAGACTCTTCTGTCAATCCTCATGAGGTTTGATCTGTGGCATATTTTGGCAATAGTTTGCTTTTTATTTGGATGATTGGTCAAATCAAGTGACATTGGGGGGACCACTTTCCACTGGTGTCCCACAAGGGTTAATGCCCGGTCCTCTCCTGTTCTTCCTCTACAGTGGTGTGAAAAACTATTTGCCCCCCTCCTGATTTCTTATTCTTTTGCATGTTTGTCACACAAAATGTTTCTGATCATCAAACACATTTAACTATTAGTCAAAGATAACACAAGTAAACACAAATTGCAGTTTTTAAATGAGGGGTTTTATTATTTAGGGAGAAAAAAAATCCAAACCTACATGGCCCTGTGTGAAAAAGTAATTGCCCCCTGAACCTAATAACTGGTTGGGCCACCCTTAGCAGCAATAACTGCAATCAAGCGTTTGCGATAACTTGCAACGAGTCTTTTACAGCACTCTGGAGGAATTTTGGCCCACTCATCTTTGCAGAATTGTTGTAATTCAGCTTTATTTGAGGGTTTTCTAGCATGAACTGCCTTTTTAAGGTCATGTCACAACATCTCAATAGGATTCAGGTCAGGACTTTGACTAGGCCACTCCAAAGTCTTCATTTTGTTTTTCTTCAGCCATTCAGAGGTGGATTTGCTGGTGTGTTTTGAGTCATTGTCCTGCTGCAGCACCCAAGATGGCTTCAGCTTGAGTTGACGAACAGATGGCCGGACATTCTCCTTCAGGATTTTTTGGTAGACAGTAGAATTCATGGTTCCATCTATCACAGCAAGCCTTCCAGGTCCTGAAGCAGCAAAACAACCCCAGACCATCACACTACCACCACCATATTTTACTGTTGGTATGATGTTCTTTTTCTGAAATGCTGTGTTACTTTTACGTCAGATGTAACGGGACACGCACCTTCCAAAAAGTTCAACTTTTGTCTCGTCGGTCCACAAGGTATTTTCCCAAAAGTCTTGGCAATCATTGAGATGTTTTTTAGCAAAATTGAGACGAGCCTTAATGTTCTTTTTGCTTAAAAGTGGTTTGCGCCTTGGAAATCTGCCATGCAGGTCGTTTTTGCCCAGTCTCTTTCTTATGGTGGAGTCGTGAACACTGACCTTAATTGAGGCAAGTGAGGCCTGCATTTCTTTAGATGTTGTCCTGGGGTCTTTTGTGGCCTCTCGGATGAGTTGTCTCTGCGCTCTTGGGGTAATTTTGGTCGGCCGGCCACTCCTGGGAAGGTTCACCACTGTTCCATGTTTTTGCCATTTGTGGATAATGGCTCTCACTGTGGTTCGCTGGAGTCCCAAAGCTTTAGAAATGGCTTTATAACCTTTACCAGACTGATAGATCTCAATTACTTTTGTTGTCATTTGTTCCTGAATTTCTTTGGATCTTGGCATGATGTCTAGCTTTTGAGGTGCTTTTGGTCTACTTCTCTGTGTCAGGTAGCTCCTATTTAAGTGATTTCTTGATTGAAACAGGTGTGGCAGTAATCAGGCCTGGGGGTGACTACAGAAATTGAACTCAGGTGTGATAAACCACAGTTACGTTATTTTTTAACAAGGGGGGCAATCACTTTTTCACACAGGGCCATGCAGATTTGGAGTTTTTTTTCTCCCTTAATAACGTAAACCTTCATTTAAAAACTGCATTTTGTGTTCAATTATGTTGTCTTTGACTAATAGTTAACGGTTTTTGATGAGCAGAAACATTTAAGTGTGACAAACATGCAAAAGAATAAGAAATCAGGAAGGGGGCAAATAGTTTTTCACACCACTGTATATGCAATTTCTTTATGATATCACATCAATCTCTATTTCCCTCGGACAATCATGTTTCCACTCAGATCTGAGCATAGGCGGCAGCTCATCATATGAAAATTATTCTCAGAAAAAAAAATTGCTGTTCATCCCACGTGATTCAACTCCCAGGTCACAACCTTGTCATCAACTTTCACTCACTGCACACAACCTTGGGGTAACCTTTGACAATCAACTGTCTTTTTCCTCTCACATGGTTAAACTGATTCGCTAATGTTAATTTCACTTTTACAACTGCAGAAAGATTTGTTCATTCCTACACGCACAGGTCAGTCAGGTGCTTGTTCAGTCCCTCGTCATTTTGAGACTAGAGTACTACACATTCCTCCTGGCTCGCGCAATTTGACCTTTGCAACTGAACCAGAACACAGCTTTTCTTTTTTAACTCCATTGCTACTCTCCCTCCACTAGCTTCCTGTACAGATGCTTGATCTACAAATCACAGATCTACAGGGCCAAAAACAGACTAATACACACTTATGTCAAAGCCCCTATCAACCCGATCAGCCCCCGCTTCTACAATCTCTACGGCAAAAAGGAAGTCTATATAAGATGCTATATAAGACATTAGCAAATCCAAATAAACTTTAATCTTTAATTTTTAAGGTTAAAACAGCATTTTAAGATTGATGTCATTCTCAGTCCATGACCTAGTGAACCAGTATCAGGATGTATTTTCTGATCGAGGCTTCAAAGCAGTTTTGTAAGTCGCTCTGGATCCACCAAATGCCATAAATGTAAACATGAATGTAAATAAGATACAGTATATGAAAACGTAAAAAAGGTTTTCATTTGGTTCACCCTTATTGTACTGTACAGGTAACTAAGTCTTAAGCAATAATGGTTCCTAAAGGGTTCCTTGCCTTCCATAGTGGTTCTTCTTGCAGTCCAGTTTGAATGTACTGTAAGCTTCGATAGAGATTTTCTGTCACCTACAGGTATTTATTCTATAAGTGTATGCATTGCTTTACGTTATATTAGTGTGAGTTTTACATTTGCTTGGCACTCTGTTTTGATGACTGCCTGGCTGACTGAAAAAATATATGATAACTGAAATACAGTATCTAGTTATTTTAGTATCTCTGCAAAGGTTTGACATTTAGTTTTGATGACGTTTTCTATATTAATTGGGGAAATATTATTTAACTTGACGTCAGGAAATGTTCTCGGATTTGATGTTTATTTGTACTGATGGTATTAATAGACCTACATTCTCAGAAAAGGTTTCAATGCATGCATGTTTTTCTTAGGTCAAAACAGCACTAGTCACATGCAGTAATGCGAAGCTTGAGTGTGAAAAAGACATGAATAATTTGACAGATCTTTTTTCTTCTAAGCAAGTGTATAGCTATACTATAGAGTACAGTATCTTTTGCACTTAATCAAGAGGCAGTAGGCAGCAACCAAAGCAGTTTAGCAGGCTGGATGTGCTGTTTATCAAATTTGTTTATAGTTATATTCATATATGTTTTTTCTTTTTGTCTTCAGAGCAGAGTATGTACTGAAAGAGTGGGACATTTTCTTTTTCCTTCAAGTCTCTCTGGTGCTCATTGATTTGTGGAAGTTCTGCCATCGTAGTTTTTAGGGACTGCACCTGTGTACATACTGAGGTAGAACAGGGCCATTATTGCAGACATGCCTGACAGCCACAGCTGTTCCACAGATGTTTATACATCTGATTTTGGCAGCAAAAGTATCTGCTCCAATTAACCACTGTTTGTTTCGGAGGCGTCCTGCTTTCTAATGAATTTTAGACTCTCTTGGTTCATTTTAGCCATCTTTCTCTTTTTCCCACAGCAAAGCAGATTGGAAATAAAGTACCGAGAGAGGAAATGCGAAAACAAAAACAGTCTGAAGGTCTTCCTTTTGTATGTTTTTAATAAACAGGGCTGTGACTGAATGGGTGTGTACATTAGAGAGCTAGCAAGTCCCACTCCATCTTTCTCCACACCAGTCGTCAATCTTCTCCACCTCCCTCCTTCCCTTACTTGCTTCTCCATCCTCTCTCTCTTCTGTTGCTTGAACTCAATCTGCTCCTTTCCAGCTCACCCTCATCAGCAAAAACGCTGGAGGCCAGAGATGATGAATAGAGGCATTGCAACTATTAATTCCTCATAACAGATTCATTCTTCCTCTTCAGGATCCCACTGATGTTAATGTGCTTGAGAGGGAATGAAAACAAGGCTAACAATTTGTTCAGAACAAAGAAACAAAGAACATTTGACTAAAAAGAGAGTTCCACTCCGGTTCAGACATGGCAGGGAGGGCAAATAAAGAAAAGTTTTGAATCATTTAGAATTTCTTGTCGAATGATGATGTAATGATGTAACTCTGTGTGCATACCTTTTGCAGTCACGTGACCTAACATGATGTCAATCAGAACAGCAGACGGCGGAAGCACAATTAACTGATTTTGCTTTTTCATTAATCATCAAGTTTGAGGTGATCACCTGACAGGATTACCTGATGCTTTGTCACACAAATAAAGAAGTGACCTTGCAATGGATAGCTTCTGTTTGGCTGCTTATTTTCATACATAGTATGTTGTGACTTGAAGTAGAATGATGGTGTACAAATATGTGATTCCTCTTAGATTTGGTGGTGTTTGCTAGCATTAGCATTATTCAGAAGCTCATTCAGTTCTTCTGTTGCAAATGGGACGATGCAATGGGATACACTGTGCGTTATGCTTCATAAAATTATGGAGTGATATCGCGGACAATATTCAAATGCAATTGCAAATTGCATTTGCAATTGCGTTTCCCATACAGGTTCAAATGCAATTGCAAACTTTGCATTACCGTTTGCTGTTTCGCCTTTGCGAGCGCACACTGACTGCCAAATTTCAAATGAAAAAGGAAAGTCCATTTGCATTTGTATTTCCCAGGTCTTACACGTCATGAACCTGTCATATTTAAATAGCAAAATTAATCACCACGTTTGCTTTTTCACTTTCTCTGCGCCGCGCGTCAAGCCGGCCAAAATTCAAACTCAATCGCTAATCCATTTGCAATTGCATTTCCAACACGTTACACAGAAACCTGTCAATCAGCGTCAGGGGCGGGTCTATACTGTGGGGCGGGATTGTATGGGGAGTGACGTCACTCGCACTCGCCGACCAAGAGGGGGATATTAGAGCACTGGAGGTGAACCGAGATTATCTCATTTGTTTATCAAGAAATAAACACACAAAAATGACAAATCACATATTTTCTTTCTCTGGAGTGGACAGAGAAGTTTTTACAAATAAAAATATTTTTAGATCTTCTCCTGTTACAGCCTGCTGGAGCTAAATCTTTCAGAAAGGCTGCGTACCGGCGCTTTATACCGATGGAGTCACTAAGGGACCGTCTAAAAAGTTCATGACCAAGACCTCTTCTTATTTACAGAAGAATACACAAGATTACAGAGAAATACCTCACAGGACATCAAACATATGGGAAACGCAGTTCATTTCCATATATAGGAAACCAGTGCTTATATTTATTAATATTTTGCAATATATTAATGGACCATGTATGGATATGAATATCTATTGAACCATTATTGAAACTTTTGCATGTTTAAGAATAATACACACACTTTTACTTTGTCCGTGTGCTCTGATTAATGCCTATAAAGTCCATTTTGTTTGAATTACATATAAGCATATTGTAAACAAATATTTACTCCATCAAATTCAATATTTTATGAAGTGCATTGTTGAATATAATATTACATACATAATGATATGCATTTGAATATATTTTAATATTCTTCAGAATATATTAAAAGCAGCAATTCCTTATGTATTCTTTATTATATTGCAATATATTATTCTGTATATTGTGAATATATTTTTGAATATGAATATCTTTATTTTATGTTAATTATTAATTAGTATCAGTTAGTTTAGCAACGAGGAATATTAACAATATAAAATCTTTAAAATTTACCAGTAGATCAAAACACTAAATCATTTAATATACTGAGAGTTTTATATATATATATAAATTTGCGTAAGGGTTAAATATGGGTTTTGGCACTTTTGGCTGTCCAGAAGCATGACTGTGGAAAACAGATGTCATCAGGTAAAAAAGGTCTATAGTCTATCTGCACTACTAAAATGTTAAAAGGAGTTCTCTTCATCTATTAGCCAATCGCTTAAAGAAATGAAACTAATTAAAGACTCTATCTTGAATAAAAGAAGCATCGATTGGATAGAACAAGTGCCAAAGTTAGAAGTCAACACTGCCATATAAGGTAATGAAATCAAAATTCAAAAGGGATGCAGTGAGCTGATAATTGCATCTGTTACTGTAGATATTCACTCCTCATTCAGATTGCAACATCCAATACCAGATGATAATATGTGATGAAAGTCTAGTATATCTTATTACACTAATAAACCAGCAACATGAAATAACAGCAATTTCATAATTACACATTTCATGATTTCAAAAAATGACATACAAAGTGGCTGAGTGAGCTAGCAGGATGAGTGAGTCATTATAAAACATCTCAAGGTGCCATGAATTCTGCACACAAAAAGGTATTCTCAAGCATGGATCAGTGAGACAAGCACACAAACAGTAGTAACAAGTGCATTTCCTTTTTCTCACCCAGCCCGTTGCTTGTGAGTCAAGGAGCAATTCATGGCGTAGTTTTTAATGTTCGTGGTCTCTGTTACTGCACTCGGGTCGGTTCTCCTCGTATTCTCTATTAAAGATGCCTTTTATCAAACAATAACATTAGCAAACAAGTGCCTGTTAAATTCAGTACATATTCTTCAAACCATGTCCAGTAGGAGACCTAAAAATAGGTGTGACCTCATTGTATTATAGCAGTAAGGAGCAGATTGTCTTTCTTTTAGAAGGAATGTCATCCCGAACCAGTTTATACTGTAGGTATTTCATTATTTTTATATGTACAGTATTGCACATTAAGAAATATATGTATAGGTGCTTCTTTACACACTAGGAATCCATATATGTAGCATATAAAGATTGCTGTATCTACACACGCAAGCAATGAATAGGCAGAAAATACTTTAAATTCATATCACAATGTTTGAAGATGTTTGTTTATGTATGTATATCTACTAGAAGAACTGTTCCGCAAGACTGTATATATGCAATTTATTGGCTGCAAAAATAAAATCTCAATCATGTTCTAGTAAGTTACCTAACCTTGTTAAGTGTTATGTGTTTATAAATACGAGAGGCGTTCAAGTCAAACCTGGACGTTTGATTGTGCAGAATAACATAACAGATATAAAAGTAATTTTTTTTTTCATTTCTTTATACACTCCCCTGCTATAGCACACTAATGCACTTATCCCAGCACTCCACTATAACATTTCCTCAGTATACCGGAGCCAAGATCAAACTACCTGCTTCACGTGTGAAACCCTGACCCCACTAACTCATTAAATGACCCAAACATATGGAAATGGACTCCCAGCCGAGTTCCTGGAATGCGCAAGTGGTGTTAGTGAATGATTATATGTACAGTTCCCACAGACACAGGTGTCTCTTGGCGACAAGCTATCCGACAATTTAACCTGACAACATAATGGGACATAATCGTTGAGTGATGATGGTAGAGTAATTATAAAGGTCTTGACTAAAACAACATGCATGACGAATCACAAAGGAGTTTTCATTTTCTGCAATGGAAAAGTACTCGAACTAGTTACTTTTATCAGAAAGTAACGCTGTAATGTAACTGATTACTTTTTTAAAAGAGTAGTTTTATAGTAGGAGTATTATGTAATGTAATTAGTTACTTTAAAAAGTAGCGTGCCTCAACACTGCCGCTTACTGAATGCCCTTAGCTTGGATCGTCATTTATGGATTTCATTTAGGGCTGCAAATGAAGCCCTTTTTATTTTGATAATCGATTAGTTGGTCGACAATTTTTCCCAGATTAATCGATTAATCGGATAAAACTAAGCGCTTTTATTTGATGTTTTGCTTAACTATATAAAACCATAAATCAGGGTATTATTTATGTATAAAAGTAAACTTTAAAAAATGCAATAGCCACAGAGTTTAATGACCTTTAATTTTGACATGTCAACATTTTTTTTTAACAATAATTGCAGATGGCAAGTTGACAGTGTGTGTGTGTGTGTATATATATAAACCTCACTAATTCTCAAAAATTAATTCAATTTAATAAGAAGAATAATAGACTTCTAGATTATTATGATATTATTTTTAATTGAAGTGTCTTTTGCTACATCCTTTTCACGGTTTATACATTATTCCTCTCCTGTATTTTATCCTTTTTTTGTTGTCTCAATAAAAAAAATATATATAGACCATTTTGCTATACTAGACATTCTCGTAATACGGCGACGTAGGGAGCGAAAACAAATGGCCGCTACTGAGTTCACTCTGTTTATTTTGCCCTTTTTCCGCATTTCCCTGTGTATAGCCTGTAGGATCATGGGATATATCCGGTCCTCCGAAGTGTAAAATGGACGTGAAGAAAACGAACTAGAAGTGGTTTGCACCATTCAAATGTTTTTATTATTTACCACAATATAAATATTATATTGTCGTATCACTCAGCCTTCCTCCCAATTTGCAGTTGCCAAAGCACAATTACACAACACAGCTCATGCCAAGCCAGTGCTACATCGAGCGCTTACTCCAAAGTTTACTGTTCCAACACATCCAGAACTGCTTTGTTTTTGGTTACGATGAATTAATTCGTATCAAAGGTTTTTCTAACACAATGATTCACATTCAAAGGCCAAAAAAATATAAGGGAACATTTCTTATTTATCTGTTCCTGTTATTTTTTACAGACCACCAGAACCTAGAGTATGTCGGAGACACCAAGTTACTGCATACTGTCATGTACTTTTTATGCTCGATCTGTCTAAGGATCCACAAAATGGTCCTACTGGCATGTTAAATCCTTGGCGACACCCTGTTCCAACAGATATTTAGGGTCTCCGGAAAGCAACCTTTTACGTGAATCTGGGGTTAACATGGATCCTTCAAGAGATTACCTCCTCCGAGTGATGACCAAATAGAGCAAGAAAGCAAGAAATCAGAAAATATTTGCAACAGCTTTGTCCTGACAATCAACATAAATGCGGCTGATACTGTACCTTTTGTAGGTGGAATATTCTAAGAATTAACTATAGGCACGTCTCTCCATTGAACTCTCCCCCTGCAACGGGTTCTAGGTCATCAGCCTACACTCTTACCACATGAGATAGAGACAAGTTATATAAGAACAGTGGATTACTGGTTTTAGAAAAGGTTTACATTTTTGTTGTCGACACACACCAGCTTCTGCATTTGCCTAAAAGGAAGTCGTCCATAAAGAATGCTCTGTACAGCATTAATCTCCACTATCGTTTAAAATGTTACCTTCAAGTCTACTTACTGTATAGTTTTTTTTTAGGGTTATTATTTTCCTAAAGATTTTTTCCAGCTTAACATCCTCAAAAACTCGTGAAAATTGGCAGACAGGTTGGAATCTGCTGCCATTAGGAGAGTATTTGCCCCGGGCGTGGCTCGGGTACCTCACACGAGATTTTGCTCATATACACTTGCACATGTGCAGGCAAAACCCAGTACACATTTAGATGTGTACGCATTGAGCTGAACAACTTTCACATTGTATGTGAAGGGCTCAACTCAACAGAAAGTCAGTTACAGTATGTTGTGTCGTTTGCCAAAATGCATCTGAAGAAATTGATATACTCTTCCTAGGAAATTCATACGATCGCACCCAAATCAGGCGGATGTGATCTCAAGACATTGTGGATGCAAAATTGTAGAGGGATTTCTGATATTTGAAATGGCTCAGCTGTGATGAAGCCTTTAACTAGCGGCATTATTTTAAGTGACATCACATTGAGTGACATCTTAGTGTAATGCTTTTTTTTCAGCATCTGGGGCTTTTTGGAGATCTAAACATTAAATTCCCCCCTTTGTAAAATTATGTCAGAATGGTATTGGTATTTCTCCTTTAAATGCATGTTCCCACTGTGCTTTCTGGTGTCCCCATTTGGCAATGGCGCAGGGTGCTTGGGCCCGCTCGTCGTTGCTTGTTTTGTTTGCTCTGGCGTCTACAAATGTCTACATTTTCTACCCTTTTGAAGGTGGTAATAAAATTCGTATTCTCGTCGTATTATTCGTATTATGAGTCCCTCTTTGCTGGGTCCCACTCGTCTGAGACTGTTTTTAAGTGTGGCTGTGAATTTGTGAATTTGTTTTCATCCAACCACAAGAGCTTTCGAGAGATCAGGTATTGATGTCATTGGGAAAGAATCACAAATGAGTGTGATGGAGAGGTGTCTACAAATTTTAGGTCACAAACTGTATGGTTATGCACAGTGGGGTCTAAGACCATATTTAAACTGAAAAAATAAACAAAAAGTTTTAGAGGCTCAATTTGTTCTTTTTTTTGTTGTTGTTGTTGTTGTTGTTAGGTTTTAATGAACAACTTAACTATATAATGTTTAAAATGCTGCAAAATTTCTCAGTCACTATTTAAATTTAAGTAGACATTTAACATTGGTCAAGCTAACTTCTAACTAAAAGGTCAGATTTAGATCCGTAAGTCTAATAATTTCCACGCTATTGAAGCACATCTTCAGACAAAATGCCAATGGATTTGATCTTGCATGGATCATCAAATCAGGTTTTACATAAACTTATAGAATCTCTGTCAGCTCCAGTAGACATGATCAAGGGGACTTTTAAAAGAATTTTTAGACTTTCACATGGGTCTCCAGTGTGTGTGTATGAGTGTGGGTGTGTGTGTGTGTGTATAAAAACTATATACTGTATACTGTATAGAAAAAACATCCTTGTGATTTGTTCTTCTCCTGTTTATGTATTAGCCAAGTTCTTAAACAGGCAAATTAGATTTTTCACCCTATTGTGACATCATATTACATGACCACCTCCACCAGCTTGTTGGACAGTTTTGCTGTTCTCTGGAAAGGCGTGGCTAAACAATAATTTACATAAATACTGAAACAGCAAATCTGGAGGAGGTATGAAATGAGGTGAGTTTGAGGTATAAAAAAAGCATTATCTGAGGGTTATAACTCAAATACACACACACACTTTGGGGGAGCTCTGAAACCTGTGTTAACTTGTTAAAGAAATAGAAAAATTACGAGGAAATTCAATGGCAAACAAACTTTTTCATTAGTGGTCTCAGACTATTATACCCCATAGTATTTCACTAAAGATAATAAAGATATTCAAGTGTTTTTAACTATGGATAATTGGACAACAAGGACTCACCGTCCAGCCACCTCCTTCGGCGCTCATGTCACAGTAAACCTGGAAGCCTGAGGGGTAGTGTATGGGAAAGATGGAGTAGATCCCGTCTTCATGCTGACCACTAGCATAGATGTCACTGCAGTCTCTTGGTCTGCCTGCAAAAAAATAAAGCAGCAACATCATTGTCATTATCATTATCATAACCAGACTTGGTGAAAAACGTGAACTTTGACGAGTTGGCAAAAAGAAAGTCCACAGAGAGCGATGGATCATTACTGTCAGATGTTTGGGGACCGTAGGATGGTCGACTAATGAAATGTTTCCTTACCCTCTCCACTGGAGCAGCCCCGGGGCCGGATGCCGCTACGCACTGGGGCCCTTTGCAAGTCTGCCTTCAGGAACACCTTCGTACTGCCGGGTTCCTTCTGCATGGACTCGAACACGTCACTCATCGTGTTCATGACCTTCATCATGTTACTTTGGCTCTCCGACAACAGCTGAAGCATGAGAGAGGGAGAGAGAAAGAGGGTTTTCTTGACATTCAAGTGCTGGATTCAATGCTGATTTCTAATATATAATAGAGTTTCTTGTGTTTTAGACAGCAGGGAATGTGAGTCAGATCTGCAGTAGGACCTGTAAAAATCCTCATCTTCAATTACCAGGGATTGTTTCAGAATGCCCTGACATGTGAAAAGCTCCAAGCTCTCCAGGGTGCTGTCTTTGTGTGTGTGTGTGTGTGTGTGTGTGTGTGTGTGTGTGTGTGTTAGAGTACCAATGACAATAATGCCAGCTCATGCACTGATCACCTTGTGAAGAAGCCAGCATGGATTCATCTCTCACACACACACACACACACACACACACACACACACACACACACACACACACACTCTCTCTCTCTCCCTCTCTCATCTTTTACATTACCACGGCAACCACACTTACCTGTCATTGCTAAAGAGGATGGCCCACTACTAGAAATTTAAAAAAGAAGAAAAAAAAACCTATGAATAATACATGACAACCACAAAGGGAGAGGCTGTATGCTCTCACTGGTTGATGATTGTCCTCCTCAGCCTGAATGTGTCATCCTACACACACTAGCTAATGGTATACTCAAGGATTGACATTCCCAAGTAGAGCATTGGCTTGGAATGCAAATCTACAATGGAACGTTTCCTCTTACAGTATGTACAGGTGTAGCACAAGTTATCAGTGTCCGTTCGAGTCTGCATTAGATGCATCAAGCTGGATGTGGCCTCAAGCAGAGATTTTTTTTTCTTTTTAAAATAAATATGAACCCTAGTACTATGTCACCCTTTAAATCACTGCGGAAAAAAACATCTAAAGGTAAAACTACCAGCTGTGATATTTCCTCAACCTCATATTGCGTAAAAGTTGTGATGTGCATGTTAAGCAGTTGAGGAAACCAACCAGGCTCGGGGAGAACATGCAGAAAAGTACAGTACAGTACAGTAAGTGCCAGATCTATCAACACGTCTGCTTTAATAATAGGTAGTAATGTTTTCAATTTGATTCAATTCAATTGCACTGTCTGATTCGCCTCAAGAAGCTATCTTACTTACAATTTTTGTCTTTAGAAGTACAGTCAAATCTTTGATTGCAAGAATAATTCGTTCCAAGATGTTTGTAATCCAATTCACCCGTACTGTATATCAAAACTCTTTGTAAACACAAATGATTCGTTCCACCTCCCGAAAATATTCATATGAAAATGATTTACACAAAATACAGTATAAAGTAACAAATAAGACAAATTAACCTGCACTTTACCTTTAAAAATAATCGTGGCTAAAGTTAGACGAGAGAGGGTGGAGAGGACGATTTTCACACACATGTGCACGAGCAAAAACACACACAAACACACTAACGGAATCACTGCTCTGTCTGCAAACTCTCTGCAAATACACTTGCCTCCTTTTGAGGATTTCGCGGAGATGTGTCCCGCAATGCTACAGCCTTTTTTTGTCCCCTTTTTTTTCTTCTTCACAGGAGCCCTTGTTGCAGTACAGTTACTTGTAAGGTTTAACCCCTAGAGGGGGACAAACGCCCATTGATTTTTGTTTGTTTGTAGTTATGTTAATTTGGACTACATGTACCAGGATGCACCCCGGTCAGGTGAGGAGAGTCCTCACCTGAGATGAGCCAACTAATCAGTAGATGTGTATAAATAGCCTCTTTAGGCTCAACCTGGTGTCTAGCTTTTGTTACTGTTATTTTGCTTATAGGGTGTGATGTTAGTTTATGTTATTTAAGAAAAGACTCGTAAGCTTATTTACTTTTGTTTGTATTTCGAGTAATAATAAAGCTGATTCTTGAACTGCCAGCTCACCTCCAGCATTCATGCCACACACACGCACACACAACCGGCGTAAACGTGACAGAAAGCTAGACCGTCTAAACGGCATGGCAGAGGTCCCCCCCTAGACGATTTTTTTTTTTGGGGGGGGGCGCTATTACCATCTCTCCCGAGCTGGCGGAACTGCTGGAGGACGGCGACGAGCACGGAGAGAGAGAAATTTGGCAGAGCTGGGAAAGTTGCAGTCTCACCGAGCCGGCGGACTTGCAGGAGGACAGCGAGAGTGGTGTGGCAAAGCTGGGAAGGCTGCAGGCTCGCCATCCGGCGCACGCCATTTAGAGGTGTGGCAGCTAGGGGAGACACAATCCCAAGCCCCGAGGAGATGCAGACCGAGGAGGTCTGGCGTGACAGGGGTGAGGGCGAAACGAGGAGCGCATCCGAGACCTGCGGGAGCAGGTGCTGCAGCTCCAACAGTTGCTCGTCCAGGTTCGGGAGAGCCAGGCTGTAGTCCCGGAAGTTCTCCCTCTCTCTGATCTGGATGTCGCGCTCCTCCCCCCGCCACTGCCTGAACTCGTCACGGAGGAAGGCAATCAAGCGCGGTGCAGCGTTGTCGACGCGTTTCCTCCACCCCCGCCGCCTCTGTTCAGTGTGGAGGACTATGCACCTCTGAACAGCGACGAGGACGCGTTTCCGCCACCCCCGCCACCGGCTCAGCGTGGAGGACAACGCGCCGCTGCTGCACGGCGACAAGCCCCGCTCCAGCTCTGCCGCCGTCGAGCGTCATTCCAGCTCTGCCGCCGCCGAGCCCCGTTCCAGCTCTGCCGCCGCCGAGCCCCGTTTCAGCTCTGCCGCCGCCGAGCTACGTTTCAGCTCTGCCGCCGCCAGCTCGCCTCCAGCATTCATGCCACACACATGCACACACACCCGGCGTAAACGTGACATTACTAAAGGAGTGACTAAACTTAAACTAAACTTACTAAAGACACAAAATGAAAAAAATGCTAAATGCATGAAAATAACCATTAGCTCGGTTGTGATCACGTGACTCTCAGCAGACCACGAGTATGCCTACTACTCGTATGTCAAGACCTTGCTCATTAATCAAATTAATATTAATTAAAAAGTTTTGCTGGTCTTGCAAAATGCTCGTAGACCAAGTTGCTCACAATCCAAGGTCCCACTGTTTTTCTGATTGTTCACTTCTACTGAATATTTATTTAAAATGATTCACCTTGACCTGAACATGAAATCAGTATTAAATTCTACACAATGTTCTAGATTCAGGCGATCTTGGCCCTGCTCAATATGTGCCTAAAGCTCAGCTTTAACAAAGAGCAATCTTGAGTCAAGAACGTGGCCACAGGAGTATTTAACATATTCTATATAATTATCAGAGCGGCATGATAAGTCCAGTAAGAGGGGTAATTGCTGAATTCCGTTTTCTTTTTGTTTGGTTTTAACAAGGTACCCATCTATTGACACTTGATTTTGCGTCCTTTTGGGAAATTTACAAAATTTTAAATAAAGAAGTTTTACATGCACATAATTTGTCACAATGCGTTAGTAAACAGTACACGCGAATGGATGTTGACTATATGAATGAGTCATGCGCACTGAGACCGTGCATGGGTGACAATTACCCACAATCCCGCAGCGCACGATAGAGAAGTACCATTGGCTCAGGTTGTGGTTACGTGACTCTCGGCAGGCAAAGTGTGTACAGTACGTGCTGCTCGTATTGCAAAATCTCGTTCTAGTTAAAATTTACTAAAAATGTTTTCCCATCTTGCAAAACACTCTAATAACTAATAAGAATTGAAATGCTACAGTATGTAACTTGTGTTGTTGATTGTTTAAATGTTATGTCGCACTCAAAGTCCTCTGCTCCAGTCCAGTGGGAGGTGTTATTGTACTAACTGCCCATAAACTCAAAAGTAGAAGAAGTGATACTCTCACAAAACGCGAGAATTTATGGAAGACGGAAGCAGTTGTATTGTACCAATAATAAATTGCATAAGCAAGCTCTGTTGGTGAGCTGATTCCAGTTAAAACATCTATTCAATTAGAAATTTAATTGGCAAATATTAACCATGGTATTTTAATTGCCTTTCCAAGTTGTTATTGTTCCACAACTCTTTTGGACTGTTACGTTGTACTCGTTGCAATGTAATTTCCAGATTGTACTGAATTTTTATGGATTAGTGATTACATTCTACTACCTCATTCAGCTCATGCAACATGAACACTCATAAGGACCTTATCATGTAATTTAGTGATTAATTTGGTAATTGGGCTGGAATGGTGGCACAGCGGGGCCACTTTGCCACTTCACAGCTCCGAGGACGTCAGTTTGATCCTGAGCTTGGGTCCTGTCTGTATGGAGATTTGCATGGTCTCTGTCTGATTGTGTGGGTTTCCCTCATGCTGTCCAAAAATATTCAGCTACTCTAAATTGCTCCTAGGTGTGAATGAGTGTGTGGATGTGAACGTGTGTATGTGTGTATGCCTGGTGCGCTGCAATGGACTGGCGTGAATTCTATCGTTTTCGTCCAGTGTGTCCCGGGTAGGCTCCAGAGCCACCGTGATGCTGGCTGGGATACAGCAGATCGACTGAAAATGAGCGAATGTGTTATGTAGTGATTATGGGACTTGGTTTGATGCCATTCTTTGGTTGCCATGTGTGCTTCAAGTGGGTCCCAAAAACATTTTGGACTTCCAAATATACACCAATTGAGCACGGAGGTCCGATCTCGATCCATCAAATCCTACTCGTACAGGTTGAATTCCAGTGGGAATCCCAAGAGAGTTTTTTGTTAATGAATGCTTTTTTTTTTACTAACAACCAAGCCAATTAAAATGTATAACCTGTTCATCCTGGGGCATCAGATATGATACACACTTAATGGGCCAAATCTTTAAATGTTGTGTTAAAAAACTAAAGCTAGATTTAGACTAATTTCATTGTAATTAAGGTTTCGGTCCTGTGCTTGCGTTATAGCTGCTGTTTACAGATAAAGCCTGCTTTGATATCTGCTCTGTAATTGGACTCGTTCAATGATGGTCACTGCTTCTCTGTGAACATGGTGGTTGAGTCGCATTCATTAATCATAGGCACATTAAAAGATACCTTTTTTCTCCTGCTTCTTAACATAGTGAGCATCTGAGTGTGGAACAAAAATAATAATAAAAAAAAACACACATCACTCACAGAAAAAAAAGAAGATTAATGATTACAAGAGCATCAGAAGAAATGGAATAGAAAATAGCAATCCATTGCCAAACAATCACAAGCAGAAAGAGGAGATTTGGGCATTATATTAGGCTATTTTTTTTTTTTTTTACAGGAAATTGTCAACATAGTGATTGTCGTTTTGGGTGTCATTCTGTGCCTCGATGTTGATTTTGCCCTGCAAAAAAAAGAGAAAAAGTTTTGCACTTGTCAAACATGTGAAATGAGGGGGAAGGTTAATATGAGGTTTTACTTCATCATGACAAGTAAACACATAATTATACATGTTTTCCTCTGAATACAAAAGACTCCTTCTAGACTAGCCGTTGCATCATCGCGGTGCAGCTATTACACTGGTTTCTAAAAGTTGCTAGTTGCAACCCATATTATCGTGGGTTTGCAACGTTCAGCTTTATTGTATTAAAACCCTAAGAGCTGTGGTAAATGAGAGGTTGAAGACATTTGCTACGTTGATCCTTCTCTGTAGCACACCATTATAAAACCTGAGTTTCCCAGTGTCTCTAAAAAAAAACCCTGCCAGGATTCACATGGTCTAAATTTATAAGCGGTTTATATAAGTTGGAACGAGGAGATTGAAAATAGTCGAGTTGGTATAATACAGTGCCAGGGCTTGCACTCAATCTTCAAAATTAGTCTCACTGTTGTCAGAATGTTCCTTGAGTTGATCAGCAGGACTGCCAGAGGCTGATGAAGCCTGCAATGCTATTGTCAGAGTGCAAAGTCTGCTTTTTTTGCCTCGAGAATTAACATTCCAGTTCAATAGTGATTGGCGTGACAGGAGCGGTTTTTACAGTCGAAGAAAGTTCAGACCAACTTTAAATGTATATTTTTATTTGTGACTATGTGCCACTAATTTTATTCAGGCGAGAGAAGCGGCTTTGCCAGGAGATCAGGAAACTTGTCAGTGTGGATTAATTTCAGCATGATGGAAGGAAAAAAAATAGAAAAAAATAGCTTCTTGCTTTTCACTCCTTCAAGGGAAAGGGCAAAGACTTGTAGTCTTGGTGAAGCAGGTTCCTCACTAGGCAGCATAAAGGACAGAAAGGGTCTGAGTCACCAAGCAATTACCCCTAGCACTGGATTTCACATGCTGCTCTGTTAATTAACTATAGAATATGTTAAATACTCCTGTAACCACCTTCTTGACTCACGACTGCGCTTTGTTAAAGCTGAGCTTTCAGCACATATTGAGCAGTGCCAAGATTCTGCTAGACAAGCAAAGATTTAAAAAATAATTTTTACTTGAAAAACAAACAACGTTAGCTTGTGATCACAACTGAGCCAATGGTTTTTCTCTCTCTTGCGCTGCGGAATTGTGGGTAATCGACTCCCCTGATGGGTCTTAGTGCTCGTCTCTTACTTGTATAATCAACATCCATGCACTGTTTACTTTAACACTGTGACCACGTGTGTGCAGGTAAAACATTTCATTTTGTGTCTGTATGCATGTGTGTACAGCGCGTGTGTAAAGCAAAAGCAAGTCTCATTAGAGAGGTTAAAGATCCATTTTCTCTCTCTGCTCAAGGCTCAAGACACTGTGCCACACACACACAAACACACACACAAACCCCTCCTACTTTTCGCCTTCACAGACACACAGACACACACTCCTTCTCTCTGCTCAACACAAAAACACTGGTCTGTCGCGATTCTTTTCAAAGGTAAAGTTCAAGTTAATTTGTTTTATTTTTACTTTACAGCAATGATTCTGTTAGTGTGTCGCTCAAACAAGTGTCATTAAAGAGATTTCTTGTTTATTTTCCCGATTAAACAGTGTTTGCGTTGTGTGTGTGTGAAAAGAGAGGAGGAAGGGTAACTGTCTAAGACGAGAAGGGGGAGAGGGGAGCTTACTTTAGATTCACACACACACACACACACATACACAGCGCCTGCAAGCACAAACGGAAACACTAATCTGTCAGGATTTATTTTAACTTTTTTTTTAAGGTAAGGCGGAGGTTATTTTTTTAATTTTTACTAATAGCAATTTCCCTCTGGGATTGAATCTTGAATCTTAATATTTTGTGTTAATTATTTATATGTATTTATCTTTTTGGGCTGTGGAACGAATAATTTGGGTTTCTATAATTTCTTATGGGAAAATTCACTTTAATTTACAAGTGTTTTAGAATACGAGCCCGCTTCAGGAACAAATTATGCCCGTAATCCAAGGTTCCACTGTACTGATTTTATGGTCAGGCCAAGATGAATAATTTAAAATAAATATTCACTAGAAGTGGACAATCAGAAAAAACAGTGAAACCTTGGATTGCGAGTAACTTGGTCTATAAATTAAATTTCATAAATGAGTCAGATCTTGACATACGAGTAACGCATATGCTTTGTCTGCCGAGCGTCATGTGCGGATGCGTCACGTGTGCACGTGTACTGTTTATTATAACATTGTGACCACGTTTGTGTGTGTACGCGTAAAGCATTTTTTTTACTTTGTCTCCGGTTCTTTAGTAACTGTACTGCAACAACGGCCCCTGTGAAGAAAACAAAGGGCTGTAGCAGTTCTGAAGATGATTCTGTTTCAGCAAAATCCTCAAAAGGAGACAGAAGCAAGAGTATTTACAGAGGTTCCTTGTTAAAGAAGTTTGCAGACAAAGCAGTGATTCCGTTAATGTGTGTTTGTGAGTGTTTTTGCGTGTGCGCTTGGCTCAGTAATGTTATGTGGCAAAAAAATTAAGTCAACTGATGACCTGAATGTACTGAATGACCATGTATGCATTCATTCAAATTTGTAATGGTTTGTAACAGTTTATTAGGTTTAGTCATATGCCATTATTTGAAATACAGATTTCCAAAATGCCTATAGTTGCATACTGTACATATTTGTAATTTTTTTTCAGATGTATAGGAACTGCTGTTAATAATACATTTCCCTGTATATTTTGAAAGATTTGCATTTACATTCATTCAGAGAACAACGAACAACTACACAGCATGAACGCTTATGATATAGAATGTTGGTCGATGCATTCATGTTAGGTAATACACTAATGTTTTGTTGAGTAGCTGTGTGCGATTCCACATTATTCGATAGCCGGGTTAGCAAATGATATTGATTAACACTAATTCGACCCTCATTACAATTACTAGAATATGCATTATCAAAAAAGAAAAAGCGCAATAATGTTTTATGGTAAACAACATCCCATGTGTGAGAGAGTAAAATTTTTAATTAAAATCTTTAGTCATAATAATTGTATTAATTAATCCAAGATGCTACATAGTAGTAAAATAGCAATATATGTTTGCAAGCAGGGAATCATAAAAAATAAAAATAAAAATATATTAAAATGAGCTTGTTTATTGAAATGGAACATTTCTCTGTCAGGGTATTTTTCTTCTGAGGGTTGAAACTTTTCCACCGACGTTAACGTTAAGTGTGCTAATCGCTCCACACAACAGCCTTTCTTCACTTTCATATATGACACATAGTGAAACTGGAGCAGCGTTATTAAAGCTAGTGAACGTAATGGGGCTTTCTGCACTTCCTTTGCTTTATGTTTCCAGGGAGTGAGGGGAAGGAATGTTAAACGAGGCCAGAGTCTTCAGGTAGCTTTAATGATCCAGAGATTGTGCAAAGTCAGAAGATTGCGTCAGACAGAGATGGTATAAAAGTAGAAACTGGTGTCTGCTTGAAATATAAATGAGTATTATGTCTAAAAAAAGGCAGTCACCTTCTTGGTAAATCCTAGTTATGCTACACAATAAAATATCTTGGCCTGCAAAAACAAAAAAGGAATCCAAATACCACTGAATACCTAGACTTTTATACAGTATACGGGTTTAATATCCAGTGTTGGCAAATGCATGGTCAAATCTCCATCTTGTTGATCACTTTATAATTTAAAGGTATCTCCCTATTCCTATTTCATATGAAAACAACCTTTTAAAGTTTGTTGCCAAGGTGTCCACCAAATAAACCAAATTTTCTATAGAGATTTTGCCAGAAATCCACAAAATAAACTTTTTTTGGCTTTACAGACGACTAAATGTTAACAGTACTCAGAACAATTTCTTTTACTGTAAAATCGGAGAGCAGTCAACATAAAAAGAAAGGTCAAAGATGCATTATTCCAGTAAAGCACCCATATTTCAGGTTAACGGTTCATAGAAAGTCCCTTAGCTAAGGCTGGGTGGTATCAACTATTTAAGGGACATTGATTTATACTGTATACTGTATATTTGAAACAAGATTATAGAACAAAAGACAATACCATATGGAAATACGAGGTGTGTTCAAGTCAAACTGGTACTTTTGATAAGAGCAGAGTACTGTAAATGCTCTTTATTTCTCTATATAATATCCTGTGTTCATGTGCAAACCCCATGTTTACGACTTGTGCTGCTATAGTGATAGCAAGAATAGTCAGGGTGTGTTTAAAACCATAAAATATGCTCTCAAAACAGTTTGATTTCATTTTAAACTTAGCACAATACATTACCCTAAAAAATATAAGAACAGGTTTACTGTACAGTACTGTACTGCTGTTTTTCTCACAGTGCTAGAACTTAAAAAATTTATTGCCAGGAAAAAAGTCTTAAAACTTGCGGAGAATATTTGCGGTTTCCAAGAAAAATTATTAATTAGATTCTAAGGAAAAATCCACAAATGAACCGCGACTTCGCGTGAGTCGATTGTACATTTATAAGTCAAAAAGTTGCAACGGAAATACGATGTGTAAAATATCTTTCAGTACTGAACTTTAGTACGAAGAGTGTGCTATACTTTGTGCCATGAAGACTTCTGCCCCAAAAGAAAGCATGTTTAACATGCCCTTAATATGTGTTTCTTTCTCTCTATGACACTCTGGGAGCAGCGCAGTAGTCTACCTCTGTAGAAAACTACGAGTACATTATAAGAGCAAGTTGGACTGTTAGGATTTTTTGTTCTGTTTACAGTACATTTGCATTGTTGTGTTTAATTGTTGTGATTTAATTAATCTGTCCATAACAACTTAAGGAATTTTATTTTTTACGCGCAGTCTTTTCATTTCCATGTTTTAAACAGTCTTTGCATTTCATGTTGATCACAAGCATATTTTCATAAAAATGCTTGTAACCTCCCACATGTGGCTTTGACTTACACTGACACTTAGTCAACTTTGTAAAAAAGTACTGCACTTTATACAGTATTTGCCCCCTTCCTGATTTCTTCCATGATTTTTTACATATTTGTCAAAAGTCCATACTTTAATCTGATTGAGATGATTTAAATAAGCTGTTTATGAAAACCCTCCAATGCGGCTGCATTATACAAGTCTGAACAGAAGTGTGGGTAAAAATTCCTCCACAGTATTGTGAAAGACTCATTGCCAATTATCACAAAAACACTTGTTGTAACTAAGGGTGGCACAACCAGTTATTAGGTTTAGGGGGTAATTCATTTTTCACTCAGGGCCAAACAGGTTTTGACAGATTTTTTTTCCCCTTAATAAATGAAATCATTATTTAAAAACTGCATTTTGTATTTAATTGGTTTATCTTTGTGTTAATCTGTGATTTTTGATATTTGATGATCTGATCCTAAGCAGGGTTGTGCCTGGTTAATACTTGGATGGGAGACCGCCTGGGAATACCACGTGCTGTATGTTTTTTCAGTTTTACTTTTAGTTTTTCAGTTTTTTTTTTTTAAGTGCTTGTTTATAGTTCAAATAGGCCAAATATGCCTGGTTTAATGGGGAGACGTGGATTACTTATGTGTGGTAATTATGGAAAGAAAAAAGGTAGGGTCAGGAAGGGTCAAATACTTTTCACGTCACTGTATATCATAGGGATGGGAATCACCTGGGACTAGGGTTGGGTATCGTTTGGGTTTTTTTCGATACCGGTGCCAAATCGATACTTTGAAAACTGTACCGGTGCCAAAACGGTGCCTGAACCGATACTTTTAAGCCAAAAAATTATAGTGGATGACTCAAGAATGAATTTTTATTGAACAAAAAATTTTATGCTTAAAATTTAACAATATATTAAAAGTTTAAAGTATATATGAATATGTAAGCTTCAAATTTTAGCAATTCTTTTGCAGAAATTTCACCATATTTGCCTTTTGTCAAAATATGACACCTTTCCTGACTTATTGCCCTGCACAGGACATGTATAGCCTTCTTTACAATAGTAAATGGGGTCACTGTTGTAGTACTACTAGTACAGGCTGGAAAGCCATAATTATAAACAGAATCCATGTTACATTAGTTTTTTACAAATCGTTCGACTATTTGTTAGCATGAATGCAAGATTTGCATTTTGCTATTAACATTACATTATCCTACTACTAACCTGAGGAAAGGCTGCTGTCGGCATCATAATCGGTGACTCCTTTTTGCTACAGTTGGTGTGACTGGGGCTGAGGGTCGTCCACACTGATAGCGCCAGCTGTTGTCCACAAGCAGTTAAACACGGTGCCTCCGTATGCTTCAAACTTTATTCCGTGTATTTATTCTGCTTTTAACTTTATTCCGTCTGCCCTCGAATGTTTCATTAGATTTGACGTGTTTCCGCCTTTACATGCAACTGCTGTAAGACATTTGCTGCACGTCGCGGTGCCGGAATCCTTTCTTGTGAAATACAGCCACACTTTCGACGGTTTAGTTTTAGGCATTTTAACGAGAGTTGTTTACTTTAGCATGCTAAGCTATCGGTAGACCGCCTGCTGCCGTCAGAGCGAGTGTAACGTTAGCTGCTGCATTCACGCGCATGTCGGATGGTCTCTCATTTCCGGATGATTTGTGCTTTTAATTTTTTTTATTTAATCTAATAAACGATTAATCTACAAAAATATATGAATCTAGAGAACAAATATTTCAATCGACAGTTCAGGCATTTAAGTGGCACCGAAATGAGGCACCGAAATTCGCGTTCTGTTTCGGTCCGGTACATACCAGTTCTATATATGCTGTATTGGCACCGGGTTTCGGTACCCAACCCTACCAGGCAATATTATCACGATACATTCAATATTTATTGTGATTCTGTTAGTATCAACACATGAGCTACTTCCGTGATTGAACCAAAGTCCGTTCATATCTGCGGAAATTTGTAACTTGATTGCTGTACGGACAATTAAGTTACAAATTTCCGCAGATATGAATGGACCGCGGTTCAATCACAGAAGTAGCTCATGTGTATTGTACAAAGAATAGACAGTGCAGTGCACCAGATACCAATATTTGCAATCATACAGTATATAAATTGTTTAATGTGTAACTGAACGTATAAAATGTCCCATATATTATTTGTGTGTGAGGGGGGTATGGGAGAAATGAGTCAGCCTCACCGATTTCAATGCATCAGTCCGGAAGCATTATGATAGAAAATGGCTGGATGAAATGGATTATTCACCCGATGGTAAATAATCCTAATTTCGGAAAATCCTCAACAAAACAGACTTCACAGTCCAATATAGTGGAAAACAGCTAAAAATGGAAAGAAAACAGACAAAATGGAGAGAAAACAGAGTGGATTTGCCTTAAGTGTGATTATGTTTTTTGACACATGATGCCAGTGTGGAGAAAGAGCACAGATGTAGTCATATGGATTAGTATGCTTTACACTGTATATTCATTTCAAAGATGTGTAAGACTCACTTTGTCGGACATAAGAGCAAATCAGACTTATGAATGTGATCTCAGAACGGAACTCATTCGTAAGTCGTTGGACTACCTACAGTACACATGAATTGCCACACAAAAGAATCATGATACCTTACTGAATCAATTTTCTGCCCCACCTCCAATATATCACATTGAAATTCAGCTTAAAAACACCGAGACATTATGTTCCGTCCATATCGCCCACCCAGACATATCGATTCTATTGTCAACTTAGATAAAAACGATCTACTAAATCGATAAATAATTTGAAACAGTTGAGTCTATACTTTCTGAATAGTTAACTTTCTGTATATTCACATCTTTCTCTTTCTTCACTAATGACAATGTTTCTCCACAACCACCTCCTCATCTCCTCATCACATAGCCAAGACGCAAGCTGTACTCGCTAAAATGTACGTAAATGTGCAGCACTTGTGTGAATTCCCTCCCCCTCTGGAGGTGAAAGGAAAAGTTTGACCAAAATTCTAAAATTAGCAGCATGTGATTTAACAGTCCAGATGTCCTTCAAGCGAACCAATTTCAAAGCTTGCCTAAGTAAATATAATAAATTATTAACCCAGAAGCACCACAGGGATTTCCAGGACGAGAAGGGTCATCACCACTTATAGAGTTTACTTATAGTGTTTACTGTGTGGCTGAGAAAATCTAACAAAAATACAATTCTAGTTCGCTGTCTGAATTCATCAAATGCTGATCTAAGTGGTGAGACACTTGGTCCCATCCGTCTCCCAGTCTGCTGGTCAGGACTGAGACATCACTATTACAGGTTACACAGGTCCTTCTCTAAATCATCACCCTGCCCACTGAAATCACTAGGTTTGAAAGAGCACCTCTAGACAGAACTGCCTACAGGTCACTCTGAACAGCGCTTTAACACACGGTAATTCAAACATTTGAAAGGCTTGCAATTTACCTGATTCGCCAATCTTGTATATATAAAAGCCGGAGAGAAGGGGGAAAAAAAAACCTTGTGGCTCTGCGGGAGTTCAATCTGCAAGTCATTCATTACTGAATATTCATAATATATTGTGACTCATAGAACCATAACTGCATCTGGACAAAGTAGGCATTTGTGGTTAAGCATAAGCTTACAGTGAAGCCAACATGCACCTTCACAATCTCAGCTACACTTCTTACAATTAGTGCAATGCTGTGCATCAACGCTAGTCTTCTTCTCTGGACACAAGTTTCTGAAAACAGCTGTTTCAGATTCAGCTATTTATTGATTTAGTACATCGTTTTTATCCAAGTTTACTTACAATTGAACTGATACTGTACGTACAGTAGGGGTGGGCGATATGGACAGGACATGATATCTTGGTATTTTTAAGCTGAATATCAATATGATATGTTAGAGGTGGGGCAGAAAATTGATTTAGTTGATACAATTCATGTATTGCATTTATAAATATATATATATTTTTTTTTTTTACTCAGATACTGTACTGTATATGTGCATTTGAGGTGGCAATACCCCTAATGCAATCAGTTTGTCTTTCTGCACCACCAGTTAATGCATGCCCCTGTGCAGGTGTCCAGCTAGAAGATGGGCTTTTTATAGATAAATTTAGTCACTAGACTGGAAGAAATTCAAAGAATTTTGTTTTTAAAAGTTATTGGAGACCATTTTTTGAATCCGGTATGGATGAGTAAACAAGATAATCCCACTTGTTTGCCATTGGGCTACCGGAAAATCCCTGCGCTTGGCCGTCTGCCTTGTCAGGAAGGGTGGATCTTCCTGTGAAAGTTGTTGTTTTAGACTGAAACACGACTCTGGAAACAGACCTTGAACAACAGCGAAACGGCTTGGCAAGGGAGGTGCAGTATTATATTAGGCGCTAACTTCCCAAAAACAGTGACAGGGCAATGAGGAAATAAACATCTGGATACATATCATCTTCAATATCATCTTCTTCTATAAACCACATTGATGGAACCCTAGCGTTGGATGGCGTTGCTATTCAGTTGTCATTAGCATATGACATAAAGTAGGAATAATGCTGTTTTGGTGATGACATTGACGGCATTGCAAACGCAAATAAAAAAAAAATGAATTTTGTCATTTATTTATAGAGTTCATGCCGCTTCACATCTGTTTGCTCATAAATCCTAAAAAGTTCATAAATTCTGCGTGGAAAACTGAACAGTTTCCTGAACACTGCATTTGTGTTTCTTCTGCAGAAAAATGCATCTCTTGAGTGTTTTAGTGTTTTTTTTTTGTTAGTTTTTTTTAATATTACAGTGAATATCATCATGGCTCCCAAAGGCAGCAAAACCAGCGCTAGTGACAGCAGTTGTCTAGTTTTTTTTTTTTTTTTACTTTGAGGAGTTATATTACGGCTCTCAACTAGCGGACCAGTGGTAAGCATTTTTTGCTCTTATCAATGAGACCAGGCTTTAGGACCCACTCAGGGCATTATCTTAGTTGCAGCAGGAACAAAAACACTAAAGCAATATAAACTTGTACAAGGGTGAGTCAAAAATTTTCCACACTTTGGTTATATTAAACCTTCTGTTGGTAGCCATTTTCTTATCAGCGCTTTCAGTTAAGGCTACTGTGTCCCAGGTCACTTGCATGCAGGTGTGAACGTGTTACATCAGTTCATCTTTTGTTTCTGCAGTGTGAGAAAAAATAGACATCTGATACTGTATGTGATTTTCACGAAAGAAGGCAGTATGCAGTGATTAGTTTTTTTGTGGTCTGAGGGTTGACCTGGTGTGGGAACAACTCACGGAAGTGCATAAAGAGATAGATCTATACCTGCAAACAAATAACTTGGTTTCGATACTCTAAAGCAGATGGAAGTATCTTAAAGAGAATCATTACTGGTGATTAGACACGGATTCATCACTACAGGTCTGAGAGTAAACATCAGAGTATGGAACGGAAACATCCTCAATCACTGACCGAGAAAAAGTACAAAAGTCAACCATCAGCTGGATAATTGATGCTTATAGTTTTCTGGGATTCTCAAGAACCAGTATTGGAACATTATCAGGAAAATGTTTCAACAATCAACAGTGCTCGTTACAGTGAGATGATTATTGAAGAGCTGAAGCCTAAACTTTGGATTAAACATAGAGGACTGATATCCAAGGGTGTTGTGATCTTGCATAATGATGCACATCCTCACAATTCTGCCCACACTGTTGACACTTTGCAAAAGCTTTGGTTTGAGGTGATAAAGTTTCCTCCCTATACAGTAGGTCTGATCATCAGACTTTCACCTTCTGGTCTCCTGAAAGCAGCCCTCTGAGGATGAAGATTCACTTCTGATGAAGGAACATTTTTTAATGACGGAATAAGAACGCTTGTTAACAGATGGACAAAGTGTGTATTGAACAGCAAGGAGATTATGTTGAAAAATTATTGTCTTTTCTAAAAGAAATTAAGAAATTAAGAAATTGTACAGTACAAATCTACAAACAGATTTACAAAATATAAAAAGCAGAAAAAAATGAATGACATATCTTTACCCTTTTATACTGCACATTCTGTGCATCCTCTGTTCTTTATAAATTTTCTATATTTCTATTTTCATATGAGTGAAACATGAAGTAAGGAATTAAATGATGTGTGCGTCTGCAGCAGTTTAATTGTCCATGTGTAAGTTAGCGCACCCTAACCCTAGCGGATAATTTTTTAGGTGGGCGTGGCTATATGGGTGATTCAAGGGAGCCAATCAAATTAGTGCTTTGCCCTAGAGGTGGGTGTGGCTATGCGGGTCACTCAACAGAGCCAATCAAATTACAGCTTTTCCTCGAGGTGGGCGTGGCTATATGGGCCACTTAACAGAGCCAATCAAATTAGTGCCTTTCCCTCGAGGTGGGCGTGGCTACAGTATATGGGCCACTCAACAGAGCCAATCAAATTAGTGCCTTTCCCTCGAGTTGGACGTGGCTGTACAAGTGACTCAACAGAACCAATCAAATTATTGCCTTTCCCTCCAGGTGGGCGTGGCTATACAGGTCACTCAACAGAGCCAATCAAATTAGTGCCATTCCGTCGAGGTGGGCGTGGCTATATGGGTCAAACAGATCCAATCAAATTAGTGCCTTTCCCTCGAGGTGGGTGTGGCTATACACATCACTCAGTAGAGCCAATCAACGTCAATAACCAGACTTATCACAGCATGATCATCATCTATTTAAAAAAAAAAATAGAACATACACTATGAAAACATACACTTTGCACCCTGCACCATACTAAGTTTAACAGAGTGAGTGTCTCACCTGGAGGAGCCTGGCCTGCTCAGACTGCAGCATGTTGATCTCCTGACTGATGCTGCTCTGGCCCTGCCTCAGAGCGCTGTACTCCGCCTTCAGCTGGCTCCCGTGAGCTGACAGCTTGGCAATTTCCTCAGCCAACTGGACGAGCAATGCACGCTCCTGTCCCTTCACGGACTTCAGGTCAGTGTCGTGGTGGCTGAGCGAGTGCAGCAGTGACGTCTGTAATCCCTCCAGCCGCAGGAAGTTGCTGTTGTAGTCGGGGCAGTTGGGGTCGATAAAGATGTTAATGCGGGAGCCGTCGCCTCTCTCTACGGTCACCAGAGCATTGCCTTCGTCTTGATTAGTAGTGATGAGGGGTGGAGCATCGGGGCCTGAGGGTGCCTGGGAGTGGTTCATTAAGAGGATGGTGCCTGTTACAGTAACGGCTAGAAGCACAGCGACGAAGAGGAGGATGGTGCACAGGAGGTAACTACAGCTCGTCCTCTGAAAAAGATCGAAAGAGCGAAAACAAAAAGAGTCTTAGACGAAGACGAAACGATTTAAAATGAGTGGAATGCTAGAGCTGCCACACCAGAGACCCTGTTTATCTGTTTCGAAGACATCATGATCATGCACAGTTTTACAGTTGACACTTTAGTAATTCACTTGACACTCCAAGCTAACGGCACATGTTAGGCAAATTAGTACAATCACGGTATCATGTGGGTGTTTATTAATCTGATGTTGTTAAACCAACTGCCAGCTCACACTACACACAACACATACACATGTGCACACTACAATGTGGATATTCCATCCACATATATCTGTACATTTTAATATAAACTATGTCTATGTATAGTATGTATGTAGTGCAAAAAAATAAATAAATAAATAAATAAAAAACAGCTGCTCGCAGAAGTCTCTACTGAATCCCGGGGAAGTGTTTGATAATTATTTCCTCTTCTGTCCCCATGGTGAAAATCATTACACTTTAGGGGTCAGAGCTGAATTCCTTTTACCCCGCTGTGTGCTGACTGTTTACAGTCCACCCATGGAGAGACGCTAACCACAACAAGCCTGCAGGGGTTGTTCCCTCGTTCCCCCATTTCTCCACTGCATCTTCTGCAGGCCCTGGCATAGTGTCTTTTTTGAAAGATAATAAATATGCAGAGAAGACACCAATCTAGAGTCATCATTAAGCTGCAGAATAGAGCGGTCTCTGCAGAATAAAGTGATAATGCCTGATGTCTGCTGGGATTAGGAAACCTTGCCTCTGGCCAGTTGCGCAACTAACGAGAGCGTCACATTTCAGCTTAAAAACAAGAAAGGCTTGAAGAAAGGTGCGGGGAACGAACGCGTGCTATGACACAGGCTCTCTCTCCAACAAGTACACGAGTCGTGAGGAACGTTTGTAGAGAATCAACAGAAGTGCTTAAAAAAGGAATTTCATCTTTTTAAGATAGGACAAGATAAGATAAGCCTGATTTTCTGACATTATCAACGGCTTTCAAACCACAGGGGTGGATAAATCATAAATATATAAGCTACCCTGCCAGGCAAGGAAATGCTCCAGCATCCTGGTTGAACTTGATAAAAAGCGGTAGCTAATGTGAAGTGAAAAAAGCAAGAAAACGCAAAGCTAGTTTGCTAATCAGGCCATACTATTTGAAAGCTTTACTGCTGGGTTTTTTTATTGCTCTCCGATACAGCAGATGACAGTATTTACCTAGTTGCTTAGAGAGCTGGCAATAAACACATAGGTTTCGTTCCATTCGAAGTGTACTTCACAAGGTGCTCCCTACTCCCTGCTCTGGTGAAGTGAACTTTCCTCGACAAAACTCAACCATTCGGAACACCCTACGAAATCACCGGTGCAGACGTCACTTCCTTCATGCGTTGCCATGTTAACATAAGCACATCAGTTAACTGTTGCTGCTGTGAAAATGTTATGCTATGGACATTAAATATTAGATAATAATTGAAACAAAAACTGATACCATTAAAAAAAACATTTAAATACTATTAAAATGTGTATAACTTGTAAAAGAATCATTGATTAATTATAATAATAATTGATTAAACATGTACAGAGATTTATTTTATATATATATATATATATATATATATATATATATATATATATATATATATATATATATATATATAGAGAGAGAGAGAGAGAGAGAGAGAGAGAGAGAGAGATTTTTTTTTTTTATTATTCTTTTTTTTTACCGATTACCAGCCTACTGTATATGATACTAAGGATTTTCTGATTAAGTTAAAATGTACATTTTTGTGTCCTTTGGATATGATGTCATCCTATAATAATGATAATAAATATATAAATTATTTTTCAAGCTCTATTTTTATCACGCTCAGTCGAGACGCAATGACTGATTGGAATTGTTTCATTCCCTTTTCCGGTGAAGTGAAACCCTGAAGACTTGTTCCCTACACCGTTCGCAGTTCCCTTTGAACTGAACATTTTTCGCTCCCTGAGGTTTGGAATCACACTTAACATGGTTGTGTAGTGTACTTCGCAGGGTACTTCTTTTTGGAACGCACCTTAAGACAACAAGAGTACACCCACCTTCACTCCATGCCTAACATCATTTATATTTTTGGAAAATATCAATACGGATACAGTATGTGGTCCTCTCCAGAGATGTTCCGATACCATTTTTCCCCTCCCGATACCGATTCCGATACTTGGGCTCAGGGTATCGGCCGATACCGAGTACTGATCCGATACCTGGGTGTGTATCTGTACAGTGTGTGTGTGTGTGTATACTGTATACACACACACACACACACAAAAAAAAAAGAAATTATATTTTATATATATATAAAATATAATTTCTTTTTTTAAGTAAAATACTACTAGCCCTGTGTAACGGGTTCGACCCTAAGTGCACGGGCGACACCATGAAACACAGACACGAGGCGAGGTCTTACAGGAAAAAGGGTAATTTATTTAGAAAAATGGGTAAGGAAAGGGTTAAAGGCTCTCTGCGGTCTTTTCCCCTTCGGCGGCAGGGATGCGAAGGCGGGCTCTACGGAGAAGCGAAGGTGCCGCGGGAGCTCGCGCAGCTCATTCATGCGCTCCTCTCGCGGAAATCAAAGGCGCCCCCCTTTTTTAAGTCTCTGGGGCGCATCACATTGCCCCGCTCTTGTGCCACTGTCTCTCATAAAATCCACTGCGTTGCAAAGTCCAGCTTCCCAACAGTCAGACCCCGAGCTACACTCCCCGCTGTGTTTTATAGAGCCGGGATCATTAGCGGCGATAGCTCGTGGGCCTGATTCTGTGGCCCTGCTCCTTCACATACCTAAAGGGGGGTAGGCCGCCTAACTAGTGAGCAAGGAGCGATATCAATTTGGACGCACGCCCATCACAGGCGCACGCCGTGACACTCTATAAGTAAGCTAGCAAAGCTAGCGGGCATAAATAGGTTATGTTTAGGAAAATGGTATCGGATCGGTACGTGGACTCAAATACTCGCCGATTCCGATGCCAGATTTTTTTTGTGGTATCGGCAGCATTTCCGATACCAGTATCGGAATCGGAACAACCCTAGTCCTCTCACGAGTCTTTCAACTTTATCAGCTATAACCGTGCAGTTTAGAGGATGAGATCAGCATGTAAATTGAGATTTCAGAGGAGACAGACTGGTAGACTTTCGTATTTGATTCGAGCCATGCCCGTGAGAACCTGAGCCCACATACTCGAGCACACAACACTGATCCATGCCCAGGCATGAAACAGAGTATTTATATTATGATGACGGGGTCAAGTGACCAGAATCCGTGCTTCGGCCCGTAGTGTGAAAGCACCCTAAAACTAAAAAAAAAAATCTCCTAAAAATATCTGCATAAAAGGAAGCTTTGTACAAGGTCTCATTTTATACTATGATCAGAAAAATCCTCCTAATGTTTATGGATCATCACATTTATAAAATCTCAAAATATCTTACCCTTATGCAGCATGAGAAAGACATACAGTGTATATTGTAACTTCAATCTGGCAAACCACAACAAACGTACCCCTTTACATTAACACATTATTTCGGTCCTTGAAGTCCACGGTGGGAGGGCTTTAACAGAGAAACTCTGACTCACTGGCGAGGTGTGCTATGTTACACTGCACAGCATGTGTATAAAGCATCAGTCTTGTCTTCCTCTGTGAAAGTGAAGCCCTTTCAAAGAGGCCCTCTAGGGGACCAGTGGAGAGCACAGAGAGCTTTTAACTTTAAATTTTACTAGCAAAGCACCGTACGGAATACCAATCAGCCAGCCAGTGACTTGCACGCGTATACACAACACCCAGACCTCCTCCACCGCCGCCGTGTCGCGCTCATCTGACCCAGGACTATAGCGGCTCGAGATCATGAGGCCATGCTCAACCAGGCATGGACAATATTTTGAGAAGAGCTTTTATGTGTCATCAGTGAAGCGATGCTGGTAAGGCAAAGGACATGAGGATAGAGCCAAGGGTGTCTAAAATACAAGCATAGCAGCATTCTCCTCTTCAGCTCATCTTTCAGTGGCACTGTACCCAAGGCACGGTGACACCAATAGCGCCGAGGTCAGAGCCAGAGAATAATATACAAAGCGGGAAAAGCAGTCAGTGATTACTAGGGTTCAAAAGAGTGAGCCAAGACAACTTCAGTCAGCCTTGCGTCCCTATTGCTTTTAAGCTTAAATAAAGGACAAGCGCTCTGGAGAGAGAGGGGGAAAAAAAGGCTTATTTATTGAGGAGATGGATGGACAGATAAAGAGGTGCAGCATTCGTTCAGGTGATCAATTCTATAGCCATTTGCCTCTTTTTAATGATCCAATCGATACGGTGTAATAAAAATGAGTGCTCTTGACATTCCACCCAAACCTTCATTCGCTCCGTGAATGAAGATATAGCAGATTTTGCTGCCCATTACAGAGGCCAGGATTCACAGGGTCAATCGATTGGTGTGTGTTTTCAACCTCCCAAATAGCCAGTGCTATTGCTCTAATGTTGAATGGCCTAAATAGTCTTTTAGGCAGTAATGCTTCATTAAACAAGCTTGTCTTATGGGCCAGTGGTCCTGAGCATGCTTTCAAATTAGGGGTGGACCATATGGAGCGAAAATTATATCTCTGTATTTTTAGGCTGAATGTTGAAACGCAATATATATTTATTTTATTTTTATCATATATATTTTTTACGATGTATTGGTGAGACAAACAGTTTCGACTCATTGTTTTCTGAACTCCTGACAATATTTCCCCTAAATTTAAATATAACTATTGTTATTTAGAGATTATATATTTTTAAAAATGTACATCATCACAACACATTAAAATAACCCAACATCATTCAGTATTTGCAGAGCTTTAATAACACGAATAAAACAAAATGCTAATAATTTCGTAAAGAGATTGTGTTAATGATTTGGCTAAATATCATTAATAGATCAGTATTTGGTGGCATAACAACCCCGATTTGCAATTACAGCTTTGTTGCGTTTTGGCGTGCTCTCCACCAGTTTTTCACATTGCTGTTGGGTAACTTTAAAACACTCTTTGTTTTGTTTTGCTTGATGGTTTGTGACCATCCATCTTCCTCGTGATGACATTCAAGAAGTTTTCTGGAGTAAACTGCAGTGGTCTCTTATTTTTTTCCAGAGCTGTATGTATACAGTATATCAAGATAGATAGATAGATAGATAGATAGATAGATAGATAGATAGATAGATAGATAGATAGATAGATAGATTAATAGTACTGTGCAAAAGTCTTAGGCACATGCAAAAAAACTGCTGTAGAGTTTTTCTTTAATGTAAAATTAAAGAAAAATATTTCTACATTTTAAAAAATACTTTAAAACACAGTAAATAGTAATTAATAATAAAAAAAAGAAATAATTAGTGGGACAACACTTTGCCTATAATATAGTCTCAGATACAATTGTTTAGTTTTATAAATAAATTAGCTAATGAGTTTTACTGAACATCCTGCAGAAACAGCTACAGTCCTCTTGTGGACATTGTTTTTCCTGCTTTTTTTTATTTTTATTTCATTCATGCAAAATCCAGAAGATTGCATTTTGTTTATTATTCTGAAAAGTGGTCATTTACATAATATGCTGCTTTTCATTTCTGGCATACAAATACTTCCTGGCAAGGTTCAGAAAAGATTCTTTTTTTATACCTTATAGTCAAAGGTCAAAGGTTTGGACACAAGATTGAATTTATTTTCTAGATTCTAGAAAACTATGAAATACCATATACTGTATGTCATTAGGAAATCAAGTAACAACAATAGTCATGTGTAATTTTAAGACACATGAAGGCACCAGACACAAGAAGGTCAGCCGTTCTGGAACAGTTCTTGCAAGAACAGTATTGTCGAGTGCATTTGCAGAACCTATCAAGCGCCATGATGAAACTGGTCCTCATGACGACCTTCAAGCAAAACGAAAGCAAGTCCAAAACTTACCACTGCTGCAGAAGAGAAGTACATTTAGATTCACAGCTATGTATTCACATACATCACAGCTTCAGAAATCACCAGTTAACAAACAGCACCACAGATTAGAGCCGTTATGAAGGTTTTACAGATCATGAGTAGCAGGTACATCTTAATATCAACTGTTTAGAGGAGATTATTGTATGTTTTGGACACCTTCAGCATTGTTCTACATTGTAGAAAGAAATCAAAATTACGAAAAAGACTATTGAATTAGGAGTTAGAGTGTCCAAACTTTTCATTATTAACGTACAAACACTTTTTTTTAAACAGACTGTGATTAAAATAAAATGCAAAGACATAGTTGAGTCCCCTTTTGAAAACATTGTGCGACAATATGGGAAAAAAAAAACATGTAAAATAACTAGCAGTTAATAAGCGTTTACTAAATATGTTGTATTTCAGTTTGGGAAAGCAATACAGAGGCATATTTTCAACGCTTACTAGACATTGTTATTAGCCTTAAGAGAGCACCTTAACGCAGACATAAAGGAAGTCTCTGCATCTCGTGCATATGAATACACAAAACCGTGGGAATGAACTGTAGCATTTCGGACACACAGCGTACTGAGACGTGGCCTCGAAATGTATTTTTACTCCTCTGTGGTGCTATGGGGTGAATGAAGCATGAAATGTGCTTTCTTTATGTTCTTCTTCATATTTTCATTGAGACTTTTTGACAACGCTAGTGATTTCGCACTAGCACGGAAGCATATTTCATATTTCAAGCCAAGGCTGTGCAGAAAGTTTGTGGGAGAAACCCAACATCAAATGATATCAATATAAACAGGAGCGTCTCATCCTGCAGTATATCTTGCTTTAAAATACACTATATCGCCAAAAGCATTCACTCGCCAGTCCTTCACTTGCATATATACTGTATAACTTGACCAACATCCAATTCTTAATCCATAGAATTAAGGGTTTATAGCTTTATACATGTACAGTACATAGCTTTATACTCTTATGGCAAGGCTTTCCACAATGATTAGGACCTTGCCTTGTGCACTTGTGCGCAGTCATGTTGGAAGCATTAAAAGTTCAGTTCACTGGTAGTAAGGGGCCGAGCCCAACTCCTGAAGAACAACCCCACACCAGAACACCTTTGGGATGAGTCGAGACTGGCCTTCTCGTCCAGTCTGACCTCACAAATGCACTTCTAAAAGAATAGTCAAAAATTCCCATAAACACACTCCTAAACCTTGTGGAAAGCCTTCCCAAAAGAATCAAAGCTGGTATAGCTGCAAAGGGCGGGGCCAACATCATAATAAACCCCATGGATTAAGAATTGGATGTTACTCAAGTTCAAATGCATTTGAAGGCAAATACTTTTGGCAATATAGTGTTTACAGATAAAACTGTTGTACTGTCGTGAATATGACTGACAATATGATGAACGTGAGATCCAGTGGCCTTTCCAGCCTACTACTACAAATAAATAAGTTTTTTAGTTTTTATTACTGCTTTATTGATTATAACCTATGAGTAATAACCTATAACCTGGCACTCTAATAACTGGTGGCTAACAACTCTAGTCTTCTGACTTTTCACTAATTAAAATTAACACAGCAGAGGAGCCAGTTCGAAGCATCCACCAAAGCCCTGCCAAGTTACTGACCCATGAAATATCACCCGCACCTACAGTACAAATTTGGTGTGTGTGAAAACTCTTGCAATGTGAAATCAACCAAACCAAATGAAAAGATGTCAGAATGTCACAGAGAGAGAGAAGAAAAGAAAAAAAAACTCTTAGCAAAAACTCAGTGTAAAAATGGACCATGGTTCATTAGGAACGACAATGCACTTGTTATGTGTAGCAAGGTATGAAACGTGACCTTTCATGAGGACTATGTCTAGAAGTCTAACTCTCTATAGGTTTCAATACGTTGCATCACTCACACACACTGCAATCTCGTAAGTTACATCTTCCAAAGAGAAACTGATAATCCACTGCAATATGTCCGACATGTTTCATTTTTATACAGATAAAGGCTCCAGCTGATCTTTGTGTGATGGCTGGAGCAGCGCTGAATCCCTGGGCTTCTCATATAACTGAGAGGAAGCCAGAAATAAAATCAAAACACCGGTCCACCTGCCAGCTACACAAGCTGCAGACCTCACTGTGGCTTCCTCATTATATTACAGGCCAGACAGGGAGCTCGGTTTCGCCTACGACTCGTTCAACAGGATACGCGCGGATAAAATCTTTAGGATTAGATAACCGTGAATCTCGTCTCAGGAAGCAAAGCATTGATGGATTTATTTTTTTGCCCACATATATTCCTGAATCTGGTTAATGGGTTGAATCTTGTGGACAAGGCAGATGGATGTTTCAGAGATCAAGTGGTCCAAATATCTGGATTGATGCACAAACCAAAAAGACAGATTTTTATTTGGATTTTAGTGGTCCAGAGTCTATAAGAGACTAATGGCTTTGTATTGAGCTATTTTAGCCGTAAAAGTGGTTGCCTCGTCAATGTTCATTTAACATTTTATAATTAATACAAGGTCAGCGTTTTACAACAGACATCTCCAGATCTGAAAAAATTTGAGAGTTGACTCAGTGATTGAGGATTTGGACTACTGATAGGAAGTTGATTGGAATGTGAATTGTGAGCGCTGGTAAAGCTGCCATAATTGAGTCCTTGAGCTAGACCTTCAGCTATCAACCAAATGGGCAAAAATGTAAGAATAGATATGCGGTTTGACATAAAATACCCAAATACAGATTTATTAATTGTGAAAGGCGGATTATTTTTATACTAGTATGTGACATAAAATTATGCGCGAGGTTTTCTGTTTGGAAATATCATTACAGAGTTGACTGCATCCTGAATAATTCAAGAAATCAGAATAATAGAATGATGTAACACTGCCTGGCCAAAAAAAAAAAAAAAAGGCACACACTCAAGAATTTCTTTAGACTTCCTTGAGATTTGATTTTGATTGCCCCTTCTGAAAATGAGTCCCCATGCTCTCAGAACAACTCTTTTACAGTTGGAGTCCTGGAATACGCTTGTGCCATTAAGGGAAAAAAAATGACTTGACGGGATAACCTGCTCATTCAGGACATTCAGGTCGTCAGCTGACTTCCTTTTATTGCCACAGGACGTTCCTGAGCCTAGACCTGACCAACTGAAGCAACCTCAGATCATACAGTAACACTGCTTCCAGAGGCTAGTACTTTGGGCACTATGTATGATGGGTACAGGCACTTCCCTTCTTACCCTGACACGCCCATCGCTCTAGAATAAGGTCAATCTGGACTCATCAGACCACATGACACTTTTCCATTGCTCCGATTTCCAATCTTTACGCTCGCTATAAATCCAAAGCCTTTTTAAAAATGATTTTTATTACTTATCTTAAAAACTTAATGCCAACTGTTTAGTCCCGAACCTGTTCACATTGTGGGTGTGAAAATGCTCTTAAAGTAAGTAAATACTCATAGTTGTGATTTCTATCGTCCATTTTTTACAATGCAACTTCAAAAAGCATCTAAATTCCATTCAATCATAATTTTATTCTCAACCAAACTGGTACGAAGCTAACATTATCGACGTTGACAGTTTCTTAACCTAATACCAGTCATTTCAAACTTTCTTGGTTTTCTTTGCTCGAATCAGGCGAAAACTTGACCCTTCTAAAATGACAACCTTTTTTCTTTTCTCTTTTTTGTCGTGGCAGTTTCCTTACCTATACTGTAGCAACGTGCAGCTGCAACCATGTCATGTTATCCCTGGTGTAGCAATTTACCCAGTTTAAGAGTGTAAGAGCACAGGAATTAAAAGCTCTGTGAAAAGCTCTGCAAATGCATGGCCTCTCCTGTCCTGATAACACATACAGTGCTGCACTGCTCACTGATTTGAGACCAGTAAGTGCCAACAGGATCTGGCAAGCAGAATGGCACTTGCGCTTAGAAATGTTTAAAAAAATAAATTCTCTCTCTATCTGAGCAATACTTTTAGAACTAGATTTCCTGTACAAGTAGTAAAACTTCAAAAGAAGAAGACACTCAGATGATGACATGATTTGATGATGTGAAAGGAAGAAAAATCTGCCTTTTTGAGGGGATTACATTAAAATGTTGGTACTTAACTAAATACATTTTGTTAAATTACAGTTATTGATTAACATTTAACCATTAAGAGGCTGCTTGTCTATTAATATAGTGACACGTAGGTTCCCAAATGTTACCACCATTTTTTGGTTCAGTGCATTCCTTCAAAGATAGAGTACAAATCATACTTTAAAAAAAATAATAACCTTAAATTTAAAAATTTCTTTATTTAAAAATAAAAATAATGTGACTAACCACTAGTCTATTCTGCCAATCAATAAACAAAACAAGATTTGAAAAAATCTTTTACTAGAGTCTTTGACGATATTCTCACATCATAATGCAGTCAGTGCTCATTTTCATCACCGAGGCCTGAGCATAAGCAGTTCAGACGTGTGGACTGACCTAATGTTAGAATGTAAAAATGTTAGAAATTCACAGCACAAAATACTGTTAAGAAGTAAACGCAGAAACAAAATCACACACTCTGAGAAAACAAGGTTTTAAATTGTACTAACGATAAAAAAAAAAATTGTACAGTGACTAGCAGTACGTACAATGACTACCATTTACTCTAGCACCCTTCTTGTACAGTACGATAAAATCAGAGGTGGAAAGGAACAAAACAGATGCCAGCGATGCAGACCCAGCTGAAAGCGAAATGCTAGCAAAATTCTTATGAAGCAAACCCCTGGCCATATTTAAGTGACCACTTTGATTTCAAGTGCAAGAAAGGCAACAGGTGTTCTAGTTGTTGTTCTAGTGTTCAACTAGTTTGAGATTTATATCCGCTTCTTTTTTGAACTTCAATAGAATCCCCCATATCACCCCCGCTGTTAAAAAAAAAAGTAACTCTGTAATGTTTACTCTGAGTAAATCTTTAATGAGCTACTACAGTGGCATTTATATGTACATGTACATTATATATATATATATATATATATATATATATATATATATATATATATATACTGTATATATTCATTCATTTTCTATACCGCTTAATCCTGTTTTCAGGGCCGTGGGGGACCTGGAGCCTATCCCAGGAGACTTCGGGCACTAGGCGGGGTACACCCTGGACAGGGTGCCAATCCATATACATATATATATATATATATATATATATATATATATATATACTACCATTCAAAAGTTTGGAAAGTCACTTTCTACCCCACTTCTGCTCTGTAAAGACTTCATAACGCCTCTAATCTGAGCTGCTGTTAATTGGTCATTTTTCAGGCTGATAACTCTAAATGAACTTCTGGTCTGCAGCAGAGGTAGGTTTTGGTCTCGTCCTCCTGGGACGGCCTTCATGAGAGACAGTTTCATTATGGTGCTTGACGGATTTTGCAAATGCACTTGACAATACTGTTCTTGCAAGAACTATTACAGAAAGGCCGACCTCTGTGTCTTAAAATAACAACTAACTGTTGTTTTTGTTGTTGTTACGTAATTACCTAATTCCATATGTATTATTTTATAGTTTTGAAATCCCCAGTATTGTTGTAGAATGTAGAAAATAAATCACTAAACAAAAACAAAGAAATTTGCAAGTGACCCCAAACTTTTGAACGGTAGTGTATATATAAGAATATATACAGTACATATGCTTTTAAGAAGTCTCAGTGGGGGGGATCTACAGTTATTGAATTGTTTAAACCTTGGTGAATAAAAAAAAAAAAGGACAAAAAGTAGGTAAAGTTTTTCTCACATTTTGTTGTTTTGTTGTTTACTCACACTGAAGAGACATATGTCTAAACGTGACGAAAAAGTGACTTTTGTATGATAGGTGCCCTTTAAATCCATCTCTCTGCCACATAATCGATATTTTCAATTCAGTTACATTCATTGTTCTTTCTTTTTATCGCTTGTCCAAATAGAGACCACTTTGAATTATAAGGTAAGTTTATTTTACAAACCCGAAACTGCCCATGTTACAAATATGCAAAGGAATTTTGTGAAAATGAAGACTATTTTTAATTACGTGATATGATTGATGAGACATCGCTCAATTTTAAGGCACACATACTGGGAATTAATTAAGGTCTTCCTGTGTTTAAGTCCAACATAGACACTTAGACATGGTTTGCTCATGGTAATGACCTTTATTTAGCGATAATGCCTCCTAATTGGAGATCTGCTATGGGAAACCCATTAGTGCATTACCGGTTGTCATGTGTCATGTGCGATATGATGTGTATTTCGTTCAACAGAGCATGAATTAATCACCTGTATTCCCTTTTTATTAGTGTATAATTGGCAGCGTGTTCACAGTGTAGGTTCTAGGGCCGTTGCTGTCAGAAGCAATTCAGACAAACGTTCATCATTTCTTCTGAGACCTTTTATCTCAGCTATTTGTCACCTGTACGGAATGGTCAATAAGGAAGCTTTTTCACTGAGAGCCTTAAATTGCACGTGTGTGTACTGGAAGAAAAGTACATATGAGGTGTTGCCTTGGAAAGTACACTTATTGAGACGTGGCATTGAGGACACTGAGTACTTTCACAGCAACGATTGCGTGTGGTGAGCTGGGAAAATGAGTGCTTCGGCAGAAACTGTCCTGGAAATAACAGTCATCTCCGGCTAGTGTCTACCTGCAAAGTCCTCATTATTACATTTTAAACCGAGTACCACTGCTAACCTCCTTTAGCTCTGGATGACTGCGGGTCATGTCGGGTTTGCATGTTTGTGTCTCTGTACGACTGTAATGGGTTTAACATTTCGCTCTCTCGTATGACTGGATCCTGTACTCATAATACCTAATAAATGTATTCAAGCCTTGTTATATGGTGTGCGTAATACTTTATAATCCCTGTATAATAGGGAGGCGACACATAAGCCTTGTTTTAATGCCTTTGTTTCTATAGCAACAGCTCGTTCACAGAGATTCGTACTTGGAATACGCTACAATAAGAGTCTTTATACAGTGGTTGTTGTACTGTAATTTTTTGGAAGAAGTCTCCAGTTTCAGTGCTTTGTAACAGTTAGAGATAAATGACTTCCTTTAAGTTTTTCTTTACAAAATTGTCCAGGGTGTACCCCGCCTAGTGCCCGAAGTCTCCTGGGATAGGCTCCAGGTCCCCCGCGACCCTGAACACAGGATTAAGCGGTATAGAAAATGAATGAATGAATGAATGAATAAAATGTAACTGTATTTTAACAGGTTTGGTTGTACTGTATCCCATAGGAAATTCTACCAAGCCATAATAACCAGGGTAGTTTTATGGTACTTGTATCAACATTTTTGACAGTACTGTGGTACTTATTTGCTAGTACATACACAACACTATAGTACATTGTCTACCATGTACCAAAGTATGCTAGTATGGAACACGAAAAATATGCTACAGATGTTCATCCACCGGAATGGTAACATTTATATAGTATGGTACCATTGTACTGTACAGTATGTACCATATAGTATGTGACAATAAATCGAAACCAGAACTAGTTGTATAGCTAACTGGAATTAGCCGTAAAGCTAAAGATAAGAGTTAAATTTGTATTACATAAAATGTAACTTTAAAACATATCAACTGATTTTAGCTCTGTGGATTGCGAAACGTTTCTAACGCGGTTTTGCATGGAACGACGGTTGTGAATGTGATCCTGAATGTGACACTGTACTTTCGTTCCGGGTGACAAACTTCATGGTTGGCCAACACCTATCGTAATGTACCTCAATTTTGATTCATGATCAACTTGGAAAAAAGAAAGAAAAAAAAAGGACTATCCCTTTAAAGCCAAAGCTATCTATGCATGGACAGCTCTTATTTCTTAGTTATTATGAAATTTACAGTAATTATAAATGGATAACGGGCGGCGCGGTGGTGTAGTGGTTAGCACTGTCGCCTTGCACCTCCAGGGTCCGGGTTCGATTCCCCGGCCAGGCTCGATTCCCGTCTCTGTGTGCATGGAGTTTGCATGTTCTCCCCGTGCTTGGTGGGTTTCCTCCGGGTACTCCGGTTTCCTCCCACAGTCCAAAGATATGCAGGTTAGGCTAATTGGCGTTCCCAAATTGCCCGTAGTGTGTGAATGGGTGAGTGTGTGTGTGTGTGCCCTGCGATGGATTGGCACCCTGTCCAGAGTGTACCCTGCCTTGTGCCCGAAGCCTCCTGGGATAGGCTCCAGGCCCCCCGCGACCCTGATCATAGGATAAAGCGGTATAGAAGATGAATGAATGAATGAATGAATAAATGGATAAAAATATAACTTGTTTCACTTTTTACAACAAATGAATAACAAATGATGTATGCGTACGATAAAGCACATGCTGTTAGTAGACGAGTCAGGGCCGCACCGTTCCCTCAGTTAAGAATGAATATGAAACCCAAGTGGCGCAGCGGTAAAGTGCGTGCCCTATCATTTGGATTCAGTTTGAATCCCAGGTGATACTGTAGCCTCTCGCAGCCGTGCCCCTAGAGAGGGCTGATTGGCCGAGCTCTCTGGAGGTATGGGATTGGAGGCACTTCACACGAGGCTCACGCAAGCAGAAGAAGTGGATAGTCCGACAAGATGCAGTTGGTGGTGTCATGTAGCTTGGAGAAAGCATGTGATAATGGGAGTTGATGTGGGAGTTCCCTGATGACGAGTGGGAATTGGCTGCCATTTAATTAGGGAGAAATGCGGAAATAATTCGGGGCTAATGTCAGGGCTCTTTTCTCAGGTAAACTCTTTTTGCAAATGTATTATAAGGACTAACATTGTAATGCACTAAGACAATCTGTAGTGCGGGACTACAGCGCCTCATAGTTATAATGCGGATCCTGTTGTACAATGCAGCACATGCCCTAATGAACAGATATCACAGTACATCTCTTTCTCTCTTTCTATGTATGAATTCAAAACCCATTTATAAATCGACTGTAGTTTAGGGCTACAGTTACACTGTCCACTCTGAGCAGGCTTCCTCGGCGATGCAATCCAAGGACATGTGAACAGGCAACAATTTGTCTTTCAGCCAGGCACCCAGGCTGCGGAAACCGTCACAGGCGGCGAATAACTCTCCCATCGCATGCTGTCTCACTCTCGCTCTTTCTTTCTCTCTTTCTGTGCTCCCACTGGACTGGTAGAAAGCACATAGCCTCAGTCTGTGCTGTCTCACTGGCTGGATCAGAAGCACAAGAGGACAAAAGATTAACTTGCACACACACACACACACACACACACACACACACACACACAATGCACCATTTTTATCTGTGATGTCCCATGCACCAGAAGAGTGAGTGAGGGAATTGAGAGATTTATATATACAAACACAGATACACACATGCACACACACACACACACACACACACACACACACCTGTGTCGGAACACATTTTCAGTTATTCATTCCATCAGGTGTTTTTATTCCAAGCGAATACAACTGAGGTTTACGGCTGAGTACCTGTGTGCCCGATAGCGGTTCTGAAGCAGTCCTGGGAATTGACCTAATAAGCTTCCAATCATTAGCTCAGGGCTTTAACCCAATAGAGGCTCGTTTATTCTTCTATAAAAAAAAAATTAATTATAATAAGATGAACGTGGCAGGTTCATCTCTTGTGCAGTTCAGTAAGAACTGATTTGTTAAGCAGAGAGCTGTACTCGTTAGCATTACGGGACAGATAATCCTCAAACAAAATCAGAAGCCATGACGGTTTAACCACTTACAGTACGTGAGCCGTCCTTAAAATGTAAGTGAAAATGCACACTCGCAGGGTGAGATTCAGGCTGGTCTGATAAATTAAAGCTGGGCGATTTATCCTTAAATGCTATTTAAAAGTTTAAGCCAATACAAAGGAAAAACACAGCCTTTCTTCACTCGATAAACATCTCCTAAAGCCTGAGCTACTCCCAAACACAGCACGCTTGGATTAAAAACATGCCAAGATAAACAGGCAGCACGTCTTCCCTGAGGACTGAGCTTGTAGCAGGGAAAGCTTCGAATATATCTTCAAAGATATGGAATTGCTAGAGGTTGGAAAAGTGCGATATGTAAAACAGAATGCCGTAATTCAAATTACACAGTAATCAACATCGGCACATTTTATTCATGGCACATTATTCATTTTATTCCATTTTATTTTTTATGAGTGATGTATGGGTGAGTCAAAAAATTTAATTATATGTAGAATGTATTTTAATTAACTTCTAGGAAAGACAAATAGATTATTTTTCCACGTAATCTTCTTGCTTTTTAATCCGTCTTCCCTCAAAAGCATTCGTATTCCCTCATTAAGAATGTTTTAGTCTGAGCTGTTAACCACGAATGCACCGCTGTCTTCAATTTTTCATCAAAAGTGAATATTCCTCCTCGTAGAGCTGTTTCCAGGCAATCAAACAGGTGAAAGTCTGATTGAGCGTGATCAAAACTAAAGGGAGGATGCCTTAACACCTCAGTGTGGGCAGAAATGTGAGGACGTGCATCGTTATGCAAGATCACAACACCCTTGGATAGCAGTACTCTGCGTTTAATCCGAAGTTTAGTCTTCAGATCCTCAAAAAACATCTCGCTGTAACGAGCACTGTTGATATATGTTGAATATTTTTCCTGATAACGATCCAGTACTGGCTCTTGTGAATCTCAGAAAACTATAAGCAACAATTTCCCAGCTGATGAACTTTCCCGACTTTTGAATTTCTTTCTCGATCAGCGATTGAGTTTGTTTCCTTTCCATACTTTGACGTTTGGAATGACGCTGATAAAATCCGTGTCTCTTCACCAGTCATGATTCTCTTTACGAAACTTTCGAAACGCGAGGGAGAGAGATTCAGCGTGCAAAAACGAGTCTAAAAGCGCACGCACGAGAGAGTAATGCACTAAATAAGCATATTTAAATTTAACTGATAATATATTGAGACTACCGTATATTAAAATTTGTATTCTAATATATACTTTCTGTACATTTGTACAATGATTATTTAGAGCATATATTTTTTTAAATATACCAAAAATACATTGAAAAACAAGTTTAAATAAGTGTACTCTGGAAATTAGACCAGCCTTTCACTTAAAGTATATTTTCCAATAATATATTTTTAGAAAGTGTACTATAATACAATTATATTAAAGTATATTTAAAGTTTAATTCCAAAATTTGGTAAAAGCATGATGTTAGTGTACTTTTTATATATTAACTGATGGTACAATTTTTTGTTAGTACATTTGCAATGTATTATCGAGGATTTCAATATATTTGTAATAAACTAAAGTGTATTTTTTTTTCACTGGGGCAGTTAAGGTAAAATTACCGTCATGCTCAGTAGGACGTTACTTTTTTTTATTGGGGATAACCTAACCCACATCTGCATGTGCACGAACATTGTCATGTAATTATGTCCATCTGTCTTGGAGTCAAAAAAAAACATTCTGATTGCTGCTTTTAGACAATGCTATCAGAGCAGAACGTTTCAATTGGTCCAACGCAATCTAACAGACGATACGTCAGATGGTTTGAGGTTGCCAGGAATACCGTCTGGAGAGCCTGAAACTTAATATTATGCCATAAAAATAATAACCATAGTAATATTAATTAATGCTGACATCCCTGTTAACACCAACACACTTATCGTCTGTTAGATTGCTACCCTAAGTACCCAAGCCTAGTGTCTGCTTCAGTGTTTTAAGTAATAAAAAAAAAAGTGGTGAGGGAGAAAAGAGAAGTTTTTTCTCTCGCTCATTAAACACTATTGTAACTGCGCTAACAATGTTCTTCATGGACAACCGTAAACAACCACCAAATTCTCTTAGGAATAACTAACAAACATCTCTGACCAACAAATTAGGACAAAGCACATAAACATCTCATTTGCGCTCTTCATTTTCTGGACACCCTGGTTTAGTGATTGCCCAACAGTGCACAGATACATACTGTATAGATATTGTTATCGTCAGTCATGCGTGCCAGTGTCCACCCATGACACTCGTCCACGCTGGCAGAGTATAAATCAGCCATAAGTCGTCATGCTCACGGACGAAAACAATAGTTTCCCTAGGAATCAAACCCTTGGCTTTGTGATTTTATTTTTTTTTGCTGCTGCTGCTGCTGAAGAATACAGAATGGCATACTAGGCTTGGGGCACAAGGGCAATATATTATACAAAAAGAACCATAGGTGCCGATGCCTGAAGGTGCAGTGAAGTGAAGTGCTTTTCATTTCCCAGTAACACAAGGCACCCTGGATGCTCGCCTTGATCATTGCCACAATGCAGCTTTGCAGAAAGAAATCTAGATGTACAGTTCTGTGAAAAAGTCTTGAGCCAGCTCTCATTTCTTTATATCCTGCATCCAAAGAGATACACTTTCTTTTCTTTTTTTAACGTCGTCTTCCAAACACTGGAGGACCAATGTAGTCAAAACATACTGTACTTCTATGGAATAACCCCATGATGAAACGCTATCAATCATTGACTGGACTCAAATCCAAGAACTCAACATTACTGAAGCATCTCGAAAGAGACCAGAACAGAAGACAACCAACATCCTGGAGAACTGTTCCTGAAGACTACTTAAAAAAATTACCAGACAGCTTGCCTAAGAGAGTTTAGGTTGTGTTGAAGAATAACGGAGGGCCAGACTTTAAAATTTGTATTATATATTGTATACCGTATCTACATGTATGTTTGTACGTAGTTGCATGTTGATTTTCAATCCAATTCAATTATATTTGTATAGCACTTTTAACAATTGACATTGTTTTTAAGTTTGTATCAAATGTGAATGTGTATGAATCAAAATGTTCAGATTGTCCCTGATGACCAATCAGCAGGTCTTGTTCAAAAGCATATACTGTATAGTGAAACCTCGGATTGTGAGTGTACCGCAAGATGAGCGAAGATTTTTAGTGAATTTTGACTTGAAAAACGAACAAGTCTTGCTGTACAAGTACCAAGTGTCATATATCCCGCATGCGCTTCTTGTTTTGATGCCTAGCGTCACGTGATCACAACTGAGCCAACGGTTTTTCTCTCTCTTGCTGTTATGAGGGGGAGCTTCAATATGGCGCCCCTCGGTATACTACACATATGGGAGCCCCAACGCAGGACTCGGAGTGGGCGTTGGGCCGTGGATTGTTTATTTACGCTAGGGACTGGTTGGTTCGCGTGAACACCACGCAGCGTATGAAGGGAATGAAGGCCCGCTTATGTCGGCGCGTGGCCACCGTACTTCTCGTACTTAAAGGTAGGTAAATTATATTAGTGCTTTATGATTCACTTTTCTTTTCACCTTCTCTCTTCTCTTTCTATTTCTTTTTTTTCTATCTTTCTATTCCTTCTCTTTTCTATCTTTCTATTTCTTTTCTTTTCTATCTTTCTATTTCTTTTCTATCTTTCTATTTCTTTTCTATCTTTCTATTTCTTTTCTTTTCTTTTCTATTCTATTGTTCCCTATACCAGAGCCACGCTCTCGTACCTGGTGCTATCTAATGTTCGCACATCGTGCGCTGGTTTCTGGGAACTTAAATATCCTACTGGCCAGGTGTAGCTCGTCTCCGTTGATTGCCAATGCTGCGGGGTTGCCTAGCAACCACCCGTTGCATGTGTGGCCGTGTTACACTTGCGCTGCGGAATTGTGGGTAATCGTCTCCCCCGCTGGGTCTTAGTGCGTGCCTCTTACTGGTATAATCAACATCTGTGCATGCGGGTACTGTTTACTATAACACTGTGACCACATGTGTGTGCATAAAACATCTTTTATTTTGTGTCTGTATGCGTGTGTACAGCGCGTGTGTAAAGCAAAAGTCTCATTAGAGAGGTTAAAGATCCATTTTCTCTCTCTGTATGAGCCTGGTCACACAGCCCTCCTACTTTTGCCTTCACAGACACACACACACACACACACACACACACTCTTTCTCTCTGCTCTACACAGAAACACTGCTCTGTCGTGATTATTTTCAAAGTTAAGTGCAGGTTAATTAGTTTTATTTTTACTTTACTTTACTTTACTTTTAATTAGTTTTATTTTTTTGTGATTCCTTTAGTGTGTCGTTCAATCAAGTGGGAGTAGCGAGATTTCTTGTTTATTTTTCCAATAAAACTGTGTTTCCGTTGTGTGTGAAAAGAGTGGAGGAAGGGTCTGTGTAAGACAAGAAGGGGGAGAGGGGAGCTTACTTTAGATTCACATACATACACGCGCACAAACGGAAACACGTTTCTGTCTGGATTTATTTTTACTTTTTTTGAAGGTAAAGTGCAAGTGTGAAACGAATAAGTTGAGTTTCCATTATTTCTTATGGGAGAATTTGATTTGGTTTACAAGTGTTCTGAAATACGAGCCAGTTTCCGGAATGAATTATGCTGGTAATCCAAGATTCCACTGTAGTATCCAACCCAGTTTTATGGGCAAATGGTGGCGCAGCAGATAAGGCTCTAGGTTACTGTTCAGGGCTTGCTTTAACTCCCATAACTGCCGAGCTGCCACTGTTGGGCCCTTGAGCAAGGCCCCTAATCTTCTGATTACATCAGCAGGTAAGAGATTACGGCTGTATCCTGGGGTGCTGTATCATGGCTGACCTGGCACTGCGACCCAGGCTTCATAGCAAGCTGGGATATGTGAAGAAAAGATTTTCACTGTGTATGTTACAAATAAAGGCTTTTTCTATCTTTTGATGTAAGACTGAGAAGTAGTAAGGCTTTAGGGTATCTATGTAGGACCAGAAATCTATCCCAAAAAAAGAAAATGGAGGGTTGAAAAATAACAGTCCAGACCAACACACTGGCTTGTGTATCCATTACCTTGTATATACAGTGAACACATGTTCTTTCGAAGTCCACTTAAAAAAAACAACAATAAGTCCAAAACTGGGGGGTGTTCTTCGTACGTCGCTTGAAACATCCGGGATGAATTGACACATCTAAGATGAGATCATCGTGCAAATTACACTCTGGCTAAATCGGTTCTTCGAGCCACCTGTTGTTGATGATTACTATGGCCGGATTGAGTTGTCTAGGATTATTGCGCGTTCGTGCGTTGGTTTAAAAGGCGATATGCATCGACAGTAGAAACACTGATCACAACCACTTTGATTGGTTGACGAAATGACAAAAGAACAAGCTCAATTTTTTTTGTAACACCTGTTATGCGCTGAAATGCCCCCCCCCCCCACGTGTTATGCGCTGAAATGCTTACCTGCCATGGATCCCCCCCCCACCACACACACATAATCGCTATCAAATATTATATTAGAACATAATATGCACATATGGTTTACAAATTACATGAGACAATAAAATAAAATAAGAAATATGAAAATAAATATGTTGTATATGGAAAAATAGAAATATTAATATATTTTTTTCAAAAACATGTATACTTTTATATGTATACTTTATAATAAAATTAGTTTTGTCCAATTTACATTAGAATTTTTTTTATTATATATATATATATTTGCATATTCATAACGAACCCCTGAAATAAATGTGTTACAAAATAAACAATGGTCTTGAGGCTGTATCGTGCCTAGAATTTATTATAATAATAAAAAACCTATGAATTTATGTTCTAATATAATATTTGATATCAATATATATATATATATATATATATATATTATTATTATTATGGCAAGCCGTACCTGTATATATATATATATATATATATATATATATATATATATATATATATATATATATGCAATTGCTATCAAATATTATATTAGAACATAAACTCTAGGCACGAGACAGCCCTCAAGACCATATATATATATATATATATATATATATATATATATATATATATATATATATGCAAGATACTTTTCTTTCCCCACGTGAGTCAGTCCACGTCAGCGCTCTTTAACCAATCAGATGTGACCTCACCATTTCAACCAATCATAACCCGGCAGGAGCGCAGCCTTAATCCTGTTTACATGAAATAAACCTGCTACCGAGCAGGTTCAAGCTTACGGACATGTTGCTATGACAGCAAATGCGAGATGAGCAAGATCAGGACAAATCCACAACAATCAAATCCAGCTAACTGAGTTAGCGACGTACGAAGAACACCCCCCTGATATGTCAAATATCAAGTCTTGAATCAAACACCTTAGAGCTTCACCTCATTTTACAATAAAATTGAGATGTGCTTCCAATATTTGGAGGTAACAAGGCAGCACTTCCTCAATAAGAAGCTTCATAAAAGTGTTCACGAGTCCCAGAGCAAGGTGTACGGCACAACAGCACCCACTCAGTGTTCCACTGAATTTCCCCAGCGCAATACAGAGAGATCACGCTGAAGTGTTTGAGGTCTGAAGAATAAACGCTCAGCCAGACGGCAGTTTAAAGAAAAAGCAAATGGAAGGATTTTATCATCTGGGACATCAGAGAGTGTGTTGAGTTATCGGGGTCATCCATTTTATTTACACACTTGCTGCTCTTCTCCAGAGTCATATTAAGAGGCTTCTAGGTACACACACACACACACACACACACACACACGCACAGAGACAGAGATAAAGTAATAACATTTGCTGTTGAACCAATCCATTACACAAAACACAATTGAAATAATCCATAAAAATATTTAACATCTCTGCTGAAAGCAATGTAAGTAGCTGCTTCAGTTAATGAGCTTTTTTGAGGAGCCGCACTACCCTGCTGAGCTATTTCTATTCTTGCACCCAATAATAATAATAGTAATAATAATAATAATACAATGCTGAATCACTTATTGTGCTTTACTTAGAATGTTTAATTGCATTTTTGCTGGAAATAAGTTACCGTCCATTAGTCAATACAGTAATATCTTTTATACCGCAGCGCTGTTGAATACCCGACTCTGAATGCTCAGACGTTGTTAAATAATTTTTCTATAACAGCAGCTCTGCTGCTAGCCTTGCTGGCTTCAAGGATTATATAATTCACTTGTTCTAATAATGATCATTACTATATTTACAACTAACTCAAGGGATCTCAAACAGATTTTAGAAATATGTATAATTATTGATGTAGTTGTGTTCTGTGAGGAGTGATTATCTTTTCATTATGTTTGGCACAGTGGCTTAGTTGTTAGCAGAGTCCAGGGTTTGATTCCCGCGTTTGGTCTGCGTGCATAAAGTCTGCATGTTCTCCAAGTGCTTGTTGGGTTTCCTCTCACAATCCAAAGACATGTAGTTTAGGCGGACTGGTGTTCCCAAATGACTTTTTGTTTGTTTGTCTTTTTGTTTGTGCCCTGTGATGGACTGGCAGCCTGTCCAGGGTGTACCCCCCTTCGTTCACTAAGTCTCCTGGGATAGGCACCAGGCCCCCCGCCACCCTGACTACTAGATAAAGCAGTATAGACAATGAGTGAGTGACTGAGTGTGTCTCCAGTTTTAGCACTATATACTGTAAAACTCTGAAGCTATAACTTTTTTTTTTTTTTAAAGTCACCCAAAATTATTAATCTTCTTCTGAGGGTGAATCTCAGGCGTAATTTTCTGTAGAAAGATGGGTAAGGGAAATGTCTGTCAAGATCTGATACTGTATAATATCAGGACGTATCTGTTTAGTCAGCAAATTAACCTATAAATAATTTATTTTTAAAAGGATGACATGTTAAGTGTCATCACATGCAAACTGCTGTGGTTTAGGAAGAATCAAAGGTTCCATCTTCATCAACAACGAGGACATGGGGAAATCAAATCAGAATCCTTGAGTAGTACTTGTTTTTGCTAGGTTTGGTTTTGAAGCACCTACATTTACATTTAGTCATTTGGCAGACGCTCTTATCCAGAGCGACTTACATTTTTATCTCATAATGAGGGTTAAGGGTCTTGCTCAAGCAGTTGAGGGTTAAGGGCCTTGCTCAAGGGCCCAACAGTGGCAAACTTGGTGGTTGTGGGGTTTGAACCTGGGATCTTCCGAACCGTAGTCCAATGCCTTAACCACTGAGCTACACCTACCACACTAATGTACCAACTCCTCGTTTTAGCTTGGTTTATCCATAACTGTTTCCCATCTTTGTGTCTGCGATCCCAAAAGGCAGCTGTCAGATTACAGAAAGTATCCAAAAGACTTTAGACATTTTTATCTGTGACCAACTTATTTCTCTTCCTTTTCTCGTCACTATCTCAATCTATGCCCCACTTCCATCTCCTGTGAGACTTTTCCTACAAATCCTTGAATGTTAGCCTTTTGCACTTCCTCCGCACTTTGCCACAGGGGAAACACTCCCACCACTGCTATGGTAGGACTGCTAATGCTACTCTGCCTTTTACAACCCACCAGGAACCTTCTGTGACATGTAAGCCATTTTCCATGAAATGAAAACAGAAACAGAGGAAGAAGAGGTCATGTACCACAAATTGAGAGGACACGGCACGCAAACTCTGAGATTCGGCTAGAATAGAGGGAGGAAAAGATGTGTCATATTTGTGTAACCTTCTCCCAGTCTTGTTTATAATTGTTCCCCTGAGCCTCATATAGACGAGTTCAATGATCAATTTCATTAAGCCGCTAGACTACAGGAACAAAGCTTGAGATATTATTACCCTTTCTGATGCTTCTTACACTCTGAGCCTGACAGCGGGATGAAATGGTAATTGCGCAAATGGGTCATTTGCTGTAATAGTCATGCCTCATTAGATAGCACTTTAAGTACCAGGTAAATGAACACAAATACAAAAACTTGCATTCAATCGGCTTGCGGATAGACGAACTACGCTGCCGCTGTGCATCTCCCCAGGCCTTTGGTTTAGGTTGGAATGGGATGGATGTAGGAATCCCTAGCTAGGCAAAATAACTGCCACCAGGACATGATAAATAATACAATGTCTACAACAGATGCACCAACTTAAACAAAGTCCCTGGAGGATGGTGACTTGCTGCTGAAACTTCAGTATCTCCTAGTGACTTATAGTGCACCAAGTTGCCAATCATGACTACAGTGAACTCTGCAGAGTCCACAACAGTGTATCTTGCCCCAGAAGTCATCAAATCCCATCTATTGACTTTGGGATCTGGGCCAAGACACAGGTTTGGAAAGGACTTTTCAGAGCAGCTTTGTGTGTCTTTGCTTTAGTCTTTCTTTATCCCAGGGACCGAAGCCTGTCTTGTGTTTAACCCACTCTATGAGCTCAGGAGAAACAGGGTGGAAAATGAAATGTGAGAGAAGCATGTTGTGTCCCATTATACGTCTTGTTTTGATGCACTTTTCCATCATTATGTGGGGCAGATCTGCAATGGGAGTGCAAAGAATGTAGAGGAGGTGTTAAGAGAACCAGGTTGTTGCTGCAGGGTTTTAAAGCCATATGCCATATAATTGAGAATTGGATTTACTTATGATCTGTACAGTCTATAAACAAATAAACTTGTGTTTCTTTCCCCCAATCTCCCAGCCATTGCACAGCAAAGGAAAGAGATGCAACCAGGGAAAAACGAAGTCAAAACTGCTGCTGGTTCCTAAATAAATAACTATAAAATCACTGACTTGAAGACAACATCATCACCATTTTCAAACAAGTGGAACCTTGTAGTCTTCTCAACTTCTTAAAATGATTGTTGGACCAGCAATGCATTTTCTCAGAAGAAAAGAAAGCTACTCATACCCTGCAATCAGTCTCCTGTGAATTCTGTCTTTGTGTGTCTGAGTCAGATTTTTGTCTCTCCTCTATTCCCTCATGGTGATATAATGGATATTTGACATGCACAGCAACAGTGGAGCAGGAAGCCGTCCATAAGCTTCGAGATTTCACGCTCATTCACAATCCGTCAGCTAAAACCAAAACCCTATGATTTAATTATACACACAGGCCTTGTTTGGGTTGAGCTGAGAGCTCAGACACATCATTCTTAGCCATAATGGGGTCTGAAAATCCTGAAAACTTTGCAAATGTTTCACAGTGATCTTTTATAAAAAAATAAAATAAAAACACTCTTGACAAAAGAATGTTTACTTCCTTCAACAGGTAGAAATAATCTAGGGATGAAACACTCCAGCGTTAATGAATTTTGCACTAAATACTCATATCCAAAACCTTCAAGCCGATGCTACGTACAATACTGAATGTCTTGATGTGACACAGGTTAATCAAAGATTTTTAAATCTGCACAGCATTTGCATTTTTTTTCTGTGAATGTTCTCCATCCAGATATAATCAGCAACAAGCATGAAACTACCAAGTGTATTTATTCATTTGTTCATTTATTCATTCATTCATGTTCTCAGAGCCTAGAGCCTATACCAGGAGACTTTGGGCATGAGGCAGGGTACCAATCCATCAATCATTCACACACTATGTGTTTAGGAACGCCAATTAGACTAAGCTTCATGTCTTTGGACTGTGGGAGGAAACCGGAGAACCTGGAGGAAACCCACCAAGCACGGGGAGAACATGCAAACTCCATGCACACAGACCCCGGTGTGAATCGAACCCCAACCGTGGAGGCTAACCACTAAGCCACTGTGGCGCTCACCACCAAGTGTAAACAGCTCGAAATATGAAAACATGTCATATCTGAAATAAAGTTGACTCTGACACTTTAGTATTCTGACCGACTATCTAGGTGTCCTGCTGCTCTGAACATCACATATGTCTATTTAATTACACTTCATAATACATTCTTATACTCATGACAATATTTTCACATAGAAAAAATAATAAAAAGGGTAACAACATTCAACTTCCATGAACGTCTTCTCATGCACAGACTCGAATTTCACATAAAAGCAGATGGTATGCCTAATACTGATAAGGGCTGAGCCAAGAAACATGCTGGCAAAACCCCCAGTCATTCCGTCACCGATTTCATTCATCGAAATAACAGACTGAAGTGAGCTGCCATGGCTCATCCTGCTTAATACAACACGTATAGAAAGTAGTGCAAGAGAGAGCATAATTTTTTTTTTCCTCAGCTTATCTGTGACTCATGTTCCAACACTTCTGCTCTTGAGGCTCACCGGTCCATCGCTTCTCGAGTCCATTATACAAGTGAGTTGCTGGACAAAATGGCGGGGTCTGTCATGAACCCATTCATTCATGGCATTATTGCTGTTATAAACAAGATTATAAGAAGTATCCATGCTTTACAGACAAACAAGGAAACAGCATCGATGCTTCATGATACCCAGCCATGTCATACGTCTTTCTTCTTCGCATTCTTATTCTTATCCTTATTAGTGCACAGTGGTGGTTTCATGCTGCGAAAAGTCTTTAATTGGATTTGGCAGTTTTCTTGAAGTCTGCCTGAATACTGCCTATGAAGTGCTTTTTGTCAGTTGTGCTGGTAATTCAAAGTAAACATGTCCTTGATAAAAAATAAAAAAAAAATAAAAATATTAAAAAAAAAAGAATAAACAAATAAATAAAAAAAATTCAATATTCTTGCGATTCTTTTGTCTGCCAATCTGGAGATTGAACTGACTAAAAATGCTGCTTGCAGTAGAGAGATTCGACGTACAAAAAGCAGATGGCAATTGTCTCCATCGCCTCAAATGTCTTCTGCCAAAGCTGTGAACGTTTCTGTGGGGGGGTTTTTTTCCTTCCAAAAGAAAAATAATATTTCTGTATACAATTTCACTCAGTTGTCTAAAGTTGCAAATAATTATGCAAAGTAATGATAAAAATAAATGCAAAGAACAGAACCGAGTATGAATTTATCACTTACGTCAAGAGACTAGATAGAGCAGAAAACAGACTTTCAGTGAACGGAGAGTGGAGCGAAGGCGTTAGCAACCTCAGTTTTCATATTAACCAGATAAACGCTGACCCAGGCAAACTAGTAAAAGGTACAGTATACCTGACCTTTAAAAAATAAATTACATTGTTTTCTTTTTTGTTTTTTTTCTGTGAATTGCATTGCATTGATTGCAGCACTGATTGAACATTCAAATGTCTGATTGTCCGAGACGGCAGCCGTTAGATGTGAGTGTCTGGGACCAATCAGTGCTCTTGACCAATCAGTGCTTCGACTTTTAACAACATATTTATTCATTTATTATTTGTTTTATCGATGTTCCCTTATAGGCAGCACAGTGGCTCAGGGGTTAGCACTGTTGCCTCATACGTTCAGGGTTGGGGGTTCGAACCTTCTCCTCTGATCTGTGTGCCTGCCTTGTAGGTTACCCTAAGGCACTCCGATTGACTCCAACAGCCCAAGAGCTTGCCATTTGGGACTGTTGGCATTTCCAAATTGCCCGTAGTACATAATTAAATGTCATAGTTTGTGCCCTCTAAACCCTTTCAAGCTGTACCCCAACTAGTGCCCTTGATTCCATCGTTTCCAGGTCCTCTGTGGCCCTACACGGGATAAATATATGGCTTAGTGGTTTAGCATTGTGGCCTTGAACATGCAGTTCCCAAGTTTGATTACCGTATCTAGTCATGCTTGGTGGGTTTCCACCGGGTTCTCCGGTTTCCTCCCACAGTCCAAAGACAAGCAGATTAGGCTGATTACAAATTGCCTGTAGTGTATGAATGTTTACCGGAGGTCCTACAGTACCAGTACAGTACAAAATGGGAATAAATACAATGGTCACCATTGGCCTCCATGGTCCCTAGTTGGACTACAAAGGTTCCTAGATGGATGGAATAAATATATAAATGTCAGATAATATCTGGAGTGCGCACTATGCCCATGGGTTTGTTTTTCTGGAAATGTATATGTTTTGGGTCTTTTATTAGGATTATTGTTATAAATTATTTGCCGCATGTACCTTACAACACAGTGAAATAATTTTTTTTAGGAATAGAGTTGTGTATTGTTTGGGTTTTTTACGATACTGTTGCCAAATCGATACTTTTAAAATGGTGCCTGAACCAAAACTATAAAAAAAAAGCCACTGAAATACCAGATAACATTATAAAACAGTTTTTATTTAAAATATTTAAAGTATACATAAATATGGATTGGCATAAGTAAATACAAAACACAACTAATTTACATACTACCTAACCCAACTACGACATTTAACACCAACAACAACTTCAAATTTCAGCAACTCTTTTGACCAAATTTGCATTATCTGGCAAAATACCACACCCCTCCTGACTTAGGGAGGTTGGTCTGACTGGGGCCGGGGACGCACCGACTGCCAGCTGATGTCCACAAACTGTTAAACATGATACTGTACATCCCTCTGCTTTTACCTTTATCCTGTGTGGGAGGTGTTTCTCCCTTTACACACAAAAAGACATTTGTTGCACGTCACGGTGTTGGAATCCTTTGTTGTGAAATACAGCTTCACTTTAGAACGTTTTAGGCATTTTAATTTAACCGCGATTAGCTTAGAGAGCTAACTCAATCTGCTGCCGTCAGACCAGATGTCATTACCGCGTTCAAGCGCTGCATTCACACGGATGCTCTCATTTCCTGAGTTTTAATTCGGAATGTGAAAACAACATGCACACTTGCGCTACTACAAACATTAGCTGGATTCGTGTCATTAGAGGTTTCCCAAGTCGCGTTCATGTGCGGTTTCTTAGTCGGGAAATAATTTTTCAGCGCGGCTTCGAAATCTGCTCTCTGATTCAGTTCCAGTACATACTGGTTACTTAGGTACTGGGACCACATTGGCTCCGGGTTTCGGTACCCAACCCTAGTTAGGAAGCTGGGTTCAAAGCGCATGGTCAGCCAGGATAAAGCACTTCTAGAGCAGACAGGGTTAAGGGCTTTGCTCAAGGGCGCAGCAGTGCAACCTGGCAGGAACCCAAAAACATAACCATTTGAGTGACCACTGCCCATTCAAATGTAGTTTTTGCTTCCGGATATCACATCCCTTTATAATCACATGTCAATTGTCTCCTAACACACAGTATGACTACAGATCAATCCCTGCTGTCCGTTATTATCCTGTTGAGTCAGGTTCCTCTCAAGTTTTCTTACTATTGCCATCTCAGGGAGTTTTTCCTTGGCTTGCTCATCAGGGACAATCTTATAATTTTGATTCATACACATGATGTTCTGCCCGTGCTTGCTTGGGGTATTCCGGTTTCCTCCCACAATCCAAAGACATGCAGGTTAAGCTAATTGGCGTTCCCAAATTACCGTAGTATGTGTGTGTGTACAGTATGTGTCCTGCGATGGATTGGCACCCTGTCCAGGGTGTACCCTGCCTCGTGCCCCAAGCCTCCTGAGATAGGCTCCAGGCCCCCCACGACCCTGAATACAGGATAAAGCGGTATAGACAATGAGTGAGTGAGAGTGTGTACAGCTGCTTTGCGACAATGACAATTGTTAAACGCGCTATACAAATTAAATTTAATTGAAAAGTTGCCTATTAAAAGTCTGTATTTCAGTTAGTCTGTCTCGCTGTTTTCATTACTGTCCCGTCCACTCTTGTCACGTTGTTTCATCCTGCGTACCTTGTCCTGATTCCAGTTTCTAGTTTTGTTGTTTGTTTTATGTTCATTTAAGAAACGTCTTAACATCTGCACTTACGTTGTGCCTGCACAAGACTTTTGTGAGAGTACAAATTCGGTTTACTTGCGGTGCCGTTCCACATACACCATTCATTATCACGGTATATTTATGTAAGTCATAAGCCATGCAAAACAAACGCCTTTTAGGTAAAATAGCTAATTTAAAAGAATCTATAAAATAATAACTTCCTTTCTACACTGACACCCAATGTCACCCATGACCGGAGATGTTTCCTCTTTTTCAGGCATGAATTGTGGTATTTATCTTTAAATTCTAATTCTTCACTTGACTGGGAAGTGTGTGATTGAAACATTAAATGCGTTCAGGTCTAACATTTCATCCTGCCACCTACACGAGTGTAACTTACCTTTAACGAGCCACAGCAAGTATAGAAACCCGGGCGCGGTGAAAAAGATCCTTCCTGTGAAAGCCCACCAGCTCATGTCTCTCTGGACCCTGGGCCCTATTTTTACACCTTTTTTAACAGGTACAAATCTCACTGACTGGGAGCCGGCTGGTTCGTCCCATCGCGCGCAACTACAAAATCATGACGCTAAAGTTCTCCTTGCGGAGGACGTGATTAAAGGACACATCGATCAAAAACTGAGCCATGGTGATGTCCGCTGCAGCTGAGTCTAGGGTTGTTCCGATTCCGATACTGGTATCGGAAATGCTGCCGATACCACAAAAAAAGCTGCCATCGGAATCGGCGAGTATTTGAGTCCACGTACCGATCCGATACCATTTTCCTAAACATAACCTATGTATAACCTAGCTTTGCTAGCTTAGCTTACTTACAGAGTGTCACGGCATGCGCCTGTGATGGGCGTGTGCCCAAATTGATATCGCTCCTCGCTCACTAGTTAGGCGGCCTCCCCCCCCTTTAGGTATGTGAAGTAGCAGGGCCGCAGAATCAGGCAACGGCCCATGAGCTATCGCCGCTATAAAACACAGCAGGGAGTGTAGCTCGGGCTCTGACTGTTGGGAAGCTGGACTTTGCGACGCGGTGGATTTTATGAGAGACAGTGGCACAAGAGCACAGCGATGTGATGCGCCCCAAAGACTTTAAAAATGGGGGCGCCTTTGATCTCCGCGAGAGGAGCGCGTGAACGAGCTGCGCGAGCTCCTGCGGCACCTTCACTTCCGCGTCGAACCCGCCTTCGCATCCCTGCCGCCGAAGGGGAAAAGACCGCAGAGAACCTTTAACCCTTTCCTTCCCCATTTTTCTAAATAAATTATCCTTTTTCCTGTAAGACCTCGCCCCGTGTCTGTGTTTCATGGTGTCGCCTGTGCACTTAGGGTCGAACCCGTTACACAGGGCTAGTAGTATTTTACTTAAAAAAGAAATTTTATATATATATATATATATATATATATATATATATATATATACACATATATATTTATTATGTACAGTATGTATGTATGTGTATATATATATATATATATATATATATATATATATATATAGTGTGTATGTGTATATGTATATATATAGTGTGTATGTGTATATATATATATATATATATATATACACACACACACACACACAGTACAGATACACACCCAGGTATCGGATCGGTACTCGGTATCGGCCGATACCCTGAGCCCAAGTATCGGAATCGGTATCGGGAGGGAAAAAATGGTATCGGAACATCTCTAGCTGAGTCTGCGCATCCTGCGAGTGTCCGGTACTCTGGTGAAGAGCGAGATTTTAATAATAAACACCCGGATGAATTCACTCACTATCTATACCGTTTTTTCCTGTATTTAGGGTCATGGAGACTTGGAGCCTATCCCAGGAGACTTAGGACACGAGGCAGGGTACCAATCCATCGCAGGGCACACACATACAGTGGTGTGAAAAACTATTTGCCCCCCTCCTGATTTCTTATTCTTTTGCATGTTTGTCACACAAAATGTTTCTGATCATCAAACACATTTAACTATTAGTCAAAGATAACACGAGTAAACACAAAATGCAGTTTTTAAATGAGGGGCTTTATTATTTAGGGAGAAAAAAATTCCAAACCTACATGGCCCTGTGTGAAAAAGTAATTGCCCCCTGAACCTAATAACTGGTTGGGCCACCCTTAGCAGCAATAACTGCAATCAAGCGTTTGCGATAACTTGCAACCAGTCTTTTACAGCGCTCTGGAGGAATTTTGGCCCACTCATCTTTGCAGAATTGTTGTAATTCAGCTTTATTTGAGGGTTTTCTAGCATGAACCGCCTTTTTAAGGTCATGCCACAACATCTCAATAGGATTCAGGTCAGGACTTTGACTAGGCCACTCCAAAGTCTTCATTTTGTTTTTCTTCAGCCATTCAGAGGTGGATTTGCTGGTGTGTTTTGGGTCATTGTCCTGCTGCAGCACCCAAGATCGCTTCAGCTTGAGTTGACCAACAGATGGCCGGACATTCTCCTTCAGGATTTTTTGGTAGACAGTAGAATTCATGGTTCCATCTATCACAGCAAGCCTTCCAGGTCCTGAAGCAGCAAAACAACCCCAGACCATCACACTACCACCACCATATTGTACTGTTGGTATGATGTTCTTTTTCTGAAATGCTGTGTTACTTTTACGCCAGATGTAACGGGACACGCACCTTCCAAAAAGTTCAACTTTTGTCTCGTCGGTCCACAAGGTATTTTCCCAAAAGTCTTGGCAATCATTGAGATGTTTTTTAGCAAAATTGAGACGAGCCTTAATATTCTTTTTGCTTAAAAGTGGTTTGCGCCTTGGAAATCTGCCATGCAGGCCGTTTTTGCCCAGTGTCTTTCTTATGGTGGAGTCGTGAACACTGACCTTAATTGAGGCAAGTGAGGCCTGCAGTTCTTTAGATGTTGTCCTGGGGTCTTTTGTGGCCTCTCGGATGAGTTGTCTCTGCGCTCTTGGGGTAATTTTGGTCGGCCGGCCACTCCTGGGAAGGTTCACCACTGTTCCATGTTTTTGCCATTTGTGGATAATGGCTCTCACTGTGGTTCGCTGGAGTCCCAAAGCTTTAGAAACGGCTTTATAACCTTTACCAGACTGATAGATCTCAATTACTTTTGTTCTCATTTCTTCCTGAATTTCTTTGGATCTTGGCATGATGTCTAGCTTTTGAGGTGCTTTTGGTCTACTTCTCTGTGTCAGGTAGCTCCTATTTAAGTGATTTCTTGATTGAAACAAGTGTGGCAGTAATCAGGCCTGGGGGTGACTACAGAAATTGAACTCAGGTGTGATAAACCACAGTTAAGTTATTTTTTAACAAGGGGGGCAATCACTTTTTCACACAGGGCCATGTAGATTTGGATTTTTTTTCTCCCTGAATAACGTAAACCTTCATTTAAAAACTGCATTGTGTGTTCAATTATGTTATCTTTGACTAATAGTTAACGGTTTTTGATGAGCAGAAACATTTAAGTGTGACAAACATGCAAAAGAATAAGAAATCAGGAAGGGGGCAAATAGTTTTTCACACCACTGTACCTATACTTCAGGGTAATTTGGGAACGCCAATTAGCCTAACCTTCAAATCTTTGGACTGTGGGTGGAAACTGGAGTACCTGGAAGTAACCCACCAAGCACAGGGAGAACATGCAAACTCCATGCACATAGAGACGGGAATCGAGTCTGGCCGGGAATTGACCCCAGACCCTGGAGGTGCAAGGCGACAGTGCTAACCACTACACCACCGTGCCGCCATTCCGGATGAATTCACGCTGATTAATTAGCAAGCCTTGAAATAACGTATGCTGTGCAAAAAAGGAGCAGGATGTGAGATGAGCAAGTGTGAAGCTCTGCGTATGTGTGTGTGTGTGTGTGTGTGTGTGTGTGTGTGTGTGTGTGTGTGTGTGTGTGTGTGTGTGTGTGCATCACATCCAGAAGGCACTTGGAAGAAGTTAGACAGGTGAGTTAATGGCAGCGATTTTTTAAAAAGCCTCTGTTCGTTGATCCCGACATGTTTGGTGTACACACACATACACACACACGCTGGTGTAATGACAACCAGTGGCTTCAAAGGATGTCACAGGAAAGCGAAATGAAGCCTTGTACAATCCAGAGTGTTGAAAATCCACCCGGGTCCTCGGAGTAGCTTACAGCGGGTGTGAAGGAGTAAATAACAGTAGAATGATTTCTAATTAAACTACCATCAAGAGACAAACAAGCATCAATGCAGAAAGAGGAACGCTTTAAAATGAGCTGCATGTTGTTATTATCTAAAAACAGCCTCGTCCTCAGATACCGGGTGTGTGTTGGTGTCTGCTTCGCCACATAAACATCCATTATGTCAAATTAGCCCGTGTAATGTCACTACACACAACAGTGGGTAGCGTTTAGTTTGTTCAAAAGGCTTGGTGATGGGTAAGAAATAAAAACACCTTGCGGATTATAACAGTTATATAGGAAAATAATCAACATCAGGGTGCTGGGATGCGATCCAACATACATGTATAGCTTGAAGTTTACTATTTTACTACAATCGCATGCATAAATTGGTTTTATTCCTTGTTTTTTCTCCTTTTCTTCACGGTTTATTCATGTAAGAATGACACGTCATGTAGGAAAACTTACAAGGACTGGTTTACGTCGGAGAGCTGACAGATGAAAAATGTTACAGAAATGTCACGTCTCCTCGCCTTTCTCGTTTAATCTGTTCATTTACAGCCTCCAACATGCAAGTGTGTGTGTTATAGCGTGTTATGTTACAAATGAAAACAGGTGCATAATAATAAAAATAAATAAATCACAGTAAACACTTCCTTAACACATAAGCCGCGGACTAAAATAACAAGTTGTCTTAATTTAATTTTGACCAAAAGCAGGTGCATGTGCAGTACCTGAGAATGAGCACACTGAGTCTGGAGGATCAGACACAGACAAAACAACCATATTCGGTAGACAAAGAATCTTTAACGAGTTTATTAACGAGAGGATTAATTAAGACTGCGCTGGCACGTTTATAGTGTTCTCACAGGAGGTGCAAATATGTAAAAAGTGTCATAAACGGAACAACAGGGACAACACGTGACTCGTGACTAATGCTTTAATTTGTCAAAGAAAACAAAAAAAATCTGTCATGACTATTATAAAAAAATTTATTGAGGTAGAAAATAGTGGGCGTCTAGTACTGTTGGTTTTAGTATTCATTTATTATACAATTTTCACAAGTTAACAGTGCTTTTAATATAGAGGTGGGTAGTAATGAGTTAAATTTACTCCGTTACATTTACTAGAGTTACTTTCAGGAAAAAAAATATGAGTAGTTTTACCGAACCATACTTTTTACTTTTACTTAATTTGTCACGTACAGTAGAAACGCTGCTCTTACTCCGCACTCGACTCGTTACTTTTCTAACCGTTTATTCTAAACATGCAGCTGCTAGATCTACCACATGACTGAGTTTCACCAATCAGACGTAGCAACAATAATCACATGACCTCGTTTGACCAATCAGCCGCAGTAAGGCCTTGTTCACACGGGCGTTAAAATCGACCGTTTTTCTGCCGTTCGTAGCGTCCGGTGACCGCGGATGAAGCGCAGAGGGTTTTCTACACATAGGAGTCAATGACGGTGTTCACGCGGGCTTTGGTGACGTACGTTTGTCCGGCTGCAGCATTTATACGGTGTTAAAAAAACGTTGCATGCAGCTTTTTCTTGGCGTTCAAATCCCCAACAAACGCAAGGAAACCGTGTCTAGTTCGTTTTCTCCGCGTCCATTTTACGCTTCGGAGGACCGGATATATCCCATGATCCTACATGCTATACATGGGGAAATGCGGAAAAAAGGCAAAAATAAAATGCTTAAAAAATAAAACTTGCGCGGAAATGTTCGCATTTCTTCATAAACCACAAAAAACTTCCTTTAATCTGACGTTGTGCAGTCAGAGGGTGAACACAGTAGCGGCGGCGATTTTTTTCTCTCCCTACGTCGCTGTATTATTTTTTTATTTAATTAGAAGAATTTAAAAGAATTTAATTAGAATTTTTAAAACAATAAGATTAATGTCTAATATAGCAAAATGGTCCATATTAAAAGGAGGCACCTCAAATAAAATGACAAGGGTTTTCATACTGTATCCACTTCCCGACACACTGCCCCCCACAGGTTAAACACACAAACTACAATTTGGGCTGCAGGCTGTGGTTAGACAGAGACAAACGAACGCCAGAGTAGAAGTCAATTGAGCGGCACTACAAAACGCAACATAAACGTATAGGACGTTCAGAGCTTGTTCGTTTATCCAAAAATTTAACGCCCGTGTGAACAAGGCCTAACAATAACTACATGTAGTCACATGACAACACACATATGGGTTGCATAGCGGGGGGAAAAAAATCTTCAGCCTAGGTAGACAACAAATGAAGCTGAGGTATTTGCCTCCAATGCTTCAACAGAAGAGGATGAATATCCCTGGCCTCAAAGTATACAAAGCCTGTTTCGCTTACACACAGTGCAAAAGAACAGCTTCATAATGCGGCGTCTTCCAAAACTGATACTGATACAGATCGCTGATCACAGAGTTACTGAGATCCGCCATTTAAAGTTTTTATTTATTGTGTAGTATTGTTTATTTATTCACTGTTCATAGCAATAAAAAATAACTATTCTAAACTGCCATGCACAAATATAATTGAGATCTGTATCATTAATTTATAACTGTTATTTAATGTAAGGCAACATATGCACCATATTCCATTCTCTTATTATTTCATGTACTGTAGGTTATTTAGAAACGCAAACCAGTACAATATCCTATGCTCAACATAAGAGTGAAAAATTTCCATTCCTTAACTAGCGTCAAGTGGCTCTCACACACGCCGAAATGCTTATTTAATATAGTCACTCGTTAGAACGTGCAGCACATGGAACACATCTGCGTCAATAAATAACAAATCGAATCTTTGCAGCAAACGTTTTTAAATAAAAACACACACATCAGTCACTTTGTATCTGGCGAACCAATCATGGCTACTCATTAGTAAGCAGCGAGGACAGGCATTTATTTATAAATATCAGAATTCCTGCATTTTAAAAGACGGTCAATTCCTCTCATCATCCGGAACGTGCCTGAGTTACCCTTACTGAATGTCAGTCTGATAGCATGGAGCCGTAAGGTAAACCTGGGCTGCCTCGGGTCAGAGCTGGGAACCGATCTTTATTTCTCTCTTCATTATTATTTTTTGTGATTATGATTTTAGTATTTTTTTACTTTCTGCAAAGTAAGTTTCGAGCTGTTTGAGGGTTTTTGCTGTAGTGAGGGTCGGCTTACAAGATTTTTGCCTGCGAAGTCCAACTGCATTGTTCTTAAGTGGCGAATAAGGTTAGTTGTATTACAGGTTTTGGCAGAAGTTTCCCCACGCGGTGTTGCTTTTAGGAAAACTTTGCGTACTGCAATTTCGATGTCTTTTATAGAGATTTGGTAATAAATATTCCCAGTCTGACAATGTCATGTTTATGTGGCTGTCGATGTATTTTGAGTCACCATAACAGTACCGGTTTATGTGATCGGCTAGTCAAGATCTGTAAAAATTAAGTGATTATCAACTGATTTCGATTGGAGTACCCCTAATCTTTACCATTCACAAACATTTTGCACCTTGCTCAGTTGCTCTGGCTTCACATTTGCATTGTTTATTTAATGCACCTATAACATATTCGCCACTGCCTTAACACCTACAGCCACGAATCAACTCTCACAGTTTACATTTGCAACCAGCTGGATACAGACTCTGCGGGGCGTTAAATCACTGCTGAGGGATTTCGTCTTTTATGCAGTTTGAAGTTCCATCATCCTTGAGTGAACTAATCGGACGTCCTTGCAAATCTTTCACACCAAGCAATGAAACATCATCCCTGACTTCCTTCTCATGGTGAAAGTTTGTTATGCTGGACTCTCAGAGTAGAGGGTACTAAATTACATACAGTATACTGTATTCTACCTTCAAACTTATTTTAGGAATTACGTCACATTATGTTTAGTCTACTATCTAGTTGCTTGGAAATGTTGACAACATTAAATGTGTTAATGAATTGACATTCATTTGAAAGTTACATTCTGAATGAATAAACAGACTAAAGATGTTAAACAGATGACGTACTATTTTTCTTTTTTTTCTTCTTAATTATATTAAGACAGGCAGGTGGGGGGGGGTAAGTGTTTAAACAGACAGACAGACAGACAGATAGATAGATAGATAGATAGATAGATAGATAGATAGATAGATAGATAGATAGATAGATAGATAGATTATTCAATGAATGGATGACTGATTGGTAATTAGGTAGAACAGGTAAAAGGTAGACAGACAAATGACCAGACAGACTGACAAACATACATATTGATAAAATGGTGGGTAGATAATTGGTCAGTTCATTGATTGTCTGATTGATTGATTGATTGATTGATTGATTGTAAGTATGTAAGTTAGTAAGTAGGTAAACAGACCGCCGATCAATCAATCGGTCTAAATATAGATAGATAGATAGATAGATAGATAGATAGATAGATAGATAGATAGATAGATAGATAGATATCGAGGCCACATAATTGGTCATTTTATAAAGCAGGAAATTAATTAATGGCTGATAAAGCTCATTATCCTGTGGATTGGATTATCCCGTTGTACTAGATTTATCATTACCGGACTAAGTCACTAAACCTCTTTTTCGTGCTTCCAGACTGAATTCATCATACCGGTGAGACCGACCCATCTCTCCCGCCCACACACGCAGACGTTTACTCTGCTTAAATTCGATCCTAATAAGATTTAATTTAATTTTACTTCTACATTTGTACTGTAATTTTAATACTGTGATTATGAATTCATTTAACTACAATGTTCCACTTGATTTTATCGGCTACTACTGTACGTGCAGCTCTAAAAGGAGCGCGCCTCATTAATCCTTGAGAGAATGAACTGATGCCCGAGGCGTCGGTCTGTAGTTATATAGCGCCACTCAGCGTTAGAAGCCAGCAAACACACAAACCCAAATTTCGCCACCGTGAGGCGTGGCGGTAAAACCAGACTACCGCATGAGTAACTACTGTACACGCAACATTAACCCGGACTTTGGACATTTTCTTCCATCCACAAACAAACATCCATTTCGTTACATTTTGCATATATTGTGTTTTTTTTTTGGTGCACCGCTTTGGGTTGTTTTTATCACTTAATACACTTTGTGTTTTTGGTAAATTGTCTTTCCTTGTTATGCTAGGCCTACACCACACTGGAAGTTAGATTCTAGACCCTGTTTTAGTGTAACTAAGTTTTCATAACAAAGCTGATCGTTACAGATAGATGAATGGACTGACTGACTGGTAAGTAGGTAGAACAGAAACACAGATAAATGAACAGACAGACAGGTGTGCAGACAGACAGAATGGGAGACTGGTGGGTAGATTAACTGGTAAGTTGATTCATTCATTGATTAAATGGAAGGGTAATTAATTGATTGATTGATCGATTAATTTGTAAGTACAGTAGGTAGGTAGATTGACAGACTGATAGATAGACTGATAGATAGAAAGAGTCAGACACTGTCTCGCACAAAAATATTCACACCCTTGAACTTTCACACTTTTATGGCACTTTTTTTCCACACTCCATTACACTCCAAAAATACAAGCTCTACTCTTCCTTTTCACAGAGGTACAGTAGTACCATCGGGGGAACATTTTGTACTTTATTATCTATCTTTCACCTGGACATGAACATAGTGAATCTTATTGGACCTTACAGAGCACGGATGTACATTAAAGATACATCGCACGCAGTTTCCCAGGTAATAACGATCCACTACACGTACAAAACAGTACCATCCAAGTGATGGACCACGATACGCTTTTCTACCTTTATTCATGTAAATGTATGTTAATTAGGCTTGTATGTCATGAATCTACACAAAATGGCCCATTTTGGTTCATAGTGAAATGCAAAATGCTAGCTTTGTTTGTGTTTTGTTTTTTCAGTTACAGTTTTAATTTTTTCTCATTTTGTCAAACATAATCGCAATCCGCTCACTATCTCAGGGCCTCTATCGGGCCGGTCCTGGCCTAGGTCATGTGTTTGACACCCCGGTTTGAATTATGGTTCGAATCCAGGTACGAGATACATGTTAAAGGTTCAAACCAAAGCACCAGGAAATAAGATAGGAGAAAAAAAAGAGGCGTGTAAGTAACCTTAGAGAAATGGGGAAAATTCTGGATGACTCTGAAAGCTGCTGTGAATGCAGAGAGCATCTTGTATGCAGCATTTCTTAATGCCTGGTTAATTAAAGGCTTTAATTTTTCTATCGCTCTTCCCTATTTATAATAATAATAATAATAATAATAATAGATAACACGTTTATGGCTATGCTGGAAGTTTGCAACATGTGAAGAGCATTTCAGACAAACACAGAGAGAGAGAGAGAGAGAGAGCAAGTGCTGAAGCAATAATAATAATAATAATAATAATAATAAATGGCTGTGTCTTGTTTACCTGCGCCTTGTGCTGCGGTCCATCCTCAAGCTCTGTGACGCTGTTCATGATTCCTCCTTCAGCAAGAATCTCCTACAAGAACAACCTGCAAAAATCCCAAATTTTGTCCTCACGGACTGTAAAGATATCCTGTGTTGTTTAATCCCTCCATTAACACACACAGTTAAGTTGTATTTGTTTTTTATGTTTGTTTGTTCTGTTAGTTTTTTTTGTCTCTAGTTGATGTGAACTACTACTTCAGCAGTACACACACGTCCACCTGAACCTGCTGCAGATCTCATACACTCATTTACCTAAAAAAGAAAAAAAAAAAAGGGCAAAAAAAACGTTATAAAAATACATAAAAACACACACTTACAATGACTTCTTATTCACAAAAAAAACAACAAGATAAGGGAAGGAGAGGAAGCATCAGTTTGCGCGCGACGCTGCGCGAGGGATGCTGCACGAGCGATGGTGCGCGGACGCGCTTCTCCTCAAACAAATCTTCGTGTGGGGAGGAGAAACTTCCTCTGTGTGTGTGTGTGTGTGTGCGTGTGTGTGTCAGGGGGGGGGGAAGAAAATTACAAAACAACGAGAAATGCCGGTATTCTGCGAGCAGTACGATTCCACAGCAGCGTTGCGGCTCCTGTTAGTCCTGTAGCGTCCATAGGAGACATTAAAACCGTGTCTCTCATCACACTGAGTGTCTCTGTAGTGTGTCTGTGCCGAGCTAAAGCGCCGCTTTACGAACGAGAAGCAGCAGCACAGGGTTGCCAGATTTGGTGTAATGGTTGCCAGGTCTGCCAAGTGGAAATGAACCCTGTTGCAAAAAAAAAAAAATATCTCAAAACATGCTTGAATTTATGGTTAAAGGCGCTAAAGGGTAAATTAAGACAATCAACCCATGTTTCTTAATCATACTTAACAGGGGATTTTCAAATACAGTCGTACCTCGGAATACGAACGTCCCGCCTCATGAATTTTTATCCTCAAGAGCTGAAATTTTGCAAGTATACAAAGCATTATCGGCATACGAATGAACACCAAGCGCCGGAAAGTTGCAATATGAAATATCTCGCCTCCGGAATCGATTAAATTTGTACGCGATGGGATTACTGCAGTCATGTCGAAGATGTGTTTAGTTTAAAATACACTATATGGACAAAGGTATCTGTTAATTATTGAATTTAAGTCTTTCAATCAGGCCCCTCATCCCCAGTGAAGGGTAATCTTAATGCTTCAGCATACCAACATATCTTCGACATTTAGGGAAAAGCCTTTTTCTATTCCAACATGACTGTGCCCCAGTGCACAAAGCAAGGACTATAAAGATATGGTTTGATGAGTTCAGTCAGAATGAATTGGAACAGAGATTGCGAGCCAGGCCCCATAAATGCTCTACAGAATGAATCGGCACAAATTCCCAAAGAAACACTTCAAAATCTTGTGGACAGCCTTTTAGGTGGAATAGAAGCTGTTATAGCTGCAAAAGTGGGACCAACTCTATATTGAAGTATATGTATTTAGATACAATGTTTGTAATTGCAGGTTCAATGTCAGTGCAGATACAATGTCATTGCAGGTTCGGCCAAATACTTTTGTCCATATAGTGTACACAGAATCTAACCCTTTGAGCTCAGTAGATACCCTGAACAGGATGTCAACACATCTCCAGGTACAGGCACTCACACACCCAATCATACCCTACAGACAATCTGTACCGTACCATGCTAGGCAACGTTACTAATACAATGCTAACTTCTTTTAGGACATTTGTGCATGTAAGATTATAAAGATGTGAGTATTTAAGTGGCTTTGGTCAGACAAAAAAAGTTTTGAGAAAGAAACAGATGTAGTGAGAAAACTTCATTTAGCTTAATTTCCTTTTGTATCATCAATAATAACTTAACATGCAGAATTACCTCTCATAGAAAATGACCAAATTACAGAGATCCCAAGTGAAGTTTGAGTGCTCTTACCTTGACAAGATTGTGGCGGCGTTCAAGTGCACTCTCCGTGACGATATTTCCGCTAGGACTTTCTGCATTAACCACAATGTCGTTGCACAAAAGGATAACAGAGATGCCAAAGAGATTTAGACTAAGATAATTAGATTTAGAGATTCACATTGTTATCTGCACATTCAAAATGTTAACTTTCATGCTAATACCACATACTTTTTATTTGGTAGACTGCTAAAATTTTTATTGTGTTCCCTATAAGATCATTCCATCACTATTATTATTACTAATTGCATTTTCCCTCAAATATACATTATATATCCAAACTGACTGGTGCAAAATGGCATAATTGGTAGGTCGGTTTGCTGTGCTAAATTGTCCCTAGGTGTGATTGTGGGCATGATGCACTGCAGTGTACTGGCGTACATCCACCTCACCCTCAGTGTTCCCGGCATTGGCTTTGGTACAACTGTGATTAATACCAGTATTAAAAACATACTCAAGTGACTGTGAAAGCAGGAATGTAAGTTGCAGTAGCAGGTTTTTTCTGTGCGTGTGTGGATGTGTTCCTCACTAGGTGGTAAATTAAAACAAAATGAAAACGACTGATTTTACTTATTCAAGTCAGCTAATTTTGAATAACACTTTAGTTTAGAGAGATCCTATCCAATCTGGCAACCCAACTTTGCCAGGAAAGCAGCTGTAACACCAGACAGCACTAATACATTACTCTAATGGGTGTTTTATAGGTGCAGATTGATTACCTTCCTGTGGACAGCGCTCAATGAAATTCTTGCCTCGGTTTTATTCGGTTTATAGTTTAAAAACACTTTTATTACTGCTATGATGTTGAATTAATACCAACTATTATATAATAGCATAACATTCAATACTAGAACCCTAGAACCTTGATTCAATACATCTGCGTATCAAATAATACATCTAACAGACTGTAAAATAAAATAGGCTATACATAATATGACAGGCGTTCACATCAAACCAGGACTTTTGATGGTGCAGAATAACGAAGCATAGTTTTAAGAGCAAAACTACCTTTCTTTCTCTATATAATCGCCTGCTACACTAATGCACTTATCCAAGTGTTTCACTAGTGCTTGGTACCATCAAGGTAGAAAATTCTCTCAGTACCCCCGAGTCATGATCGGAGTGCCTGCTTCACATCTGAAACACTGGTACCCAGGAGCTCCTTTAATGGTCCAAGCATGGGAATTGGATTGAAACAAGGTCAGGACTGTATGGGAGATGTGGCAGTAACTTCCAGCCAAGTTTCTCTAATGTGCAAGTGGTGTCCGTGAATGGTTGTGTGTACAGTTCCCAAAGACATACAGTATACAGTATGTCTCTTCTCCAAGTCGACGACAAGTTATCGGTCAATTTTCAAGGAGCCACCTTGGTCAGGATCGGCATTCATGGATGTACGGCCTTCTTTAAAACGTTTGCACTATTCTATTGTCTAGAATTAGGGTTGAGGACAGGAATGTCTACTGTACTTGAAGCTTTCTGATAATGCCAATCGATTATACACAAGTCCCGGTTTAACTTGAACATAGCTTAAAATACAGCTTACAGTATATTTCTATACACACACACACAACACACACTTTATTTCTCTTTATCTTGGTTCAGTGTTGAGGGACGTTACTGTTTAAAGTAACTAATTACATTACAAAATTACTGTCTTTAAAATGTAACCAGTTACATTACAGCGTTACATTCTGACAAAACTAACTAGTTCGAGTACTTTTCCACTGCAGAAAATGAAAACTCCTTTGTGATTCCTCATGCATGTTGTTTTAGTCAAGACCTTTATTATCAACTACCCCTATCTCACCTTGTATTCCGGCTTGGGAATGACTGCTGTCTGGCTCACGGATTACATAAATTGTAAAAAAAAATTTAAATAACTAAATGATTGAGTATTTAAATGGCGGACCTAACGCGTTAGATTACTACACTAACGTGTTACTTTGTAATGTGTTACACCCAACACTGCTTAGGAGAGGGTTAAATGAAAATTCATTGAATGCTAAGAAAATGTATCCTATTAAGACCATCATTTTGTATCATATTGCATCATATTAGATTTTGTGTTTATGGGAATGATATTGCAGGTTTATTTGAGGTTATTGAACATTATGGGTATGCAGGGACAAGGGCTTGCATTATACAGAACGTTTCCCCATTTTTTTGTTTGTTTGTTTTGTTTTTTGCAATACAGTATGTTAGATTTGATTATTCCTTATGATACAGAAAAAAAAATGAAGTGAAATGATTTAAATAATTTAGACATGCCATTTTGGTGTTTACTAAAAACTGTACTAAAAAACAGCACAAAAGACTGAAACAAAATGTCATTAAAATTCAGAACAAACCAACACTTTATGAAAGATTTAGCCCAGGCATTATGTAGATTAACGGAATCGGACCTTTGCCTGGAATTAAACTAAACTCATTCATATTCCAGGATTGACATAAATATGGCATAAATATTCCATGAAATATTCATGTAAATAATCTATTATTATGCATGTATTATATGCATGCGAAGCATCGATATTGGTACAGTACCATCCAGCGATGTGTGCATACTGTATATAAATGATGGAATATATAATGAAACACTTTTAGAATGCAAATGAAAGCTAAATGAAATATTAAACCATAAAATTATCTGAAATTTGCAAAACAAAATCAAATAATATATATATATATATTTTTTAATCTAAATTAAAATCGCATAAATTTCTATAATGAACACGTGTGTGAGATGTTTCTGTGTTTGTCTGGGTTTCCGTTTGGAAGTTGCTTCTCAAACATCAGTGTATACAGTAGGTTTATTTAATGCTGCTTCATCTAGGAGAGGTTTGTTGCTGAGCAAGGTGAAGCTGCTCGCTTTTATTCATTTACTGTATGAAACGTCACACACTGAGAGGCAAAATGATCATTCGCACTGTGAGACACTTTGTCAAAAGCAATCTTTCTGCCATTTCTGAAGAAAAGAGAAAAGACGGGGATAAAATGAAGGCACTAAAGAATAGCCCCTTTAGGAATGATAATAAGATAAGCATCACTGACAGCTCAGAGGCTCTACTGGAAATTTCCCACTATAAGAACAGATTTTCTAACCTCAGCGGTGTAAAGCGGTGTAACATCTGCTGGTGCTGGAGACTAGGAGTTTCTACTGGTGAAGAGTCATCTGACTCTGATTACTGAAGAATCTGACTAAAGAGTCGATGAAACCCACAACGAATACATTAGTCCATCAATAAACTGTTTGTCAGACATGTGTTGTGTTGGACTTCCCAGTCTCTACATATACAGTACAGTAGAAACACTACTTACATACTGTATTACAGCTTCTCTTCTTGTTTTGACTGACATGTCAGAGATTTAAGTCATGCTGATATTCTACATTCGTTCATACTGCAGCTTCTTTCATCCAGACAGCTTGATTGCCAATTACCCATCATCTTCCCCTAGAGCAGTATCTTCCATCATCCTACTCAACGAACACATGCACAATCTGCAGCGAATTTAAGTCTGAAAGGTAACAACCACCTCGGATGATTACAAACAAAACAAATGAAAAGCTGAGTAAGATGCAGAAGTGAGATTTCATTACAATGAATTAGACAGCTCAGACAGGTCAAGTTGAAAGGAAATCATTGTAAATTATATTTCTGTTGAATATGATAAAGTGTTTGTCAGAAGATTTGTACCCAGGAGCGAAAAACACATTACTTTGTTATACAAAGTTTCACAAAAAAAAAAAAAAACTGCATTCATCAGCTTTGCTACAGTATCACATATATCTGTAGATCTGTATACACCCAATAAAAGATTGCGTAGGTCCTTCTTGTATCACCAAAATAGCTCTGAACCATTAAATCACCTACTCCACAAGATCTCCGAAGGTGTGCGCTGGTATATCTGGCACCAATATGGTAGTAGTAAGCCCTTAAGTTGCAAGGTGGAGCATTCATCGATCTGACAGGGTAGTCCAACACATTTGACAGAAGCTCAAACACAGTGAGATCAAAGGAATTTGGAGACCAAGTCAACACCTTGAACTTTTTGTCATGTGCCTCAAACCATTCCAGTCCATTTTTTATTTTTTACACCGCAGCAGTGTTCTTTCTCCTGCTGAAAGAGGCAACTTCCATTAGGAAATTCCTGGTCTGCAACTAATTTTGATAAGTATAACGTGTCAAAGTAACACCCACAGAGATACCAGGGCCCAGGGTTTTTCTGCAGAACATTACCCAGAGCATCACGCTGTCTTTTTCGGTATATCCTGGAGTCATCTATTACCAAGTCATTCATATGATGTTAAAGAAGGCATGATCAATCAAACCAGGCTTTTTTAGTGTAGTGGTAGCTCAGAGGGCTAAGGCACTGAGTTACTGATCGGAAGGTTGGTGATTTTAGCCGCAGCTAGACAAGGTTGCCATTGGTGGGCCATTGAGCAAGGCCATTAACCCAATTTGCTCCAGGGGTGCTGTATCATGGGAGACCCTGTGCTCTGACCCCATTTACACTGGAATACGCAAAGAAAGAATTTCACTGTGCAGTAACATTTATTCATTCATTCATTCATCTTCTATACCGCTTAATCCTGTGTTCAGGGTCGCGGGGGACCTGGAGCCTATCCCAGGAGACTTCGGGCACTAGGCGGGGTACACCCTGGACAAGGTGCCAATCCATCGCAGGGCACACACACATACACACACTCACACACCCAATCACACACTACGGGCAATTTAGGAACGCCAATTAGCCTAACCTGCATATCTTTGGACTGTGGGAGGAAACCGGAGTACCCGGAGGAAACCCACCAAGCACGGGGAGAACATGCAAACTCCATGCACACAGAGACGGGAATCGAGTCTGGCCGGGGAATCGAACCCAGACCCTGGAGGTGCAAGGCGACAGTGCTAACCACTACACCACCGCGCCGCCGTGCAGTAACATACTGTACTTTATACAGTATGTGACAAATAAAGGCTTCATTGATCTAGTTCTGATGCTCACATTTAGCAGTGGAAAGCGGTTAGCACAAGCACTCTGACCAGGCTGTGGTTACACAGCCTTATACTCACCAAGCTGTGTGTCCTGCCACCGTTCTTTAATTACCAGAAAGAACTTTTTCTTCATTCAATTCTGCTATAGTAGCTCTTCTGATGGAATAGCCCAAACAGACTAGCCCTTGTTTCCCAGGGGGAATAATGAGCCTTAGATGTCCATGTGCACCAGTTTGGACAACCCTAGAAGATATGCCGTTTTGGAGATGCTTCAACCCAATCTCCTAGACAGGCACACAATGGATTCAGAGCCTAACACATGGATTCAGAGGCCCTGTGTGTGAGATGGGAACACACACATTTTACACTAGCCTAATCTGAGCCAGTCTTAAAATTAAGAAGAAAAGTGAATTGATGTTATCAGTAAATAGATTTCCCGACTTTAGCCTTGAGCGGTATTGTTTAAATAAATTAATATAACATCCCCCATCTTATACTTCTGTTTATTTCTTTGCTCCGATCTTGGATATTGACGGCCTCCTTGAATTCATTAAAAAAAATTTTTTTTAAAGATTCTACTTCATGTAGCTCTCACATATTTTATAAATGTATTTGTAGATAAATGTAAATGTAATGTAGTTTGTAGATGTATTTGGATCTATTTAATGATTTTACATAAGCTGTACTGTACAGTATATTACATTAAAGGTACACTGTATAGTGTGGGGTTTCATATGTCTTCTTCAATGTCATTTTATACTGTAGTTTTTTTTGTTTTGTTTTTTATAAATTATACACATCTTTTCATAAATCATTCCATGAGCTCAGATTTGTGCTTATTTTAATGCAACGTTGATGAATAAGCCTCATTACTGTGCTGTTTTTTTTACTAATTATTTTGCTAAAGGATTGGTTCATGGTTTTATGATGTATATACTGTGCAGTAGGTCACATTTCATCCAGAGGTTTTTTAAATTTTATTTTAAGTGACATAACAAACCATTCAAAACCCTTAATACATGGGTTAGGATCTCTTCGGTTTGGGGTCACTATAGTCAATATGAAACTTAATATTATTATCGTCTTGATCTAACTGATAAAAATGTAAATAAATAAATTAGACTGTAATGTATGCCTCCAAGGTGAACATATACCAGTAATCACATTGTACCGATTGCATGGAAATGCATTAATGGTGGAAATTGTAATGTACAGTATAATATTGGCTGGAATTGATTTGTTTTAGACAGAAGAGCAGATAAAGTATGATGTATTGCATGCTGCTGGAAGATGTCAAATATTGGTTTGGACCTCGTATAAATTTTTCCCGCCATTGTCTAGAACTATCCAGGGGGAAATATTTCCCTGCTTGGGAGCAAACAGCATGGTGGCACATTTGCAGCCTGTTGGCTCGACTGTCACCCAGGAGAATCGGAGCTCTGTTTCATGTGAGAAAGTCACAAAGAGGGACAGATGTGCCGGCAAACCTGTGGAACACGCTCAGTTCAATTTTATTTGTATAGCACTTTCAACAGTTGACATTGCCGCAAAACAGCTTTACACAATCAAAAGAAGTTTGTATGAGATGTGAACGTGTATGAATTAAAATGATAAGATTGTCCCTGATGAGCAAGCGAAGGACGAAGGCAACAGTGGCAAGGAAAAACTCCCTGAGATGCTAATAGGAAGAAACCTTGAGAGGAACCAGACTCCACAGGGAACCCATCCACATTTGGTTGATAACAGATAAAGGGATTGATCTGCATCATACTGTGTGAGACTGGAAGTTCAGTATAACAGGAGATGTTTAAGTTAAAATTGAGTCGAGTTCATTATTTGAGGCTCAGGTAGACTGTAGGAAACTCCAGTCCTGAACTATTGTGACTGAAGTCACAAGTCCTCAGAGAAAAGCTGTCTGCATCAGCTGAGGACAGGACCATCTTCATGGAAATGTGGAACCGTCCCCAGTCACCACACGAATCCCAGACAGACCACACGGGACATCCATGTGACGAGATCTCCAACCAGAAGCGGGACACCAGGATGAGTCAGGCAGCTCCAGGGGGCAGAGGAGGTCTGGATCACTGGCAGCTCAGGAGCGACATGTATAGCCCGACAGGTAGAGGGAAAGAGAGAGAATTTAATATATCACTTAAAACCTAACATTCACAGCTCTATATTATTAGAGAATGAGACTTTCTTTCTCTGATTCCTACAGTAATTAGCAACTATGGTTGACAGCATCAAGGAAAGAAAATTCCCAGAGATGGCACAGGGAAGAAACTTTGAGAAGAATCAGACTTCTCTGGGTGGCACCTGATAATGAGATTATATATAATTACTCCTCTACAGCTTTATACTCTAAAGTTAACCAGCATCAAGTGTGTTGAAATGGTCTTCAGTAGAGTACGAGAACATGACAGTGTTTTTTTCTGATTACAGCAGAAGAATTTATACTGCAACTGACTTTTCATAAGCTCAGCAGAAGTCGTTCTCTGAAGTGAATGATGATGAACGAGACACCGCATGGTGAGGAGAGACAATGACAAACATGGTAGAGCCTCTGGAATTCAAACATTTGTTAAAAATCACATGACAATTTCAGAGCATTCACGATAATAATTCAAAACCGATTTGGAATAAACGTCAGTCAAAAAAAAAAAAAGAGCAAGTATATCAAGTAATCATCATAGTAGAGGTTAGACAATAGTATAATTATGTAAATGTAACCCAATGGAAAGCCTTATTGGACTTAAACAAAGATTAAGGGAGCACTGATTAAGGTTATTTATTCTGATCTAAAGTTCGACAAAATCTTGCACAAAGAATAAAACTCATTCATTTTAATGAGAATAATTTCAGTAATTTGTTGTACAGTTATGTACAGTGATGGACAAACTACAGTACACAAATGCTATACTTAAGTAAATGGAGACATACCCTAGGTACTGTAGAATAGAAGTAAAAATAGAAAGTCCTTCATTCAAAATTTTACTTGAGCAATAGTCCAAAGGTCCAAAGTACTTACCTTTAAATATACAGTAGTTAAGTATCAAAAATACTGACCTTATCTTAGTTCACTTAGTTATAGTCATAGAGATTGTGAACCTGCTGTTTTCAATAATTTCCGCTTGACATTTCAAACACCTGCTACATGATTCAGAGTTTCACAGAGAGAAGGCTTCTCTTCTTTGTCTTTCGGCTGTTCTCCTTCAGGGGTCGCCACAGTGTAGCATCTGCCTCCATCTAACCCTATCCTCTGCGTCCTCTTCTCTTACAACAACTAACTTCATGTCCTCTCTCACTGCATCCATAAATCTCCTCTTTTCTTTTCTTTCTTTCTACTTAGTGTTGTTTGTAAGGTACTGAGAGTAACGTAATTTCAATTATCTATATTTATGTACTGTACACATAGCAGAATCAACAATAAAGCAGACTTTGACTCTTGGTCTTTCTCTAGACCTCCTGCCTGGCAGTTCCAACCTCAGCATCCTTCCTTATATTCACAATTTCTTCTCTGAATATGTCAGGTCTTGTCACTTGGGAGCCCAACAGAGCCTCAACATCTTCAGCTCTGCCTCATGTCTTTTCTTCAGTGCCACCGTCTCTAAGATCTAGAGCATCACTGGTCTCACCTCTGTCCTGTACTCCCGTCCTTTTATTCTTGATACTCTTTTGTCACACCTGACATTCCAATCTGACTGCACATGCCTCTTCACCTATTTTACACACTATCCATTGCTCTGAACCCTAAAGTCCTGTACCTTCTTTACCTCTGCTTCCTGTAGCCTCACCGTTTCACTTGGGTCCCTCTTGTTCACACACATATACAGTACTGTATTTTGTCTTGCTGCAGCTAACCTTCATTCCTCTGCTTTCTAGATTTTCCTCCACCTCTTACCTGAGAGATGGTTAATTACACAATGACATATAATAGTCAGGAGGTGGTGGTATTACTTTTCCAAATGTTATATACCACTATACCACTACTGTATATAGCACATTGTGTAACACAACACCATGCAAAAACATAGTGAAGTAGAAAGTACAGATATTTGTAGTAGAATGTAGTGCAGTAAAACTAAAAAGTATTTACTAATAAAACTACTCAAGTAAAGTACAGTATCCTGCGATGAATTGGCACACTGTCCAGGGTCTACCCCACCTTGTGGCCAAAGTCTTCTGGGGTAGGTTTTAGGTCCTCCGCAACACTGTACAGTATATGTGTATCTGGTCATTTTCTTAGCTATTATATACACGTTTTTCCAAGTCTGGTACTGTACATGTTGGTAGTGTGAACACAGCGTGCCAAAAATAGAAGTGGACCATTATTTAGACCACAATTATGATGCCTGTCTTCTCCAAAAACTGTGCATACCTGCAGCATGATGATACCATACAGCATGTTGACTTATGTTAGTGGTAAGGGTGAGTATGAAGCTTTTGAAATGTTGAAGCTTTCCCACCAACTGCCTATTTTTTCACAGTTTTTGTTTATATTTCTAAGTTATCTACTCTATACTGTACACCTTGGCCTGACCTATTCTAGGACTCTTATTCACACAGAAGAATCACATTTTTGGCCTGGTTCTTCTTAATTCTTCTTTTTCATAATGTCTCAGAGAGTTGTTGGCTTGCTTATTAGAAACTTGCATATACCTCAAGATTTACTTAAGGTTCCCCTTTTGTAACCGGAACAGCTCTGGCCACTTTGGAAATTTATCCACAGGACCTTTGAGTTGTGTTGTGGTGTTTGGCACCAGGATGGTGCCAGTGGATCCTTAGGGTGCTATGGGTTGCTGGTTGGTGTATCCCGTGCGTCCCTTGGGTGCTTGATCAGATTGAGATCTAGGGAATTTGGAGGCCGGGTTGGTACAAGGGAAACCTACACAATGAAGGGTATAATGTTTTGTATTGTAATGGTATGGCTGATCAGAGGTGTCAAGTAACAAAGTACAAATACTTCGTTACCTTACTTAAGTAGAAATTTTGGGTATCTATACTTTACCGGAGTAATTATTTTTCAGCCGACTTTTTACTTCTACTCCTTTCATTTTTAAGCAATTATCTGTACTTTCTACTCCTTACATTTTAAAAATAGCCTCATTACTCTATTTTTATGATCAGAACGCCCCCCCCCCCCCCCCCGTCGCATGATCAGAACGCACACAATCCCCCCCCCACCCCCAGTCGTATGATCAGAATGCAAGACCTTAATGATTTTTCCCCCCCTCACGGTACTTTTACTTTTATTCTTTAAGTAGTTTTGAAACCAGTACTTTTACACTTTTACTTAAAAGCTTGGGTTGATACTTCAACTTCTAAAGAAGTCTTTTTAAACCCTAGTATCTATACTTCTACTCAAGTAATGAATGTGAATACTTTTGACACCACTGTGGCTGATTAGTATATAAAAACAATGTTATATTAATAGAATTACAAAATAGAAAAACTGTTTTTCTTGGGAAATGGGAAAATAAATGAGATTTTGATGTTATATGTTTAAATTGAAACAGTGCTTGAAACTGGTCCCATTTTTAATCAATCAAAGGTTCAAAGTCATCATTGTTGATGTCATTATAGGAAACCACACAAGCACTGAAACAGAGCTTTACCTGAAAGTCATCTCCTTCTTAACTTAACACACACTTTGAACCTGCCAACCCCTGCTGGGTACCAACCATTGCCTGTCAATTTCACTGACTCCTTGGATTATCATCTGTGTGAACCTGGATTCAATTTTCTCTCTCTCTCTCTCTCTCTCTCTCTCTCTCTCTCTCTCTCTCTCTCTTTAATTTGTTTAATCACATTTAACCTAAATGACTGATCAGTATCTTGCATTCTAACTTTAGTTTGGAAATATAATTAAAGCTACATGTATACTTCTGTATATTATTAATATGGCAAATTTGGTTGATTGGACATTGCTTTAATTTCACTATACAGGCAATAAAGAATCTTGAATCTTGCATAAAATTTTATCAAAATGTTTGTAACCTTAGTACGTAACCTAGTAAACCAGATGGATTTAGAAAACTGTATCAGGATGATGAGTTTTTCAAAGCATTTCTTTAAGTTGTTTTTGGCCAAAATACAGTATTGGTGCTGATTTATTTATTTATTTTTCGTGTTATACATACAGTATAATACAGGAAATGTGTGTTTCAAAGAAGACACTTCCGTTTTTAGAGAGATGATTTATACAAATTGTGCCCCAAAAATGGTAATTTTTCAGCATTATTATAAACATATACATATAACATATTATGAACATATAACATATTTCTTTATTTATATTGATAATGAAATTGGTGTAAGCATAAGACCTGAAAAAAAAAAGTTTAAGCATTCCAGTTTTTGGTAAAAGCTTCAAAAGCAAAAAATCTGCAGTGTCCGTAACCATGTTGCAATATCTTAACAATTTGCCTTTATAGAAGAATACACTTGTTCAGGTTTATGTCTTTTCATGTGAAATCGAAATAGTTTCAAGTTTAATCTGGATGACAATATATACATATTTACAAAAAAATGAAGCATGGATCATTAAATAAGAAGCATTATATAAGATGAAAAATGGTGTTATATGATCTGAATGTGTACCTAGAGAAACTTTTTTGTCCCCCCCCCCCCCCCCCCCCGCCGCCAAAAGCATGGGCAAATTAGACTTAGAAATTTAATTGCAGGAAATGTTATGCGAGTTTTATTTCTCATCACCTTCCACTGAGATTTATTTCCTGGCTCCAAACGGCTGGCCAGTCAGCTCAAAATTTCGTTTTTGTCTTTTTGGTCTTTTGTCACTTGCTTGCATAATGATATGGTTCAGATGTGTTTAGAATTGGAATAAATCAGAAATGTGGACCGGCTGAAGCATCTTTACCGAGAAACTACTCACACTACAGTATGTCACGCAACCACGGCATTCGTTTATTCCATGTTTATTGCTATGACTGCGCTGTTTATTCAGAGATCCAACCCGGTCCTACACTCATGCATGACTAAAACCAGGTTTCCTTCATCTAATATTGTAACCCAGGAAAATGACTCCCAAGTATTCTTAAGAGGCCTCTAGCGAAAGAGGGGGAGCGAAAGAGCAGTGTGTGTACCCTATTTGGGTTTTTTGGCAGAATGATGGAAATCTCATAAGGAGAGATGAGAGGGAAGCATGGAGGAGTTCAGGAGGCGAGTGCTGGGAGTTGAGAGGTTCCACGCAGCATTGACAGGACTGACACGGCCTCATCAGACTCGCATTTTATACTCTATTTGTGCTGAAACACTTCAGTGGTTTTGTAAATAGGCAATTATTTCTGAAAGCAGATAGTGCCAAGAATTTCTGCACCGACAGCTGCATTGACTTTCTTTTTTTTTTCAGCTGCATTAATAAATGTATGTATTATGCCAGTCTGAGCTTTGTGTGTTTTCATACATGGTAATAATCAGTGGTTCACAAGAGTTTCACCTGTAGCAGATGTTCAGAAGAATATTCGCAGTGTGTGTGTGTGCGTGTGTGTGTATGTGGAGTAGCACATTATCCTTATATACAGTATAATACTGGATTACGGCTTTTTCATGAAAATGTGTGTGTGTGTGTGTGTGTGTGTGTGCGTGTGTGTGTGTGTGTGCGTGTGTGTGTGTGTGTGTGTGTGTGTGTGTGTGTGTGTGTGTGTGTGTGTGTGCCAAACTGCCTGAGTCTTTTATTTTAGCTTTTGGAATGGTTTAAATGAAGGCGGTTTTAAGTCCAGGCTGAATTCATTACTTCTCTATCAACAGGACCGTCTCTAGAAATAAAAACCCTGCAGCACTCATTACCAGGGAATAGCCTGATTTGAGAAAAAAAAACAAGACTTGGTTAGATTCATTCCGGAGTCGAGCTGAAGGTGCAGCTTGTAATGCACATGTACAAAACTTAAAACCACCAGAAGCATACAATACCCTCAACTTTACATTTCAGTCAAAGGTCAAAGTGTTAACTTATTAACATGGACGTAATCAATTTCTTCCCTGTTAGTGATTGGACCACCTGATCCTTGAACATCGAAGGATAACTTATTACCAGCTTGCAGAAGAGACGCATCTGTCTGTGGGAACTGTACACACGATCATTCACCAACACTACTTGCACATTTCAAGAACTCAGCTGGGAGTTACTGCCACGTCCCCCCTTACAGTCCTGACTGTGCTCCAAGCTATTTCAGTATGTTTGGGCCAATAAGGGAGTATCCTGTAAAGGATAGGAGTTCCTGGGAGGCCGGGGTTTCAGATATGAAGTAGGCAATCAGACCATGTTTCCTGCGTATGGGGGAAACCTTCTACCTTGCCGGTATCCATACACTCTGGTTTAAGTGTGTTAGTGTAGCAGGGGATTATATAGTGAGATAAAGTTTTTTACTCTCATAATTGTTAACGTTTTTACGGCCATAATTGTGTTGTGGTATTCTGCGCGTTCAAAAGTCCTGGTTTGACTTGAACGCCCTTTGTATTTATTGTTAAAGGCTAATTTATGCTAACATGACATGTTATTGCACCTTGTTGTTGCTATACTGCAATTTCAGTCCAGAATGTTGCATGGATGTTACTGCTATAGTAGAACAGTACCAAGGTGTGTATCTGAATAATTGCAGTTAAGGTTATAACAGAAGACCAGACGTCTGAGAGAGGTAAGAAGAAGCTGTTAAAAAATTATAGGAAGCATTTGATTGCTTTAATAGCCAATAAAAAAATATCTATTGATTATTGAGAAGGGTATGAATAATTTTGGACATGCCACTTTTTGTAAATAAAAGATGAGTAATAATTTTTTCCACAATGATGTCTCTTGTACATCGTCTTCCTGCATCCATCCTGTTACTAGGAACAGTGTGGCTTCACTCATTTCACTTTGAAAAGCTTATTCATGGTTTTTCACTTTGTAGGTTCCTGTAACCGGAATATGTTGAAGATAGAGTGTATCAAATCCCCACAGCACACCTGTTCACCTGCAGCGGCTTCTCACCGTGTTCACACACGCACTGCCGGAAAGATTAGGCGAAGGATTTTGCCATCAGGTGTCCTGAGACCCGATGTATTCTACATTTAAATAACATCTTGTTGTTCGGGATAAATCCGGTGATACATATGAAAGTAGAGCTTAGCCATAAAGAAAAACATTTCCTTGCTCTGATACGAGCTCAACATGATCACCTCGAATCTGATTGGACAGAAGTTTGAAGGTTGAATAATTTCCTGTAGCAGCAACTATGACCGTAGTGTCGGCTCCAAGATATACAGTGGGGCACAAAAGGATTTAGTCAGCCACCAATTGTGCAAGTTCTCCCACTTAAAAAGATGCGAGAGGCCTGTAATTTCCATCATACTGTATGTATACCTCAACTATGAGAGACAAAAATCCAGAAAATCACATTGTAGGATTTTTAATGCAAGATTTCTGGCTCTCACAGACCTGTAACTTCTTCTTTACGAGGCTCCTCTGTCCTCCACTCGTCACCTGTACTAATGGCATCTGTTTGAACTCGTCATCAGTATAAAAGACACCTGTCCACAACCTCAAACAGTCACACTCCAAACTCCACTATGGTCAAGACCAAAGAACTGTCAAAGGACACCAGAAACACAATTGTAGACCAGCACCAGGCTGGGAAGACTGAATCTGCAGTAGGTAAGCTGCTTGCTGTGGGAGCGATTACTGTGTTAGAAAATGGAAGACGTACAAGACCACTGATAATCTCCCTCGATCTGGGGCTCCACGCAAGATCTCACAATGATTACAAGAACTGTGAGCAAAAATCCCAGTACCACACGTGAATGACCTGCAGAGACCAAAGTAACAACGGCTACCATCAGTAACACACTGCGCCGCAAGGGACTCCAATCCTGCAGTGCCGGACATGTCCCCCTACTTAAGCCAGTACACGTCCAGGCCCTTCTGAAGTTTGCTAGAGGGCATTTGGATAATCCAGAAGAGGATTGGGATGTCATGTCATATGGTCAGATGAAACCAAAATAGAACTTCGTGTTTGGAGGAGAAAGAATGCTGAGTTGCATCCAAAGAGCACCAAACCTACTGTACAGTGAAGCATGGGGGTGGAAGCATCATGCTTTGGGGCTGTTTTTCTGCAAAGGGACCAGGACGACTGATCCATGTAAAGGAAAGAATGAATGGGGCAATGTTTGGAAACCACCTTCCACCAGCAAGGGCATTGAAGTTGAAACGTGGCTGGGTCTTTCAGCGTGACAATGATCCCAAACACACCGCCCGGGCAATGAAGAAGTGGCTTCGTAAGAAACATTTCAAGGTTATGGAGTGGCCTAGCCAGTCTCCAGATCTCAACCCCTTCGAAAATCTTTGGAGGGAGTTGAAAGTCCATGTTGCCCAGCGACAGCCCCAAGACATCACTGCTCTAGAGGAGATCTGCATGGAGTAATGGGGCAAAATACCAGCAACAGTGCGTGAAAACCTTGTGAAGACTTACAGAGAACGTTTGACCTCCGTCATTGCCAACAAAGGGTATATAACAAAGTATTGAGATGAAATTGTTATTGACTAAATACTTATTTACCACCATAATTTGCAAATAAATTCATAAAAAAATCCGACAATGTGATTTTCTGGATTTTTTTTGTCTCTCATAGTTGAGGTATACCTATGATGAAAATTACAGACCAAGCTCATCTTTTGAAGTGGGAGAACTTGCACAATTAGTAAATTATTTTTTTTTGCTTCACTGTATACAGTATGCTGTATTATTTCTCTCCAGCACAAGAAACAGCTGTTTCTATAGTAACAGCTGAGTCACAAGGACTTCCAGATGCACCACATAATCTAAGGATAATGAAAATGGATTTGAAAAATGGAATGGTATTTAATGAATCTTTGCGCTATTTGTAATGAGATTTTTATTTTATGTTTATTGAAGGAGTATATAGTGTCAGGGCTTTGTTCAAGTTTTCTGATCCCTGAGTGAGCTGCATTTATTTTATTATTAGATTTTGACTTCGAGAGAGAGAGAGAGAGAGAGAGAGAGAGAGAGAGAGAAACACTGGGGAGAATTTTGAACAGCATTAAATGTCATTTTAAATGGATAAAACGTCTTATTGTACTGTATAAGAGGAATAATGTTAGGGAATCAGAACGGACACAAGTGCAGGTCTCCTTCAAGATTTTATTGGTTGCAGATATGCCTTGACTCAGACAGAAAAGGGAAAAAAAAAAAAATAAATAAATAAATAAATAAATAAATAAATAAAAATACAAAAATAAGATCAGGAACAAGCTGCACTGCTTTCTTCTTTTCTTTTCTTTAAAGCAAAACCCAGGCGCGCCAACGTCCCAAAAGGGGAAAAAACAAAAACCACTCCGTAGAGGAAAAGGGGCCTTAACCAGGAGACGAGGCTGTAGTTCCTTTGGCGGCCAGCAGGGGGCGATAGGACCGAAGTCCGCTGAACTGCACGGCCGCGAAGAAGAGCAAGAGCCGGCCGGCTGCGGGACGGGAAACTGCAGTGCAAATTCAGAAAAGAAAAACAGGATCCAGCCTGGGTGCAAAAGGACAAAAAACCACGGGAGAGAGGAGGGAAAAATAGGTGGAAAACAGGACCGACGGATACTGGCTTGGAGCCAAAATAAACTCTACATACAGGACTAGACAGAACAAGAAACGGACAGGCGATACAGCTAGCGACATGGGACAACGATCTGACACAGGACGATGGACAAGAGGGAATAAATAGGGCGACTGATTACAACGAAAACGAGGGGAACAGGTGAGTGAAATCATCTTGATAGAGTGATAGGGAGGAAGTGGGAGGGATGGTGGTGATGTCACAGACACGAGCACATGGCGAAGGATCAAAACAAACACCATGTGCTAGAATAGACATGTAAACACTGGGAGAGAGGAAAGGAGAAAAGAAAAAAGATTTAAATCTTAAAGATCAGACCGGGGTCTTGACAGTACCCCCCCCCCATGGGCGCCACTAGGCGCCCCCAGGGAGGGGCTCACCTCGTCGTCGACAGAGGTCCACGACCAGCGCCCGATCCAGAACATCCCGGGCCGGAATCCAACTCCTCTCCTCTGGACCATAGCCCTCCCAGTCCACTAGATACTGAAAACCCCGACCTCTGCGACGGACGTCCAGCAACCTCCTAACAGTGTATACTGGGGAGCCATCCACTAGACGAGGGGGAGGGGGGGTCGGAGCAGAAGGGGCAAGAGGTGAGGAATACACAGGTTTAACCCTAGAAACATGAAATACTGGGTGTACCCGACCAAGCGTGGAAGGAAGCTTGAGCCGGATCGCCACTGGGTTCAAGACCTTTGTGATCCGGTACGGACCAATGAACTTGGGAGCCAACTTGCGCGAGACCACCCTGAGAGGCAAGTCCTTGGTAGAAAGCCATACCCTTTGACCACAAACATAGTTAGGGGCAGGAGTCCGGTGGCGATCGGCCGCGGCTTTGGTCCGTCTACTAGTCCGGGCCAAGACCTCCTTAGCCTTTCTCCAGGTGCGCCGGCAACGTTGGACAAAAGCCAAGGCAGACGGGACTGCCGCTTCGGGTTCCTGTGAAGGGAACAGAGGGGGTTGATAGCCAACAGAACACTGAAATGGTGACATACCTGTGGCAGAAACCGGTAGAGTATTGTGGGCATACTCTACCCAGGACAACTGTTGACACCAGGAGGTCGGATTGTGGGATGCCAGGCAGCGGAGAGCACGTTCCAAATCCTGGTTAGCCCGCTCAGACTGCCCATTGGTCTGAGGGTGGAATCCAGATGACAGACTCGTTGAGGCCCCGATCTGTCTGCAAAATTCCTTCCAAAACCGAGAGACGAACTGTGGGCCCCTATCAGAGACCACGTTTACCGGAAGACCATGAATCCGGAATACTTGGTCAACCACCACCTGAGCAGTCTCTTTGGCGGAGGGGAGCTTGGGGAGAGGGATGAAGTGGGCTGCTTTGGAGAAGCGGTCCACCACCGTGAGAATGACGGTGTTGCCCCTTGACTCGGGGAGGCCCGTGACAAAATCAAGAGCTAGATGTGACCACGGGCGGGCGGGGATGGGTAATGGGCGAAGAAGACCAACGGGAGGCGAAGGTGAACTCTTGTTCTGGGCGCAAACTGAGCAAGCTGCCACGAACTGCCTGACATCCTTGGTCATGGTGGACCACCAAAATCGCTGACGGATGGAGGCCAACGATCTCCGAACTCCTGGGTGACAAACCAGTCTGGATGAGTGACACCACTGGATGACTTTGGAGCGCAGTCTCAAAGGGACATACAGCTTGCCCGCTGGAACCCCTCTGGGTACACGGCACTTTTGCAGGGCCTCCTGAACCTCCCTCTCGACGTCCCATGAGAGCGCAGCCACCACCATGCCCTTGGGCAGGATGGTGTCGACGGAGGTCTCCTTCTCAGGGGTCTCAAATAGCCGAGAAAGGGAGTCCGGTTTGGTGTTTTTAGACCCAGGCCTGTAAGAGAGTGTAAAATTAAAACGGCTAAAGAAAAGGGACCAGCGGGCCTGTCTGGAATTTAGTCTCCTGGCCGAGTTGATGTATTCTAAATTCTTGTGGTCAGTCCAGACCATGAATGGTTGGACTGCGCCCTCCAGCCAGTGACGCCACTCACCCAAAGCCAGTCTGACTGCCAACAACTCCCGATTACCTATGTCGTAATTCCGCTCAGTGGGGTTCAGGCGGTGGGAGAAGAAGGCGCATGGATGCACCTTCCCATCCCGAAGAGAGCGTTGTGACAGGACGGCACCAACTCCAACATCTGAAGCGTCCACCTCAACAATAAACTGTAGTTCAGGATCTGGAGTAGACAAGACAGGAGCAGAGACAAACCGGGACTTTAATTTATCAAAGGATTCCTGGGCCTCATTACTCCATTTAAACAGTACCTTTGGAGAAGTGAGCGCTGTTAAGGGTGCAGCCATCTGACTGAAGTTCCGGATGAAACGCCGATAAAAGTTGGCGAACCCCAGGAACCGCTGCAGAGCCTTCCGAGAGTCAGGAGTTGGCCACTCAGCTACCGCCCTTATCTTAGCAGGGTCGGCTCTGATCTCACCCGCCGAAATCACGAACCCCAGGAACGAAACCGACCTTGCATGGAAGACACACTTCTCCGCTTTCACGAATAGTTGGTTCTCCAAAAGCCGTTGCAACACCTGGCGAACATGCTGAGTGTGTACCTGCAAAGAGGGAGAAAATATCAGGATGTCATCTAGGTACACAAAGACAAATTGATTTACCATGTCTCTCAGCACATCGTTGACCAGGGCCTGGAAGACAGCAGGAGCATTGGTCAGACCAAACGGAAGGACCCGGTATTCAAAGTGTCCCGTGGGTGTGTTGAAAGCTGTCTTCCACTCATCTCCCTCCCGAATGCGGATAAGGTGGTAGGCATTGCGCAGGTCAAGCTTGGTGAAGACCTTGGCTCCCTGCAAAAGTTCGAAAGCTGAAGACATAAGAGGGAGGGGATACCTGTTCTTAATGGTAATGTCATTCAGCCCACGATAGTCAATACAGGGACGCAGGGAACCATCTCTCTTCTTGACAAAGAAGAACCCCGCACCCGCAGGAGAAGAGGAGGGGCGGATGAGGCCGGCTTTGAGTGATTCGTTAATATAGGTGTCCATGGCCTCTCTTTCCGGACCTGAAAGGGAATACAAGTGACCCTTGGGCGGAGAAGTGCCTGGGAGGAGCTCAATGGCGCAGTCATAAGGGCGATGAGGAGGCAAGGACATGGCCCGGGACTTGCTGAACACCAGCCGCAGGTCGTGGTACCCCGCCGGGACCCCGGACAGATCAGCAACCTCCACCTGCAACACAGGACAAACAGAACCAGAAAAAGGGGCAGGACCAAGACAAGAAGCAAGACAATTTTGGCTCCAAGACAGGACAGAATTTCCAGACCAATCAACGTGAGGGCCATGTTGTACCAACCAGGGGTGCCCCAACACTATAGGAGCACTAGGGGAGTCCAGAAGGTACAACGTGGTCTCCTCACGGTGATTGCCTGAGACCACTAGGCTAACTTTGGGTGTCTGGTGAGAAACAGTAGTAATTAAGGTCCCATTTAAGGACCGGGCAGGGATAGGTTCAGGCAAGGGAATAGCTGGAATACCCAAACTTGCAGCTAACGAGCTGTCCATAAAATTGCCCTCAGCCCCTGAATCGACCAAGGCCGAGCATGACTGTGAAGTCTCCCCAAACTGAACTAAGACAGATAAAAGTGTGCGAGAGGAGGGGGATTGTAAAAAAGGAATAGCGCTCACCAGGATCCCCCGCTTCACTGGTGAGCCTTGGCTTTTGCTGGGCAGGCTGCGGCAAAGTGGCCTGGCTTGCCACAATAGAGGCACAGGCCTTTGGTCAGACGCAGTTGTTTTTCCTGGGGTGTTAGACGGAGGCGTCCCAGCTGCATGGGTTCAGGTTCTGGCAGGTCAACGGTCGCCACAGGGGGCTTAGAACCCTCCACCCTGCTAGAAGAACGGACCATCCGGCGCTGGTGCCGACGACAGAGACGAGCCTCGATGCGGAGTGCCAGGTCGATGAGGTCTTCAAGGTCGTGGGGCAGGTCATGAGTGGCCAGTTCATCCTGGATATCCTCCTCGAGCCCTGCCCGAAACATTGCCCGACAGGCGGCCTCATTCCAGTCACAGGAGGCTGCTAAGGTCTTGAACTGAATGGCAAACTCTGTGACTGAGCGACCTGCCTGACGGAGTCGTGCGAGCTTGTCTGCTGCTTCCTGTCCTCTGACGGACCTATCAAAAAGCTTCAACATCTCCTGTCGAAGCTCGTTAAATGAGTCACAACATGGGGCTCTGGACTCCCAGACAGAAGTTCCCCATTCACGGGCCTTGCCTGTAAGAAGAGTCAAAACAAATGCCACCCTTGTCTCTTCTGCTGCAAATGTGCGCGGCCGGAGGGCGAACACTACCGAACATTGTGTCAGGAAGGCTCGGCAGGAGTTAGGGTCCCCATCATAGGGAGGTGGGTTGTTGCAGCGGGGCTCATGATCGTGACGTGAGGAGAGGTGGACAGAACCTGCTTGAGCGGCCTCCCGCTGGAGTTCCTGGATGCGCGCCGTGAGGTCTGCCACCTGGGTGGCGAGGAACTCGACCTCTCTCGTGGTGCTGGTCAAGCGGGTCTCATGCTGGCCTAGGAGTACCCCCTGTTGGGCTACTGCTGATCTGATGGGGTCTGGACCTGCTGTGTCCATGCTGGTCAGATCGTTCTGTTAGGGAATCAGAACGGACACAAGTGCAGGTCTCCTTCAAGATTTTATTGGTTGCAGATATGCCTTGACTCAGACAGAAAAGGGAAAAAAAAAAAAAATAAATAAATAAATAAATAAATAAATAAATAAATAAAAATACAAAAATAAGATCAGGAACAAGCTGCACTGCTTTCTTCTTTTCTTTTCTTTAAAGCAAAACCCAGGCGCGCCAACGTCCCAAAAGGGGAAAAAACAAAAACCACTCCGTAGAGGAAAAGGGGCCTTAACCAGGAGACGAGGCTGTAGTTCCTTTGGCGGCCAGCAGGGGGCGATAGGACCGAAGTCCGCTGAACTGCACGGCCGCGAAGAAGAGCAAGAGCCGGCCGGCTGCGGGACGGGAAACTGCAGTGCAAATTCAGAAAAGAAAAACAGGATCCAGCCTGGGTGCAAAAGGACAAAAAACCACGGGAGAGAGGAGGGAAAAATAGGTGGAAAACAGGACCGACGGATACTGGCTTGGAGCCAAAATAAACTCTACATACAGGACTAGACAGAACAAGAAACGGACAGGCGATACAGCTAGCGACATGGGACAACGATCTGACACAGGACGATGGACAAGAGGGAATAAATAGGGCGACTGATTACAACGAAAACGAGGGGAACAGGTGAGTGAAATCATCTTGATAGAGTGATAGGGAGGAAGTGGGAGGGATGGTGGTGATGTCACAGACACGAGCACATGGCGAAGGATCAAAACAAACACCATGTGCTAGAATAGACATGTAAACACTGGGAGAGAGGAAAGGAGAAAAGAAAAAAGATTTAAATCTTAAAGATCAGACCGGGGTCTTGACAAATAAAGCATCTTCTCATCACACTTCATGTCATGTCTTTTTTTCCTTTATTGCATACTCTAATAAATCTCAGAAACTATTTTACATTTATTCTACTATTTACCGTACAATCTTTAAATAAAGAAGAACGCTTCCAAATGTTAAGACGCCATCCAGTAGTTTGTGTTCTCAGTGTAAATGGCATTGAAGCTTTAAAAAGAAGTGCATTGTTTGTGTTTCCCCCCAGGTGCCAGAAATGTCAGCCAGTGTTCATTGTATTGGCAGTTTGTAACCAAATGAAAATGAAGAGAGGCTCCGGATCGCGGATGTTTACTCGAGCACGATGCTCTCAGCGAGTCCCGTTCAGTAATGTGTGCATGCAAATTGTGTATAGAAAAACTGTGTATAGAAACAGCTTCCACAATGATTTTGTCTTTTCAATTTTAAAAGACAGAGAAAGAACAAAAGGAACTAAACGTTAGAGCTGATATGACTTTCTTCCCCATTGCTAAACACCACTATGAGAGTTGTTCAAGTCAAACCTCGACTCTGAAGTGCAGAATAGCGGGAAATACAGTAGTATTCCCTTTATTTCTCCGTATAATCCCCTGCTACACTAGTACAGTGGTCACCAACCACCGAGCCGTGGACGGGTACCGGACCGTGGATGATTAGGTACCGGGCCGCACAGAAAGAAAATTTTTTTTTAATTTTATTTCCATTTATTGACTATCAAAGTCTGCAGAGGGTTTTATTTTTTGAAAAATAATCTGATTATTACGATTTCCCACTCGCAACATGCATTTCACATGCTAAAAGCCTGCTTTGTAGAATAAATATGGCATTAAAAGTGCCTTTGAGACAACTTCAACTTTCTGGATTAAAATCAAGGTGGAATATCCTGAAATCGCTACAAAGGCACTAAAAATCCTGCTTCTATTTCCAACAAGCTGTCTTTGTGAGACGGTGTTGTCTGCAGTGACAGTAACAAAAATGAAATTATGGAGCAGACTGTTAAATTATATATATATTTAAAAAAAAAAAAAAAATTATTATGCACTTTATTATGCTTTGTTATGCTTTTGAGTGTGTGATTGCCGGTCCATGAAAAACTGTCTCACATAAAACCGGTCCATGGTGCAAAAAAAGTTGGAGACTACAGCACTAATGCACTTATAGTGCATGGACGGCATCTAAGTAGAAAGTTTTCTCGATACATCAAAGCCATGACCGGACTACCTGCTACACGTCTGAAACCCTGGCCTCCCAGGAACTCCTTTAATGGCCAAAACATGTGAAATTGTGATGTTGCAGTAACCCCCGGTGGATTTCCTATAATGTGCTAGTGGTGTTCTTAAATGATGCGTCAGACAGATGCGTCTCTCCTGTTATCCGTCAATTTTTTTCTCAAGGATCAGGCGTTCCACTTGCTGAATGATCTCTGGAACGACTGCATGGGCTTGGAGCCACCTCAGCCGGGATAGTCATTCATAGACGTACAGTATGGAGTTCTTTCAAACATTTGCACCGTTCAGATGTTTTACTGAGGCTAAGAGTCTCATCACTGTAAGTCTTCTGTAAGTATCAATCAGTTTCATATCTTCATTCATTCATTAGAAATGTCATCACAAGTCCCGGTTTGACTTGAACGCCTGTATTCTTTACATATTTGGCATTATGTAATGACAGATGGTACTGTAGGTTTAACTGATCCCACAAAAAGCTTTGCATGGACACTGTACCTCATCCTGCACCTGATGTTCTTTGTAATCATTTATTAAGTCATGACAATAGATAACATCTTTTTAAAAAAGCAGAACATTCCTTGTTTTTTTTTTTTTCACGTCCCCGTCTATGTCTTCGCAGAGGGCTGTTTATTTATTATTCAGAAGCTCGGAGATGGCGGATTCTCCAGTATGTGCCGTGTTTAGTTATGTGAAGTGACTTATGTGATGTCTTGTTGTCCCCTCAGAGCTTTGGGGTGTAGCCAGAGTCTGACCTGGGGTTATAGAAAAGGATGTGCATGCAATAAATAAACATCTGATTATAATGCATGGCATGGACACGCACACATGCACGCGGTATAGAGTTCTGCAGAGCCGAGGATGAAATTAATTCATGCACACACACACACACGCACGCACACAATTAAAAAGAGTCATCTTATATCGAATGATTAGCTTTGTTCAGTATGTATTTTCAGTATGTATGAACTGAGCATTACTTGGTACTTCCAACATATTGTCACGACTCTGTCATCACTGGCATCGCTAATGCGATTTGAAAATAATAAGGAAGCAATGTGAGATTAAATGTTTTGCACGGCTCTACATGTGGTTAACAGAAAATTAAGCAGCAAATCGCATCCGCACGCCGCCAAACCTTTGTGTTGGCGGCGGATTGAAACCGGTAGTCAGTCACAGGTTGTTGGGAGTCATATGCACTCGTAACAATGACACTAATAAAACTAATGACGCCCTCCGCTGTTATTACTGCCATCGTCAATTATCATACAAGAATAAGAACAGGGCCGGCGCTTGGCTCTGTTAGGCGATATTTGAAATCAGGAGTTGATTAAATGTAATTCAGAGACAACCAGTGTGGAACCAAAGCCTTGTTTGCGAGGCACAAATCTGTTCATCTATTTGTGCCAGTGGGAAATGCAGTCAGGCGCTCATGCACTGAGAAGGTGGGCAGCTCTGAAACGTCTCGCAGATGCCAGAAAGCCCTGGAACAATGCAGCTGTGTCTGGGATGGCGAGTGTCCCTCGGAGAGCTTCTCGCTGTGGAGTCTGTCTCAAAATAATCTGCTCGCTTCAGAGTACAGAGTCGCTTCCGAGCATCCTGAAGGAAAAAATGGGTAGAGAGGAGACAGTGGGCAGGGAGACAATCAGAGGGAAAAATGCACACACACACACACACTCACAGACAGGACACGCTTGTAATGTATGAAATTCATTCGCGCACAGTGTAGAGGAGACAGATTTCTCTCAGCAGTGCTCCAAACACAGGCCCTGTCCCAGCAGGAGGACATTTGACCAAAATGACCTGAACGTTCAGCATAAACTGATCACCGCTGAATTTAAAGTGCTGCCTCTCAGACAGCCTGCAGCGCTTTAAAAAAACGACCATGGAGGTATTAGATGACCTTGTTAGAGAGAGGAAATATCACATATGGAACTGGTCAATCATGTAATATCGAGGAATCAGGAGCTCTTAGGACACCGTGCGGAACGGCATCGCTTACGTTAATGATCTCGCTCTCGCTCCATCATTCTCTATACCGCTTATTCTACAGTATGCCAGGTCGCTGGAAGTGCTGGATAATATCCCCTGGATGAGGTGCAAATCCTTCACAGGACTACAAGCCTTTGTTTTTGGACGGTCGGAGGAAACCAGAGTACCCAGATGAAAATCCAATAAGCATGGTTAGAACACGCAAACTCCATGTGCACAAACCCAAAGGTGGGACTTGATGTGCAAGGCCACAGTGCTAATCCCCATGCTTTTAGCTATTATACTGTATCATACCATCCATCCCTCTATCTATTCATCTCTAGCTATCTATGACATCACTAAATGATGGTTGGCAGCAATGACCTAGGACTTGTGTCATTGCTGTAGGGGAAGTTGCATTTCTGAGGCCCCCAGCCTCTGGCATAAACGCACTCACATCCCCAATCATACACTATGGGGCAATTTGGAAATGCTAATCAGTATACAACAAATGTCTTTGGACCCAGAGTAAACCCAACAAGCATGGGGAGAACGGGCAAATTCCACACACACACACAGATACCAGAGGCGAAATTTAAATCCCAAACCCAGGAGGTACGAGGTGACGGTGCTAAACACTAAGCCACCATGCTGCCTAATAAATATACCTTTATAATTAATGTCAACAGTTTAATGCATACAGCGGCATGGTGGCTTAGTGGACCAGCGTGGTCGCCTTGCACCACTAGGGTTCCGGGTTCGATTCACAGCCAGGTTCGATTCCTGTCTCTGTGTGCATGCAGTTTGCATGTTCTACCTCTCACAGTCATGCAGATTAGGAAACACCTAATTGGTGTTTCCAAATTGCCTGTAGTGTGTGTGTGATGGACTGCCACCCAATGCTACCCCCGTGACCCTGTATACAGGATAAAGCGGTATAGACGATCGTAATTGAGTGAGTTTAATGCATAACTGTTTCTAAAGTCACATTATCGATTCATTGATTCAACATTTACTGCACTTTTTATTTGTGCGTTTGTGTTTTCTTTCCCAAGTCTAATTACCATCAACACTGTTGAGTCAATGGTGTAGTCTTGGAACAGGTGTTACATACAGTATGGTAACACGTTTTTCTGACATTTATAGAAAGAATTCTTTAAGTACTGTTAACATCCTGTTAACATGCTTTTCAGTCTTGGGAATCTCATGTTATGTCATTTCATGTTTATAGATACTATATTTTGATCATTTGTTCCATGTTCTATGCTTGATAAATGTAAATGATTACCTTTCGAATGAACTGGAATATTATCATTATTATTTTATATATATATACAGTATATATATGCGGCGTGGTGTAGTGGTTAGTACTGTCGCCTTGCACCTCCAGGGTCTGGGTTCGATTCCCCGGCCAGGCTCGATTCCCGTCTCTGTGTGCATGGAGTTTGCATGTTCTCCCCGTGCTTGGTGGGTTTCCTCCGGGTACTCCGGTTTCCTCCCACAGTCCAAAGATATGCAGGTTAGGCTAATTGGCGTTCCTAAATTGCCCGTAGTGTCCCCTGCGACCCTGAACACAGGATTAAGCGGTATAGAAAATGAATGAATGAATGAATATATATATATATATATATATTTATATATATACTGCACATCTATTTGTGTTTTATTACTTGTTATGCTAAAGTTCAAAATTTGTTCATTTTCAACTAACGTAATAACAGTTATACTGACTGAATGTGTCTCATCTATCCGGACCTCTTTATCTAGCTCAAACTAATCAATTATTTATGCCGATTTCTTATTGGGGTTTCAAAGACCATCTGTTCAGCAATATTCAGAGTAGGGTACAAAAGAATTAGGCTAAGAAGAAGAAAACTCCAGCTCATCTGAAACAGAAAAAGCTAAAGCCATCCTGACCTCTGACCTATTTGTGTAAATGGTTCAGTTTGTCCAGCGGTTGGCATTTCTACACACTGACGGGAAAATGTCGTGATGGGCCTCAGGCTGATCTTAGCGTTCGCACGATGAGCTCTGGTCCCTCTGGAAGACATTTCATAAGAGCTTGTCTTTTTGACTCTTGTGTAAAGGGAATGATATTTAGATAATTTAGAAATAAAGACTAGAATAACTGAACTCTAGTGTTACATCCACTTAGGAAAACTGTCTGTTTAATACTATATCCTGAAGTTATGTCGATTTTCGGATAGATTATTCTTTTTCATCAATGTCTGCACGAGGCATTTTTATTGATTTGTTTGACATGTGTTTCATGCATGCTCTATACTGAAGGTATAGGGATCTAAAAGCATTTTTGAAAGATTATATTTCTGGGTAACTCATGAACTTTCCAAGTCAGCCTATTCGTATAGATCCCACATGGCTCTCAACTGGGCTTGAACGAGGCCTACCAGCTATTATCTGCATTAAGCCTGACACATGATCGAACAGTTGGGCCCACATTTACAGTAGGACAAAAGAAACCAAGCAGTCTGGCCCCACGTGGGTTAAATAGACAGAAAGAAACAGAAGCTGCTACACTGAGGGGCTTTTATGGTCTGGAAGTAGGCAAAGACTGGGTGTTATTTGGATCAAACCTATACAGAATAAATGAACCACAATAAAATAAAAATTAGATTAAGAATAAAAAGTTGCCCAGAGTTTGCCCCGGGTTTGATTGCTATCTGTGTGGAGTTTCTGTTCTTCTGTGGGAGGAAACCCACCAAGCATGGGGAGAACATGCAAACTCCATGCACACAGATCTGAGGCAGGAATCGAACACGGACCCTTCAGGGTCAAGGTTTCGGTTCTCACCTCCGGACTGTGTGCATGGAGCTTGCATGTTCTCCATATGTTTGGTGGATTTCCTTCCATGTACTACAGTTTCCTCCCACAGTCCAAAGACATGCAGAATAGGCAAATTTGTGTTTCCAAATTGTCCTGAGTATGTAAAAGTGTGTGTGCTTGTGTGCCCTGTGATGTACTGACACATTGTCCAGGGTGTGTGTGCTCAGTCAAGTCCCCTGGGCCCCTGTGACCCTGTACTGATTAAGATGGTATAGTGAGTGAATGAGTGAGTGAATGACTAATGGAAATCCCAGTCAGCCTACAATGGGTGTCTTTGGACTGTGGCCAGGGGACCCAGATGATGGGTAGTCCCAAAGAGCACAGGAACAGCATGCAAACTACACACACACACACACACACACATACACCAGAGGTGATATTCAAATCAAAGTTGTTGAAGTGTGAGACGTTGACCACTGAGCCACAATGCCCTATTATTAATATCATTATTATGGTAATGGTGATGATGGTGATGATGGTGGTGTTGGTTGTGATGACTGTTAGTCCTTTTTTGAATAAGTGTAACAGGTGTTGATGTAGAGGACAGGTACACGACGTCTAAATGTCAGAGCGAGGTACTGTATGTTTACTATGTTTGGGGACTTTCCGCATTCAGGGACGGATATGATATAAATACAGAATGCAAGAGAGAGAGAGAGAGAGAGAGAGAAACAGAGAGACAGAGTGATTCCCCTTAATTACAGCACTCCAAAAAAGAGCATAAAAAATTCTATAAACATTTAAAATCAAGTAATGAAAACACCCTAAAGTATGAAGCACTGAAAGCCCATGAGCTCCGCCCTAAACCCAGTTCCCTCCGTCAGCTGGTCCTGAGACTCACTAACACGCTAACCCTTAACAAACCCGCAGTCTCCAAGCAGCACTGCTCACCACAGTCTACCAGAGTGTATCTGGAGCACTGGAACAGTCAGACCCAAACCCAGTCCAGACTAACCTGCTATCGGACCTTAAAGAGAAAGCATGATTTGGCGATGTATCTATTTACCGTCATAGATACAGTATGAAGAAGAGACAGATCCTGACCAGGTACAGGCTGTGAACACGAACACACACAGGAGAAACGGTTTGCCCAGACAGCAGAGACTGGGTGCACTACTGTAGATGTGCACTAGACTTCGTTCGCATGGGATTTAATTACACACTCATGAGCGCGTTTAAAAAAAAAAAAAAAAAAATGTAAAGTACAACGCCATCTGTTGAATTTAGGAATTATCGAAAATTGTTTGCGCGCAGAATAAAGGTGTGAGCTTGCACATTGTTCAGTTGCACACTCATAAGCGCGTATTAAAAAATGTACAGCGCCATCTGTGGAATTTTGAGGTGAACTTGTGATTTTCGTAGGGCGTTTTCCATTTCAATTTCAAAGTAGCATATCTTCTCTTCCCGTGAGCCGATTGCGATGAAACAAAGCCTATACAGTATGTTAACTCAAGCACGTGTTAGCTCAAATACACGTGTGAAAACCCAATTAAAATTTGTTGGGGTGATGCTGTAGCCTGTCGCAGCCAATGACCTAGAGAGAGCTAATTGGCCGAGCTCCCTCAGCGGGTGCGATAAGAGGTTTACTCCTTTCACATTAATTGCAGCTCTACAGTACAGCCAATCGAGGGCGTCTGTGAGCTCACGCAAGTGGAAGGATTGGAATGGCGCTATCCTCCGAGTGTGAACGCAGCCACGTAGTTTGGAGAAAACATGTGAGTCTTCAGGTCTCCTGACTGACTGGTTGTAGTAGCCTTATTGTGGGATCCCCCTAGTGACGGGGAGGAATTGGATACGACCAAATTAGGTAGAAAATCAGGGAAAATCAGACCAAAAACTAAAAAAATTGTTTAGTAAGTTTAACATTTTCCTCAGGCACACAAAAATTCCAAAACACACCTTGATGTGTTCAATTAAATTCTATTTTATTTGCATAGAGCTTTTTAACAATTGACATTGTCGCAAAGCAGCTTTACAGAATCAGAAGAATTATGATATTACTAAACTTACGTCACCACAAGTAATCTTTTCTTCTGAAAAATCTTCAATGCACAGAGTTAACGGACTTAACGGTTTTATCATATGTGTATAATGTTTATTTTATGTTAATAAATCTGCAGGTTGATATTATTTATAATTTAGACAGGGATAGAAAGACAGAGAGACAGAAAAGAGAGAGATACGGTAGAGAGACAGTGAGGGATAGAGGCAGATTGAGAGAGAATAAGAGAGAGACAGAGAGACAGAGAGAGAGAGAAACACAGATGGAGAGACAGAGAGAGACAGACAGAAAGATGGAGTGAGAGATTTTTAGATTTTTTACAATCCCTTATTTTACAAATTTTGCTGTATAAAAAATAGGATAGGGATAAATTGATTAATAATAATAAATAAATAAATAAATAAATAAATAAGTAAAAATATTATTATTATTTGACATTATATTCATTCATTCATTCATTCATTCACTTTCTATACCGCTTAATCCTGTGTTCAGGGTCGCGAGGGACCTGGAGCCTATCCCAGGAGACTTCGGGGTACACCCTGGACAGGGTGCCAATCCATCGCAGGGCACACACACATACACACACTCACACACCCAATCACACACTACGGGCAATTTAGATATGCCAATTAGCCTAACCTGCATATCTTTGGACTGTGGGAGGAAACCGGAGTACCCGGAGGAAACCCACCAAGCACGGGGAGAACATGCAAACTCCATGCACACAGAAACGGGAATCGAGCCTGGCCGGGGAATCGAACCCAGACCGTGGAGGTGCAAGGCGACAGTGCTAACCACTACACCACCGCGCCGCCTATAATGTTTATTTTATGTTCATAAATGCAGGTTGATATTATTTATAATTTAGACAGGGATAGAAAGACAGAGAGACAGAAAAGAGAGAGATACGGTAGAGAGACAGTGAGGGATAGAGGCAGATTGAGAGAGAATAAGAGAGAGACAGAGAGACAGAGAGAGAGACAGACAGATTTTTAGATTTTTTACAATCCTTTATTTTACAAATTTTGCTGTATAAAAAATAGGATAGGGATAAATTGATTAATAATAAATAAATAAATAAATAAGTAAAAATATTATTATTATTTGACATTATAGTTATTCTTTAAAGCATATGATGGAGAGAGAATGAGAGAGAGAAAGTCAGAGAGATAGTTAGTCGTTGTTATTGTTGTTAATATATACGTGTGTACCTAATATTCATTCATTCATTTTCTATACCGCTTAATCCTGTGTTCAGGGTCGCGGGGGACCTGGAGCCTATCCCAGGAGACTTCGGGCACTAGGCGGGGTACACCCTGGACAGGGTTACCTAATATATGCTTTTATATCTAATATGTTTATACATTCAGATTATAATGTAATTCATGTTTTATAATTACTTTGGCAATAATGTGATATTTTTATTAACATTCATGCCAATAAAGCTCTTATTCTGATAGAGAGACAGAGTTTTATATATATATATATATATATATATGTGTGTGTGTGTGAGAGGTCATGGAGTGAGTTGGTGTGAGAGGAGAGGACACAGAGGACACAGAGTTTGATGGAGGCAGATGATTCGCTCTTAGTCACCTGATGAAAGGGCCGAAAGACAAAGAGGAAGATTTCCTCAATAATATATATGTATTTAAATCGAAAGTTACGATAGTGCTGAGTGTGCTCACACCGCTTCTCCGCTGTACTGGCCGCCTACAAGTAAAGAGAGCTTGTTATTTCCGGTGGGGAAACCCGCACTGAAATTTTACCCGGAAACACCCCCGCACCCCCCCCCTCCCCCTCCTCCTCACACCATACATGACGTCATTGGTTCCCCGCAGTGTTTGTATTAGTCACAGCACGGTGAGTTTTAGTTGAAGCACGACTGACAGCTCGGAGATGAACGGAATGGCGGCGGCTCCTCTCATGTCGAGCTCTCCGGGTGAGAACGAGTACCCGTCCGGCTTCCCGCAGAGCATCTGTGACGAGGTCCCGGCGCCCAAGTACCTGTGCAGCCACTGCGACTGCGTGCTGAACGGAGCGCACCAGAGCGCGTGCGGCCACCGTTACTGCCTCGCGTGCGTTCACTGGCTCATCAGGTAAGCGCGAGCTTGCTCACTCAGCAGCAGCAGCAGCAGGGCCTGAGTGCAGGACTTCCTGTGCACAAACTTATGACAAACAAAGTTATAAGGAGGAAGGAAGAAAAAAATAAATTAATGCACTTTTTATTTATTCCTTTAGGACATGCTTTTCATTCTTAATCTTTAAAAAAAAAAAAACATGCTCAGGCTTTTCATATTCTGTTTTTGAATTGTTCATTTTGAATTGCACTTTGAAAGAAACTACAGTGTAGATGGAATAAATTTTTCTTGGGGATTTTTAAGACAACACATGACCTCAAGTACTCTGGTTTCTAAAATGAAATAATTAAAAGTCTTTAAAGTAAAAGTACATAAAGTGGTATACATGATTAACCCCGGTACTCACTGCATAACATCCTCCATCCGTCCATCCATCTAGGAACCTCTGTATTCCAACTAGAAAACATCGCACATGGGTCGTGGAGGCCAGTGGTGATTACCACTGTATTTATTCCCAATACGTTCATACACTGCAGGCAATTTGGGAACGGCAGTTAGCCTAATGTTCATTTGTTTGTACTGTGAGAGGAAACTGGAGTACCCGGATGAAACCCACTGAGCACAGGGAGAACATGTAAACGCTACTCCGAGACAGGAATCGAACCCGGACCCCGGCGGTGCGAGGTGACAGTGACAACCACTAAGTAACCGTACCAAATTATTTTGTAACAAAAAAAATTTCATAAACTCCTAATACTAAAATCATCTTTAGTGCGTCTTTACAAAGTAATGACATTTTTGTATCTTTACATTTTTGTAAAGATTTTCTGTAAGGTTTTATAATATGATGTGAACTCGTGCCTCTATGTGCATGCAACAACCCCCTCAGTGAGCTTCCTGATTCCTTAATCTGGTAACACTTTCAATGGCCCGTGTCCAGACAAATATTCACGCAAACAGCTTGTGTCTGCTGGAAGCCTATCGTCTGTCTGTCTCCAGGTCTCCCTATGATTTACATGTTAATGAGTGTTTTAAAAATGATCTCTTTGCTTCAGACATCCTGCATTCGTGCATCTCTGTTCCAGCACTGCATCCAGTGGCTGAGGTTTGGGCATTGGCTAGGAATGGAACCTGGGCTTCTGAGACATTAATGCCTGTAAATGTGTAGGGATGTACTGTAGATCAGATTAGTACATTTCCAAATGTAAATTTATTTAATATCTCGCTTTCCCTATGAGGCCACTGGTGGCCATGACATATTGACGTTTCAATGATTCCCAGAAATCTGTGGGTGGAGATGACAGTAAAAACAACACCATCCTCCCAGCACACACACACACAAAAGATATAATCATCAGAATGGTTGATGATCAGTCATCATATTATCTATCGTACACCCACTATGCATCATCAGACTAAAACATCCTCTGTTTCCCTGGCAACTTTGTGTACTGCACTCAGTTGTCTACATTCATTATACAGGATATATATACAATGCTGACTTTTTATACTAATTTTGTCTTAGATTTTTTTTTTTTAATCTGCATTATTGAATTGATGGGGGAAAAAAATGGAAAAAGTTCATAAAAAAAAAAAAGGCTGTCAGGGATTACCTGGAAAAATCAGAAGCAAGAAGAAATGTTCTCAAAGATGCTCAGAAAAAAAATCCTTCCTTGCGAAACTATACAAAATGTACATGGCGCATTTCTATAAACAAAGGATTGCCACAAATGATATTGACTTTGTAGTTTCTTTTATGTAGAAAACCTATATTGTCATCATTTTTAAAGAAGCCAGTGCTTTATTGCATTTCTCAACATCTGCCTAAGACCTGTACATGATGCTGTGTACAGTATATAGACACACCCTCTTCATTAATGATGCGCACAACATCTGGGAGATAATCTAAATACAACATGATCTACAGTACATCAATGTTTTTAGTAGCAGCTTTTTTTTTCAGCATCCTTACAGACTATACAGATCTTTAGTATAGTTTTTTTTTTGACATGCTGTGAAATTGCACGTGTGTAAAATTCGACACAAAACACATAAAGAGTCTACCTGCATCTGAAAAACTGGAACTGTGGTACAGATCATGTAAAAAGTGTGAAACCCACATGTGTACAGTAAATGGCACGAGTGAATCATCAACGATAGAGGTTGGATATTGTGCTCAGGGCCTCGGAGCCGGGTTAAAATAAAAGTGAAAATGGACTGAGTGGTAAATAAGGGCAAAGAAAAACCCAAGGGTAGTCCTCAAACACGTGCTGACCTATTTCCATTGCAACTGTTTCTGTTTCATTGTGTATCTCGTCACGTATTATAGTCACGTGGCAGACGGAGAGGATCGCGTGAAATGTCCATAAAGGATTTTCTGATACTTCCACATTCAATGATCTGTCATGGAAAAGTGATGTACACTCTGTGGGCGGTTTCGATATGAAACAGTTTTATACTTATGATTTTTTGATTAATATAATTAATTCATTCATTTTTGCTACAGTAGGTAATGAAAAGTTGTATTTGGCTCAAATGTAATTAACTTGAATGAAGTGACCTTCAGAACAATTTATAACTTATAAGAAATATAAAATGCTACTGTATGCACTACATGACTAACCTAAAACAAAAACAAAAAATCAGTGGGTACGGGAAATGAAAATGTACGGGACGTACTGTACAGTTATGTGGGGACTGCGGCGGAAAAGTACCAAAGCTAGAAAGTTGGGGACTTTTTAAAGGTTATTTAGAAAATGACTGGAAAAAAGTTTTTAAGTAGTACTGTATGTCGTCACGACGTCAAAGCATTAAACATTCAAACAACATAAAAATTCATTTTTAATTTTAATTTGTCTAAATGTTTTGTTTATGCCTAATTAATTGCGTAATTAACTGATTGGCTGATTTTGCTTCATTGTTCTTTGTTGGTTTTTTTAATGATTTCATACTTATTTTCTCATGTTCTTTGTTTGTCGTTCTTGTCCTCATCCTTCTTTCTTACTTTCTAACAGAAACAACAAAAATCTTGTGTGTACAAAGTGTAAAGAAGACCCAAATCTGCAAACCAACCACAGCCTATTGACTCTTGACCAGGTACAGTATGTACAGAATCATTTCCATCCACTGATTTATTGATTCATCTTTAGTAAATTCATTCATCTTGATTATTTTATCTCTTAATTATGGGCACTACGATTTGCCAGAAAATGTTTTTCTAGTCATTGGATTATTTAATTACTATTTTCTGTGAGCGCAAAACCATCAAATTATACCCTGCGTATTTGGATGTGTTTACATGAGAAGAAATTTAGGCCAAAATCTGTTGAAAGTCGAATAGAATTAAAAGATGATAAAATGATCAGCTGTCTGTATATCATATTTTAAATCTCTATGCTTATGTATAACAATCATTTTCAATAATTTTGTGGTGTTTTATTACTGACTACACCATATGATATAAGGCCACCACTGGACAACCACTGGATCACTCTATGCAAGGCAGTGACTCTACCATGGTACGACCATCTTGCGTGTTCCTGATATGAGTACTCTGCTGGGATTTTGAAAACACCTTAGTGTCACCCTGTGCGGTTGAGAAACATTACACAGTTGAGACAGTCAAAAGTTTGGGCACGCCTTCTAATTAAATGGTCTTTCCATTCCTATTTCTTTCTACATTGCAAAACAATGCTAAAGGCAACCTGTTAATATTGAGATGTTTCTGTCTCTTCCGCTCTGTAAAGCTTCATAACGGCTCTAATCCGAGGTGCTGGTTGTTAATTGGTGATTTCTAAGGCTGGTGACTCTAAATGATCTTCTCCTCTGCAGCAGAGGTCAGTTTTGATCGTGCTCTCCTGGGAAGGTCTTCATGAGGTCCAGTTTCTTCATGGTGCTTGTTGATGGATTTTGAAAACCCAAAATTATGTTATTTCATAGTTTTTTTTTTTTTTTTTAATCTCCAGTATTGGTATAATATCACCAAAAAAATAAAATCAAAAACATTAAGTAGATCGAGCGGCACAGTGGCTTAGTGGTTGCAGTGGGCCCAGGCATACATGAAGACTAATTTTCAAACAGTCTTGTTTACTGATGAGTGTCGTGGTCCAGATGGATGGAGTAGTGGATGGTTCGTGGGTGGGCACCATGTCCCAACAAGGCTGCGACGTCAACACAGAGGTGCCGGAGTCATGTTTTGGGCCAGAATCATGGGGAGAGAGCTGGTAGGCCTCTGTAGGGTCCATGAAGGTGTGAAAATGACCTCTGCAAAGTATATTGACTGACCACTTTCTTCTATGGTACAAAAAGAAGAACCGTGGCTTCTGTAGCAAAATTATCTTCATGCACGACAATGTACCATCTCATGCTGCAAAGAATCTCTCTGTGTCATTGGCTGCTATGGGCATAAAAGATGAGAAACTCATGGTGTGGCCACCATCTTCCTCTGACCTCAACCACATTGAGAACCTTTGGAGAATCCTCAAAAGACCTATGAGTGTGGGAGGCAGTTTGATTCAAAACAGCAGCTCTGGGAGGCTATTCTGACATCCCGCAAAGAAATTCAAGCAGAAACTGTCGAAAAACTCACAAGTTCAATGGATGCAAGAATTGTGAAGGTGATATCAAAGAAGGGGTCCTATGTTAAGATGTAACATGGCCTGTTAGGATGTTTTTGATTGAAATAGTTTTTGATTTCAGTAAATATGACCTCCTAAAGCTACAAATTCAACAAAAGCCCATTTTCAGTTCTTTACAACCTATAAAATGTTTTAACTCTGTTGTGCATCATAATTTGGAACAGTGCGTTTTCAGTTTTTTATTTTTAAAATAAATATTGCTATCATTAGGAGGTTTGTTCAATAAATATACCCTAATTGTTGATGACTAGAAAATTATACTGACTGTCATTTGCATTGACTAATTATAAAAATCAGGGAAAGATATCATTTGCGTAATAATTTGGAACGCAGTGTAATAAGGTGCAGATTAAACCGAGTTCTAAAAGAACTGGTGTAAAAAAAATAATAAGAAAAGATTATGGTAAGTACTATATGTCATGGCGAGTTCTCATACATAACTACGTTTTATTCGTCTCAGAACATGATGAGTTTTACCAGCATCAGAACCGCTATCGATAAAAGCTGCAGTGCACTTTTGCCCTCGCTCTGAATAAGAGCGTCTGTGTAACGCGGTAAATGTAAATGAGAATTTCTTCGAATTCACCTTCTTCGCACTCGCGCGCAAATTGCTTCTCCATTCACGTTCGTGTTTACATGTTTATGTTTATGCATATTTTCATATGGCTGTGGTGTGCTGTCGTAGTCATCTAATACATTCTCGCCTCCACTTGAAGCCACAGTAAAAATGTTCAAATGTTGGGAAAATACCGACTATTGAAAGTAGTCTTGAACATTAAAATACTTTAATACATACGTACATTCAGCGACCAATTTATTTTGTAACTTATGACCTACAGTACCAAACAGTACAAGACACATTTCCTGACTATCACTATGTACACAGAGATTATAACTCAGTACCAGTCAGAAGTTTGGACACACCTTCTAAATCACTAGGGTCATGAGGGGCCTGGAGCCTATCCCAGGAGACTTAGGGCATGAGGCGGGGTACACCCTGGACAGGGTGCCAATATATCACAGGGAACACACACGTACACTTATTCACTCACACTCCAGGCAATTTGGGAACGCCAATTAGCCTAATCTGCATGTCTTTGGACTGTGGGAGGAAACCCACCGAGAACATGCAAACTCCATGCATACAGACCCTAAGCGGGAATCGTCAAATACTGCAATGCCTTGGACAAGGTATAAAAACATTAGATATTTCATGAAAACTCATCGTACTGTGAAGTCATTATTTGACGCTTTTCGGCAGCACAGAGATCCGTTTTCTTTCCCATATTGCTTGAAACCTGTGGCCTGCTGAATAATGTGGAACAACCTTCTGCAGTACTTTTCCTTTTATTGGGCTCATCTGGGCGGCACGGTGGTGTAGTGGTTAGCACTGTCACCTTGCACCTCCAGGGTCTGGGTTCGATTCCCCGGCCAGGCTCGATTCCCGTCTCTGTGTGCATGGAGTTTGCATGTTCTCCCCGTGCTTGGTGGGTTTCCTCCGGGTACTCTGGTTTCCTCCCACAGTCCAAAGATATGCAGGTTAGGCTAACTGGCGTTCCTAAATTGCCCGTGGTGTGTGTGTGTGTGTGCTCTGCGATGGATTGGCACCCTGTCCGCCTAGTGCCCGAAGTCTCCTGGGATAGGCTCCAGGTCCCCCGCGACCCTGAACACAGGATTAAGCGGTATAGAGAATGAATGAATGGGCTCATCTGGCAAACTAATTATCACACGTGTCTGAGATTCATTTCAATGATCGAAAGAGCTCTGAGACGCTATACCATCCATGAATTTCATTTAAAATCCAAACATTTAATGTTTATGACACTTACATCCAGTTTGCATAATAATTTGGAACACAGTGTAGACACCTTTGGACCACTCACCACAAATGATCCTAATTCTAGACGATTGTAACGTGTTTTCTTGACGTCTGTTTTTTCTCTGAGTCACCACCGAGGTTGTCAGGAAACTAGTGGAGGTAGATGGCCGGAGATAATTTTAGCATTTTTGATAAACAGCATCTACATTTAGCACGCTTCGTTTAAATGTGGCTTGTTAGATTGTGACTCACGCTAAGTAATAGTATTATATTATTACACCAAGTACATTATTTTAAGCATAATTTCCAATTTTATCTTCTTTAAAATAAATAAACAAATAAAACGTTTCTTGCATAATCTGATTTATAAAGCATGGGGTCATGACCCCTAGTTTAGGAACCCCTAACCTACATCACTATAACCTGCTCTTTTAATGAATTTTTTTCGTTTCTTTTTGGATATTTGCAATCGTTTTGGTAAAATTCCTGAGTCGAATAACTATAAGTTCAATTCTGTAAGATTCGGTTGTACCTCAAGTCTGATTGAAAATATTCCAGTTCAATAAAACAGGATGTACGCTATCAGAGTCAGATATATTCACAGGCAACCCAGGTTGGATGTACAGAAAGAATTGTTCTGAGTCACAGGAAAGTGTTTCAGGAAAATTGTCATAATTTCCCCCTGTTTTTTTAAATTTTTTTTTTTTTTTTTGTGCCTGCAGTTCTTCAACGACGCAGCAATCAATAAAGAGATTCTAGCACTGAGAGTTCACTGCGCTAACAACGGCTGTACTTGGAAGAGCACGCTGAAGGACTTTGAGGTACTTTCCTGCATGTGTATTAAAAACACACACACACACACACAGCGTGACACACGACCATAGTGAATAATTCTGAAAGGCGGGTCATGAATAAAGATATCATCAGAGCCATTTTTTTTTTTTTTTTTTACAATGAATCACATTAATGCTAGGAATTTTTCGTTCGAACTTTTGAAGCAGGATTGATTAATATTAATAGTTTAAAGCTGTTTCATTTTATATAACCGGAAGGCTACAGTATGGTAGAATGGGGCTAAAAATAAAAGGTACCTTGCAGTGCAAAAGTCTTGAGCCACCCCTCATTATTTCATATTAAATTAAATGATGTAGATGCAAAGTGCCTAAACGTACATTTGAAAAATTGGTTGTTTATGTAACAACCTCAGCAGCGACCTCATTTCCCCTCTCGTCCGTTCCAACCACTCAGCATTCAGCATCACCAGTACACTAATCACCGGCCTCATCATGTGCCGTCATCTGCACCTGTTTCATGCCTCAAAGCTTACCACAGGTGGCTTAAAAAAAAAAAACAATCCTTTGAAACTGGTCATGTACAGGGACTAGACTAAAAAATGGAAGGTAAAAATGAGAGCCGGACAAGTCCATGAGGAAGCCTGGAGACATATTCCTTAAGGCTGCATTAAAAATACAAGGAAGTCTGGCTCTTTGGAAGCAAATTATAAAAAAATAAGGAGCGGCTCAAGACTTTTGCACAGTACTGTATATACAGGGTTATTCACTCGAAAGAGGCTCCGAATATTCTGTAATAACTCGCGCTATGATGAAGCAATCTGAACCAAAATATTAAGCTACATACTATGACATATGTAATCGATTGTATTACTGTATATGCGATGCTGGAAGTGATCTCTGTTTTCTGGGAGACACATATCGCATTTCTTATCCAGAGCGACTTACAAATGATGACATCCTGATGACAACTCGAGTGACTGGGTGAGGGGGTGCGGCGTTAAACCGCGCGATGGCTGTCTGGCGCTTATCTTACCAGTCTGACTCAGGGGCATCCCGGCGTGCTTGAAGCGCCATGTATTGTATATATTGTTTTGTTTAGATTGCTTCGTCCTAGCGAGAGTTAATGCAGAATAGAATCATTAATGCAGAATAGAATCATTAATAGATGAATATTAAACTTGTATGGACAGAGTTTCCAGATTTCGTGCTTTGTAAAAGTTACAGTATAAGCCAGTACAAGAAGGTCTAAGTTCCATCAGAAGAAGGTCTGGTAACATGTTTTATGGTTGATCAACTCTAAAGTGATTTAGATCGTTTTTTGCTGTTTTTTGCTGGTATGAGAAGAATATAATAGTTAGGGAGGGGCTGTTATATGGGGCAGTCACTCTGTCCTCATATAATGATGCCACCTTTCGTCCCAAGTGTGTATATATCCTTGTTAGATCCCCATTTGAGGATTGTTGGTATTTGGAAAACTTCTTGTTGTTCCAAGTTTCATAGTTATCAGGTGTAAAACAATGAAAAGACGTTACCATGCACACAACAGTAAATTTTGTATATAAGGACGCTACAAGTTTTGGTCATCCATCCATCCATCCATCCATCCAGTAGACCTGATGCCAAGCCTTAAGAGCCTGGGGGACTTGGTGGGGTACCAACCCATGTAGACACTTCTAACCACACACACTTCGGGCAACTTGGCAATGCCAGTCAGCCTCCAGTGCATGTCTTTGGACTGTGAGAAGAAACCAGAGTACCTGGAGGAAACCCAGAAACAACAGGGTGAACATGCAAACCCCCAGCCCTGGAGGTACCTGGCGACAGTGCCTCCCACACACACTGTATGTTGCACTTTTATCTACTCACAGCTAGTTAGTGTGCATATTGTGTGCTCAGTGCAACTATCTTACCAGATAAATCCCCTTAATGAAGATGGAGGTGGCTGTAATGTCAGCAGTTAGTCGATTTAATCTAATCTCAGCGCCGGCAGTAAAGCATATTGGCAGATGACAGGCGTCAAAAACTCATTACAGGCTTGCCAGATCTTCCTGGTTGCCAGATCAACTAATACGGACTAATAAACAAAATGTGTACCCGTGTTGAAATGAAGTGACAAACACACGAACAGGAGAGACGACACATAATTGACACCTATTTAAATGTGTCGGAGTCTCCGCACATTATAACGCTCTTCTGTTCTGAACTGCCTCAATGCAAATTTTTGCAGAAGCTGCTTGACATTTAGCGAGCTTAAATGTTGCTCATCCCCATGCTAGAAAAAAAAACCCCACGCTGTTTATCTATATAGAAAATTCTGCAAAATTCCCTTTAGAAAACCTCTATGAGTCTTGTTTATGTCTCCCTTAAACCGACTGACATTTTGTTGTGGCTGTGAATAAAATGCTGTTTTGACTATATCGTCTACAAACACTAGCTTTTTAAAATGTTTGGACTGGCACTCGTAGTTCAAAAGCATTTAAGAAATGGGTTATGAGGCTTTTTTTCTGGCATTAGCTACGAATAAACGGACAAGATTTGTTCAATCTGTTTGAAATCATTCCGGTTAGACATTCCAACTTAATGTTTATATGAGTATAACGTTCGAAACACGCCAAAGTGGTTCTGCCCGTTGTGAAGCGTTTAATCGGGTGGAAATATAACAGATGCAGAGGAAGAAGAAGAAGTATTTTTCTCCAACTTTGAGGTTAAGTTAGGCTTCCCAGCTTTTCTGGGAAGATCCCACCTTCTGCGTTATGATTGGGTACAGGAATTCAGTCTTACCCATGATTGGTGAGATGTTTTTCGAGTCAATTAGTGCTCAGACCCGGCGGATGGAAGTCTGAAGTACAGACGAGTGGGAGAGACTATCATACCCAGAAACTTATTGTGTCACCTCATGTTACCCCCATGTGGTAAAACATTCATTCATTCATTTTCTATACCGCTTTATCCTTATATACAGGGTCGCGGGGGCCTGGAGCCTATCCCAGGAAACTTAGGGTACTAGGCGGGGTACACCCTGGACAGGTGCCAATCCATCTCAGGGCACACACACACATACACAAATACACACACTCATTCACACACTACGGGCAATTTGGAATGTCAATTAACCTAACCTGCATGTCTTTGGACTGTGGGAGGAAACCGGAGTACCCGGAGGAAACCCACCAAGCACGGGGAGAACATGCAAACTCCATACACACAGAGACGGGAATCGAGCCTGCCCCGGGAATCGAACCCGGACCCTGGCGGTGCAAGGCGACAGTGCTAACCACTACACCACCGCGCCGCCTGTGGTAGAACATATTTATAAAAAAAATAAAAAAAACAATTATCTGATGAAGTAGTTACTACAGTATTTATTTATTTACTAATTAACCATCCCTCTCTTAATCCCCTTGAAATGAATAAATTCCAGTCCATGCTTTTGTCTTTCATTTAACTCTATTCCTTTGTAAGCTTTTGAAGCTTTTGTTTGTCTGAATTCTGCTTGTAATTTTCATTTTACTGATATTTCTAGCCACAAAGAATAAATTAGCTAGTTAATTATTTAAGCACTATTATAAACACCATCCATCCAACTAGGAACCTCTGTGGTCCCACTAGTGACCATGAAGGACAATGGTGATCATCATTGCATTTGTTTTCATTTTACGACCGGCGATTTGGGAAGGTCAATTAGTCTAATCTGCCTAGTCCGCATTGGATTGTGGGAGGAAACCAGGCTACCCGAAAAAAACAAAAAACAAAAGAAAAAACGCGCACAGAAAGAACATGCAATCTCAATGCATACAAACCCTGAGATGGGAATCGAACCCGGACCGTGCAGGTGCATGGCGACAGCGCTAACCACTAAGCCTCTGTGTCGCCACATAACACTTCAGGACCTCACAAACCTAATACTAAACCACCATCTCGCCATTAATGTAAACATGTTGAGTAATTCATTTACTTCTATCATGTTTATGTTAAATCAAAGGGGTATAATTTGCATAATGGTTATAATGTCATGGTTTTAGTTCATTTACTATTTTACTTATTTAAATGTTATTGAGACTTTTTGGTTTTCAGTTTTACAAACCCCCTGCAATTCCAATATCTACCTCTAGGAAGCGCACCCCACCCCACCCTGGTTTGGGAAACCCTCACCCAGGATTAAAGGGCTTTTTTTCTGCTTTATTACTTAAATTCATGAACGTTTCGCCCTCAAAGTGAGTGGGAATTATTGCAGTAAAGGTGTTGTTGCAGTTTATTCAGGTCGATAGTAATGACTGATCCTGTGTCGGCACATTCTGAAAATAGTCAGACGAGGCGATGACGCCTTCAGAGAGCGCACTCTCATCATGAAAGAGCTGTTCGGACACATATTAATTCAGTTGCCATGACAGAAGAAACCATTTTGCAACCATTTTATTTGCCAAGTCATATTGTTTTGGAATAATGACTCAAATTAGAAGATGTCATACAGTTCCTGCAATGCCAAAGCTGCTGGCCACCTTTCATCATGGCCTCAGGGGGTGTCCTCTGTACTGTAGCCTCAATAGTCAGCTTTCACGTTCTGTGCTGTACTGTCTGTGGTTTTCACTTTTGCATTAAGGTCAGAACCAAAAGAAGATTCGAAATGATTAGGATCTTTTCAGGAAAAAAAAAACATTTATTGTATTTGCTTATTAACTCTTTATTTTACAGGTCCATGTGTCCTATGTTATGTTGTCTTTATTCCTATATATATATATAATATATATAATCCCCTGCTACACTAATGCACTCATCCCAGCGTTTCACTAGTACTTGGATACCATCAAGGTAGAAGGTTTTCTCAGTATGCCAAAGGATTGCCTGCTTCATGTTTGAAATTCTGGCCTCCCAGGAACTCCTTTAATGGCACAAACATTTTGAAGTGGCTTGGAGCGAGGTCAGGACGGCACCGGGGATGTGGCAATAACTTCCAGACGAGTTCCTGTTATGTACAGTACAAGTGATGTTTGTGAATGATTGTGTGCAGTTCCTACATCTCTCTATCGAAAGTTGGTGACAAGTTATCTGTCGATTTTCAGGAATAAGGCGTTCTACTCCATTATTGTTTACAGGTGCAACAACAACGGACTTGGCTCGGATCCATGTTCGCGGACAAACAGACTTCGCCTTTCAAATGTATATATATACTGCAGCATAGTGTATATCACCGTACTGTGCTTAAGGTCTTCTTACACCTTCATTCACAAGAAAATAAAGTCCCAGTTTGACTTTTTGACTTGTAAAATTTGGATTTCCATTTATGACTTATGAGGGTTTTTCATCACTGCCTAGGGGGGATGATGTCAGTGTGATCTGGCAACCTAAGCCCAGGCAAGTGTGCACATGAAAGTATGAGCGAAACAAGAAAAGTGCTACAATTGACCAGGCTTGATCAGTGTAAAGTGTATGCAGCAGCAGACAGATTACAGAGATGAGTATTAGCACTTATTCTTGCTGTCACATCAGTTTAGAAATGTTAGAGATTTAGACTAACTCCTTGGAGATGCCTGGTGGTAAAAGGTCACTTTACGGATGTATGCTTATAAAAAAGGTCATAGCGAGTAAAAGTCAAACGCATTAGGATAAACAAAATCTCAAATTAAGTACAAATGCTTGATATAATTAAAATAGAATTAAGCGATATATCGCAGGAGGAAGATGCACTGTGTGTGAGATGTCTTGTAGTGATTATCACACTGGCTGGGGTTTATTTCAAACGGTGCACCTTCATATTTACTGTATATAAAAATAAATAGTGTAGATATTTATATAACAAATGAAATGCACCAGTGTTTTTATACTGTGCATGAACGCCGTTCGAACATCACGTATCCAATGAAATTAGTGGCCTGTGAAGAAACTGTTGTATAATGTATTACCGTATTTAGTACTTTATTTGCACAAAATGTATCATGAAGGTTATCCCACATGCACATCCTGTTTATACCCAGAACTTTTTGAACCATAAAGGGACCCATTATGCAGGATTCATATTTTTTTTTACTTTTTACATATTCAGATGTGTCTCCAGTGTGTACCAGTAAAAACATTCAATGTTTTTTGTCCTCTTTCCACTTTTGTATAACCAGCCGATTAGTTTTTCCCTCTTATATGATGTCATATAAGAAGATCCCCCTCACCCGACTTGTGGGCATGGCTCAGCAGTAGCTCATTTACTGTACATAGACACCAAAACTATATCCATATTTGATGGATGGCATTAACAGACAGACAATGAACCTCTCAAATTTTGTTCGCAGATATCCAAACGTTTCTGCTTCCGCTTTCCCGTGCATTGTTTCGGCACCAGGTACACCCTCAGACCACAAAAACGAATCACTGCACGCCGCTCTACTTTCATGCAAATCACAAGTGGGGCGTCCAAACTTACACTGCAGTTACAGATGAATTGATGTGTACATTTTTTTGTCACTGGCTAAATCAAATGTACATTTATAGAGTTGATTTCATATTAACAGCAGTTCGAGTAACTAACAGGGGTGAAAGTAGTTTTAAATTATTACCAGTAACCAAAAGATGAAGAGAATAAACTGTGGCGGCGGCAGACAGTCTTGAGATTCACTTTTTATTTCTGTTTATTCCATTTTTCAGAGTTAAACCCCAAATAACACATAATGGAAAGCTAGTTTGTGTAGTTCCACACACAAGTATTAACCTTATTAGTCAGCTTTGTAATTTATGTTACGAAGCAAAACTACGGGACTCTTCAAAGGCATTTCGAAATGTCTTCGATGCAGTTACTAAGGAGACAATGTGTTGTTTAAGATGATGATAAAGTGATCAGATGTGTCTTCTTGCTGAAAGTGACTGGTTTCAAATGTGGGTTGACCCACTTACACTCGTACCAGCTACCGACAGTTAGTACAATTAATGATTGTTCCAACACTTACGTTAGGGAATGATACATACAGTATACAGTATTTAAACGTCCGAGTGCTGTTATGCTCTATATCAGAAATGCCTTTCATCCAATCAGATTACTTGATCAGAACTAGTATTGGTCAGAACAATTAGTATTTATTGTATAAAAGCAATTTATGTTTACTCCTTTTTTTTATTATTTACAAACAAGGGACAATATAAATTTGATACGATTTGTGAAAACCCTTGAAACGCACACAAGAAACAGATTCATATTTCACCAGCCTTGGGTAAATTAGGAAGGTATGTCCATTTTCATTTCTATTATGTTCTTAATAGATGGAACTGGCAACCCCAGCAGAATAAAAGGTTGTAAAAAAAAAAACGTCCGTAATTAGTTCTTCCCATAAAAAAAGTACCTTTAGGCTAAAATGAGGAATGAGATCCGCGCTTTTACATTAACGAACCAACCTGAAAATGAGATCTGCAAAGTTTCTGATCTGCTGTAATTGGCCATTCAGGGCCGTAGAGACACACTAACCTTTCAGCTAAGCCTTTTTTATGGTCTGCTGGCCTACATTACTACTACAGGACACCACTGGAATGTGGTTTGGATATAAGAGCTGGATTTTGTGGTCACCTCGTTGCACAATCCAACCGCTAGCACTTCTCGAACGCGGCAAAACAGCTTTTTTAGCTTTTTAAATGTTAATAAATCTGCCAGGCGGAAAGCTAAGGCTAAGACGAATTGTGTTGTTGTTGTTCTTGCGGGCTCCTCATGTTGCTTATGAAAACTTTCTTGGTGGAAACGGACAAGCTTTTCATGCTTCAGTCATCTCTTACTATCTTTCAGATCTTTTATCTGATTGTTTTTTGCTAACCCTAACCCTTAATGATATCTGACATACAAGATCCTTTTCTATTAGTTTATTTTTGGGGGGGCTAAAAGAGTTTATTAAAATATTGATTCAATCTTTTTAAATCTTAACATTAAAAATATCTTAATGACCTTTTTGTTCGAGCATGTCCTGTTTTTTTTCTGAGACATGATAATTAGTTTTACATCAGTGACCACAGTTATCCCCCCCCCCCTCCACCCCCACCCCCCCAAAATGGAAACTTGGATTGGTGCCAAATGTAAAAAAATCCTAAAAAAAAAATGTGAATATCTTTTAGGAGCATCAGAGTCAGTGTGAGTACGCCTTAATCCCCTGCAATGTTGGCTGTGGCTTGATGGTTTTGAGGAGGACGTTGGCTACTCACCTGGAGAAAGGCTGTCCCAATAATAAGAGCACATGTCCCACTTGTTCCTGCCCTCTGACGCCTTCAGAGCTCCAGGTAAGAATGTTCTATCTGTGTAAAGTAACTTGCATAAATATTCCTTAAAAGTTTAACTTTTTCCATAGTTAAGTGTGTCACAATACGGAAAGTACAGAACATGTCCTGTATAATTAACTGGGGGAAAATTAATATAGCTTGCTAAATTATTTACAAAGAATAATAAGATTGCATAAACATCCACCCCATTTCTGTGAAACCTCCAAATTAGTTCTGGTGCAACCATTTGCTATAATTTGCTGTAATATTACACAAATTACATTGCATATTATGAATGGTTAAATAAATTTAAGAGTAGACAAATTCTGCTGTTTTTTTCTTCATGCTTTTTTTTTTTTTTTTTTTTAATGAAGTTTGCCTATACAGTGCTGGACAGTTATTTTTCTTTGTGTCTACCTGCAATATTTCCGCTTGACCTCGTATTTTCAAGTTCAGTAATTTAATGAAAATGAACTAATTAATGAAGTAATTGAGCCGCACACAAGCAACCTGCCGCCTTCAGTATGTTCCCAGGTTAATCTCAGTGGTGTTTGTTTGTCTAGCAAGCTTCATACAGTATCCGTCTGACTGCCCAATCCCAACTCATAAATGTAAAACCATATCTGGAAGTTGCATCCTGTCAACTGGACGACTTCTTGTTGGTTTGACACATTTCACTACTCCAAGTAGCTTCATCACTCTGAGAAATGTTGGTTAGGGGCCGCAAATATATGAAACATATATATATATATATAATAGAGAAGATTGTCCATTAATGAGCCTTTCAGGTGAGAAATGGTAAATGGACGATATATTTGTGGTCAATATAGACGGTCCTTTCTCAGACCAAAGAAGCTACTTGAACGAGTAGTAAAACCAACAAGATGTCTAGGTGTCATTTCTCAACTTCCAGCCAACTTCTCCTGGATAACTAAGGAGCTTCATGGACACCCGGCACGGTGGTGTAGTGGTTCGCAATGTCAGCTTCCACCTCCAGGGTCCGGGTTCGATTCCCAGCCAGGCTCGATTCCCGCTCTTTGTGCATGAAGTTCGCATGTTCTCCCCGTGCTTGGTGGGTTTCCTCCCACAGTCCAAAGGGATTCCTCCAACAGTGCTAATTGGCATTCCCAAATTGCCCGTAGTGTGTGTATGAGTGCGTGCCCTGTGATGGATTGGCACCCTGTCCAGGGTATACCATGCCTCTAAGCCTCCTGGGATCCTTGTGACCCTGAATACAGGATAAAGCGGAATAGACGTTGAGTGAGTGAGCGAGTGGACCTACTGTAGATGTGTAAAATCTAAATTTAACTTTGTTTTGGTTAATATTTATGTTTATATAGTGCTACATCTGTGAACTAATTACCAAGTGTCTCACACTAAATCTGAATTAGTGACTCAGAATTATGAAAGAAATAAAAACTTTACTCGATGTTTTCATTGCTGTTTTGTTTCTACTCAATATATTTTTTTCATGATCAGGGCTGATTTTGTCAAAAGTAGGAGCTATTGATCAGAAGGTCAACGCCAAGCTGCTACTGTGGTACTATGGTTCATGAGCAAGGTCACTGACCTGTTCTGCTTGTTGAGCACCGTACCATGACCTTGCGCTCTGACCATAGAAGCTAATGAACCAATTGGGATACACATAGATGTGGATTGTGTTGATTTATACGGTATAACAACACAGGATTTTTCTTTTTTTCAATATTCCAAACTTCAACTTGCGGCTTGAATGCATAAATCACAATCGAACTAAATAAAAAAAAAATTCTATATTACTAGCTGAGCATTCTACAGGAGCTGTAGTTTGTCTTAAGATGGTTGCATAATTTATACTGTATGTAGTGCTGTATAGAATACCAGTGTTGTCTTCCATGCTATACTGTATATTGCTGGAAAACAAGAGGATGCAGCATGTATTGTCGTTTGTCAATGAATCCAGGTCATGAAGCAGGGGTCAATGCATTGTGGAGAGCACGGTTCAAATCGAACAAAGCAAGACTGAAATAAAGGCAACGTTCTAAAACAGAGAATGTAATGAGCAGATGGGTCAAACGGAGGGGAAAAAACGACACAGAAACAAAGGATGATTTGGAATAAGACAGCAAGAAACGGTGCTGTTTGGCCTAAAAAAACCAACCTGCTATATCCTTATTACGTATTTATAGCTGATATATGCAATATAGAACCAAGTTTTCTGTTGTCAGTTTGCTCAAGGTTACTGGATGTTAATATGCCATTTCTCTCTCTCTCTCTCTGTCTCTCTCTCTCTTTCTTTCTTCCTCTCTCTGACACTGATTTGAGAGGAAAGACAACCTGGATTGGTAATCGGTGTTTTCTAAATTGTGTGAAATGAATATAAATAAGCAAGTCCGGTTCTTATCATTGATTTCAACATGGAGACATTACCTCAGCTAGTGTTGCAATTTTTAAGTAATGTCATTGTGTCGGAGAAAGTCGAGGAGATGCCACGGCTGTACCTCTTGAATTTTATTACACTAGACGAGGCATTAGAAAAGAGCTGACGTCTCACATCTCACTTTCAAGACCAGTGGATCTGGGGTCCGTTCTTCGTACGTCATTAATGCAGTTAGCTGGGTTTGATTGTTGTGGATTTGTCGTGATCTTGGATTGTTTCGTTCTTCGATGCGCTTCTCGCGCTTGTTGTCATAGCAACATGTCCGTAAGCTTGAACCTGCTCGGTAGCAGGTTTATTTCATGTAAACAGGATTAAGGCTCCTGCCGCGTTATGATTGGTTGAAATGGTGAGGTCACATCTGATTGGTTAAAGAGCGCTGACGCGGACTGACTCACGTGGGGAAAGAAAAGTATCTTGCATATATGCCCCCCTGCCATGGATAATCTCTATCAAATATTATATTAGAATATAATTTCCTGGGTTTATTATTATAAAATATGAAATTACTATTATAATAAACCCTAGGCACGAGACAGCCCTCAAGACCATTAATACAAATTCTTGTATAATGTTTATTTTGTAACACATTTATTTTTCAGGGGTTCGTCATGAATATGCAAATAAATATTTATATATATAATAGAAAAAAATTCATAATGAAAAATCGGACAAAACTAATTTTATTATAAAATAAACAATATAAAAGTATACATGTTTTTGAAAAAAATATTAATATTTCTATTTTTCCATATACATATTTATTTTCATATTTCTTATTTTATTTTATTGTCGAATGTAATTTGTAAACCATATGCGCATATTATGTTCTAATAATATTTGATAGCGATCAATATATGCAGGGAAGCATTTCAGCACATAACATGTGGGGGGGGGGGGACATTTCAGCGCATAACAGGTGTTACAAAAAAAAAACTAGCTCGTTCTTTGGTCATTTCGTCAACCAATCAAAGGACTTGTGATCAGTGTTTCTACTGTCGATGCATATCGCCTTTTAAACCAACGCACGAACGCGCAATAATCCTAGACAACTCAATCCAGCCATACTAATCATCAACAACAGGTGTGCTCGAAGAACCGACTTAGCCAGGTCTTAATTAGCACGATGATCTCATCTTAGATGTATCAGTTCAAGTCGGATGTGTCAAGCGACGTACGAAGAACGGACCCCTGGGTTTTATTGTTGTTGTTGTTGTTGTTGTTTGCTGGTTTTTATTTATTTGGTTTTAATATAGACCTAGAGCAGTTGATTAAAGAAAACAAGATCAAAGTGTTAGAAAATGTTTTTTAAATATCATTTGTAATTAGCAGTCCTGTTCACACATGCGTATTTAGCTAGTATTTAGCTAGTCTGTTTGTGTCACATGGCTTGTTGCAGAGCTAGCTAGCTAGCTAGTTCTCTGTAGGGATAAGTTAGCGATAAGTCAATATCATAATTTACATTAATGTTTTTTTATTCGCCTTAAACGCTTTAAATCACTTAATTGAAACTGAACTAAAATCTTTAGTTTGTTAATTAGCTGTGTTGCTAGTAATGACATTAATGCTATTAGCTATGCTAGTTATGGCACTTACACTATCCTAGTTTTTTTCCTTAAGAAATTTTTTGCAGTTGTCTTTGCTGTTTATTTTTTATTTTTTTACCCACTTTTGTAAAAGTAGCCTGGAAACTACTTAAGTCTATAAAAATAAAAAAATAATACAAATTAAAAAAAAAAAAGACTGGCTAACTGTGGTAAAAATGTGTTCAGTGTGTAGCATGTTGTATACACTGTAGGTCTTTTTTTTCTTTATCTTACAAGCTCTCACAGTTAACTATACAGAAAATGAAATAAGCTGTTCTAATCTTTACTTTTTGCACTAATGCTAGCTATTAGCTATGCTAGTTATGGCAGTTGTGTTAGTTTGTCACCTTATAGTTTTTCTCCATTGCCTTATTACATCGTTGTGGTTTTATTATTTGTTTTGTTTTTCAGTTTTAATCACTAACATTTTTTAAAAGTAGCCTGGAAAATATTATAGCCAGAATTTCCCAGAATGCACTTGTTGTGTTACGAAATCAATGTAACTTGCTTCATCTAACTTTGGTAAAATATGACTAAGAATGCAAGAGTGTAAAGTATTGTGTGAATTGTTGTATTTTCCAGTTTCTAAAAACCTCTGTAGTTATTAACTCATTGCGACTTTTACAGAAAATTAGATTTTCTGTAAATAAGTGAGATGCTAGGCTTTGCACTAATGCTAGCTATTCGCTATGCTAGTTATGTCAGTTTGGAAAGTTTTTATAATAAGTTTTGCTATTTCATTGCTCTCAGGTTCTAACTGAAGATTTATTAGATTGTTAAAGCTTTATTGCATCTTCTGATGCACACTAAAAGCTATATGTAATATATACTTTATACATTATTGTACACTTCTATAGGGAATATTGTGAATATAATGGATTGCAGTGTAAGATTATGAACAATATGCCATTTATAACACACTGCATGATAAATGCTCGAGGCATCTCATCCCACTTTATTCATCTATACATTCAGAATCACACAAAATACAAATGTGACCTCAAATGAGTTATCTTTGGTATTTGTATTAAAGCTTTTTGAGTTCGGATATGGCCTGACCTCATACAGCTCTCATCTTTGCCATAACCAGACAAAGTTTGAGGATAGTTCGCCCTTGGTGAAACCCCTGTGGGCTCCTTTAAGCCATAGAATCTCCAGAGCCATATTTCTTCTGCTGCCATGCAAACTGATCCCCGAGCTCAGGGACACGGATTAGAGAAGCAAAAAGGGGAAAGATATAATAAAGGGTTTAAATCTCAGAACTCTGACACTGATTTAATCCAAACTTAAAGAGGACTTTAATATACAGTATACACACACACACACACACACACACACACACACACATAGACACACAAAACTTTGTGACAGAGTATTTGTATGAAAATGACCAAGATTAGAAAAGGTCATTAATCCTCTTTGGGTCAAGACTGATGCACTGTTAATGGAACGCTTGGGAACATTTTGAAACTTATGACGCATTAGGGCCATTTAAGCCGATTTTCTCTTCCAGAAGCATGTGTGTTCCAGTGACAAGAAGGCTCCAAAAGTTGAAAAACGTCAGAAGGTAAAATAACAACTAAAATAAATGATCTTGTTTTTTGGGAGATACCATTAATATATGTTATAAAACATTTTTATGTCGCTAAATCTATGTTATATATTTTCTTCAAGGATAATAAGCAAGCAAATTCTAAGAAGAAAGAAACCTGTCAATTCTCTGAAATAGGATGCACATTTAAGGTAAATATTTTACCAATATCTAACCATTTGTACTGTTTATTTGAGAAACTGTTTACTTTTCTCACTTTACTTAAATTTTTAAGTATTTTTAAGTATAAATTTTACCTTTTTTTTAAAGGTAAAGTAAGTACGAAAATTTAAAGATTAAAGGGCTGATAGATTTTCATTTATCATGTTTCATCATGCAGGTAATCTAGGTAGTGTGTTTTGTTTCAGGCTCTTGTTCACACTTTTCCTTGGTCCAGAAATTAGCGCCATCCACAGCCAAAGTTCCTTTTCTTTCCCACTTTTACCTAAAAATCATATACAGTGCATAATTTCAACCGAGTGGTTTGTTTTGGGTGGTTGCGGGAAACTTGGCAGTGTGCTATTACAGTTTTAATTCTGCTATTGCTTAGCAGTCGGATTTTAAATCTTACAATTTGAGAATAGTATAAAACGAGAATAAAACTGTGTCCAATGTTATATTATGACGATACCGATTAAGACAACAACAATAAGGACTACTGTAATAACACTATCTTCCTTTCGTCTCCGTTTAGGGAACTGTGGAGAAAGTGCGAGAGCATGAAAACTGCAGTTCTGCATCCCACCTCCAGCTCCTCTTGGAGGCCCTCAAGGGCGTTCGGGTCTCTGTTCCTTCCCTACCTGGGAGGAGTGTGCACTTCCCAGGTCTGGACATGCTCCTCCATGGCCAGAGCTCAGCTTCCGTCTGTCCTGAGTCAGCTGGTGAGCTAGAGACCGACGGAGGGGATGGAGGAGTGATGAACGACATGGCGCTCAGCCTTCACGATGACCAGGCTGAGCTGGAAGTGGGTCAGCAGCTTCACGCTCTTCAGCAGAGGCTTCAGATCATGGAGAACATCATCACAGCACTCAACCGTGAGGTGGAGAAAACCCAGCTTACAGTGGCAGCACTGGACAGAGACTCCCAGAACAGCATGCAGCTGGTGGAGCACTTGGAGAGTGTGGTATGTCACCGAGGATGATCACTGATATATTTTGATTTAAAATGGTGCACAATAACTGCTACGGGTGGAACTGGGAGATATGCATAATATAATATGGTAATAATCTTCTCATGGTAAATGCAGTGCACAGTTAAATACTATGTGCTATGGGGAATTTTAATGGACTTAGCATTCAATATCAAAAGAATCTGGAGTTATCAATTTCCTCAGCTATACTGTATATATTTCCTTTGAACTGAATATCTACTGAACTGTCTGAACTGAATATCTACCCTTCAAGTCAAACTGGGACTTTTGATTGTTCAGAACAACAGAACACAGTTATAAAAGTAAAAACTACCTCTTTTTCTCTAGATAATCCCTGCTACACTAATACAAGAATCTAAGCCACCTTGGTGAGGGTTGTCCTTCACAGATTTCTAGCCTTCTATACAAGGTTTGCACCATTTATGTGGCTAAGAGTCTCATCACAGTACTTGAAGTTTTCTGTAAATGTCAATCGACTTTACACCCCGGGATTGACTTGAACACCCCTTGTATTTTAGATCGATCATGCAATCTAACATTGCACTATATTATCATATTTCTGCCATTTCTGCAAGCTTTTTGGATTCAATAATTAACTTTTTTAAATTACAACCTAATGTGATTCAACCCTAGATGAGGAATGCAATTGACAGGTTTGTGTCTGCTTATCTTTAGCTGAAAGTACATTAAGGATGTCACAAATATGACCAAAGTGCTTCTTATTAAATACCTTATCAGTGCTCCTCAAGCACAATTAACTGATTCCACTAAAATCAATACGGATGCAAATGTTGTACTGAAGCTCCATCTTCCTGTTGCTGTCATGTCATTCTTGAACACATATGTGATGATGATTTTAGAGCCTCCGAGGGGCGCAGTGGTAAAGTGTGCGCCCCATCATCCGGAGATCGCTGGTTCGGTTCCCGGCTGATGCCGTAACCTCTCACAGCCGGAGGTCTAGAGAGAGCTGATTGGCCGAGCTCTCTAAGAGGGGAGGGATGAGAGGTACTTCGTGCTCCCACTTTAATTACGGCTCTACAGCCAATCAGGGCCGTCTGTGAGCTCACGCGAGCAGAAGGAGCGGATAGCGCTGTCCTCCGAGTGTTACGCCGCCCCCAACTATGTGTGAGCGAGCAGTTTGAAAAGTTGCGGTCGGCGGGCGTCATGTGGTTCGGAGGAAGTCTTCGGCCCTCTCGGCTGAGTGGTAGTAGTAGCCTTAATGTGGAGCCCCCTAGTGACGGGGAGGAATTGGACACAACTAAATTAGGGAGTAAATTGGGGAAAAAAAATCCCAAAATTTATAAATAAAGCGGATCATTAATAACTATTGAGATTTACAAAACTAATCAAGATCAGGAGACTTTTAGTACCTGGAATAGAGAAGGATCATGAGTGTTGAAACACTGTTTGGACTAATTGGAATCATGACCAATTAGTCCAAACAGTTTTCATTTCACTGCATGAACACTAGGCAGAGATTATGATGAATTTTATTATTATTATTATTGTTGTTGTTGTTATTATTGTTGTTATTAGCTTCCCATCAGCTTTTTGGGTAATGAATAAAAAACTTGGGGACAAGCGGATTATTTGGATTGCTATGGTGGAAATCTTAAAGTTATGACTGTTACAAAATGCTGGCACTGGTGATACCTTTTCTAAATGTTAAGCAAAGAAACATATCATGATAAAGACTGTAACTTTTGTGCTTGGTACAAATCATGGAGACCTTTACTACTCACATCCATCCAATGACTGTACTGTACACTATCCATTAAGAGAATGGGCTTAATTTAGCATCCAGTTGAGTTGAGCATCAAAAATCCTACAGATTTGTCATCCGCAGATACCTCCTCTTACTTCACAATAGTTAGTCAGCACTGTAGCTAATATCTGTCTGTCTAGACTTGAGAATGATCACCCCTGACCCGTCCTAGTAAAATGTATTAGTAATCAAAAACTGGAATAGAAGGTCTTTCTTTCCGTCTCTTAAAGGCACAAATTCATTGAATGTAATTAATTATAATGCATGTAGAGGTAGTTTAGCAGATTTTCTAACTATATTGAACTATATGAGTCTGGTATAGATATCTTATATATACTCATATATATATAATGACGAATTCTATCTAATGGTAAATATAGATTATACACGGGTCCCCTCATAATTATAGAGAAAAAAACATTAGTTAAAAAGGCTCCATCTTTTATTGAAGTAGCTTCATGTCACATTGAAAGAATGAGGGGAAAAAAAGCTAATCTTTAATAGAAACTAATTTATTCAAAGAGAAACTAATTCCTTTTCAAGAAATAACAACCAACAAAAACAGTTGCAACAGTTATTGACACCTCCGTCTGCTAATTAAACCACACTGAGTCTATTCCTATAACATTTTATAAGGTTGGAGAATATACTGTAGTGCAGTTTATCTGAGACCGTTCATCTTTACAGAATCTCTCCAGATCATCCAGGGTCCTGGGTCCTGTGATGTGAACTCTTGTCTTCGATTTAACCCAGAGGTTTTCAGTGGGGTTCAGGTCAGGGGTTTGTAATGGCCGTGAGAGAAGCTCCATTCTGTGGTCAGCTAAACAGTTTGTATTGATTTGGAAATACGCTTCGGTTAAGAGTCTTGCTGGACGATCTAGTGATGACCCAGGTTTAGTTTCTTGCCAGATGCAGCCATGTTTTGATTTAATGTAGTCTAACCACTTTTTCTGGGATTTTGAAGGAATAACAGTCTCACAACGTCACACACAAACTAAAGCATATTTTACAACTGGGATAATGTTATTTTAATTATAGCCATCCTTCTTTCATCTTAAGTGTTTATTGCTAGAAAGCTTCATTTTTCTTTAAATCAGACCATAGACCATGATTCCAGACAAAGTTGTAGAAGCATTTTGTAAACTCCAGGCGCTTAGATTGGAATACCTTACGAATAGACTATTGGCACTAATTTAGTCTCCCAAATTGGTAATCCTAATGTAATGGAATCCTAATGGAAAACACTTTTTTTTATTTCTTTCTCATTTTAATAGATGACTAAGGAACTTTGGAGAAAGTGTGTCATAGTTTACAGTTTGAAGGTTCCAACAGACTCATTTCAACTCAAAAATGTACATTATATATGAAGCATGCTTCAGTTATGCTGTGTTCACCATAATTACCGATTGTGGCACATGTTTCTTTGTTGAAAATAATTATTTCTTGATGAAGGATTAGTTTTTTTGTGAATACAGTAGATTTATTTCCCCCCTTTTTTTTTTTTTTTTTTTTTTAACATTTTGAAGCTACTTCACCAGAAGGTGGATGTTTTAATCTAACCAAGGGTGCCAATAATTGTGGATGGTAGCGTACTTCTGATTCATTCGTTAGCAAACTCAAATATACTTAAATATAGGAAAATCAAAGATGCTGAATGATGTTTTCAGGCAAAATTAATAAGATAATTAAGATAATTAGATACATATTAAAGTTTTTTTTTTTTTATTGAAATGTGTCAAATATTTACTTTTTAACTACTCGAGTACATTACAATTTGCCATGTTTTTCTTGGCAAAATTTCAGCTAAAATTTCCACTTTGGACGGAATAAGATTTTTGGGCATTTTTTCTGTACTTTGAATTTGATATTTTTTGCATTTTGTTTGCAATGCTAATTCCCTTCAGAAACATGTTTAAAATCATGCACAATACAGAATGCACCAAATTCATTTACATATTGAATGTTTATTATTTATTATATTAAAAGCTTTTGAAATCTACTTAATAAAATAGATAACCATGTTGAGGCAAACCGTCATATTCATGTTTTTTTTTTCTCTGAACAAAAACAACAACTATTTGCTCAGCATTTATTCATTAGGCTAGATCTGGCTGTATTTTATCAGTAAGCATGCACTTAGTGGAAAACCTCTTTTTAAATCTAAATTCGCAAAACTCAGCAGAGCAAATGGTCAGTACAAAAAAATTCAAGTAAGGACGGCCCCCGGTTCCAGGAAGTCAATTACAGTTTATTTATGAATCGCGTGTATAAATTGAACAACTCCTAGTGGTAATGCTAATGAGGTTAACAAAAGCTGCTCCAGCACCTGTGTTTAATCATCCGTGCACGCTGTTTCATCTCAATCAATAATGTAAATAGTCATTTCAACTGTCTAAATCCATTTTCTTTTAGACAAACCAGTTCATTAGTTCCATCATCTTATTTTCATTTCATCTTTGTTTGTAAAATAGGATGCACTTGTGTCTGCGTGTGAATGAGTGAGATTGCGAAATGGAAAGGTAAAACTGTAAAACATGTTAGTACAAATTTATATTTATGATATTCTGGTGTTCGAATTACATTTCCTGAAGATTAGGGATGGGCGGTAATACCATATCCTGAGGTATTTGAGAATAGCAGCGGTATCCCTTTACTTACCGTCATGAAAAATATCTGCTGTACAGTGGTGTCAAAAGTATTCACATTCATTACTTGAGTAGAAGTATAGATACTAGGGTTCAAAAATACTTCTTTAGAAGTTGAAGTATCAACCCAAGATACTTTTTTTTTTTTTACGTTTTACTTAAGTAAAAGTTTAAAAGTACTGGTTTCAAAACTACTTAAAGTATAAAAGTAAAAGTACCGTGAGGGGCGACAAAAACATCTCGCTTTCTGATCATGCGACCGGGGGGAGGGGGGCTTGGCGTGTTGTGCGCGTTCTGATCATGTGACGGGGGGGGGGGGCGTTGTCTTATCATGCGACCGGGGGGGGTTGCGCGTATAATAAAAATAGAGTAACGAGGCTATTTTTAAAAAGTAAGGAGTAGAAAGTACAGATAATTGCTTAAAAATGTAAGGAGTAGAAGTAAAAAGTCGTCTGAAAAATAATTACTCCAGTAAAGTATATATACCCAAAATTTCTACTTAAGTAAGGTAACGAAGTATTTGTACTTTGTTACTTGACACCTCTGCTGCTGTATAATATGTGTTGCTTATAACAGGGTTTCCATAGTCAGGAAAATCCTGGATTTCAAACATTTTCAATGGAAATTAAAAAATCATGTTTTTTCATGATTCCCTTTTTTTAATAAATGATAATTATGCATATAATATTTAGAATTATTAGAATAAATAACTATGCATATACTGTACGTATACAGTATTAGAGATATCTGTGTGTGAATTCATATTCACTCCAAAATAGATTTTTAAATGATTTATTACCTTTATATTGGAGAGGCACCGGTCGATCAGCCAGTGACTGGAATCGTCTGTTTTAATGCGTTATCATCCATGACCGATGACACCTTGGACGTAACTGATTCTGTGCCGAGTGCACGAGTTTCTGAGCGGCGCAACAGAAAGAGATTTTTATGGCGCTACATGTGCAAAAATTATATTAAAAACTTTCTGATCGAGTACAACACGACACACGCTCACACCAGTCTCAAAAAACATCACAATTTCTTTATGAGCATACAGGTGGTACACTCTAAACTAACTAATATAAATGATGGTAGATGATGGGGATATGTGTTGTTCGGTAAAAATGTAGCTTTGTGTTTAATTTAGTTTGAAGTTAAATGTTAAACTCTTGTATTTGAAGTTGCTGTAGTTTGTATGGTTTAAATGCTGAGTTTGTTTTTTAAGTGAGAAAACTGTTGAACGTTATAAGGAATAACGGTTACATTTAATTGCTCATGTTTAGAGTTATGACTCAACTTTTTTTTTTTTTTTGTAAAAGATCGAGGTCTTAAAATTGTAATCTTTTTTTTTTTAAATGTAATATCGATTTCGGATATTTATAAAATGGTGAACGCAGTATTAATCGAATCGGCACTGAGGTATCCATCGTATCTGGTAATTCCCGTGCCTTATATTTTTATATGTGTTTATGAGTGAGGCTGAGTAAAAGCATTAACATGGGTGCAATAAATAGAATAAATCAAACTAAATGCTAAAAGACGAGGCATTCCCCCCCCATCTTCATTTGGGACTCCTGTGAGCGTCGACAGTATAATAGCCTCAGTGGGTGAGTTTGTAAATCTCGTCCATGTGCTCCGAGCACATCGGTGATAAATATATTATTATTATCGCTGCATGTGCCAGCTTGTTATGAGTGTAGCTTTTGCAGGATTACATCGTCTAACTCATGATTCTCATTTAATGAGCTAATAGCGATAAGATCATGACACAGTGGAATAGTTTGTGCTTTGTGGTAAATGTGTTAAATGTTTTATTGCAGCAGATTAGAGAAAGCTCATCTCATTATAATGCGCATCCGGTGGAATTCTGTTATATACAGAAATATTGTGTCAAGACTGCGGTTTTGGCAGCGACATCAGGACACAGAAATGTCCCGCTTGACAGGAGGAAGCCCGTCTGATGTGGCATGTGTTGTTGTTGTTGTTTTAAGGTTGCCGACCAGCAGCAGAGAATGATGAGGAAAGACGCACACATCGCATCCCTGCAGCAAAGCATCAACGCGCAGCATGACGTGTCCTATGACGGCACGTTTCTCTGGAAGATCTCGAACGTCAGTCAGAAGCTAAGAGAGGCAGCCACAGGGCTAAAGAGCAGTCAGTACTCACCAGGTATACACAAGTGTACACACACACACACACACACACACACACACACACATCAACCGTGTTGAAGCTGCCTGCAATATAAAAGGAGCGAAATTTTTATTCTGCCACATGTGGTGAGGAAAGAACCCTAAGATATGGGGTCCAAATATTCTGAGACTATATTGAAAATCTGGGTTTTCAGAATATTGAAATATAAAAAATAAGGAATACACTACAATAATTTCTTCAGGATTCTATACTGTTTCAAGGTGACTTTTAAAATCAAAGCAAGACTATGATAAGATATTGACCTAAATAAAAAATAACATCTTAGAAAATGCAAATATTTTAAAACTAGTAACAAATATCCATAGTTCCTTAGTAATAATAATAATAATAATAACATTACAATTAACCAAATCTAAGATGATTAATCCTTAATCGGGTGAAGAACTACATTTGGTAATTTCCATTGCCGTCAAAACATTCCTCGAGAAAAATTTTCGCACCTTTTGTTATGTTCAAACAAATGCACCTTTAACTTTAACTTCATTTGTCATGTAAAAATAACAACAATGTGAAAAGAATTACAAAGGTAAGAAAAGTCTTAGTAGTTACTGTAGAACTCTGGCCCAGTCTCAAGGGTCCGATTCCCGCCTTGGGTCTGTGTGCATGGAGTTTGCATGAAGCACGATGAGTGAGTGAATAATACACTTTCCACTTATAACAACTTCTACTCTTGTTGGAAGGCTTTTCACTTGATTTTAGAGCATGGCTGTAGGGATTTGTGCACATTCATCCACAAGAGTGCTTGAGTGAGGTCAGGTACGGATGTTGAGCGAGGAGACCTGGGGTCCGTAACAAAGGGAGCTCTGTGTTGTTGAAGTCAGAGTGCTGTACAAGCTATCGAGTTCTGCGCTCCAACCTTGTAAAAGTCCTGGATCTCACTTTGTGCATAGTGGCATTGTCATGCAGGAGCAAATTTGTGCCTTTTAGTTCCGGTGAAGGATAGTTCTAATGCAACAACATACAAAGCCATTCTATATAATCATATGCTCCAAATCTTTTAATGAATTGATTGATTTATTTTGTATTTATTTACACCACATTCCGTAGTATATGACATAACATGCAACAAAATACTAGAACATTCATGTGAATATTTGTATGATTTTACTTTTCACTCAGTTTGCTCCAGCAAGGATAAAGCATTTGAATAGTTTGCAGTTATGTATTTCTACACAATAAGGCGACAGCATTCCGGTCTTTATCAGTCCAAAGTGCATCACATAAATACCTAAGATAAGATTCTGATTTTTTGTGACTTAGTAGGATTAGAATTAGTAGAAACTCTTTAATATTTCCATTGTACATTAATTAATACTATTTGGAATAAATTCAACGCATTCCATGTATTCCATGGATATTTTTGTCCAGTGTGTGTTGCCTGCTCACTAACTTTCAAGAACAAATAAGTTCTCGCTCGATGTTGTCAGCTAGCACTGAATATAAAACATACAGTATAGGATCTGGCAGGTCCAAATAACTAATCCTAACATTGCATTTCAATTGGTTTAGCTTCAAACATTCTGTATGACATAAATTAAAGGTAAACATGCATTGTTCTTCAGCTTCTTGATGGACTTAAGCAAGGTTTTATACTGTAGCTTCCCTAGACATAGCTATTCAAAACATACTGTAGGTATTAGGGCTGCACGATATTAGGAAAATATGCGATATGCAATATTGTTGTTGAATATTGCGATAACGATATTTCTTGCGATATAACATTTCCCTAGAGAAATGCATTTTTATTATTATTATTGGCTATTTTAAAAAAAATAATTTATATATGTAATGATCATATTAAAATAAACAGGTCATAGATATTCATCTGATGTAATTGAATCTAATTCAGGCTAAAAAGAAACTATATGTCAAGGAAGTTGCAAATATTTAGACTTCAAAACACTACGAATGACCTAAAAACCTCAGCAGATATTCTGACTTCTGGTTTGCTGTTACTATAAACCTGCCAACACAATATGAATTACTTTCAAACATTACTTTTTTATATACGTGTAACCATACAGTCCTCGATTTCATTTATCGCAACTATGCGATACAGATATTGCGTATACCATTATCACGATAACGATAATTTTTCGATATATTGTGCAGCCCTAGTAGGTATCCTAGCATAAATCATAGCAACACAGAAAATCATAAAGTATTGGCTTCTTAGAAGGGCAACGAAAATTCATAGACAGTAGACATTGTTTAGCATACGTTTAGCACTATAAGCAGCATGTCAAAGCTTTTTAGAGATCCACCTTAGAACCGAGGTGTTAAGAGAATTTACACAACAGTGGCCTGATCGGACCAGAGGCATTTCATGTGTGGTGATATACTGTAGAGCATAACAGCACGGGATGTACTATATGTACTGTATCACTCTGCATCCACAGGTGTTCTAGCACTCTACTGTTATTACACTAACTGTTAGTTGCCAGCAAGGATGAAAGTAGGTCAGCACCTTTTTTTATATATATATATTGTGTGTATATATATATATACAGTGGTGTGAAAAACTATTTGCCCCCTTCCTGATTTCTTATTCTTTTGCATGTTTGTCACACTTAAATGTTTCTGCTCATCAAAAACCGTTAACTATTAGTCAAAGATAACATAATTGAACACAAAATGCAGTTTTTAAATGAAGGTTTACGTTATTAAGGGAGAAAACAACTTCAAATCTACATGGCCCTGTGTGAAAAAGTGATTGCCCCCCTTGTTAAAAAATAACTTAACTGTGGTTTATCACACCTGAGTTCAATTTCTGTAGTCACCCCCAGGCCTGATTACTGCCACACCTGTTTCAATCAAGAAATCACTTAAATAGGAGCTACCTGACACAGAGAAGTAGACCAAAAGCACCTCAAAAGCTAGACATCATGCCAAGATCCAAAGAAATTCAGGAACAAATGAGAACAAAAGTAATTGAGATCTATCAGTCTGGTAAAGGTTATAAAGCCATTTCTAAAGCTTTGGGACTCCAGCGAACCACAGTGAGAGCCATTATCCACAAATGGCAAAAACATGGAACAGTGGTGAACCTTCCCAGGAGTGGCCGGCCAAGCAAAATTACCCCAAGAGCGCAGAGACAACTCATCCGAGAGGCCACAAAAGACCCCAGGACAACATCTAAAGAACTGCAGGCCTCACTTGCCTCAATTAAGGTCAGTGTTCACGACTCCACCATAAGAAAGAGACTGGGCAAAAACGGCCTGCATGGCAGATTTCCAAGGCGCAAACCACTTTTAAGCAAAAAGAACATTAAGGCTCGTCTCAATTTTGCTAAAAAACATCTCAATGATTGCCAAGACTTTTGGGAAAATACCTTGTGGACCGACGAGACAAAAGTTGAACTTTTTGGAAGGTGCGTGTCCCGTTACATCTGGCGTAAAAGTAACACAGCATTTCAGAAAAAGAACATCATACCAACAGTAAAATATGGTGGTGGTAGTGTGATGGTCTGGGGTTGTTTTGCTGCTTTAGGACCTGGAAGGCTTGCTGTGATAGATGGAACCATGAATTCTACTGTCTACCAAAAAATCCTGAAGGAGAATGTCCGGCCATCTGTTCGTCAACTCAAGCTGAAGCGATCTTGGGTCCTGCAGCAGGACAATGACCCAAAACACACCAGCAAATCCACCTCTGAATGGCTGAAGAAAAACAAAATGAAGACTTTGGAGTGGCCTAGTCAAAGTCCTGACCTGAATCCTATTGAGATGTTGTGGCATGACCTTAAAAAGGCGGTTCATGCTAATGAAAACCCTCAAATAAAGCTGAATTACAACAATTCTGCAAAGATGAGTGGGCCAAAATTCCTCCAGAGCGCTGTAAAAGACTCGTTGCAAGTTATCGCAAACGCTTGATTGCAGTTATTGCTGCTAAGGGTGGCCCAACCAGTTATTAGGTTCAGGGGGTAATTACTTTTTCACACAGGGCCATGTAGGTTTGGATTTTTTTTCTCCCTAAATAATAAAACCCCTCATTTAAAAACTGCATTTTGTGGTTACTTGTGTTATCTTTGACTAATAGTTAAATGTGTTTGATGATCAGAAACATTTTGTGTGACAAACATGCAAAAGAATAAGAAATCAGGAGGGGGCAAATAGTTTTTCACACCACTGTATACTGTGTGTATATACTGTGTGTGTGTGTGTGTGTGTGTGTGTGTGTGTGTATGTATGTATATATATATATATATATATATATATATATATATATATATATATATATAAAATTTTTATAAGATTTAAAAAATCAAATATAAGATTCTTAAGCTTATTTCTGGTTTAATATAAAAAAAAATTTATGGTAATTTTCTTGTTCTTTTGGCAGAGCTTCTTTCAAGAAATACACTCCTAAAACCTAAAACTAGCAACATTATATGACAATGAAACAAGATTGTTTGCTTAAATATGTTTTTTTTTTGTTTGTTTTTTAAATAACATTAATAATCTTATTTATTATTATTATTATTATTGTTATTATTATTATATTAAAAATGACTTAGATAATGTTTTTGCAGAGGGATTGTACATCCTGTATAGCATACTATCTTCAAATTTAACCATATTTGGGATTCAACCATAGAACCGTGAAAGTTGATGATGAACTGTGTTGGTGGATCTGTTATAAAAGTATAAAAGTAATACTGTATCTCACTTGAAGTTGCATTGTTGTACCCTCATGCTTATACTCCTATCTCACCTATGCGGTGTAAATCGCGGTGAGATGCGGTGTTAGGCACCACGAGCCACCGCGAGTGACCGCCCAACGTACCGCGTAATTCTTATCGCTTTATTAAACCGTGTAGGTGAGATAGGGGTATTATGGACGCTTCACAGCCATGCTGATATTCAGTGCTAAGCAACTGATGCTGTTAAAAAATCACTGTCGTGTAGAATGACAAATTAAACACTTCAAGACATGTAGTTACAGGAAAAGAGGAAAAAACTATTGGTTTGTGCAATCAGAACGTAAATCTAAGATACGTATCTTATGTCTTGTTCATCTTTTCAAAAGATTTAACACAAGTTTTTTTAATACAAGTCTGTGATTTATTGCTCTGTTTCCTTTTTCCAGCCTTTTTTACTTCCAGGTATGGATTTAAAGTCTGCATGCGGCTGTACATGCATGGCGACGGAGTCGGGAAAGGGACACACATCTCTCTTTTCTTCGTGATTATGAAAGGAGAGTATGACCCACTTCTCTCATGGCCTTTCAAACACAAGGTAAGAACGAACACGTCTCACAATAACCCACTCCTTACAACAGGGCCGGACTGGAACACAATTTCCCATCCTATGCGCCCAATTAATGAAATGTATTAAACAGTATGGAAATCACATTAAACATTAACAAGCAACTTTAAAGTAAAGCATCCCTTATATCAGACTTCCTCTCTATTTCTCACTGATAAATGACCTCTAACTGCAGAAGAGAGGTTCAACAAAGTTCAACAAAACGTTCACCTTAGAAGGTCAGCAAATTGCACAAGACTTTGCTGCTGTCAGCAACTTCATCAATAATGTTGTCAGTGTCAATTCCAACACGTATCTCCCTCTCTGTTGACATTAACATAAAAGCCTCAAGGTTCTCCTGATTAATGGAAGTTATACTGTAAGTCTGTTCTTCACAAGCCTCAGTGTGGAGAAGCTTCTTTCACAGGCTACTTGGGTCACAGACAATGTCAACAAGAATTTGTAGCCCGGTACAGTGACGTGATGGGCATCAGTAAGAAGCTTGTATTTAAGGAGCAGGATATGGCAACATATTGACCAAGTTTTGCAAGTTGAACAAACTCTGCTTACCAACTCCAAGTTCTCCGCAGCATCTGAAACATTGGCATCTTCTCCTGAGAGTTCATTCACCATCTTTAAATTATAGCTATTCAACGTTGACATCTTTAGCCTTTACCAGTGTCATGCACACGCAATCTGCGCCCGGCACTAGGACCCGGAAGTAAGACGGGCGCAAAACCAGGAAGTATAAAAGAGGTAAACAAACGATGGCTTACCGCTCAGTCATTGAGTTCGGCCCATGTCAGCTCCAGTTGTCGTTTCAGCAAACCGTGAGTACTCACATGTTGGTTCCGTTGTCTTTTGCTATTGTGTGTGTATTTCTAGGACGCGGGTTAAATTTGTGTTTTTCCCTTACTCCGTTTTTGTGAGAGTCCTTAAACTAAATCGCGTGGTTATCCTGCCTGCTCGCTTCTTTCCGCGTTTGGGTTTATCCTCCACGCTACATTGGGCTAACCGCTAAAGCTACGTCTTCTGGTCACCTCAGGTTAGTCCATCTTGACAGAATGACTGAGCCCTCCGCGGTAAACCCAGCGGATTATGCGAGTCTCTGCGACGTTGTAGATCAGCATGCGGCGTTAATCAATCAGCTAACCGGGGATCTCGCTTCCCTCCGCCGCGAGATCGCTGAGCTCCGGCGGGAGAATACGAATCTCCGCGCGGCTGTTGATGACGTCACTGCTCGATCGCACGCCGCGGAGGCCGCGGCGCCGCATCCCCCCCTCCCCCCTCCTTCTGATGTTTTTCTTTCTCTACCAGAGAAGTGGAACGGCACGGACGGGAAGTGCAGCGTATTTTTGACAGCTCTCGATCTGGTGTTTGAGTTTAATGCCACCAAGTACTCCACCGATCGCCTTCGCATCGCTCTTCTCGTTTCGTTGCTAAAAGGGCAGGCAGCAGAGTGGGCCACGGCAGTTCTCCAGGCGGACACAGACACCGCCCACTCATACAATGAGTTCACCCACCAACTTAAACTAACTTTTGAACATCCAGCGGGCGAGGTGGAGACCGACACCAGACTTTACCATCTGAGGCAGGGAGGGCTGTCCGTGAGCCGCTATACGGCCGAGTTTCGCACCCTCGCCGTTCAAACAACATGGGGCGATGCAGCGCTCCGGACATCCTACTACGAGGGACTGGCTTCTCGAATCAAGGACGAACTAGCCGGGCGAGAGCTTCCTGCGACCCTGGAGGGTCTGATCCAGCTCGCCCTCCGGATCGACCAGCGCCTCCTCTCTCGCCCGAGGCCAGCCCCTCGCACCCTGCCACCTGCACCCCACTTCGCCGTCACCACTTCACGACCCGCACCCGCCTTCACCGTCACCAGTCCACGTCCCGCAGACTCCGCCACCTACGCCACCCCAGGACATGTCGGTTCTCCACCTCCTGCCGTGGTTGACACCGGAGCCGGGGAACCCATGCAACTAGGACGCGCCTCCTTGACCGCTGCAGAACGGGAGAGACGTTTCCGTGAAGGGCTCTGCGCCTATTGCGGGTCAGCCGCACATCACAGGGCAACCTGTCCTTTCAGGCCGGGAAACGCCCAGGCCCGGTGAGAGAAGAGAGATACTCGCCGGGTCACCTTCGTCTCTCCACCATCACCACCAATTCCTCCCGTCTCACGGTTCAGGTACACCTCCAGGTTGGCCACAAACGAGTCCGAAGTGCTGCATTCATCGACTCCGGGGCAGCAGGTAACTTCATTGACTCCGCATATGCCAAAACCCTGGGGGTTAAACTCGAGGCGTTATCCCAGCCCGTTCACATCACCTCTGTCGACGGTCGCCCCCTCTCCACCAGCCCAATAAACGCCCGAACCGAACCCATCACCGTCTCCATCAACCAGCACCATGAAAAGCTAAACTTTTTCGTCACCTCCATCTCCTCACCTCCCATCATCCTTGGACATCCCTGGCTGCTCCAGCATGACCCTCTCATCTCCTGGACCCAGAACCGGATCCTCCAATGGGGCGCGACCTGCACCGAACTGTGCCTACGGGCAACGGCTGGGACGTGCTCTAGGGAGTCCGAGGCCCCCGACGTCGACACCAACGCCATCCCAGAGCCGTATCGGGACCTGGCGGAGGTCTTCTGCAAGAGACGAGCTACTCATCTTCCTCCGCATCGGCCCTACGACCTCACCATTGACCTCCAACCCGGTGCAGTCCCACCCCGCGGCCACCTCTACTCCCTCACACCTACAGAGACGCAGGTCATGGAGGAGTATGTGACCAACGCTCTTCGCCAAGGCACCATCAGACCCTCCTCCTCACCTGCCGCCGCGGGGTTCTTCTTCGTGAAGAAGCGGGGCGGTGAACTTCGTCCATGTGTCGACTATCGGGGGCTAAACAATATAACTATCAAAAACCGACACCCATTGCCTCTTACCAACTCAGCCCTGGACGCCCTCTCTGGCGCCACCATCTTCACTAAGTTGGACCTCCGGAGCGCCTACAACTTGGTGCGCATCAGAGAGGGCGATGAGTGGAAGACGGCCTTCATCACCCCTACTGGGCACTATGAGAATCTCGTCATCCCCTTTGGACTGTGCAATGCCCCCGCCGCCTTCCAACACCTCATTAATGACATCCTTCGCGACATGCTCGGGCGGTGGGCGTTCGCCTACCTGGACGACATCCTAATCTACTCACGCACTATGGAAGAACATACCCAGCACGTCAGGGCGGTTCTAAAGAGATTACTCGCCCATCAACTGTACTGTAAGTTGGAAAAGTGCGCTTTTCACGAGCGCTCCACCACGTTCCTGGGTTTTGTCATCTCGCCCCAGGGTGTGGCCATGGACCCGCAGAAGCTAGAGGTTGTGCGTCATTGGCCCCTACCCAAGACCCTCAAGCAACTTCAACGGTTTCTCGGGTTTGCGAATTTCTATCGTCGCTTTATCCGGGACTACAGTACAGTTGCCGCCCCCCTAACCGCTCTGACCCGCCCTTCACCTCTCCCTTTTCACCTCAACCCTGCAGCTGTCTCCGCTTTCAAGTCACTTTGTCACCGCTTCACCACAGCACCGATTCTCCTCCATCCAGATGTCAGAAAATCATTCGTTGTGGAGGTGGATGCTTCAGATGTGGGCGCTGGAGCTATCCTCTCACAACGAGGTCCAGATCAGAAACTACACCCATGTAGTTTCTTCTCCAGAAAATTTGACTCCACTCAGCAGCGATACGGGGTAGGGGACCGCGAACTGCTGGCCATAAAGTGGGCTCTGGAGGAGTGGCGTCACTGGCTCCAGGGCGCCAGTGAGCCATTCATAGTCTGGACGGACCACCAAAACCTCATAACCATCAAGAATCTGAAACAGTTAAACCCACGACAGGCGCGGTGGGCCTTATTTTTCGAAAATTATGATTTCCACCTCTCGTACCGCCCGGGCTCCAAGAACACAAAAGCGGACGCTCTCTCCCGACAGCTGGAAGTGGACATTCCCCGGGCGGACCCCGCGCCTGTCCTTCCATCATCCAGGATCATCGCCCCACTCCAACTAGACCTGGAAACGAGAGTTCGCCAGGCGCAGGCTACAGAGACCGAACCGGCAGGTGTGCCACCTGGACGACTCTTTGTGCCCGAGAGGATGCGATCAGAAGTCCTCCAGTGGGGTCATTCCTCTCCCATCTCAGGACACCCGGGCACTCGACGGACGCTCCAATTTCTCCAACGAGACTTCTGGTGGCCCTCCCTCACGAAAGACGTCCAAGAGTTCGTTCAGGCATGCCCAGTGTGCGCCAGGGCCAAAACCACCAATCAACCAACCCCCGGTGAGCTGCAGCCACTCCCAGTTCCTCGACGGCCCTGGACGCACATTGCCGTCGACTTCATCACGGGCCTGCCGGCCTCCGAAGGAAAGGACACCATTCTCACCATCGTCGACCGGTTCTCTAAAGCCGTGCACCTGGTGGCTCTCGCCGGACTCCCGTCAGCCAAAGGAACAGCAGAGCTGATTTTAGAGCACGTAGTCCGTCTGCATGGGTTCCCCAAGGACATCGTCTCGGACAGAGGGCCCCAGTTCACAGCCCGGTTCTGGAAAGCCTTCTGCCGTCTGATCGACTCCACCTGCAGTCTCTCATCTGGATATCACCCACAGACTAACGGTCAGACGGAGCGGACCAACCAACAGCTGGAGCGCTACCTGAGATGTTTCGTAGCTGATCGACAGCGCTCCTGGGCGCACTATCTCATCTGGGCTGAACTGTCACACAACCTCCACACCTCCTCTGCCACCAACCTAAGCCCATTTGAGGTATGTTACGGTTTCCAACCTTCGATGTTCAACCACCCAGAACCGGAGGTTGATGTACCGTCCGCCCAACAGTTGGTCCGCAGATGTCGGCGGCTATGGATTACAACCAACCGGGCCATCCAACACGCCAACGCCCGCTACACCCACCAACACCCCCGTCGACATCCTCCGGGACGATTGTACCATGTAGGTGACAAGGTATGGCTTTCTACAAAGAACCTCCACCTTCACATCGAATCAAAAAAACTCTCACCCAGATTTATCGGACCATACCGCATCACCCACAGGATTAACCCTGTCACCTACCGGCTCCAGCTGCCTGCGGCGCTCCGGATCCATCCAGTCTTCCACCTGTCTCAGTTCAAGCCCTTCATCACCTCACCCATGATTCCACCCACCCCCCCAGCTCCTCCTCCCCGGATCATCGACGGCGGTCCCGCCTACACCGTGCGCCGAATCCTCGACTCGCGCCCTCGGGGTAAAGGTACGCAATACCTGGTGGACTGGGAGGGCTATGGCCCCGAGGAGCGATCTTGGATCCCGGCCCGGTTCATTCTCGACCCGGAGCTAATTCGGGACTACCGTCACAGGGTATCCTCCGCCCCAGGACCGTCAGGAGCCAGTCCTGGACAGGGGGGTACTGTCATGCACACGCAATCTGCGCCCGGCACTAGGACCCGGAAGTAAGACGGGCGCAAAACCAGGAAGTATAAAAGAGGTAAACAAACGATGGCTTACCGCTCAGTCATTGAGTTCGGCCCATGTCAGCTCCAGTTGTCGTTTCAGCAAACCGTGAGTACTCACATGTTGGTTCCGTTGTCTTTTGCTATTGTGTGTGTATTTCTAGGACGCGGGTTAAATTTGTGTTTTTCCCTTACTCCGTTTTTGTGAGAGTCCTTAAACTAAATCGCGTGGTTATCCTGCCTGCTCGCTTCTTTCCGCGTTTGGGTTTATCCTCCACGCTACATTGGGCTAACCGCTAAAGCTACGTCTTCTGGTCACCTCAGGTTAGTCCATCTTGACAACCAGTGTGTTGCAAAGTTTGACAGTTCATACTGCAACGTCTCCACTGTGGTATCAAGATATATCAAAAATCTGTTAAGTTCCACTAGAGCTGATTTTGGGAGTCCCTTTTTTTTGTAGTTCAGCAAACTTTTTAGGATCCATGCAGGCAAAATCTGAACACAGAGCTGCATTCGATGCATCCTTTAAAAGGATGATGATGTGCAACCTGTCATAATCATCCTTTTCCAGTAGATTGCTGTTTGCCCACTGTACAAATGTATGTACTGCTTTTTTAACCCCTTGAAAATCCTTGCTGAACCGTTTCAAATTGTCCTCAGTTCCCATGACCATACGCTGAGTCCATGTCACGTCTCTGAAGATACTTCGACAGTGGTGTAGTTTGAGCAGTGGTGTCAAAAGTATTCACATTCATTACTTGAGTAGAAGTATAGATACTAGGGTTCAAAAATACTTCTTTAGAAGTTGAAGTATCAACTCAAGCTTTTTACTTAAGTAAAAGTGTAAAAGTACTGGTTTCAAAACTCCTTAAAGTATAAAAGTAAAAGTACTGTGAGGGGGGACAAAAGCATTAAGGTCTCGCTTTCTGATCATGCAACTGGGGGGGGGGGGGGGGGTACGGGCTATGGCGTTGTGCGTGTTCTGATCATGTGACGGGGGGGGGGGTCGTTGTGCGACCGGGGGTGGGGGGGGGGGGGTTGCGCGTTCTGATCATAAAAATAGAGTAACGAGGCTGTTTTTAAAATGTAAGGAGTAGAAAGTACAGATAATTGCTTAAAAATGTAAGGAGTAGAAGTAAAAAGTCGGCTGAAAAATAATTACTCCAGTAAAGTATACTGTAGATACCCAAAATTTCTACTTAAGTAAGGTAACGAAGTATTTGTACTTCGTTACTTGACACCTCTGAGTTTGAGTATATATTCGAAGGAAAATCTGTGCTGTGAGTATGGACCCATGCGGCCTCTGGTTTTTACTCTCACAGTTGACTGCACTGTAATGTCTTTTTCGATCTTCGCCATGGTGGTAACAGGGTCAATGTAAAGTGCCCCCTCAGGTTTCCCAAAATATCCAAAAACTTTGCATAGTGCTTGGTTATTGAACCACCACCTTGTTTCTCCTATTGGAGCAATATGTCGGTGTCTCCTGTCCTCACTGACTTCCTCCCACACTTTCATGCATTTGTAGGACTCTCGTATGAATGCAGCAATGTCATTTAACAGGGAGAAAAGTGATGCACTTGACACTACAAGTTCAGTTGTGTCTGCCAGCACAAGATTAGCGACTGTATACGTGCATAACTGCAAACATGGTCTTGTGCTGGTGCTTCTTCTTTGAGAAGTGTAGAAAATCCCTTGTACTACCCTCGCATGTTTGCAGCCCCATCTGTTGAGTTGCCAATGCATTTCTTGATGTCAATGCCAACTTTTTCCAAAACTTTCTTCAGCAAAACAACAAGATTTTCTTCAGACGTGGACTCACAGGCAATGACTTCCAGTCTCACTGATGACAAATCTTGTGTTGTATCCATTTGTACTGAAAACATTCCAGCGTCCTTAACTTCTTCAGCAACGCTTTGTTGGATTAACAGCCTGATAACATTAATTACCTGGTTTACTGTTGTCTTGGTCAGCAAAGTCAAAAGGGAACGTCTTCCTTTATCTTTTTCTTTATCTTTTTATTTCTTTCAATGCGCGATCACTGACATGTGCTTGCAGACAGGCATCATACTTGTGCAGCAGCAGTATTAATAAAAAAAAAATTCCATGATCTAAAGTCAAGTCTTCTAGGGAATAAGCACTCTCATGTTTATCACCACGGTAACTAAGGACACACTTACCAATGACCATGATGACGTTAATCACACGTTCCAAAAACCTGTCACTTTTTCCTTACTTGATCTCGATGTACTGATATCTGTTTTTCTGTCAGTAGACTACCTTCTGTATATCTGCCTTGTTTTTCGAAAATAGGCCTCTATCTGTGGATTTTACTCCCTTCATGCTCAGCAATTCTTTGATGAATATGTTTCCATGCGCTTATTCCACCTTTGACGAACGAACTATAACTGGCTGAGGTTTTGGCAAGTGCTATACAAATGGAACAATAATAAGAGAGTGACTCTTCACAGTATATCAACCATTTCCTATTTATTTTGTCTTTACTATAGAAGATGATAGGAAGGGAAGTTTTGGGCTTTTCTGTGGATGGTAGCGGAAAAAGAGATCGAAATCCTTAGGCTGGGGCCGTGCAAAATAATCAAAGGCTTTCTCTTGAACGGCACCCTCACTTTCCTTCTCCCCAAATTCCCGGCCTTCTCTTTGCCTCTTTCTTCCACCAGGATCATCAGCCTCATACACTGAGTCAAGGAAAGTACTAGTGTTACACACCAGTCCAAGTGTGTGTATATATATATATATATTGTGTATGTGTGTGTATGTGTGTATATATATATATATATATATATATATATATATATATATATATATATATATATATATTGTATAATGTATGTAAAGTGTATCCATCACTTCTTCTGCTCTCGTGTTACAAACAGAACTGTCTTAACCTTGGTGCAAAACAACCACCTCATTGTAATTAGATTGATCAGAATCCAAATAAATATTGATTGATTGATTGATTGATTTATCTTAAAATTATATTTTCCCAGACTTAGATACCCAAATTAGCAAAATGATCACTTTCATTCAATATGTTAAAAATAATAATAATAATAATAATCTTATTTTCTTTCTAACGGTCGCACTCTCCGGCTGAATCTGACGTTTGATCATTGCACCAGAGCTAGTGCCAGGCTGACCGTCTCCACCTTCATTTGAAAAAAAAAAAAGAGGAAAAAAAATTTTAACCACACAAATGGGCAGACAATTTTCAACTATGTAAAAATTATAACAATAATAACTACATTACTATGTTATTATGTTATGCTACATGATTATGACAAAATATTTTTAGAAAGATCTGACTTTATGACTCATTTTTGTTCATGTCTCTCCCTGCTCCCTTCCTAATTATAGAAAAGAATGTAATATTTTTTGTCTGCTAAAATACCATGTAACTTTACAATAAATAATATTAATGTCTTTTAGCATAGAGTATTTTAAGTGATGATAGTAGGGGGCGATGCATGTAACATTTGCTAGCAGTTCAAAACTTTAAAAAAATCGACAGTAATTTACAAATTAAATAGACCTGCACTTGAGGCCTGAACAGATCAGACATTTTGCAACATTTTGTTACTTGCTCTTGAAGGGCTTTCTTTGTTCGTGCCCTTTCTCTTTCTGCTCCACCTGGCCGCTTTTTCTCCATCCTAGCTTGTCTCTGTTTACACGCTTTGCCGCTATGGTGAGACGCGGAGCACACACAACGTAACGACGCTAGTTACTGTAAGACTAACAGAATTGGATTAATGAAGAGTTAATATTGTTAATTATTTAAATTTGGCAATAATTCAATGCCAAATTTGGAATTCATCACTTTAGTACACAGGGTGGGCAATAATATTATATATATACACTACTGTTCAAAAGTATTAGAACACTTTCTAACTCCATGATGGTTCCTGATGTTTATTTCTTTCTACATTGTAAAGTTTTGCTGAAGGCGTCCAAAAAATGCATGAATCTCCTTTGAACAGTTGATATTGAGATGTTTCTGCTACTTCTGCTCTGTAAAGACTTCATAACGCCTCTAATCTGAGCTGCTGTTAATTGGTCATTTTTCAGGCTGATAACTCTAAATGAACTTCTCGTCTGCAGCAGAGGGAGGTTTTGGTCTCGTCCTCCTGGGACGGCCTTCATGAGAGACAGTTTCATTATGGTGCTGGACGGATTTTGCAAATGCACTTGACAATACTGTTCTTGCAGGAACTATTACAGAAAGGCTGACCTCTGTGTCTTAAAATAACAACTAACTGTTGTTTTTGTTGTTGTTACGTAATTACCTAATTCCATATGTGTTATTTTATCGTTTGAAATCCCCAGTATTGTTGTAGAATGTAGAAAATAAATCACTAAACAAAAACAAAGAAATTTGCAAGTGATCTAAAACTTTTGAACGGTAGTCTGTGTGTATATATATATATATATATATATATATTAGGGCCGGGACTTAATTAGAGGCTTTGTAATTAATTAATCTAAATTAATCGCATTTTAATCGCATATAAATATTTGACCTGAGAACAGTGAGAAGTAAGTTTTTTCATATGGATTTTAATGTACCATTGAATAATGGCTGAATACATAAGCTTAAGCAACAAAATGTTGTTTATTTTTGTTCAACCAAGTCCAACAGACCAGTGCAATATTGCCATTAAGTGTAGCAATAGAATATTTAGAAATATAATAGCCTACATTGAAGAAATTCAGGTTCCCTATAGGTATGCAATATGCGAATTCCTTGTTGCATAGCTTGCACACAACATTCTCTTATCGACGCTTAAATCCATTTGTTTTTCTCATCAGCTTCTTTGTCCATGTTCACAGTGGTTTGTTTTTGTCTGAACGCTTGTTGGTGCTCCAGTATAATCGGTGCGCCGAAACTCATCCAGTGAGAAACGTTCCGCGGTGCAAAAATAAGTGCGATAAAAATGCGTAAAAAAAATTTAATGCGTTATTTTTGTGTAATTAATTAATCTCAATTAACGCGTTAAAGTCCTGGCCCTAATATATATATATATATATATATATATATATATATATATATATAAATTATTATTATTTTTTTTTTAAATGATAATAATAAGAAAAATATGGCTGGCTGGCAGGAGGCCAAATCAGTCTCCAGGCCACCGGGAATCCTCCCGGAGCTCTCGATGGTCAGTCCGGGCCTGCCTTACAATATTGTACAACATGCTAAATAAAAATGTAAAAATCAGACACGGAAAATAGAGCTGCAGATAGGATTAAACTGATTTTCTTGGATGGACTTTCTTCTCCGGATTTGAATAAATCCCTTGTTGCTATGGCTGCAGTTGACATGGCAAAACAGGTCAACATGTTCTGGCACAAGTGCGGCTGCGATGTGTGACGGCTGTCCAAAAATCCAGACCCCAAAGGGAATGGAATTAAAATGGAGAAAACCTCTTGTCAAGAATATCACAGTGATTAGGAATTTCAAGGCCTTGGAATTTGTAAAGCTCTAACTTAGAGTTGTGTGATTGTAATATTTCCAGACCAAAAGTTTTGGCACTCAGTAAAGTCAATGCAGGTACAGCTTTAGCTTTTTTTTTTGTACTCCTAATCACTATGTGTGTGGGAAAGATTCAGAAAAATTAAGCCTTTTCTGGAAAATGATTCTCAACCACAAGATTTTGAGAATGCTAATTCGTGTGCCCTGCAATGGATTGGCACAATGTCCAGGGTGTTCCTTGCATCAAGCCCTCAAGTCTCCTTATGCTCCAGGCCCCCCGCGACCCTGTATACAGGATAAAGAGGTATTGATGATGGCATTAATTCTCAATAGCAAAGATTAAAAAAGGTTCTGGAAACATTCCTTAAAGATTTTGGTCTAAATAGACATGACAGCATCACAAAGTTGCTGCAGATTTGTCGGCTGCACATCCATGAGCCGAATCATCACATGCCACTGGTGCTCTATTGGATTGAGATCTAGTGACTGTGGAGGAGGGCACTTGAGTACAGTGAACTCATTGTCATGTTCAAGAAATGACCAGTTTGACATGACATAAAGGGAGGGATATGGTCAGCAGCAATACTCAGGAATGCTGTGGCATTTAAACAAGTCTCAGTTGGTACCAAGGTGACCAAAGTGTGCCAAGAAAATCTCCCCCACACCATTACACCACCACCAGCCTGAACCATTGATCAAAGGCAGGATGGATGCAGGCTTCATGTTGTTTATGCCAAATTCTGACCTTACCATCCAAATGTCGCAGCAGGAATCGAGACTCAGTAGACTTATACTTATGCAATCTTTTATTGTATCATTTTGGTGAGCCCATGTGAAATGTCTCTTCAGTTTCCTTTTCGTACTGTAGCTGACAGGAGTGGCACCCGGTGTGGTATTGTGCTGTTGGAGCCCATCTGCTTAAAGGTTCGATGTGCTGTGTAGTCAGAGATGCTCTTTGCCATACCTCAGTTGTAACAATATGTTAGTTGAGTTACTGTTGACTTTCTGTGAGCTTGAGCCAGTCTGTCTATTCTCCTCTTGCATCAGCAAGACATTTTCATTTAGAGAACTGATGCTCACTAGATATTGTCTCTTTTTCAGAACATTCTCTGTAAACCCTAGAGATGGTTGTGAAAATCTGAACAGATCAGCAGTTTTGGAAATATTCAGACCAGCCCGTCTGGAACCAACAACCATTCCATGTTCAAAGTCACTTACTGTAAATCACCCCTTTCCCCCATTCAGATGCTTTACATGGCTAAATGCATTGAGTTGTTGTCACATAACTGGCCGATTAGATGGGCACAGGTGAATTCTTGAATCCAATTGGTCGGAAGTTGTGCATCATTTTTGTGAAACAGCAAAGCTTGGACAGTAGTTTTGGCAGTAACATGAATAATGGTTAATTTAAATATGTGTATTAATAGGTTAGTGTTTCTATAATAGTGGCCCATACACAGTGTCTCAGATGCTCTACATAATCAAAAACAAATGTTCTCCACAGACCACAATGAAGTATTTTTACCTTAAATTGAGGTTTGTCAAAAAAGTCTGATAGGACCTTGAAGTCTTGATTGATGGAACACTTTGTACTGAGACTGTTGCTATTTCTGGTGAAACAGCACAAGTGGAAAAGCACACTATTGACCTATGCTCTGGTGTAACGACGGCCTTCTTCATCTTTTCCAGGTCACTTTCTTGCTCATTGACCAGAACCAAAGAGAGCACGTAATCGACACGTTCCGCCCCGATCTCTCGTCCGTGTCGTTCCAGCGGCCCGTCTCCGAGATGAACGTGGCCAGTGGCTGCCCTCTCTTCTGCCCTCTGGCCAGGCTGCGCTCCCCGAAGCATGCATACTGTAAAGACGACACGCTATTTATCAAGTGTGTGGTGGACTCTTCCTGAATCCTGAATGATGATATAACTGAGGGAGAAGGGACCGAGGTCAGGTTGAGTGGACTGCTGCTGCAGGATATCTTGCTTTGGGTGACAAAATGTGCTCGGAATCATTCTTTTGCTGCTGTGCCTAGAACATGCTCGACATTTTGCTGATTAATAACTGCATTAGGGTGCAGTTACGGGTCTAATATTATTATTTTTATATTATTATTATTTATTGAAGTTATATACAGTTTATATATTCAGTTTAACCCAAAAAATCTTTTTCTACAAAAATGAATAAATCTTGAATAAAATATCTTGAAAAAATATTAAATTAATAATGACTTAATGTATAATGTATAAATGGAGTCTTTTTTTTTTAGGAAAATGTTTAATGACCCAAATTAACACAAATTCCTTTTTAATTTTGATCAATTTCACCCATTGTATGGGATGTAAAAATATACAGTATACATAGTGTATTGTAATGAAGAATTTAATTTGACTATGACTATGAACGGGACTATTTTTGTATTTGTTTAGGAAATCCTTAATAAAGAAATCTCTAGATTTTGATATTAAATGTGTAAATCTGATATTTTTGTATACAGAGCTCTTTCTGTTTTGCTATTTTTATATGATGTATGAAATATTTATGTGTAATAAATGGCATTTATTTTCCTCAAATTGGAATACGAATTCCTTTTTTTAAAAACAAGGTTCTAAGTTCTTATGCTGGGCTACATTTTTTGCGTGACATTCCGATCGGATGACCAAAAAAGATTGTGATGGAAAACCCTTGAGACGGCCGACTGTTTTTAGGTAAATAATTGATATAAGTTTAGATTTTATTCACATGAGGAAATAGCTGGTATATATTATGCACAAAATATGTCCTGATTTCCCAGTGTTTTGTCTTTCTGCTTGGATTAACAGTTTGGATCTTTTGGAGGTTAGTTACTGTACCATTACCGTATATTGGTAGCTTGTGTCATGTCTGTCACTCACTTTGGTGGCAGTCTTACACTCAATGAACGGTTTATTGGAAACACCAACTCATTCATGCTGTTATCTAATCAGACAATTGTGTAATGCATAGTACAGTATATTAGCCAGCACTTAATATTCCTCTAACTTCAAATCTCCTGGAATATTTTAGGCATAAAGGTCTCCAGTATTTATGACTTCTTGATGAGAGAGGTCAACTGTGAATGGCTAGATTGATTCAAGCTGACAGAAAGGCTACGATAACCCAAGTATTGAGCGGAACAGCATCTCGTACACATTGCACAACACGTTGCACTCTAAGGCGAATGATCTACTGTATAAGGTAGAAGACCACCTGCAGGTACTGCTTCTGTCATCCAAGGAAAGGAAAAATGAGACTGCATTGGGAACAGGCGCAGCAAAACCGGACAGTTGAAGACTCGAGAGTGCACATGGATGGTAGAGTTGAAATTGGCACCACCAGAATGAATCCATGAGCCTTGTGTTAAGGTTAATTGAGGTTTTTTTTTATGTTTTCTTGTAATATATTGAATGCCACAGACTTTTAGAGTATTATTGCTGATCATGTGCATTCCTTCAAGGCCACAATATACCCCTCTTCTTAAAGCTACTTCCAGGATGATCATCTCAAAGTCATCTCAAACTGGTTCCATGAGCCTGACAATGAGTTTGACATTCTTCAGTGGCCTACTGGTTCTGACTCCAAATCTGTACTAATTGCATTATGCACTCATTTACCCGTGGAACAGACGGTCAAAGAAATGTTTCCAACATCCATACCATGAATATTTGAGGCTGTTTTTACCTGGGAGTTCATCTGGACAACAAACTTGACTGGTCACTCAACACAACGGCACTCTACAAGAAAGGTCAGAGTCGATTGTACTTTCTTCGAAGGCTCAGGTCTTTTATCATCTGTAACACCATTCTACGGATGTTCTATGACACCGTTGTGGCGAGTGTCATTTTCTACGCTGTGGTCTGTTGGGGTGGTAACATCAAGGTGTCTGATAAGAACAAACTGGACAAGTCAATTAAAAAGGCCGGATCTGTGCTAGGCATGGAGCTTGACTCTGTGGATGTAGTAGCAAAGAGGAGGATTCTATCCAAAGTACAATCCATTGTGAACAATCCTTCTCACCCGCTATACAGTGTTTTCGCTGAACAGAGGAGCAGCTTCAGCCAGAGACTGATTACTATCAAGTGTTCCACAGAGCGTCACAGGAGATCCTTTCTCCCAACGGCCATAAAACTTTACAGCTCTTCTCTGTAACTCATACACACATGTATGTGGATTTTTTCACTGACTGGTATACAACAGGACATTAATACTTACCCATATAAATAATATGATAACTGCAATAGTACCTCCCGATAGAATGTGTAATACATGATTGCATATAATAATACAATATTACATACATACTAGATTTCTGTGCAATACTTACAAGTGGTCTTGAGTCATATTTTGTTGGTACTTAATGTTTTAGGAACTTTTTTTTTATTTTTTTGATATTATTAGTATTATTTATTACCTTTATTACCTTCCTTAGTTAACAACTGTGAGCACCTGTAACCGAGCATAAGCAATTTCCCTTTGGGATTAATAAACTTCTTTGAATCTTGAATGAATTTTAAAAGCGACATGGAGGTCCTTCAAAATATTAATAGAGTGTTCCTAATAAAGAGTTTTTTTTTTCTGTGATGCTTTTATTTAGATTCTTTTCAAACCTTGCCTTGGATTCATCCTGCCAAAACACATCTTATATAAGAGTGGTTCATGGACAGATGAGCTTGTAAATGTAGAGCTAGACATCTTTCATTGTGTAGATCTATGAATCTTTCAGAGGAACTGGAATAAAATCTTTCAATATGTTTTTCTCTATTTTTCGAGAAATCTTTTGAAAGTAACCAGTGGTTTAGATATGAGCAAAATGTACTGTAAATACGTACCTAAATTTCAGTTCAGGAAAACTGAACTCAACGAAACATTCAGGAAAGCCCACTGAGCGTGTGGAGAACACACAGACTCCACATACACAGACCCAAAGACATCATCCTGCATTCTGGAGGTGTGAAGCCACTGTGGTAACCACTACACCACCCAGTGCAGTGTTTGTAGAATCAAATTTGTCCGTTTTAACGGTTTTCTCAAACCGCCAACTGGCATGTTTGTCCATAAAAGGGCTCACCGGTCACGTGATTAGGAAAACCTGCACAAGTGTTCTTATCCAATGAGGAGTTGATGTGGCATCAGCAGAAGCCATAGAATCATGCAGATAGAGTCCAAGAGCTTCAGGTGATGTTTGGATTAAAAATCAGAATGTGCAGTAAGTGTACTAGTTATTCACAGTAAAAGCATTGGTAATAAAAATAACAGTCATTAAATTACGAGTCAGTAAAGAGAAACTAGACCCTGTTTAAGTATCATATAATAATCTTAGATTGCGGATATTATAATATTGGGGTTGAGATGTGAGATGATAGAGGAGGGTAAAAGGTTAAGTTTGGGGTAGGTTTGGAAGAATAAGGGACTGTTTTTGCTGTCATGACACAAATTCTACATCAGTGGCATTGAGGCATTTACAGTGTCCTATTCATTATTACTGTTGATTTGTTAATAATAATAATAATAACAACAACAACAACAACAACAACAACAATAATAATAACACAATAATAATAATAATAATAATAATAATTATTATTATTAGTAGTAGTAGTAGTAGTAGTAGTAGTATCATCAATATTGTGATGATTATAACACACTTTTTGTTAAATACATAATTAACAACAAAAATAAGAATTAGCCTAACCTGCATATCTTTGGACTGTGGGAGGAAACCTACCAAGCACAGGGAGAACATGCGAACTCCATGCACACAGAGACAGGAATCGAACCCGGACCCTGGAGGTGCAAGGAGACAGTGCTAACCACTACACCACCTGCCTATATTCATCATTCTACATTCACCTCCCTCATTCATCTCCTATACCGCTTTATCCTGTATTCAGGGTCGCGGGGACCTGGAGCCTATCCCAGGAGACTCAGGGCACGAGGCGGGATACACCCTGGACAGCGTGCCAATCCATTCACACTCATTCACACACTATGGTTAATTTGGGAACGCCAATTAGCCTAACCTTCATGTCTTTGGATTGTGGGAGGAAACCGGAGTACCCGGAGGAAACCCACCAAGCACGGGGAGAACATGCAAACTCCATGCACACAGAGACGGGAATCGAACCCGGACCCTGGAGGTGCAAGGCGACAGTGCTAACCACTACACCACCATGCTGCCTATATTATGTGATGATAATATAATAATGTAATTGCTATTTAATACATAATGATCAACAACTATTATTATTACTATTGCTAGTACTATCAATCATTATTTGATGGAAGCAGATGAGTAATACCATAATTAACTAAAATCAATCCTATCTATAAACTCATAGAACATACTGATATTACACTGAATTGGTAGTACAAAAACACACTTTAATAATACATTATTAATGTACATAGTATATTCAGTACAGTAGTCTATTCATATCTCTGATACGCAGTTGATATAACTGAAGGCTGCGTCCTAATCCGTGATCACAGGCACTCGGCAGTAGGCCACCTGTAGCGCTAGGGCAACCTCGGGACCGTTAGCTGCGGCGCCCTGCTTATCTATACTACATAGTGCTCTAGTATGCGATTTGGGACGCAGGCGGAGCTGGGTAGCGGAGAGCGGTACTTCCGGTGTGCTGATGACGGAGGGGGGCGATGTTAATTACATAAGCAAAACGTAAACGCTTCGCGGGAAAAGGTGAAAAAATGGCGACTCGCACTGAGTCTGTTTGCGCGTTCGGCTGAAGCTGGAGAAACTTTTCGCTCGGCGGATGGAAATATCGCGCCGCGACTGGAGCGCTGAGGTTTATTGCCAGGGAGTGTTTTATCCCGCCTGGGAGAGGAGAGGCATCAAGACGGTAAAGAGAGAGAAAATAAAAGGGATTTATTTTTGATTTAGTATTATTTTATTTGGCATGCCATCAGCTAGGCGAAGCTAACTGTAACAGAGTCAGTCAGATCAAAGTCAGCGCTACTGCCAGCCTGGATGCGTTACAGCGGCTCAACAATGTTTCATTTTTTTGTTCTTTTTATTTTTAAATTACAAACAAAACTTCACTTGCCTTAACGTAATTGCTTTTCCTTTGCATTACTTTTGGAGTTTGCTGTCGAGTTGCATTAAAAAGAGAAGGAGGGAGAGAAAAAAAAAAGTTTGTCATGTGTTAGTTAGTTGTGTGCTGCTTTTTCAAGCTGGAATCAGAGAGGGAAATATTATTAGCTTCAGAGCTAACTCCTGCCTCCAGTTTTATCCCCATCATTAGCATAAAGGCTAACACTGCAAATATCAACCTGTCGTCTTTTTATTTCAATTTTTTTTTTTTAATTGTCACTGCACTGACAGATCAACGTGCACTCCACTCATACACTTCCATCATTGTTTTTTTTTCTTCTTCATATAATTTATATAATTGTTAAAGTGGATTCTGTTAAGCATAAAGTAATTATCATGCTTTATAATGGCTTTGTCTCTGTAGACACTCTGTCCCTCCCAAGTGTGCACTTTTCCATAACAACATTAACCCCTTAAAGTTAGCACTTCATTCTAAAGCTCATGTCTTTGCTACTGTATGAGTGTGACTGACACACACACACACACACACACACACTGATCTCAGACATGTCTCTGGATGTTCAGTGGGCGTCACCATCTCCAGGTTAGATCCTGATCTCAGGGTACGTTCTGTCCTCCTCATGTCTGTGTTGGTTCCTTTCAGGGTTTCTTTCAGTTCTTCTTAGGCCTGTGCAAATTTCTTTTGGATTTCTTCCTTGTGTCCTTTTGCGTTAGTTAGTTAGTTTGTTTATTTATTTATTTATTAGTCAGACATTCACTGTCCATGGGTGTTATTCAGGTATTTCTTGTTCTATTTAAGGTTCCATTCTTCCACTCAGGTTCTCCTTGTGTCTGTGTCAAGTTTGTTCCGGTTCTTCCCAGGCTTTCTTTGCGTTTTTCCCTGACTACATATGGATTTCTTCCTGGTTTCTTCTAGTTTTTTCCAGGTTCTCCCATGCCTATCTGTTTTTTCTTTTTTCTGGCTTCTCCTTGTGTCAGGTGTAGGTTATTTCTAGGGTTCTTCAAGGGTTTTCCATATGGGTTTTCAGCAGGTTCTTTCCAGTGCCTGTGTGGATTTGTTCCTGGTTCACCAGTTTCCTTCCACCTCCAGAAAACATGCCAGATGATGAATGGCATTTTCTAAGCATGTGCATCCAGCATGTCATTCCACATCACACCCAATGTTCCCAGGATAGGCTCTGGATCCACACCATCCCTGACTGAGAAAGTGCTTACTCAAGATTAATGACTCTAATCAGAAGAGCTCCATCTCAGACCCAAACTCATCTTAACACTGCAGTTTTATATTTTTTAAAGATTTTTTTTTTTTTTTTAATGCTAATAAATCCAGAGAGTGTTTAGAGAATTTCAAAAGTGTCTGTAAGACTACTTCACATGCTACATAATTTGCATAAATGAACCACTGAACTTTATCTTTTTTTGCATGCGTTAAACATCTCTGCTACACGATTATTTTAGGTTCAGTCTGTTGAAACACTTCATCAGGGCCGGTCTTGACAACCCTTGGCCTTTCAAGTTTCTGTAACAAAAGCCGGGCCACGATTAAGCAAGTCTGTAGTTGACTTCCTTACTGAAACCATGCTGCTCTCTGTCTCAGTCATTACTGGTTGAATTTGACTCACCAAACTGTCTCTGAAACACAGAATGGTACTTTCTGGCCATACGTTATGTGCGAAGTATATGAAACCTCTTAAAAGAACCGTTTGTGGCATGCATGTGTTTTTTTTTTTTTTTTTTTTTTTTTTTTTTTTTTCTCGCCGCTGTTGCAGAGTTTTGTAGCCTTTTTTTGTGTGTGATGGATGTGAGACGTGCTGGTTAAACAGGAGCTCATTTAACCATTAGTCACAATTTATAATTCTCAGGTTTGCTCCTGAATCGGATTCTGGTAGAAAGTACGAGCTGGAAAAAATGTTTCATGATATGTGAAGGCAGAGTAATACTCACTTTTAAACAATCAGCTGGAATTAAGAACATGACAGTCAGAAATCCAGGTGGAAGGAGATCTAAAGCCGAAATCACAGACGTTTGAGAGTTTCTGGGTTTTATACTGAGGTGTGGATGAGGCAGGACGGAGTTCCTGCCTCTTCCAATCCTGTGCTGCTCATTGGTTATTGTTCACAGAGAAGTCCTGGAGTGGAATCTTAAGCCACACCCACCACCTCGACTAAAAATACACTGTGAGGATGATTTTTGCATGTTCATAAAATCCTTGGCTCATGATCCTGTTTATTGCATTCACAGAACCAACTAATCATGCATTTACAATGTAGGACACTAATCATGACCTGGTTGTTGAGTTCATGGAGCATGAATGTCCTGGGCACTTTTAAGTTTTATGTCTTTGACAGACCAGACATTTGGATGATTGTCTGTATTTGTCTTCCTCATATTTAATGTCTCTTGTGTGTTAATCTCACGTAGGCTTTAAAATGTGTTCCTAACCATCCCGGGCAGAATGAAGTTTATATAAACAAAACGTGTTCTACCCCTTTGTTCTTGATATGGACCCCTTTGTGAGATAAAAATGTAAGTCGCTCTGGATAAGAGCGTCTGCCAAATGTCTGCCAAATGCCTAAATGATATGGGTTATGTATCTCATAGGTATGGTCATGATCTCTCTGACAAAGTTCCTACACCAGGAATAAACTTGGTTCATTTATAAAAGTCCTTGGGTTGTGCTGTTATTGGAAAGTAATCAAATTGGTGGTGGTGACAGTTACAGTACTTCTGCTTCACATCAGGCTTGTTATCCTATTAGACCATGGCTCGAAGTGTTTTATTTAGAGGTGGGTGATATGAAGAAAATGGTGAACCTATTTCTAAAAGACATAATGTGTGTACGTTTGAATTTAATGCAATGAAATAATATAATGTAATGTAATGTAATATAATATATATTTATACTTAGCATTGACTTGAGCAGCCGAAAGACTGACAGGAAGTTATAATATTTTAATAATGCATTAATAAGCATTATTGTTCTAAATGATTTTTTTTTATATTAAAATGTACAAATAAAATGTTTCTATTACAAAACCCAGAAAAGAGGAAAAACATTTACATACTGTAAAATCTGTAAATTTTTAGTATAAAAATATATAGTTTATTTAAAACAAAATAATCTAAATAAACTTGTACTACATTACACTCTATTCTATTCAATTTGATTCTTTTCTATTATAGGTAAATACATTATTAGATAGATAGAAGGGCTGTGAATTGATTAAAAATATGATATTTGTATGAATAAATAAATACATTTTACAAATATAATTTAAATATGTTAATGTTTTAATAAAATATTGGTCATTGTATTTTAATATTTAGTTTAATTTTAAAAACTAAACTAAATGTAACTTTTTCATGATACTTAAATAAATGTAAGATATCATTTGTTTAGTAATATAGTTTTAACTGAAACTTAATTTTACTTAAAGTTAACTTAAATATAATAAAGTTAATTTGAATGTAATAAATATTTGAAAATAAATTCTAAATTTATGAATTTGTTAAACAAAAGTATCTTTTTACTGTTTTTTTATTTATTTATTTATTTATTTATTTATTTATTTATTTGGAATTGCAAATTATAGCCCTTATATGCAGCATTATGCACTGCAACTGTCCTACACATTATTAAATCCTGTACGGATAGAGCTGGACAGTTAACCTAACGAAAGAAATGCGGTCGGGGGGGAAAAAATAGGCATAAATAAATGAATGTGATACTATACATTTAACACTTGGTGATTTTGCATGTCAAAGAACAGCAGTATAAATGTTACTGATCAGAACATCGGGGGGTCAAACCCCAGCACCAGCAAAGTGGTTTTGAAGCGCAACTGTTTGAGCTCTGATTGTCATCTTGGCAGGAGCTGACTCCACTAAAATCCTGTTTATTCCATAAACGGGTGGAAGAACGGAGCCTGGCTGTTGTATGGAACCTGCTTACCTAACTGAGTTACCACCCATTTAGTTATCTCTAAAGCAAGAATGAGAGAGAATGCTCTGCAAGGTCTACACAGCTTTCACAGTCAGCTGGTTGGCTAAAGTGCTGCATAACAGAAAGCTAGCATTTTAACACCTGCGGTGAACCTGAACCTGTCACTCAAACTGGTCCTGCCTTAAATTAAGCATAACTTTACGACTTAATGTAATTCTAACTGATGAGTTACATAAAAACTCATCCCTGTACAGTTGTTCTGAATGATTGAGGGGGTCTATTTGGATTGAGTTGCTTTTGGAGCCAGTTCCCAGTGGACATTTCAGGAACTGCACATTTTGGCACTCACGGGTTGGCCTAATTTTTCAGAACCGCGGGTTGCCCCTTGGCTCTGACCCCAGCCCTTCTAACTGAGATATGGGAAAAATCGCTTTGCTGTGCTGTAAGGAAAATGTGACAAATAATTGAATCTTAATCTTAAACAGCTGTCTGGCCATAAGTAAACCACTTGTTAGTCAGGATCATTGGAAACAAAAGCTTTATTTTGCTAGGGACCATAAGGATTGGACTTTGGATGGAATGGAAAAAGGTCATGTGGTCTAATTGACCGTATTCCACAAGTGGGTGTATCCGGTTAAGAAGGAACGTGCATGAAGTGATGCACACATCATGCATAGTGCCCGATGTACAAGCCTCTGGAGGCAGTGTTATGATCCGGGGTTGCTTCAGTTACTCGGGTCCAGGCTCAACTATGTTATGTCGCAATAAAATGAAGTCAGCCGATGACCTGAATGTACTGAATGACCAGGGTATCATGTCTATGGAGGTTTTCTTCCCTGATGGCACTGGAAATATTCCAGAACTCAGTTTGGGAAAGTGTTGCTGGGTGCATGTGGAATCATTTTCACATGAATTGGCCACGATATTGCGTTGCTGTTATAGTGTGTGTGTGTGTGTGTGTGCAAACACCATTTCAGATAAATATACCATAATATAACTTGTCAATATTTTATCATGATGTCACGCAGGTTTAGTTGTATTCTATGCCTAATATAGATAAATTACTGAAATTAAACCAGGAGTTATACATATTTAACAAAGATACAAACAGAGCGTAATGTTTACTGGGAGGCTGTGAGTGTTATAAACGTACTCCTAATAATAATCATCATGCTCTTGAGAAAAGTGTAAACATAAAGTCATTTCTCACTGACTTATTGCCATTCAAAGAATGATGTTTAAGAAGCTGGGAAGCTCCGCCTCCAGAAAGCTGGTCTATAAAATGATTGACATGAGGCAGATTCATGTTAAAACCTTGCCACAGACTGTTTTTTGCATTTGAAACAGGTTTCCTAGCAACTCGATACATGTCTGACTTCATACTTTTTTTTTTTTTTTGAGTGAACACAATCACCCAATCTTCAAGGTTATGTCTAAGATAAGGAATAAGTCATCTGCTATTCAAGCTTTAATGACACTTTATAATAAAGATGGGCAAAATGATAATGTCAAATTGCATTTTTATAAATTTTTTCTTTTACAATTCCTTGAAGCTTGAGGTCTGAACCTTTTTTTTTTTTTTAGTTAATTAATAAATTTTTTGCTACTGTAGGCAAGTTCATGGTATAGACCGAATCCCAGTGTTTGTGCACACATGGGTTGGTTGTGTGTTTTCTGGGTGAATAAATCTCGCTCAGTACAGGAGAGGAAGTGTGTTTTATTTTATTTTATTTTTTTTTTCCCCCCATGAATGTGAAACATGAACGCAAGATCCTGACCCGAAAACCTGACATGTTGTTGTTGTTGTTGTTCTGGGCTGTAATGCCAAATGGACCCAGTACACAAGCGATTAAGTTCAGGTTCATCCCATTTTCCAGCTTTTCACTCCTGTCAGACCGACCGCTGGGACGGATTTGTTTATTCTCTTTCTTTGTATAATCATTTGCAGAAGTCTTTTCCACACATGGAAAGAAATTCTTTAAAGTAACAAAGCAAGTTTTCTCAACATAAAGAGTGAACAGTAACCGCTTAAATTTAGCATAGTAGATACTATAAGTCATGACTCTTTATTTTATTTATTTTTTGCGCTTAAAAAAAAGCATCATTAGTCTTTGGTACAGTTTGGGTAGATTAATAAGGAAATTACTTAGAAGTATTTGTCTGTCACAGTGATTCTGTAGATTGCAAGTCACAACTGCTTCTCTTTTTAGAGATGCTTCTTTTTTTTGTCGGAAAAATGAAAAATAAATGTAATTAAATATTCTTTTTTTTTTTTTTTTTTTTTTTAAGAAAAGTGACTTTTTTTTGTCAGTCTAAATAATGCTTTATTTAAATTAATTTAATAAATATTGTTATTATTATTATTATTATTATTAATATATTTTAAAAAATCTGTAAGGAGGCAGAAGTCAAAATACAAACACATAACTGTTTCTAACAAAATTTGCATAAAAAAATATTCAGGGGTCTCAGATCAACAGCACAGAAAAAGTGATTTGTTTAATTCCCAACAACAACAAACAAACATCCGTCCATGTTGACCTCAACAACCACATCTTGTTAAAACTGATCTTTCTGCTTTCAGCTCTCTCGCACACTTTCTAACATTTTAATATTCAAGGATTAGAGCTGTGTGATTTATTGAATTATGCAGTTTAATCCCTCGTTTGTTGGTCAGTTCAATAAGTGAATAGATGGGTCAAATTTTGATTCAGAATATATTCATATATTTTACATTATTTAAGTAAAAACATAGCATAATCTTAAATTAATAAATTCCTTAACCTCTTGAGACACAAATGTCCTCATATGAGGACACGACATTTTCTCCCAACTTTACCAATATATACAGTATCCTTGTTCATGTACCACTCATATGAGGAACGTTTGATATAATTCTGGGGTTTTCCGATAGTACAGCGGCTCCGTCTTTAGAGTTTATAAGCTGTTGGGCCGACAACATCACCTACTGGTCTGGAGAGTCTGAAGACACGCAGGTCTGAAGACATTACATTTAAACAATCAACAGCACAAGTTATTAAATACTTTCAATAGTTCCCGAAAAACCTAAAAATCTGAAGTAAATGTAACTGCTTTAGACAAATCCGACAATAATCGTCAGGGCTATCGAACAGAAATTCAAAATAAAATGTGAATAGAGAATTGCACTGCCCAAAAATCTAATCGAATCAGTCCAGCCATGGTTCATAACTCTGAGATTAATGCTTATAATACGTAGATATGATAATATCGAATAATATGTCATTCATAAAATCTGTGGTAGAATTCAGAAATACCAAAATTGTCATGCTTGTCACATTACATATAAGATGATGAGATCAATTCACTTGCATATCATGATTCTGTCTTGTAGCAGTTCTTGTAGCAATACACTAACTCCGAAATCTTTTTTTAAAATACATTTATAATTTACTATTTATATAATAGATAATATTTACTACTATCTAAACTATTCACACACCGCAGCACCCTCTTTGGTAGGAGCAAACTATTTGCCATGCTTGTTTGTAGTTGTAAAAAAAAATTTTGAAAAAAAAAAAAAAAATTAATATATTTTTTTTTAAATCCTAAAAAAAAAAAAAAGTAATCGGGATATTTATAAGAGTGTTGTTTACAAAATCATGTTAAGGGGATATTTAGATTAAAACATGTACTGTGTGTGTGTATATATGTGTGTGTGTGTGTATATATGTACATGTATGTATACTGTATTTACAGAGTATTTTTGATGTTTAGTCACATGAGTGAAACAGTCCTGTTTTTAAGGTCATAGTTAATTACTTGTATATTGGATATTACTGGATATTATTTTTTATGTTCTCTATGTATGTCTGATTATTTTTATCAAATCTTGCAGCTCTAGTTTAATGTTAAGGTCTTCAGGTAAAAATAATCACGTTAACACTTATTACGATTTAAACTAATATGTAATGATTAAATGTACCATTTTATATCCAAACATATTTATCTAATATAAATATATAACTCTGGCACAACTGAGCCTGTTATGAGGATATTTGCCAATATGTATTTATAGCAATAAACCTGTTGAAAAAAATGTGTAAATTATGGATGGATTCTACAAATTCTACATAAGTTCCTGACTATGTGTATATTATCTGTAATAAATTGCAACCTTATTCGATGAACAGGTCCATATTGGCCTTCTCACATTAGGGCCTCGGGATCGTTTCCCGGACCAACTGGGGGCAGTGGTGGCTCAATCAGTTAAGGCTGTGGGTTTCTGGGTTACTGATCGGAAGGTCGGGGGTTCGAACCCCAGCATCGGCAAGTTGCCACTGTTGAGCCCTTGAGCAAGGCCCTTAACCCTATCTGCTCCAGGGGCGCTGTAAACTGGCTGACCCTGCGCTCTGACCCCAGTTTCCTAATTGGGATATGCGAAGAAGAAATTTCGCTGTGCTGTAAAAAGTACATGTGACAATAATTGAATATTCTTCTTCTTCTACTTCAACTGACCCCAAAGGCTGGTTCATTTTGAGCAATGCGAACACAATTGTTCCATGCTCGGGAAGTCCACTTGAAGAGGTGACACGATTCGAATCGGATATAGAAGCCAATCGTAACTGAGAACGGACACAGTTCGCTGTTTAGACACGACGTCATCAGTGCCGTCTGTCTCCTTACATATGAAGCTGTCACTCTTGACATTTTTTCCGAAATATCAATAATATTACGCAGTGTGATATTTAACACACTGTGGTTTAATACAGTGTTATTGAATAATGTTTTTTTTTTTTTTTTTTTGCGCTAACTGTAATAACGTGTGGATTACACCATCTTGTCTGTAATCATGTTTACAAGACGCACGTTTGTTGTCTGCATCTCTTGGGTCATTCATCTCCGCTATGACAATAACTCTAATGCTGCAGCTACATACCAATGTTTGTATACTGCACAACTTAGTTTATTAATATATGCATCCATCCATCTCACCTTTTTTTTTTTTTTTTTTTTTTTTTTCTTCCAATTATTTACAGATATTTTCTACAGATGTTAACTTTTACAGATTTTATTCAGATGTTTTTTCAAGATGATTTTGCACTAACCATATATCATCATTCCAGTAGTTGTACTTTATTGCTGTTATTTTATTTGGTATTTGCACTGTTGCCTTTTTTCGTTTCTTTGCAGTCAGTTATCATCATATACGATCATATACTATTCAACCAAGGAAGAGATTTTTGAAGAGATATTTCCCAGGATTCCTTCTGGAGTTAAACTGTCAGACCCGCTGCTACAAGCTTCTCCAAAAGATGCGAGGATCGAATGCTGTAGCGAGAGCCGAGCTTCCTGAAATCCCAAACGAGCTGAGACGGCGCTCCTTCCTGATTGTCCACCAGTATAATTTAATTCATATCATTGATAAAGGGCTCCACTGAGAAAGTGTATCGATTGATGCCTGAATGTGTGAATACACCACGTATTATACAAGTGATTTATAAAAATCCATACAGTGTAGTGATAAGTTCATGTTCTCCTCTATAATTATTCGCATTGTTTACAATCCGCAGCAGTGACTCGAAGCTAATGCTGTAATATTAGTTCTGGAGATCTGGAGTCTCAAAAAGACTAATAAAATTCTTTTCTGTTTATCCACAGGAAATCTAGGTGAGTGTGTTAATGATGTTGGAGGGAGCGTGCCGGGATGGCTACCTGGCTGGAGGTGAGGAGGAGCTGGAGGCCAAGCGGCTGCTGCCCAAGCACGACACCAACGGCATTGACCTGGAGAGCAAGCTGACCGTGGGCCAGTACGTACTCTGCCGCTGGTCCGATGGCCTGTATTATCTGGGGAAGATCCAGAGGGTGAGTCAGTGCGTGAATAGAAGCGCTGAAGCATAGCCATGTGTGCAGCAGTGTGTGTTTCACTTTCACAGCTCTTGCGAAAATGACTCATTCGTGCGGGTTTCATCGAATTTAGGCTTGAAGGAAAGCTCCGCGTCTTTGATTAAAACACAAGTAGAACTCGCTGCTAGCGGAAAAAGATAATTACGCGACAGACCTTCCCGTGTGGAAAGCTTCACAAGTAATTAATATTTTAATCATGAGAACAAATTTCTTAATTAATTAAGCTTTATCACTTGCGATATTGTAGAGCTTATCCGGAGTTAACTAATTGCCTGTGATTCATTTTTTTAATTTATTGTTTTTTCCTGCAAGCTTTCCGTCCATCTGCCGGTCTACACTTAAGTTTGTTACTTTTTACAATTATACTTAATGTTACAGCTATTAATTCGAGTCAACTTCATGAATAATGATTCCTAGTCTTTTCTGAACAACATGCTTTAAGAAGACGAAGAAGAAACGTTTAATAATAAGCTGTCTGACCATTTCGAAGATTTTTCCACTCGCCGCTTCCCACATAAAGACTTTTTCAATGTGCAACACCAAGCAAATTGAAAATGTTGTTTTATTTATATCTAGGGAATAAAAAATGACAATGCATACAGTCGCAGGAAAAATAATAACCGACCCAGCGGTCTGTTCCAGCACGGCGTGAAGCAAGATTTCTGTTACAGCACCAATTAGGGGAGGGCAATTAAGAGCAAAGATTTTATCTCCGGGTTTTTCGGCTGAATGGCGGAACGCCATATATAGCTTGGGATTTTGTACATGGAGGGCTAAGTGTTCAGTTTGTAGGTCAAAAATACATGCAAGAGCCAGAGTTTGAGTCCCTGTTTGAAAGTAAAAGACAACAAAACCAAAAAATAACAATTTGCCTACTTGCTCTGATGTAGTTAAGTTTTATACTGCGATAGACTCCAGAAGCCACATAGTTCTCATTTAAAGTAATAAATGTATACCAAGGCCACGCTTCACTGCACTCCACTTCTCTTCCTACATTAGTTTTCCAGGCTTCCTGAAGGACCTTTTTGTCTCATTTTTAGTCCAGTTTCTGTACATGACCAGTTTCAAAGGAATGTTTCCCGCACTACACAGTGACTTATGAATCATGCAAGCTTAATCATCTAACTTAAGAACCAGTGAGAAACAGTATCCTGGTGATGCTGAATGCTGAGCGGTTGGTGTAGACGAGAGGGGAAATGAGGCTGCTGAGTTTACATGCACAGCCAAATTTCGAATAGCTTGTTGCAGTAAATCGTTTTTCACATTTAATCAAATTGAATTTAATATGAAGAAATGAAGAGTGGATCAAGATTTATTTTTATAATCAGTGTTTGAGTCTGCGTGCGTGCGTCTGCGTGCGTGCGTCTGTCTGCGTGCGTGCGTCTGTCTGCGTGCGTGCGTCTGTCTGCGTGCGTGCGTTTGTCTGCGTGCGTGCGTCTGTCTGCGTGCGTGCGTCTGCCTGTCTGCGTGCGTGCGTCTGCCTGTCTGCGTGCGTGCGTCTGCCTGTCTGCGTGCGTGCGTCTGCCTGTCTGCGTGCGTGCGTCTGCCTGTCTGCGTGCGTGCGTCTGCCTGTCTGCGTGCGTGCGTCTGCCTGTCTGCGTGCGTGCGTCTGCCTGTCTGCGTGCGTGCGTCTGCCTGTCTGCGTGCGTGCGTCTGCCTGTCTGCGTGCGTGCGTCTGCCTGTCTGCGTGCGTGCGTCTGCCTGTCTGCGTGCGTGCGTGCGTGCGTCTGTCTGTCTGCGTGCGTGCGTGCGTCTGTCTGTCTGCGTGCGTGCGTGCGTCTGTCTGTCTGCGTGCGTGCGTCTGTCTGTCTGCGTGCGTGCGTCTGTCTGTCTGCGTGCGTGCGTCTGTCTGTCTGCGTGCGTGCGTCTGTCTGTCTGTCTGTCTGTCTGCGTGCGTCTGTCTGTCTGTCTGTCTGCGTGCGTCTGTCTGTCTGTCTGTCTGCGTGCGTCTGTCTGTCTGTCTGTCTGCGTGCGTCTGTCTGTCTGTCTGTCTGCGTGCGTCTGTCTGTCTGTCTGTCTGCGTGCGTCTGTCTGCGTGCGTCTGTCTGTCTGCGTGCGTCTGTCTGCGTGCGTCTGTCTGTCTGTCTGTCTGCGTGCGTCTGTCTGTCTGTCTGTCTGCGTGCGTCTGTCTGTCTGTCTGTCTGCGTGCGTCTGTCTGTCTGTCTGCGTGCGTGCGTGCGTCTGCGTGCGTGCGTCCGCCTGTCTGTCTGCGTGCGTGCGTCTGCCTGTCTGTCTGCGTGCGTGCGTCTGCCTGTCTGTCTGCGTGCGTGCGTCTGCGTGCGTGCGTCTGTCTGTCTGTCTGCGTGCGTCTGTCTGTCTGCGTGCGTGTGTGCGTCTGTCTGTGTGCGTCTGTCTGCGCGTCCGTGCGCCTGGCTGCGTGTCTTTTTGTGTGCGTCGTGTCTGTGTGTTTGTCTGCATGTTGTGTATATTTCCAATACTCCCTTAAGTCAGGGATAGTGCCTGCTCCACTTTCATGAGCTCACAGAAGCTAGTTTGCGCGATTGGCACGACAGTGCAGCATGCCACCCCTCCCCTTGAAATAGCGTGGCGAGAATCTTCCAGTAATCAAACTCAATCTCCAGAGGATTGCGGCAAAATAAGGCACGCGGCACTCGGGATCATAAAGCCTGTGCTTTAAGTGTGAAATGATGAAAGGTGATTCGTTTCCTAAATGGGCTGCACGTGTTTACATTGCACGTGTTTATTCTCTTAGTGAACGTAGCGCAGCACATCTCGCGCGACTCTAAGCATTTCTAAACATTCTGTACTATTCCCATGAAGGCCATGATTAGGTAGATCTACTCCTTCTTCTCCTCCTCTCAGGATCATGTGACATTACCCATGAACTGTATAATGTTGTCAGTGTGTGCACAGTCCAATCTAATAAAAGCAATAAAGACTGAGAATTTTTCATTGTGTGTGTGTGTGCTCGTGTGCATGTAGGTTAACTCTTCAAAGCAGAGCTGTTTCGTCACGTTCGAAGACAACTCCAAGTTCTGGGTGCTTTGGAAGGACATACAACACGGTGCGCAGCGTCCATGATTTCATCTTCTCTTTCATCTGCTCTCTCCTGCAGTTCTCTAGTCGTGTCTGCTGTTACCATGGAGCTCTGAGGAAGCACATAGATTCCTGTCACTTTATTGTAATTCAGGGCACTTGCACTAATGAGCGTTTTGTGAATTTTAGCGTTAAATATAACCTGAATGATCTCACAGGTGAATCGTTGTCTTTCTTTGACTGGTGCGTGTGTGCACTGACTATGATATATACATGATGTGAATGTGTAATTATGCTGCACTGTATCTATTTATTTATTTATTTTTTTTTTTTTTTTTTGTATTCATCAACTCAGCTGGCGTTCCGGGAGAAGAGCCCAAATGCTCCATGTGCTCCGAGATGACTATGGTGTCTGAGAATAAAATCCTTATCTGTGGAAAATGTGGAATTGGTGAGTCACTTCTCGGCACGGACGTGTTTTTTTTTTTTTTTTTTTTTTTTTTTCCCCTTTTTGTCTTTCTTTCTTTTTTTTTTTTTTATTTCCCAGCCCACATTTACATGAGGTTAGTCTGTGGAACAGAATTTCGTCTATGCAAATCGCAGCTAAGCAGATGCACCATGCGGGTGAACGGATGTGTAACATTTCAGCACTGCGTACTGAAGGAATCTGAAGACAAAGTTAAAAACAAGTCGACATCAGATACTATTCTTAAAGTTAGCTGGTTGGCAACCATTAGAAGGATTTCAATGGAACCCCAGATGTGATTTAAAATTATTATTATTACTTTTTATCAGTTGAGAACGTGGCAGTCGCATTGAAGCAAAACGAGGTCTTTGTGCGGCGGTATAACGCTACCAATGAATCGCTTGCAAAAAAGTAATCCAGTCGTGCTATTTATTTTTATTTCAATAGAATTAGAATTAAATACAACTGATCTGCTAAACTAATACGTGACACCCGAAGGACACAAAGAGTCAAAGCACAGTCCCGAAGTACACATACAGAAATAAAGAAAGTTCCATGTAACATTTTAAAACTAGTTTTAGACTGTATGTAGCGTCCCTTCATTGTTCTTCATAAACAAGTGACTTCTTTGATCTCCTCGCACTCGGGTTATTGTTTTGTTTAATTACACGGAATGTGAAACTAAATCAAACCAAACTGCGAACGAATTTCGCTTTGATTCAGACTCCAAAGTCAGACGAATAGATGTGAAAGCAGCATTAGAGAAAAATCCCCAAATAAATGTGGAACAGAAAGGTTAAAGGTAAAGAGTAAAGGGAAATAAAACTAGCTGGAGTACGAATATTACTGCATAAAATTTTATAAATTACTACATTAAATGGTATGAATATTACTGTACAACACTACAACAAATATTGAAGAAAAAAAATCATATTGCTAAGGTTTCATCTTTATAACTGTGAATGAGAGTCAGGGCAGTCTGTCAGTTACTCTTTTATACAAATATAGTAAGTCCCCAACATACAAACGAGCTCCGTTCTGAAAGCTCGTTCGTAAGTCCAATTTGCTCGTAAGTCTCCAACAAACATTGTCCAGGTACCAGGATACTAATTCAGTTGGCTATACGCCGTATAAAACTAACATTTCGCATGATCTTGTCCTTTTTCTTTAGAATTGTGCTCCATTCTCTCAATAATTTTTCAAAAGTTTTCTCTCCATCGTTATTGCTTGCCGCTTCTTAGCAGTACTAGCTTCGTCGCCGCTGCTTTTTCGCTTGCTTCCAGACACCATGGGATATAACTCGGGCGATCGAACGTGCGCAAACGCATGCTTGTATCTGAGAAAGTTCGTAACTCAAATGTTCGTATGTAGGGGACTTGCTGTAAGCAGGCCATGTTTGTTTGTTTAATGTTTTTTTTTCTTCAATCATTTATAATCAGGTGATGCGGCTTCACAGTGATGTACAGTGTAGTCTCAATTTAAAATTTTTTTTTTTTTATAAACGCAGTGTTCACTGTTAACCTCTGCAGTTTCAAGATGCAGGAAAAAAAAAAAAAAAGGCAGTAAACTGGGACAGAGCCGTGGCATCATCAATCTGGGTAAAAATCCATGCAGTCTTCAAAGCAAACAGAGGAGTATTTTGAGCCTGGGTGATGAGGCCGGGGGGAAGACTGTGCCGCGTGTAATTGCTCACAAGGGACTTGGCTCTCCCTGCACTCTCTCTGCATAGGGATTAATTCAGACTCTTCATATTTACAGCTCTGAAGTGCCTCTGAGACCAGCAGCCTGTCAAATGCCCTCAAATGTCTTCTCTGTTTTTTTTTTTTTCTTCTTTTTTCTTTCTCCCCCTCTTCCTCTCCTGACAGGCTACCACCAGCTGTGCCACATGCCGCAAGTGGAGAGCTCAGCCGACCTCTCGCCTTGGTTCTGCAGAAAGTGCATTTTTGCCTTAGCAGTGAGAGTGAGTGTGCGCCTCGTCTCTTTCAGTCTCATTTAGTCCCCTTTTTCCTTTTTTACAATCGATCCAGACCTTATAACAATCTCACAACCTTATAGTAACAGCGTTAAACGAACACTCCCTATCGACTGCAACAGTAGCGTATGGGTGATTACCGCAGACAGGAAAAACACGTAAAGCAAACATAAGGGCAGTTATCGAATTCTCCGAGGTGCCAACGCCGACTGTTTAGCCGTAGCACTTACGATTTTTGACCGTTTGCTACAGAAATGAAGCAGCCGACTATGCTTTCGTGCTTTTCAGTTAAAACAGTAGTCAGACCGGACATGAGGAAAGCTTCTGAATCTACTGAAAGCTCAGGGATGGGAGGGATGTGCATATGCATTGGACTGCGTTGAAGGTTAAGGGCCTTGCTCAAGGGCCCAACAGGGACAACTTGGGACCTTTCGAACCGTAGTCCAATGCCTTAACCACCCTAATTATTGACGTCTTTAAATTATGGCAAGGCTATGTTTTTTTTTTTTTTTTAATAAACTTAATTTTTTAGTAAAATATGTTTTTATCAAGGCACTCATTTTTTCTCCAATGTGTTCCACACTGCTTCTGTTGTAACATTTTCTCAATTGAGAGGCCGACATATCTGCGGTCTCTGCTGAACCGAAATGAGAGAGTCTGTTCTACGGAGCAGAACTGCAGCTATTTAACGTCATGTACAGTAACTCTTGACCACGTTTTACAAAACCCTCTCTCTCTCTCTCAGGGAGGTGGCACAGTGGCGTAGTGGTTAGCACTGTTGGCTTGCACCTCCTGGGTACAGGTTCGATTCCCGCCACCTGTGTGCATGTTGGTGGGTTTCCTCACATAGTGCAAAGATATGCAGATTATTCTAAATGGTATTCCCAAAATTTCCCCGTAGTGAGTGAATGTGTGTGCCCTGCGATGGATTGCCACCCTGTCCAGTGTGTGTGCCCTGCCTTGTTTCCTAGGGCTCCTGGGGCCCTCCGCGACCCTGTATACAGGATAAAGTGGTGTAGGCGATGAGTAAATAATTGTCTCTCACAGAGCTGATTTCATGTAAATCCCCCTTTTTTATTAATTATATATTTTACTCTTATGTATCTATTTTTAATATCCTTGAGTGCTGCTTCCACCATCATCTCTTCTTCAAACAATCTTGGGACAGGTTGGGCCGTGAAGCATACTCCATTGTACCCTTTTTCAATTAAAGGAGCCTTTAAAAAAATGTGACGGCCTTAGTCTTGATCCCGTAACACCAGCGGTCTCTTAATACATTGCTTATCGAGACTTTTTTTTTTTTTTTCTTTTTAAATCCCCATATTGAAAAAAATATATATTATTGTTCTATTGCTCAGGCCTACATTCCTAGAGATGTATCTCTTTAGGAATCTCTTAAGCCTACAAGACAGACAGAAGATTTTCAGGCAGTTTGATTTGGTCCAGCTCAACAGCTCAAGGAATAATATCCTGAACCAAGCTCTAAAATAAACATCAGCTCTCAGGGCATCTTGGTTACCATGTAGTGAAGTATAATGCTCGAGTTGAACTGTGACATGTGGAAGAATTTGTCCAAATACGGTATCATCATTATACCAAAATGCCGATTCGATTTCTGCTATTATTTTTCGAATAATAATGAATTAAGGCAGTGTTATTTTGCTAATATTAATCCACCCCGTGTCACATGTGTGTCTGGAACTCCCAAGGTCACGTACTACAAACTCCCATGTTTCGTAACCCACGACTCGGTCGGACACTTTCCACTCCAGTGTATCCCACCTCACATTCAGCTGCAATTGTAGAATCAGTGTATGGACCATTACCTGCTTGCTGTAATGATCTGATCTGTGCCTGTTTGCCAGCTGCCTCATATATTTACCCCTCCTCGAGTTTCCGAGTAGTACCCTAGCTGCCTGTCAATGGCTGCCGTATTGATTTGAATAGAACAAGAAACCCTGCTCTTTCATCCGCCTGAACATTTCAGAAAACTTGCTAATTTTTGTGGGTGTTAAGTTACGCATGTGTGTTTTTACCATGCAAACCTTTTTTAGTAGAAAAAGTTTACCTTTTTAGAGTAAAAATCTAGTACAGTGCTTTGCAGAAGTATTTATACCCCACGTTTTGTCACATTACAACTACTGTACAAATGTAAAAGGATTTTACATTTCAAGGATTTCAACACGTAGTGGCACATGATTGCGAAGTGAAATGGTTTTTAAGTAAAAAAAATTTTTTTTTTTTTTTTTTTTTTTTTACAAATACGAACCTGAAAAATGTAGCGTGCATGAATTTAGCCCCCGGAGTCAATTTTCAAGTCTTGCCATGGATTCTCATTTGGATTAAGGTCTTGACTTGGCCGTTCTAACACATGAATAGGCTCTGGTTTAAACCATTCCGTTGTGTCTCTGGCCTTTATTTTTAGAGTCGTTGTCCTGCTGGAACGTGAACCTTCACTTTCACCTTGTGTCCGTCTAGAACATAAAATTCCAAATACATATAAAGTGCATTTTACGTTTGTGGTTGTGACCTGGTACAATGCGGAAAAGTTCACATGGTATGAATTCTTTTGCAAGGCCATGTTGTATACATGTTGGAGCACTTGGACATCCAGCTGTATTTCTGTAGACTGTAAGTTCTAGCAAAGAAAGTGACTACAATGATGGAAAATTAAACGATGTAGGGTGCAAACATTTAGAGCACCAGTTGCAAATCTGTAGAGATGGGGTGAAAATCGATTCAGTTATAAATAGCGATTCTTTTATGTGGGTGAGTAAGTCTCAAACCCACTCATTACACACACTTGTACAAAACACTGCGTGTGCAAATTAGTCAAAAATCATGTGTTTTAGAAGCCCTGCGTGCCCACGTTAGAACCACTCAACCTGCACACTCACTGTCAAGTTTTAAGACTTTGTAGGCATTTTAAGAGGTAAACATCAACTTTTCTTTATAGTCCTACAGGTGGCGCTCTAAATTCACTCACTCACCTTTTATACCGTTTTATCTTGTATACATCAGCCTGGAGTCTATCCCAGGAGACTTGGAGCACATGGCAGGGTACACCCTGGACAGGGTGCCAATCATCACAGGGCACACAACTCATTCCAACACTATGGGCAATCTGGGAATGGCAGTTAACCTAACGTGCATGTGTTTGGACTGTGGGACGGAAACCGAGGAAAACAAACTCTACAATATGTTATTGGGAGAAAGGAGGACACTGGAGAACCCTGAGGAAACCCACAGGGAGAACGTACAAATCAAAGTTCAGAATCGAAATAAGGGATCTGTGAGGCTAAAGGTTTATTTAATTTGATTTGACAGCCACACATTTTTTTTTCCCCGTTTCTTTTTTTTTTTTTTTTTTTTTACTAAACTGGTTCTTGATGTATGTAGTTGGTCATGGATGTGGTTGTGATTATACTGATAGAGTAGTCTAGGTAGTTTAGGGCCTAGCACTCATGTTCTAGCTTGTTTGTCTGTGTGTGTGTGCTTCTATCTGGCAGAAAGGGGGCGCTCTAAAGAAAGGCCCTATAGCCAAAGCACTGCAGGCCATGAAGCAAGTGCTTACCTACAACGCCGAGGAACTGGAGTGGGATTCTCTGCACCGCACCAACCACCAGCAGTGCTACTGCTACTGCGGAGGACCTGGAGAGTGAGGATGCTCTTTTAACCTCCTGCCCTTTTTGTTCTCTCTCTTTATCTCTGTGGTTTTGTCTTTTTTTTTTTTTTTTCTTTCTTTTTTTTCCTTTATTTCACTTCCTCTGTTACTCTTACCAGAAATCTGTCACCTTAAACCGTGTAGCGTCTAACTTTATGCTGATTCTGATTCCCCGGCACTACATAGTGTCCTAACTCATGCTTCCCATTCCACACTGCCTGATTTGGCTCAGCGTAAATTCGGGCTGCTCGTAATTGATTTATTAGATATCCTCCACATCGTCTGCTTGATAAGAACACTAAGCATTCATTTCCATTATCTTTTCCTCCCATCTCCTCTTAGATGGTACCTGAAAATGCTGCAGTGCTTCCGCTGCGAGCAGTGGTTTCACGAGGCGTGCACGCAATGCCTGCAGGAGTCCATGATGTTCGGAGATAGGTGCGTATCTATGTCACACGATCACACGTTCTGCTTTTCAAAAAGATGACTTGTAGCACAGCAGAAGCACTGATAAGCCTGAAATAATATAAGCCTAGCCATCAGTGAAACAATGGTTCGAGGGATAAGAATTCCTGATCTACTGAATGTCTGATAAATAACGGTGCGGAACGTGGGCTGATGATTATTTTGAGAAGGAAATGCTGTGTAAACCACAGGTAGGCGTGTGTTCTCACACACACGCACACCTCTGTATACGAATTGAATCTTATTTGTATATGGCAAAAATTCATTTTACGAAACGCATTTTCCCGTAGGAAATAATGTAAAAGCAGCCGACCAATATTACTAATTTCCTACACTTTAATCATACTTTTGCTTATAAAAACCAATCCAAACATGTAAATTAAGTCTTCTTTGTCTTTCGGCTGTTCCCATAGCAAATTATCTGCCTCCATCTAACCCTATCCTCTTTTCTCACACCAACTAACTTCATGTCCTCTCTCACTGCATCCATAAATCTCCTCTTTGGTCTTCCTCTAGACCTCCTGCCTGGCAGTTCCAACCTCAGCATCCTCCTACCGATATATTCACAATCTCTCCTCTGAACATGTCCAAACCACCTCAATCTGGCCTCTGACTTATTTTCCAAAACATCTAACATGAGTTGTCCCTCTGATGAACTCATTCTTGATCCTATCCATCCTTGTCACTACCAAAGAGAACCTCAACTTCTTCATCTCTACTACCTCCAACTCTGCCTCCTGTCTCACCTTCACTGCCACTGTCTCTGCTGTAGAGCATCGCTGATCTCAGCACTGTTTTGTACATCTTTCCTTTCATTCTCGCTGATACTCTTTCATCACACAACATACAGTACCTGACACGTTTCTCCACCCCTTCCAAACTGTACAGGCCTATTTATATGCTTTCCATGATCTCCATTGCTTTGGACCAGTGACCCGAAGTGCTGCACCTTCTTTACCTCTGCTCCCTGTGGCCTCACCATTCCATTTGGGTCCTTCTCATTCACACATATGTATTCTGTCTTGCTGCGGCTAACTTCCATTCCTCTGCTTTCCAGCGCGTACCACCACCCCTCTAGATTTTCCTCCACCTGTTCCCTGCTCTCGATACAAAGCACAATGTCAACTGCCAACATCATAGTCCGTGGAGACTCCTGTCTAACCTCATCTGTCATCCTGTCCCATTACCAGAGCAAACAAAATGGGGCTCAGAGCCGATCCTTGATGCATACCCACCTCCCACCTTGAACTCTTCTGTCACATCTACAACACATCTCATCACTGTCTTACAGCTCTCATTCATGTCCTGCACCACTAACATACTTCTCTGCCACTCCACACTTCCTTATACAATTCCACAGCTCCTCTTTCTGCACCCTGTCATATACTTTCTTTAAATCTACAAAGACACAATGAACCTCCCTAATATCTTCTCTGTACTTCTCCATTAGCGACCTCAAATACTGCATCTGTTGTACTCTTTCTAGACATGTAAATGAAGTAAAATATGAAATAGACATTTAAACCTCACATAACCTTAATTTATGAATTCTCTCGGCATTGGCTTTTTTAAAAACAAAACTGAAAGCGGCTCCCTGTTCTTCTTGCTACCATACCATAACATTCTTGGGACCCACGGTGCTATAACCTCATTAAATCTTGCACAAAATGCAAGATAAACACAAAAAAAAAACTTAAACTTGCTTGGGGTGGCTTTCCACTGAAACAAATAAGTTTTGAACTGCTCCGGACGTAGGGCTGGGCGATATGGCTGAAAACTGTATCACGATATCAGTGTTTCATATCGTCGATATCGATAATTATTGATATTTTTTGTGACCCATTTAAATTAAGGACCAGGAGAAAAATATATTACATTGAAACATTTTTATTTTAAACTTGACCTTCCTCTGAACATTTAAGGTGCAAAATGAAAGAATATGTAAGAAACGCTTAATAAAGTGTAATAAAATAATGCAAAGTGCATATTCTACTTATTAAGAGGAATCCAGCAGACCAGCACGAGACAACGATATGGCGCATCCATACTGTTACATGGTTGGCCTCCAGACGAATTCAGACAAGCTTCTTGGTGGTTGATGAACATTATTTATTATACAGTACTTCAATGGTGCAGAATTAACCTGTGTAATAAAATAAAACTTAAAAACTTAACAAAATAATAGCTCTCTTAGTCTCTTCAAATAAATAATTAAATATTGTTCTAAATATTAACTATTCTGTTCCAGCTTCAACAATATATCTCTTAAATGTCATAAAATAAATAACAGAAGAGTCTCACAAAGACAAGACTAAACTTTTTTTGCAATGTCAGAATCAGGAAATGCCTTTTTAAGCAAAGTACTGTTGCAATCCATGGACCTTTTAACTGTTGTGATGTTTCACTGTAGGAAAAGCCATTGCACCTTCTGCTGCATTTACATCATCTTCTGTTCTTCCTGGTCTGACAAAAAAACTGTCAACTTTGCAGATGAACTCTCACATCGCACAGCTTTTTTATGTTTCTCCATGAACATAGGTGGTCCATGTGGGCTTTCAGATCCCCAGCACCTTTATTGGATACCGAGACATATGTTCCGGCTTTGCACACGGTGCACTCCGCCTCCTACTTGTCCCGACCGGGACGGTATGTGGGATATTTTCTTTGCAGTTCATCGGTGAAGCTGTACTTGCGCTTCGGCATTTTCCCTGCTTATACTGCTCCGCTCTCTGCTGTCTGCACTGCTCCCTGTCTGTGTGTTTGCGCGTGCGGCGCAGACCTGCCCACAAGGCAGCCTCCCGGTAATTACGTCGCGCAAAAAAGTTTTATCCTAGTATTGTGTGCAAAACGGCAGTCAATTTACATACACGCGTAATGGTCCTATGAAAAACCGGACATTTTCGTGAATTTATGAAACCCGACAGGACGTAAAAAGTGGACATGTCCGGGCAAAAGAGGACGCTTGGTCACCCTAGGTAAACCCAAACGCGGAAATGGCGTGAACAGGCAGTTCTACTTCAGGGTCCTAGTGCCGGTCGCGGAGCGAGTGCGCATGACGGCAACCAAACTAGCTTCGCGACCTCTGTTTTCTTCCGACAAAGAATAAAAATTATCATAAATTATCATATAAATTATATTATAACATTTTATCGAACACATTTTTTATTGATATCGATCACGTGTCTCACGATACATATCGTTATCGTTTTATCGCCCAGCTCTACCCGGACGTATGCGCAACTAACCCGTAATTTGGTTCGGCTAGATTCCGTCACTCACATGCCGAAAATGCCTTATATGCCGAGGCACCACTGTAGTTTATAGTGGAATCCTGACTGACATATCAGTTCAAATGAGATACACTACCGCTCAAAAGTTTGGAATCACTTGTAGATTTCTTTGTTTTTGTTTAGTGATTTATTTTCTACATTCTACAAAAATACTGGGGATGGAAAAAAAAATCTGAAATAAAACATATGGAATTAGGTAATTATGTACCAAGAACAACAACCACCATCAGTTGTTATTTTAAGACATGGAAGTCAGCCTTTCTGGAAGAGTTCTTTCAAGAAGAATTTTCCCCAATTTCTATCATTTTTCCCAATCCCTATAATTAGACAGAACTAAAATCCCAGCTGTGGTCTGATAGTTATTGTATTTCTCCACCCCCACGTGTACACTGACCCTAATCCACTTGGGTTGTAAAATGGACATTTTAAAATGTACCCTGTGTATAGAAGGGGGAAAGAAAAGGCTAGATGGGTTCTTTCAAGAAAAAGAGCTGAGGTAATGAAATGTTTCATGGACAGCATCCTGCCATAAGTGATTTATAACAGTATGTTCAGTGCACACAAAGGAAATGGCACTAGGCATTAGGGGAGAGTTGGAGATCATTGCATTAAAATTGTTGTGTTTTGCATAGCCCACTATTCATCTCCTTTTCGAGGCTGGACATTTCTAAAGTACTCTGTCCATTTCGCTGTTTTTTTTTTTTTTTTTTTTTCTACAGGTTTTACTTGTTCATTTGTGCGGTGTGCAATAAGGGTGTGGAGTACATCAAGCGCCTGGCTCTTCGCTGGTAAGTGTCTTTTTTGTTTAGTTTTTTTCCCTCTCTTTACAATTGATTGCTCAAAGATTCACACATACTGTAGAACGGTTAGATGTTCTAGACCTACAGTGATGGTAGACGATACTGGGAAAAATTAATCAAGCATATTCTCAACCTTGACAACATAGTGTGTTCGTCAGCTGTTGCGAGCCTGTTCCAACAGTACGGATATATTTCATCATAAGACGAAAGCGATCACTCAGAAGAGCTTAGTATTGATTGGCCGTGATCCTTCCCTGTCAAGTGACAAGTAGAGCATTACAGTACATTACGGGCTCCCTGATGCATGTCACATATTGTAGATTTCCTCTTGAATTATTCAGTTAATGTCCTTTCAGGAACGATTAAGCGAAATGATCGGCCGTGTTGGTCCGAGCAGGAGATGTATTTACTGTAGAAGTCCTTATCAAATAATTTGCTTGGCTCGAACGCTGTTATTCTGGCCTTTAAATTCCCTAATGTCCGTAATATCCATTTCATTCTGACAAGAAAATCTAAAGTTTAAATGGCTGTAATCTCTTGGTCAAAAAGGTTATGGATTGCAGCCAGCATGTAAATGATTATGCAGATTTATTGTGAGCTGTCCAAAAAAATTTGAGACTTTTGCATGATTTAAGGAAAAATCCACTGTATTTATAAACATTGTGATCTTCGGTTGTGGTTGAGGTTTGATTTATTATAAAATAAAATAAAAAATTATCAGAAAACTGGTTTGATTTGAGGTGGCTTAGTGGTTAGCACTGTCGCCTCGCACCTTCAGGATCGAGGGTTCGATTCCCATCTCGGGGTCTGTGCGTGTGGAGTATGCATGTATGCATGAGTCCCCTGTGCTTGGTGGGTTTCTTCCATGTACTCTGTCTTTCTCCCAAGACATGCAGATTAGGCTAGTTGAGGTTCTCAAATTGCCTGTAGTGTGTGAATGTGTTTGTATGTGCCATGTGATGGATTGGCACCCAAAGACTCCTGGGATACGCTCCATACCCCTGTGACACTACACAGGATAAGCAGTATAGATGATGGATTAATGAATGATTTTCAATTTATGTTTGTTGTCTGCTTAGTCTTGAGCAGCTATATTTCTTTAAACGTCTAGCATGAAAACGTGCTAGAATATTTAAGCATTGAAATCATGTCTCATACTCAAGCGTCAAGAAAGTTAAGATTTTGCTCTACACTCCCATCCAGTAGGTGGTGGTATTGCACCAATCTCAAAAACAAAAAAAAAAAAAAAAGATGTAGCAATATTTCGACAAAATACGAGTATTTGTGAAAGATGCCGACGGTTTGTATTTACTCCAACATATTTTTTAGGAATGTATCGATTTTATACCATTTAAAATTTTATTAATCTTAAACATATAACTCGATTCATATTGAAAACTAACCCAACAATTAATTTAATTGAAAAAAATAATTATAGAATTGAATGAATCAACAAAGGATGGATTGAATTACATCATTGATTAAATTCCCTAGCTTTCAACCTCTTTCATTTCACTGACAAATGAGTCTATTCATAGTGATCCTGTGTGATTAGCCCACACTTAATATCCAATTAAAGACAGCAATTAAGCATCATTTTACATCCAGCTCTCTCACCACCTCATCTGTCTCATCTGGTTTTAGCTTCCATCACTAAGTTGCAGCGTGCGTGTTAATACCACCGTGCCCACCATCATGCTTGCGAAATTGTAGACATGACATGGTATGGCACTATAGTACTTTGTCATACAGTATAATTGCTTTCATTCTGGAACTTTGCTTCCAACATCTTGACATCTTCTGTGTTTCGATTTCCCATTGAAATGCCAGTTTGCATCACTGAGAAATAGTGAGCGAGAAAGAAAGAAAGTGTGCTTGTACTGTAGTTTTTCAGGTTTTCGACACTAACTATAAAACCTTATAATAGCTGTGTTTGACATTTGAAATTTTTTCCTCCGGTTTAAACGTTTTGTAACCGTGAGCAATAACAGGGTCCCCTTGTGATGTCAGTACAACAGACGGCTTACAGGAATATCACAGATACAACACCAACCAGCAAATTAGTACCAGAATCTTTAAACACCTTGCACAAAAGTCTGTATATGCATATTTCTCTTGCTAAGTGGTAATCTAAAGAGAATCTAAAGATTTAAAAGACACTAACTGGGATTTGACTCGAACACTGGTGTGGTGATATTTTTTACAGCGCAAGAACATGGCAGTCTCTCTAAAATGCAAACTGAAACGTATTATAAGCATATTTATGTGGTTAAGTGGTTCAGGGTGGAGTTACATTAAAGTCCCAGATATATAAGTTTTAAATTTCCCTATCGTTTTCCCTCTGCAGGGTGGATGTGGTGCACCTGGCCCTGTACAACCTCGGAGTCCAGAGTAAGAAAAAGTACTTTGAACTGGAGGAAATCCTCAGCTTCATCAGCAACAACTGGGATCATTTCCAGCTGGGCAAGGTCACACAGCCAGAGAGCGCATTCGTAAACACACTCCTGACCGACTGCATTGGCGTTCCGTCATGGGTCTTTTAGCTGTCGTACTGTATTTGACGTGTGTAATGGCAAACTGCTTTGTTGCAGTATACAACTTGACACGTGCCACACACGTTTTCTAGTATTTAGAAACGACGACTCAAAGTGTAAAGGTGTAAAATGTTGTACCACATGGTACGTTTCTTACTTGTACTTTTTTTCCTGCTTCACCAGCTTGCGAACACTCCTCCTTCAGAGAGAGGCCAGCTCATCCTCGATGCTCTTAACAACTACAAAAGCAAGTAAGACATGTTCTGTCTCTGTCTACGGTGGTTTTCTGGACAGGTGGTGATTATATCAGCATGAGTGAGCGTGATGAGAGATCATTTGAAGGTGTAGTGAAATCAAATCGTAGAAAAAAACTATATGTGTAACAGTTTCCACATCCACAATGCAAGGGGAGCTCGAGGGATTGGGACTAAATAGCTATGTAGCTTTAAGAAAACCACTTATCAGTCAGGCTAATTGGGGGGGAAAAGGCTTCAAATTGCTAGGGAGCATAAAGAATGAATTTGTAGAGCTTTGGAAATAAAGTCACATGGTTTGAGTCCAGATTTACCCTGTATATCCAGAGAGATGGTGAGCGTGGAAGAGAGGCGAAAGCACCCATCATGATCTGGGGTTGTTGCTGTTGGTCAGGTCTAGCATCAGCATTAAAATAAAGTGAGCTGATGATCTGAATATACTGAATAACCAGGTTTTTCCCAGAATTTATAGTTCTTTATATTTGAATATATATGTAAATATTAATAGGAATATAACAAAACAAACATAAAAGTAGTGGTATTACAGTACTTGTTGGCATATGCCATGCAAGGAAAACTTGAGGGGTAAAAAAAAAAAAATCACAGCATGATCAGGAATTTGAATGCTTTCAAATTATTAGGCATCGTCAAGAAATCTGATGACCGGTGCTGACTGGACAATTTCAGCACACATTTCCTGTACAAACACAGTAATCCGTTATCCAGCTTAGCATGTGTCTTATGCTGTGCATGTTTTTAATTCTACACCACATACCACTGTATGTATTCATGTGCAGATTGATTTCAATACAGCGGTTCCTCGGCATACGAATTTAATTTGTTCCGGAGGCAAGTCCTTAAAGTGAAAATTTGTATCGCGAAACACATTTTCCCAAAGGACATAATGTAAACGCAGATAATCCGTTCCAGCCACCCAAAAATATTACCAATGATCATATTTTTGCATTTAGAATAGACATGTAAATTAAGTTAAAATTTTTAATAAATAGATGTTAAACCTCACTTAACCTTAATCTATGATTCCTCTCGGTACCGGCTGCCTTAAAATCGAAACTGAAAGCGGCTCCCTTTTCTTCTTGCCACCATACTTGCTAATATTCTTGGTACCCATGGTACTATATCCTAAATAAATCTTGCACAAAATGTAAAAAAAAAAAAATGCTTTTTTTAAATTTGTCAACGACTTCCAGCAACTTGACCTCCAATAGTTTTGTTTGCTTGTATGCCGGAAATTTTGTGCAAAATTTGCTGAGGTACCACTATAATGGAATGAAAATCCAATTGGACTGTAATGTAGAAACGTTTGTTTAGGTTTCTCTGTGGGAAGGAGATCAAGAAGAGGAAATGTATCTTTCGGCTGAGGACGAGAGTTCCCCCCAACCCCCCCTCCAAGCTTTTTCCTGAAAAGGCCCCAAAAAGCGAAGGACGCAGAGGCTGCAAGAAAGGAGTGACCCGCAACAGGTGAGTGGAAGAGGCAAGCGAGGTCACATGCGTTGTGGACATTACAAGGGTAGACCATTGTGTTTCACAATAAAGCTGCGGTCAGAAGTTTACATGGACACAAATGTCATAGAAATATTTGGTTTAGAACTGGTCTTTTTCTGGGACAGAGTGATCATACAACGTACAGTTTTCCAAATAATACTGCATACAGATCATTTAATATTTGGTTGAATGTCCCATAAATTTTAAATTTGTTGTTTTTCCTGGCACAGACCTGACTTTTAAGCATTTGGACTCCTAAAGCTATACACTATGTTAACTCTTTTCAACAATCAGCTTTGATATGTCTGTCTGTCTGTCTGTCTGTCTGTCTGTCTGTCTGTCTGTCTGTCTGTCCGTCCAATTTTCAAGTTTGTCCAATTTTCAATCGTCTAGCTGATGATTTAAGGTTATGCTGAAGAATTCCTTCTTTATTATTTCATCCACTTTGTGCAGTACATCAGGTCCACTGGCAGCAAAACAACCACAAAGCATCAGGCTACTCCATCCCCATATGCTTAACATTAACTACAGTGTTCTTGGGGTTGATCGCCTCATCTTTACTCCTCTAAGCATATCTCTGGTCAAAAGCTTTTTCCAGAAATCTTTGCGTTGTGGTTAGCTACTTCAGTTGAGTTTGAAAGTATGAATTTCAGAGCAGGGGTTTCTTTCTTATGCAGTGTGTGTTCATGAAGCCCAAGGAAGACACCAGACAGGTTGGGGATAAAGGTGTGGAGAAGTTTATTTCAAGGTTAGGTTATAAAAAATAAAAAAAAAGTATCTCAAGTTTTGAACATCTTGCAGAGCACTGTTCGATCCATTATCTGAAAAATGGAAGGAGCATGGCACAAACCTACCAGGACATGGGCCGTCCACCTAAACTGACAGGAGAGCATTAATCAAAGAAGCACACAAGAGGCCAATGGTAACTCTGGAGAATCTGCAGAGATCCACAGTTTAGATGAGGGAATATAAGCTATTAGTCGTTCACTCCACAAACCTGGCCTTTATGGAAGAGCAACAAGAAAAAAGCCATTGTTGAAAGAAAGCCATAAGAAGTCTCGTTTCCAGTTCCACACCGCAAACTGGACTTCTTATAGCTTTCTTATGGCTTTCTGTAGTCATTTATCACTAACTGAAAGTTGAAATGCTTTTTCAAAGGGACATTTTGTGACTTTCAGCACCACTGAATTAATAATGTATGTAAGTGGCTGTATGTATAAGTTTGACCCTAAGTTGATTTTAGAAAACCCAGTATGAAATTCTTGTGGTTTTCTTCTATTAAATATGCATGTTATACAATCATTTTGCCTTAGGGGGAAAAAAATAACAGTTCAAAGAAATCATTGTAAGCCCAATATTGCCATGACATTCACATTCCTGGTGAGTGTATATCGAGTGCTTCTGACTGCAGCAAAACAGTTCTACATGAAAGAGGACAAACAATCCAAGTAGGATTTAAAAAAAACTTCCAATCACTTTATATAAAGAAACAAAAGTATGTTTATTATATTAATTTATGTGAATAATAATTAGAGATTATTATTATCATATAACATGTTGCATATAGCAATAAATGTAATATTAAAATATTTCTACAAATGTTTATTTTCCTGAGATGTGTATTAATTTTTAAGACCCTGTATACATACTGTCCACTACCAGTCAAAAGTTTGGACACCCTTTCCAGTTATGTGGGCTTTTCTGACTTTTTTTTTTTTTTCCTACACTGTAAAACAATGCTAAAGGCATCCAAAATGTACATTAATCTTCTTTGAACAGTTGAACAGATATTGAGATGTATCTGCTACTTATGCTCTATAAAGCCTTCATAACGGCTCTAAGCTGTGGTGCTGTTTGTTAACTGGTGATTTCTGAGGCTGGTATGTAAATCTAAATGAACTTCTCTAAGTTTTGGTCTTGCTTTCCTGAGAAGGTCTTCATGAGGACCAGTTTCATCATGGCGCTTGTTGGGTTTTGCAAATGCATTTGACCGTACTGTTCTTACAAGAACTGTTCCAGAACAGCCGATCTTAACATACCAATTGGCTGTTGTAGTTGTTACTTAGTTACTGTATCTAATGCCGTATGTGTTGTTTCATGGTTTTAATAAAACTGTTCAAATGAGATTATTGCTTATTTTAGACGCCTTCAGTATTTTTTACGATGTAGAAAGAAATGGAAATCAGGAAATACCACGACAGTGTGTCATATATATAAATCTGACTCTTGTGTCCTTCGCAAAGCGGCCACGCCCCCTCCAACAATAAGTTTGGAGCGGCTGTTTTACTGGAGTTGAATGAAGTAAAATGTTCCCACAGATTTTTGCTCGTGAAGTTTTTTGCCATCGCGCTATTATTCACTTCACTCCAGTAAGCCTAACACCTATGTGATGTCACATGTAGTGATCACAGCACGAGATTCAAGTGCGATGACATCATGAACAAATAAATGCTTTGAATTTGTTGGCAACTAATTAGATTATCGATTTTAGTCAACATTGACTAATTGTTGCACCTCTAATATATACAGACTCAAAAAATTTTATATATCTATCTATCTATCTATCTATCTATCTATCTATCTATCGAGAGAGAGAGATATCTGAGGTAGTACTGTATATTGTGATTATACACATACAGAACACATCATGATGAATATTAACAGACTGCGTTACACTTCATTTATTCTAGCATCCTTCACTAGTAACATTTCTTAATGGAGTGCACTTGATTCAGTCCTGGAGTGGTGCCTTCAATGTCCATAAAATGTTTCTCTCATAAACATGCACTATACACACACACACACACACACATACAGACAAGCCACAAACTCTACATTTGAATTAGACAGTGTTCCAGTATGTTTGCACTACATGTAAATAAAAACCTGTTCTCATGAAGCGACATCTGTACGTACCTTACTTTGCATTTTAGCCCCAGCTACTCTCGACTAGACATACCGAAATATATAATTTGCAGAGGTCTCGGATATTAACCTCAGCCCTCGTAAACATGCATCCGTGTGCAATTCTTCAGACTGCATCACTTTATAATTGAAACGATGCTGTGTGTTTATACAAACACCTAGATGAAGCCGAGAGCTCATCATTCTCATGTCGATAGAAAAAAAAAAAAAAAACATGCGAAGATTGTTTTACTTATTAGCATGGCTTTGAAGTGTTGATTGGGATTAAAGTGCCACGCAGGGAGGCAGTTATGGCAGGTATCCCCTGCTGGTAGATGTTCTCTCCTAGCAGAAAAACTCTTCAGTGGAGAAACATTTAAATTCCCATGTTTTTCTTTGTTAGAAAGTAGGAAATCTCTTATTTGACTAAATGTCTTCATTATCATAATTTTTTTTCTTTTTTACATATTTTTTTGAGACAATATTAATAATTTTTTTTATGAGCTTTTCCATCCACTGCACAGAATTTAACACCCGACTGTAACGTTGACCTTTTTTGCGATATTACATTTCTGTAAAACAAAAACAAATTTTTCTGACTCTTGGGAACAAGGAAGCACGAGGGTTATGAGAACGTGCACATAACGTAATCCATCAGTGAGGACGCGTGCGGCTGCCTGTAGGTTATGAAAGCTTTGCTCTTTGCTCACAGAAATGGATTATTTTCTAATAACAGCACATCTCCAAGTGTTTACAGCAAAACAATTTGCCACTGATCGTTTTTTATTTCTTTATATATTAAAGGGACCACAAAGGTTTTGTTGTTGTTGTGAAAACCTCCCCATGTCAGAAGCAGTAGAGTTGAACTGGAGACTCCTTCAAAAACAAAAAAAAACAAAAAAAACATCTCCTCAGAGAAAACTGGAGCATTTGTGGACCTGCCATACATGTTCGTTTATATTAATAATGGAATACGAGTATATTAAGAAATTCTATGTAAAAAAATTTTGCTTATTATTTAGGTATGTATTATGTGATTTATCAATTTGTTTTGGTTTAAAAAATAAATAAATAAATAAAATATATATATATAGATATACACGCACACACAATTTACATTTTATCTCATTAAACATGTGAGCGGTTTAGGGTTAAGGGCCTTGAGGGCTCTGAGTGTTAAGGGCTTTGCTCAGGGGCCTCAACAGTGCCAACTTGGTTGTGTTGATCTTCTGATCCAGTGGTCCGACACCTTGACCACTGAGCGACTCCAACCCTACATACATAACTTATTATTATTGATTTATGGATGTAATGAGAGAGGACATGAAGTAAGTTGGTGTGAGAGAAGAGGATGCAGAAGATAGTGTTAGATGGAGGCAGATGATTCGCTGTGGTGACACCTGAAAGGGAACAGCCGAAAGACAAAAGATTATCATTATTATCTTTTTATTTTTTTAAATTATGTTTAAGGTCTGGCATGGCCCCGGCTGTAGAGCATGCATGAATGGTTTGTATCAGACATTCTTGCGGGTTCAACTCCCCCGTCAGCAGACGTCCAGGTCGGCTCGTACTATCCCAGGCTAAACCTTTAACTTTTTTTTTCTCTCTCTCTTTTCTGTTTTTGGGTTTTGAGATAAAATTTTGCTTTCAGCCTGCAAGAACGTAGTTGTTAGCAAATGTTGGCACCTCTGACCACTGGTGATTAAAGTCAAGTTGTTTTTCCTTTTGCGTCTCCTCGCTAGTTGCGCTCCGGCAGAGAAGCGGAGGAAGAAGAGGTCTAAGTGGCTGCTGGAGGATGCTATTCCCAACGTAAGCTCTGCTTCTAACCACCTTACGACAGTGTGTCACTGCTCAAGTTAAAGAGTTCTCAGCCCCGCTCCTTTCCTGCACCTGGATTTCTGCCTCTGTCAGACTGTGGCGTGGGACTGAACACGAAAGCGATTAGTCTGCTGCAACCCCGGCTTGCTCTTTCACCGCTCTGTACATTATTTCATTCAGGTCTATTGTGCATGACAACATTGACTTTGTAAACCTCGCTGACTCAAGTTCAATTTGATATGTTGCTCGCTTCTCTTTGCACTCGTGCTCCCCTCATCACATGCCACACAGTCTTTACATTTCATGTCTATCTCTCTCTCTCTGTCTCATATGCACACACTCATGCTGTCTCTCTCTCTCTCTCTCTCTCTCTCTCTCTCTCTCTCTCTCTCTCTCTCTCTAACTGTCTGTCTACTCCTAAAGTGATTACACTTTGCTTTTAATGACAAATCCCTCTTTGAGTTCCGGTCCCTAGGCCTGTTTTTCTTTAACAACAACCTCCTGACACTCCACGCTAAAACCATCGAAGGGCTAATGGCATCTAAATTCCCCCCTCCAAAACGCCGAGCTTCAAAGAGCGCATCAGGGTTGCAGTAATAGCACAGCTGCTCATTGTAGTAAGAGTAATGCTACCTGAGCGTCAGCAATTCAGAGCAGGATAATGGACACCGTGCTGGTAGTGGTGGTGTTTAACGATCCTCTCCCCGCAGAACGAGATGACGTCCACCTGGAGCTCCAATCACCACATGGCTAACATCTTCGACTTCACGCTCGACGAGCTGCAGAGCTTAAAAAGGTGAGACCGAGGAATTGGCCCAGCATGATTTAGACAGCTTAAAGTTACCATCGTGATCGGAATGTTAAGACTCTCATCTTTTTTTTATTATTTTCTTTTTATGGATTACATCAGATTTTTTAGAGTGTTGATTTATTGTTTCGCAGCTCTAATGCATTATTGTAACGGTTTACATGGGGACGTGTATGGCGAACGCTCCACATAATAATGATTTTAAAAAAATATCTATATTTTTGTTAAGGAGATGTTTATCATTTTTGTAAGTCGTCTCCAGTGTCAACAGTTTGTACAGCAGATAATACAAACTATTCGTAACTTTTATTACAGGAACGAACTTGTTTCATGATTGTTCCATGACATTAAACGTAACTCACTGGATAATAATGATTCTTTGTTCTTTAATAAATAGGAATTTGATACCTCAGAGTGGTATAAGAGGAATAAAACACTTTAGAACTAATGTATACAGTATGGTGTAGTATTAATAGTTTATATATGTGTTCATATCAACCTGCTGTTTTAGGAGTTCTCTATTTTCTACTACAGCTCAATGCAAAGGTTTACACCCGCACGGATTGTAAATGGAACTGAAACTCTAAAGTCACGTTCAATTCAGACAGTTTGGGGACAAAGTTAGGTAGAGATGGAGCTGCCAGACAGCAGGAGCAGAGGAAAGCACAAGAGGAGTTTTATGGATGAGATGAGGGAGGACATGCAGGAGGTTGGAGTGACGGAGGAAGGCATGGTGGACAGAGTTAGATGGAGACAGTTTGCTGTGGCGACCCCTAACGCGAGCAGCCGAAAGAAGGTGATCGACTTCGCTTTAGTTGCTTTAGCAGATAAACGGTGCACGGTGTTGAGCCCCATACACAAGCGCAAAGTCTTGAGCAGGAAGTTGCCCGAATCCCGAAGTCTGCCTGTTTTCATTCAAGTCACATGACCGTGTCTACGATCTTGAACCACATGCTAAGGTGAATCAGATCCGATCTGAATAAAAACATTCGATTCGTGCGTTCAGACAGCCTAGAAAGATTGGAATCGAGTACAATAAGACTGAAATAAGACAGCATTCCTAAACATGAGGCGCGGTGTGTACAGTACTATAACTGAAAGGATCGAAACGATGTTTATAAACTGTTTGCAGAGAGTTCATGAGAATCCAAGTTATTGAATTATATTCGACAATATATAAAAATGTATCCATTACATTTATATAAACTCCAAATTTCCTCTTAGAGTCGTATTTTGCCGCCTTTATTGTAAAAGTATGCCAACTTTGCACTTGGCCGTACGTTACAGCGCTCCGCATGTCATTTGTGTGCTGTAGCATTCGGGGTTCATCTTTTTGTCCTCCCGCTGGCGACGGTCTTATCAGTGGCTAAGAAGTGGAACACCGCCTCTCATTGTCCACATGCGTTATAACAATTGAATCTATTAATATTAATCGAGCGCCGGCTCTGCTCCTTTGACTTTTCCTTCTTTCTCTCTCTCTCTCTCTCTCTCTCTCTCTCTCTCTCTCTCTCTCTCTCTCCGTGGGCGTGTATGTCTGAGCATGTTGTGCGCTTAACCTTTCTCTTTTCTTCCAATTGAATTAAACAGCCAGTTATTGACTTCTGAACAATCACTTTAATTTGCATGCGGTCCCCTTTAGAGTAGTCTAAAAGGTTTTTTCCGGGGGTTTTATCTCCTCCCCCCCCCCCCCCCCCCAACCAAAATCATTTTTAGCAAGAAGGAGAATGAAGCGATTTAATTACACTTCTCAATAAAGGTTATCATCTCCCTAGCAGGCTTGAATAATAAGAGTGTGGTAAACTGTGCAGGGACAGTCGGAGCACAGACGCATTTTTAAGCACAAGTAAGGGAGTTTGAGAGCATGTCGACGAAGAAGTATAAAAAATAAAAAAAAAGGCCAGAGATAGAGTTTTTTCGTTGAGAAAAGGCCATGTTTGGTTCGGCTCCCTGACCCATGCAGGGTTCATTTGAATCTCGATTTCTATTACAGGCCGAGAGCTCAGCTCGAAGCGGCCAGGCGGTGTGATGAGACTGAGTGAATGCAGCGGAATGTACAGTACCGAGAGATCTCGTTTGCTTTGGGCCTTCGAGTGGTCTCTGAGACAGGAAGGAGAAGGAAAGAACTAATTAATATTTGCGCGAAACTTTATTTTTTTATTTCATCTCTCTTTTTGTATAGTACGAGTTCAGGACGAACGTTCAGCCTGGATCAAGATTCAACAGATGCAGCGAGCACTTCAGGCTCAGCCACTACCAGTGTGTCCTACGATTTCAGGTATGGCAAGTGTCGCTCACAAACAAAAAAAAAAACGTACAATCCTCTTAAATCATTAAAGAGCTCTTAATATTGAGCCGGTCCCCAAAACAATATGCTCAAAAACACATAGTGCTCTGTGATCAGACACATTTCTAGTTTGGTCACCTCTACAAGTTTGGTCCGTGTAGTGGTTAATGCTGGTTACCATAGAAAGGTGTCCGAACACACAGGTCATAACTATTTTGGTGGCAAAAGTGGGGACCTACTCCGTATTAGGCGGGTGGTCTTAATGTTGTTCCTTATTGCTGTATATACGCTTAATTATGCATTCATTTAAGTCTTTACCATAATAATAAATGTAGTAATTATATGAATGAATCTTTTTTTAATAATTAATTATTTGCGATTAGTTTGAAAATGTACCAAGTACCAACAAATATTTATTTTTGGTATTCGAATACAAGGCACAGTGCACTTGTCAAAATGTTTATTATTATTACTTTTTATAATTAGTTCTAAATAGATGATGGTACAAAACAGAAATGCAAATTGGCACTTGGTGTTTACAGGCGCGCTTGCATGAGATTTACATAAATATCAGGACAAGTGCAGAAGTACACCAGGGATAGGAGGAGGTACCATGGCTAAGCAGGAACACGAACGCACTCATCAAAAATGTTAGTGTGCAAATCATTTTCTATTTGTGGAATTAATTTCTATTTTTTTAACTACTCAATACCTGGACTTAATCGACTCTTTAGGGGATTGACTCCGAGCACCTGGAGTGTGAATCTAATGTAGGATGGTGACGCAAATCATTTATTGTGTCTTTAAAAATATATATTAAAAAAAACAAAAAAGTGGTTAAACAGTGTTTCACATAGACTTCATACTGCCCAGTTGACATTTGCAAACTATATTATTTTTTATATCTTATTTGGTTCATAATTTCAGCTCTAATACACAGTATCTTATCTCGTAATGATTAGTCGTTCGGTTTCCTTCTTCCAAAACTGAAAAGATTTCGTAGACTTGACTTTTTCACCATTTTCCCTGAACCCTAAATCTTTGTGCATCAAGAGTTGAGAATGTTTGTTTGAAGGTGAAACATCTCAAAGCAGTGGTCTGGAGTTTACTGTACTTCAAGAGCTCTAATGTGCACAACCAGTTTTCTGCTGCATTTTGGGTTCAACAAGGGGCCAGGGGTAGCTCAGTGGTTAAGGCATTGGACTACGGTTCGGAAGATCCCAGGTTCAAAGCCCACAACCACCAAGTTGCCACTGTTGGGCGCTTGAGCAAGGCCCTTAACCCTCAACTGCTCAGATGTGTAATGAGATAAAAATGTAAGTCGCTCTGGATAAGAGCATCTGCCAAATGCCTAAATGTAAACATGACCGACTATTTCCTTCTTCTGATCTGACCAGAGTATGGGACGGGATTTCATTCTTCAGCCATCGACATCATCCCGGTTATGCTACCAGTTGGTTCTCAGCAACCATTCCTGCGAAAATACTAACTGCAATGTCAAATGTATCACCTGGCATCATACACAAACATTAGCACCGTCGTCTTGCACATTCAGGTTCCCAGTTCGATTCCCACCTTGGGCCAGTGTGCATGGAGTTTGCATGTTTTTCACATGGCAGGTGGCCATCCCAAATTGCATGTAGTGTGTAAAAGATAATCAGGCATCAAACTGGCAATGCAGCCCCTTAAACAGCCACAGAAACAGTGGATATATCTCCAGAGTCATAAAAATCAAAATGCAAACAGATAATTTAGCACGGCTGATTGTTTACCAACGTGTGTTTGGGATGTCCGAGAAACTGGAAAGAGCCGAATGAACACCGGGAGAACTTGCGAATAACCACATGAGCAGCAACCAGAGCTCAGTGATTGATGCTGATTTTATTACATTTTTTGGTGTTGTACGTATAATCCAGAAATGTGTGCACCAATTAAGCTACTTCTGAAGTTTATGCAACATGGAAGTGACCAATCTTGCTTCCCTAAAAATTTCAGGTTGCTAACTTCAGCTGTTTGAGAGATGATTTTATAGGTGCCTCCAAAATGGCTTTTTTCATCATTATACTGTCATGGCTTCAAACAATAATAATTTAAAATGCAAATTGTTCATATTTCTTTGAGTATTGATACTAAATAATTTGGAAAAATTGCTGTTTAAATTAAAGCATTCCGTTTTTTGGTAAAAGCTTAAAAACTAAATATCAGCAGTGTCCGTAACCATGTCACATTCATGTTGCGATATCTTAACATTTTAGAATTTTAGAATAATATACTTTTTCATGTTCATGTCTTTTCATATGGAATCTAAATTGGCCAAGTTTCATCTTTGCTGAAAGATTTGAATTCAAAAAAGTTACGGACACTACATGAAAGGGCAAATGTTTCTTTTTATCTGATAGGAATATAAATGTGTAGGTATATTTACCAAAAACAAAGCATGGATCGGGAGATGAGGAAAAGCATTAAGTATTATGAAACATGGGCTTATATGAAATACCATGTTTTGGCTGTTTATTAGTTAATACTATATAAAATAAGAAATGATGTAGCTGCTGTCTCTCACGGTGCTCAACTCAGCAATTGTACGTACAGTTGTTTAATCAGTCTACAGTTTTATGGGAAATCTGTAATGATGACAACTAAATGAGTCAAGTGGTACATCCAGGTGAGGAAATTAAAAATTACAGGCCCATGGAGGACCGGGTGGTGATTTTCTCAGATCAACGTGTCCACTGCAGCATTTGCAGATCGTCCCACAAATGTGGTTTCTTGAGGTGATAATTGTGACACAGGAAATCACCCTGATGCCCCCCAACAGAAAACAATAGACTGTGCAAAAGCAGAACAGCCAAACTCTCTCGTTCACTTTGTGTGAAAGGAGTGAAAGTGCTCATAAATCGAGGTGTTAATATATACATGTCGGAATGACAGTTTTCATAATTTGCATAAGTGTGTGTGAGTAGTGACGGCTAGGAAAGCATGTCCTCCTATGGGACGATAGAACAGGTTGTAGCCCAGGACAATGAGAAATATAGGAGGATAGCAAATAATTTAGTTTTGTACAAATACAAGAGTTTTAGGTTTGAGGTGCTCTAGAAGAGGCGAACGGTGCCTATACTGTATGTTAGAGGAAAAAACATTAATAGAAACCTTAGTTTATTAAAAATGCCTTTTTAGATGTAAACATGTAGGACTGCTGTGTAGTTCAACATTTGAAAACATGAATTTTTTTTTTTTTTTTTGTCCTGCGTGAGTCAACCCTCCTGCTGCCTGACTATGTGAGAAGAAATGACCGTGGTATTGCTCAGCCTTGACTCATAGTGCTAAAGCCTTCTAAACTTGATAAAACACAAGCTTTCAGTGGAATTGAGTGTGCAAGCTGGCGAAAGCACAAAAAACAAGTGACGGCTTCGTTCTTGTATGCGAGAGATTTGCGAACCTGAGATCCTTTTTAGCAGATATGTTTTATGTTTAATCCTAACAGTTGTACATTTTATGGCATGATAAATGATAAAATCTGATCATTCCTCAATATGCAAAAGAAGAACATGCATCACCGAGGGGTTCGTAACATTTCACATTTGACTATTTAAAGAATCCTGAATGTTAAAGTGTTTTACTGTTTTAAAATCTACCATTTTATTCATCCTCGTTTCAAAGCAGCCAGATAACCAAGGCCAGGCAGAACCCTACTTTTATCACGCTCTCTGGCCATGATTTCCAGCCTCATGCCTGCAGGGTGTTTGAGGAAAAAGTAGACCAGAAAGATCCCAACTCCCTCCACCTTCACTGCCGTGGGGGCTCCCCACACGCTCAGCGCTGCTCTCGAGCCAGAGACAAGGAAGAGCTGTCCATCAGCTTACTGAGCACCGGATTACCCACCCCTGGCAGCTTGTGGAGAAATATGATGACACATTATGGATTATTTAGCGTGACGGGGCTTTATAGATCAACATGTCTCTGGACTGGAGATCAGGCGGTTTGTGAGGAGAATTCAGCTTCCAGCCAATGGAAAAATGTGCTCTAGGGATTAGTGAGCAGCGACGATAAGTGTTTTCCAGTTCAAGGCTGTAAGAGCATTTTGCTTGATCACGTGTAAGGATTAAGAAAGGACGGGGCGTACTGTTCTAGAGAAATCAAATTTAAAAAGTATCGCCTCGAATTTGATACTTTTCTGAAAAAAACAAAATTACTCGCCTTAAAATGTTATATTTTTCTCGTCCCAAGAACTTGTTCGTAAATCCATTTGTCAAGTCCAACAAACATTGTCTACTGTAGGTACTAGGACACAATTGACTATACCCATTATAAAACCCATCAACACTCATGTCCCATAATCTTGTCCTCGTTCTTTGGAATCGTTACAATGGTTGAACGATTCATGTTTAAAAAAAAAACGAGAAATGTCTGCCGTCTTTCCACCTCGCTCCATTCTCTCAATTATTTTCACTTTAGTCTCGTCTTAACAGTGCCAGCTTCATCTGCGCTGCTTTTATGCATGACATCCTGGGATGCACATGGCGATGTACAGTACACTAGACACATGATCTATCGTCCGCGATCGATCTTGAGCGAATGCATGTTCATATCTTTGAAAAGTTCATAACTCGAATGTTCGTATGTAGGGGACTTACTGGACCCTAAACAATTTCAATTTCATCGTAACTCAAAGCATGTTAAAAGCGTCATTTATTTTTTATTTATTTTTTACAGCTACAGTAGTTTGTTTCTGGGGGGAAAAACACTGAACATGTCCACATAGAAAGTTTCACCAAGTTTTTATTTTATTTTTTTTTAAATCAGTTTATGTGGAGCGTATGTTGTTACTATAGGACTGAGAGCTATTTGAATCAGAGCAGATGGGACTACTGTCAGAGCTGCTGCTATAGATTAGATTATAATTAATCAACACCATCTGACCAATCAGAACACGGGAATTTAATGGCACCATCGTAGGAAGAAAGGGAAAAAAAAGTCTTTTGTCATTTTATTCCCTGTTCTTACCATTGTTGCTTCTTATGCTGTTGTGAAGGTATAGATTTTCTCTGATGGAACTGATGTTTTTGTGTGTGTGTGTTTTTCTCCTTCAGTGCCGCAGTTTATTCTGGGCATCTCGGGATTGTCTATAACTCCCAGCTATAATGCTCAATGTCCCTTGGGTCAGTTCTCCGTGTAGTCAGTAAATGGTTTTATTACCTTAGGTGTCTGTCAGCGCTACTACATTCAATTTGTCATTAAGACAACCTGTTTTTTTTCCCCCAAGAGAAAGAATAGATTGTCATCCCGTCATCCTTTCAAGATGGTTGAACAATCCCCTGATGCCATGTTATTTATTTTTGGACGTATTCTCCTCATTAGCAGTCACTCGGCGCTCAGTATGTTTAGGGAGGATGTGTATGCCTGAAAACCCGCGGCTCTGGAATCCCGAGAATGCCCCCTGCTGTGGGTGCTCACTGTGGGATAGATCAAACACACCACTTACGAGTAACTGCTTCCCAAGCGCCTGCTTTCATCTACTCAGGCTACAGCCTCTAGTTCCTGTTTTAGCAGCTCTAATCATCATCAAATGGAGTGCCACTGTGTGATGGTTTAAAGCCTCGCTCTGCGTAACCCTCTACTCCGTTATCTCAGCCTACAACCGTACTATGCCGAACAGTAAACTCCCAGGAAGATTAAGTGGAGCGGAGAAAGAAAGAAAAAAAAAATAGAACAGCGGGACATCCGTCTGTAACGTGACCTTTAAATGGCAAAGCGCACCCTTAGAGCCAGGCGCTCACTCCAAGAACAGGAACGAAAAGCTTTTCACTGAACAAGACAAACATCTGCTGGCACATGATGGTAGTACAACTAGTTTTGGGGGGTTTGTGGGGAGCTGAAATCGGCCTTGTATGAGCGTTCAGTATTAATCCTGAGCATGTTGATAGACTGTTGTAAAGTTTTCCACCTTCCACTTTTCGAATTTGTTCCCCCCCTTAACCAGCTCTCCCCTATTATACAACCGACCGACTAGGGAGGGTGAAGTCTGACATTTGCTGACATTGACACGTAAGGCTAGCCAAGCGGATACTTTTCAAAGCCGCTATTCATGCTGCATTGCATCACTGGACAGTGTAACACACTCTGAGAAAAGTGCTGTCTGTCGTCATTCATGTAGGAGAGCTTACAGGTGCATGCATATTTGGCTAGTGTCTCTGTGAATGATGGGAGAGTGACTGTGCCATCTCTCCCTCCCGCCCAGACAGCGCAGACAGTTTTGCCCCTTTGGAATTGTGTATATATAGGGTTGAACTACTTCTGTTTTGACACTCGGGAGCTGCGTTTTTGATCTAGTGCTGAACCGTTATTAGCATAAAAATCGAAATCTCAGTATGGACTTGTGCAATTCTTAAATAACAAAAGGCTGTGATTTATTATAGGTAATATACAGTACAGTACGCGTAGTCTGGAATTTATGTAGAGTTTGTCAATAATTTAAGTATTTTTACTCACTCACTCATTGTCTATACCGCTTAATCCTGTATACAGGGACGCAGGGGGCCTGGAGCCTGTCCCAGGAGGCTTAGGGTACAAGGCAGGGTACATCCTGGACAGGGTGCCAATCCATCGCAGGGCACACGCATGAATATACTCGCTCATTCACACACTATGGGCAATTTGGGAATACCAATTAGCCTAATTTGCCCGTCTTTGGACTGTGAAAGGAAACCGGAGAACCCGGCGGAAACCCACCAACGCAAAGGCGGGAATCAAACCTGGAAACTGGAGGTGCAAAGCAACAGTACTAACCACTAAGCAACTGTGCCGCCCATGATTTAAAAAAACATTTTTATACTGTATATACTTTTCAGTTGATAAGTAAAATTGGAAAACATTATCTTAATGAAAGAATTTCTGCCATTATTTAATGTTGGCCTAAATACTATAAATTTTTTTATATAAAATGGTGGATTTAATAGTTACATTTTGCAGTTTAAATTGCAATCACAAAATGTGTCAAAATGATCGTAATGTGATGTATCTAACTTTTTTTTTTTTTTATCGAATGGTGCAGGAGTATTTGGATCATAATGAATATTATGCACCTCCTTCAATATAGTTATAAAGTTGGCACAAGACATTAAAAGGGAAGCAAAGACACCACCTAGAATATTTTATTGAGAATACAGTTAATTAGGAGTGTGGATGGAGGGGTTTTACATTGATGATGATGATGATGATGATGATGAATAAAGAAATAAATCATTTTGTCAAAGCTGATTTTCTCTGTTCTGGAACTTTAATCAGATTATAAAAACAGGTAGTCTGGTAATCGACATATGCTACAAAAAAATAACAGACACTAGATAAAAAAAAAAACATTTTATGTACTAAATGCTTTGTGTGTATTTATCTTTTGACTAATCGGGTCACACCTCCACATCTACAGAAAGAACGTGGGCAGCCGGAAGAGGAAGCTTCCTTCATCCAACTACAGCGCCCTGGCCAGTAAGCGGGAGGCGATGGAGAACGAGCTGAGCCCAGTGGGTACGCCAGTGGCCGAGTCCGGGGACGTAATGGGCGGTGCCATCGACAGCCACACATTTGAAAGCCTGAGCGAAGACGACACGTCCCTCTCACACCTCAAGTCTTCTATTACGAGTTACTTCGGCGCAGCAGGGCGGCTCACGTGCGGCGAAAAGTACCAGGTCCTGGCACGCAGGGTGACGCCCGAGGGCAAGGTGCAGTACCTGGTGGAATGGGAGGGCACCACGCCTTACTAAATATCACTTACCTGAGGGCATGAGAACGGAGATGAGGTTCAAGACGAGGTTCTTCACGCCCAGGCCTGGGGAGTCACACTGGTGCAGATCAGGATAAAAAAAATAAATAAAATGAACAGATTAATTAGGCATAGAAGTAATGCCTAACTGGTGAAATTGTCCACCATTGTCCTGTCTTTAAGACTCTTTTTAAAGCACTGTGAACTTCCAGGGTTGGGATTGAAGAACGTTTGAGCAAACAGTTATAGAATGTCACATTGCTTATAGTAGTTTTTTTTTCTTTCGTTATTTCTTCTTTTTTGCGTTACACAAATATCTCAACAGTTGAGTTCCAAAAATCTAGTATTCTAGTGCAATTATAGTTTTCTAAAGGATCTTAGAAAAAAAATGTATATGGGAACGCGTATAGATCAAGCACTTACCCCATGTTGGGTAATGAAGTGTGTTTTCTTTTTTTTTTTTTTCTTTTTTTTCCTTTTTTGGTCAGTGTCCTGTTGACAGGGCACTATAAACAGCACAAAAATCTCTTGTCTGATTTAAGCCCGTTAACCTTGTAGTTCTTAATGTCTTTAAGACTTTTTTTTTGTTGTTTTTTCGGTTTGTTTTCTAGTTTCAGTTGTCGCACTTATAGGCTGTTTAAATTTCCATTTAAGGTCAGTGAAATCTAATGACGTACTATTATACATCCATGACATAAAACATTTATTAAATGTTGACCCTCGAGGGTGTTAAAACCATCATCAGTACAAAAAGTGGACAGGTTTTAGGGCAGTGTGTCTTCTCAAGGGTGTCAGGATCGAGATCTTCAATCCCTTCAAAAACACAACTGAAATTTTTATTAACTAAGTTAATGCATAATGCTAAATAAGGCATGGTGCATGCTCTTTCTGTAAATGAAACTAATTTAAGGATGTGGTCTCTTCTACACCCACTGACTACACCCTGCTCATTCTGATGGCTTCACAGGGAAAACATCTCTGTTTAGGGCTCTAAAGTGCCACAAGTTGAGGTTTTTGAGAATAACAGTTTTGAAGTTCACTTCAGTTTGGCAAGAACAGACAAACGGTTCCTGTGAATGGACGTGCCATGCCCACCTCTTCTCTTCATACAGGAGCATGGCCTCGGTTTCTGTGTACTATGGGTTTGCATCAAGTGGTCTCACACATTTTTAGATCATCTCTCAGGGGATTTTACCTGCTGTGCAAATATGAGTCCACTCTTAGTTTCAGTCTAAGAGTTCGCTTTTCAGTAATGATGGGAAAATGCGCAGCATTCTGAACCCAGTTTCAGTGAAGCTAAATTACTTATGCCTGTCAATATTAAGGTTTAGTATCACAAATTCTGAATCCTTTGACATTTAGCGAGATTCAGACATACAGTACAGTCCAGTGCAAACACCTTGAGCCACCCGGAATTTATTTATATTAAACGAAATAAAAATGTCATGTGTATATTAAATGTAAGAAACGTGAAGAAATGTTTCACTGCAACAGGCTGCAAAGTGCCTAATGTGGTTGTTTATGTAGCAACCTCTGCAGCAACCTCATTTCCCCTCTCATCCGTTCCAAACACTTGGCATTCAGCTTCACCAGTATACTAATCACCGGCCTGATCATCTGTCATCATCTGCACCTGTTTTTCACTGATTCATACTGTACCCCAAGTTAGAAGATTTTTTTATGCTTGAAGGATTCAAGGTCACTGTGTCCCATAGCAAACAAAGCAACATTTCTCTAAAACAGCTCGGGTACAGGGACTGAGAGACGAAAAACATTTTAGGTTTCAGGATGCCTGGAGAACTATTCATGAAGACTAAAAAAAAAAATTTAATAAAAAAAGTCTACAAAATATGAAGAATTAAGGGGTGGATCGAGACTTTTGCACAGTGCTGTATTTATATAAGCTGAGACCTTTGATCTAATCAAGAGGATGTTTATTTATCACCACAAATTTATGTAAAAATAATTGACACACTCTGCAAAAATTCCAGATTATGAGTTTATTACCTGTAATAAATCTCGGCCTTTTTTCAATTGAATAACTGCACAGGTCCAAATCTTTCTTTTCTTTCTTTCAAACACATTTTCCCATCATTATTGTTCTTTATTAAACAATAACAATCACACTTTGATCTCGAATGTAATCTAAGCGTCTCTGAATCTTTTAATAAGTAATCACCTTCAGCTACAAGGATTTACTAGAAATCAGAATCAGAGAAGACAATAATTTGCTAGTGCTCTAACCTTGAGATGCTCCACCTGCCCGTTAAATCCCTTTATGTCTAGTCCGTGTGCCGTAGAAAACCTTGGCACATTTTATGCTTATATACTGATATACACAGTTTGAACCTGTACCCCCCCCCCCGGATGCCCCATCACTTCCAAAGACTTTCTTCCTTCTGGATGGTTTCATTATAAATGTGTGTACCCATGAATAATCTTCCCAAGTTTCACTTGCTGGAAATGTTAAGCTAGTTAAAAGAAGGAAAAAAGAATCAAGTGTATCATATTAGTATGGTAAGTTTATTTGACATTATTAGTCTTTTTTTTTTTTTTACAGTGTTAAAGAAATATACTTTATTATTTACCTGTATATAATTGGACAAATGTTTAGCCCCCTTTACTGTATTGCACTATAAACACGTTTTTCTCAGCTATGCAACTATTATTGCTTAACTGATTTGTCATATATTTTATAATTGAAAAAGAATCAGAAGTGAAAAAAAAAACTTTTATACAAAGCACTTATTTTGTGCATCTTAAATGATGATTAAAAAAAAAAAAAAAAAAAAGTTTTATGGAAATATTTCCCCAAGTACGAACGTTTATGCAAATTTACACAAATTCAGTGACGTAGTTCAAGCATAATAATTAAAGTCATAATCCAAAACTTACGGGGTCGTCGCTCATCACATTGAACTAATGCTTGGTAGTTCAGCTGCTGATTTTGAAGGGTTTCTTTCCTTTTTTATTTTTATTTTTTATTTTTTTTACTTTATCTTGTGTTAAAGTTCCAGTAAAGAACTGTCATGGCTGTTTAGCTGCCAAACACCTCCATGGTAAAACTGCATTTAAAGCTGTATTTCATGCTGCCTGTTTTTTTTGTTCGGGATGGTCGGCGTAGTCATCGAATCCATCCGCTATCCTTTCAGAGTGAACTGTGAATAGCTTCCCGAATCTGATCTACTTCCACAGCATCCTGATGTGGCTGTACGTAAAGCTAGTGAGAGAACAGTTCAGTGTTTCTTATAAATAAACAGTGTTGTGATGTAACATGCTTCAAGCTGTATGTAAAGGAACCTTTCTGCTTATATTCAGCATATGTTAGATATTTAACATAGGTTTTGCCATGTGTAATTACCGGTGTGTCACTCATGAACCATTCACTCCAGTTTTTAAACAATAAAAAGCATTTTGCATTACATCAGAATGTATGATGTATTGTTTTTTTTCCCTGTTCTTCACAATCTTTCTTCTGCTAAATCTCTTCCTCTAAATCCCTCATTTCCTCAAACTCCCTTACTGCCATTCCCTTTTTTTTCTCCTCTTTTCTCTTCTTCTGTCCCTTTCCTTTCATTTCCCTTACCTTTTTCTGTCCATGATTTGTATGGGTACTGACTGATGTATTGACGCTTACAGACACTAGATGGCGACAGGAGCATGTGGCAGTCCTAAAGATAAAAATCTGTCGCTGCACCCAGTCAAAACACAATATTTAATTATCTGCCTCTTTTTCTCCCTCACATCTAAACACATCATCAATAAGTAATGATGAATAGCCACCACCTTTGTCTCAATACCTCTAAGTCAATGGTTCTCCATCCTGGTCCTGGAGGATGCCCTTTCCTGCACATTTAAATGTTTTCCCCACTCGATCTCGACCACTTCACTCCAGATATGGCTAGTCTTCAAATTCAGTAATCCAGGATCTGAGAAAACGCTAAAACATGCATGGTGGTTTGGTGAGTCTACCATTACCAGGAATGAGAAGCACTGCTCTAATCCTAAATGGTTAACATGGGTTTGCATCACAAATGCTCTCACATAATCCAAGTCTATGGCAGCTTGCTGGCTTGCTCCACACTAATCCAAGTTGATTTTATCGTTGTAGTGTCAAATTGCTCCATACTTCTAATCACAAGTCTTTTCAGACTTGGAAGTATGATGCAGTTTGAGGCACAGCCCTCAAGTCTTTCCAGTGTTGGAGGCTGTGTCTCAAATTGCTCCATACTACTAATCCCAGGTCTTTTTTAATCCCAGAGGTTAAACGGTCCCTCAGTCTGGTTCAGTAGGAAGCACAATCATGGGAAAGACTGCTGACCTGACAGTTGTGCAGAAAACCATCATTGACATCCTCCATAAGGAGAGAAAACCTTAAAAGGTAATTGCAAGAATGTTGTAAGAGGCTGTGTCTCAAATTGCTCCATACTACTAATACCAGGTCTTTTCAGTGTTCGAGGCTTCATCCATACTACTAATCCCAGGTCTTTTTAGTGTTGTAGGCTGTGTCTCAAATCACATCATACTTTTAATCCATGTTGTCTTGTCTTCATGTGTCTTGTTTCCCAAATTGCTGGCATGTTTTAGGTCCAAGCATCCTTTCTTGGATTTATCTTTTTCCTCGGTTACCTAGAGCTGTATACACACATCCATTAAAAGACGATTTCTAGTCTGGGCTGTATCCCAAATGGTTCCATGTTCTTAATCTAATTCTGTACCTCAGATTCAATTCCTAGAACCGTTGATAGCCTAAGGGCAGATGTGCGGCCCAATACAATCTTTAAAGGAATGAGTAGGTGGATAACTGCAATTAATAAATAAATAAATCTGAAGCTACTCTCCTGTAAGCCATTAATCTAATTAAGGTGCTGTGAATGGTATTAGGACACTGTGACTGCTGTGCACTTTGTAATCCGAGCTAGTCATGTAGGCAAGACTCGGTTTTTCCTCTTGACAGCCAGGAAAGTCTCGTTATTTCACAAGTTCTTATAGCTCCAGGCCAGGTGTCAGTTTGATTAGGCATGGAGAGAGAGAGATCGCTCATGCTGTTCTGCTCGGCTGCTGAGTCGGTAAGCTCTGACCTGCTAAGACAGTAAAATAACCAAAGTTCTTTTGTGGAAAAGTGGCAGAAAGATGAAGAAGTAGAAGACGACACACCACAATGGATGGGGTGATGACCCGGTGTCACTGCCAGGGATGGATGAAAGTGATTGGTATGTCCGCATATGTCTTTATTATTTCTGTATCCTGACGGCTCGGCAGGTGGAGGTCTGTTTTATTTAAAGCTTTAATCATGTTGTGAATTGATGGATGTCAGAATCAACTCTGGCTTAGTTAGCTGTAGAATGTCTTCTTGGGCTTTGACTGTAAGGATTTTTGACTATAGATGAGATGACTTTTCTATACACTTAGTCCATCTGTCAAGTTTTCGATTCCCTCATTAGAAAATAAATGTTTTAGGCCAAGTTGCGAGCCCCGAATGCACCGCTGTCTTCACTTCTTCATCAGAAGTGAACTTTTTTTTTACTCAGAAGTTTTGTCTTTAGCTCTTCAATAAGCATCTCACTGTTGATTGTTAAACCTTTTTTCTGATAATGATCCAAAACTGGTCATTGCTGGAATAGCTGAATGCAGATGTTTGAACATAAATATCCAACAGTATTGGCGGAAATAGCTAACTATAAGGAGCTACAGCACCAGGTACGACATGCTTTCTCTCAGATACAACAGGATGGTATTCAATACTTAATACGTAATCAGTAGGGGTGGAAATTACCAGGATAACTGGATCACACTTGAGCAGCTAATGATGCTTTCTTCTAAAGATGAAAACGTTGACCATTGACTTGATTTATGACTTGGGTCTTCACATGACCATTATTATAATTATCCAATGTAGATTAATACAATGTAATGTACGTCTTTGCTTTGCAGATATGACCGTCTCACCAGTGCACTGGTTATCTTGTGGGAAGCCACTAATGGAGTCCGAGAGCTAGAAGATGAAGCTTTGCCTGTTGACTAAGTGTGAGCTGGTGCTGTTTGACAAAGCAGAGGTGGGTGCTTCCATGACTATAGGAGACCCACATTGTCACCTGTGATGAACTCTAAAGACAAAGGACTAGAAGTGAGGTGACTGAGAGGATGCATGATGATAAGTGCCTGTACAGCACGGTGGCCTAGTGGTCAGCACTTTCGCCTTGCACCTCGAGAATCCGGGTTCAATTCCCAGCTCGGGTCCGTGTGCATGGAGTTTGGATGTTCGCCCTTCGCATACTTTGGTGGGTTTCCGGGTACTCCGGTTTCCTGCCACAGTCCAAAGACATGTAGGCTAATTGGCAGTTCCAAATTGTGAGTGTATGTATTGTACAGGTAAAACTCCAAAAATTTGAAAATTGTGCAAAAGTTCATTTATTTCAGTAATGCAACTTAAAAGATGAAATTAATATACGAGATAGACTCATTACATGCAACGCAAGATGGTTCACGCCGTCTAATTTTCTGAGATTGTGGATTTGGCGTTTTCATGAGCTGTAAGAGAACACTGACTGGTCTGACTATAACCTGGTTGGTACACCAGGCCCTCAGTGACATGCCCAGGATGTGTGTTGGATACGTAGACACTATATTCGATTATGGATCTACAATCCCATAAAAAATGTTACATTTTTTTGGATCTGCAGTGAAAAGCCTTTATAACCAGAAAGACCCGAGAGTGGGTTGAAATTTACCCAAACTATCTCAAGACACTGCAGGAACCATAACCCAAATGATTTTGGTATTCCTTGTAAATAATATAGAAGAAATTGTACATGCAAAAATATATTTTTCCTGTGTGATTAAAAGAACATGAATGCTTTTCTACTCTAGAGGGCAGCATATCTCAAGACAGCACATCAGCACACCATGAGAAATGAAATAACCTGTTAAGGAGTGCGGTCATACCTAATCCGACTGCTTGAACTGTCCACAGATCAGTTGGTTACCGTTGGGAGAGCGAAAAGCCGAGTCGTGCACTACAGTATGTGGCTCCTGAGGCACAACATCAGTGCTCCAGAGAAACACCAGGTCTATAAGGATAAGAAGACTCGGACACGACACAGCAGTGAGTGCATGAGTCAGACGCTGGATATGTACAGTATAGCAACGACATCTAGACGTAATCGAGACGTACGTCAAACAACTCAACCATGTGCGACTAGGTGTTACAAATCTACTGGGTATCCCAGCTCGCAAGTGGAAACTCTGGTCACATGTTTTGGTTCTAAGAACTGATGTAGGCTGACCATGATGTAATGAAGCATGGCAAAGGTGGTTAGCTGGTGGAGTGTAAAGCAAAAATCACCAATTCAACTGGCCAAAGTTGAACTTTTATGTTATTTGTTCTGCACTAGATTTTACATGTTTCATTATCGCACCATGAGCCTCATTTTTAGATGCCAATGTTCTTCAGTGCTTGGGCCATTGATGTCTAAACCTGCATTACTTTAGAGACCAATTTGATAAAGATTTTTTTGCATCATGATTTTTGGTTTGTTTTAGTCTAATAAAATGGCCGGTTTAAAAACTTTACTGGAAAAAAAAAAAAAGGTTTTTCACCTAAAAGATTTATGGAAATGTGGAAATGCGGGCGAAAGTCACATGACCACATCACATTTAAAAAAAAAAAAAAAAAAAAGGCGAGACATTGCATTTTATGTTTCATACATTTTTAACTGTAATGCAACTTTGTAGGTGTTGCAATATATTATATTAACCGTGTGTTTATCCAGTTGTTTATCCACCCCATCATTTTGCTTGACTTCTGTGTATTTCCAGTCCAGTCCCTGTACCTGACCAGTTTCAGAGGATTTATTTTGTTGCTGTTGTTGTTAAGCCACACACCTATGAATCATTCCAGCATAAAAAAAACAAAACTTAAGGCATGAACCAGTGAGAAACAAGTGCAGGTGATTAGTATACTGGTGATGCTGGTTGGAACAGACGAGAGGGGAAATGAGGTCGCTGCGGAGGTGGTTACATAAACAATCAAATTTTAAATTGTATGTTTAGACACTTTGCAGTCAAACATTTGTTCAAGTTTCTTTAATTTAATCTACATCAATTAATTTAATTTAATATGAAGTATATGCAGATGTTTAAACAGCGCTGAACACAACAGCTACAAAGTAAGGGGGGGGGGGGGTGAAGGTTAACATGCAACTGCGGCTTGTGCTGTATCACTGGGCAGTATACTGTAACGTTCAGAAGAAAATGCCTTTTTTTTTTTTTTCTGCATATATAAACTCACAGATGCTCATGATTGTGGACAGACAGTATGGCGTCTCTCCCGCACAGCTAATTCTCCTCTCTTAAACTGTGGCAAAATCCGGCTTCCAGGTTGCCATCTCCAGCTGAATGACAAATCTGAAACATACAGTATGTGCTTTTATACGAGAATATATTTACAACCATTTTGTATAATATTTATTTCCATCAACACAAAGCTAAAACCAGGCTCATGTACGCTGACACACAATAGCGTGTGTGTGTGGAGCCTCCTGACAGGATGAATGCTCTGGTGCTTTCCCGCTGTCCACTTTAACCTCCAGCAGGCCTCAGGGCACTAATCTGCAGCGGGTGGAATAATCACACTGCTGTCACAGGATGCCTTTGTTTAAAAATCGTCCCTCTCTGACTCTCCAGAAACACTTTGTTTTAAAACCGGGTTCTCTCTGAACAAATTCTGCTGTTTGTGCTGTTCTGCTACTGAGTGGGAACAGACTTCAGATTGAAGATCAAAATGTCAGTCCACGCATGCAGCCGGTTAGTTTACTGAGCTGAGGAGAGATTGTGAATAAAAGGGATTGATGATCCAAATTGAAATAAAAGTTAACGATGTTAACATTAACCAGGCTCATAGCGGTTATTTCAATGGCAGCTGGTTAAAAAAATAAAAAAATTAAGTTTTCTTGTTTAAGGATGTGACACGGATGACCCGGACACGGGTTATGTTCAGCGAAGATGCATAATGGAGTAGATTTAATTATTTGTCTTATTAAATAACCAACCCTGTACTTATCAGTTTGTTTCATTTTAAAGCAGCGATATTCAGTTTTACCATTGTAGGAAAAAAACCAACAACAACAGGTGAGTCACCCTCAACTAATCTCTCGTCCAGTCCTGTTCTTGATTGTACCTCCTTTTGGAAACTGGTCAAATTCAGTGCATGGGAATATTGCCACACATGGGTGAAATTAGAGGTCACACTTTACTTTTAAGAATCACAAATGGCACCTTTAATGCATTTTAACGATGCAAAACACACAACCTTGTTAAAATATAAAAAAAAATCAAATGCGTAAACTTTAAACACACAAACTGTTGCGATGGCTCAATACACAGCGATCTCTTCGCTTTCAGGCGGCTTCGAGGATCCGAAGCCTTGTTGTTTCATTTCGGTTTGTTCTGTCTAAGGATTAAGGTTCAGTTTAAGAGGCTGGAATAATGCACACAAAATGGAAAACTAATCTCCCCTTCTTTTTGTAACAATCTCTTTGAACCAGGCTGTAATGCTTTCAGACATTACAGCTCTTAAAGATTTTATTTTATGACAGCCATTTACTGGCTCTTAGGAATGATTTGATGTGGAAGGAAGATTCTGGACGGATGTTAAGGCAACAGTCCTTTTGAGAGATGGCACGAAAGTTAGTGAGGATGACAGTGAGTAGTAGAGGGAGGGAGGGAGGGAGGGATGGAAAGTGTGTGTTGGGAAACAGGAGGCAGGCACACAGAGAGAGGAGGGAAGTAGACAGAAGTGAAGAGAAAGCCAAGCTCTGTGTCTTTAAGAGTGCTGGAGCGAAAGGGGTTAGAAAAGTGAGGCCCCTGTGAAGCGGCGAAGGCCGGCCTCGTCCCAATTCCTCTCCATTCCACTCCACTGTAACTGTCAGACGCAGCAGCTCAGCCGACGCAGCACCGAGGCAGCACGCGACCTGTGTGGATAAACAGACTTCTCGGATCACTGAACTCCCCCAGAACTATGTCTGATTCTGATTTCACACAGCTTTGAAGTTATGGAGCTGGACAACGCAGCAGTGCTGGACATCCACCATGGTAAGAAGAGAAATGTGGAATCACTTTTAACAAGGCTGCTGAACTCTTCAGAAGCAGTGGAGTGTGTGTGTGTGTGTGTGTGTGTGTGTGTGTGTGTGTGTGTGTGTGTGTGTGTGTGTGTGTGTGTGTAGCTTTCAGGTCTGTAAAAGAGATCACTGGCTCAGATCAGCTCAGGCTTGTTCTTCTCATGCGAGCTTCTTTTGTCTCGCACAGAGTAACTCTAGTTGGCTGCATAGAAAGTGTGTAATTACATCCTGGAGCTCGTTGAGCTTCACTCATACAGTACGTCAAAGATCCAGGACATGATGGAAAAGTTGGATAAAAAAAAAAACCACAGGGAACATTTTTCTCATTCTTATTACTGTAAGAGTGGGTTGCATTCGACATGTTTCCCCACCAAAAATACAACAGCAAAAAAAAAAAAAAAAAAAACATTTCCTCATAACTTGCCAGAGCCGAGTGTTTTTATAAGGAGAGCCATAAGCATGGTTGGGCAAATGGAAAAAAAAAAATATCAGGGTATTAGACATTTTCATGATACGCGATACATTTAAAACCCAAACATTAATATAATAATAATTATATACTGGTACATGCGAATATGTTTTAATGATTATTTATGATGTAATTTTTTTCATCATAATGCCTCGTTTCAACATTGACACATTTTCTGTAAGTCGAATTTGTGTTAGAATTAAACCACGTGTTCGATTGTAGTAATGATTTGAGTTATACTGCAAACCTTTTTGAGCAACTTTGTAAACAAAGACAAGTAAGTTTAGCTTGTTTAGAAGCAGTCAGTGTGTTTTTTCGCGGTGCAGTGGCTGAGCTGCGTTATTGGAATTGGTTTTATTTAGCAAGTATTTAGTTGTTTACTGTAGTCTGTGTGCTTTGCCTTTTATGGAGTTTTGTAGGTGTCTGTTTGGTAATTTATTCATGATTTATAGATTCTTTTTTATTTTGTTTTGTAAATAAGGTACAAGACACAACTTACATTTAATACACTGCCTGAAACTGCATAGATGTAATAATCTGGTCATTCAGGTCATCAGCTGACTTCATTTTATTGCCATACTGTATAACGTTGCTGAGCCTAGACATGACCATCGCTTCCTGCCCTTCCCTTCTTACCCTGACACAACCATCGCTCTGGAATAGACTCAATCTTGGCTCATCAGATCATATGAACTTATTTTCCCCCCATTGCTCCAAAGTTCAATCTTTATGCTCTCTAACACACTGAAGTTTTTACCGTTGTGTTTAAGTGATCTCCGTTCATGAGTTCCAGTAACTTCCACTTTCCAGTCACCTTGTACTGTACCTCTAGGGTCCGGGTTCAATTCCCGGCCAGCTTCGATTCCTGTCTCTGTGTGCATGGAGTTTGCATGTTCTCCCCGTGCTTGGTGGATTTCCTCCCACAGTCCAAAGACATGCAGATTAGGCTAATTGGTGGTGGCTAATTAGTTCCCGGATGGATTTGATGGATGGATTGGCACCCTATCCAGGGTTTAGGGTGGTTTAGACAATGAGTGAAATGGTGACTTTTTTGCTCTGAAATTGTTTTTGTCTATTGGTCATGATTAAGCCTGATATTTGCATGATGAGATGACAGACACCTCTCTGTGCTTGACCACGCACTAGAAGCATGATGTGATTTCTTTTAAACCGACAGAGTGAATCACTGAGCGCTTTTGTGTTGCACGGTGACGAAGAAAAGGTCAGTCTGGTGACAGTCATGAGGACAGACCAACACTGACCAACTCTAAAACCATCCTTACTGAAGCTCTTCAGCTTGTATTGCAACAATTCTCCTTTATACGTACAGTATGTTCTGTCAGCCTGCTCAGAGCTTCTCAGCATGTTCTCTCTGCTTTTCTCTCTCATTATCTGAGCGTTCTTGTAACATAGAGGCGTTTGCTTCTTTATCAGTACTTTTCAGCTATTTGTTAGCACATTGTTAAGCGAGTATGACTGAGTTTCCCCGAACAAGATTTTCTCCAATTGTACGACGGGGGTTCAAGTCAAACCAGGACTTTTGTTCAGAATAATAGAACAGGTTACGAGAGGAACAATTTTCTTTAGTTTTCTATATAATCCCCTGCTACTGTATCCTAATGCACTTATCACACTACTTATATAGAATTAATATAGAAAGTTTTGTCAGTGACCAGACTGCCTGCTTTACATTTGATACACCGGCCTCCCAGGAACTCCTCTAGTGGCCCAAACATGTGGAAATGGCTTGGAGTGAGATCAGGACTCTGGTTCCCACAGACAGATACAGTACATGGGAGACTCTTCCGCAAGTTAGCGACAAGCTATTGTATCCGCCGATTTTCAAGGATCAGGATCTCATCCGGGATCATTATTCATGCAGGTATGGCCTCCTGTAAAACGTTTTCACCATTCAAATATTTTACTCTCGCTAGGAATCCCATCTCCGTTAGTCGTTTTACACAATTACACAAGTCCTGGTTTCACATGAATGCCGCCCGTGTACAGTATATATACCCAAGTAAGATTATGAAATAGGATTTAAAAAAAAAAAACTAAAAGAAATGTAGTGTTCTACTGTATAAGGGATAAATGACAACAGGTTATGCAGTTGTAGAGCTCTTGCTTATGTGATGTCAGACCTTACTGTATGTAATACCACCATCGGTTGTTGCATATATAAAACTGAAAGATATATTACTGTAATAATCACTTGGAATATGACTATAACTATCTGTAACAAGCTGAAGCTACAGTAAGTTATTAATGCTGAACTTGCCGGCTGGCTCTTGGGTAATATATATTTTTTAATCGCATTTTCATTTCTGTTCATAGCTCAGAGCATTTTGATTATTGAGATAAAGGTGAGAACATGTTCTTGGGTCATTTCCATCTTATTAAAACATTAAAGCAAATGATCTAGATTCTTCGTAATGGTTTAAATCATGGCAACCGGTGTAGTTGAAACAGGACCTGAGGATCTGCATGCCTTTTAAATCAATCCGAAAATGTTTCATTTGATTAAATACTGGAATTAAGTTAATGCACTCCAGAGATTTGTAAGGCATTTAGTTCTGCCTTGGCTTAGCCTTGAACTTAAGAAGCCCAGAATACGCAGCACTACATGAGACATTTTTCGGTTTTCTCTGTCTGACTGATAAGGTGAACATTTGGCAATGAGGTGATGAAAGCTGCTTGTTTATTTTGCGAGATGTGGGAGATTCTAATCCCAGACGGAGGATTCAGGAACACGTGTATTCACGAGGACGAGGATACGAGTGAGCGTAACGGTGGTGTAATATCATCTCGCACTCTTCAAATCTCATCTGTCGTCTCTTCATGCGGCATTTGGTTTGATCAGGGGACAAAACTCCAGCTCCTCTTTTATTCGGAAATCCAGCGGAGGCGTTTTTACACTGTATCGCATTGTGCCGGTCTGCGTGGATGTGTCAACAAATTGTTGAAAGACTTTTCTGTGAAAATGTTGCAATGCCTGTTATCAAAGAGAGGTCACGAGGCACTTGGTAAAACAGTCCTGGTAAATTGTTCAGCTTGAGATTGAGCCGTCAAATGTTTTTGCTTTGAGCGCACCGTCGCTTATGGATGCAGTGGATGGAAGGGCGACGGTTCTGTTCGTGCTGAAGTGAAAGCTATTTTCTATTTGTACGACTCTCAGTCTGGGCACTTAAACTTAATTAGGTTTATTGTCACACTGAGTTTATAATAACACTGAGTTGCCCAGGTACTGTAGGAAGAGATATGCTTTTAATTGTACTGTAGAGCATTTTACAGTTTCGGCTTAAAGGTCCCATATTTTACCATTTCTTTAACAACTGAACATTGGTCTCTGCTGTTCACCAATTTGCTCTGTTAATGCTCCGGGTAAAATAGCCCTCACATTTCACTTCACCTCCTGCCCCAACAGGGAACAGCAACTGCTGAGCAACAAGGCAGGGGAGGGGCTCTTCTTATATGAGGTCACACTAGGGGGGAAAATCAAATTAGCTTGTTTAAACCCACCTTGAACCTCCTGAATCCAGGTTCGATCCCGCTTGTGTGCATGGAGTTTGCATGTTCTCCCTGTGCTTAGTGGGTTCTCTCCGGGTACTCCGGTTACCTCCCACAGTCTAAAGACATGCAGACATACTAGCGGCTGACCATAATGACTAAAGAGAGAACTTTATGTAAAAGGTCCCTTTTAAGATAAAATGGTAGATACATTTATATATGTTTGCATTTGAAGTGGTCAAATGTTGCCATTGCTCTATAATCCTGTACAGTAGGTGCACTTTAAACTGTTCACACACTGGCACGCCATTTGAGGAAATAATTTGCTAAGTATGTTTAGAAATGTGACAAAAATCTATCCGTCCGTCCGTCCGATCATTGCATTTATTCCCATTTTTGTATGTGGTAGAACATCATCACTCTGTACGCTCCTTCACACGCTATGGGCAATTAGTGTAATCTGCATGTCTTTGAACTGTGGGAGGAAACCAGATAATCCGGCGAAAACCAACCATGCATGGGAAGAACATGCAAACTCCAAGCACACAGATCCGACATGGAAATCGAACCCGGACCCTTGAGGTGCAAAGCGACAGCGCTAACCACTAAGCCACCGTACAGTATGTTGTATTGGGATATGAATAAAATAATGATACAGAATCTCAGTACAAATCAAATCGACACCTACTGTAGGTATGGTAATGATGTTGTATCAGGAGATTCCTGTTGTGATTCCCATCGCTAGCAGTAAAATAGTTGTTAGTCGGGAGGCTATTTAAAAAAAATAAAACACATTACTGTATTTTTGTATTGTAGTACAGTACATGACTAAAAATGTTGAAACTAATTAAAATACAATAAAATGTAACAAGTTAATTTGAATTTGAAACTAATATAATACACAATAGTAGAAAGTATATATATATTTTTTTATTAGATAGTGTTACAGTATGTACAGTACAGTAAAACAAAAAAACATTCATCTACTTTGGTACTCCTGATAACTTAGTGTAGAGAATACAGAAAAATAGTAAAATGTAAAAAACAAATTAAGATGGACTGAGAGGGAAATGAAAGGAGAAAGCGGATGGCTCCAATAACTCTTGGACTTCCTCGCTTGATATTGTTTTACACGGGACTCGCACAGTACATTCAGCCTGTCAAGTAAAACAGATATACAGCTTCCTTCTGAGAGATCTGGACATGTTCCGAAAGACGCATTATGTTTTTATAGTCTGGTAAAAACCTTATAAATCATTTATGGAGAATTTTACCGTTACAGATGGATGTAGATGTGAATTGCTACTTCATGTTAGACATTTTGGACAAAAGTTCTTCACCAGCTGTGCAAGCAAAGTGCTTATGTAGCTGTAAACTGTGCAACTGGTTGATTTAAGGAATACAATATGACCGTTATAAGTTGATTGCTTTCTCATAACAGCATTGTTGTCTTCTTCTAACTTTTATACCACATGCATTTTTAATCATGCCTGATTTTTTTGCATTTATGTACGAACGTAATTCATATTATACTTTTTTTATTTGTTTAATGGTAGTTCGTTTTTATCACTGAGGTTACAACAGCTATGAAGATTTGTTCCGTCAGACATCACTGTTTTTTTTTCCTTTTTTTTTAAGTTACTGTAATAATAATAAAAAATAAAAAAAACACTCCTTGACATGTTTCCAAGCAACCAAGTCCTATGAAGACTCCCATGTAAATTTTTAAGTTGCACTTAAAGAATGATATACAGTAAAGCTCTGACATTGGAGACTCCTTCTAAAAATGCTGTACGATCTTTGACTTGGGGTCAGACACACCGCAGACACACAGACACAAGACGAGGTCTTATCGGGGAGTAGTTTAATTGGAAAAATCGGAAAGGAAGTAAAGTAGGGAAGGAAAGAAGTGAGGAAATGTACATGCAGTTCCAGCTGTTCCAGATTATTGAACAATATAGTCTGAATGGTCACAGCTGAGAAGTTAGAAGTAATAGTAGCTTCATTGTGCATGGAGTTAAAGTTAATATATATATGGAAAATGCTTGGGGTCAAGATATACAGTACAGGCCAAAAGTTTGGACACACCTTCTCATCTATCTGTCAATGTGTTTTCTTTATTTTCATGACCATTTCCATTGGTACTGTAGATTCTCACTGAAGGCATCAAAACTATGAATGAACACATGTGGAGTTATGTACTTAACAAAAAAAGGTCTCCACAGTCACCGGGCCTGAACCTAATCGAGATGGTTTGGGGTGAGCTGGACCGCAGAGTGAAGGCAAAGGGGCCAACAAGTGCTAAACACCTCTGGGAACTCCTTCAAGACTGTTGGAAACCATTTCAGGTGACGACCTCTTGAAGCTCATGGAGAGAATGCCAAGAGTGTGCAAAGCAGTAATCAGAGCAAAGGCTGGCTATTTTGAAGAAACTAGAATATAAAACATGTTTTCAGTTATTTCACCTTTTTTTGTTAAGTACATAACTCCACATGTGTTCATTCATAGTTTTGATGCCTTCAGTGAGAATCTACCATGTAAATGGTCATGAAAATAAAGAAAACACACTGAATGAGTGAAGGTGTGTCCAAACTTTTGGCCTGTACTGTATAATTTATATTACAAAAGCTTCCACATCCCACCCTGATTTTATGTGCATGCACAAGCCTCATCCTCTCCGCACTTTATCATTGATGTCATGATTGTCCACTTTTGTCTCCTACTCTCTCTTTCGAAAAAAAGTAACATTATCGATTCCTGGAACACGACAGCCTATTCTTCACCCAGCAGATAAACCATCATCACTCAAAGGATTAAGTGATGATCACATGACCACATTTCCTGTGTGCATTAGCACTGTAGTGCTCCTTTAAATCTTTAAAGCCACTGTCATATCTTCTCTCATGTTCCACCACTATGTCCTGTCTGCATCGAAGGATCTTACAGTTTCTGAAGCTGATTTAATTTTTTCCTTAAAATTCATGCAAGTTTGCATAGCCTTACATGGTGTTCGAGTCAAACCGGGACTTTTGTTGAAATCGCTTATGAACCTTTACAGAAGACTTCAAGCACTTCACGTATTGTGATAACACCTGCACATTACAGGAGCTCGACTGGGAGATATTGCCACATGTTTGGGGAATTAAAGGAGTTCCTGGGAGGCCGGCTTTTCAAATGTGAAGCAGGCATATTGAGAAAACTTTGAGAAAAATTTATAATGGACATTCTGGAAATCAAAAGTCCCGGTTTGACTTGAACACCTGCAGTATTTTAAGAAACACGATCCTGCACATGTTTGGGGAAACAAACACAAACCAATGACAGTACAGGATTGAAGACAAAACATATACAGGGCAAAACATGCATTTTTAACAAAAGCAGATTTCTTGTGTCCTTAACAGCTTACTGCAAAGTACTTGAAAGTTTGAATAATCATCTTGTGTGATTTAAGGATAAACTATGAAATTGAGGTACATTTTTATTTCTTTCAATCAGAAAATAAATGGAAGGGTGTGCAGACTTTTGCACCCCACTTCATATTTCAGATTATCTTTTTCATTAAATCATTTTGACTTTAGTCGTTTTTTTTAAGACGAAACAAAACGCCTGAATATTTAAAAAGTTGATAATCAATACAAGACTACATTTAGGGTAATTAAAACGCTTTATATTGATTGAAATTTCAAAATACTGTCTGGGTCAATAGGACATGTAGTCATGAACAGAACATAGAGGTCAGAGGTCAGAGATGTGTCATCCCTCTCAGGCAGTGACATTTCAAACTGAAATGCCTTCTTTCGCCGGCGCTTTTGCTCCAGCTGTGTGTCACGGTGCTGCCGCTTTGCTGACCTCATACGCTCCACACGAGTATCTTTGTGTGAATCGCAGCAGCTGTCCAAATCCCAGAGCTCCATCCTCACGTTCTCTCTCCCTCTCTCCCTCTCTCTCTGTTCTGGAGGACTCGGAGCAGGATGTTTAGGCTAGTGTGAACTGCAGCTGGTTGCATTTCATGGTCGGCAGAGTGCGTGATCACTTCATCTACGTCTCCACGACCTCGAAAGACAAAAGAGTGGTGCGGCGAGAGAAAAAGAAAAGCGCTGACTGTTACGCTGCTTTCTTCATGCTCTTGGGTAACCTTTAGAGAAGCAGCGCATTGTAACACACATTACACAGTAACACTAAAATCTGTGGTGCTCCATCATGTGGGTGATTTGGAAATGATCATCATTTCCGGGAAACTTCATTCCTGTTAAAGCTGATTTATTTATTTATTTTTGCATATTTATAACATTTAAATGATTGAGATCATCAAACTAAATTTCATTTATTAGGGGGAAAAAATCTGTCCAAACCTGACTATGTGGAAAAATTGTTGCCCCTGAATTTAATAACTGGTTGCGTCACCCTTGGTCGCAACAGCTGCAATCAATCAGAATTTTGTCCCACTCTTCTTTGCGGAATAGTTTTAATTCATCCACATTGGAGAGTTTCGAGCATGGATACCCTCTCGTATACCGCTTTATCTTGTATAGAGGGTTGCATGGGCATCCCAGGAAACTTGGGGGACAAGGTAGGGTGCACCCCGGATGAAGTGCCAATCCATCGCAGGGCACATACATATTACCCACATTCCTACACTTCAGGGTAATTTGGGAATGCAAGTTGGCCTAATCTGCATGTCTTTGGACTGTGGGAGGAAACTGGAGCAAACGGAGGAAACCCACCAAACATGGGGAGAACATGCACACAGACTCCGAGGTGGGAATCGAACCCCGATCCTGGAGGTGCAAGGCTGACAATGCTAACCACGAAGAATAAGAAAAAAAAAACTTTTTCACAGCTGTAATTAGTGTCAGTTTGTCGTGTTGTCCAGAAACCACATTTTTAGACAACAGAAATTCCAGAAGCACAAATTCGTCGTTCGTGCAGCAGATGACTTGCTGACTGTTGCAAAAAGACTGGAAAGAACGTCAAGTAAACATGTTAGAGAAACATTTATATTGATAATTTATTCGCTGTTTTAGTGCAGGTTATGCCATACAAATCCCTGTGTGAGTTACATCCAGAAATGATTAGAAATGATGAATGATGAACGTAATCAAACCATCGCATTAATAGTGTTAATAATATTGTATAACCCTGGGATTTTCCCTGTAGCTGGAACTGGTGTCAGCTTTCTGAGCTAAGATTTTGTCTGTGATCTGCTGTTCTGCTTGGCTTCTTCGTCCTAACCGCGAGTCACTGAAGCCTCCTAAGTGTTGCTAGGATGTTTGGTGCTCGGGGCTTTTAGCACCGTGGAAACTTTGTTTTGGCTGCCTTGCTTTTATGCGCCGTGTTAGAATGATTGTGTGGTTTTGATTCGCGCTGATGTGAAACAGATGTCACCTGTTTATGCTTTCAGGAGACATGCTAGAAATGACTTGCGGCTTTAAAGTATAAGATAAAAATGAGCTATTATGACAGAAAGTTGCCGCAGTTGTCAAATTATCGTGAATTTTACCATCAGGTGACTACTGAACTTCTTAGACCCTTGCTAAAAATTTACACAGCTTGTAAGCATGATTTAGTAGCTTATGTCCATTAAAAAACGCCACTGTCGGTTATGGTACTGCTGTAGCTATAATATTGTATTCAGGGAAATTTGTACAATTGGATTAAATGCACAGTTGCATACCCAAAATGCATTACAGGAATGTGTGCTGGTTTGTTTTTTGTGGGTAATACAGAGAAGATACATGATACACAAGATTTGAAGCGGGTTATTTGATGCAGTTGGTACAGAATTGATATTTGAAATGTGCACCATGCTATTTTTATATGACAATATTCAAATATTTTCTTCTATTACCCAGCTCTACTGTATTTTGCTCGTACACTAGCAATGATTCTTAGGACATTATACAAAAAATGGCATGGCAAAAACATGGCAATAGAAGTGAGATGACGACCCCATTGTTTAATGTCGAGACCTGGGAATGCATCACTTTCGCACATGACGTGTACCCAAAGTCACTTGGAGAGGATCCCAGGCCGAGTGGACCAGAGATCAGTTTCTCAAATCAAACCCAGATGGAAAACAGCTTTATATTCAACTGAACAAAGCCGCACCCTCCGCAAAAAAACGCTTTAGAACAGATGTGAAAATGGTCATAGTGCGTTTATAAAAGCAGATAGTGCAAAGCCTATTTAATTATTAATAGGCATCACTAAATAGGTGATCACTCTTAAACCTCTCTAAAAACTGTTCTGCTTAAACTATCCACATGGTTCTACATGAGAACAAACATGCCATGTAACAGACAGAGTGATCCCGTAATAACCGACACAGTAAGTTCTTATGAAATGAGCCTTCATAGCAACTGACATGGTGACTTCTTGTTAATTAAGCAACTGACTTAGTGACTCCTTAGTAACCAACATAATGACTTCTTAATAACTGACATATTGGCCCCTTACTAACTGACATGGTACTGTAGCCCCATTTGATCTGTCATAGTAGCTCATTATTAAGTGCCATAATTGCTCCTTAGTTACTGTCATAGTAGCTGCTTAGCAACTGTCGTAGTTCCTTATTAAGTGACCTAGTAGCTTCTTATTAACTAATAGTAGCTGCTTAGTAACTGACATGGTGGCTCCTTAACTCATAGTAGCTCCTTAATAACTCATAGTAACTCCTTGATAACTCATAGAAGCTCCTTGGTAACTCATAGTAGGTCCTTAGTAACTCATAGAAGCTCCTTGGTAACTCATAGTAGGTCCTTAGTAACTCATAGAAGCTCCTTGGTAACTCATAGTAGGTCCTTAGTAACTCATAGAAGCTCCTTGGTAACTCAAAGAAGCTTCTTAGTAACTCATGATATGCATAACTCATACTCAAACACTTAGAAACTTGTACTTCTGTGTGATGTCTTTTTTTCTTAATAAGTGACATAGTAGCTCCTTAGTAACTAATCGTAGCTCCTTAGTAACTCATAGTAGCTCCTTGATAACTCTTAGTAGCTCCTTCGTAAGCTTCTTAGTAACTCATAATATGTGGAACTCAAAGTCATAGAAACTTGTATTTCTATGTGATGTCGTTTTTTCTTAATAAGTGACATAGTAGCTCCTTCGTAACTCATAGAAGCTCCTTCGTAACACATAGTAGCTCCTTGGAAACTCATAGAAGCTCCTTCGTAACACAAAGTTGCTCCTTAGTAACTCATAGAAGCTCCTTAGTAACTCATAGAAGCTCCTTAGTAACTCATAGAAGCTCCTTAGTAACTCATAGAAGCTCCTTAGTAACTCATAGTAGCTCCTTCGTAACTCATAGAAGCTCCTTGGTAACTCAAAGTTGCTCCTTAGTAACTCATAGTAGCTCCTTAGTAACTCATAGTAGCTCCTTGGAAACTCATAGAAGCTCCTTGGTAACTCAAAGAAGCTTCTTAGTAACTCATGATATGCATAACTCATACTCAAACACTTAGAAACTTGTACTTCTGTGTGATGTCTTTTTTTCTTAATAAGTGACATAGTAGCTCCTTAGTAACTCATAGTAGCTCCTTAGTAACTCATAGTAGCTCCTTAGTAACTCATAGTAGCTCCTTGATAACTCTTAGTAGCTCCTTCGTAAGCTTCTTAGTAACTCATAATATGTGGAACTCAAAGTCATAGAAACTTGTATTTCTATGTGATGTATTTTTCTCTTAATAAGTGACATAGTAGCTCCTTCGTAACTCATAGAAGCTCCTTCATAACACATAGTAGCTCCTTCGTAACACATAGTAGCTCCTTTGTAACCCATAGTACCGCCTTCGTAACACATAGAAGCTCCTTAGTAACTCATAGTAGCTCCTTGGAAACTCATAGAAGCTCCTTCGTAACTCATAGAAGCTCCTTCGTAACTCAGAGAATCTCCTTCGTAACTCATAGAAGCTCCTTAGTAACTCATAGTAGCTCCTTAGTAACTTTTATTAGCTCCTTCGTAACTCATAGAAGCTTCTTAGTAACTCATAATATGCGTAACTCATACTCAAACTCTTAGAAACTTGTACTTCTGTGTGATGTCTTTTTTTCTTAATAAGTGACATAGTAGCTCCTTAGTAACTCATAGTAGCTCCTTAGTAACTCATAGTAGCTCCTTGGTAACTCATAGTAGCTCCTTAGTAACTCATAGTAGCTCCTTGGTAACTCATAGTAGCTTCTTATTGAGTAACATAGTAACTCCTTAATAACTCATAGAAGTTCCTTAGTAACTCATAGAAGCTCCTTAGTAACTCATAGTAGCTCCTTCGTAACTCATAGAAGCTCCTTGGTAACTCAAAGTTGCTCCTTAGTAACTCATAGTAGCTCCTTGGAAACTCATAGAAGCTCCTTGGTAACTCAAAGAAGCTTCTTAGTAACTCATGATATGCATAACTCATACTCAAACACTTAGAAACTTGTACTTCTGTGTGATGTCTTTTTTTCTTAATAAGTGACATAGTAGCTCCTTAGTAACTCATAGTAGCTCCTTAGTAACTCATAGTAGCTCCTTAGTAACTCATAGTAGCTCCTTGATAACTCTTAGTAGCTCCTTCGTAAGCTTCTTAGTAACTCATAATATGTGGAACTCAAAGTCATAGAAACTTGTATTTCTATGTGATGTATTTTTCTCTTAATAAGTGACATAGTAGCTCCTTCGTAACTCATAGAAGCTCCTTCATAACACATAGTAGCTCCTTCGTAACACATAGTAGCTCCTTTGTAACCCATAGTACCGCCTTCGTAACACATAGTAGCTCCTTAGTAACTCATAGTAGCTCCTTGGAAACTCATAGAAGCTCCTTCGTAACTCATAGAAGCTCCTTCGTAACTCAGAGAATCTCCTTCGTAACTCATAGAAGCTCCTTAGTAACTCATAGTAGCTCCTTAGTAACTTTTATTAGCTCCTTCGTAACTCATAGAAGCTTCTTAGTAACTCATAATATGCGTAACTCATACTCAAACTCTTAGAAACTTGTACTTCTGTGTGATGTCTTTTTTTCTTAATAAGTGACATAGTAGCTCCTTAGTAACTCATAGTAGCTCCTTAGTAACTCATACTGTAGTAGCTCCTTGGTAACTCATAGTAGCTCCTTAGTAACTCATAGTAGCTCCTTGGTAACTCATAGTAGCTTCTTATTGAGTAACATAGTAACTCCTTAATAACTCATAGAAGCTCCTTAGTAACTCATAGAAGCTCCTTGGTAACTCAAAGAAGCTCCTTAATAACTCATAGTAGCTCCTTCGTAAGCATCTTAGTAACTCATAATATGCGGAACTCAAACTCATAGAAACTTGTACTTCTATGTGATGTCATTTTTCTTAATAAGTGACTGTAACATCGGTACCACCATGGTCCGGGGAAATAAGATCTGGGTCTCTGGAAGCTTTGTCCCCACCTAGTGTGTCGATGTTGGTATGTCGCCCCAATCACAAGATCACGTACACCTGTGTCTCACCCCTGTGTGTCTCTATTTATGCCAGCCAAGCCCGTAGCTTCCCGTCCGTTCACCGTTGTGTTTGTGTGTGTCGCTGTGTGTGTCCACCTCTCCGCTAAGCTCGTCTCTCCCCCTCAGCAGTAAAACAGCAGTGCCGAAGGAAACGCAAAAGACTGTGTCCAGTTCAGTAATTCTGTTCAAGTTCAAGGCAACAAGCACACCTCGCTGGAGGTTCATCTGGTCGAGCACCGTGGGAGGTGCACCTGGAATATTTCCAGGATTTGTGGAACTGGCCTGCTGTATCCTAGCGGGGGAGACTGATGTGTGTATCCCGCATGGGATTTTGTTATTTTGTGTTGTTTTGACTTTCCGAGTGATTTCTCCAGGAGGAGAGAAGAAGAGACTTTATTTTTTGTTGTTTCAAAAAAGAAAACTAAAACAGATTAATAAAAGAAGAGTATAACGTTCTCCTGCGTCTGTGTCCGCTTTTCACACACACGTGAGCGATCATGACAGTGACATACAGTAGTAGCGCCTACGTAACTCATAGAAGCTCCTTCGTAACTCATAGTAGCTCCTTCGTAACTCATAGAAGCTCCTTCGTAACTCATAGTAGCTCCTTAGTAACTCATAGTAGCTCCTTCGTAACTCATAGTAGCTCCTTGGTAACTCATAGTAGCTCCTTGGTAACTCATAGTAGCTCCTTGGTAACTCATAGTAGCTCCTTCGTAACTCATAGTAGCTCCTTCGTAACTCATAGTAGCTCCTTGATAACGCATAGTAGCTTCTTAGTGAGTAACATAGTAACTGCTTAATAACTCATAGAAGCTCCTTCATAACTCATAGTAGCTCCTTAGTAACTCATAGTAGCTCCTTCGTAACTCATAGAAGCTCCTTCGTAACTCATAGAAGCTCCTTCGTAACTCTTATTAGCTCCTTTGTAAGCTTCTTAGTAACTCATAATATGCGTAACTCATACTCAAACTCATAGAAACTTCTACTTCTATGTGATGTCTTTTTTCTTAATAAGTAACATAGTAGCTCCTTAGTAACTCGTAGAAGCTCCTTAGTAACTCGTAGAAGCTCCTTAGTAACTCATAGTAGCTTCTTAGTAACTCATAGTAGCTTCTTAGTAACGCATAGTAGCTTCTTAGTGAGTAACATAGTAACTGCTTAATAACTCATAGTAGCTCCTTAGTAACTCATAGTAGCTCCTTAGTAACTCATAGTAGCTCCTTAGTAACTCATAGTAGCTCCTTAGTAACTCATAGAAGCTCCTTCGTAACTCATAGAAGCTCCTTCGTAACTCATAGAAGCTCCTTCGTAACTCATAGAAGCTCCTTCGTAACTCATAGTAGCTCCTTCGTAACTCATAGTAGCTCCTTAGTAACTCATAGAAGCTCCTTCGTAACTCATAGAAGCTCCTTCGTAACTCATAGTAGCTCCTTCGTAACTCATAGTAGCTCCTTAGTAACTCATAGAAGCTCCTTTGTAAGCTTCTTAGTAACTCATAATATGCGGAACTCAAACTCATGGAAACTTCTATGTGATGACTTTTTTTCTTTAAAAAGTGACATAGTAGCTCCTTAGTAACTCATAGTAGCTCCTTCATAACTCATAGAAGCTCCTTCATAACTCATAGAAGCTCCTTCGTAACTCATAGTAGCTCCTTCGTAACTCATAGTAGCTCCTTCGTAACTCATAGAAGCTCCTTGATAACGCATAGTAGCTCCTTCGTAACTCATAGTAGCTCCTTAGTAACTCATAGAAGCTCCTTCGTAACTCATAGAAGCTCCTTCGTAACTCATAGTAGCTCCTTCGTAACTCATAGTAGCTCCTTAGTAACTCATAGAAGCTCCTTCGTAACTCATAGAAGCTCCTTCGTAACTCATAGTAGCTCCTTCGTAACTCATAGTAGCTCCTTAGTAACTCATAGAAGCTCCTTCGTAACTCATAGAAGCTCCTTTGTAAGCTTCTTAGTAACTCATAATATGCGGAACTCAAACTCATGGAAACTTCTATGTGATGACTTTTTTTCTTTAAAAAGTGACATAGTAGCTCCTTAGTAACTCATAGTAGCTCCTTCGTAACTCATAGTAGCTCCTTCGTAACTCATAGAAGCTCCTTGATAACGCATAGTAGCTCCTTCGTAACTCATAGTAGCTCCTTAGTAACTCATAGAAGCTCCTTCGTAACTCATAGAAGCTCCTTCGTAACTCATAGTAGCTCCTTCGTAACTCATAGTAGCTCCTTAGTAACTCATAGAAGCTCCTTCGTAACTCATAGAAGCTCCTTCGTAACTCATAGTAGCTCCTTCGTAACTCATCGTAGCTCCTTAGTAACTCATAGTAGCTCCTTCGTAACTCATAGAAGCTCCTTTGTAAGCTTCTTAGTAACTCATAATATGCGGAACTCAAACTCATGGAAACTTCTATGTGATGACTTTTTTTCTTTAAAAAGTGACATAGTAGCTCCTTAGTAACTCATAGTAGCTCCTTCATAACTCATAGAAGCTCCTTCATAACTCATAGAAGCTCCTTCGTAACTCAAAGAAGCTCCTTCGTAACTCATAGTAGCTCCTTCGTAACTCATAGTAGCTCCTTTATAAGCTTCTTAGTAACTCATAATATGCGGAACTCATACTCAAACTCATAGAAACTTCTACTTCTATGTGATGTCTTTTTTCTTAATAAGTGACAGAAGCTCCTTAGTAACTCATATTAGCTCCTTAGTAACTCATAGTAGCTCCTTAGTAACTCATAGTAGCTCCGTTGTAACTGACATGTCAGTTCTTAAATATCCAACATAGCAGCTCCTTAATAAATGATGGGAGCCATCAGTAATTAACATTGACTTTTTAATAACTAACATAATGACTCCTTACTAACTAACATGGCATGTTCTTGGAAGAACAAAAATCCCACTTTATGGAGAATGATTTTTATATAACAGTGCATTGTCTCATCTTTTATTCCTTAGTTAACATCTGTCTTCTTATGAAACATGTTTTGAGACAGCAAACCCAGCTAAAAGAACATGCTTTATTCAGTTAAAATAAATTTAATGGTTCAAATTAACAGTGCTATTCCCAAAACAGTATGAATAGAGCGTAATTAATTAATTAATTAATTAATTGATGAAATTCATTTAGAGTTAATATTACAATAAGCGAATACTGCGCAATTCATTAATAAAAAAAAAATGATGTTGTGGATGTAATGCTGAGAGAGCAGATTGTTTTTGGAGTCTTCAAGCAGATAGGTGTTTAAAGCGTACGCCGTGGTGTTTAAGCAGTGTGGCTGTAGTGGTGTGTGTGGTTCTGGAGGTTCTTCCACATTGTTGGCTGATTAAAGAGTGGGAGAGCAGGCTGGGCCTCTGCTCACCACACTCCCAAGAGCCAGCACTATGATTGGCTAACATTCCTGAGGAATTCAAGCCGACAAAGTGGCTCGACCCCAAAACAAAGGAGAGAGAGTGAGTGAGAGAGAGAGAGAGAGAGAGAGAGAGAGAGCTGTAACCAGGTCTCCTGGTTCGTCATGAAAGAGTAAAAAATGTGCCACTGTCCCCCTCTCGCCTTTTTTTTTCCAGTTCTTTTTGTGTCGAGAGGGAGGGACGGTTTGTAGCCCTGAGCACAGGGCACACTCTGGGACTTTTTTTCCCCCCCCCTTATGCACTCTGACTGTGAGACAGGACACAGCCAGCAGTGTGTTGAAGTAGCAGGCTGGTTGTGTGTTGGCATTTCTGAGCCTGGCAGTTTTTCTTAGCTCTTCTTTTAAGGAGACCTACCTGCTCGTAATTCCTCCCTCCTGCCATCGTGCAGGGCATCTGAGGTGAGAATCTACTTCTAGGAGCTCAGGTGAGCTGCTGCATTATTTATATACATATGTGTCGGTGGTCTGTTTATATATTTATCCTAGAATTACTCTTTTTTTTTTAATGAAAGAAACGAGAAGGTGTTTGTGCATGCATGCCAGCAGTGCCACAGGATTGTGCTTTTTCCCATTAAAAGTTTCCGTCTGTGTGGGGATGGATGCAATGGTGGAGCACCAACGTGCGGTGAAGTTCTAATCCGTTTTAAGGACTCACATTCCAGTCTTTGAAAACAAGCTACAGAAATGTGCTGGAGTCGCCGTAAATATTTGGTGGAATATGGAAGCTTCAGAGCTGTGTGTCTCAGCTGTATCAGCAATTAGAATGTTATTTGATTTAGATGCACTGGATGGTGATTAAACTGGTCCTGATTGGTGGCTGGTTTTCCCCTCTTTTGGCTTTTGTTCTTTCTCATGCTCTTTTTCTCTTCCTAATCCATCACTTCTGGTTGCAGGTATTCCCACGCGCTGTTTTTTTTCCCCTCCTTATTTCTGTGTAAATCCTCCAGGCTGAAATCTGTAGACAGTGTTGGACTAGTGACACATCACATCACATCACATCACATCACATATCATCGCATCACACTGCTCTGTTCAATCTCTAAATAAACAAAGTGCAGAAATATTCCTAGAAATTGATGTGAGGAATGCATTTCCATAAAGTACCTATAATGTCATGTCATGTACCTGCTCATTTAATTTATTATTTTCGCCACAGTTTTCTTTTTTTTGCGATGTCTTATTCTGGGTTTGGCTTTTAACCATGGGGCGGTGAGACAGCTACCCATAGTGCTTTATTGATCCTTTCTCCAGGCAACATCACAGGACATCTAAATAAAGAGACAGAAAATAGAACTCGGTATTGCGCTCAGTGAACACTCCTTCTGAAAAGTTAAGTACAGACTTGTTCTGGCCCGGAGTCGTCTGTTCTGGCTGCAGTGGCCTTTTTCATGTCACACTCCAGCTAGCGGCTTTTCAATCCTCAGGCAATTTTTAGGCGTCATCACCAGTAGAGCTGTGAATCATCTTGGATGTAGACTGTCGATGGGATTTTCGATTTGATTATATGTGTTTTGTCTGATTTATTTTGAACAGCTAGATTTATAGTTTTTAAAGTATTAAAAGTAACTAAGTATATCTACAGTAATAGGGATTGAAATGAAAGGTAACTTGCATATGTTGATTATTATAATGTATATTGTCTTTTTTTTTCTCTAATTAGGTCGCTAATTACTGTAAGTCCAATTCTCACAACCACATCAAGGCTACAGTTACCAATCAGTGAAGGTGAAGGCTAGCGCATGTTTCCTCCGAGCCATGTGAAGCCACGAACCGAACTGCAAACTCGCCCACCACTGGGAACGGCATAACGCACTTAGAGGACAGGGGAATCCGCACGTTCTGTTTACATGAGCTCATATGCACCGGTGACTGATGGTAGAGCATTAGGTTTCTCCCATCCCACCCTTCTGAAAGAACTCGGCCAATCAGCTCTCTCCAGGTCCCCAGCTGGGGGAAGCTACAGTACAGCATCACTCAGGATTCAAACTTGTGATCTATGGGTAATAGGGTGAACTTGTTACCACTGCACCACTCAGGGCCTTAGGGGGGGTGATGTTTAAAAAACAAAACAAAAATGACAATCTTATTGGTCGTACAAAGCGATTTGTTTATCTACCCATATTCTGCACCACACTCCAGTCCAGTAGGTGGCAGCCTTGCACAAACTGTTTATAAAATTATGGCTCTAATCATCGGGTAGAAGATTCTAATGTTCCACTCTGTGATGGCTGGCTCTGATATTAGATAAGGGAAAGTCGATCATTAGGGTGCATGTCACTTTGTGTAACCAACATGACAGTTGCATGAGTGGGCTAGAAAGAAATCAGCCTCAGCGTCTTCATATCATTCTTTACCTTTCCTTAGTGTTGCACTTGGTTCTGCAAAGGTTTAAGATGATCCTTTAGATAAACCCTATTTTCACCAGATGCCCCTTCTGTGTGATGATATCTAGTACCGTAATAATAACAAGCATTTTAGTCCGAGGAAGAGCCCTTGATGTTGACTTGAACACGGGGATGTTGTTTTGCATGGTTTGCCAAGACTCTGTGCATGGTTCACTGCGGGCCAGGTTAATACAGCCCCTGGCATGCCTCAGGAAGCTGCTCCGGGAGCAGGTGTTGTTTGGCACATTTCATCCGTGACACTTTGACAGCAGCTCGGAGGCTGATTGTGCCGGCAATAAATAAGCATCGCGTAGAAACGGAGGAATGTTGTTCTTCCTAGCTGAAAAAGCGAGGCAGCTGAGCTTTTGTGTGTCGGTGTTCATCTCTGTGCCTGTGTGTGCCTGGTCCTGCCCTGTCGAAATGCCACGCCGCACGAAACTCCGTCTCCAGGCATTTTAGACAATCCCATACTCGGTCTTAATACTGCGGTCTAAACTGAGGTCAGGATCGATTCTAGGCCCAGCGACTTCATGCAAGATTTATTTTCTAACAAATAAATTTCCACTCCCAACACAATTTTTATGATGTAAGATAATATGAACCTCATTTGCTAAATCAGCTGTATCATGGAATGCAACCAACCGGCAAGGCCACAGTTTTTGCAGATACCATCAGTGGGAATGTACTTTCTTTGGCTAGAGTTTTTCTAAGTATTTATCTCAATTTTATCTCGATTCATGCTCGCTGTTGTCTTTCTCTGTTTTGTCTTTTTCTTACACCGCATGAATTCCAGAGTAGCTGGTTCTTCCTCATGTTTACTGAATCCAGCAGTGTGTAATGGATCCCTCGTCTTCATTTCCAACCTGAAAAGCACTGACAGCAGCTTTTAACTTTGTTGGAAAGTCTATGAGCATTGCTCTGGTGAATCAGCCTGTAAAACCACATGCAATCATTTTGAAAGAAGCCCTTCAGGCCCTGTCCACATTTATCAGAAGTGATAAAGCATTTTTTCAGGCTTCTGTTTGACCAACATAACTTTGCTCTTATGGTTATAGAATTTGGTCGCTCTTATGGTTATACCATCTCACTGCCTGCTGGTTCGACATGATTTGACAGCGTGTTTTTGGATTTCATGTGGATTGATTTGAGGAAAATCTTTTTTTTTTTTAAAATAAATAAATATTGGCATCCATGTGGAGGTTTCCTGCTGTGCACCAAATCTTTCAAACTAATTAGTTTAGATATTTAACAACATTAAATATATGAAAAATGTGATATCATAACATGACATTCTTTCGAAAATTTAAATTGTTGTCATAAATGAGGAATTAACCAGTAAAAAAAAATTTCCCTTATTGGGAAATTTAAAACTTCAGGGTGTTAACAATATCCCTGATCATTCGTTTTTATAAAATCTGTTGCATGGTATTACAAACAGATGATGGATTATTTAAAATAATTAAAAATGAAATTTAATCCTTACTATTATATAGGCTAGTAATCTGTAAAAAAAATAAATAAATAAATAAAAGTACAATAATTATAATTTCTCTGCTCTGTACATCTTGGAAAAATAATCAAATAATTTGTTTACATGTTTTACACATTTTATTAATGTGCATTGGTGGCTCAGTGGTAGGTTTTTCGCCTACCATACGAAAGGCCAACCACTGAATGCAGTGCCGGTCCCATGCCTGGATAAAATGGGAGGGTTGCATCAAAAGGGTACCTGTGCCAAAGTTATGCACTGTGGTGACCCCTTGATGGGAGGAGCCGAAAGACTTCCATCAAGACAGCCATAAAGAACACGTGTCTATAGCAGTGTTTTTCAACCTTTTTTGAGCCAAGGTACATTTTTAATTGAACAAAAATCACAAGGCACACCAACAGTTGAAACTGTAAAAAAAAAAATTAACTCTTAACAATATACAGCCATTCTTATCGAAGTGTCTTGAACAGGAATCAAATAAACACAATGAAAACAGTCTTTTTTGATCTTTCATATTTCTACCTACTCGGTGTGAAACCTGGGCCTGTTTGGATGAACACAGAGCTGATATCCTGGCAGGAATTGAAGAAAGACACATACGAAGCTCTTCCTCAATAGCGATTAGTCTCTCTCTGTTTTTAGTTTTTATAGCAGTCAGGGTTGAGAAGCTCAATCACTAATACCCCTATCTCACCTATGCGGATTCGCGCGATGGCCGTAAGTACGGTTCATTATGATTCACCGCGAGTTTTTGGTGCTGTGAGTAATTTTTCGTGCGGAAAGATGGAAACGTAAACATGTTTCATTTTTTTGACGGTCCTCGCGGAAGTTTTCGGACCATGCAGATCTTCACGGAACGTCGGCGGGTAATCGCGGCAGCTGTAATGGCATATTATTTGCAAACTTATTAATTTTCAAATTTTTCTTTAGACCAATTAGGTGAAATTGAATAATTTCCGACGGCACACCTGACGACCTCTCACGACACACTAGTGTACCGCGGCACAGTGGTTGAAAAACACTGGTCTATAGTATAATCATTTATAATGCCATCAGTTTATCCTTCAATATTTAATTTCCATTGTGTGAAATTTCAACATTAGCATCAACAGGTATCCGAGGTGCTTATGTTACTAGGGTGATGCACGATAGGAAGTGATGTCTGTGCTGGTGACGTCACAGCAGTGATGGGTCCTTCGAGTAGTCTCAGAGAGTGATTCCTTCATTTTCTACTGAGTGCACATGAGCAAAACATCGCAAAAAAAAACCTCCGTAGGTTAAGTACAGGAAACAGAAATGAGCGGTTCATCTCATGAGTCTTCTAGTCTGAGTTGTTTGCTCTTTTGTCTCATGACTCCCATAGATGCATTGCACTGCAATAGATTCAAAAGAATTAATGATTCGGACTAGAAAACTCATTAGAAGAAACGCTTGATTCAGTTTCCTGTGTAATGCACTGCAAAGCATCTATGAGAGTCACATGAAAAAAGAATGAATGATTCGGACCCGAAGATATGAGAGTTGAGTTGCTCATTCTGTTTATCAAAAAATGTCCAGAAATATAGCCAAAATTTGTGTATGTAGATCTGTTGGAGGTCTGTTTATTTATAAAAGTAACATTTTATTTTCTGATCAAAAGAACAAATATAACGCAAAAACCAATTTGTTAATTTTGTTGAACGAGATTCAAAGAACTGAGTCACTAAATTGATCTAAACTTCCCATCACTCCGGAAGTAGGGAACCCTCTTTAATGTTCAGTGTGGAATGGAACACAGCCCATGTGGTCTAGATCTAATTCAAATCCCTTTTCCTTCCATGACCTGCCATTGGTTAGTCGTCTGACTGCGTTCACTTGTTCTGGGTTTAGTTCAGATTAACCAGTCTGTTTTTATGCCATGTTGCATCATATCACGCATTTGTGTTGTTAAGTCCGAGTCTTGTTTTCTTTGTTGTCTGAGTTCCTGTATAGTGTCTTCTTGGAATGCGTTACCACTGTTGATGATAATCACTCTGACTGCATGTGTTCTGAATTTTGCTTATCCCTAAATAAAGCCGGTAGCGTATTGCACTGTCAACTTTATTAAAAATGATTATTTTTAAAATTATTATATTATTAAAAAGGGAATCCTTGAAAAATAAGTTGTACTGTACAGTATGTGCAGCGAAAAGATCTAGTTCTGGAACAGCTGTTTATGTTTAGCTGAGATTAAGAGCAGCACCCATTAATTTAAACCTTGTGAGCACGGGCAATGCGCTTCAGGGAAATTAATGACTGCTGATTAGATATAATTACCTAACTGTGGGGTGTGCTTATTATTTATATTAAAATGGAGATACATGTAAGACTACACAGACTACACTTGACAGGTGGAGCTGTGATCGGATTTCTTGCTTCATGATTGAAAAATCTGACCCACCAGGAACTCCTTTAATATCCCAGACATTTGGAAATCTATTGGAGCAAGGTCTGTATGGGGAATGAATGTATACTCTGGACTGTATGGGGGACGTGATGATAACTTCCAGCTGAGTACTTGAAATGTCCTGAACAGTGGTGTCCGTGAATGATTGTGTGTACAGTTTCCCCAGACAGACGCGTCTCTTCCACTAGTTGGCAACGAGCTATTTGTGGATTTTCAAGAATCAGACGTTCCTCTTGTTAACCGTTCACAGAAACCACTGCAGTCGGCTCAGAAGGACGATCGAACTTCTTTCAAATGTTTGTCCCATTCAAATCTTTTACTGTGGCTAAGAGTCTCATCATCGTACTGTGCTTGAAGTCTTCTGTCAATCAGTTTTACACCTTCATTGATGAGAAATTTCATCATAAGCATCAGTGAATGAGGTTGAACAAAAAAAAAAAAATCCTCAATGTATATAATAGTTGTATTTACTGAGCTCTACAAAATTTTAACTTGATCGAGAAATCCTTAGTATTTACATACAGTGATCTGTAAAAACAAACGCTCTGTACTTTAATCAATAACTATTATTATTAATAAATAATTCATTTACAAGTTATACACGTTTAATAGTACATGTTTTATAATGATAACAATTTTTGTTTCAATAAATACTTAACATTTAATGTCCGTAGTATGACATTTCCACAGCAGCGGCGACAGGTGCTTGTTACCATGGTAACGCACAGAGAAAGTGACGCATGCGCTGGTGACTTCAAAGGGTGTTCCGAATGATGGAGTTTTGTCGAGGGTTCCCTTCACCGACATCCCCTGCAAACGGAGCGGGGAGTAGGGAGCACCCTGTGAAGTGCACTTTGGAATGGAACGCAGCCATAGATACAGTAAAATGGATCCTCAGTTAGCCCCGAGTGTGTGATTCCTGCTGAATGTACTGTATATTAGACTAAAAACAGTGAGCATGCTTCTGCACTGAAAAAAATGCTTATGCATGACTGCAGGAAATTGATCTGACATTAAAATAAAGTTTTACTGTTATTGCGGCTTGGGGCATGTTTGCTGGAACAGTGCTATAAAACGAGTCCAAAAAATTATCCGCAGTCCCGTTATATTAAAACGTCTGATGGCCGTGCTGTCTTATCAGCATTTTCCGTTCAAGGCTACTGTCTCCCCAGTAACGTCTGTGTAGGTGTGAACATGTTACGTTGATTTGTATAAGAAGAACAGCATGCAATGTGTGTTTTTTTTTTTTTTTTTTTTTTTTTTTTTGTGGTCTGAGGTTGTGCCAGGTGGTGAAAAATTATGTAGGAGCATAAACAGAAGTGTTTGGATATGTGCAAAAAGTTTTTGAACTGATACTCTAAGAAAGGTGAAGGTTTCTTAAAGAAAATCATAGAATCAGCTGGAAAATTGATGCTTTGGTTTTCTGGGATTCTCAAGGGCCGGTATTGGAACATTATCAGGAAAAAGGTACACAACAGTCAACAGTGCTCGTTACAATGAGATGCTTATTGAAGAGCTGAAGCCAAAACTTCAGATTAAGCATCGAAAGTGTTTCAATTCAGAGTATGAAAAATCCTCCACATCTGTATAGCACCACCAACATCAGCATCAGCATGAACTGTTCATACAAAGAAGGATGGATCCTTGTTTTCATGTTGTTTACTCCAAATTCTAACCCTACCATCCCAATGTCACAGCAGAAATCGAGACCCATCAGATTGCCCAATCTTGCCTTGTTCAACTGTGGTGAGCCCGTGCAAATTGTAGACTTGGGTTCTTTTCTGCCCTTAGGTGACAGGAGCTGCACCCGGTGCGGTCTTCTGCTGCTGTAGTCCATGTATTCCACGTGTTATGCATTCAGAGATGCTCTTTGCCCTACCTCGCCTGTAACGAGATTCCATTTGAGTTGTCTTTCTGTCAGCTCGAACCATTCTCCCCTGACCTCTGGCATCAACAAGGCATTTTCTCTGAGAGAGCTGATGCTCGCTGTATATTTTCTTCTTCTCAGGCCATTCTCTGTAAAACCTAGAGATGGTTGTGTGTGAAAATCCCAGTAGATGAACAGTTTCAGAAATACTCAGACTCAGGCCTGTCTGAAAGTGTACCTTATACTGTAGGTGTATATTTTAAAAGATTTCTAAAACGCGTTAGAGATTATCCGGCCACTTTAGTTGCTGTCCTGAGTAGCGAGCTAAATTGTAACATAATCATCTGAATTTTTATTTGAAAAAATATATAAAAAATTTACATTAACGAAAAAAAAATTTTGTTTTCATCAGTGGTGTCAAAAGTATTCACATTCATTACTTGAGTAGAAGTATAGATACTAGGATTCAAAAATACTTGAAGTATCGACCCAAGCTTTTTACTCAAGTAAAAGTGTAAAAGTACTGGTTTCAAAACTACTTAAAGTATAAAAGTAAAAGTACAGTGAGGGGCGAAAAAAACAGTAAGGTCTCGCTTTCTGACCATGTGACGGGGGGGGGGCGGGGGGGGGGGGGTGTTGTGTGCGCGTTTTTATCATGCGAACGGGGGCGTTCTGATCATAAAAGTCGAGTAACGAGGCTATTTTTAAAAAGTAAAGAGTAGAAGTAAAAAGTCGGCTGAAAAATAATTACTCCAGTAAAGTATAGATACCCAAAATTTCTACTTAAGTAAGGTAACGAAGTATTTGTACTTCGTTACTTGACACCTCTGGTTTTCATTATTAACTTTTCCAGACGTAACATCCGTAGACCAAATAGTTTTACGCGTCGTTATGTTCTCACACGAACACATTCACTTTCTGTCATGTCTCTTCGACGCTACAGTAGCTCACGCTTTACCCCATACTGGTCCTGTTTTTGTTCCTGATCCATTTAGCTAAAAAAGTCATTAAAGTGTGTCATTCGGATGCAGTAATAAGAGGTAAAACGCTGCTGCTGACATCCACTGCTGAGCTGTGTTTGGCAAAGTGATTTCAGCTGCCTGTTTGTGTTGGTGTGATGAAATAATAACAGGGTTTGGCTCCGGCGGCGCTGCTCGTCTGGGTGGAGGTAGGCAGTCTCGGAAATGGCAGCGTGGCCAGAAAACTGCTGGGATTCATTTAGCAAGAGGGACGTTAGTGAGAAGCCCTTCCTTGGCTACAGGTAGCGACTGGATCAGACTACACAGGTTCAGTTTAGTAGATGTAGTGACCTGGAGAGATTTGGGTTTGGACAGCACTTTATTTAAAGTCATGATTGGTTTAAAAACAATCTGTCCTGTGTACTACTTTGCAGCAGAAAAATTTCATTTATTTATTTAAATAAAGGTGCATCTATTAATCTAAATAATTTCTTTGGTAAAAATGGAAATCCGGCTACAAATTATTACGAGAAAGCCGTTTAAAAAAATGACCTCTGCTTCAGTGTAGCAGTGGGGGCTCGGTGTGTTATACAGTACTGATCAGAAGGTTGGAGGTTCGAGCCCTGGCTCCGCCAAAGTGCCAGTTTTGGGCCCTTGAGCAAGGCGCTTAACGCTGTCTCTGATCAACGCCTACTTAGTGTAATGTGGTTTTCTTATGGCCAGTGTTGGGGGACGTTACATTTTAAAGCAACTGATTACATTACAAAATTACTGTCATTAAAAAGTAATTAGTTACAGTACATTACAGTGTTACTTTCTGATAAAAGTAACTAGTTCAAGTACTTTTCCATTGCAGAAAATGAAACCTCCTTTGTGATTCCTCATGCATGTTGTTTTATTCAAGACCTTTATAATTATTCCACCATCATCACTCAGTGAAGTTTGGCCCATAATCTGTTAACTACTAATACCCCTATCTCACCTACACGGTTTCACGCAGTGGCCGTACAGTAAGTACGGTTCATCAGTTTTGGCGCTGTGATTACTGTAGGTTTCCATCTTTCCGGGCGTCGGTCCTCGCATAGTCAAACCGCATAGGTGAGAGAGGGGTATAACAGCTGTTTAGTCCCAATCCTGTGAGTTTTCATATACAGTATAAAGTAAGTACTCATCACATTGTGTGTGTATGGAAATGCTCTTACTTCACAATTCAACATAGCTGTTATTTTTATTTATTTATTTATTTTTTGCCATGCAGCTTCACCAAGCGTTTAAATTCATTCATTCATTCATTTTCTGTACCGCTTAATCCTGTGTTCAGGGTCGCGGGGGACCTGGAGCCTATCCCAGGAGACTTCGGGCACTAGGCGGGGTACACCCTGGACAGGGTGCCAATCCATCGCAGGGCACACACACACATACACACACTCACACACCCAATCACACACTACGGGCAATTTAGGAACGCCAATTAGCCTAACCTGCATATCTTTGGACTGTGGGAGGAAACCGGAGTACCCGGAGGAAACCCACCAAGCACGGGGAGAACATGCAAACTCCATGCACACAGAGACGGGAATCGAGCCTGGCCGGGGAATCGAACCCAGACCCTGGAGGTGCAAGGCGACAGTGCTAACCACTACACCACCGTGCCGCCCAGCGTTTAAATGATTCATGATTTTTTCCCGTCCGTATTTTTAGTTATTAACCTAATTCCAGTCATTTCAGCAATCTAATTTTTTTGTTGTTGTTTTTTTGCTTGATGCGGTCAATAATGTAAAAAAAATAAAATAAACATAATTGGTGTCTTTTGGTGAGAACCTGCATTTCTCATGAAAGTGAGAGAACAACTGTTTTTTATTTAATAAATTAGTTATATTATAATTATAGTTATATTATATATTATATGAAATATAGTTGAGGTTATTTTCTTTATTATTTCCATATTCTGTGCAAATAATACAATAGCAACAAATAGATAGACAATAGAAAGTCAGATTCTCAAATAATTTATCCCCAAGTTCTCAAAATCTTTTATTTATTTATTTATTTATTTATTTGCTAAAAGTGAGGTATTAAAATATTTTGAGAACACAGACATTATGTATCTGGGTAAGATAATTCTATTTGTGTGTGGTCTGAAATATAAGGTACACACATGCCAAATGCTTTTTAATGACTTCAACAGTTGTTTATACCTCTTTTTATGAATGCACATTAGTTTCATCAGCTGCACAATATTTTTTATCTGCTCCTTCTCTATATTGTTTACCTACTCATTACATGAATTCTAAATCAATCACGTTGTATTCTCTGTGCTCAGCTATTTTCATGTAGAGGACTAGACAGACTATGGTTCTCTGTTTCATAAACACAAAAATAATAATTCAGTGTAGCTTCTGGTATTTGCTTGGATTTTATTAAGAAGGATTGCAGAATAGAAGCAGATCATTTATTAAGAAAAGTAGTTTCGGAATGAGGGTGATGTATAGTTCTCCTCTTGTGTGCTGATAATATTTTATTATTAATGGATCCCAATTTATAGCCATATTTTCCTCACTTATATGAGCACACTGATATTCTACTGCAATATGATCTACTTTGAACTAATATAGAGATATGAGCTGTCAATCAGAAATATTTCCTTTATTCTAATTGTTTCACGTTCATTCCAACAGGACAGTTTTAGACTGTATCACTGGCAAATGTTCCTTCAGACCAGAAAATGAAAGCACAGGAAAAAGACACAAAAATGAATGCAGCAGTGTTGCAGTGTACAAAAAAAAAAAAAAAAAAAGCATTGTACTATACCAACATTTATCATGCTATTTAGCTCTGCTGTTTCTTTTTTTTTTTTTTCTTCTTTTTTTTTTTTTTAATCATAGTGTGTGGACAAGTAGTGTGTGGACATCTGACCATCTAACCTGTATTGTCGGACACGCCTGTTCACAACAGTTGCTTTGAAACACAGGTTTTGTGGTAAAGCAGGTTCAAGCAGGTCCAACAAACCTTAAATTATATGAAGGTGCATTATTGAGTTGAAACTGGTTTCCACTGAAGTGAATTTTTAACATTACTGCATACAAAACATCCTTTGCTTCAACCCCTGTGGTGGCACTTTAGGGAAGTGTTGTGTTCAGGTGTCTGACTATATAGGAGAGATCCCCGGGTGTTCACACACTACATGTTTTACTTCTTTACTTTACATTGTACCATTTTGCTCAAGAAAAAAAAAAACATCCAATGACAAGACTGATGTTGACCTACTGTTAATTTGCATGGTTGGACTGGCAATATTGGCACAGGTTTTGGCACAGGTCCATTTTTTTATAACAACCTCCCAACATTAGGGCCAACAGTAAAATTGTGGTTTTAAAACTTGTTAAATGTCTGTCTGCTCTGGTGACCCAACTCTGATCCAACATAAAAAAGTGCACTTGGCTAACACTGGCACCTACAGTAATGTTGGCCCAAAAGAACGCCTGGCACTACCCCAAACCTCCGTATGCTACCTGGCCAGCAAGTGTTATAATAAATATTATAGAGCAGGGGTACTGTAGCTCAGTGGTTAAGGCATTGGATTACTAATGAGAAGTTCATGTTTGAACCTCAGCACCACCAAGTTGCCACTATTGGGTCATTGAGCAAGGCCCTTAACCCTCAACTGCTTACATGTGTATAAAAAGTTGCTCTGGATAAATTCCATGAACAAAAATAGATTTTAAACGAATACTTTTTTACAAATCACATTAACAAACTATTTATTTAGCATTTTGTATGAACCATGTGATCTCACTTAAGCTTAATGACTTAAAATGATCCAATCTAATATGGAAATGATACAACGCTACCCAGCAACCTTTAACCACACTAACGCATGCTAATCTAGCCGACAATCTTAGCTAATATTATTATCTGCATCTATGCTTTGGTATCGTTAAACCACAAATCGAGACTCTGATACAGAATACAGATGCTCATCTATAGATAACAGATATGATCTAGTTCAGGATGAGCTTGCTAGCAGAATAGATATTTTTGATGGAGGTATTATGATGTAGGTAGCTTAGTGGTTAGCAATGTGGCCTCGCACCTCCAAGGTCGAGGGTCCGATTCCTGCCTCGGGCCTGTGTGCGTTAAGAGGTCGCATGTTCTCCCAGTGCTTGGTGTGCTCCGGTTTCGTCCCACAGTGGCACAGATTGGCACCCCGTCCAGGTTCTATCCTGCCAGAATAAATAAGGGTAGATATTTTCTATAGGTCATTTTTAATCATCTATGTAGCACTACAATAATGATCATATCATATCATATCTGAGGAAAGTCAATTTTGTTTAGGCATCAAGTTATTACCCCGGTATAATTACATAACTGTTGCATCAGGCTACTCATAATAAACAGTGATGTAGAAGAGAGAGACTTACAATCTGTGAACCTTTGGATGGTGTTGTATTAAAGAACAGGAAGTGAAACCATAGAGTTGGCAAAAGTGATACTTCCTCTCACTTTTTGTCAGACACGTTAGCATCTTTTGTAGACAGTCTGGCTTTGCTTGTTTCGTATTTCTCTGTTTTGCTCTGTACTGTACTGTATATGGATGTAAAGTATAGGTAAAAGTCCTTTAAACGTCGGTTAAGTGTCCTTTATGGGTCACCCATTATAAGACATGAAAAATTCATTTTCAGGTCCCAAACCATTCATTCATCCCTGTAACCTGAACACATTCACCCTTATGGAAAATCCTGAAAAGCTCTATATTGAACAGGAAGTTGCTTCGTACAAATTTCTCAAAGATTAAGGTGCAAAGCAGACAAAGCGTTCTACATTCTTTTTTAATATTGATAGGGTCACTTTGAAAGTGTCTCGAATAATACAAGGGGTGTTCAAGTCAAACCAGGACTTTTGATTATGCAGTACAGTATAACAGAACAAGAGTAAAAGCGGAGCCATGATCAGCCCACCTCCTTCACTTCTGAAACACTGGCCTCCGTGGAACTCCTTTAATGGCCTAAACATGTTGAAATGGCTTGGAGTGAGGTCAGGACTGTACGCGGTATGTTGGCAATAACTCCCAGTCAAGTTCCTGTAATGTGCAAGGAGTGTTGCAAGTTAGCATCAAGTTATCTGTCGATGTTCAAGAATCAGGTGTTCAGATTGCTGAATGTTCATGGGAACAACTGCAGTGGGCTCCGATCCACCTCATCCGGGATCGTCATTTGAAATGTTTCAAACGTTTTATTTGCAGCTGAAAGTCTCATCACTATGGTGTGCATCTGTGAATGTCAATGAAGTACGCCTTCATTCATAGCAAATTCCATCACCAGTCCCGCTTTGATTTAAACACCAGTTGTAGGTACAGAGTAAACTCGCTCACTTTCTCTCTACACTTCTTATCCTGACAGAGCATGGGGTGGAGTGCACACTAGTCAGGTTGCCAATCCATCACAGGGCACAAGCATCCCCATTCAAGCTAGATTATATATTAAGTAGTTATACATACATTTTATAGTGTGAACAAGTTCATCCTTTTAGCACAAAATAAAGTAGACTAAATCAACAAAGTATTTAAAGTATTTAAAGCATTCGAGAATCCACCGATCTTTTTTAATCATCAAAGTATTAAAACCAGACAAAGGGTGTGTATTAAAATATAAACAATATGAGTTCATAAGTTTGCTTCTTCTTTCCTCCGTCCACGGGAGGACTAATTTGTTAAACTTTTTAGATTAATTATAACTCAGAGGTATAATTTACTCTTTGTAATGATGCAAACTCTGTTTATTGTATTTTTCCTTTATTGCATCATTGAGCGTAACGCTAGCTGCATTATGGGCCGTAATATGATGCACAGTTCCTCTACCTGCCAGAAGGGGTCACTGATTGTAAACCTTTAACACTCCAAGCCCTGAGTACTGTGACTAACATTTTTAGATTAATGCGACATTATCATCTGTGCTGAGTTTGACTAAAATTAGCTTTAATTAGGGTTAGTATTGAATTGTTTTTCTGTTGCAGTTCTGCTAGTCGAATCAAGAAAGCACTAAGGTGAAGGAATAAAAAGCTGTATAGAAAGATAGTAAAGATTTGTTTTTTTGCTGTCCTGTTGCTGACCCTGTCCATATACAACACTACAGTTGGTAGAAATGTGATTTCAGAAATTTACAGGATTTACACTCCTGTACAGCAAGTGCTCCCACAAGTCAACACTCATATTTACCATCGTGGACTCTTTGTGCTCCCAGGCAAAACAAAAACTCCCGAGCTGATGCTTGCCACTATATATATATATATATATATATATATATATACACACATACACACACACTGTATATATATATATAATATACAGACCTGTGGGTATACACTGTATAGATATATAGATATGTGTGTGTGTGTGTATATATATATATATATATATATATATATATATATATATATATATATATATATATATATGTGTGTGTGTGTGTGTATATATATATATATATATATATATATATATATATATATATATATATATATATATATACACTGTATGTATGTATATATATATATATATATATATATATACTGTATATATATATATACACACACACACACACACGTGACCAGAGGTGTCCTGTGTCCTGTGCTGCAGTATATTCCTGCAGGTATCACACACAAGTTCTCGGCTCATTGATAAATCCTGCAACGTTGCTCATTTCAATCCAAGACAGCTTCCTACGCCTAGCGCTCGCGCAGGTGTTAAACTGTTCATGCGCCACAGGAGCTGGCAAAACTATCCATTCACTAAATCATTTGGCTCTACTTAAAGAAAGCGTGTCATTTTTATGTTGTTCTCGCTTCTCGGCACAGCCTTTAGCCAAGAAATATCACGACCACAGCAGAGTTTTCTTTTCCTTTGCAATAGATACCCATCTACGCTCCTGGCCGTAAATCTGTTATGGAAATCTCCTCAGATATAATTCCAGTCTATTCATTAAATTCCCTTTTAGGTTGTTCTATCAATTTGTGTGAATTTCCTGTAATAGTCAGTTGTATAAGCAGAGTTGTGTAAGAGTTTTCAAACGTGCAGCACATTAACTGTGCAGTGATGGGATGGATGTCTCTGGGGAAAAGGTGTGGCTCCTTATTGCTTTACTTCCCTCTTGAATGTGATTGTTTTGCTGCTTCTTATGAGCATCCAGACAAATTAATCCCATCTGTTTAAGCCTGTTAGGATTGAGGTTAATTAGGTTTGCAGTGTTTGTAGACTGATCCTGGTCTATGGAGGCTGGAAAGATATTTTGGTTCCATGGTACAGTACCGTATCATTGAATAATGGAACTAAGGAGTGCTGTTGAAAAACTATGGAGAAATTATAGGTAAAGTTCCTAGTAATTAGGACTTTAAGGCAAGACACTACTGGAAGAAGCTTTATTATTTTAATTTTTTAAACGCATCCACCTCTAGCATGGCTCGACATAAACTGTAGAAATAGACATAGAAATCTTTCAAAGCGCAAAAGTGCTTGTCCGAAGTTTCTGATCTGAGACCTACAGTACATGTAGAGGCAACCTCCAGTTGAAATGCTAAAATGTGCAGTTCCTCAGATGACCACTAGATGAGTCAATCCCTATAGAGCCCCATGTTAAAATGTCCAGCTTTACAACAGAAATTAACATATTTGCAACCTGGTACAAAAATCTACATAGCTGGATTTATAATTCATGACTGCTATACAGGGGGTCATTTTTCAATTTTTTATTTAACTCTTTAATTCAAATTGCATTAAGCCATAAAATTATTCATAATTAGGGGTGTGGCTGATTTGAGTGAGCGCTGCATTGCAGGAATCATTGTAGTTCAACCTACCACACGAAATGTGTGACACAGTGTGTGTGGGATATGAATGACTCAATTCAATCAAATGCAAAGTACCGTTAGCATAGAAAAAATGTTAGCCACCGTAGCGTTTTAGTTAATGCTAAAGCTATAAGCTTGATAATTATTGGTAAATAAAATAAACTGATGTTTCAACCAACATACAGACTCTGTTAGTTCTGCACATCTTCTCATTTATGGATGAACAGGGTTTAGGCGGAGTCAGTTATTTCTAAGATAGCGAAACCTGTAGGTGACGAAGTGGCGGGTTCGTCCATTTCTAATTATATCAGTCTACGGGTACAGTATGTCTAAAACATACAGTAGCAAATCGTTTTAGCCCTAAGATCTGCCCATTAAACATAATCTGCATTCTGATGATCAGTAGCATACAACACTATGTAAATGATGTAATATCACATGCAGCTGTATTTTTTTCAGTGCCAGACACCTTTTCCCCCTATTGACGATATATACCCTATAGCTTTTGGTGTTTTTGCATGATAACGCTGTTATTAATCATTCAGATCTGTGTGCCAGTGCAACTTGTACAGTATCCTTTTCTCTACTACATTATTAATGATAAAGTAAACACACAGGTGTGTCCAGACTCCGATTGCATAAAAACCATCTGAGGCATTTAAACACCATCTCTACACACCGTGCAATTAAATCTTCATATCATTTAGCTTTTCTTTTGTTTTAATGTGGGATTCAATCTTATTAACATTTGCTTGTATAAAACTAAATCAGCATCTACTGTACGCTGAACATCATGATGCAAACCTTTGTCTCAATGTCCACATGTAAGCAGTTCTCTTATTGAGTGGACGCTTTCATCACTGTAAAGGCAGCAGGCTTTTTAATTCTCCACTGATGATGTTCTTTCGCTGCGTTCATGAGCCGAGGTGAATTGTGGAGCTGGAGAATGAGCACACGGGCAGAAAGAACATGCAGTGTTTGCTTTTTCTTCTTTTCTCTCCTTCCTGTCTCATATTTCAGACGAATCGAAGCAGAAACATTCATTATCTAACTTTGCATCAACTGTGTGCCTGAACTAAACATTTAATAAAATGTGTGCTTAAACAGGTATTGCGTTTTATTTTCACTAACTGAAAAAAAAAACTGTTCAAAATGTCGATGTACACTGTAAAAAAATTCCTTATACTTAAAATTTCTTATTTTTAAGTATACCCCACTTAAAAACATTAGTTGACTTTTATTAAGCAAAGATTTTTTGGTAAGGTCAACAAAGAATTTTCTCCTCTTTAATGATGAATGTAATTGATAATTTGAGTTAATACTATTACTAATACGGTGAAAATCTGTAAAAGGTAATTCTTAGCTATACCTGCAATAAATTCTTAAATTACAGTACTACACAATCCAAAAGTCTTTAGTCAACTTCAATAATTTATTTTAACAAATAGCATTCAACCATTAAAATTCTACAGTACAATCATCATTCCCTTCCTCTTATCCCACCTATACAATGTACAAGAGTAACTGTTAGATCTCACCTGGAGAATTGTGTATATATGAATTGTATATAAACTTGCATTAGTATAATGGACATTGCCATTTCTTGAAATTCTATACCTAGAATTTCTGCCTAGTACTGTAACTGATATACCTAGTAAGTATGTCAATTGTTACCTGCAAAATTACTCTCTGGGATACTTTGGATGTTCTCCAAAACTTTTCTTCATTGCCCTAAAGTTCTATCTCCCAAAAAAACTTTATTTTATTAAGTAAGTTGTGCTCACTTGTAGTGAAAGTTGGCATTTCCTAAATTTATTGTCAATATTTTTGCACAATTCTAAATATCACAAATGCATAAAATCCTAACCTGCATTTATGCTTTTAAATAAGCAAAGTTCATAAAGTAGCCATTTGGGTAAAAACTTCTTATATAAATTTGGCCAAGTTTACTGTGTTCAAGAATCATTTTTAACAGTGTAGAACTTATACAATCACCTGATTTAAAACTATAAGAACAAATGAATGTAACGACTCACTCCAGTTCATGACACACCTATAAAATTATACAGAGACAGTTCAAGTTGCTGTAGTTAAATGTCACATCGAATATCAGGACTCGGGTGACGAGAGACAGCGTGAGTTTTGTGACTTTAACCCTGGCATACTGTACTGTAGGTGTTGGTGCCAGATTGGCTGGTTTGAGTATTTCAAAAATTGGTGGTGTCTGGGATTTTAGCACACAACACTCTTTAGAGTTTATTCAGAATGGTGAGAAAACAAAATATAAACAAAACAAAAAAAGGGAAGGTGAAATGGCAGTGTTGATGAGAAAGTTCTAAGAGAAACGTCCAAGGTGCCAAGAGGAATGCGGTAACTCTATTACTCAATACAACCGTGATGAGCAGAAAAGCATCTCAACATGCACATTGTCGGTACATTGAAGTTTGGGGTGGGTGAGATGCTCATTTCATGTATCTTGGCTCTGGATTCTATTCTATTCCTATTTATTTTTGGCTAGCCTGAAAGCGTGTGCAGTAATATGCAAATCAGCTCATTACTTTTGAAAAAAACTTTCCAGTCTTGTTCCTTGTTTCTAATGTTTGATGAAAAACTGTTGGCAAATTTTTAGAAGATTTTAGTCTGGGTTTCTCTTTTTGTTTGCGCATATGCATCTTACTTCCTTTATTCTGTCTTTTTTGTTTCTTTCTCTTTGTTTTCATCTCTCTCTCTCTGTCTCTCTCTGTCTCCCCCTTTGTCTGTTTTTTTTGTCTGTGTATCCATTTCTCTTCTACTATTTTTTCCCTCACTTCTTTTTGCTTTGACATCTCTCTCCATCTCTCTTTCTCTGTGTGGTCATGCAGGGGTCAAAGGAATCTTTAGCATGAATGACAGGAGCTTTTACTACTTCTCTTGATTTGTAGAATTTCTCAGTCAGACTCACAAAGGCATAACACGTCACACTGTGACTCTCTTTTTCCTCCCAGAAAATCTACTGCCACCTGAGATCTAGTTCACTCCATCCATCAGTTCCCATCCCACACACCCACCCACACACACTGCAATTAGGCTGTTTAATTATTCCCTGTAATCCCTGCACTCAGTCTAGCTTCAAATACACCGTTTCGGGTGAGTTAGGAATGCAGAGTACTTCTTATAAGAACTAATCTTCTAAACGTTGGCTAAACTCATCTACGTTCCATTATAATAGTGTAACATCTGGAAGAATTAATGAGTTTTCATCAGCGTGTGATGGTTTCCATTATGATCTTTTTAATGATTTCCACGAGGTCACCATGAAATCATAAAGCATTGAATCGAATTCCTTTCCGGTTTATAAAATCACGACGTCACATTAAGAACTAGTTGGAAATCATTCATTAAACCATGAGGAGGAACGATTACCCTGGGATTATTAATGCTTTAGGAGAACATAGAAAACATTTAGCAGCCCAGTGGAAAGCAATGCAATCCTGGAACTGCTACCATTACACTCCTGGTTCTTGTTCTTGTATCAGAGCAGTGGGGTTTGTTGATCATGTCTGTTCTTGCAAAGGTAGAAGATTGCCAAGGCCAACTCAATCGTGCTCTTGGGCAGCGTGATGCTTGTCATGCCGTGTGTTACATTTTTGCGAGACTGAACTTGCAGCCGTGCACAGCTTGTTTTGTCTGTGCGTAATCTTTTTCTTCGGATTCGTGACATGAAGGTATGTGTTGGTCAGTATGACTCCGATTTTAGAGTATAACGCTTTGATTTGCTTCTCTGAGAGAGGAAACCGGGCTGCGGCGGGTTTCCTTTTCGAAATGGTACTATTGACGTAGGACCAGCTTAACCTTTAACTGTCTGGGCAAGCCATTGAGGAACCTTGTTATTTTAAATAATAAATGTAAGTAGTTTTAAATTGCCAGTAATTATAATTGTAGACATTGCCAGTATGTCAATAATTTTAAAAGCTTTGCCAGTCGTCTTTAGCAAGATTGTTGGCCTGCAGTAATGGAGACTTCAAGTTAAAGCGCTTATAGTTAAATTTATTCATGCTCACAGTGGATTCAGCTGGGCATTTAATCGGAAAAAAAAAATAATAATAATAATCGAAACTCAGAAACTCTAATCAACATAATTTTGTCAATACGTATTTTTATTATTTTTTTAAATTCTAAAATACTTTTTATGAATTCTGTTAACACTTTCCCCACTTGGAAACATATTACCGCGTGTGTGTAGTCACATGACTCCACCACATTCAGTCTGCGACATCCCAGCATCAATGGTTCAGCATATTTACAGTACAAACCTGGTCAGTGAATGATGATGGCTGTGTATATATACACTATATATATATATACAGTGGTGTGAAAAACTATTTGCCCCCCTCCTGATTTCTTATTCTTTTGCATGTTTGTCACACAAAATGTTTCTGATCATCAAACACATTTAACTATTAGTCAAAGATAACACAAGTAAACACAAAATGCAGTTTTTAAATGAGGGGTTTTATTATTTAGGGAGAAAAAAAATCCAAACCTACATGGCCCTGTGTGAAAAAGTAATTGCCCCCTGAACCTAATAACTGGTTGGGCCACCCTTAGCAGCAATAACTGCAATCAAGCGTTTGCGATAACTTGCAACGAGTCTTTTACAGCGCTCTGGAGGAATTTTGGCCCACTCATCTTTGCAGAATTGTTGTAATTCAGCTTTATTTGAGGGTTTTCTAGCATGAACCGCCTTTTTAAGGTCATGCCACAACATCTCAATAGGATTCAGGTCAGGACTTTGACTAGGCCACTCCAAAGTCTTCATTTTGTTTTTCTTCAGCCATTCAGAGGTGGATTTGCTGGTGTGTTTTGGGTCATTGTCCTGCTGCAGCACCCAAGATCGCTTCAGCTTGAGTTGACGAACAGATGGCTGGACATTCTCCTTCAGGATTTTTTGGTAGACAGTAGAATTCATGGTTCCATCTATCACAGCAAGCCTGCCAGGTCCTGAAGCAGCAAAACAACCCCAGACCATCACACTACCACCACCATATTTTACTGTTGGAATGATGTTCTTTTTCTGAAATGCTGTGTTACTTTTACGCCAGATGTAACGGGACACGCACCTTCCAAAAAGTTCAACTTTTGTCTCGTCGGTCCAAAAGGTATTTTCCCAAAAGTCTTGGCAATCATTGAGATGTTTTTTAGTAAAATTGAGACGAGCCTTAATGTTCTTTTTGCTTAAAAGTGGTTTGCGCCTTGGAAATCTGCCATGCAGGCCGTTTTCGCCCAGTCGCTTTCTTATGGTGGAGTCGTGAACACTGACCTTAATTGAGGCAAGTGAGGCCTGCAGTTCTTTAGATGTTGTCCTGGGGTCTTTTGTGGCCTCTCGGATGAGTTGTCTCTGCGCTCTTGGGGTAATTTTGGTCGGCTGGCCACTCCTGGGAAAGTTCACCACTGTTCCATGTTTTTGCCATTTGTGGATAATGGCTCTCACTGTGGTTCACTGGAGTCCCAAAGCTTTAGAAATGGCTTTATAACCTTTACCAGACTGATAGATCTCAATTACTTTTGTTCTCATTTGTTCCTGAATTTCTTTGGATCTTGGCCTGATGTCTAGCTTTTGAGGTGCTTTTGGTCTACTTCTCTGTGTCAGGTAGCTCCTATTTAAGTGATTTCTTGATTGAAACAGGTGTGGCAGTAATCAGGCCTGGGGGTGACTACAGAAATTGAACTCAGATGTGATAAACCACAGTTAAGTTATTTTTTAACAAGGGGGGCAATCACTTTTTCACACAGGGCCATGTAGATTTGGAGTTTCTTTTCTCCCTTAATAACGTAGACCTTCATTTAAAAACTGCATTTTGTGTTCAATTATGTTATCTTTGACTAATAGTTAACGGTTTTTGATGAGGAGAAACATTTAAGTGTGACAAACATGCAAAAGAATAAGAAATCAGGAAGGGGGCAAATAGTTTTTCACATCACTGTGTATATATATATATATATATATATATATATATATATATACTACCGCTCTGAAGTTTGGGATCACTTTCTAACTCTATGGTGTTTCCTGATTTCCGGAAACAATAGTGAAGGCATCCAAACTATGCAATAATTTCCTTTAAACAGTTAATTTTGAGATGTATCTGTAAAGGCTTCATAACGGCTCGAATCTGAGGTGCTGTTTGTTAATTGGTGATTTTTGAGGCTGGTACAGTAACTCTATGAACTTCTACTCCACAGCAGAGGTAAGTTTTGGTTTTACCTTGCTGGGATTTCATGAGAGCCAGTTTCATTATGGTGTTTGATAGATTTTACTGTTCTTGCAAGAAGTGTTCCAGAAAGGCTGACCTCTGTGTCTTAAAATAACTGATGACTGTTGTTACATAATTTCATATATGCTATTTCATATTTTTGAAATCTCCAGTATTGTTGTAGAATCTAGAAAATAAATCACCAAACAAAGATAAAGTAATCTGCAAGTGACCCCAAACTTTTGAGCGAGTGATATACAGGTGAAACTCGAAAAATTTGCGAAAAGGTTCATTTATTTTCGTAATGCAACTTAAAAGGTGAAACTAATATACTGTATGAGAGAGACTCATTGCATGCAAAACAAGATAGTTCAAGCCACGATTTGTCATAATTGAGATGATACTACCCGCCAAAGTGGCTAGTGAGACTAAAGTTATTACCCGCCACAGCCGAATTCTACCCGCATTTGGCGGGCGGGTGCCAACGTCAAACCCTGATACACACTACCGTTCATAAGTTTGGGGTCACTTGCAAATTTCTTTGTTTTTGTTTAGTGATTTATTTTCTACATTCTACAACAATACTGGGGATTTCAAAACTATAAAATAACACATATGGAATTAGGTAATTACGTAACAACCAACAAAAACAACAGTTAGTTGTTAGTTTAAGACACAGAGGTCGGCCTTTCTGTAATAGTTTTTGCAAGAACAGTATTGTCAAGTGCATTTGCAAAATCCGTCAAGCACCATAATGAAACTGTCTCTCATGAAGGCCGTCCCAGGAGGACGAGACCAAAACCTACCTCTGCTGCAGACGAGAAGTTCATTTAGAGTTATCAGCCTGAAAAATGACCAATTAACAGCAGCTCAGATTAGAGGCGTTATGAAGTCTTTACAGAGCAGAAGTAGCAGAAACATCTCAATATCAACTGTTCAAAGGAGATTCATGCATTTACTGGACACCTTCAGCATTCCTTTACAATGTAGAAAGAAATCTCTCTCTCTCTCTATATATATATATATATATATATATATATATATATATATATATATATATATATAAAGAAGAGAGAGAGAGAGAGAGATTAAAGCCATTATAAAGACTTTACGTTTTTTTTTTGTACTGTGTCTGTATCTACGTCTATCTACAGCTATAATTTTTTATTAATCATAATCACAGTAAAATGTTCAATTCGTCATGATATTAAATTGAGGTCATATTACCCAGCACCAGATTCAAGCCAATTCCTGTTTAAAATGGTAAATGCTCAATATGAGGTAGGGATACACTCGGGAGTAGTTTAGAGTAGCTACAGTAGCATGTTCTTAAGAGAGCCTGCAGGAAACCCATGTTAACATGGGGAAAACTTACAAGACATCAGACAGGCAGAAACACAGAGTCAGGGACCCCGGAATTCTGAGACTTCAATGCTACCCACGTTACCATCCCATCATGCCACCCTCCAATAAAAAGGCTCTATGATTGGAGAAGCAGTATTACTACATGCCTACCACATTCCAGAGCTGGCCTTGTGTTTGTTATTTAAAGGTACGTGCTCCAGCAGGCTTTTTTTCTTAATAAATTGCACAAGTCCACATCCCTAGAGAGATTCCAGGTACACCAGATTAAAAAAGTACATTTGAAACGTTCTCGCAAGCATTTTAATGTTAAAAGTGCACTCGCTGGTTTAATAATTTGGCCATCACTAATTGCCTCACTTTCACACTTAAATTCGCTGTATCCTTTTAGCATTGCAGATGTTATCTTAAATACAGTATAATCATCGTCTATTCTTGAACAATTAGCTTCTGCTTTACCCTGGCTTGTAAACAAGCTGTTTCTGACTTGTCACTTGTCCATCAGTTTGTTCTGTAGTCTTTCCCAGATTGCTGTGTGTGTGTGGCAGTTAGGTGAAACATTCCAATATCATTAGTACATGCATGTGTACAGTACTTACATGATGTGCACAGTAGAGATGTCTTTAGGGCTTGAGCTCAGATGTCATTTCACAGCACTGTACAAAATACAATCAACTCAAACACATTGAGTATTCCGGCTATGTGTTCGTACATACAGTACTTGTACAGTACATACCACAGCTATACAGTGTTGAGTGCATTACTGTTCACTCTGTCTGCTCATGGTGGGTTTGATAAGGGCAGGGCGGTGATTTAAACAAGGAGCATACTCATTAAGGTTAATTAAACAGCTGGCAGATGCTAAATCTGTGCTGTTATGAGAGGGGATATAATATCTGCTTTGTTTACAGTCACTGCGATCATTAACATATGGTTACACTATATTCTGCGAATGACTTGCGGTGGCCTATAACAAAAACTTTAAGTAGTCTCAGAATCTGAGAAATGGTTTTAGATATATACAGTATGTTAAGAATAGATGTAATTTTAAGAAATACAGGTGTAAAAGATCTATAATGGCTTGCATAAATGAATATGAAGGTGCATGATTTCATATGAAATTGTCCTTCCTCTTGAGTACATAAAATTACATCTGTTCGGTCGTGAGAACTGGGTCTGTGGAATTCTTTTGACTATGAAAGGAGTCCATGGAATGTGAAAAATTATACTTAAGTGGTATTAAAGAAAAAACTATACCATTTAGTAGAAAATGTTTATGCTATCTGAATATTAACTTGGTATGATTATTGTTGGTGGCACGGTGGTGTAATAGTTAGCGCTGTGGCCGCGAACCTCTGGGGTTGAGGGTTTGTGTGCGTGGAGTTTGCATGTTTCATCCCGTGCTTGGTGGATTTTCTCCCACAGACCAAAGACTGGCATTCCCATAGTGTATGAATATTGACTGGAGGTCCCACCATGCTTGCAAAATGGGAATAAATACAATGGTCACTATTGGCCATCACAGTCAATAAGTATCAATTGTTAGCCACCTTTTTTTTTTTGCTTCTCCCACCACCATCACAGTTATATTTAATTACTTCGAGGGGGCCTTAAAGTTGTGATCACGACTAAAGCTTAAAGAACTGTTGACTGACTCCTCCCCCAGATGCACTTTTCTTTAACAAAGTTCACAGAGGAGGAAGCGTGCGCCTGCATGAGTCCTGTATATCTCCCAGCCCTATTGTATTGTCAGTACACACATTGAGTGTTTTCACTGACCTACTGTAGCACGACGTCACGGAGTTCACGGAGTGCAGGTTCACGGAGTGATTTACGACCTTCCTGGAGTTGTCAGTAGCGCACCAAATACCTCTCCCTCGGGCCTCTGCTTGCAGTGGGAGGAGTAAGCGTTCCTCTCATCTTCTTTTCTATATCTCCTTGGTTCTCTTTCTGAGCCAGGAGCAGTTCTGACTTGCAGGAGACCTGAGGTGTCAGGTTTTCCTGAAGTGCCAGGATAAGCTCAAAAAGTGGAAGGAGTTTTTTTTCTTTCTTTTTGCTGTCTTTCTGTCTATTCTCTGATCTGTAAAAGACTGGAGAAGGGCAAACTGGAGAGTAGTTCACTCCGGTTGAAAGAGCGTAGAAGTGTGTGTATGAGTGTGAGATTGGGAAGGCCATGTCTGCGGTGGTGAGGAGAGTACTAGGGAGGAGGTGTCACTACTACGGGCTGCTGGCTCGCACCAGGCGTTGGAGGCAGGGCCGCTCACGCAGCCGGAGCCGAGCAGCCAACAAGGGTAAATAACACTTCAGTCGTCCTTCATGCTCCTACTGTGTGCTACTGTTCACTCATTCACAGGAATAACAATACAGCACGGCAACACAAAGTGTAACTGTGTCTATTTATTTTATAATTCTGGAAGCTACTGTATAGACTAGGTGCAAGACCAAAATAGACAATTGGTGTTCAAGGAATGGTACGTATGTTCACTGCATCATGGACTATATAGTACAGTATTTTTGCTAACCAAGACCTCTAGACTTTATACTTTTCTAAAGATGGAGCGTGTATGTGGTTCCTCATGGGGTCCAAACTTTCTCCAAGCTGCATAGCAATGGTCAGTGTTTGGTTGCTGGGTTAAGTGGATCTTGTTTGTTGAGTATTTTGGAATCAATATGTTTTAAGAGTGCAGAATTTGCCTAGGATAAGATTAGTGTTCAATTTTTGTTCCATTTTTCCTAAGAGCTCAGTTATAAGTTTCAACAGCATGAAGGAACTTCTCCTTAAATGTTATTCAGGTGTAACTTGAAATGTTCTTGACTTCTCTTTATTTAACTTGATTTTGTATCTTTTTCTAGATGTTTTTCTCCCTAACCACTACTGTATGTTAAATTTGTCACGGCTCCAATTATTTTAAGATCATTGCTTCATGTTGACTTGTATAAGAGACATTGTTTGATCACACTCACAGCTTCCCCCCCCCATACTCATACCATTCCAACGATAAAGATACAAGATATGTTGATCCTTGTGTAGTTTTCCAGTAAAGCAAATCTGTCTTGCAACACTTTGGCTCTTTGTGTTGCATTGTACTGTAAATTAAGTTACAAAGCCGTAATAGTTTGCAGGAATTTCTCTTGGCTCTACTTTACTGTGAAGCTTGCCCTGTAGTTAAGCAAGCATTCTAATCAGCGAGAAAGGCTTTGCAGTAGGATGCTGTGCTGTGAAATATGTGAGATTTTTTTTCGTACAGGAGCGGGTGCAAGTACTGTAGATATATTTTATAGACTACGGTTTCAGAAATGTTAGAACAGTGTGAGAATTGCCTATGACCTCATTTGTTTGGCAGTTAGCCCTCTGCTCTGTATAAGGGTAAATAGAGATGTCGTGATGAGTAGTGATGTCGGTCTGTAAGGAATGTTTCGCTGCTAAGGTAGCATGGGTGTGTTTGTTAATGATAATGTCCACAAATAAATACTGTACATTTAACCAGCAAGTTAAGCTTATCATTTCCATGAATTGATATTCATATAAATCAAATAAATCAATTCAATTTTTCGAAAGAAATTTAATAGCCACAAAACACTTGTATTGGGTGTTGTATTAAAATAATGTGTGAGACAGAGACACAAACATCTTCGAATGATGCACTGGAACCAGGTTGGTGTGGAAACATAGTCATCCTTTTAGCAAATTCTCAAGGCAAAATCGCTAATCTTTTGGGAGTTTATACACAATGGTGCAAAAATGTATGATCGAATGAATGTATAAAACATCTTGAACCTAGCAGTGTCACCTCAGAGATAATTTTTTGAATTTTTTTGCTCATTTGCTTATTTTGGCTAGCTTTTTCAATCTTTGAGTATCTGCCTCATCTCTTGGTACCCCATGGTCTCTGGTCAATTGAGACTTGAATGCAGCTCTTAAGTCTGTTGCTTCATCCATCTGATCACCTCTGGCGATATGTTTTTACACTGATTAGAGCTTTCCTTAACCATTGCATCCAAGAGTGTTTGTGCTTTACTGTATTATAGAATGAGGGAAATGTACAGTAACACATACTGGACAGTACAAAGTAATAAATATGGGGGAAACATTGTATCACAATCATATTGTGTGGCAATTCATGGGTCGAACCTCTGCCTTCAAAATCATTTTTAATTCATATAATAAAAAAATTATAATAATTTGTTTTCATTTGAGGTGGTAAAACATGACATTCTATAGAATCCTACATGTGGTATGCTCTAAGCTGTTCACAAATAAAAAATAAATAAAAAGTTAATGAATTGCTGTTTAGCTTTTTGGAAAGCTTGAAGAATACTAAAGTGTTTTTCAAATATTTCTACACAAAAATACAAAACCAAAAAAAGTAAAAAAAAAAAAAAAAAACACTGTATGCCTGATATCACAAATAGCCTCAAACTGTATGATTAGCATAAGCTATCTAGGTTAGCCAGCTCAGCTCTTTATCCATCATTTTTTTTGTTAAGAGTCTTGATATGTATCATCAAAGCATCTAAAAATAATTCTATAACTATTCAAATGTTTCATTCATTGATAAGATTAAGTGACTTCTAACATGAACTGTAACATTGACTGTTAGCTAGTTAGCCTGCTGGATTACCTCAGAGACTCTTGTATTAGCTAGAGGTTTCTGATTTCTGGATTGTTCTCAAATATGGTGAGACTAAAGACATTGAAGGTTGAAATGTGATCCATAATTTCTTTTCTTTTTTATTTTTTTTAATGATTTGACTAAATGCTAAACAAACCTGCCATGAACATCAGTTCATTTGAATTGACGCAGACTCTGGAGCTGACAATGGAGTTTACTTTTTGCTTCGTACTTCATTATGTTCACCTTATTGAATTGTAACTCATGTAAAGGAAGCCTGCTATGCAAAATTTACTTTATTATTATTATTTTTTTTTTACTGTATTCGAGTATATATTTCATATATCTGTAATTTATTTAAGTAGTCTTATTAGTGGATTTGTTTAACTTTTACTCCACGATATCCTACAGCAAATATTTGTACTTTCTACTTCACTGGATTTCTGCATGGTGCTGCATTACATAACCACAGTAGGGTGTAGCATTTGAAGTGGTAATATCACCACCTGCTGACTATTATGCTTAACTGCATGATTTCCCTTCCCTCGTACTGTACAACGTTTATCCATGCAGCAGGTGTTTGAAATCAGAAGTGGAGCCGGTTGCAGACAACAATGAAAATAGCATACAGTATGCGCAGGAGAGAGAGAGCGAGAGAGAGAGACTTTTACTATGGCTTAAAAGCTACTGTGAGCTAATACTAGTTCAGTATATTTGATACATAAGTATATTTGAAGCTAAGTACTTTTGTCACTTTAGACTTTTTTAGACATTTAGGTGTGTCTCCAGCCTGCAAGGACACGAACATGAACGTTTCTGGTCTCTGATCGCTAGAATAATCGAAGTAGCTCATTTAAAAGGGGCAGTTCATTTAAATGGGGTCAGGGTTAGTATAGCTCAGTGGTTAAGACATTAAATCACAGTTCGGGAGATCCAAGGTTCAAATCCTATGACCACCAAGTTGTCCCTGTTGAGCCCTTGAGCAAGGCCCTTAACCCTCAACTGCTCAGATGTATAATGAGATCAAAATGTAAGTCCCTTTGGATAAGGGGGTCTGCCAAATGCCTAAATGCCTAAATGTAAATTGGAAAAGGAGTGAAGCACAAAGAAAACCAAGCATGTGAGACTGCACGATCCGAGTTGTATTTCAACTGGTTATTTCATATGTTAACGGACAAGCACTGTTTCCTTGTATCTCCAGGATCGGGGTTTGATTTCCGGCCAGGCTCGATTGCCGTCTCCGTGTGCATGGAGTTTGCATGTTCTCCCCATGCTTGGGGGGTTTCCTCTGGGTACTCCGGTTTCCTCCCACAGTCCAAAGATATGCAGGTTAGGTTAATTGGCGTTCCTAAATTGCCTGTAGTGTGTGAATGGTTGTGTGTGTGTGTGTGTGTGTGTGTGTGTGGTACAGTATGAGTGTGCGCCCGGCGATGGATTGGCACCTTGTCCAGGATGTACCCTGCCTCGTGCCCTAAGCCTCCTGAGATAGGCTCTAGGTCCCCACGACCCTGAATACAGGATAAAACGGTATAGAAGATGAATGAGTGAGTGTTAACGGACACATTTTGGAGAGTTCTATGACGTATACAAAATAATTTTTAAAAGCGTATTCTGTGACATTTAACGTAAAATTCTTGCCAAATGCAAAATAATGTTTTTTAAAAATCCGTGTTCATTCCAAAATGTGGTAAATAACATGATGCAAGCCACTTTAGCCACTTTAGTGTTTCTCTTCTTTTCGATCCGCCCCACTCTTTCTGTCTAATAGCACACACTTGTCCGCACATCTCAAAGAGTTAATTTGTTCCTTTCATTATCACATGTAAAGACACATTTCTGAATGCCAAATGCCCTCCCATTCAGCACTTCCTTCAGCACTTCCTTCACACTGGAGTCTGAGAGTTATGACATTTATATAGAACTTCAACAAAACTTACTGCGCTTTTTCTACCTGATGAAGACATTCAGAGGTAAAACGCATGTACAGTACAGTATATGAGGCAGGATAATGAGGCTTTATGACTGATGAGAGAAATGTATTAACTAGATGCAGTGCTGCATGTGATCAGCTGAGAAAAGAGGGAAGATCCACCCGGAGTAATTGACTTTTTAATGCTGCGTTCCCCATCTGCTCTCTCTGCTGTACTCCTCGTTCCAGCTGCAGGGAGCTCACTCTCAGTACGTGTGTTTGTTTGTAAAATTGCATGCCTAATGATACTGTATCATATAAAGTTCTTGTATGTGAAGCCAAACACTGCTAAAGAGCTTTTTAAATCTCTGAATAGAGCAATTATTGTTCACAGGCATACCTGTAATCACCATGTGTTATACCACAGCGGACTTGTGTTCTCAATTCTGATTGGTTAGAAGGTGTCGGTTCATTTTTTAATAACATCAGCTCTGACAGCAGTGCACATATTTAATTTGCTGTAAACCCCATGCAGTTATCACATGTACAGTACTGTGCCAGGCCTCATTTCTTCATATTTTGCTTCCAAAGAGCCAGACACTTTTGTATTTTTAATGTCGTCTCGAGGACTAGTTCTCCGGGCTTTTTGCAGGACTTTTTTAGCGCTCCAATTCAGTCCAGTCCCTATACATGAGCTGTTACAAGAAATCGTTTTTTGTTTCTTAAGCCACATAGTGAGTGAGCTATGAATCATTCAAGCATAAAAAAAAAACATTCACGTTAAGGCATGATCTAGTGAGAAACAGGTGCAGATGATGACAGATGATGAGGCGGGTGATGAGTGTACTGCTGATGCTGAATGCTGTGTGGTTGGAACAGACGGGAGGGGAAATGAGGTTGCTGCTGAGGTTGTTTCATAAACAACCAATTTTTAAACTTTAGGTACATTTCAGTCTGTCATAGTGAAACATAGTTACAATTTAATCGTTCATTTCATCTGCATTATTTAATTTAATTTGATTTGGGAAGTCTCAAGGCTTAGTACTGTGCATACAGTATGAAGGACTTCTGCTGGTTCATAAATCCAGACAGGCATAATGTAGCTTCCATTAAAAACATATTAAAAATAGCAGAGATTTAGGTTGTGAAATAATTTTGCTCTTCTAGAATACAGGATGGCTATGCTTTTTCTTCTCAGCACCTTTTTCTCTCTATATTTGCAGCAACATCTCATTCAAGACAAGTATATTTACCGTCTTTATCTGCCATACTCGGCAACATCTGTGCCTGTCCACAACGCGACGTTTCCTCCTACTTAAGCACCATCCCTCAAAACGACGTGCTACTTTCACTGAGTTGTACTCACATCACTACAGCGTCCATCTGTTCTTCTCCCTTTTCTTCCTATTACTCATTCTCTTTACTTTTCTCATGTTTGGGCTTCATAATTGCTGTGTTTTTTCGAAAGAAATTCTTGTTTACTGATGAGCTTTGGCATGGTGTTGCCAGTTTGATAGACAGTCTGGAGAACGTGGCTAGCAGAACCGTCACGCCTGCTCAAAATGGGTAAACAGGCCTGTTTATCAGTCCTGAACAAGTAACATGTAACTTTGGACACCACTGACCTTTTCATATCCAGCTGAGCTGACACTGAAATCTCCTTCTATACATGTTATGTATTCATTTCATTGCAGAAAACTTCACCTCACCATCATGCATTTTTCTGATGTTATGATTCCATGGAGTGCCTGCTATACAAATCCCTTTGTCCATCGTTAATATAGAGACCACAATCCATGAAGTAAATCCATAAAACTGTACATAAACTGGAGAATGCAAAAGTAAGCGAGACATCCTTTTGGATCTAAAGGAGGACATGTGCATTTAGGTTAAGAACAAATGAGCCAAGTGTGAGTTATAGCTTCGTTGGTCAGCCACATAAGAGCAGGTGACGTTCTTCCACTGCAATTTCTCTGACTGACGTGACCCTCGCTCAGATCCAGAACATCCTGCCGCACACTTCTTCTATACGTCTCTCTCGCTCCTGCTTCTCCTGGGTCATGTGTCTTGATCAGAAGAGATTAATGGGGTTCTAGCAGCAGGCGTTTTGTGCCGCTGTTCTCTGATGGATGGCTCGTGTGGCTGCCTGAGCCTGGTGTGATTAACGTGTGTGTGGTTTTGTTCGGTCATCTGTTCTCACACGCTGTGATTGCGATTCATGCCGAGAAACGTTCTAAAAAGGTGACTCTGTTCGTCTCTACCTGGAAATGAAAAGATGAAACTGAAGACAAAGACAGTTTCTCGCTAACAAGAAGTAACTTCATGTTCCAGTTATGCTGCTCGGAAAACTTTTCCCTTGGAAGGAAGTTTTTATTTATAAAGTGATGGATTGATTTAAACTGAATTGTAAGCATAGCAGATGGAATGCTTGGTCAGGTTATACTTCTGTAGGTACATTTTCTTTACAGGAGTGTACATTTTTATTTTACTAATACAAATATTTCTTGTCTTTTAGATGCTTTACAAATTCATGACATTGATTTTCAAGATTCAACACTGTAAATAAATACAAATTCTAGAGTATCCAATCATAGCTGGAACATTTATGATGCCTTTTTGCAATAAACAATAATATTTAAAATAATATTTAAAGAATAATATTTAAAAAATAAATAAAAATAAAAAGTTCTAAGGTAACCAAATGCCTTGCATCAAATGTATCAAATATTTTAAGATCCACCCTAACCCTTACCCTGCTCTCACAGAAACTGAATCTTTAACAAGAATACTCTCTAATGACACTTGCTTTTGCTCTGTGCATGAGCACACACACATGCTCACAATGCTTTAGTAAACAGTACATGCGTGCATGATCATAGGAGACGAGCGACGCTTGGCAGACAAAGCGCATGCATACTACTCGTATATCAAGACCTCACTTGTTTATCAAGTTAAAATACATTTTTAAAATCTTTTTGTCTTCCAAAACGCTCACAGACCAAGTTACTCGCGGTGTAATACACATCAGCATTAGTGAGTGAGAACTACTGTGCAAAAGACTTGAGACTAAAGATACGATTTATAAATTGGTTGTAAATGTAACAACCTCAGCAGCAACCTTATTTCCCCTCTTATCTATTCCAACCACTCAACATTCAGCATCACCAGTATACTAATCACCGGCCTGTCATCATCTGCACCTTTTTCTCACTGGTTAAGTTAGATGTTTGTTTTTTTTCATGCTTGAATGATTCATATAGCTCACTGTGTGGCTTAACAAACTACTGCATTCCACTGAAACTGCTCAGGCACAGGGACCGAACTGAAAATAAGACAAAAGTTTGCCAAAAACGAGAGCCAAAAACGTCCTTGAGCAAGCCTGGACAACTATTCCTGAAGGCACATTATAAATACAAGAAAATTTGACTCTTTGAAAGCAAAATATAAAGAAATGAGGGCTGTCTCAAGACTTTTGCACAGTACTGTAGGTACAGTATGTCAGGTATGTAATTAAAACCTAAAAATGTCCAAAGGTTCAAATAGTTTATACGTTTATATTTTTTGCCCTGGTGAACATACATGTATTTTGTATGTGTGAGCCCTTACACACCTGTGATCAGATTCTTTCTTTTTGATCCAGTATAAATAACTTCATCATGCATATCTATTTCACATATGACTTACTACTGCTGTGTATTATTTGCAAAACCATAAAAACAAGTATGGTCTAAAGCAGATGCAAACTTTTCTAGTGTTGTCAGCATGATGATGTAGGTAAACCTGATCTGGGTGGTCAATAGGCCAGGCTGCAGTGTGATGAGAAGCTGAGAAGAATGGCTTTACCTGAAAAAGCATTGAGGCACTGTTGTCTCTGCTCATTACGCGAGGAAGCTCGCGAGGACTCGATGGCCTTATCCGGCTCCTAATTGCCCTTTAACGATTTGCATTTGCACAGAACTTTATCTGTCGCGGCTGAGAGGCTTAATGACAAAAGAATAGTGGAACCAATTACAGCCGTGCATGCTAATACCGGCATCACCCGAATCGCACGGTGGCTTGTAGTGAACATCCGCGAGGATGCGAGATTCCTGTGATGTCTTGGACATGGTGTTTACACGGACTAGACGTCTTTTTCAGGAAATTCAAAAGTGCAGAAATTAAATTTAAGCACTCATCGGGTTGTTTGTTTCTGGCGTCGCTACACATTATCCGCGGAATGTTCACAAGTGTTCTTCTGCTTGTTATGTAATGTCATATTTGTGTTAATGAGCGTTTGTTATCATTTGATTGCGTTCAGGCCCATGGGGCACCAGACTGGTCATGACACCACACTGAGCATATGGATTAAGATGTTAAGATACCAGCCAGGCTAATTAAGATGATAAACAAGAATTGTTGCTTGGCATCTCCCTCCCTTGCATTCCAATCTGTTCATGTGCCGAGAAGGAGAACTGCAGGAATGCTGACAGAAACACACGTTCAAACTGAGTAGCATGAGAGCGGCTGTTTTGTTTAATGCTTTTAGACTCTATTACGTTGCACCCGTGAAATACAGCTTCACTAGCTACTGTACCTCAGTGTTAATCAAAGTGAATATAGAAAGCAACTGAGAATCAGACTGTATCCAAAGCTGCATACATGATCGTCTAAGCTCAAAGCTGTTCTATAATGTATCCAGTCTAATGGCTTATGCATTAATTACTTTCAAATCTTCTTTGAAATTCTTCTTTGTCGCAGTTGATGGTCTCCTACTCTGCTACGGAATGTTGATGGACATGACACCATTGAGAAGAAATGTAAAAAGGAAACCAGCATTGAAGACAAACCATGCAGTTGGAAACCATCAACTACGACAAAAGCGCTGCAAGAGTTGGGTTCAATGATGTAAAAGCATACTGTATGTTGTGATATCAGGAAGGAAAAACTTTCAAAGGACCACATTTCTTCCGTAAAGTTGATGGTCCAGTACTATCCTTGCAGGTTTTCACAATGTGTTAAAGGGTTCTTTACCCAGTTACAGTCATTTAAAATCTCTTTAATTATTTACATTTTCTGTGCTTGATTCGGCTCAAAAATTTGCACATTTAAGTTGAATGTTACATAGTTTGGACAAACTTATTTCAGTATAAAACTTCTGAAAACAAATCCAGGTTTTGTCGGGTTTTGTTAAATGTTGTTGCATGAGTCGTTTTGCACGTTGCCTTTTCCTGGAGATTCACCTCTTCTGTTCCCGAGCCTTGTTATTCACATAATCCTCCCAGCAAGAGAAGTAGAGAGCAAATGCAAGCAAACTGAAGTTCCTGATCTTGTTAGCATCTTATCTTTCGTAGCGAGAAAGGCATTGGTGCAGAGCGAACCAAGGCACCTTTGAACATTTGCAGAAAGATATGAAAGGATGAATTTCATAGAGCCTGTCTCTCAGGATGGCTGCACACATTTTCATTTGTTTTTCTTTTTCAAGCAATTGTTCCCTCTATCTTACTGCCTGTTTCCTCTATCGCTATCTATAATGTCGAAGACACGAGGGACAAAAATTGCATTACTGGTTGTGTAAGTATGAGGAGGTTTTGAGTTTCATTCTGCCGGCACCAAGAGGGTATGAGGAGCAAAGCACTCACATTAACACATCTAACAATTTTCTAAATTTTACAGTTCAAGTGGTTAATGTGATGAGAACATTGTTGCTAGGCAACTTACAGAGTCGAGCATACTGTAAGAAAATTAGGGGAAAACCAGCACTTATTATCTCTTTAATACAGTCGCAAGAATTTTGTGGCAATATTGGGATTACAGATTTATTTATTTATTTATTTATTTATTTTTTAAATGCTGGGAGGATGGTTGCTCATGATGAGTGTGTGTATGTAAACTTTCGCAACTGTATATACACTGAAATGTATTTGGTTGTGTACCCTAGCTTGTTAGTACACTGGGGTCACAGCACATGGTCAGGCATGATGGGGTGTTCAGAGCACAGATGGTCCGGGGACTTGTTTAAAGACTCAGTGTTGGGCAGCTTAGAGGTAGTGCAACCTGAACTCATGACCTTTTGATTACGGCCGCTGTGAAATCACTGTTCAAATGGATCAAATTGACATCTTGACATGCTCCAAAATGTTATTTATTTATTTATTTATTGTGTGAGTAAGAAATAAAGATAAAATATCTACCTTTTGTATTACAAGCGGGACAGATTTGAAATGTTTCATAAAAAGTAAAAATATATATATATATTTGTTGGTCCCTAATGAAAAAAAAAAACAGTACGCTGGTTTGGTCAAAAAAAAGTTTTAGTTTATTTTTATAGATGTTTTAGAGATTTGTAAGTTGGGTCTAACTGGTCAGGCTAGGATACCATAATCTAATTATAAATCTAACATTTATTTATTCAATAATTTTTTAAGCCGAGTTTTTAATTACAGAGTTTCATTACATTACAGTGATTTAGAGTTTTTGGTTAAATAGGAAACAGATGCTGGAAGTTGGTTCTTACGGTCATATTCCTATCAGGACTAATGACACTGCACTTATTTGATATATTTATTATTATATATTATATTAGGAATATTACATATTTATTATGTTTATTGGGGGACTGGTGGCTCAGGCGGCTAAGGCTCTAGGTTGTTGCCGTCGGTGGGTTGCCACACCCTACTCTATCCTACTCCGCCAGGGGATTCAGTGGCAGTCCCAAGCCCAGATAAAACAGGATGTTCACATAGGCTCACTGTGGCGATCCCGGCATGGGAGCAGCTGAAATAAAGTTTATTCATTCTTTTACTACTCTTTAGTGTATATAACAGTGCTTGAAATTAAAATTAAGCTCTTAAATCCAATATAGTAACATGTTCAATACTAGCATCATCAATGTCACAGAGCAGTATTTCCTGTCATTATAAACCGTATATTTTATAACATGATGCATAAACTGGAAATATTACCATTTTAAATGCTCCTTGTTGATTTCAGAGTCAGCCTCTGAGCGTGCGGGCCGCCGACGCAGCATGCCTGGGACCACCACCATGGACAAAGCTTCATCTACGATTGAGGAGGCCTCTTCTGCGGCCCTGAGAGTCACGGTAAGCCGAAAACCACTGCGTAAAAAAACGAGCATTTTCATGGTGATTAGACATTTCTCTAATACCGTTCCCCATTTTGCATCCTTTCAACGTGTCTCTCATATAAATGGTTTTACAAAACAAGACAATCACACACCATGTCCTGCAGCACCCTGGACAAAATAATGGCAGCATTTATTTATTTATTTTTGTGCCATTGATTTTGCCCTTGTTCATGATGATTGGTGACCCCGGGGGCGGTAGAATTCAGCGGCTAATACCTCACCTGGGTTCACACGAATGGACTGCAAGGTTAATCCCTGCAGATGTGGTGCGTCAGGATAATGCAGGTGTCATAAAACGCACAAAGCCGGAAAACAGACGGTCTTTTACTACCTTCATTTTACACTCCTCCCCCCTGCTGTGCGGAGCCTGCAGCAACGCCCGCTGAGTGTCCTCTGCTCTGACCCTGGGACTGACGCTTTTCAGGCTCATCTGGCCTCAACAACCCTGTGGGCAGCCTGAGGGGCAGAAATCATTTGGATCGCTGACAGGCTTAAAGGGATAGTGTGATTGAAATGAAATTCGTGTGATTAAATGGCAAATAGGAGGCAAAAGTATCCCTCGGTTCGCATGATGTAAATCACTGCAAGCGGGGTTTCATTGGATTACATTGTGGTATCATTTCATAATATATGCTTATTCCATTGTTGCTTGATATCATGGTAATTGAGGTCGTATTTCTTGTGAGCCATTTTGGCTTTAGTGTTCGTCTATTTCTTGCTTCAAAAGCGCAACAAATGGCATTTTAGAGAGTGAAAATATATAGAATGTTGATAACTATACAGTAAATTTATGTTCATTATGAAAGAAAATATTATGTCTATTTGTACTAATGTACTTATTTCAGGCTTGAAGTGATCTTGAATTGAAGTGATCTTGTTCCATTCTAGGCGTTTTCTTCATTTATTTGTAGAAGGAAGCAAAATTGTTTGCTAATATAACAAGCCATTTCATGCATGATATCAAATCAAATCTGTGTACGTACAATATATTGTTTTACAGTCCAGGTAAAGATGTTCAGTTTACCAATAGGTTGTATTTCAATAGTCACATTTCTTTAGCAGCAGTGACTGTCCCCGTGTGTCTGATTTATTAGTCTCTACGACTCCACTGCATATATTTAAGATCGATCAAAAGTCAATGGTGGTGTAGTGGTTAGCACTGTCGCCTTGCACCTCCAGGGTCCGGGTTCGATTCCCGTCTCTGTGTGCATGGAGTTTGCATGTTCTCCCCGTGCTTGGTGGGTTTCCTCCGGGTACTCCGGTTTCCACCCACAGTCCAAAGATATGCAGATTAGGCTAATTGGCGTTCCCAGATTGCCCGTAGTGTGTGAATGAGTGTGTGAGTGTGTGTACGTGTGTGCCCTGCGATGGATTGGCACCCTGTCCAGGATGTACCCTGCCACGTGCCCTAAGTCTCCCGGGATAGGCTCCAGGTCCCCCGCGACCCTGAACACAGGATAAAGCGGTATAGAAGATGAGTGAGTGAGTGATTCATTCACTGGAATGAGGAACTTCATTTTCATACTTCAGTGATATACATACAGTATGAGTAAGAAAATATTATCTGTAGTTGATGATCAGATTATTATAAACATGCCTTGCCACTATAGACTGTCAGATCATTTGTATTAGCTCATCAAACCAAGCTTGGGTACATGAACGCACTTCCTATACTGTAGATTTAGTTTAAATCGAGCAATTATTAAAATTACGCATCAGTGGACATGAAAGGCCACTGGAGAGGTTCTTTAAATGAACAGCTTTATTGGAAACACTCCTGACTGTTACAGAGTCACTGACACTGACCTCTACATCAATGTTTAATACAATTCTTTAGAGAAAACTTAGCTATAATAAATTATAGTATCTATAAAAACTATTAGCCAATAAATTAAAACAAAAGCTCATTACTAGGCCTGGATCATGTGAATCTCCCTGAATTCCTGTTACAATAATAATAATAATAAAAAAAAAAAAAAAGGAAATGTATAAGAACAAGTACATTAATATAAGACTATGCTTTATCAGTGCTACAGTCAAAGGCATGCTGTTACATAAAATTATAATATTTACATTATATGCTATGGAACATTTGCACTTTTTGCACACCACAGAACTGTGACTTTTCACATTATTTTGTACATATTCTTGCTTTTGACTAGACATGGTTTCTACATTCCACTTCAGTTCGTTTTATTTCATTATGTTTTAGGTTTGTATTTTATTATTTTATTATTTTTACATAATGTTAATTTAAAATTCTTTTTACAGCTATATTTATTTCCTATTTTTTCCTTTTGTTATATTTCTGATTTGTAAAAAAAAAATTATCTTATTTCATACTTTATATTACAGGTCCTTCTCCAAAAATTAGCATATTGTGATAAAGTTCATTATTTTCTGTAATGTACTGATAAACATTAGACTTTCATATATTTTAGATTCATTACACACAACTGAAGTAGTTCAAGCCTTTTATTGTTTTAATATTGATGATTGTGGCATACAGCTCATGAAAACCCAAAATCCCTATCTCAAAAAATTAGCATATCATGAAAAGGTTCTCTAAACGAGCTATTAACCTAATCATCTGAATCAACTAATTAACTCTAAACACCTGCAAAAGATTCCTGAGGCTTTTAAAAACTCCCAGCCTGGTTCATTACTCAAAACCGCAATCATGGGTAAGACTGCCGACCTGACTGCTGTCCAGAAGGCCATCATTGACACCCTCAAGCAAGAGGGTAAGACACAGAAAGACATTTCTGAACGAATAGGCTGTTCCCAGAGTGCTGTATCAAGGCACCTCAGTGGGAAGTCTGTGGGAAGGAAAAAGTGTGGCAGAAAACGCTGCACAACGAGAAGAGGTGACCGGGCCTATATTTATATATATATATATATAGCATTTCTTTTTTTTAAGTAAAATACTACTAGCCCTGTGTAACGGGTTCGACCCTAAGTGCACGGGCGACACCATGAAACACGGACACGAGGCGAGGTCTTACAGGAAAAAGGGTCATTTATTTAGAAAAATGGGCAAGGAAAGGGTTAAAGGCTCTCAGCGGCCCTTTCCACTTCGGCGGCAGGGATGGGAAGGCGGGCTCGACGCGGAAGTGAAGGTGCCGCGGGAGCTCGCGCAGCTCGTTCACGCGCTCCTCTCGCGGAGATCAAAGTCGCCCCCCTTTTTAAAGTCTCTGGGGCGCATCACATCGCCCCGCTCTTGTGCCACTGTCTCTCATAAAATCCACCGCGTCGCAAAGTCCAGCTTCCCAACAGTCAGACCCCGAGCTACACTCCCCACTGTGTTTTATAGCACCGGGATCATTAGCGGCGATAGCTCATGGGCCGTTGCCTGATTCTGCGGCCTTGCTCCTTCACATACCTAAAGAGGGGGGAGGCCGCCTAACTAGTGAGTGAGGAGCGATATCAATTTGGGCGCACACCCAGCACAGGCGCACGCCGTGACACTCTGTAAGTAAGCTAAGCTAGCAAAGCTAGCGGGCATAAATAGGTTATGTTTAGGAAAATGGTATCGGATCGGTACGTGGACTCAAGTACTCGCCGATTCCGATGCCAGATTTTTTTGTGGTATCTGTAGCATTTCCGATACCAGGATCGGAATCTGAACAACCCTACTTGAAATGCCTCAACACATTTATTAAAAAGGTGCTTTGCTTAATAGCTGAGCAAATTATTAAGATAGCAACAAAAATCTTTCTGAGACGTGAGCGTGTAGTGCTAACACGATCAGCTTATTCATATTCAGAGACACTTGAATAAATTAATATTTCAGATAATTGCCATTTGAATGCAACTTTTTAAAAGGATTTTATGAGCCGTGAGTGTGTGAGAGCGTATGTCAGTGAAAATCACGGCCACAGCTGGTTGCCTGCCTCTGCTGTCTGCTTTGTCTTGCTGTCGACAGCACATCCTGCCTTTATGGCCTTCTTTCAGTCACACCCATCGCTTAATTGCGTGTTACATAAGTCTGCTTTTGGAGAGACATCATCCTGCATCAGGGTCCGTACTGGACACCAGACAGATTTGTTTCACTTCATTTTGTCACATATTGGTGCCTAGTGTTTGGCGCGACAGTATCGAGCAGGATTCATCTCTATATGAATGTCGATAATATTGGCAAAATTCTCAGAATCCTTTTGAGTTATTAAGCAGAATAAAGCATGCTGCTCTTTGATTCCCCTGGACGTCTTTCTTTTTTTAAACATTCCGAAAGCTGAATGCATTTCTCTGGAGTCCTTCAGAGGATTAAAGCACCCTAGGCATTTTCACACTCATTGTGTTTGCTCTCTTGTTGTATTCACAGTCTGCCCTGCCACGTCTGCGCTATTTACCCTGCAGAGGCTCAGGTAAACAAGCAGCCTATTCAACCCCATGCTGCTCCTAATTACACAGCCAAACTAATGGCAGCATCCATTAGCAGACGCCGAGCCGATCGGCCGGTGTGTACTCTGCGCAAGTGTTGCCGGCAAGAATACACCAAGCGCATGCTGATGAGGGATGTGTGGATATGGGTACTGGGTTCCTGTGGGGCTCTTGGGAAGTCCTGCTGATTGTGTCTGCACACAGTGTCGAGGGCCGTATTAATGCAGAAGGACCCGGAACGTGTCGGAGCACCCGTGGTGCGCGGAGCACTGCAATGCTTACCCAGGAAACAACTTAATTCCCCAAACATGCTGAGATGTTTTGTAGGAGCATTGTTAGAAGATGAAATCTTGGGCTCCCCTTTCACCCCTAAAAGTTTCTGAACAGCTTTCATGCTCCCTTTCAATCATGCAAATAGATAAGTCGCAAACTGAGCCAGACCAGACAGTCTGGCTTCAGGCTGTGGATAATGCTGTTAGATGGATTGTTTCCTCGGTTGCGCAGTCTGATATAGGCTTTTAGCAAAAGCGTGCTGTAGATTACAATCTGCTCTAAGTGATATTCGATACGGAATTCGTTTTTTTTCTTCAGCAGCAGGTAACTGCTCTAATTGCTTTAGTGCAATTCTTAGCACTTCTTCCCGGAGCCGTCAGCCATCCAAAATAATAAAAAAGAGAATAAAACCTATGGATAACGTTTGAAGAGATATGTGCTCATGTAGAACGTACAGTATGATAAAGACCATAAAGCTATAGCTCATGTTCGCCTAATGCTAATGTTGGCTTTGAAGAGCTGGTTATACAAAAAAATATATATTGTAATACAAAACAGAACTTTATAGTATTGTGCACCCCTCATTTTTACATGTTACCTAAAATCTTATTTCATTTTCATTCATTCATTCATTCATTTTCTATACTGCTTAATCCTGTGTTCAGGGTCGCGGGGGACCTGGAGCCTATCCCAGGAGACTTCGGGCACTAGGCGGGGTACACCCTGGACAGGGTGCCAATTCATCGCAGGGCATACACACACTCACACACCCAATCACACACTACGGGCAATTTAGGAACGCCAATTAGCCTAACCTGCATATCTTTGGACTGTGGGAGGAAACCGGAGTACCCGGAGGAAACCCACCAAACACGGGGAGAACATGCAAACTCCATGCACACAGAGACGGGAATCGAGCCTGGCCGGGGAATCGAACCCGGACCCTGGAGGTGCAAGGCGACAGTGCTAACCACTACACCACCGCGCCGCCTTATTTCATTTAATACGAACAAATGTTTTACTGCGACTCCCTGCAAGATACAACTTAAAAATTGGTTGTTCCTGCAACCTCATTTCCCCTCTCGTCCATTCCCGCCACGCAGATGATCAGGCTGCTGTTTAGTATATCGGTGATGCTGAAGGCTGTCATCATCTGCACCTGTTTCTCAAAGGTTCATGTCTTACGTTAGATCCTCGTTATGCTTGAATAATTCACAGGTCACTGTGTGGTTCAAAACATTACTGCTCAGCTACAGGAACTGGACTGAAAATGAGTCATTCAGGGTGGCGGGGGGGGGGGTCATTCAGGAAGCATGGAGAGCTATTCCTCAAGAATACATTAAAAAAAAAAACAAGAATGTATGAAGAAATGAGTTCTGACTTAATATTTTGCATAGTTTTTTTTCCTCTTTTTGCTTATGCACTGTATGTGCTGATGTCTAGCGAACAAGTAACTCCATGTCTCTCCATCCAGATATTATTTATTGTTATTAGTATTATTATTATTTTGCTTAGCCTTCCTAACTTTAAAGTGATGAAAATTACACTTGGTTTATAAAAGACGGGAAACACAATGGAAAAGCTCTTGTGGCAGCTCCTGAGTTGATTTGAGGTTCTCTGTGAAATTTGGGAACTTTGACCCAACGCTGCACACCACCAGCTGATTTGATTAACAAAATATTCCTCTACTGTACATTATGTAGTTTGACATGCCTATAGACAGCGCACTGCATCAGACCAAAGTGCCTGAGGCTCGTCTAAAGGATTGGACCAGCCTTAAAAGCCTCATAGATCAAAGTACATAACCAGAAGTAAAAGGCAGAACACTGTGTGTCCTTAGTTCTGTTATTATATTAAATTGAAGTGCATGAGTGAGTATTGGACGACACGTACCTCTGGCTTTGATCCGAGTGCGGCTTTGTGCTTTGGTGGTGGCAGCGTATCGTACGGTGAGAGGGATCTTGGGTGCGAGTGTGTTTAAGTGCGCATTTTGGACACATTCCAGGACTGCTATTGTTTTCAGCATAATGCATTGCAGGAGAGAACATCTTAGCGTGTATTTATTCCGACAGGAGCACTGCGGGAAACGATAAAACTTAAAACATTACTCATGAATGAATTGGTCATTTCATTAATCTATAAAACGAATAAAGACACCTAAATCTGTCTTCAGATAGGATTAGAGTTTAGGATGACATTTGTTATAAAAAAATAAAATAAAATAAAACTGCAAACCTCCTCTGTGTCAAAACTCCTACATGCGGACTGCTAAGAATTAACACAGAATAAGTGGCAAAGGCAGCCATCCCAATTGAATCCAAATTCTTAGCACTTCCTCCTGCTTGACAGACATCCCAGATGACTGCGGAAATGCTAATGAGAAACTTGGAGGAGTTTCAGCCGTTTCCATGATTTGTGCTGATAGAAAATTTATTTTAAGTACCGAATCCAAATCCTAAATCTCCCATTCACCTTGTCATATATTAAATTTGCTTAATAGTTGGTCTTATAAATGGTTCCTTTAAAGCTAAATGACACAATGATCTATTTATGCAAATGTAAAATAGTCCAACCAGGTCTCAGACTTTTGGAACCCACTCAACATATCTACTCATCAGCCATAACATTAAAACTGCTGACTGATGTCCAATTAAGAACATTGACTATCTGTCAAGAAATTGGATAGCGTAAACAGTGAAGTAGATGTGTTAGAAACAGGAAGAATGGGCAAGCATAAGAATCTGTTTGACTTTGAAGAGCCATGACGGGATCAGAGCAATTCCTTAACACCAGGTCTTGTTTGATGTTCCTGATATGCTGTGGTTGGCTACCAAAAGTTGTCCAAAGGAAGGACAACTGGTCCACCAGGGAGACAGGGTCTTGGGGCACCCAAGACTTATTGATAGCCAATGGTGGTGTTAGCCTGTCCTGATCTCACAGTAGAGCAACTGTAGCACAAAATGCTCACTCACCTACTCACTCATTGTCAATAGCGCTCTATCCTGTGTACTGTGCCAAATCCCATCTCAGAGCACACACTCATTCACACACTAGGGGGCAATTTGGGAACACCAATTATCCTAATCTGCATGCCTTTGAACATGTCAGATGAAACCTACCAAGCAAAGAGAGAACATGCAAACTCCATACACACAGAATCGAGGCGGGGCACAGACAGCTGAATGCTGGTTATGTACTGTAGGAATGCACAGTGCTGACTACAGACTAGACGAGACCATCCATACTGACCCCTGTCCACCACCAGTTGTGCCTACAATGTGGTTGCGTGGACAGCATGTCCATCACATACCTGGGGAAGAGGTGGCACCAGTGGGACCATTTCACATCTAGAAATAATGGCTTGCCATCAGACACTACAGCACACCTTCAAAGGTCTTGTGGAGGGCAGGTCTTGAGGGCTCAGAGCAGTTTTGGCAGCACAAGAGAACCTATAAAAATATTAAACAGGTGGTTGTAATGTTTGTTTGTTTCATTTGCTTGAAGTGCTTCTTGTCAGACTACGTACCTCCGAGTGTTGTTAAAGTGGGAAAATGTGTGCTCTCTTTTAAACCCGAACTGTCCCGGTTTTGGACATGTTTACGACTGGTGTGAGGATTACAGAGAGGAGAAAGAAAGGAGATCGTAAGGAAATGACAGGCTTAAAATGTAAGCATGAGAAGAATTTGGCACATAGACACAACAGGCAAGGCTTGGTGGCATAACTGAAATATCTTTTCCCCCACACACACAAACATTAAGCTAAATTTACTCGATATTTAGTAAACTGCTTCCGGAGTCTTTCACAGCAAGGTGGTTGAATTTTTCTTGCAGTTTCTGATCATATCTCAAGTCACAAGGTATTGATTTAGCAGTAAGTTAAGAAAGAGCTATAAGACGTTACATTGATCCAGCGCTGTCCTGTAACCACCGCGGGATATTCATTACAGAAATGACTCATCATCAAACATCCGACTGTCTGCATGATTAATATTTCCACCTGGAGGTTACGCAGCAAATGTCAGGGTATTCAAACCACTCTGAGGAGAGGTTACACCACAGAGAAGTGCCACATGCAGCTCCGATCTTCGGCTCTGTGCCTCTTCTTATCATTGTTCCTGACAAGGTAATAGCATCCATCCTAAAAGTGGCACGAAGGCTCGAAGTAGAGTTTTTTTTTTTTTTCATTTAGAGCTCATATTCATAAACCCCCGGAGCTCAAAATATGCAAAAGCTTCCATCCGACTTTTTAAGATGTCAAAGTGTGGAACTATATGATATCTGGAAAAAAAAATAAAACTGACTTAATTTAAGTAGTATTTGAATTGAAGGTGCAGGCGAAATGCTGTAAAGAATTAAAACGCGACAAATTAGAACATGACTTTTCTAGAAATGTTTTATTTGATACCTTTTTAAAGAATCTATACAGCGATTTTGAACACTTAATTTTAATTCCATTATTACAATGGTGTTCAAGTCAAACTGGGACTTTTGATGACATTTCTTGTGCATGAAAGTGAGCCTCTTAGCCGCAGTAAAACATACTGTACGTCTGTGAATGATGATCCCGGCTGTCGTTCTCGATCCTTGAACTTGCTTAACTATCTGTGCGAAATGTACACAATCATTTATAAACCCTCCATTAGAACAGTACAGGAGTTATTACCACATCGCCCTGGTACAGTCCTGACCTCGTTCCAAGCCATTCCCATGCAGTATGTTTGGGCTATGAAAGGGGTTCCTGGGAGGCCAGCGTTTCAGACATCAAACAGGCAGTCCGATCATGGCTCTGGCTGGTCCACCTTGATGGCAGTGAAAACGCATTAGAGTAGTAGGGCATTATATCCAGAAATGAAGGTTGTTTTTACTCTCATAACTGTGTTCTGTTATTCTTCACAATCACAACTCTATTGGTTTGGCGTGAATGACCTTGTTGTTTTTAAAAAAGCATTTCTAAAGTTGATCATTCTTCACATCAAAGTGGGGAAATGTTTAGTCTGGGAATATGGCTAGATTGGCCTTGAAATTAAAATAAAGCGAAAAGAAAGTGTCTATGGTGTTTAATCTCTTGGTAAATGATCAGATTAAAAAGACAAAAGTTAACTAATTTAATTGAAATAGCGGTGTTCTAAGAGTGCTAATATTAAGCTTATCCACAGTCTGTTTGTGGTCTCCATGTACAGTAAAATTGCAACTGTAGCAAGAGTTACTACTGAAGACTGAATGAATGAATGAATGAATAGACTTTGAGCTTTAAATATGAAAGCAGCTTCAATAGAAATGTACAAATCAATATACTGTATATGAGCGATCATGCTTGGTGGGTTTCCTCCTGGTACTCCGGTTTCATCCCACAGTTCAAAGACATGTACAGTAGATTACGCTAAGTGGCATTACCAAATGAGTGAGTGAGCGCTCCAGGCCTCCCACGACCCTGTATACAGGATAAAGCAGTATATAGACGATGATGATGATGATGATGAGTAAGTGTAGTACTTAATTAGTACTAATTAAGCAAAGATAAACAAATTATTTGGGTGTATTGTTTCTGAAATGCCACTTAATTAGTATTAATTCCTTATGGACACAATTGTTGCGTTAGAATATAGGTACTGTTGGTGCCTACAGCCAAATCGCCGCCATTTTTTCCCTTTTCAACGTCTTTGCTTTTACTCTGTTTGCTCACAAAGCAGCGATTCTACAACAACACTCATTTAGTGGGTTTGTTAAAGCCAATCATCTATTCATTCCCTTTGATTCTATACACACACACAGCCACACACACCCAGTAATTATTCCAGCCAGTAATTGCATCTCTGGTCCTGTTTTCTTAATGAAATGTACCATCCTGTCATTCATTTCTGTCTGGTTCTCCTCCTCTAAACTCATGTCTAAATACTTTCTTTTAATAAACAATCTAATATTCATAAATCCAGGTCTGCATTTTGTGCGCTTCGGTTCCCTTTTTGCCAACCAGTGCACCGGTATTTTTTTATTTTTTTCCCCTGCACATCTCTGTCCTCCCATGCCAACCCACAGTTTCCATGGCAACACCGACTTTGAGGGGCGTCTCACATCAGCAGCATGAGCAGATGTGAGTGTTGTGTGTGTGTGTGTGTGTGCGCGCATGTGTGCGTGCGTGTAGCTCAGTCTGCACGGCAACCCACCTCTCTGCCAGACACCACGGATGAGAGGAAAGAAAAAGAAAAAAAAAACATTTATTTACAGATGTGCTGGATTGAGTGCCAGTGTATTGTTGGATTTTTTTCTTTTTCTTTCTTTCTATTAAAAGACACATGAGCTGAGTGTTTTTTCGTGTCTCTGCTGCCTCCTGTCCAGGGCTTCCTGAGCCGAAGGTTGAAAGGCTCCATCAAACGCACCAAGAGCCAACCCAAGCTCGACCGCAACAGCAGCTTCAGGAACATCCTTCCGGCCTTCAAGAGCGCCGACAATGACGGGTAAATCAAACACACACACTGTGTTTTTCCCATAGTGTATTTGTATCTTTTTAAATATGCAGCCACTGGAAAAACTATTTCCTTCGGGATTAATAAAGACCTCTTATCTTATCTTTTCTTATCTTATCTTAAAACACACACTCGATTGCTGGTGTATTGTATATGCATTAGTTCATTTATTCATTTATCCATTTATTCATTCAGAGCTTCGCTGTATTTAATAGCTATATAAGGAAATCAGCATTTTGTTAGGATGAAGAACATCAGATGTTCATGTATTAATTTGCCTTTTGTAACTTAATATATATTTTTTTCTTCTTCAAATTATCCGGGAATCCTAACATGTTGAATTGCATAGCAGAGATCAGAACATTAAAAATTAAACTCATTGTGCTGCCTTTGAGCGACTACCTTTATTCTTCCTCTTGTTCAAAACCTTAATAAAAAGCAGACGTTTCACGTTTACTAAAAAGTTTATTCCGCTAGTTGTCTTTTCCCCATTTCACAACGATTTTATCCTCCACATTAGGCCCAAAAACATTGAGCGTCTCTATTACCGCTGTTAGCAATCTTCAGAACGACTTATTACAGTAATAAAGCCTTTGAGTCATTTCTCGCGGATGAATCGAGCTTCGAATGTGAGAAGGGAATTGGATCACTCTCAGGATGAATGGTCCAGCTGGAGTCTAATTTGTGTGATATAGCCTGTGAAATACGTCTATCCCTTTCTCAACAGCACCCGAGAGCTTTGGAAGTGAGTTGTCCCACACAGGATTTCTTATGCAGGGGGTAGCGTGAGATGCTGATTTATACCTGGATATATATATATATATATATATATATATATATATATATATATATATATATATATATATATATATTTTTTTTTTTTTTTTTTTATATCATGTCCTGGTTTGCAGCAAGCATGAATTAATTCTATGGGATATCAAAACTATGCTTCAGAGTTCTATTAAAAATGATGATGATGCAAATAAACAAAGAATCCAAAGGTGTTCAAGTCAAACCGGGACTTTTTGATTGTGCAGAACATAATTATGCAGTACCTTTATTTATATCTCTAATGCACTTACAGTATTCCAGCATTTTCACTAGTGCCCAGATTCCATCAAGGTAGAACAATACGCCGGAGACACAATCGGGCCTTTACATCTGAAACGCTGGCCTCTCAGGAACTCCTTTAATGGCCCAAAAATGAAAAAATGGATTAAAACTGATGTCAGGACTATAAAGGGATTTTTGCCAATACCTTACAGACGAGTTCCGGTAATGTGCAAGTAGTTCTGGTAAATGAAAAATCCACAGATTTGTATTTGTGGATTTTTTAAAGGATTCCAAGAGTCTCATCATCGTTCTGTGCTCTGGAGAGGTCAATCAGTTTTACTCCTTCATGCTTGAGAAAAGTCCCGGTTTGACTTGAACGGCCGTTGTATTATGATGATGTTTAGTCAAAGGTTTGAAGGCTACTATTATTTCCTGTTATTTGGTACAAGCTACCAAAAGTCCCGGTTTGACTCGAACGCCCGATCTACATCCCATGTACAAAACAACCGTGTGCAAAAACTCAGCAGGGGCTTCTCATGTTCTCTGAAACGCCTTACTGTAACTCATCATACAGTACATTCATTCATCTTCAGTAGCTCCTTCGTCCAGGTCGCTGTCCACGATCCTGGCGGACATGGAATCCGTTCTTGGAATACTGAGTTGGAATACACCCTGGATGATATGCCAATCTATCACCACACACATTAACACACTCAGTCACACCTAGGGGCAATTTAGCAAAGCCAATCCTTCATTCTGCCATGTAGAATAAATATTCTGACAAGCAGTAGTTTGTAGGACCATAATGTCCAGAAAACGTTCTGCTAAACTAAAATGGTTAGCTGTAAAAAAAAATAGGGGAAAAAAGTTATGATAAAAATACTTTCTTATGACAGCGCAGTTAATCATCGTGATAAATGTTGGCTTGAAATTAATGCTACAAATTGAAATAGACTAGTACATTTCTGGTATGTCACTTCCATCCATGGGACCTATTAAAGTGATTGACTGTTTGAATCCAGTTTCGAAAGCATAGACGAGTCCAGTGCAGTGAAGCATTAGGAAATCACCAGTCTACTGTCTACTGTGTTTGAAAGCAGACCAACACACGGCTGTTCTGAAAGTTGGAAGCAGGTCACGTTCATTCAGTGTTACAGTCTACTGTATGCATCACTTCACACTTTTCAAGCTCATACACACACAGTGTTAGCTTTATACACTGTCTAGGTTTTTTGAAGGTGTGACGCAGATGTACACAGTGAAGTCCACTTTTACACAAATTGTATGTACAGAATACAAACATGAATGCATTTTAATGGATATCATTTCAAAAAGGTGGCACAGTGGCTTAGTGGTTAGCACTGTCGCCTTGCACCTTCAGGGTCCGGGTTCGATTCCCACGTCGGGGTATGTGTGCATGGAGTTTGCATGTTCTTCCTGTGCTTGGTGGGTTTCCTCCTACAGTCCAAAGTCGTGCAGATTAGACAAATTGCATTCCCAAATTGCCTGGAGTGTGTGTGTGTGTGTGTGTGTATCCTGCGAAGGATTGGCACCCCATCCAGGGTGTACCCCGACTCATGCTCTAATCATTATGGGATAGGCTCTATACCTTGTCCTCAGGACCCTGTACACTAAGCAGGATAGACGATGAGTGATGATCATTTCAAGAAATATTTGTATATTGAATTGTGGGTAAATTGATAGTATGAATATATATATATATATATATATACGCAGTGAACTGCTTAGACGACCTTGACCTTGACTGTGACCTTAAAATAAAAGACTATTAATATAAACTTAATATGAAAAAGAAAAATAGAAAGTAAATTTAACTAAGAAGGAATAAAATATCTGGACAATACAAAATATACAATATAAGAAGAATTAAGAAAAATATAGAAATAATAAGAAAAACAGCTGTACAATATAGAAAATATAGAATTTATGGAAGTTTTGTGTGGAAATGAAGTTGAATAGGAATAGAAATGTGCAAATATAACTGAAAGTGTCATAATTCACGTATTTAAAGTGACTATGTGCATCAGGGAAACAGAATTACCAGGGGGTGTGCAACTAAAATCGCAGCTATGTTTATTAATAGTGAAAGTAAGAGCATTTTTATACACAAACAATATCATGAGAACTCACAGGACTGGGACTAAACAGCTGTGTGACGATACGAAAACCACTTGTTAGTGAGACTAATCAGTAATAATTGGACTTTAGAGCAATGCTTCAGTTGGTCAGGTCTAGGCTCAGCAACATTGTGGCAATAAAATGAAGTCAGCTGACAACCTTAACGTACTGAGGTTACTACAGGTTATTACATCCATGGACCTACAAGTTTACAGACATACAGAGGAAAAAACACGATATCTTTATCATTTGCATCCTAAGAGCTTTTTAAAGGAACCCATGAGATTCTACCTTGTTGCTGAGATGCTTCATGTTCATGCTGTTTGTTTATGATCTTGGATCATATACAGTATGGAAATAAAGATTTGTGTAAATGTAAATTGACACATTAGACAGACAGTACTGTAGCTGATCAGTGTAACCGTCCTCCAGTCCCTGACTGGTGCAAAAATCCTCCTCGTCTTAATGCATCTGGACGAGATGTCTCCCTGCGAATTCTAAATGAACAGTTTGTCTTAAAAAGCGTAGGTAGGAGGTTCTTATGGCTTGAGGTAGGAATGAAGAGCAACACCGATTTTGCTGGAAATAAAATCGCAGGTCCAGCTGTTAAAAAAAAAAAGAGAAGGGTTTAAGCAATACACCACAGGATGAAGAAAAGGCTTGACTTCACTTGTCAAATCATGAGCCTTAAACAAATGTGCACAGAAGAATTCTGAACAGGTCGACAATTTCCTCTTCGTTAACTACAGCTCCTGGAGTATAATGATTTTTTTTTTTTCCAGTGATTGCTGTCATGTTTTTATCCTGATGCTGTGTGTGTGTTTGTGTGAGTGTGTATGTGCTAGAAAGAGAGAGAGAGAGGCTTCTGCCTTTTCATTTCATACTTGCCGGAGACGCAGGGGGAGATGCCCGAGAGGTACGTCTCTTATAGAGATTTGTTAGCTGGCGTCTGTTTTTATAGGAATAGTAATGGCAGGAGGCTTGTCACTGTCAGGGAGGAATTGTGTCGGCTTTCAGGGGAACAGAAGGAGAACAGAGGTCTCAGTTTGGCTGCACTCGCGAGAGAATGTCGGATGTGTCCCGAGATCTCAGGCTTGACTGGGAGGAAGACAGTCAGGAACCTGGGTGGGGGTGTGTGTGTGTGTGTGTGGGGGGGGGGGGGGGGGGGTTGTAACAGGGTAATGTGTATGATATGTCATGCCTTTGTGTGTGTGCCTGTCTGTGCTGTCAGACATTTTTGGCTGGGTTTAGACTGGGCCATGTGTGTGTGTGAGTTAGTGAGTAAGCGAGTAAGCTGATGGTGTCATGAGTAACATCATGAGCCTTTTGTGCGAAGGATCAGGACATTACCTATATCGCCGACATAAAACCTATATCTCCGACACCATTCTAAGAAGAGGAGAAATAAGGTGAGCAAGAGGTATGAAAACATGCACTATACGAGGGGGATTTCAGACACTGGAGCATTAACAGACCCTCACCGAGTCAGTGATTTAATATGGAACCTTTTAAAGGTTTTGCTTATATGATGAGATATTCCAATAACAAAAATAATGAATATTTTCCGGTATGATTTATTAACACCAAATAAAACCACAATGAAGTTTCAACAGGATTTGTGTTAGAATTGTGTAATTTTTGTAAAAACTTGTAGTGTTTTTAATAAAAGAATTCTGAAATCAGCTTACATCATGTAACAACCCTAAAATCAGGAAATTTTGAAAGAATATCATCAACTTTTAATCAAATGTGTTAATGAACCCAATTTTTAAAAAAATACAGATACAGTATAAAATCCATATAATGCCTCTTTTCCACTGCATAGTACGGCAGAGCACGGTTCAGTACAGCTCACTTCGGTTCGGCTCGGTTTGGCTCGGTTTGCGCTTCCACTGCAGTTTAGTAACGCTTTAGAGTGGGCGGGATTACTCACGTGTCGTTTTAGTCGCAGCGCCTCTACTGCCGTGACATCATCGTAAACGCGCCACAAACAAACACACAACAATGGAGCATATCGACGGCATGGTGTTCGTCATTCTCGGCATGTGGTTGTTTTTAACAGCGAGACGAAGGAGTTTGTTTCAAAGAGGCTGATGGCAGACAACGAATATTTTTGGTTAATACAAAAAGGTGCGTCCGATCCTTTCGTTTCTCCGGCCAATCAGTGACCAGCGGAGTTTACACGTCACGTTTTGGTAACGGTTCGACGCGCTTGGAACCTCGGCTGAGGTGGTACTAAAAAAAGGACCAGGTACCAGGTACTGTTCCCAGTGGAAAACCCCCCAAAAGTGAGTAGAACTGAACCGTGTCGTGCCGTACTATGCAGTGGAAAAGCGCCATAAGAGTCCGTTTACTTTGGAAAAATGACAATTTAGAAAAAGCCACAATTTAAACAATGTCAGATTTCATGTCATAAAAGTAATCCAGATAATCTGGATATGTTCATAATAATTTATGCATGAAAGGGTTTGTTTTGTTGACATTTCATAAAAGTGAGAGCATGCCATATTTGTGCCATACTTACTCTCCATACAAAGGCTTTACACGGAATGCAGCATGAACTTGTTATACTCAGATGCTAGAAGTGTTCTAGCTATTTGACTTTACTGTTAAAAAAGAATTGTCTAGAAACGAGTTCCAGCGAGCAGGTCGACACAGGGTGCAGCTCAGGATGAACAGACGCAAACCTTTTAGCGTTCGAAAAGCTGTTTGCCGCTCGACTGATTTTTGCTGGAGCAAATGAAAACCGTTGACTGACGTCGCCTTTAGACAAAAAAGCATTATAACTAGGGTCTTAAAAGCGAAAATATACACTTAGCCTCAGGAGGTATGAATGCTTGTCAGATGGAATGGAATATTAAGCTTGAGCTATCGATTTTCCCTCCATATCCTAACAGCGGTGATCCAGCTGTCCACCTCAGACCTGTGCGTTTAAAGCGAGCGACCTGCGGCGGGTTTGGATTCGACATGGGCCGAGCTATTTCTGGAAATCTCCTTCCACAGTAGGGTGGCACGTATCATTTCAGAGTTTTTCTTTTCTATAAGACAAAGCGCGCTCCATCTCTGAGTGCCTCATCAGTAGGAGAGACAGAATCCGGCACAGTGAGGTTTGGCTTATGTGTGTGCATATATACTGTATATAAAGATAATCCTTATTTACACTCAAATATACTTATTTATACCGCAGAGCTAAATAGCACAGTAAGCCTGAAATTCTGGTTACAACAATCATGTATATTGTGGACGTCCCCATAAACCAACCATAAAACGGTGAAGATTTCTACAAACCGGATTCCAAAAAAGTTGGGACACTAAACAAATTGTGAATAAAAACTGAATGCAATGATGTGGAGATGGCAAATGTCAATATTTTATTCAGAATAGAACATAGATGACAGATCAAAAGTTTAATCCAAGAAAATGTATAATTTTAAAGGAAAAATATGTTGATTCCAAATTTCACGGTGTCAACAAATCCCAAAAAAGTTGGGACAAGTAGCAATAAGAAAAAGGCTGGAAAAAGTAAATTTGAGCATAACGAAGAGCTGGAAGAGCAATTAACAGTAATTAGGTTAATTGGCAACATGATTGGGTATAAAAAGAGCTTCTCAGAGTGGCAGTGTCTCTCAGAAGCCAAGATGGGTAGAGGATCACCAATTCCCACAATGTTGCGCAGAAAGATAGTGGAGCAATATCAGAAAGGTGTTACCCAGCGAAAAATTGCAAAGACTTTGCAGTTATTATCATCAACTGTGCATAATATCATCCGAAGATTCAGAGAATCTGGAACAATCTCTGTGCGTAAGGGTCAAGGGCGTAAAACCATACTGGATGCCCGTGATCTCCGGGCCCTTAAACGACACTGCACCACAAACAGGAATGCTACTGTAAAGGAAATCACAGAATGGGCTCAGGAATACTTCCAGAAACCATCGTCAGTGAACACAATCCACCGTGCCATCCGCCGTCGCCAGCTGAAACTCTACGGTGCAAAGAAGAAGCCATTTCTAAGCAAGATCCACAAGCACAGGCGTTTTCATTGGGCCAGGGATCATTTAAAATGGAGTGTGGCAAAATGGAAGACTGTTCTGTGGTCAGACGAGTCACGATTCGAAGTTCTTGTTGGAAATGTGGGACGCCATGTCATCCGGACCAAAGAGGACAAGGACAACCCAAGTTGTTATCAACGCTCAGTTCAGAAGCCTGCATCTCTGATGGTATGGGGTTGTATGAGTGCGTGTGGCATGGGCAGCTTGCATGTCTGGAAAGGCACCATCAATGCAGAAAAATATATTCAGGTTCTAGAACAACATCTAGTCATCTCTTTCAGGGAAGACCCTGCATTTTTCAACAAGATAATGCCAGAGCACATTCTGCATCAATCACAACATCATGGCTGCGTAGGAGAAGGATCCGGGTACTGAAATGGCCAGTCTGCAGTCCAGATCTTTCCCCTATAGAGAACATTTGGCGCATCATAAAGAGGAAGGTGCGACAAAGAAGGCCCAAGACGATTGAACAGTTAGAGGCCTGTATTAGACAAGAATGGGAGAGCATTCCTATTTCTAAACTTGAGAAACTGGTCTCCTCGGTCCCCAGACGTCTGTTGAGTGTTGTAAGAAGAAGGGGAGATGCCACACAGTGGTGAAAATGGCCTTGTCCCAACTTTTTTGGGATTTGTTGACACCATGACATTTTGATTCACCATATTTTTCCCTTAAAATTATACATTTTCTCAGTTTAAACTTTTGTTCCGTGATTTATGTTCTATTCTGAATAAAATATTGACATTTGCCATCTCCACATCATTGCATTCAGTTTTTATTCACAATTTGTTTAGTGTCCCAACTTTTTTGGAATCCGGTTTGTATATGGAGACTTTATTTAGCATGTTTAGAAGGAGTCTCCAGTATCAGTACTTTTTTTTTTCTTTTGTGCAACTTTTGGTGTTCGAAGCTACATACAGTACAGTATCAGCCATAACATTAACATCACCATTGGGTGAACTGAATCTCATGCACTGAGTCATCTTCTATACCGCTTTATTCTGCATTCGGGATCACGGGGACCTGGAGCCTATCCCAGGAGGCTTAAGGCATGAGGCAGGGTACACCCTGGACAGGGTGCCAATCCATCACAGGGCACACACTCACACACTCATTCACACACTATGGGCAATTTGGGAACGCCAATTAGCCTAATCTGCATATCTTTGGACCATGGGAGGAAACCGGAGTACCCGGAGGAAACCCACCAAGCACGAGGAGAACATGCAAACTCCGGGAGACGGGAATTGAACCTGGCGGGTTAACTGAATAACATTTATTATTAATTATATACCAATAAACTGGTGACAGGATCATGGGTACCCATGACTCATCTATGGTTGTGGGGACCAGAGGTTAGCCCGTCTGGTCCGATCCCACTGCAGCACAAATTGCTATGGAAGAAAAGTTAACTCTGGCTTAGATAGAAAGATTCAGCGCATCACAGCTTGCTGTGTATTTAAGTGGCTCAGCAAGCAAAGTATCCGACTGAGCATCCATGGGATGTGCTAGACAAAAAAGACTGATCCATGCTGGCCCCACCTTGCAACTTACAGCATTGAACGGATTTCATGCTAATATCAGTGCCAGATACAAGAGCACTCCTCCATAGGTCTTGTGGAGCCATGCATCGAGGGGTCCGAGCTGTTTTGGTGGCACAAGGGAAACATAAAACTTGAAAGATTTTAATATTATGGCTGATCGAGGTATGTACTGTATATCTTAGTGAATGAGGAAAGAATATCTCGTTTTTGTATGTAACATATATACCCTTGCACCTTCAGGGTCCGATTGGCACCCCATTCAGCTTGTACCCTGCCTTATGCCAGTCTGGGATAGGCTCCAGACCCCCCGCAACCCTATATACAGGATAAACCGCTACAGAGGATAAGTGTGCGAGTGTGAGTTATTGTAATACTATTGACAAATGATTTTTCATCTTTGTAGAATTAAACCGCTGAAATGAGCAGACTTGTCCATGAATGTTTTACACAATCATCTGAAAATGGTTTAGTAATCATTTAATCTCATATCTAATATAAATATTATGTTCCAGATAGTTTTAATGCCCAACATACTGTATCAATTGGTCCTAAGACGTTACAGTTGATTCTACATGTGCAACTACTGTTCGCTTGAAAGATTTCTACTTTCAGTCATTTTCAGAGATCCGTGACACATCTGTGCACTATTCAATGCCAACAAGCTGCTCCAGATTTGGGAGTAAATGAGACAATGCAATGAATGCAGTAAGTGTTCTCAAAGGGTTAGCCACATTTGCAGTATAACTTCCTGTCATCACATTAGGGGATATGTGTGGTGGCATGGGAAAACCCTTCACACGGTGACACTTTGACATTTCCTACTGTTTCTACAATTACAGGATTTCCTGAACTTGCGCTCTTTCGCGTGCGTCTTAACCACATGATCTGATTACCTTCAAAATTGCAATGTGAGAAAATTGTATTTAAAGATTTTATTCTGAGCACAGCACAGGAGAATCGCTGACATTTTCAAAGCGGGTATCTGATTCCAATCTAAATTGAATGAGGCTTATATCTGTTTCACGAGAGAGCATACAGGAATTGTCAACGGATCAGCCATAACATTAAAACTTCTGACAGAGCAGTCGGAGTGCCCACGCTGATCCTTACCCATCTTAACTGGATGATTGTGTGCGTGACGTTCATGAGAAAGACATGGCACCAGGATGCACTATGGAAATAAGGCAAGCTGGTGTAGGCAATGGGCAATGGGTGGTAGTCCTCTTGGGAATCTTGGTCCTATCATCCATGTGCATGTTATTTTGACCTTCGTACTGTACCACCTGCAGAAGACCAAGTACTACTGTCATATATAATGGCAGTGGCCACTTTTAGCAGAATAATGCATCCTGCAACACTAGACATTTTTTTACATAGTTTGAGGAACAAGGCGGCACGGTGGTGGAGTGGTTAGCACTGTCGCCTTGCACCTCCAGGGTCCAGGTTCGATTCCCGGCCAGGTTTGATTCCCGTCTGTATGTGCATGGAGTTTGCATGTTCTCTGTATCTTTGTATATTTTTAATAGTTCTGTCAATCAATTAAAAATTTTAATCTAATTAATAACAGCCACAGACTGTAATTAATACTGATTAATCTCAATTTTAAACTACTTAGTTTTACTTGTATTATAAACTTTAAATGCAATGATTGAATGGAGAAATGCATGACAAACTGGTCTCAAATTATTAATTGATCGGCAAACTTTATAACTATCGCATGATTCGGCAAAATGTCTTTCTTTTGTTTTTAACACGCCCAAAGTGAATGAGTGCAACTGCCATTTGTCATCGATTAGATATGATGTTAAACCAAGATAGTTATGGCTACCTACAGATGTCCAGCGTTCTCCAGTAAGTGCATGTAGCTTCTGCCAACTGTCTAAATTTCAAGGCCTTTGATTTTATCCAAACTTCCATCTAGAAGCTTTTTATTATGAAACTTGCCATTCAGCACAACTGGTGATGTTTCCTCAGTCATCTTATTACCCGCGTTAAAACGTGCAATTATTACTCACAGCAGGATAACCGCGCAGCGATTATAGAAAGCCATTAGGGTCAGATTAATTTGCGTTCCAAAAAAAAAGGAACGCTTTTAAAATTTCAAGATTAATCACATTTCGTTAACATGCGTTTTTATATGAACAGCCCTAATTTATTATTTTTTTTTATTACCTCCAACATCGAGAAACATAAGGTCCAGCTGGACAAAGCGAGGTTTCCAGGTCACCGTTTCCCCATACTGTCCCCATAATGTTACGGCCCAATTAATTACAGACCCAAGAGTCATGGAGGCCATTGACGAGACGCGCTAGCTCAGGGCCACACACTGCCCCCCCCCCCCCCCCCCCGCACCCCCCTATAATCCCCACAACAGCCCAGAGGCTTGTTACAGGTTTCTGTCTGTATTGCTGTTTTTTGTTCTGGTAGTGTGGCTTATTTCATCTCAGTGTGAAATGTGTAGGTGTGTATGTATGCATGTATGTATGTGTGAAACTGTAAAGCAAATGAGAGACTGTCGGTTCATTGTTTATTGCCATATAAGTCTGTGTCGGTTCATAATAAACAGTGTGAGCTGGCGTTTATTGCTACACCTCACATCTATTCCTTAAACCCGGCAAACACTCGATTACAGAGGATACGTCTGTGTCTGAGGGAGCTACAGATTTATCACAGTTACCTTTTAGATGCTGTTCTCCTTCAGACCTAATCCCTTCTGGAAATCTGTCTGGAGCTTTTATGGTCGGGGAGGTATATGCGTGTTTGTGTGTGTGTTGGACTAGGAGACTGTGAATGAGTGATGTTCACTGGGTGATGGTGAAAACTGTGGCTTTCTGCCCACGGTGGCTCGGCCTCATTAAATCCATTCTTTCTACAGAAACCCTACAGTGAGCATATGCGTGTGTGTGTGTGTGTGCGCGTGTGTCATCGCTCCATTCTATCTGTCTTTCTTACAGTGGTGAATATCTGTCTATTGTGCTTCTCCTTTCTGCCCATTATACAGTAAATTTCACATTAACCAAAAATATCTCCTGTTTTTTTTTTCCCCCTCTTTCTATATTTTAATAGGTGTTAAAGCAAACCTGGCCGAGCGGTACGCTGGAACCAAGTGACCCATTTCTCAGTGTTTTAGCTAAACAGGATGATTAATTCGTTGTGCATTGGAGCAAAATGATGGGCGTTGAAAATGTCATTGCTCCAACTAAACCCCCCCCCCCCCACACACACACCCCAGCTGCTCCTCCTCCTCCTCCTCCTCCATCTTGACAATGAGGAAGCTTACGCACTTAGCATTTCCAGGAAATGAGATATCCGGCACTGGGTGACTGGAGTGTGCGCTCGCGTTAGGAAGGATTGCAGTGTCAGGCTATAAACTGCTAGCATTAGAACAACAGTTACTGGAGCGAGAAAGACGATACGTCATTGGTTCCCAGCGCTGGTCCTGAGGAAGAGGAGGATGACCAGATTTTAGTGTGCTCTACCACACCCACTTCTATTCGGAAAAGCTGATTAGTTCAATCAGATATGCTGGGAGTCGTCATTACCTCGCTAGGATATTAACCGCACTAAAAGAAACTAAGTTCCCTTTTCGAGGCTTCACTCAATGCTGCGTTAGAACGCTTATGGGAACTATCTTGTCGCATTGCCGGCCATGAAGCATGTGTGGAAAAACGCCATTATCTGGCTACATATAACCTCGGTCAGGTGACGTCATCTGATTAGATCAGGTGGAGGTTATAAATACCGGAAAGCCGGCAACAAAACCTCAGATCATTTGTCTTCATGCCGACTTGTGATCGCGTGTGTGCAGCAAGCATTTAAAAAAAAAAAAGGATATATAAGAAACCATTCTTAACAGAAAAAAAAAAAAAAAAAAAAACTCACCAGATATAATGGCCGAGTTCAGTCTATCATGCCCGTGCGGTAACCGTCTTTCTCAAGACGATAGCCATAATCTCTGTTTTGAGTGTTTGGGTGAAAGCCACGCTCTCCTTGGACTTGAAGGAGAGTGTGAGCACTGTGATAATCTCCAGATGAAAGTGCTACGAGCGCGTCTCGCGTTCTTTAGGGAGCCACGAGCCGCTCTGCACTCCTGGGGCTCACAGGTTGATTTGGCCGAGGCACGAGAGACGGAGCCCCTCCTCTCTCTCGTTTCCTCCCCCGATCTCTCTCTCTCCCCCCCCACTTCGCGAGCGCACTTCGGTGCTTCTCGGGAGTGTTTGAGGGAGACTCACTCGCTTGCTTCAGTTGAAATGGATGTAGCTACCTCAGAACGATCCTCTAGGGATGATAGAGAGTATGAGGAATTAATTGAGGTTATAACACGCGCAGTTGAACGTTTACATATTGACTGGCCACAAGAGCAAGCTCATACAAAACGTTCCAAACTGGATGACAGATTTCTATCGGGTGGCCAGGAGATGGCGTCACAACGCCGTTCTCTCCCCTTTTTTGATGATCTCCACAACGAGTTATCTCGTTCATGGAGACGTCCCTTTTCTTCCCGTATTTTTGTACCTTCAACTTCATTTTATTCGAATATTGTTGATGCAAAAGCACAGGGTTATGTGATGATGCCCCAGATTGAGGAGACGCTCGCGGGCTATCTCGCTCCTGGAACATCATCTTCATTAAAAAAGCCAACCCTTCCCTCCAAGGCATGTAGAACTTCTTCTACCCTGTTAGGGAAGGCGTTCCAAGCAGCTGGTCAGGCCGGCGCTTCCTTGCACACCATGGCGGTTTTGCAGGCGTATCAGGCCGACCTGCTGAATGATCTGAGCACGAGCGGCAATATGAATCAGGAAGCGTTCATAGAATTACGCCGGGCTACTGATCTGTCCCTGCGTGCGACGAAACAGACAGCCCGTGCTATTGGCCGTTCTATGGCATCCCTGGTGTCTGCAGAGAGACACCTCTGGCTAAATCTAACTGGCATTAAGGACAAAGATCGGGCATTCCTTCTCGATGCTCCCATCTCACCCTCAGGCCTATTTGGCGAAGCTGTAAATACTGTCGCTACCAGATTTAGAGAGGCCAGTCTCTATGAACAAGCTTTTGGGAAATTTATCCCACGCCGTGCCCAGGTGTCGAGGACATCGGCCACCCAACCTCGACCCGATCTCAGTCTCGCTAGACGAGAGGCGCAGAAGGAAAGCGTCAGTAGCCGCGCACCCCCCCGTAAGGACTGGGGTACGGCTCGGCGCCCCCCTCAGGCCGCCCCCAAAAAAATAGACCGCTCTGTCTTCTTCGCGAAGAAGCGTCCCTGATAGCAGAGCTCAGGACCGTGGGGGTGACCCCCCCCTGGGGATGGGCACATAGGAGCATGCCCCCCTGGGCACCCCCAGGAGATCGATGTTCAGTTTCCGCCGCCTTTGGTGTTTCGGACAACACCGGTCTCCGACACGTTAGTCCTTCGGTCGCATCCTGCTATATTCCAGGACACCGAACCACTAACACCCCCCAGCCCAGTAGAAGTACTTGCACCCCTTTCGGAGAAGCTGGCAGCGTGGAAGCTACTGCCAGGCATATCCCCCTGGGTTTTAAAGACTGTAGAGAAAGGATACAGGATCCAGTTTGCATATCGCCCTCCGCGTTTCAACGGCGTGGTCTCCACTTCCGTGATACCGGAAAGGGCGCGTTTTCTGAGTTCCGAACTCCAGAAATTACTGCAGAAGGGAGCCATAGAACAGGTTCCTCCTCCAGACATGGAGTCAGGTTACTACAGTCGGTACTTCCTGGTCCCCAAAAAGGACGGGGGTCTGCGTCCAATTCTGGATCTTCGCGGTTTGAACCGCTATCTCAAAAAATGCAACTTCAAAATGTTGACCATAAAGACTATTGTTTCACAAATCCAACCACAGGATTGGTTTGTGACAGTAGATTTAAAGGACGCATATTTCCACATAGAAATTTTGCCACAGCACAGGAAGTTCCTGAGGTTCGCCTTTGGGGGAAAAGCCTACCAATTTCGGGTTCTTCCATTCGGTCTAGCCTTATCACCCCGCACATATACAAAATGCATGGATGCAGTTCTGGCTCCTTTGAGACTCCAGGGCATCCGCATTCTGAATTACCTAGACGACTGGCTAATACTGGCCCAGTCTCAGCAGCTAGCACTTCGACACCGAGATGTCGTCCTAGCTCACCTTCACTTGCTGGGATTGAGACTCAACGCCACGAAAAGCGTTCTCTTTCCAGCACAAGTGACAACCTACTTGGGCGTCAGGTGGAATTCGATCGCTATGCAGGCACATCTGTCTCCTGCTCGCGTCGAATCCATAAACAACGCTCTGAAGGAAATCAGACTAGACCAAGAAGTGACTGTACATCACTTACAAAAATGTTTAGGCCTCATGGCAGCTGCGTCCATGGTGATACCCTTGGGTCTCCTGCACATGAGAGCGTTTCAGCTGTGGTTAAGAGCCAGGGGAGTTCACACGAGAACAAATCCCCGAAGGCGGATAAGGGTTACGCGCAAAGGACTTCGTACCCTTTCTATGTGGTTCAGACCCCGGTTTCTCGCCTTGGGTCCCACTCTAGGTCCGTCTTGTCGTCGCAAAATGCTAACGACAGACGCTTCCCTTACCGGCTGGGGCGCGGTCTTGGATGGCCGTCCAGCCCAAGGGGTCTGGAGAGGCCACCTTTTCGCATGGCACATCAATTGCCTCGAAATGATGGCTCTATTTTTAGCTCTACAGCATTTCCTCCAGCAGCTGAGAGGCTACCATGTCCTAGTGCGGGTGGACAGCACATCAGTAGTCTCCTATATAAATCGCCAGGGCGGCCTGCGCTCACGACGCTTGAACCAGCTAGCACATCAGGTTCTGCTCTGGGCTCAGGACAAGTTCCTGTCCCTCAGGGCGATTCACATTCCAGGGTACAGGAATGTGGGAGCAGACTTTCTGTCCAGACGAGCTGTGAATCACGGGGAATGGAAACTCCACCCCGAAGTAGTCACTCAAATCTGGGAGAGATTCTCTACAGCGGAGGTGGACCTCTTTGCCTCACAGGAGACTGCACAATGTCCCCTCTACTACTCTCTGACTCATCCAGCTCCCCTGGGTCTGGACGCGATGGCCCATACGTGGCCCAATCTACGCCTCTATGCGTACCCTCCGATAGCTCTGCTCCCGGGAGTCCTGGCGAGGGTCCGTCAACACGGTTTGCGCCTCTTATTGATAGCGCCCCGTTGGCCGGCCCGAGTATGGTTCTCAGAAATAATATCACTCCTCGACGGCTCACCTTGGATGATTCCAGTGAGGAGGGATCTTCTATCTCAGGCGCAGGGGACAATATTTCATCCCCGGCCCGAGCTTTGGAACCTTCACGCTTGGCCCCTGAACGGGACCAATTGAGTCAAGCCGGCCTTTCAGCCGGCGTAATTGACACCATCCTAAGTGCTAGGGCTCCCTCCACTAGAAGGATTTATGCCTTCAAATGGAAGGTAATCGAGAGCTGGTGCATGGCTAAGCAGGTGGACCCAGTCCACTGCCGAATTGTTTCAGTGCTAGAATTCCTGCAAGAGAAATTGTCCTCGGGCTTGTGCCCTAGTACCCTCAGAACGTACGTGGCCGCTATTTCAGCCTGCCACGTCCTGTCTGAAGGGGCTACTGTAGGAAATCACCCTTTAGTTGCCCGTTTCATTCGTGGAGCTAAACGGTTGAGGCCACCCACTAGAGTCACGGCTCCCTCTTGGGATTTATCTATCGTGCTCGAAGGTTTGATCGAGACTCCTTTTGAACCGCTAGAATCAGCGCCCGACAGGCTTCTGACTCTCAAGATGGTTCTTCTTATGGCCATCACCTCTCTAAAGAGGATCGGAGACCTGCGTGCATTGTCAGTCTCCCCATCCTGCCTGGACTTTGCCCCTGGGCTAGTCAAGGCCATTCTGCATCCTCACCCAAACTATCTACCGAAAGTTCCTTTCTCTACCATGCACCCTGTCATCCTGGAAGCCTTCTGTCCTCCGCCCTTTGCGGATTCGGAGCAGGAGAAACTTCACCTACTGTGCCCAGTACGTGCTCTTCAGGCTTATGTCCACCGCACCAGCCAGTGGCGTAAGTCAGAGCAACTCTTTATATGTTATGGAGGCCGCAACCGGGGGGCGGCCGCCACCACACATACTCTGTCACACTGGGTGAGAGATGCTATTGCCCTCTCCTATGAGGCGCGTGGACACACTTCGCCCCTAGGAGTCAGGGCTCATTCAACCAGAGGGGTCGCCTCATCTATTGCTCTTGCAAGAGGTACTCCCCTGCAACAAGTGTGTGACGCAGCGGGTTGGTCCTCTCCGCACACATTTATGAGATTTTATAGTCTGGATGTCCATGCCACCCCAGGCTCACGAGTCCTCGGTTCAGCTTCCCGGACATGAATCTGAGACCTTCTCGGCCTTGTGCGCACACGCTACACAACCTTGGGGTCCAGACACCTGTAGTGCGGCGGCGTTGGTATTCTCGTTCCCATAAGCGTTCTAACGCAGCATTGAGTGAAGCCTCGAAAAGGGAACGTCTCGGGTTACTTTGCAGTAACCCTGTTCCCTGAGAGGCGGGAACGAGATGCTGCGTCCGAACGCCGCACTACCATGTGACCGGACGTCCATTCAGACAAATAATCTGAGGTTTTGTTGCCGGCTTTCCGGTATTTATAACCTCCACCTGATCTAATCAGATGACGTCACCTGACCGAGGTTATATGTAGCCAGATAATGGCGTTTTTCCACACATGCTTCATGGCCGGCAATGCGACAAGATAGTTCCCATAAGCGTTCTAACGCAGCATCTCGTTCCCGCCTCTCAGGGAACAGGGTTACTGCAAAGTAACCCGAGACGATTTTCACTTCGGTCTTGACTTCGTGTTCTAGGATTGGTTCGCATTTCATGGCTTGTGAAGATCTAATCAGTCATAGATTCATTCTTGTACCCAATCACAATTGATAAGGCAGGATTTGGAAAAAAAAAAAAAAAAGAGTTTTTTACATCTTATTGCATCTGTGAATGTACAGTAAGAAAGAGCTCAGATTGCTACAAATTGTACTTTGAGATGCTTAGAGATGTTTAATGTGGTTCAGAAAATATGACTCGTACCGCTGATCAGCCTCATTCTCATCTGATCCTTGTTACAGATGCATGATTCTGTATGATGTCAGCATCTGGCAGGAGCATTTTATATAAGATATCGTGTATAAAAACCAGACCTTCTATGTTTCTGATCTCTCAACAAATTGACCAAAAATATACACCACATAGTATATATCCTTCCTTAAAGACAAATAATGTACAGTAAGGTCGTTCAAGTCAAACCGGGACTTGTGATGACATTTCTCATTAATAAAGGGATGAAACCTTCAAGCACAGTACAGTGATGAGCCGCATAAAAAAAATCGCAACGGGGAAAACGTTTAAAGAAGGCCATACGTCCATGAATGATGATCCTGGTGGTGGCTTGGAGCCCGCCCATTCCCATGAACATTCAGCCTGATCCTTAGAAAAATCGACGGATAACTTGTTGCCAACTTGTGGAAGAAATGCATCTGTCTACACAATCATTCACCAACACCACTGGCACATTAAAGGAACTCAATTAGGTTAGTGCCACATTCCATTCCCCTGTACAGTCCTGACATCATTCAAGACCAGTTCCACATGTTAAAGGAGTTCCTGGGAGGCCAGCAACTTTTCGATGTGATTATAGCTACAGTGTACTGAGAAAACATTCCGCATTGATGGTAACCCAGTGAAACGTTGGGATGAGTGCGTTAGTGTAGCAGGGGATTATATAGAGAAATAAAGGGAATTTTTACTCTCGGAATTGTATTCTGTCATTCTGTACAATCAAAAGTCCTGATTTGACTTGAACACCCATGGTAATTTACGTGTGGTGAAATAGCTGAAATATCACATGATGTCAGAGTTGATCTCTGCTGCACCTTGGCTTTTATTAAACTGGTGCGACTGCTGTCGTGTCCTTTTGGAAAACCTGTTGCTTAAGGCATACTACTGTAATTTTCTTCTCTGCTGCGGGATATTTTTTTTTTATAGAAGTGGATTTGTCTGAAATTAAAATCGTTTGGCTGTGAGTGACTTCACTTGCATTTCCTGAGAGCATCGTCATTCAGTGACCAGTGTTTCTCCGAACTGTGTTTTTTGTTTTGTTTTGTTTTGTTTTGTTTCTGTCTAGACAAAACCAGAGTGTTCATCCGAAAATGAATATTTGTGAATATTTACAAGACCTCTGGCTCATCCTTGAAGAACAGTGCTAGTTTTTAATATGAATCGGAAATGACGGATATGAATATAGTTGCAGCATTTCCCTCAAAGCAGGAACGTCTGATTTCTGGTGGAACGGCATTTTCTTCACGCCGGGGAAAGATCAATAGGGTTGATCACTTCAAGCGCAAATGTTAATGAATAAACATATCGGCGACACCCACACAAGTGTATCTCATTACAAAACCATTCCTAACAAGATCACATTGCTGACCTTTCGCGCTTATCGTTTCAATTAATACCGATTCTCTCAGGCTGTTGCGCTAATATTTGCCAGGCCCCATTGTTTCCACGGGCGCGTTGCCACATTCTGACCCCACCACCTCTTATTTATTGACAAGCATGCATCTTGTCTTCATTTGTCAGCTGGCCATGGTGGATTATAATACATCCCGGGGATGATGAAGAGTAATTAAATTTGCAGAGACGTGCTGGTGTTTGTGCCAGCCATATCACAGGCTATAAGAAGATGATTTGTGAGTTGTGGACCCGTCTCCTTCGGAGGCCCGCTTGATGTAAGGACATCCTCACATTCCTGTTAAGACACGTTCCCGGGTGAGCACCGTCCTGAATTCCAATTCTGACGGCCCTGACTTCGACACGACGTGGCTGCTCCTGGATATTTCAGAAAAGGTGCTTCGCTATCGAGTCAGACGCGAGGTGGTGATAATTGAAATTCCTCACATTGCTATGAAATGATGGAGTTAGAGAGGCTGACAGAGTTTCATTGTCTCCTGTTTTTATCTTGTGCAAATGTGTATTGTTGCATGTAAAGTCGGCTCATTGTTTGACCTGCCTGTGGTCTTAATCTGTCGTGAAAGAGGTACCGCGCATGGAGGATGGGGATGAGATGTGTTAAAGCCGGACCCCAAAAGCATTGCGTCCTTTTTACCTCAAATAACTCTGTTCGGTATACTATACTTTTCCCGTCCATTGCTCTGACAGGACGGCTCATTCACAGATCTTTCCCATCAGCCCATGGTGGCGAGCTTTCGATTGAACCGCAATAGTTGCATTCGTGATTTGCATTTCAAAAGCGCCATCAGCTTTGTACAGTCGTGATAAGAGGAGAAGGCTGTTTAAGCTCCATAATGGCTCTTTCTGCGATGACCTTGTGCAAACCCGATTCAGTCCACAGAGCGAAAGTGTGTGGAGAATTAGAGTGCGAGTCCCAAGAATGCTGCCGTCTTCCCTGTGACCAAAAGGGCATCAGACTGCATTGTAATGTCAGCTTTCAGTGTTCCAGCAGGCTTCAAATTGTCTTTTGAAGGACTTGTAAAAGTACTTCTCCTACTGTAACCTTTCACATGACATCTGCTGGAACTCTCCTTCACTTCCCATCCTGATGCCTAACTTTTCGCAACTTGTGTCGAGCGAGTCTATTTATGGCAGCATGAGTCAGACAAATCGCCCCGGAATCAAGATAATCCAGCAAGGTTGCTTAACATTCCGCCAGGTTCCTCGCTGCTATTTTGGATGGACGGGCTGACGACGCCCCGAAGGAATGCTAATGTTGCAGAGTTTTGATTTGAAGCACGTCTCTTTGTCTCGCGCTGAACCCATTTCATTTTAAGTGTAAATCAAGTTGCATACCAGCATCGAATATTACGCGAACTCCGGCATACACGAGTTGGGCTTCGGCACCTAGTTTTGTAACCACGTAGACATTTTAACAACACCGTTTATCTGCTCTCTATAGAGAACCGTACACGACTGTAATTAGTCCCACTCTTGACGTTGTTTACCCAGGTAACATTTTCGTTACTATTGAGAAGCTAAATCAATATTATAGTCTAAACTGAGCATTTAAAAGCAACTGTATAAAGTTGTACGTCTCTGTGGTGTTTTTTAAAACTGGAAATTGACATTAATTATTGAATATCATTAAATAAGCATAGACTATTCAAAAGTTTGTAGACACCTGACTTTCAGTACAGCAAATATGTTAGCCTTTGTCCAGTTGGAAGCACACAATTGTGCCATTGTATAATTTAATAATACAATTGAATTCATTGGAACAAAGCCCAATGCCAAGGTTTTAGTTGAACAACTTGAGTGCTTCAATCTGACTGAAGACCACTGAAATGAACTGGAAAGCTGAATGCACCCCACGTCTCCTCAGTTGCTGAATGTACATTGAACACTGCAGCCACCGTGCCAAATCTAGTTAAAATCCTTCCCAGGAGAATGGAAGTTATTATAACAGCAACATCTGGAATAGGATTTCCAGATGTTGGATGGCATGGTCAGGTGTCCAGAAATATTTGGCTATATAGGATATTAAAGAGAATGAGGACATAAAATAATGTGTATTTAAAATTTGTCTGTACAGTAGATTTATAATACATTTTAAATATCTAAGTATATTTTTCATTTCTTTACTTTAAATGAAATAATGCAGATGAAATAATGCAAAGAGAACCCATGTATTATTGTGACAGATTTCAAAGTGCCTAAAGGTTGACAGTTTAAAAATTAGTTGTTTATGTAACGACCTCAGCAGCAACCTCATTTCCCCTCTTGTCTGTTCCATCCACGCATTAGGGTTGGGTACCGAAACCCGGTGCCAATACGGCACCGGTACCTATAGAACCGGTATGTACCGGACCAAAACAGAACGCGAATTTCGGTGCCTCATTTCGGTGCCACTTAAATGCCTGAACTGTCGATTGAAATATTTGTTCTCTAGATTCATATATTTTTGTAGATTAATAGTTTATTAGATTAAATAAAAAAATTAAAGCACAAATCATCCGGAAATGAGAGACCATCCAACATGCGCGTGAATGCAGTAACTAACGTTACACTCGCTCTGACGGCAGCAGGCGGTCTACCGATAGCTTAGCATGCTAAATTAAACAACTCTCGTTAAAATGCCTAAAACTAAACGGTCGAAAGTGTGGCTGTATTTCACAAGAAAGGATTCCGGCACCGCAACGTGCAGCAAATGTTTTACAGCAGTTGCGTGTAAAGGCGGAAACACGTCAAATCTAATGAAACATTCGAGGGCAGACGGAATAAAGTTAAAAGCAGAATAAATACACGGAATAAAGTTTGAAGCATACGGAGGCACCGTGTTTAACTGCTTGTGGACAACAGCTGGCGCTATCAGTGTGGACGACCCTCAGTCCCAGTCACACCAACTGTAGCAAAAAGGAGTCACCGATTATGATGCCGACAGCAGCCTTTCCGCAGGTTAGTAGTAGGATAATGTAATGTTAATAGCAAAATGCAAATCTTGCATTCATGCTAACAAATAGTCAAACGATTTGTAAAAAACTAATGTAACATGGATTCTGTTTATAATTATGGCTTTCCAGCTAGTACTAGTAGCACTACAACAGTGACCCCATTTACTATTGTAAAGAAGGCTATGTATGTCCTGTGCAGAGCAATAAGTCAGGAAAGGAGTCATATTTTGTCAGAAAAGGCAAATACAGTATGGTTAAGTTTCTGCAAAAGAATTGCTAAAATTTGAAGCTTACATATTCATATATACTTTAAACTTTTAATATATTGTTAAATTTTAAGCATAAAATTTTTTGTTCAATAAAAATTCATTCTTGAGTCATCCACTATAATTTTTTGGCTTAAAAGTATCGGTTCAGGCACCGTTTTGGCACCGGTACCGTTTTCAAAGTATCGATTTGGCACCGGTATCGAAAAAAACCCAAACGATACCCAACCCTACTCAGCATTCATCATCACCAGCCTGATGATCTTTTATCATCTGCACCTGTTTCTCACTGGTTCGTGCCTTAAATTTTTTTTTTTAATGCTTGACCGATTCATGGGTCGCTATGTGACTTAACAAACAAAACCATTCCTCTGAAACTGCTCAGGTACAGAGCCTGGACTAAAATTGAGAGGCGAAAGCTTGCCAAAAGTATGTGCAAAAAAATAATTTAAAAAAGCCCTTCAGGATGCACGGAGAACTCGTACTCAAGACTTCATTAAAAATACAAGAAAGTCTGGCTCTTTGGAAGCAAAAATGTGAAGAAATGGAGGCTCAAGACTTTTGCTAAGTAATGTACAGTATGTGGAAACTTCTTCCAACAGTATTTTGCCAGTCCCACCTTCACTAAAATATAATCAGTAAATAATTTCAAAAAGATAGTTCCTTTTTTTGTGTGGAGGTAGCACAGTGACTTAGTGGTCAGCATTGTCGCCCTTCAGCTCCAGGGTCCGGGTTCAATTAGAGTATATGTTTCCTCCTGCTTGGTGGGTTTCCTCCGGGTACTTCGGTTTCCTCCCTCAGTCATGCAGACATGCAGATTAGGCTAACTAATATATATTTCTATGCGTCATCCATTATAAGATACATAGCATGTAACATAAATTTTAGTGTCCCACAATTATCAATCAACCTTGTTACTTGTTCAACAGAAAGTGACAAAATCAAGCCTTCTTTCAAATCAACAACGTATATTTCTTTATTTTTTAATAAGACTGTAATAGTATAACTTATATCTGTAACAAAACATGAAGTGAAAGTAAATTATTCCTTATATTTAAATTGCTATGATGTCCATAATGCTATTTTGTGCGTTTGCCGAATAATTTTAGGATGAAACCCCAACTCTGCTGCTGATATAAACACAACTCGCAGTCATCTTCTGTGATGAAGCTTTGAGAATGTTATACAATTTTATTTTTGACAGTTTAAATGTACTTTAAGCCTTTAATATTCAATGGTGAAACATTCTAAAGCATTAATAAGCGAGACAAGGGCTAAATGGCACCACAAAGTTGCGGAATCATCCATACAAGCAGGTCACATTACATAAGCATTGCTAATGAGATCACACTCTTGACTTTTTGTTTTTGTACTTATCATTTCAATTCATTCTCATCCTCTCATTCTAATGCGTTAATATTATCCACAAGGCATTGTTTCCATGGTCATGTTAACGCATCCTGACCCTGATGCCTGTTGATGTATTAACAGCCGGCACTGAAGCCTTATGCATTTTTATTTTCCATACTCAAATACAGTATCATGTAAATACTATCTAACTTGTTTGCTGAACACGTAATTCTGGCCACAATGTCATTTTTTGCTTCCTCTAGCAAGCCACAAATCAATATACTTAGTACCTTTGGGTGATTTATGAAAGATCCATACTCATGCCATGTTGTACATTGATTTATTCTGTAGCTACCTCCATGACAAACAAGATGTTTGTTGTTTTTGTTGTTGTTGTTGTTGATTGTCAAAGCTGATGATGATGCTGCTGATGATGATTATGATGATGGTGATATGGACACAAATGCAGGTAAAAGGCAAGGATCAGGCAATGTTCAAACAGTGTGAATGAGGTGAAGCAAAAACAAGATTTCAAACCAGAAAAAATTTCAACAGATCGTACACTACGAATGTGGTGACAAACAAACAAAGCTCAAAACAGGTGAAAATAATAGTGACGTACTGTAATAGATAGACAACCCATAGGAGGAGAGAAGGCACGGGCCGTACACTGTAATCTGAAGCAACGAAGCATTACACTGTATCAAATTTAAACATTAAACACGTGTATTAATGGTGATAAAATCGACGGTAGTGCTCCCCCAAAGGAAATAAAACATGCTTAGCACTATTTTTAATCAATTTGTGCACACAGTGCCATTTAATGGCGAAGTAATCTGTGTAAACCACTTGCATCCTACGGAGGTGAAATTGCTGACTGAATGGCTCAGCCTCCGAGAGCCGTCATTTTCCAGGCACAGCGGAGACCTACTTTACCTGCCTCGAGTTGCCATAGTAACAAAGCAGCGTAACAAATTTAATCCTGCTCATTTCTCTTTCGGGCAGCACGGAAGCGCAGCAGGTAGTGTTTGTCCCTGACATCTCCAGGGTTCTATCCTGGGACCACTTAATGTCTACATTGGGTTTTACGTGGGTATACAGTATGTAGATTTCCACCGAGGGCTTTTTTCCTCACCATCTCTCATAAAACAAGGTATGTTGGTTTACATGGTGCATTTCTTTATATCTAGCTATTTTGTTATTAATTTAGTTAGTACCCATGTGTGATGATGTCTAACAAGGGCAGATTTTTCTTATTTCCTGAAATAAACTGCCTGACCAAAAAACAAAAAACACACACACATTAAGATTTCATTTAATCTCCTTTAGCTTTGGTTACAGCACACAAATTGGTGACCAGTTCATGTTTAGAAATGATTCCACATGCTCTCAGGAACCATCTATCCATCTAGGAACTTCTGTAGTTTAACTAGGGACCATGGAGACCAATGGTGACCATTGTATTTACTTCCAATTTACGACTGTGGTAGGACCTTCGGTCAACATTTACATGAGCATTCATACACTACGGGCAACTTAGGAAGAACAATTAACCTAATCTGCATGTCTTTGTAACTGTGGGAGGAAACCGGGAGTACGTAGAGGAAACCCACCAAGCATGGGGAGAACATGCAAACTCCATGGACACAGCCACTGTACCGCCGCTCCCAGGAACAATCTTTCACAGTTTGAGGAATATGCCTGTGCCATTAGGAAAGATAAATTCCACTGACGGTGATAACCCGTAGAGGTTGCCTGTACAGTAGGCACTATGCATGACTGCCCTATTCCAAAGCAAAAGGTCCATCAGGGTAGGAATGGAAACACATGAAACATCACTCTGGAATAGGATGAATCTGGACTCATCAAGCCACATGACCTTTTTCCATTGCTCCAATCAAATTACAAACAAATTAAAGCCTTTTTTCTCTAACAAGTGGTTTTCTTATGGACACACAGCTGTTTAGTCCCAATCCCGTGAGTTCTCGTCACGTCTCGTTGTGTGCGTATGGAATTGCTCTTACTTTCACTATTAACTTCACCAAGTGTTTACTTAATCTCTATTCATGACTTTTTTCCCCCGACCACATTTCCTTCACAAAGTTGACAGTTCAGCACTTTCCTTCCAAGTTCTGATAATGGGTTGATGGGTTCTTAACCCAATTCCAGTAATTCCAAATCTCTTTATTTGTTTTCTTTTCTTCTCAGCCCAATAATTTGAACCTTCTGAAATAGCGAATTTATTTTGGCCCCTCAGTGTATACACAAGCCAGTAGCTGAACCACCTCGGGTCTGACCATGCAGTTACTACTCATGCTGTAAATGCATCTTTCTGATTGCTCGCTCACACCCACATAAACGCAAAAACCATCTCATTTGTGCAATCTTTTTCGTAACTTTGCCCCGAGTTCTAGTCCTGGTGCACTCTAGTCTCAACCATATTTGCATTGAAAATTTTGAACAAGTTTTCTATGAATAAATATCATGCTCCGCTTACAGTATATTCCTATATTTCTTTAAAAACAGAAGAGTGAATAAAATACACTCGTTCTATCCAGATCTTTATTTTATTCAGTGTTTCATTTTTCTCAGCTAAGTGGAATGAAGTAATCGGCTCCCACATTTACTCCTCCTCGGATTCGCTCCTCCACTTTACTGCCACTCTGCCGATGAAACCCGTGGCGGTGTCATGTTTAACTTCCTATGTAATTTTTTTTGTTCTTCCTTTAGTAATGGGATGACCTTAGATGTCTGGAGAAATGGGTCAGTGCAGTGAGTCTTATTAATGCAGCCTGCAAGGCAGAAAGGCGTCAGGTGGATGGCGCCACTCAGGGTGCTATGTTCGCAAGTGTGTAATTGTCTCTAATGGAAGAGAAGGAACAGGAACAGTGGCTTACCAGTAGGAGATACAAGGTCATCCTTACAGCTGAGGGCCCGAGGCACAAAGAGCGCAAAGACTGCGGCGCGGTCAGAGACTACAGTAGTTTTGAAACGATAAAAAGGAAATGTGAAAAAAAATGGTGAGATTGGACCTGGATGAAAGTAACATGGGTTTTTAGGGTTTTGTAGTTACCTTTTCGATTTTACCGCTCCATTGGGAGCATTTTGTGTTAGAGTTTAAAATCTTGAACTTGAATGATTTCTGATTCTCCAGGTCCAATGCTGTAATAGCTCTCCTCTTTAAGGATCATGTTCTGAGATGCTTTTCTCGTCAGCACTGTCGCAAAGTGTAGTTGTTTGACCTACAGTACTAGCGCTTTCCTGAGAACCTTGGCCATTCTCCTGCAACCTTACTTGGTTCATCTGCTCTTTGTTTGTTTTTGCACCATTCTGATGACAACATTTCCTTAAGCTCTTGGAATTGCTTTGATGTTTGGCTGATTGGTGTATAGCTATGTTCTTGTTTCCTAAGTGAATACTGAATGCTGAGTGTATTCTTAAGCGTATTTCTCTATCTTTTTCAGCTTCTCAGTTTGAACCAGCTTTATCAGTTTATAAATCCTGGATAGATGTGAGCCATTAGATTATCCATCCGAACGACAGTTAATTGATGTTACGCACGCACGCATACGCTCGCATAGACACAGCCGGGGTTTGAGTACGAGGCTGGAAAATGGATCACAGGCTGGCTTCAGGGGAGACTGTCAGTATGAATCTTCTCCCAGCTCCCTGCTCGGGTTGCCACATGATAGAAAAGAGCACAGCTGATTCGTTAGTTGTAAGCGGATCATACATTCACCTATTTTCTGTACGTTATATTAAGGAATGAACTTCGCGAAGAGTCAAAATAGGCTAATATGGAAATTCCTCTTCGACGCAGCACATCCATCCATGGGATTATTAGGCATACCTCTGCATTATTCAGCTCCTTAATGAATTCAGCTCTGGAAAGCCTTCAGAAACGAATGGCATCTGAAAAATTCCACACAGAACGGACATGAATTGGTTGTGCAATGAGCTCGAATCATAACATTTCGGCTCTAGCCTGTCTCTCCTCTGTCTCTCCGTAAGCTGAACATGACCCACCACATCAGCCCTCTATTGGTAGCTTAGGACCAAAAATTTGACCTTGATGTCCAAGCCCTGAAGGACAAGAAAGAAACAATCCTTTTTTTTTCTTTTTTCTTTTTTAATTGAACCTGCATGCACAGCTTTATAGCAGTGAAATGAGAGTACATTCGAGGCTCGGGGTATAAGAACAGATTTCTCCCTTTGAGCATGGAGTACCGAGTGTAATTGAAAGTGTAGAGATGTTGGAGACTGTGACATTTTGCACCAGAGGCTCTTTTACTATCTTGTGTCAGGATTTTGTTTGTGCAACAGTGCAAAGCTCATTGAAATGTCTGGTTCATTAAAAGACATTCATGGATCTTAGGGGTCTAGTATAATACAGATATGATGCTATGTTGTTAGGCGATAACTCGCTGTATTATTTGTCCCCCTGACTATTCATGCAGGTATCCAGTAAAGCCAATCATGTGACAGCAGTTCAGTGCATATAATCATGGTCTTTTCCAACCTTCAGCTGGCCACTGTCTGCTGTTGTAGCCCATCAACCTCAATTCCAGTGTGGTGTACATTCTGACATGCTTATCTTCTCAAACATTTTGTAAACGAAGGCTATAACCACCACCATGCTGTGCAGTCAAAGTCACTGAGATAACTCTTTTTGTTGTTGTTGTTGCTCTCATAATTATGTTTAAAACATTCATTGAAGTCGATGATGCGAATATCTCTAAAGAAGCTCATATTAATAAATTGTTAAAGGCTGCATAGGTTGCAGTGCACAGGTGTGTTTCATTTATTTCCATTTTCACACTTTCTAATATTTTCATCCTTTTTGTATTCTGCAAAGACAGAAATCTGAGTTTAGTGTGTATTAACAAATGAATGTTTATTTATATGTGACCTTGCACTACTGCTCTCCTGTTGCATTGCTATTACACTCTTATCATATTACTTTCATATTTGAAGTGTGTTCATATTTGTATATGTTTTTTCCATTGGAATGGGTGAGCTTAAAGCTTAAAGATTTCTAGATTTCTCAAGAATAGCTGTTTGTTGAAATATAAACCTCAGGGCTATACAGTCCCTTTTGAAAGTATTACAATGGCAAGGTGCTGTACATTGAAACCTGTACACTATACATTTCATACTGCACACTATACACTGCAAATTATACACTATACACTGCAAAATATACATTACACTGCACAAGATACACTGTATAATATGCACTATGCACTAAAAAAATATACACTGCACAAGATACACTGAAAAATATACACTATACACTGCATTCAATACACTGCACACTATGCGTTGCACATTATACACTACACTGCACAAGATACCCTATACACTGAAAAATATACACTGTACAATATACACTGTACAATATACACTGTACACTGTACAACACACTGTACAATACACACTATACACTGTACAATATACACTATACACTGAAAAATATACACTGTACAATATACACTGTACAATATATACTATACACTGAAAAGTATACACTGTACAATATACACTATACACTGAAAAATATACACTGAAAAATATACACTGTACAATACACACTATACACTATACAATACACACTGTACAATATACACTGTACAATACACACTATACACTGTACAATACACACTGTACAATATACACTGTACAATACACACTATACACTGTACAATATACACTGTACACTATACACTGTACAATACACACTATACACTGTACAATACACACTGTACAATACACACTATACACTGTACAATACACACTGTACAATACACACTATACACTGTACAATACACACTGTACAATACACACTATACACTGTACAATACACACTATACACTGTACAATACACACTATACACTGTACAATACACACTGTACAATACACACTGTACAATATACACTGTACAATACACACTGTACACTGTACAATACACACTGTACAATATACACTGTACAATACACACTATACACTGTACAATATACACTGTACACTATACACTGTACAATACACACTGTACAATTTACACTATACACTGTACAATACACACTATACACTGTACAATACACACTATACACTGTACAATACACACTGTACAATATACACTGTACAATACACACTATACACTGTACAATATACACTGTACACTATACACTGTACAATACACACTATACACTGTACAATACACACTGTACAATATACACTGTACAATACACACTATACACTGTACAATATACACTGTACACTATACACTGTACAATACACACTATACACTGTACAATACACACTGTACAATACACACTATACACTGTACAATACACACTGTACAATACACACTATACACTGTACAATACACACTATACACTGTACAATACACACTATACACTGTACAATACACACTGTACAATATACACTGTACAATACACACTATACACTGTACAATATACACTGTACACTGTACAATACACACTGTACAATATACACTGTACAATACACACTATACACTGTACAATATACACTGTACACTATACACTGTACAATACACACTGTACAATTTACACTATACACTGTACAATACACACTATACACTGTACAATACACACTATACACTGTACAATACACACTGTACAATATACACTGTACAATACACACTATACACTGTACAATATACACTGTACACTATACACTGTACAATACACACTATACACTGTACAATACACACTGTACAATACACACTATACACTGTACAATACACACTGTACAATACACACTATACACTGTACAATACACACTGTACAATACACACTATACACTGTACAATACACACTATACACTGTACAATACACACTATACACTGTACAATACACACTATACACTGTACAATACACACTGTACAATATACACTGTACAATACACACTATACACTGTACAATATACACTGTACACTGTACAATACACACTGTACAATATACACTGTACAATACACACTATACACTGTACAATATACACTGTACACTATACACTGTACAATACACACTGTACAATTTATACTATACACTGTACAATACACACTATACACTGTACAATACACACTATACACTGTACAATACACACTGTACAATATACACTGTACAATACACACTATACACTGTACAATATACACTGTACACTATACACTGTACAATACACACTATACACTGTACAATACACACTGTACAATATACACTGTACAATACACACTATACACTGTACAATATACACTGTACACTATACACTGTACAATACACACTATACACTGTACAATACACACTGTACAATACACACTATACACTGTACAATACACACTGTACAATACACACTATACACTGTACAATACACACTATACACTGTACAATACACACTATACACTGTACAATACACACTGTACAATATACACTGTACAATACACACTATACACTGTACAATATACACTGTACACTGTACAATACACACTGTACAATATACACTGTACAATACACACTATACACTGTACAATATACACTGTACACTATACACTGTACAATACACACTGTACAATTTACACTATACACTGTACAATACACACTATACACTGTACAATACACACTATACACTGTACAATACACACTGTACAATATACACTGTACAATACACACTATACACTGTACAATATACACTGTACACTATACACTGTACAATACACACTATACACTGTACAATACACACTGTACAATACACACTATACACTGTACAATACACACTGTACAATATACACTATACACTGTACAATACACACTGTACAATATACACTACACACTGTACAATACACACTATACACTGTACAATACACACTATACACTGTACAATATACACTGTACAATATACACTATACACTGAAAAATATACACTGAAAAATATACACTGTACAATACACACTATACACTGTACAATACACACTGTACAATACACACTATACACTGTACAATATACACTGTACACTATCCACTGTACAATACACACTATACACTGTACAATACACACTGTACAATATACACTATACACTGTACAATACACACTATACACTGTACAATACACACTGTACAATATACACTACACACTGTACAATATACACTATACACTGTACAATACACACTATACACTGTACAATACACACTGTACAATATACACTACACACTGTACAATACACACTATACACTGTACAATACACACTATACACTGTACAATACACACTACAATATACACTACACACTGTACAATACACACTATACACTGTACAATACACACTACAATATATACTGTACAATACACACTATACACTGTACAATATACACTATACACTGAAAAATATACACTGTACAATACACACTATACACTACAATACACACTGTACAATATACACTATACACTGCACAAGATACACTATACACTGAAAAATATACACTGCACAATATACACTATACATTACACAATAAAGTATACAAGGTGTACACTATATCTACACTATACGCTGCACAAGATACACTGCACACTATAAATTTGACACTATACATAGACAATATACTCTGCACATTCTACATTGCTCACTATACAATAAACGCTAAAGAATGATGATATTTTTAGCACTGGACATTGGGTGGGTTCAAACTAAAGATGTGACGTTACAAGTTGTTTACTATGTCTATATCTAGAAATACCTGGAATTGAAAGCTGAAATTCTTATACTGTACATACTGTACTGTATATCCCCTCGTATTCATGTGTTACTTTTGATGTCCTCAGTTTGTAGCGAAAAGCGAGTAATTGGTGTTGCCATTCCAAAACGTTTGGGGGGGCTTTATATATTTTTATTTATTTAGTTATTTATATATTTTGAGAGACAACACTAATAACTTTTTAATGATGTTTGAACAAAGATAAAGAGCTTCTTTTATTTCCAGAGGAGATAAGCTGAATGATTGCGTGTAAAGTTGAGTTAGTTCACGCAATCATACAGTATTTGCTTATTTGTATGAAGGACGCCAATAATATACAGTATAAAGGAATGGTTAATATGGCAGTTTCAGAATTGCCTGTGTTGTTCCCTAAGCTCATTAGGTAATCTTATAATTGATTAGTCTTATCAAAAACTGTGCCAGATATGAGTGATGGTCTTTAATTGGAAATGTTATGCAACTTCATTCCTCCCAGGTGGAGCGAGGATTGTAATCTCACCCATCAGCACTCCTAGACTTAATGCACCATTCGAACTTTTGAGCTTATTTCTTAAGGGACTTTCCTTCTGGGTGTTTTATAACTCCTGCTGCAGGAAGAAAGGGGCAGGTCCCGGTGCAGGGGAGAGACCATTGCATGACAAAGGAGCACAGGACAAAGACCACACACACATATACAGCAGGCTAGGGGGCAGGGCCAGCTCACACTGTGCTCAACGTTCCTCAGTATACAGGAACAAACAGCGACAGCGAAGAGAGAAATGAGACAGATAGGTGGTGATAGGATAATGGAGTGACAGGAAGAGAGGGTGGTGTTGAGGGATCTCTTGTTGGCGCAGCATACAGCGCGATACAGGAAGCGAGGAAGTTGTGTCCCACTTAAGGGAGAGGGGCGGAACAGACCAGGGTACACTCTCTCTCTCTCTTTCTCTCCCTCTCTCTCTCTCTGTGTAAGAGAGTGGGGGAAAATAAGGAGGCTGGACCAGTCAAAGAGAAGGAGGGGTGTGTGTAAGAGAGAGAGAGAGAGAGAGAGAAAGCCGCCTGCACGTGTTCTCTTCTCCTGACCACCACTACCTCATCCTCATCCTCATCCTCAGCTCCACACGAGGATCCGTACAGAATGCCAGGTGAGTATTGAGATCAGGATGGATCGTTCTGGACGTAGAACCGAGAAGCAGAAAGAAAGGAGGATGAGGGCGGTTTGTGTCAATGTTAGGCAGAGAATGAGGAACAATAGGAGGCTGCTGGTTGACTGAAGGCCAGGCACGGGGAATGAATCGCGAGGCTCATGACGGCGTGGAGCATCCATCCGCGCGCTCTCTTTTGTGTGCGAGCAGAGGTGGAAGCGCATGCTGCGAGAGCGATGCAGATGAGAGGAGGACGTGCCATCTGTAATATCTCTGCACTGTGCTGAGGGTTAATTGGGAGGGGTGGTGTTGAAGCCTAGATTTACTTTTACGACACCCCTCTGGAACTGGGTGGTGCCAGCGGTGCACGCTGTACGAGATGTAGAATACGCTCATGGTCTTCTGGGTTTCCAGAGGTAAATTGTTGTTGTTGTTGTTGTTGTTGTTGTTGTTGTTGCTGCTGCTTCCAGTGCTGTGTGTGTATAAATGCATGGGCTTTGATGTGAGATTGTCTGAAATTTAAATGTTAGCAGGAGAGCTCTGTAGAGCTTTGGGAGAAGCACTGCGTGAAGATAAAGAGTCTTCGCTTTGATATGATGCAGGAACATTTTGATTGAATGAATGGATGGAGGAATTAAGGAATCTTTTCCGTGCAGTTCCAAATGAAAGCGATGATTAGCAACTTGTCTTTTTGGGGGTATGAGATTTTCATTCTTGCATTCAAGTCACCTATAGAAAATGCTTTGATGTGTAACAATTCATTCATATGTTTTTTTTTATTTTTTTTTTAAAGGGAATGCAACAGAAATCAAATTTTTTTTTAAATTATAAATTAAACCCTTTTAAGTGATGGTTTTGTCTTGCTGGTGTCACAATGAGCTGAACATCTACAGTATTAGAAACATATTACGTTGCAGGTTCTCAGTTTGTTGGGGCACTAGATAGCTAGCTAGAATACATTTATAAATAGCTGGATAGATCGACGGATAGATTTACTGTTTTCCCGAAAAAAATCATACTTTTAGACATTTTTTGTAAATTTTTTTATTATATTATATTATAGCTATAGTTCTAATGCTTTGGGTACCATTTTTAAAATGTATTAAAGGGAAAAACTGTAAGTCTGCAATATGTCTATTGGGTTGATTCTTTATTTCAGCCTTTTATTAAAAATGTTCTGGCCTGGAAATAAGCTCCGCCCCCCCAGTCAAAGCAGATTGCCATTGATTTTTATTTATTTTTTTGTTAGAGGGTAAATCAGGAAAGGTGTGTTTTCATCCTCAAGTGGCGGGGTCATTTTGGGGGAAGGAAAATGCCTTGTCTTAAGATTAATTTTTTTATTTTTATTTATTGGTTTCTCATTTCTGTGATTTGATTTTGAGTTATTTGTCCTTAGTGTCTATTAAAAAAAGAAACATCACAGTCAGATGTTTGCTGTAATTTCCATCTTCATGGACTGGCTGTAAAAATAGAGTAGAATAATAGAGTAGCATTGCGTGTGTGTGTGTGCATGTGTGTGCGTGCATGTGTGTGCATGTGTGTGCGTGTGTATGTGTGTGTGTGTGTGTGCGTGTGTGTGTGTGTGTGTGCGCGTTTGTTAAGCTAATCGGGTTCAGATGATCCGTCTGGTTTGGCTTGTTTCTGGCAGGTTTGTGATGAGGACAGGCTTTACACTGACATGCAGGACAGTAAGCCTGTCTGGCCTTTATTGCTTTCTCGCTTGTGCCAAGAGGAATAAATTAGGTGGAAAACAGTCATGGTGAGTGAGAGTCAAAAAACAGCAGAGCACTTATTTTGTTGTCTGTTTTTGTTTGTTCGTTCTATACCTTGGGCCAAACTCATCAAAGTAAAATTTGCCGCCTCTCAGATCTGATGTGGTTTCTTTTACATCACATTCTATCCAGTTTGGTTCGATAAACAAATGCTTTGGAAGCATGCGAACTCCAAAACCCTGAGTGAGGTCTTGCTTCATCAAACACTTGGCCGAGGTTAGTAGAGATATGGCAGCGCATTTTAATGGCCTCCCTGTTGACAGAGCTGTGCTCTTTGGTGTTGCTTCCGTATGAGTTCGAGTGCTTCTCACACCGAGGATTAGATATAGAATATAGATATAGAAATTACATTTTATTTTGTAAGTTCTGCTGATTTTCATCATGATTGTAGTTGATTTGGGGACGTTCTGACTGACTGGCGAATAAATAATGCAAATGTTTTGCCCTGAAGTGCACCATTCGTCCTTTTTAAATATTGAATTGCTCTGCTTGTGGTCGTTTTAAAACCCAGCATTCTGCCACGGATTGATCGGCTTTGAGAAAGAGGTTTGTCAGTTTAAGGCCTGACCCTGTCAATAGCTCGCAGGATTACGTAAGCTGTCTGGGGGTAGTAATAAACTCAGCTGTGTGCCCTCACTGGCTTTAGAATAATTGCGTCGTTATTATGGTGATGCTTGGTTTCGCAAGTTAAAGAGAAAAAAAGAAACCAGCAAAACGTGGAGCTTCCATTGATTTGATTTGATTTGATTTGATGGAGTATTCATGCACAAACCTAATTATTTATGCATTCCGGTTCTATTCCTCCTGATATCTTTAAGCATTGAATTAGACCTACGTTTTTCTTTTTCCACTGCCAAGCTGTCTCTCCTTCTTTTTAGCCCGCGCTGCTGATTTCCTGACATGCAGGCTTAGCATGGCAGTCATTTCCGATTTTAATGCGGAGGTCTCGAGGGAGGTGTTCACTTCCTGTCAGCGACTGTGGGAACCATTTTTCCGTGGAGTGCACAATGTTCAGTTAGACGGAGAGCCTAGGACACCCGCTCAGTCAATGTGAGTTTAATTAGACGCCACAGAGGTCCACGTCTCACCCCTGTTTGGACCCTCGCTCTCGCCGTGTGTCGCTTTTGTAGTTTAAAACATTTGCAGATTCTGCCAGTGCACAGCTTGTTTTTCGATTATTTGATGTTGTGTAGTGAACTAAACCCTAATGGTATGGCCCATTTTAATTGAAACCCATACGCCCCATTTTATATCAATCCTCTTTCTTTTTCTGACACACAAGCAGAAAGTGTGAACCAGGAATGACCGGTACATTAAACAGTTTTGACTCCCAACCAAAATGCCATGCTTTGAAAATAGAAATGCTTGGAGAGGGGGAAGAAAAAAAAGGGTGTGTTCATGGCAAACAGGATCGTTCCCTTGGGTGCTCAGAAGCAGCGCTGCACTGCAACCTCACTGCTCCAGCCAGTGTTTGAGATCTGCTATCGAACCTCATCATCACAGGAAATCAAGGTTCATTCCTCTAATGTATTGAACCGATCCTTCAGTAGCAGTCTCGTGTTTCGGTGAGATCATGGCCAGTCGCTACGTTAAGCAGTAAGTACTGGAAATGTGGCGTTTCTTCATGCACTGTTTATCTCTGTATATGTCTGCAGTTCCTGCACAACATGTGGCTCGAGTTAGCAGAGTAGCACAAATTCGGTTGTTATGGCTGGTATGTCATTTTTCCTGTTGATGCAAATCACGGCTACCATTTAATAAGAATGTAAGGAAGCGTGTAGGTTGAAACATAAACTATAGTCCATTAACACCTCATTATAAGACTTGATCAGATTTATAATAACAGTCGGTGTTGCTCTCTTTTTATGCGTGTGATTAGTATTTGTATTGTGCAGTATTAAACATCCTCCTCCTTGCTTCTGTGCAGCTGGAGTGATGTCATCTTTAAGGGGGTAGACCTTTAACGAGGCCGTTATGTGGGATAGTAAAATAATTAATCACTCACATCGAGCTCACTTTTATAGAAGATTATGTAATAAAAAAACGAATGCAACAACAAAGCCACAAAACACAAGCACAAATTCCGACAGACAGCAAAATGCAGAAAGATGAACTCATAATGCAAAGAGTTTAAATAAATAGCATGTGCTTGATGCTGATTGGACGAGACATTTTTCTTCAGTCTGTTTAATGCTGTTTAAAGTTAATACATTTTTATAATAAGCAATATTTCTTCTTTTTAAATAATCCAGCTTTGTTTAGTCACATTTTCAGAGCTTGTGTGCTCACATTATATTGACATGTAGCTTTTTTAAAAGTAAAAGTATGCAATTGCAACTTAATAAGAAATAAGCATTAATAAAAGCATGGGTAAAATCATCAAGAACCAGATTTCCTCTTGTTCTAACTGGAAATTAAAAGGATGAGAGTAAAAAAAATCCAAGATGCAACAGCAAATTTGGAAATTCAAAAGTAAAACCAAAAAAAAAAGTCAATTTGAAAAAATGTGACAAACAAACAAATAAATCACTTCAAATCAGATCACACAATCGAAAAACACTATAACTAAACCTCCATAAGATGTTCAATAAGCACCTACATTTTTATAAACATCTGGATTAATGCTGCAGTGTTTTTATTTTTGTTGTTGCATCTTCAGATTTGCCATTGTGTTTTTGTTTAAATGTTTTTTTTTTTATGTTTTTGATTTTGCTTTCATGTGTTTTGGAATTTGCTGTTGTGCATTTGATTTTCTCATTTTTGCTTTTTTTGTTTGTTTGTTTTGCGTCACCTTGTTTGTTGTTTTTTGCCACCACCTTGTTGGTTTTGATGTCCGTTGTTGTTGCTTATGTTTTGCTGGTGTGTTTGTTGTGAATTGGATGTTGTCCTTTTTTTCTGTCTAGTTTTTGTTTTTTTTTCATGTTCTTTTGACTTTGGATTTTATGTTTTTGGTTTTGCTCGTGAATTAGCTGTTGTGTTTTAGATTTTGCTGTCTCGGTTTTTGTTTTGCTCTTTTTTTCTGTCATGTTTTTGTTTTTTCCTCTGGGCTTTTATTCTGTCAGGGTTTGGTATTTATAGTTATTTTTCTGTCATATTTGTACATTTGTCGTCATGTTTTTGGTGCTGCTCTTGTGTTACAGAATTAGCTGTAGTGTTTTTGATTTAGTCATCTCATCCTAGGTTTTGCTGTTTGTTCTTTTCCTTTGTTTTGGTTTGGAGTGTCCTTTTTTCTTTGTGTTTGTGAATCGTATTTTTGTTTTGTTCTTTGAGTTTTAACCTTTTCTGCTTCTTTGGATTTTGCTGACTCTTATTGTTTTTTTTTCATTTGCTTTTCCTCTCTTGGTGTGCATGTATTTTAGTTTTATTTTTGCATGTGTTGAGAATGTAATCTGTACAGTAAATCAGAGCTGAACGGCTGTGAGTCATAACCAATAAGTCGAAGCGCTCTTCCTCGATGAGTTTATCGCAGCAGCAAGGGAGGGTTTTGGGAGGATTACGTTATCTCAGTCGGGCCTGGCCATGATCTCAGCGTGCTGAAGTGCGTGTCGTATTTACAATGCAGGTCAGATTGTCTCTATTTAATGTTCGGTGATGGAATGAATTTCCCCTGGCTGTCTGAACAGCCCAGTCTGCTGACTCACCTCAAACAAAATGAGCACGAAATTTGCACAACTTATTCGTAAAACATTTTAAATTGTGCTCTACTGTACTCTATTACGTTAACTCTTAAATAACATGGTTTCAGTCTTATCGCATTCGTAGACACGCACTTCATTTGGATTGGCCCATGAGCCTTCGGTGCACTACAGTAAATTGCTCTGGATAAAAGCTTCAGCTAAATGCTGTAAATGTTTGATGCTGGAGTCACGGTGATTCACATACTGTACGACTGATTGATGGAGACCTTTTCTGATCAGTACCCACTGTACTGATAACCGCTATAAGGCTGTTTTACATTCCTGTATTGTGTATTTCTTCTGAGTCAGCAGGTATTCCTGGTTTAGAGGACAAATGAGTGTCTGAAATTGTGTGTGATTTCCCAGGGGGGGTTGACGAGATCTCTGGAGAAAGTCGTTATTTTTTAATATCAACTATATGTCACGAGTTGTTTGTCACCCTCTCAATTGCACCGAAGCGAAGGGAAATGGGGGTTATATCGAGTCAGCATTATGTATTGCTATGAAACGATGATGAGTTGTGCTCAGGCCATCAGCGGTATAATGTTGCAGTCTGTCTGGAGGCTTTGATAGAAAGTGCTTTTATTGCCTTCGATCAGGACTGAGGTTGAAGTTGGCATGGGTTCTAGAGCCTCCTATGGCGATCTGCAGCGAGAACGTGAACTTGGCCCATTTATTTCAGTATAAGGCACAGTTGATTTAGTTTCACTGCTTCTTGGAGAGTTTTAATCTGCGGATGATATTTGATGGCCCATAATCTGATCCCAGATTAATTTCAGTTCACTTACCTTTTTAATTCAAGACTTGTTTATTTAGTTTTTATTGCCATCTACAGGTTTATAATACTGTATAATTCAATCTTTTTAATCGTCATTCCTGGCTGCGTTGTGTAAGAACCAAGAAAATGAGCTCACAGTCATTTCCAGGACTAATACCCCTATCTCACCTATGCGGTTTGACTCACGGTGAGATGCGGAGTTAGGCACCATGAGGCGCAGCGATTGCCCGCCGACGTTCCGCGAAGTTCTGTAAGGACCGCAAGCTTCCGCGAGGACCGGCAAAAAAATTCAATATGTTTAATACCCCTATCTCACCTATGCGGTTTCGCGCGGTGGCCGTAAACATGGTTCATTATGATTCATCGCGAGATTTTGGCATTGTAAGTACGTTTCCATCTTTCCGCGCGAAAAATTAAACAACCTTGGCGAACTTCGCGGAACATCAGCGAGCAATCGCGGCAACTCACGGTGCCTGACACCATATCTCACCGTGAGTCAAACCGCAGAGGTGAGATAAGGGTGTAAGTTTCCGCGCGCTAAGATGGAAACGTACTCATAGCGCGAAAAACTTGCGTGAATCATGAAGAACCGTACTTATGGCCACCGCGCGAAACTGCGTAGGTGAGATAGGGATATTACTGTACTTTCATTCTTTTATTCTTTACGTGAGATGTCTGTAGGTGGCACCCCGAGTTAGTGGTTAGCACTGTCGCCTCGCACCTTCATGATCAGGGTTCGGGTTCGATTCCAGTCTCAGTTCTGTGTGCATCGAGTATGCATGTTCTTTCCATGCTTGGTGGGTTTCCTCCAGATTCTCTGCTTTTCTCCGACAGTCCAAAGACATGCAGATTACAATCATTGGTGTTCCCAAACTGCCTGTAGTGTAATGAATGACTGAGCGTGTATGTGTGTGTATATGTATGTGTATGTGCCATGCAATGGATTGGCACCCTGTTCAGGGATAGGCTTCAGCCCTCCATGACCCTGTATACAGGATAAAGTGGTATAGACGATGACGAGATATCTTTAATTCATAGTAAAGATGTACTGTAAGCGAGTAAGCGTGCACAAAGCCAGCTCTAAGCAGGTGCTTAATTGCCATGGTTTACTCCTCACATTGACTGGTCATTGACTAGTCATTGGCAGGTCATTGGCAGGTCATTGATTAGTAAAGGAAATCTAAGTAAGTCTAACAATCATGTCTTTTGGTTAGTTGTATTGCATCAGCAAAGAAGTACGGATACATGAAATTAAGTATGCACTTCTCATACTGTATGCTTCTGTTGCATAAAAATCTGATTTTCTCTGTGAAAGTAATTATCTTCAAGTTTCCTGTATATCCCAGGGGTGTTTTTTTACTCCATACACTGAAAGACCAAGCATTTGTTTATCTTCACATTGCAGTTAAATCAGAACTGTTATGTAAAAGTTTATTTTAAAAAATGTCTGGTTTAAAAAAGAAGAAGAAGAAAACTCAGACACAAAATGTCTCAGTTTTCAGGGACAAAAGGATAAACTGTTATGAAGATAATGAAGAATACTTTTTTTTTTTTTTACTACTCCAGCCATATACAGTACATGTACTACTGTACTACATACTGTAGGTATTCCTTTATTTATTAACTGTTGCTCTGTTGTTTATCAGCTCCCATACACTCCATTTAACAATAGAAAAGGACCACAAGTAATTTGCTGAGCACATTTTATTTCGTCGCTACCATGTCAGGGTCACTAGATGATCCACTGTCCCTATATTTGTAATCTGGCCTCGTGCTCTATCCAGTGGTGGTCCATTTCCACTGATGAATAGAAGACAGGCTAGAACCACTGGACTGGCGCTGGACAAACAGCACTTATGATGCAAGCTTGTTCGTGCAGTGTTTCATTATCTAATCAACCATTGTCATGTGACAGCAGTACAATGCAAAAAGAAATATCATGCAAATCTGGGTCAAGAGTTTCTGGTAATATTTACATCAAACAACAGAATGAACGGGGGGGAAAAGTATGATCTCTTTGACTTTAACTAAAGAATGGTTGTTGCTACTAGATGGTCTGGTTTGAGGACATTTTCTCTATTTCAGAGAACTGTTGATCTCCTGGAGTCTCCATCTGTCCAGGTTGTGCGAGTCTGTACTTATGATCCATGTTCAGATCCATGTTCTACTGGAGGTTACCGGGTGGAACCTAATGTGGTCTTCTGCCGTTGTAGCCAATTCAAGTCAGGGCTTGATGTGTTGTGGGTTCCAAGATGCTTAAAAAGAGCGTATTCAAGTTTCTATAGCCTTCCTATAGATCAGCTTAGATCAGTCTGCTAATTCTCACCTCAACCAGGTATTGCAACCTGGATTTTATTCCTTTACTTAATTTTAATCATGACTATTATTATTTTGTACTATTCTGTATGTGTTTGGAAATCCCAAAAGATCAGTTACACAAGCTATCCTATCTGGTTAAAGTCACTTTAAAGTCATTTTATATTGCATTGTGCTGCTGCAACACAAATGGCTGATCGGATAAATACATAAACCTTGTGTACATGAGTTTCTAATAAAGTGCAGTAGTGTAGAACATGGTGCAGTAAAACTGAACGTAACTCTTTGATTTAGCTAGAGCTTTTACACTTTCCATAGTGCTGAAGATCTCTAATGTTTCAAGTCTAATATCATGACTGCTTAAACATGGGTTATCAGCTGTGATCAAACCAGTCGAGTCTACTTTTCCTACTGTAGGTCTTGCGTTTGGGAAGGACCCATTGGCGATGCAATACCAGCACCATGCTACAGTATACACATACAGTATGCTTTTCATCGGCATCTGTGTTTCTCAAGACCAAATACTAAACAACAAGAATTCTGAAGACTTGATCTTTATTTCAGATCCCATCTGATGCCGAGGCTGAAAGAGTCAAGGTCTCACGAGTCGTTGCTCAGCCCCAGCAGTGCAGTGGAAGCTCTGGATCTCAGTATGGAGGAGGAAGTTCTCATCAAACCTGTGCACAGCAGCATCCTGGGACAGGACTTCTGCTTCGAGGTCAGTCTACCGAGCTCTGATCGTTCATCTCAGCTTTATTAAGCATTTAAACTAATGTACATTAGTGGTGATTTGGGGCACCAACATGGCAGTTTATGGTCATACACCAAGTATTATGTACTTTATGTTCCAGTGTCTTGTAGGGAAAGTGGGATTGTCGGGGAAATCATTTGCATGTGCTCTGGTTTACAATAGCACAAGGAAATATGCGAATGATAAAAAGGGGAACAGCATGTATCAGCGCATGACATTTGCATGCATGCCAGTTTTGAGAGTCAGGAGAGATCAACCTTTCCTATTAGCTTCTACTCAAAGTCTTAACAGAATATATATTTTTTAATCGAGTCAGTCTCAGTAATATAGAGGAGCAGTGTGGTGGTTGAGCATCATCATCATCATCATCATTATTAAAGCAATTCTCTATTTCCTTTTTCCCCCCAAATAATCTACCGCATCCATAATGTACATGCAGTTACCACAGATAGCAATTTTAACACGCTTTCCTGTACTAAAAATAGAACAAGAAACAATTGACTCGAGACTCACTTAAAATGATCACCTAAGGGCAGATGTTTGAATCTGTCAGGATGCGTTTCATGCTCATTTAAAACTACAACATTTCCACCCCAAGCGAAGAAGTCTCACCAAACTTGTAGTTTAATGAGTGGTGCAATGTACAGTACTTAAGAGTTCCTTTTGGCATCTGTGATATCCATCAGCCATCAGATAATCATGGTTTAAAATCATTACTCTGAAAAGACAAGTTATACATCATTCTAAAAAATGCTTAGTGACTGGCAACAAGTCAAGGCATTGGTGGCTCAGTGGTAGGTTTCTCACCTGCCATGCAGTAGCACGCTCGGGTTCAATTTTCACCCAATGCCCGAACCCCAGCCAATGGATGCAGGGTCGGTCCCAAACCCGGGTAAAATGGGAGGGTTGTGTCAGAAAGAGCAATGTATGGATCGGACGCTTCGGGAGCAACCAAAAGACTAACTACTCCTTTAGTTACAGTATCTGTTACAACCAAGTTTTTAGCATCCAGGTTCAAAACCTGAAATTTTGAAATTCTTGTTTTATGGTGATCAAACACGTTACAGATTCTGTATTTACTAAAAGGTCGTTTCAGCAATATCGAGTGTTTCTGTAGAAATCCTGCTTAACCATAGAGAACAAAGAGAATATCTACTGTAGCAGCATCGCTGTGAATCTGTATGCCCCTCGACTCCAACCGTTTGTCCAAATCTCCCCTGTTTTTGTCCTGATCGCTACCCACTGGAGCTAAGCATGACCCAGCAGACTGACATGGTCTCGGTTACACTGCAGCCAGCTGGATGCCTCATATCCTGGAGGAAGTTGAATAAAATGTAAAAGAATCTCAAGAGATTTATATATACACCACATTTCTTCATCCATATATCATTAATCATGTCTGTGGAAGAAATGATTACAGGGTAATGGGAAGGAAAGGGATAGTCTAATCAGGCTATATGGATATTGCACTTATTATCTCCTTCTACTGTAGCAAAGCCCAGTGACTGATCACAGACCTATTAGGTGCTCTGTGATTGCATGGTTTAATCCACACCCGTATAATGGATAGTATTATGATGGTGTACAAGCGGCATTCAAGTCAAACCGGGAATTTCTTGACGATGAAATTCTCTTGTGGGAGCATTAAACCGAGTGACATTTTACAGAAGACTTCAAGCACAGTACGGTGATGAGACTCTAAGCCGCCTTAAACAATTGAATGGTGCTTTTTAAAGACGGATGTATGTCCGTGAATGACGATGCTGGCCGAGGTGGCTCGGAGTCCACTGCAGTCTTTGCCATGAACATTCAGCGAGTGGAACGCCTGCTCCTTGAATATCGAGGTGGTATCTTGTGACCAGCTTGTGGGATATCCCCGACAGACACTACAGTCACTCCACGCCATTTCCACATATTTGGCCAAGGTGTTCCTGGGAGGCCAGCTACCTTGATTGTATCCAAGCACTAGTGAAACACTGGGATGAGAGAAATAAGGGTAGTTTTTACTGTAACTCTCATACCTCTTCTTGTTGTGCACATTCAGAAGTCCCGGTTTGACTTGAACGGCCCATGTATTAAAGTCTGTTCGAAAATACTTGCTGATATGACAAGAATACTTAATATAGTAGTAGTATACGTAATATAGTCTTCAATTTTAATAGTATATTCATGGTTAGTGAAGTTCAGAAGATTGGCACATCAATATTTATGCTGCAGAAGTTACGTGTATTCAGAGACAGATTAGGCATCTGCTTAAGATGATGTTCCCATTCAGATTATGCAAATGACTTGTTTGTACGTTTTATGTGACCGGACCTTTAAAAACAGTTAAATTTGTAGGATAGCTGGTAATAAGCCAGTCTGTGCTTGATTAGTCGCTTTTTTTACTATCCAAGTGGAGGAAAAATAACATACTGTGGAAAGGTTAGTGCTATCCTACATGCAATTCTAATAAGAGATTTTACGTTATAAGCATTAGCATATGAAGAGGGCCTGCAATCTTGTTACCGTAATGAAAATCCATTATTGTTTAAAGTAGAAAAATAATCTGCAGCGTAACCATTTTCCCCGATCGATCGCAGTGGCCGTGGTGATGATTTCATGATTTCAGTGAGTTACTCTCCACCCTTACTCTGTGGTTGCATTAGAAGAAGACGTGCATTTAATAGCGAATGCTTTCTGTGTTTGGGATATTTGATCTGTCTATTCTTTGGCCGACTGTTTTTACTCCCCACTTGAGTGGAACCTTTTCAGTAGATAAAAGCCGAGCGCACGATGAAAATTGGTGGATTACCTAAGCTTAATGTCCATTTACCCATTTTCTCTGCTCTTTCCACGTTAGCATTGTCCACTGTGTAATTACAGGTGACTACATCAACAGGAAGTAAATGCTTCTCTTGTCGGTCAGCAGCAGAGAGAGAGAAATGGATGGAGAACCTCAGGCGAGCTGTGCATCCCAACAAGGTAAGCTTAAGACTTCGAAGGGGTTGTGGCATTTCAGGAGTAAAGAGTTTTTATCACGTTATTTTAATGTTTTCTCTTCCGTATTTTGGCCGCACTTTGCCTCATGCGTTGTGATGTTTCGTGCATTCGTATGTGCATTCAGGACAACAGTCGTCGGGTGGAGAACATGCTAAAATGTTGGATTATTGAAGCCAAGGACTTACCGGCTAAGAAAAAGTACTTCTGTGAACTGTGTCTCGATGACACGCTTTACGCTCGGACTACCTGCAAGCTCAAAACGGACAATGTTTTCTGGGGTGAACACTTTGACTTCAACAACCTGCCCTCAGTCAAGAGTATCACCGTGCACCTTTACAAAGAGACGGACAAGAAGAAAAAGAAGGACAAAAACAACTACGTGGGCCTGGTGAACATTCCCGTGGCCACGGTGACGGGTCGGCAGTTTGTGGAGAAGTGGTACACGGTGAGCACTCCCAACCCCAGCAAGGGCAAAGCGCCGGGGCCCATGGTCCGCATGAAATGCCGCTACCAGAGCATGAGCATCCTCCCAATGGAGCTGTACAAAGAATTCGCTGAGTACATCACCAACAACTACATGCTCCTCTGTTCAGTACTTGAGCCTGCAATCAGCGTCAAGAGCAAGGAGGAGATGGCCTGTGCACTCGTGCATATTCTCCAGAGCACCGGCAAGGCTAAGGTAAGACATCCGGTTCTACTACTGGTTAAATCCCATTATACTTCTGATAAAGTGCACTGAAATGTGCATTCTATCTAGCACTCTCAGGAGTCTTTAACTACTGTACTGTAGTTCATCTAGTCTGGATGAGACCCAGTATGGACTCTTACAACATTAAGTAGAAAAAAGGAAGTTGTCCAAAGATGTGGTTCCCCATTGGGAACCTAAGAACCTGTAACTATCCCCCAAAAAGTCTTTATGGCACATGGCAAGATTAATTTCTTTCAAATATCCATTCTAGGACCCAATGGTCCATAATGAGCCATACAACAGGTGTGTCCATACCATCCAAGGTATATACCCACCTTGCCCCCAGCAGTCTCAGAACAGACTCCGGATCCATAAACATCCTGATTAGGATAAAGGTGGTAATAAAGATTTATGAGTGAACAAAGTATTTCTCCGAAAACAGAGTCTGAAGTATAACTCCTTTATGAAGTGAAATCTCCTTACCAATACAAAGAACCCTCAAGGAACCCCAGTTTATAAGAGTTTAGCATTATTTTAATGATTATGCTTGTTTCCTCATTAAAGTATTTGACAGCATGCCAAATCTCTTTTGTAGTGCATCTCAGTTTTCCAAAGTTTCCAATCTGACTTCGAATCAAGCCTTCTAAAATGAAAAGATGCTGAAAGAAGTCCAGGGCTTAATACCGCCGCAAAGCAGACATCAACTGATGGGTTTAACAGCTTGTACAATCAGACACCTCAGCAGAATCTGCCTTTTTTGTGATCTTTATTTCAAGTCCACCCTCTGACAATAGAGTCTACAGAGGAGAACAATGGAGACGGGCCCTGGCGCTCCTCGCAGAATCGTTGGAGGCGTGAACGCTCTTATTGTCTTCATTAACTCAAGTGCACAGTGTGTTTAGGCTCCGATTGTCTTCATAAATCAGTTCTGAATGAGGTGACAACATGTACAGAAGCTCTCAGCCTTACTCATCTCACTTCATCGATTGTTCCTGGTGAAGACCGAGCGGCTTTTTTGCCACTCTCCGAAATTTTGAACATTACCCATAGATTCGAAAGAACGGGGCATGAGGTCTGGTTATAAGAGCCGCGTGATTGGATAGTATCTACATACTAAGCATTTAGGACAATTTCCCATATGGCAAATGAAACAGTATTATATCATATGATATAATTCAGAATACTGTATTAGAATCTGAACAGGACCTCTTTGTGTTCCTTAGTCCTCTGAGATAAATATAGCATTACATTTGAACATTAGGGATGGGTTCTCGAATATAAAATCTGTAAAATTACAATATGATTCCATTCACCGTCATAAATTTCACCAATGAATTCAGTGAAGTAAATACAGGTACTTGACATCCTTAAATTAAAGGTTATTATTTACATTGTATTTTGCCGGATACCGAAAGTCTGTAGCAGTGGTTTGAAAGTGCACTATGAGGCAAAAGGGGAGTTTCATGTGTCCACGACATTGGAAAAATTGTAAAACATTGACAATCGAGGTAAAGAAAACAATTTGTTAGTTTATACAATGATGCAACAATCAATATGTAGTGTGAAGTCCTTTATTCTTCAAAACCTGCTGGATCTGGCTGGGCGAAGTGTCAAAAAGACGCATGCACTACTCTAGTGTCACTCGCTTAATCCATGCCTGCTTGATTGCTTTCTAAAGATCATGTACAGAAGATGGTTTATAGACTGTTACTGCCTTACCGTTGTCATATAGCCAGTGTTTTATCAGTTAATGAGCACAACTCTTCAGTTAGATAGGCTAGAACTAATTAGTGGCATCACATTGTCTGCACAGGGAGAACTATAATACAGTACATGGAATATGTTGTCTTAAAATGTTTGACCTTTGGAATGAGCTTGAACACCCCAAACCTCCTTTCATTCAGTGATGTTCTTATGACTGAATAGGCAAATTCCTACAGCCACCCTCCAAAAATTGAGGAAAGCCTTTTAAAAAAAAGTTGGAGTTGGACATCTAGAATGGGATGTTCAAAAAAAAACAAAAATAAATGAGTCTAAATTCTCGGCATGTGGATGTTTTTAACAGCGAGACGAAGGAGTTTGTTTCAAAAGAGGCTGATGGCAGACAAAGAAAATTTTTGGTTAATACAAAAAGGTGCGTGCGATCCTTCTCTGGCTGTTCTAAATATAGCGGTTCTGTTGTGTCTCGTGTCGCAAGTTCAGTGACGCAGTAATGACGATTTTCTCCGGCTAATCAGTGACCAGCAGAGTTTACACGTCACGTTTTGGTAACGGTTCGGCGCGCTTGGAACCTCGGCTGAGGTGGTACTAAAAAAAGGACCAGGTACCAGGTACTGTTCCCAGTGGAAAACCCCCCAAAAGTGAGTTGAACTGAACCGTGTCGTGCCGTACTATGCAGTGGAAAAGCGCCATAAGTCTACCCACTCAACCCTACTAGTTCGCATAAGAACGCTGGCCAAACATTACTGAAGGGAAGGGAGGGGGTAGCTTAGTGGTTAAGTTGTTGGCTACGGTCCAAAAGGTCCTAGGTTCAAACTCCACCATCACTAAAGTTGCTCCTGTTGGGCGTTAACCCTTAAAAACTGTCATCAATGATGAGATTTGGTCACTATGAACATCTACTGTACAGTAAATTGGGAGGTTTGATTTAATTAGTTACAGGTTGTGAAAGATGAGAACACCTTCCCAGTCCCTGCGGATGAGGGCAAAATGTAATGTGGAATGTACTGCTTAAATTCAACGCTTGTCCTCACTGTGCACAATGAAGAACCTTTATTGGCCTCAGAAGCTATAATGTAGGATTTCTGAGCCGGTCAAAGTGGTCAGTGTCGGTCTTGGCCTGTCATTATCGCTGGGCTAAATAAGCTATGGTATGCTCTGTCATTACACAGGACATTAGTCAGGGAGTATATCGGGAGTGTATTGTCTTTCATTAGCGGAGGCTGGAGGTTGGTCAGCGTCAGTATTGTCTTTCATTAAACGGTGGAATGGTGACCGTAAACAAGGTCAATCAGGGTTGCCTCGCATGCCAGTGGCTTCCTGGCGTTGTGTTCACGAGGTCAGCACGCAGTTATGAATGAGAGGAAGTATGAAGCCGATGTCCACCATGGTCATTGCGGATTTCTAGCCTTCAATTTGGAGCGGCTACTGTTTTAGAAACGTCGACATTACGCTTCAGGCTTTAGACGTTTTTTTTCCACGTTATAAAACTTCGCCTTGGCATAATGGCTACATTTGCACAAGCGCAAGAAATCATATCTGAGTACATCGATACCATGAATCTAAAAGCAATTACAACAGAGGCAACTCTGACCCAGGATTGAAGAACTATTGTGTTTGTGGAGTGAGTATCGATCATGGCGGAGCAGGCCTGGTCATTGAATCAGTTCCCTGTGGAGGTCTGATGGAGTGTGTGCACAGTGTAACTGAGATGGGGATCCAGAGCCTCTCCCCGCTGCTAATGAGCTCTTATTCATGCAGCCGCTGCCCAAGGGGTCTCACTGGGATTCACACAAGAGTGATGGTGTGTAGGTGTGTGTGTGTGTGTGTGTGTGTGTGTGTGTGTGTGTGTGTGTGTGTGTGTGTGTGTGTGTGTGTGTGTGCGTGTGTGTGTGTGTGTACAGAAAGTCATTTTTCTGCTGGCCCGTTTTGGGAGGCTGGGGTCATTAGTCCAGAGCCTGGGGCTTTTTTTTTTTATAAGCAGAACCCCCCAGCCCCACCCCCGACAAACACATGCAGAAACACCATACCAGCCACTTAAACAACCCTAAGACAGAGGAGTGTAGCTCTGGAGTTTTACCGATGTGCCACCTTAAATCACAACAGATAAATTTCTGCCAGTCTTTTCACTTGAAATGTTTCAATAGTATGATTGCAATAATTATAGAGGACGTGGCACGGTTGTGAGGTGGTTAGCACTGTGCCCTTGGACCTCCAGGGTCGAGGGTTCGCTTCCTGCCTCAGGTCTGTCTGTGTCTGTTCCTCCTATGTTTAGTCAATTTCCTCCCACAGTTCAAACACATGCAGATTAGGCTAACTGGAATTTCCAAATTGCCCCATAGCGTGTGTGTGTGTGTGTGTGTGTGTGTGTGTGTGTGTGTGTGTGTGTGTGTGTGTGTGTGTGTGTGTGTGTGTGTGTTTGTGTGTGTGTGTGTGTGTGCTTTGGTGCCTCGTGATGGACTGGCTTCCTGTCCAGGGTGTATCCCTAGGATAGGCTCCAGCATTCCCTCCACCCTGAACAGTATACTGTAAGTGGTATACAGAATGAATAAATGAATAAATAAATTATAGAGGATGGGTAGGACTCATCAGATTGGCAGACTTCAGTTTCTCCGTTTATTATTTTTGGTTCTGTTATTTATCCCCTGGCGCATCATTACAGCACCAGATGTTTTACAGCTGGGTGTTGGCCCCCCAGAGGTGCAATTTGAAGTTTTTGCATAACTGCTATGAGATCTTTAATAATCATATCTTGCCATGCAATAAACACTATTATATGATTTGCTTTAGTTTTCTATTGATAGTTTTGTGGCCTAAAATGTAGCCCCGCCCCCAGGCAAAGCAGAGCTATAACATTTTACCTCTTGTCTCTAAATGGTATGAGGATATGATGAATGCTCCACATACTCTAAGGCTAAATGTAAATGGGTTTAATTTGGTTGTTATTTAATACTGAAATATAGAATTAGTGACATTTTATTTATATATTTTATGTAACAGTCAAACAGAAAGAGTTGTAAGAGTAATAAAAATGTTTTGGGATGTGATATATTATATTATATTATATTATATTATATTATATTATATTATATTATATTATATTATATTATATTATATTATATTATATTATAGGAAAATAATCAACTTTGATGGTGTAAATGTGTGTACCTTTGCTTCATGTGCATTATTAATAGTGCACTCCCTTCATGAAAGGGTGGCAAGAAGAAAGCCATTGTTGAAAGAAAGCAAATAAGAAGATCCCGTTTGTAGTTTGCGACAAGTCACATGGGGCCCTCACCAAACATGTACATTTAGGCATTTGGCAGATGCTCTTATCCAGAGCGACTTACATTTTTATCTCATTACACATCTGAGCAGTTGAGGGTTAAGGGCCTTGCTCAAGGGCCCAACAATGGCAACTTGGTGGTTGTGGGGTTTGAACCTGGGATCTTCCGAACCGTAGTCCAATGCCTTAACCACTGAGCTACCCCTGGCACAGTAGAAGATGCTCTGGTCAGATGAGACCAAAACTGATTTTTTTGGAATACATGCAACTACTGTAAAACTGCACATCACCCTGAACACACCATCCCACAAACATGGTGGTGGCAGCATCATGTTGTGAGAATGCTTTTCTTCAACAGAGACAGGGATGCTGGTTAGACGACTTGAGATTGTGGTGGAGGTTGACTTTCCAGCAGGACAACTTTGTAGCTCTGATATACAGCCAGAGCCACAATGGAATGGTTTAGATCAAAGAACATTTATGTGTCAAAGTCTGGACCTAAATCCAACTGAGAATCCGTGGCAAGCCGTGAAAATTGCTGTTCACGTCAACACACTCTCCCTCCAATCTGATTGAGTATGGGCAAAAATTTCACTCTCTAAATGCACGAAGCTGGTAGAGACATAACCCAAAAGACTTGCAGGTGTAATTGCAGGGAAAGGTGGTTCTACAAAGTATTGACTCAGTGGGGCTGAAAACTAATTTTTGCATCAAATTTAGAAGAACATTAATCATTTTCCTTCCACTTTACAATGTGCCACCTTGTGTTGGTCTATCATTAAAAAAAAATCACAATAAAATACATTTACGGTTGTGGTTGTAAAGTGACAACATGTGTAAAGTTCAAGGAGTATGAACACTTTTGCAAGACACTGTACACCACTCCAATGGTTGATTCTTTTCCTACGGCAACACGTCCCAAACCTGAATAACGATTGCATTACCAGGAAGCATGAGTTCATCTGGATCTTAGTGCTGGGATGCAATTAATTGTGCACACACCACTCTGCTTTCCTGAGTCATCTGAGCTGTTCTGTTCCACTCAGCTCTTTCATCCAATCAAACCGACCCTCCTGTGTTCGCGCTGTGCATTGATGCGCCTTCCTTGATGTGGCCTTTGCTCAGCGTGCTCAAGTGCTCTGAATGCTGATGATGCCGAATGAGGACAGGATGCAGCTGGAGCCTCGAGGGCTTACCAGATTAGCAGCAGGGCTTCGGGTCAGAACCTCGAGTATGCCAGAGCCGAGCTGAGCTGAGCTCACAAGACTAAGCCTCGGTGGCCATGTTACATGAATGCCTGGTTGCAGAGCTCCAAGGAAACTTGTTCGTACCGTAGTGATGAGAATCATGATTTGAGAAACTATACAGTAGCTTTCAGTCAGTGCTTTATTTGCAGTCTGAGATTTCCATGGGATAGTAATACTCATTTTTATCTTTGTAAAGTAGTCTACAGTCAGTAGTTTACCACAACATGGATATCTTTAATTATTTCATTTATATTTTAACACCACCATCCACTTCTGTGCACACGCAGCTGACCTTATTTTACCGTTCTGACTCCATGCCGGTTTGAATCAGTCAGTTTTCTACCTTTTCTGGATTCTGTGAATGTACAATAGTTAAACAAAAAGAAAGAATAATACATAAATAATGAGGGATCAGGGTAAGAGAACCATCTGACCAGACTAGATATTAAAATTTCAGTACTATCTCCTTCTAGCACAGATTGCCGGTACCCCAGAATAAAAAGGTGCTGACTCAGGTCACAGAATAGATGATGTGCTCTGTGCTCTGGTACTTTTCTTAATTCCCACTCTTATAGCATCATGTTGCATTAACAGAGATTGTGCTTTAGCTAACAATTAGCTTGTTCAAATGTCATTTTTTCACTATGCAATTAGAAAAGTTTCTGTTCTGTTTGTGTATACAAGTTAAAGAACAAAGAAAGAAACATGTGTTTTCTTTTGTTTAGTTTTTTTGGTTGGAATAGGAGTTATTCTGCTTAGTTATTCTATTTACAGAATATGAATTTTTATTCTACAGTTTATCTAGATGTTCAGTTCAAACGTATAGGCTAAATGATCCTAAATAAGAAGTCAACATTTTTGTCGTGACTCCCTGAAAGTGTTAAAGATGAGTTAACAGATGTTGAGCAAAAATGTCATAACCCATAAAAAGTCCTTGACCCTTTTTTAAACTAATATTTTTTATAGACATGCTGGGAAAGCAAGCGCTACGGCTCCCAGTGGACACTATGGGTCAAGTCTTAGATCACAGATTACAGGGCTAGATTTGTTTACTTCCTGTTTTATACCTACATCGCCTCTTTTGAGTTTCCCTTTGATGTCGAACACTATTTACGTCTTTGAGTTTTCCAGACTTGCATGCACTCATTCTGTTCGATTTTTGCACTACTGGACTAAAATTAAGTTATTTGAGTAAAAGTAGAGATGCCACAGGTAAAACATTACTTAAATAAAAAATAAATTATATCGACTTGAGAATAAGTACAAAAGAGCTTACCTTTAAATTAACTGCAGTATAAAAAGTTCTGCGATTTTGTTTTTTTAGCTCACACTAGCATACAGTATAAGTCATAATAATAGGGTAATAGGGAATCCAAACATCAAATGACACAGAACACTGTGGTTACGTAAGACAATGGCATGCACAAATGTAGTGAAGTAGAAAGTACAGATATTTCTTGTAGGATATAGTTTAGTAAAAATAAAAAGTATTAACTAATAAAACTATTCAAGTAACATATATGTAAAAACTCTACTTAAGCACAGTAAGGAAGTCAATGTACTTAATTACCTTTCACCTCTGTTTTTTGTTCATGCTAATGCAAGTGATGCAGTAATTGCTAAGTCTTTTCTGTTTCTTTTGTTTGTCATTTATTATTATTATTAATATTATTATTATTATTATTATGTCCACATTAGTCGCGTCCACACTTGAATCCTTGTCTTTATCATCCACTGACATAACAAAAGACCACATTTAGCAGGCAAAAGGAGAAAATGTTGGCACAATTCACTTTCCACAATCAGAGGGCATGTTAATACAGTGCAACTGGTCATTTATTTATCCAGTAAATGTCAAAGAAGTTGCTGTATTGAATAATTAATACGAAATGTATAATTCATAATTTACTAAGTGCTAAGAAACCGCTTCACTGGGGGCCATGTGTGGTCCATTCATGTTGGAATATTACAATTCCATTTGATAAAAAATTTTAACCGTGACGTTTTAATAATGTCATTGTGTCCTTTCCTTTTTGTTTATATTTGTGTGTTATGCAGGATTTCCTGACCGATCTGATGATGTCAGAGGTAGATCGGTGTGGTGACAATGAGCACCTGATATTTCGGGAGAACACCTTGGCCACCAAAGCCATTGAGGAATATCTCAAACTGGTTGGCCAAAAGTACCTACAGGATGCTTTAGGTATGAGATTTGAGTTTTTATTTTTTTTTTATTTTTAGAGTTGGTTCTTTTTCCAAAGGTTTACTGATGAAACTATTTTCTGTTTAAAGAAAGCGCTGTGTTCAATCGCACCCTCAATCCAGCATTAAGTCTTTTTAGCTATAAGCTCTAGTGGTACACTTTTACAATCTAGAGTACATAAAAATCAATAATTCATTAGATTTTCTTGGGTTTTTTCCTTTTGTAGGTCGCAGTGTTCAATTATTTAATTATTTAAGAGCTCAGTAATTCCCTGAAGGTTTATTGTTCAATAGCAGGATTGGTCAACACGAGAAGAGTTCTGAGCTTTGAACCATGGTCTTGTTTTTTTTGTTTTGTTTTTTCCTGTTCAGGCAGACTTTTTTTCATGATGTCTACAAGTTGAAAGACTTTTCAGGTATCTTTTTATGAAAGGAAAAAAGACAAGCTAGTTAAAAACAAAGTATTAAAATACAATAGACGGGCAATTATCCTGAAATTACAGACTGTTTTATAAGGTGATAGAATCTGTGTATCTGTTTCACAAGCATATCCATTTAGAATGAAAGAACATAAAAAAAGAAGAAAAAAACTTGCTTTATGAATTTGACATTTTCTTGACTTTAATGTTCCAAATCACAGCCCTTTCTCTTTTTTTTTTGCTTTATTAGACATTCTTGACTCTAAGGGTGACATTTCAGAATAGTGATCAGGTTGATAAATAAGGAACATTTGTTGATCCCACAATGCCATTTTGTTTAATAGGTGTACACAGTGGTCAGATTAGTGCAGTCAATCGATTAAAATTTTAATCTAGCTAATTACAGTCATAGTCTGTGATTAATAACAGTGTTAAAATACACACATTTACTTGTATTATACTGTAAACGTGGAGGGTTGGAATGAAGAAATGCATGACAAACTGCTGAGAGGAAACAGATTATGCAGTTTTATATATATATATATCTCAATAACATTTAACAAATGTTGAATAAAAGTTTTTGATATTGAATGGGACAGACATGGCATGCATTGGCAGGGTAGTATAGGGTATGGCTCGACCCCAGATCCTCTGATCAGGAAAGCAACAACCTAGAGCATTAGCCACCCGAGCCACCATTCCCACAGCTTTCATTTAACAAATGCTGTAAAAAAAGAGCACATAACTTTGTTTTTATTAAAAATTTCTATCAATAAGCTTTTATAATGAAACTTGCTAGTCATGTTTCCTCAGTCAATTTACTGCCCACGTCAAAGTGCCATTATCACACACAGCCGGGTAACTGTATTGTGATTATGGGAAGCCATTAGGGTCAAACTTGGTCATATGATGATATGCGTTCAAATGTTTAGATTAAACACATGCGTTAATATTAATAGCCCTAATATATATATATATACTGTATACTCAGCAAAAAAAGAAACGTCCTCTGACTTTCAACTGTTTCTACTTTCAGTAAACTTAATGTGTAAATATTTGTATGAACACAAAAAGAGTCGACACCATAAGACATAAACTAAAAATGTTTCACAATGTGTCCCTGAATGAAGGGAGGCTCAAAATCAGTCAGTACCAGTCAGTATCTGGTGGCCACCAGCTGCTTGAAGTACTGCAGTGCATCTCCTCCTCATGGACTGGACCAGATTTGTCAGTTCTTGCTGTGAGATGGAGGGATTGTGTGTTCCTGGTGTGACTCGGGCAGTTGTTGTGGCCATCCTGTACCTGTCACGCAGGTGTGATATTCGGATGTACCCATCCTGTGCAGGTGTTGTTACACGTGGTCTTCCACTGCTAGGATGATCAGCTGTCCTTCCTGTCTCCCTGTAGCGCCGTCTTAGGCGTCTCACAGTGCGGACATGGCGATTTATTGCCCTATAGCCACATCAGCAGTCCTCATGCCTCCCTGCAGCATGCCTAATGCACGTTCACGCAGATGAGCAGGGACCCTGGGCATCTTTCTTTGGGTGTTTTTCACAGTCGGTAGACAAGTCTCTTTAGTGTCCTGCGTTTTTAGAACTGTGACCTTAAATGCCTACTTTTTGTAAGCTGTTAAGGTCTTAACGACCATTCCACAGGTGCATGTTAATTAATTGGTTATGGTTAATTGAACATGCATGGAAAACATTGTTTAAACCCTTTACAATGAAGATCTGTAAAGTGATTTGGATTTGTACAACATTATTGTTGAAATACACAGTCCTGAAAAAGGGACGTTTCTTTTTTTGCTGAGTATATTTAAAAAAAAAAACATATACAGTATGTGATGCTTTTGGATGAACAAATGCACTATTTTATTTATTTATTTCCTGCTACTTTTTCTTTTTTTGGGCAGAACGTCTGGACCTCATGGTTGAGTGTTCCTGTTGACTATAATTTAAGTCACATATATTATATATTATGGCTCCACTGATGTAAAAGACAATTTACTGTATAGCACTTCCTCAGATTCCTAAGATTGATTTATGCTTCAGGTCTCGCTTCGGTACTTTGTAGCCATGCTGTAGCCTAGGGTGGAGCCTGACAAGCACCTTCCCAGAAATGTAATGATTGTGGTTAAATTTTGAACTAATAGAATTTTGAACTATCATGCTGGTTTAGTCGTCTTGAACCTGCAGGGTCTGGGTTCTATTCCTGCTTTGGGGTCTGTGTGCATGAAGGTTGCATGTTCTCCCTGTGCTTGGTGGGTTTCCTCCGTGTACTCCGGTTTCCTTCACCAGTCCTTAGACATGAAGATTAGGCTAATTGTAGTTGCCCAGTGTGTGAGTGTGTGTGGGGTCCAAGCCCCCCCATGTCCCTGTAAGTGTGTGGTGAGGCTGAAGCTGAATCCTGTGAGCAATGTAAAATCTTGCTTTGAAATTCAAAATGCCGTAAAAAAAAACTCAATTTTTGATCTTGAAAGCGAATCTACACAATTCCTATTTTTAGATTCGCTTTCAAAATAACATCCAGAGTGATTGGACACACAAGCCCTCTCTTCTTTCGCACACCTACACACAAATTGCAGCACAAGAGGGTTTACTTTGTTATCTTCTACAGTATATTAAAAGAGGGGAGTAAAGTTTTTCATATAGTAAATCTGCTGGGACGATCCCGCGCCTACGGTCTCGCTCACATTTACTTACAGCCTGGCTGCTGCTGCCTACAGTGGTGCAATTTACTGTAGTCCACAGGGAAATTACCATCTTGGGTCAAAGCGATTGTTTAGTTGACTATTTCAGAAATGAATCTGAATTTGTGACTGGTGAAAAAATGTATATGTATATAAAAAATGTATAGATCCTTGTTTTTTTTTTGTTTTTTTTGGAAAAAATGTAAAACTCTGAACACAAAAACATATATTTTTTTGTGTGTCTTTGTGCATCAGGTGAGTTTATCAAAGCGCTGTACGAATCAGACGAAAACTGCGAAGTGGACCCATCCAAGTGCTCCTCCAGCGACCTGTCCGAGCACCAGGGCAACCTGAAGATGTGCTGCGAGCTTGCGTTCTGCAAGATCATTAACTCCTACTGGTAATTTTCTACTCTCCTGTCTGTACCAACATTACTGTATACCATACACACAGAAACAGCACAGACTGGTGTAATGAAATCTATCCCTCCATTCCACTAGTCTGGTCATAACTAGGGTTGGGTATCATTTGGGTTTTTTTCGATACCGGTGCCAAATCCATACTTTGAAAACGGTACCGGTGCCAAAACGGTGCCTGAACCGATACTTTTAAGCCACAAAATTATAGTGGATGAGTCAAGAATTAATTTTTATTGAACAAAAAATTTTATGCTTAAAATTGAACAATATATTAAAAGTTTAATGTATATATGAATATGTAAGCTTCAAATTTTAGCAATTCTTTTGCAGAAATTTCACCATATTTGCCTTTTCTGTCAAAATACGACACCTTTCCTGACTTATTGCCCTGCACAGGACATACATAGCCTTCTTTACAATAGTAAATGGGGTCACTGTTGTGGTGCTACTAGTACAGGCTGGAAAGCCATAATTATAAACAGAATCCATGTTACATTAGTTTTTTACAAATCGTTCGACTATTTGTTAGCATGAATGCAAGATTTGCATTTTGCTATTAACATTACATTATCCTACTGCTAACCTGCGGAAAGTCTGCTGACGTCATCATAATCGGTGACTCCTTTTTGCTACAGTTGGTGTGACTGGGACTGAGGGTCGTCCACACTGATAGTGCCAGCTGTTGTCCACAAGCTGTTAAACACGGTGCCTCCTTCTGCTTTTAACTTTATTCCGTCTGCCCTCGAATGTTTCATTAGATTTAACGTGTTTCCGCCTTTACACGCAACTGCTGTAAAACATTCGCTGCACGTCGCGGTGTCGGAATCCTTTCTTGTGAAATACAGCCACACTTTCGACTGTTTAGTTTTAGGCATTTTAACGAGAGTTGTTTACTTTAGCATGCTAAGCTATCGGTAGACCGCCTGCTGCCGTCAGAGCGAGTGTAACGTTAGTTACTGCATTCACGCGCATGTTGAATGGTCTCTCATTTCCGGATGATTTGTGCTTTTAATTTTTTTAATTTAATATAATAAACTATTAATCTACAAAAATATATGAATCTAGAGAACAAATATTTCAATCGACAGTTCAGGCATTTAAGTGGCACCGAAATGAGGCACCGAAATTCGCATTCTGTTTCGGTCCGGTACATACCGGTTCTATAGGTACCGGTGCTGTATTGGCACCGGTGTTCGGTACACAACCCTAGTCATAACGTTGGTAAACAGGCAGCTAATTCAGTCATTTGTGTCACGCACTGATCTAATCTGTGGAAGGGAATTAAAAATTGTTGAAGCAGCAAAAATTCAAAATGTAAATGTCACTTTTAGAGGTCATCAAACTTTATTATATAAAAAAAATAGAACCTAAGGTAAGTGTGACCTTTCCAGAGATGAGGCAGTAATTTTCTTAAGCATTTGTTTTATGGGGCCGATGTTTTTTTGTTTGTGTGTTCACCTCGCTAGCTAATACAGAATAATTTAATGGTCCAAAAAGTTAGAAGAAGCTGAATATTAAAAAGCGTAGGCTGTATTTATTTATTTTTTTGCTAACTTTCATAAGAGTAAAAGGGCATAAACTGTAGAAGACAGAAATTACTCCTCAGATAAGAATTCGCGTAAGAAAAAACCCTGAGGTAGGAAAAGCTCAAATTAAAACCTTGCCTTCTGCCTTGAACTTAGACATGTTTTCACAAATTAACATCGAGTCAAAATTGGTTAAAGTTTGTACATTTTTTCATTTAACATTAAGTCAAGGGATTCTTTTTTACACTAATTAGCCATAACATTATGACCACCTGCATAATGTTGAGTAGATCCTCCCTTTTGTCACCTTAACAGTGATGCACTGTGTGTCCTGGCACATTGCTACCACAACCAGCATTAACCTAATCAGTGAGCTTTAGCCACCTACTGTATGACACCACTGCCAGTTTTTCTTCCTTGGATCACTTTTGGTACGTCCTGACCACTGCAGACTGGGAACATGCCATAAGAACTACAGTTTTGGAGTTGCTCTGACCCAGTCGTCTAGCCATCACAATTAGGCCCTTGTTCTAATTGGATCACTTTTGGTACTGTACGTTGAAAGGTGACACCAAAATTAGGCTCTTGTCCTAATTGTGTCACTCAAATCCTTACGCTTGCCCATTTTTTCTGCTTCCAACACATTAACTTCAGGAAAAAAAGGTTCAGGGGTTGCATAATACTATATTCCACTTACTTCCAGTCGCCATTGTAACAAGATATTGAAAATGTAGCTACTGTGAGAAGGTAAACCGGGTCAGAGCAACTCCAAACCTGCAGTTCGTGTGGCATGTACCCAGGCCGCAGTGGTCAGGACATACCAAAAGTGATCCAAATAAGGGAAACTGGTGAACTGACAACAGGGTCATGGGGTGGCCAAGGGTCACTGATGTACATGGGGAGTGAACGTGTAGTCTGACGCAATAAAAGCGCTAGTGTAGCTCAAATTAAGGAAAAGGTTAATGCTGGTTGTGGTAGCAATGTGCCAGGACACACAGTGCATCACTGTTAAGGTGGCAAAAGGGATCTATGAAAGGGATCTATGATCTAAAATCTATGTTCTATTCTGAATAAAATATTGACATTTGCCATCTCCACATCATTGCATTCAGTTTTTATTCACAATTTGTTTAGTGTCCCAACTTTTTTGGAATCCGGTTTGTACAAACTTTAACCAACTTTGACTCAATTTTAATCTGGTTCTGGTAGCAATGTGTCAGAACACACGCGGTCATTACTGTTCCGGGTGGCTGATCAGTGTATATGCAGTGTTTCGTCTGTTTAAATCAAACCCTGGTGGATTTTCACCTTCGTGATGTAGGTGAGAACATAGCAATCACACCACAACAGACAATCTGAGCGACTCTGAATCAATCTAACTGCAGGATGTGAGCCACCTGTGCTACAAGCTGATAAGCTGAGCCATGAAGCGCAAACTGAACCACTGAACAAACTGCGTTTGGGATATTTTTGAATGTTGATGATCATTTTAAAAATCGTAGGTACAATGACATGGTCGGTAAAGCATGGTCGATATCGCCTCCTGTTGTTTTGTCTGCTCTTGTCTGCATCCTGTGGGTTAAGGGAATGGTGGCTCAAAATCCTTAGCACTACACTACCAAGCTGCCACTTCTACAGTATGTCTGGCAAATCCCGTAACCCTCTTCGTTCCGGGGGTGCTATATCATGTTTGGCCCTTCACTTTGACTCCAGCTATAGCAGAAGACTTCAGATAGCACAAGACTCTGATCGTGATCCACAGCAGATGTGATGCGGATCTGCTGGAGGCAAAGTGGATCTGGGACAGATCCGGATAGGATTCGCCTGCTATCTGATCCTAACATGCTGGGGGGAAAAAGTGGCAGGTTACAATGTGCCAATCCAGGACAAATAAAGCTGTCAAACCTCCAGCGTTCACGAAAAACGCAACGTTCATTAAACCAGCAGGACTGTACCTACCTTATAATGAAGTAGACGCTTTGAAGCTTAAAATAATAATGGATGTTTTGCTGCACATTGGTTACAGCAGCCAGGGCCGTGCAGTAAAGTGCTTCACAAAATATTGTTCTATTGGGTTTTTGATCGTGTGTGTCTGATTTACCGTGCTTGCTTAGCATTCTTGGCAACATCCACGCTGTACAGACTTCTGCAAGAGTGAAGCCTCTGCCCCCCCCCCCCCCCAGACTGCGTGGGAAACAAATGAAATCCCCGTTATAGCAGAAATCATGCTGAGTAAAGAAATCGGTCCTGCGTTCGACAGCTCGTACGAGTTCAATTTCCTCTGCCTTTGAGGGAGAATCTTAATTTGAGTCCCAGTTCTGCCCCAGATAAGTGATCGATTCTAAACTGGGACACTCTTCACTCCAGACTTTCATTCTTTATTTTATCTGAAACTGCGCTAGACAGTAGATTAGGCCGGAATAGATGCCGCAGTGCAAGGACAGGGTCTTTTAATGCTGATATGAAAATTGAAGCAAGACCATACAAGGGCAAGCAAAGTATTTAATAAGAATCGAGAGCCTACAGAGTTGTGAGGACTACATTAAATGCATATTTCTTCTTGTTGGCTTTAGATCTTATTCTTATTCTGGCCTGATTAGTAAAGTTAGTGTCTAGTTTGTGCAGAACGTTATATAGTATAACTAGCAAAGGTACCCATTGACAGGTAAAGAGTTTGTAGAAATTGCGAAAAAAATAAGCTGATCAGCTTTAATGTACTGTAATAAGTGATATTATTATTTCAGGTTGAAGCCCACGTACATGTCTTTCTGTCTTTCTATATACAGTACCAGAACTCTCTGCCTAACATATTAATACAAAGAAGTATAATTTTGTCAGGTTAAGTATCTTACGCCATGTTTGTGCCAAGTTCTACTTCTTTCGTCAGCCAAATACACTCTCGGTTCGGTAATCACAGTGAATCACAGATGAGAAATCGAAAAAGTAGATCAGATAAAAATTTCATTTAAACGACTCCAGTGTGTTTTTAAATTCAAATAGCGCTGTTATTTCAAAATATTAACTAATATATTCAGTTTACAAGTAGCTTATTTTAAAGCAGATTATTAAATCCGCCTCATAACTGTGCATGACATCGCTTTTACTCAACATTTCACTTATGGTGCAGATTGAACTTAGGGCAGATCTCCAAGTACTGCAAAAGTTCCAATAAATTCTGTCCTGTGGTCGATTTAAGATTTACGTTTACAGTTTACAGTTTGCCACAGGTTTAACTTTAACAGCTGCTGCTCACACTGACTTTCTGAATTCATATGCATGAATGGTGTTTTTAAATTTTTTAAACTTTCGATTAATTCCAATCTAACGTTAATGGAGCCCTTGATGCAGCAGGTACTGTATAGTACAATGTTCTAATCCCCTGTCCCTCTTCTTATTACTGCAGTGTGTTCCCACGCGAGCTGAAGGAGGTGTTTGCGTCTTGGCGGCAGGAGTGCAGTAACCGCGGCCGACCAGACATCAGTGAGCGACTGATCAGTGCCTCGCTCTTCCTGCGCTTTCTGTGTCCCGCCATCATGTCCCCATCACTCTTTGACCTCATGCAGGAATATCCGGATGACCGCACGGCACGCACGCTCACCCTCATCGCAAAGGTCACGCAGAACCTCGCCAACTTCGCGAAGTGAGTGCCAGAGCATGGGAGGTGGACGGGTTGAAATCTTTCCTGCTTGAACATTCAGCTCACTAAGGACTTCATTAGTTTGAGCCCATTGATTCATGGAAACAAATGGAAATGAAAGATGAGCACCATCTATCTTTTTTGTTTAATTAGACAAACATATCTCTCATAGAGGTTTCATCATTATCTCAAAATCTTTGTTTTCCGGAACATAATCCCAAACCATAATCTTGTAGTCATAATAATATAATATGTTTCGTAGTATATGTGTACAGTATATTATTCATTTTCACGCATTGTACAGATTAGGGCTAAGAGTAATTCCAAAAATTATTATTATTATTATTGTAGAAGTAGCAATTTTAGTGCTAAGTAAGTACGCATTATGTACGGTACTGTTGTAGAAAAATAATTAACAGTAGAGTGGTGTGAAGCACCATTAACAACCCAAAGGTGATTATTTTGCACCTATGTGTTGCCAACGCATTTATGAAACAATAATACACGTAAATGTTTATCTATTTATAGTTCCTAATTCTGTGTAACATTTAAAAAAAGATGATCATGACGATGATTAATACACTGATAATGTTGAATGCTGAGTGGTTGGAACAGACGAGGGGAGAAACAAGGCTGCTGCCTAGTCTGTTACATAAACAACAAGCAGGATGTTGCAGAAAAACATTTGTAACCATTTCTTTCATTTCATTTACATCATTTCATTTAATATAAAGAAATAGAAATTAAGGGGGCGTCAAGACTTTTGCAAGGTACTGTAGTTCCTGTTAACACTATATTATTCTGATGACAAGGACATGGTTGAGATGTACGTTTAGACATTCATTCATTCATTCATTTTCTACACCGCTTAATCCTGTGTTCAGGGTCGCGGGGGGCCTGGAGCCTATCCCAGGAGACTTCGGGCACTAGGCGGGGTACACCCTGGACAGGGTACCAATACATCGCAGGGCACACACACATACACACACTCACACACCCAATCACACACTACGGGCAATTTAGGAACGCCAATTAGCCTAACCTGCATGTCTTTGGACTGTGGGAGGAAACCGGAGTACCCGGAGGAAACCCACCAAGCACGGGGAGAACATGCAAACTCCATGCACACAGAGACGGGAATCGAGCCTGGCCGGGGAATCGAACCCAGACCCTGGAGGTGCAAGGCGACAGTGCTAACCACTACACCACCGTGCCGCCACGTTTAGAAACATAGAAAAACATAACATACATAGAAAAAAAAGTCAGTCTTTAGCCTAAGACGCTATCCAACATTTTTACAGATTTAATTGGTGAAGATTTGCAGCCACAGTGCAGCGGACGGTGTGTTCTCTAAAACAAGCTGACTAAACATAAGCCATAATTCACCTTTTATTCATGATTGATGCCTCGCGATTTTGTGTCCCCCACTTCTAATGCTACAGATAATTCCGTGATGATTGCAGCATATGCTGGCCAGCCAGTTCTCCTGCAATGTGCTCCTAAAATTGATCATCATTTAGGCATTTTTCCTAGATATTGATCACTAGTTAGTGAGCCGAATCAGGTCTGTCAGAACACGGAAGCGTGATGCTGTGCGGAAATGAGGGATTCTCAGCATGTGTTGCTTTGTTTGTCTTGTGTTAGGTTTGGCAGTAAGGAGGAGTACATGTCCTTCATGAACCAGTTCCTGGAACACGAGTGGACCAACATGCAGCGCTTTCTGCTGGAGATCTCCAACCCAGAGACCATCTCGAACACTGCAGGCTTCGAGGGCTACATCGACCTCGGCCGAGAGCTCTCCACACTCCACTCGCTGCTGTCTGAGGCTATTGCTCAGCTCGACCAGGTGCGTGTGTGTTTATCTTAACGTCCAGATAATGACAGGAACAAAGAAACACACCTTCTCTAGCCGGTAGACTGCATATCACACCACATAAACACATTTACTGGAACACTTCATCTTAATTAATCCTGGTGTGCTCGAGCCTGGTGTTTCATCAGTAACATGCTGTGTTCATCCGCACCCTGTGTTTGTGTTTCCAGGGCACTGCGACTAAACTGGGGCCTTTGGTACGGATCCTGAGGGATGTAAACGTGGCCCTGACTAACCCCACCGGAGCGCCGCTGTCCTCCCCTACAGAGCGCGTGGGTTCTCCCAGCATGCCCGGCTGCAGCGTCTCAACCGGTCTGCACAAGCTAGTCATGGACTCGGAGCTTAGCGGGTAAAAAGAGACCTTCAGGTTTTGTTCATGTTTTATCCACTTAGCCATTGAATTTACTGTTCATTTCTACACGGAGACAAATGCAACAAAACCTCATGTGTGTTGGCGTTTAGAGATTGTCAGAACAAGTTTTCCAATTCTGTAACAGGAACATTTGCTCTTTTTCTATTTGTCTAGTAGGGTCCTTTAAGTAGTCAGGACCCCATTTTTTCCCCTATTAAAAACAGATAATAATAATAAGACAATATAAAGTGTAGGGTAAGAGTAGCTCAGTGATTAAGGTGTTTGACTACATATTAGAAGGTCCCAGGTTCAAACCCCAACACCACCAAGTTGCCACTGTTGGGCCCCTGAGCAAGACCCTCAACTGCTCAGTAGTGATGGGTCGTTCATGAATGATCCATTCTTTTTGAACGAGTCTTTAACGTGACTCAGAAGAACAAGTAGTCTCGGAGAGTGATTTGTTCATTTTCTACTGGGCGCACATGCGCAAAGCATCGTCGAAACCTTCTTAGGTTATGTACAGGAAACAGAAACGAGTACCTTCTTTTGTTCCGAATCGTTCGTTCTTTTGTCATGTGACTCCCATAAACGCTATGCAGTGCAGTACACAGGAAACAGAATTGAGTGATTCTTCTCAATGAGTCTTCTAGCCCGAGTCGTTCGTTCTGTCGTCACTTGACTCCCATAGACGGTGCAATACAGTAGATTCAAAAGAAAGAATGACTTGGACCAGAAGATATGAGAGCTGAGCTGCTCATTCTGTTTATTATAATATGTCCTTAGCTGCATTGTAATATTTTCATTACTGGAAGCCAAAATTTGTAGATGTAGACGTGTTGGGTGTCTGTCTATTGAAAATGTAACATTTTATTTTATTTCTGATCAAAAGAACGACATAAACTAAATGATTTAAAAAAAAGATTAGTTCATTTTGATGAACGAGATTCAAAGAACCGAGTCAATAAAATGATTCAAACTTTCCATCACCACATATCGCTCAGATATATGTACAGTAGTGAGATAAAACGTAAGTCGCTCTGTACAAGGTCATCCACCAAATGCCATAAGTGTAACGTGTTTTAAGATGATCTTAGTGAGAAAATCAAAACCAATTTAAAGTAACAGAACTGGTCTCTATTCATTTGGAATCGCACCATTTTCTTTAAAAATCTTACATTTTATTTATATCCTTAGAATCCTCTTAAATTTATTTGATAATTTTCAGCCCACACATTATTCGGACTGTCAAACATCTGAAGGCCTTTTCTTAAGGCACAATTATTATGTTTACTATAGTACTTTAGCCAAACATACATTATTACAGTTTAATATTGGAGGAAAGAAGTAGAATGGACTGGATAGATCATCACCAATGTAGACCTACAGCTAGTATAAAATTTGATGATGGTGTCAATATTAAAGCTGTAACTTTGGAACAATTCTCCTAAAAGTTCTCCATTTATCTAAAGCTTTAGGCCCTGGATGATAATTATGAACCATCCATTGCACATGTGTTATTGCTGGTATTACGAGTTCACATAAAACTCTGTAAAGTGAAGCAGCTTTCTCTCTCTCTCTCTCTCTCTTTTTTTAATATGTGACGGTCAACACAACTCATTATACCTAATTTGATTCTGTTTGCAGTAATGGGACAAAAATACAGATTTAATCAGGATGTTAAAGGATGTAGATGAAGTATGTACTATGGAGTGTAAAGGAAAAGAAATGGGAAAAAAAAAATTTAAGCCTCTTTATGGATATGAATCCACACTCATGGCGAAGTGCTACTACAGAATTAAAGCTTTAATTATTTCATTGTAACTTTATTTGACGCTATAAAAAATCTTTATTATCTCAGCATGCCCTAAGCAGAGCTCTTTTTAAAACATTATAGGGCATCATTAAAGCTGCTGATGGTGCATTGTTTTGTAAACTGCTTAGTGGGCACATTCTGTGGTTTCCGCATTTCCTCACCTCTGTTGGTGGTCAAGAGGAATCAGCTGACGTGAGAGATACATAGAGCACCTTGATAGCTGACAATCTGAAAATAATTCCTGCACTGTACATCTAGGAATAATCGTAAAGGTCCATGTAAATAGTACCAGAAGGAGCTTCTTCCTTGTGCATCTGTCTTTTATGCTTCTCACAAACCTTTTACCCAACAGACTATTATATTTTGACGACATACGATATTTACATTTATGGCATTTGGCAACCCCCACTTATCCAGAGCGACTTACATCTTATCTGAGCAGTCAAGTATTAAGGGCCTTGCTCAAGGGCCCAACAGTGGCAGCTTGATGGTGATGGGGTTTATACTTGGTGCTGGGGTCTAACGCCTAACCCACTGATCCCAGTGCTGCAGTTTATGTATTACGATGCATAACAGTAGTCCATCAAGATGTGCATATGAACAGTCTCTTTCCCAATTCTGGTCTTGCTTTTTTTTTTCCCGGCTCCATTTCTCCAAATACACCTAATAAATGTCCCTGACTGAATGTGATGAGAAAACTAAAATATTTAAGGAAGGTGTGCTCCAGCACCAAGATTAGTAACACTGCTCTGCACTATTAAGGAATTCTCATCAGCATAAATATCACCCACGCTAATAAATGTGGTCAGACAGGTCATAAGCTGAGCTGTGACTTTATTCATTTGCAGGTTGGTGGATTTCACCCGGCTGCCCTCTCCAACCCCTGAGAACAAGGACCTGTTCTTCGTGACTAGGGCCTCAGGAGTGCAGGCATCTCCAGCTCGCAGCTCAAGCTACTCAGAGGCCAATGAGCCAGACATGCAGATCTCCAATGGCAGCAAGAGCCTGTCCATGGTGGACCTACAGGACAGTAGAAGTGTTGAGAGCAGCGCCAATACAGTGTCCAGTGACCCTACCAATGATACCCCGGGTACTGGGGCATGGGTTGCTCGTACTTTAAAAGGTGGCACAGCTGGAGGGCCCACTTTAAGGAAGAATGGCCAAACTCCAACTACACCAGGCATAGAGAGTGCACCAGGCAGGCCACAGCTCCTAGCTCCTCTCTGCTTCCAGAACCCTGTGTACCAGATGGCAGCTGCTATGCCAGTGTCTCCACGTGGCACTGCTGATTCAGGTTCAGAATGCCAAAGCTCCACTGGCTCTCAGGGCAATCCTGAGGATGTGGCCACACTAGGGATCAAGCCAACATTTATCACACAAGCCAACATGGGTACCGGGTCTATAAGTGGAGGAGCAGGAGCAAGTAACAGCGATGACTTTGCAAGACGCTCTGGTGAGTTTACACGAAGACAGATGTCCCTCACCGAGACCCAAAGCCAATCCAATGTCCCAAGACAGAACAGCTCTGGGCCGCAGAGGCGGATCGATCAGCCTCCTCCACCAACAGTCACTCGAGGGCGCACCCCTCCCAGCATGCTCAACACTGCACCCTATCCACGGCCCTCTAGTGGCAGCATGATGTCATCGTCTTCTCCTGACTGGCCCAGCAATGGGGCCAGGATGAGGCAGCAGTCCTCGTCTTCTAAAGGAGACAGTCCTGAGACCAAACAACGCACACTGCACAAACAGGTGAACCAGCATTATTCTTGTAGTAAATTTGGGCTTCCTCTGGGGAAACCTTAAAGGGTTCTATGTAGGCTGATGATTTACAAATGTAACGTGTTGCTACAATCAAAGTATATTCGATTGACTAGCTACAGTAATAGAGCTGAGTGATTATATTGATTATGCAATTTAATTGATCATTTGTTGGTTAGTTTTTAATTCAGAATCAATTAATATATATTTTTAATGATTCAGCCAAACCTTAAAAAACTTTCACTTTAATTTGATTAAAGATTGACGAAGTATTTAAAACATACTACAGCTTTTGCAGGTAATACAAACCGTTAATATCTTCTGCAAAGTACTAGCAAAATACATTTTGCAAGAGTATCACTTCTTTTTTTTTTTTTTTTGTCGTCTGCTTCTTTTGAATTTATGGGCAGTTGGTGCATTACTGCCATCTAGTGGTCTGGAGGGTGGAACAGAAGATCGGCAGGTGGAAAAAATACAATTGTTTTGTACGAGACATTATATATAAGCAATCAGCAACACAAGTTACATATCATTTCAGTGTTTATTAACTAGTTAATACTTCAAAACCAGTAGGAAATATATAGCTTTTTAGACAATAAATATTAATGCAATAATCGTAGTTTTTTTTTTTTTTGTGGTAATTTCCAAAGTTATTAAATAAAACCTTTAAATTGATTCATATAAAACGTGATTCCACAATTGTTTTTTGTAGGAAGATAACTCGCATCGTGAGACCTGTATTGTACTGAGTTTATAACAGCTTTTGCCATGGGTCATGATGAGATTTGTTTTTTGCTCATGGATGTCATTATACAAGTTAAACACTTTAGTCAAGTTAGAAGTGTGGCATTTAACACACAGCTGGATGAGCGGGTGGGAATGAAGCAGAAGGGCTGAATTAATAGCCCGAGCAGGGACATGGAGCACAGTAGATTAAATGACTGCGCAGATTGGCCGAACTGTTCGTCTCCAGTCTGACGGACTGAATCTTCATTAAAAATTGATCAGGCATCCCCAGCCGACCCGAGCGCTCTTGTCACCTTGAAAACTTTTAAGACGACATCTAATGCCTTTTTAAAAGTGAACACAGGTGCGCTTGGCAACGACGGCGAATTGTTAAAATGAGCAAACAAACGAGATGTTAATCAAACAAAGCGGCACAGAGACAACGCAATCAGGATGATAAGTTTTAGTTTACCTTGTAGAGTTAGTTTATCTTCCTGTGTCCTGTGAGAGCACTACCAAAGAGCACAAAGAATATTAATACTGGAGAGTAGAACCCCGGTAGTGTAGTAGCAGTCCCCACTGGAAAAAAAAAAACATTTATAGATTAGAAATGTTTGGGTCTTTGAAATAATTGTACCTGCCCCCCCCCCCCCCCCTGTTTAACTGTGTGTACTGAGTGTATTTGATCTGAAATTTAAACAGGCCCCGTCTCCAGTGAATCCCACTGCTCTGGACCGCACGGCTGCGTGGTTGCTAAATATGAATGCACAGTATCTGGAGCAGGAGGGAATTGACCCAGATTCCAAGCACAGGGAAGACCTCCTGAACAAGGATGAGCTCAGCCAGGCTGAAAAGGTAACGCCCACTACACTTATACACATAATTCATCATGACGACTAATCCTCCAAAGTTCTTCGTTTGGTAGCTGCTGTGAAATTAATAATAATGTGCTGAATGTAGTTGGGTAGGTTACAGACTGAAACTGACAGTTTGTGCTTTAACGATTAACCCTATTTTCACACCTGGAAGTGACAAGTTGTTAATGTAGCTTGTGGCCAGGATGCTGCATAGCAGCTCTAGACGTTCTACACAAATCAAACTGTGCATGGTACACCCACTGCTGTGCACCTCCAGGGTCCGGATTTGATTCCCGGCTTGACTTGCATGGAGTTTGCATAAGGACTGAGGCTAATACAAATGTAATTTGAACTCTTAGATTAACTACTTTTTCCATCCCTTCCCTACATACACTGATCAGCTATAGCATTATGATCACTGACCTGTACAGGATCATAGTGACCCCTGGCTTATGCATGCCCGCGGGAACCAGGCTAGCCCATCCAGTCCGATCCCACGGAAAAGGCACCAGAACACCCATTGCATCACAGACGACCATGCACAGGGCCCAGTGGGCAAAAAGAGTCCAGGGCCGCCAATCTGGCCTCCAAACCCAATCTGACTGAGCACCAATCGGATGCGCTGAACAAACAATTCTAACTGACGGAGGCCCCATATTGCAACCCACACAATCTAAAGGATTCACTGCCTGGTGCCAGACACCACAGTACACACGTCCAGGGACCCTCGGGGACGCACCCAAGGATGACCCAAATTCCAGGTGGATCCATTGGTTAATGGATTTGTTGTCATGGCTAATCAGAGTATGACCTATATTCCTCTCATCTTAAGGTTTCATAAGGTCTTATAAGGTTTACTACACAGGTTTATAAACTCTACAGTGTACATTTCACCATGTTTTTCTAAAGGTATACAATTCATTTTTTTAACAAGTAGCTGGAGATGTGAATGACCTTGAGGCGACAACAGAGTGAGAGAAGGCTGATGGGATATTTTCTTCATGGCTGGTTGTTTTTCTTTTGGCCCTGTCTTACAACATGGCCTTGTTCCGTAGGGTGATGAATAAAGGCTTTAGGTTATATTCCTTTCTATAGTTACTGCTCACTCACTCTTCATCTCTGAGCTAGTGTAATATGAACTGAATATACAGTACTGGTCAAAACACACTTTCTAATACCGTAGTTCAAAGGTTGTCCATTTTAGAACGCTTTTGATGACATAAGATTATGAAATAAAGCATGGAATTATGTAATTAGGTAAAAACAGCTACAACACACTATCATTTCCCCTAGGACGCCATTCTGTCCATATGGAAAATAGCAGGAATTTTGAATGTACTGTATTTTCAAATTCAGTCACAAAATCAATCGAATGCTATGATGAAACTTTCTCTCATGAGCCCAAGGTGAAGGACATTCAGGGTTTCCAGCTTCACAAATCACCAATTAAGAGTACCTTAAAATACAGGCTTCATGAACATTTATTTATCCGAGCTGTTCTGGTCTAAATAAGTATGTTAAGTGGTCAAACTGTCAAAATAAGTGCTACAGAATTCTTTTACTGTAAGTTTTAGGAGGCCAGACCTGGCGTATTTCACCAACTAAGTTAACATCTAACTTTCTGTAGCTAAAGTTACAAGTTCTGGACAATACAGAACTCTTTCTGATTTGAGGCTCTGACTTAACTGTTTCCATGGATGCTGATCCAATAAGTCACGCGTGTTCATGCTCAAAGCATTTAATTAGGTTGTAATGTAACGTTATTAAATTTGGGCTTCTAATCTTTTCCTACTGTACAAATCCCACCTTCCGCATTGTAATTGGTTAACAAAAATTCAGCCTCAGCTACAATTGGTAAGATGCTTTATGATGTGTGAAATTTGTGCCCTTTCCTCAGTTAGAGTCCCAGTAGAGGAAAGTCCAAAGTAAAGACTGGTAGGATAGAGTGTTGATCAGGAATGGATGGAATATTTCCTTATTCAAAATTTCACCTAATGTTACCTCCATGTGGAGCATATGGTACTGCGCAACATTCATATTGTCATGTTTTGCCTCCAAATATGCCAGACTTTCTTGTATTTTTAATGTAGTCTTGAGAAATAGTTCTTCGGGCTTCCTGGAGAACTTTTCAGTCCAGAGGATTTTTTTTTTAGTATGTTTGGTAAGCCTGACAGTTCCCTATGAATCATTCAAGCATGAAAAAAATCATCTAACTTAAGGCACGATTCAGTGAGAAACACTCACTTGTGCGCTGTCGCTCTGGATGCGGCGAGGTCTGATCCGGGCGAAACGCTCATCGGATGCAGCGACGGTGTAGATACTCTGCAGTCTGATCCGGGGTTTCAGTAGTTATGAGCTCGACCTGATGGACCCGTTTTCGTCGTGAGGTTTACCTTGCGAGCAAATCCTGAACCCAGAACCACCCACCCACCTGTTGTATGGTCAACTCGCTGCTGCTCCTCATGCTCCTTCAATGTGACACAAGTGACACGCCCACAGTATGACATAAAAGTTGATCATGACGCTGCCTACTGTTACAGAACGACTGTGACATGCTGGTGACGGATCTACCTGTAGATAGATAGATAATCAATCAAGTAGTCTATGATGTTCAATTTTGAGTAATAATATGTCAAAATAGAAATGTAATCTCTCAAACAAGTTTCAATTATGACTCAACTTCTAATACAGTATATCATGACAGGATGTGCTGTTATGTCAAGGATAGCATGCCCAGTAACTTTCAATCGCATGGAATTATTTTTTTTTCCCCTACACAATCCCTAAGTGTTATAATTACAGTACATTTTGGAAAATGTATATATAAACACTGATTCCCCCTTTAAGATGAAAAAGCAGCTTGTCATGTTCCACAGAAACTAGAAGCCTTACGGGGAAAACTGCAGAAAAACTGACGCCGATCCTGGAGACTCCTTTCATAAATATTAAATAAAGGTGTTTTTTTTTTTTTTGTTTTTTGGTAGAATGCTTCACATGATGTTTGTCCCTTAATCCTTGTTTCTGTGCTCTGCGTCAACTTCTTTGATTAAATTCCATAGCCTCCCTGAGCAATTGCTGTCAGGTCTGTTTACTAAAATATATGTACTTTTATGTTTAGGTACAATTGATATCGTAGGTAACTATTCCTCCAAGTGCACCTGTCTGAAAAAACATCAACACATACACAAAAAAAAAAAAAAAAAATCCAGTTGCAATGTTCATTTTCATTATGCATGCCACATTAATTGTATTTTAACATTTCCAGCATTGTTAATTGATACTTCTAGCGTCTGTATGACTTCTGGAAACCAAAACTAAAATAAATCCATAAAAGTGAAATTCTCTTTCTCTTCCTGCCTTTTCATCCAGTATCAGCAGGAGATCAGCATGCTGCAGGAGCGTCTCCGTCTGGCCTTGAAGAAGCTCGAGGAGTACGAGTCACGCCTTCAGGCCCAGGATGATCAAACGCAGAAAATGCTGCTGGAGTACCAGGCTCGGCTGGAGGATGCCGAGGAGCGACTGCGCAGGCAGCAGGAGGACAAAGAACTTCAGATGAAAAGCATCATCACCAGGTGAACACGGAGCTGTGTGACTCACAGTCGATATATAATTACCTTGTTTCGGGTTTCAAGGTCCGTGTCCACCTTTTTGTCTTCTTTTTAATAAATTAAACTCAAGATTCAAGTTTTTCTGAAGATCTCATTATTGTAGTTACATCCTTAAGTTTGCTCGGGGCCTTGGATCTGTTTAATACCTGGACTTTTTATTCATGTCGCCTTTTATCGGTATAAATGTAACCAGCATGTCTTAGGCTCAGCCTATGAAACTTTGATCAGTAACTGAATATTGGATGCCTTTTTTTTTAAACTACCTTCTTTGCTTTGTGGATCCAGGTTAATGTCAGTCGAAGAGGAGCTGAAGAAAGACCATGCGGATATGCAGACCATCGTTGACTCCAAACAGAAGATTATTGAAGCCCAGGTGAGGAACCAAACACTAAACCTCCTCAGGGAGCGATTGCAAATTGGATAGAGTGGTGCGATCAGTGGATCTAATGGGTGATTATTTAATTCTAAATGTCTCCAATATGGTACAAAAGGTGTATGGTAAGGGTTTGAAGAAAAGATCTGAATCAGTAGAAGAGTCTAGGATACGGCTGCACTGATTTACAAGCCAAGATCTGGTTCACATGTAAAAAATAAATAAAATAACATTGCTATCAAAATGTGTGAGTGCGAGTTACAGGGAAAGCACAAAAGTTCCTTCACGAATGTTCTCCTTGCATAAATTGAATCATATTGGACCAGGTCCGGATTGAATCATATGTATCGCCACAACTGAATATAGATGCGCGAGTGCCGGGATTGCAGTAGGACTGAATCACGCTGAATCGTACCGGAGGCAACGCACTCGCCTAATCGTTAGCTCAGCCGCCTTACACTTCCACGGTTGAGGGTTTGAATCTTGTGGTTTCTGAATTGCCCATAGTGTCTGATTGTGTTTTGTGCTTGAGCTCTGCAATTGAATTAAACACATTTTGCATGTGTTTTGAATTTGTCGTCTAATTATGCTATGAATATTCTATACCGAAAACCTTATTTCTGCCTCGTATTGTTCTCCCCAAGTAATCCATATTCTGTTCAAATCTGAGACGTTATAATACCAGCAACCTTAAAAACATGTTATGAAGTACAAAAAAAAAACAAAATGAGTACTGCTTAGGCTTCACACCGCATTCCGACTCTGGTTCTTCTGGCTGGAAATCCCCAATTCGACTGCGCAGCTCTGAGATGGAAAGTTTTCTTTCTCCCTGAACTCTCAAGTTCAGTGCAATGCGAGACCAAAGAACTTTACAGCTGATGAGAAACGACTCGTGTGCAACATCAGCACCCTCTGGTGCTCTCTAGGAGAACCAGCTTCTTTTATCCTGTGCCTTAGGAAGAGATGATGAAGACATAGGAGACGTAGAAGCAGTATGCAGGTTTTATTATATTTGATGGATTAAAAATATTTATTATTAACTGTCATTATTAAGTTATACATTTTGTGTGCTGTAAATAGTTAATACTAGCTATAGGGCATCTTTCACTGCACCTGAATCTATCATTTTTCTACCTATAACTAAATTTCTGAACATACGCATACAGTAACAATGTGCTTAGAAATGTCTGCAGTCTTGCAGTTCAACCCCAAAAAAACGTATTGTTACCTGGTGATCATTGCTTTTGGAATATCATATTTTCCTTAAAAAGGCTGTGAGCCTCAAACATGATGTTTTATTTATACAGTTTATAATATACAGTATAATTGTATGAGAAATAAAACAGTGTGTTATAATGTTGCTTGAAAGTTACTGTTATTCTAATTCTAATTTCCCAATCCAGGATACCTTACAGTATGTCCCTATATGACTCATTTTTCTAATGCACACAGCAAATTGACATGGCTTGCTATTTTTATTTATTTATTAATGAGCCACATGACTCCATCCTTAAATGTATATTTAAAGAAAACTCCTCCAAATAGGTGGTTATCCTGTGTGTGTGTGTGTGTGTGTGTGTGTGTGTGTGTGTGTGTGTATATATATACACACACACACACACACACACACACACACACACACACACACATATATATATATATATATATATATATATATATATTAATATTATAATTTTTTATTATTATAATTTTTTTTAATAATATATTTTTGTCTATTTGTTATGACTAAATGAGCTTCTGGAACTGTATTATAATGAGTGCATTATGGTGTATAATCCTGTTATAAATTACAGACAGCTCTGTATATAATTACAGTGAATTTGACCATGCTGTGGTGAAATATATTAATCCGGCATAATATTCAAACCAATAACATTAAAAGCACCTAGGTGTAGGTGGCCACTTGTGTTACTAGGGCGTGCTGTGCAGGGATGCAGGTTGGCGCGTCCATGGACCATGTGACCAGTTTACTTTTATATAGCTGGGGATAAATGTTGTTCAGTTCGCCTGGTGGCGGTGGTGTTAATGTTATGGCTGATCAGTACAGTATATATTCCATTGTTCTCCTCCCGTTTGCGTCTTCAATCCTTCTTTTCCGTTTTCCGTCCCTAGGAGAAGAGGATAGCGTCTCTGGATGCGGCTAACGCTCGCTTGATGAGCGCTCTGTCGCAGCTGAAGGAACGCTACAGCATGCAGACGCGCAACGGCATCTCGCCCACCAACCCAAGCAAACTGCAGATCACCGAGAACGGCGAGTTCCGTAACAGCAGCAACTGCTAGCAACGACACGAAACCCCTGTCGGGTTTACAAGGGCTACGGGTAAAACCTAGAAGTACATAAATACATGATGAAATGCCACACAATGGAAAACAATCTGGACTCTTTGGACCGTCTGAAAAAAAAAAAATCTGATATCAGAACCTGTTGTGGAAATTCCGAACAGTTTTGGCTTTCGATCAGTTCAGAATAAGTGACGGACGAGTTTAATGGGTCTTTGTTACTGTAGTACAAAAAGAAAAATCAGGTTTGTGAAACCTAGCAATCAGATCAGCTTTCTTAAGTAGACATTACGTCTGTCGTATGCCTCGTTGACTCGTGCGTGTTTTTATATGAACAAGAACAAACCAAGCAAAGACGACAAACTGGATGAGTGTAAGAGAGAGTGCTTTTAATTCGAAAATTATTATTATTATTATACATTTTTTTTATTAGTCAAAGCACTTTATTTAAGTGTTTTTTTATTATTATTTCTATGATTTCTGGTAGGCCAAATGGTTCCTTTTTTGATACGTTTGTACATGACCATGTTGTTCTTTTCTCAAACCAACCAGAGCTAGCAGTAGCACAAACAATAATTATTCGTTGTTTTTTTTTTTATTATTATTATTTTTTATGTTTGTACTGGTAAAAAGGGATCTTGAATTCCTTTGAGTTTTTTTTTTTTTTTTTGGCCTATTTTTGTACATAGTTTAATTTGCGCTGCTTCATACTATTAATGTACATAAAATGTACACTATGAGTTTGTTTGTTGGTTTGTTTGTTTTTGTTTGTCAGTTTTGAGCGGAGCAGAGAGATATTTTGTACAGTGTATATTCCCATGTTAACTTCCTCGGTTCTGCGTTAAACGTGTCAGGCTTCGGCTGTAAATTCAGGTGCCGCTTTTAGAAAACAGCTCCGAGAACCTGTGCACACGTTCCTTATTCATGTCGCTAATCTCGAGCTGTGGCTGTGCTGTGGCGTGGGTAGAGACAAACAGAAAAAAAAAAGAAAAAAAAAAAACCAGACGCTTAGCAATGTCGTTCTTGTGTAAGGGAGAAAAACCGAGATCATTTCCCCCTGGATTTAAGGCATCAGTGTTTAACCATTATGCACTTTCTAGCAGTAGGGATACGCACTTTAACCAAAATAAATACGTAAATAAATCATTAAAAAGACATGTTGTGATTGAGAATACCCATGGACGCAGGGATGAACATGTAGCATTGAAGGCGAATAAGAGAATAGAGAAGGCCGCACGCGTTATTCGGCGCCCCCCTCAGGTCCGGTTTGTGTTCTTCCAGTCTTAATAGCACCTGTTCTTACAGTTCCATGAATGCAGGATGATATTAAACCTTCACAGACGTACCAATTTTACTTTTCAAGTTACACAGATTTTTAGCCAAGGTGATGGTTTTGTCGTGGTGTTGATTTTTTGGAGGGAAAGAATGAACAAAATCAAGGGGGAGGGAAAAAAAAAACACAAGAAGAAGAAGAAGAATTTCCTTTCCATAATATCCCCAGAGTTACTTAGAAGTCATGAGTTGTAATTATGGAATTGTGTTTAATTTATGATTTTAATTTATCTCCAGGGTCAATTATTCTATTCTATTCTATTTATTTCTGTGTGCGATTTGTTCGACTGGCCCAAGCGTTTTTAGAGCGTCCGTGAGCGTGTTAGTGACGTGTGAATGATATGATAGATGTCAGGTAGCTGAGATCCTCAGACACTGGATTCTCAGTATTGCAAGACTTTCACTATACTGATAAGTGGTCTTAATGTGTCCCCTTCTGTTCCTGTAAACATTAAACCATCTCTTAAGTAATAAGCTTGATACGCAAAATATTTTGTTTACAGAGTTATGAAATTGTTATATAATATGATATAATATACAGTAATATGATATAATGCTCAAAAAAAATGTAAGAAACATTTAGTCCCGGTTTGACTCACAGAACATGTATGTATTGGGGGCGTTCGAGTGAAACCGGGACTGATTGTTGCTAATTTGCTTTTGAGCCATATATGATGTATAAAAAGCATTGCACATAAGCTTCCTCTGTCCTGTTTCCCAGTTAAAGGCAATAGTACTGCACACACACACACACACACACACACACACACACTGTAACGTATTCCAGTGATCCTCTTCTGCCACCTTGTGCATGGTGTTTTCTTTTACAAGGTGTAAAGCAGGCCGTAACAACTTTCATCATCATCTATTGTCCCCTTTCTGGCATGCAAAAAAAAAAGGAGAAAAAAAAGCTTTTTTTTTTTTTTTTATTATTATTCTTACATGTCACAAAGTCTTTTATATGTATGTTTAAGAGAAAAATTTGCTCCTTGTAAATATGTCAAGAGAAACAAAAATAAACACACTAGTATATGGAGAGTCATTTGTGTTAAAGAGAATGTTCAGTGCAATTAATGTACAATTGCCACTAGAAATATTAAAGTTTATTTAGCTATTTCAAAGTTCTGCCAGTGTCATTTGTTTTATTGCGGTACACACTTAAAAAGCTGCTACTGTATGTAAATAAAGAATAAAATACTTAACATGTGCTGTTATTCATTAAAGAAGTCAAAAGTACGCTACCAGTCGAAAGTATGGACACAACTTCTGGATTGCACGTGTTTCCTGATTTTTATTCTTTCTTCACTGTAAAACAATGCTGAAGGCATCCAAAATATGCAATAATCTATTTTAAACAGTTGATATTGAGATGTATGTATATGCTACTTATATGCTACTGTAAAGCCTCCATAACACTCTAATGTCAGGTTCTGTTAATTGGTGGAGGTTTTTGTCTTGCTGTCTATTGTGTATATGTATATATATATATGTGTGTATATATATATATGTGTGTATATATACAGTGTGTGTATATATATATATATATATATATATATATATATATATATATATATATACAGTGTGTGTGTATATATATATATATAAAATGCATAGATAATATATATAGATAAATACAATAATTCTCTTACTGCATACTAAAAAATGAAGTGATTTTGTTGCTTTGTGTTAAATGCATTGCAAAGCATTTACTCTTGGGTGTTCATAAGGCACTTTATATATAAATTTATTAATTTCTAAATAAAAATAAAATTTAAATATTAAGAAAGAAAGGGAAAAAACCGGTTGCTCAGTAAACTGTATCTAATGTCCTTCTTGAACATGTACAGTCGCAGGCTGATACATTTTTAAAAAGCAAAGGGTGCACCCCAAAATATTGTCTTGTTTAGTTTAAAATTTTTAGTTGCTTATTTTGTATGTTATGTTTGTACACCTAAAAACTAAATTTAAAAAATGTATGCTCAAACAAATAGTTATGCACATTATCCATAATGAAAAAGAAATCTGCATATTAAAAAATTTATGTACACACAAAAAAATATGTAGGCACGGTATACATACTCAGAATATAGGCATGCTATGCATGCTCAAAAATCATGTATGCCCAAAATTAGATATGCACACTATGCATAGTCAAAAATATGCATGCACAAAAAATAATTATGCATACAATGGATAGACAAATTATATACGCATTGAAAAAAATATGCTCATTATTCATATGCAAAACTACTGTACATGCATATATTTTAAAAGGTATTCAAACCATGCATACCATAAATTAAATATGCATACTGCAAAATAGATGTGCATAAAAAAATAGGTATGGTTGCTATGCATCCTCCCAATAATTATATAAAAATAGGTATGCATGCTATGTGATGTGTGTGCACAAAAAAAAAGTATAAACTGGAGTGATGCCTGAAGTGCCACCCTGCAACCCACAGCAACCAAATGTTATGGCTGATCGATGTTGTTCTTGTGCAGTATACTTGTACTTTGTTACTGTACTTAAGTATTACAGTGCCATGCAAAAGTATTCACACCCCTTGAACCTTTTCATTTTTTGTCATGTTACAACCACAAATATAAATGTATTTTATTGGGATTTTATGTGACAGACCAACACAAAGTGGCACATAATTGTGAAGTGGACGGAAAATGATAAATGTTTTTTTTTTAAGTACAAATAAATATCTAAAAAGTGTGGCGTGCATTTGTATTCAGCCCCCTTTACTCCTCTTTACCTTTACTTCTAGTCTCATTTTGCTTCCACTTCACAATCATGTGCCACTTTGTGTTGGTCAATACATAAAATCCCCAATAAAATACATTTCTATTTAAAATAATTTTTCTTTTGAAATGCAATATCGCCACCTGCAGACTATCGGTGGAATGGTGGAAGATCATTTGTCTTCCCTCCCTGACACACCTAATCACATAGCAGGGGTGTGGAAATCACGACCCCCAAACTGACACCAGCACTTCCACTGCAAACCCTGATGACAAGCCATGACTTTATTTAGGTCAAACGCCAAATGAAGGTCACCTGATGCATGAACAATTTAAGCATTCATAATAGCAAGCACAAAAAAAGTGTGGGAGGTGTTTATCTTCCACTTGTTAATGTTACCTTAATTTAAAATATTAAACAAACGCTGTATCTCTAGTCAAAAAGGACCAAAGAATGACACAGGACAGATATGGATGAAGCAAGCAGGATTTCCTGCAGCAATAAAACCCAACTTGAATGCTGAGGCCGTCAACCCAAGCATGACTGTTTGGCAGTTACATACAGGCTCATTATATACAGTTTTCAAGGGGAGGGATGTACACCTTTTCCCCTCCTCTGTACTTCTTTTTCCATTTCTTACTAACTTTTAACCCATTTTAATCGAACTTTTTCCAATAAATTCATCCATTCTGTTTAAGTTTTTTCTACAATATTATGTTTCGTCATATAGCTCGTCACCTGACTCCCTACATCATCTGTACCGAGTAAATATATTTATTCCCATTATAATTCATTTTTCTTGCAAATTACTTGTTTGTTTACCTTTATACTTCTTTTGCTTAGTTTATAAAAGAAATCATTAGGGTGGCGCTTAATTTTACTATACATTCCTGTTTTTTCCTGGTTTATTCTACAGTTCTCAAGAGACAGACCATGGGTAAGCATCTCTTTCGCACAAATGTCAATTTCTTGTCTTGGTTTCCCAATTTGTTGTACTTGTAATGTATGTTATTTTTATCTTTTAGCTGATTGTACTTGCCCACGTGCTCATTGCATCCCTCTGGACGACTCGGACAGCATGGACAGTACAGATGATAACCCTACTGAACCTGCTGCATACACAAGTATATTTTACTAAAATATGGTTACAACTGCTCAAAAGAATAAAGGGAACACCTCTCATATGGGAATGCATGGTTCAAGTCAAACCAGGACTAAGTGCTCCCTTTATTCTTTTGAGCAGTCAGCTAATATCGACTCACTGCATTTGATACTTAAGTATGTTTAAAGGTAAGTACTTTAACACAAGTTACTTTTACATGAGTAATTTTTTACCTCTACCTTTTACCTTTAGCTCTACTTGCTCTGAAGGTACAGTTCCTCCATATACAGTGGTGTGAAAAACTATTTGCCCCCTTCCTGATTTCTTATTCTTTTGCATGTTTGTCACACTTAAATGTTTCTGCTCATCAAAAACCGTTAACTATTAGTCAAAGGTAACATAATTTAACAAAAAATGCAGTTTTTAAATGAAGGTTTACGTTATTAATGGAAAAAAAAACTCCAAATCTACATGGCCCTGTGTGAAAAAGTGATTGCCCCCCTTGTTAAAAAATAACTTAACTGTGGTTTATTACACCTGAGTTCAATTTCTGTAGTCACCCCCAGGCCTGATTACTGCCACACCTGTTTCAATCAAGAAATCACTTAAATAGGAGCTACCTGACACAGAGAAGTAGACCAAAAGCACCTCAAAAGCTAGACATCATGCCAAGATCCAAAGAAATTCAGGAACAAATGAGAACAAAAGTAATTGAGATCTATCAGTCTGGTAAAGGTTATAAAGCCATTTCTAAAGCTTTGGGACTCCAGCGAACCACAGTGAGAGCCATTATCCACAAATGGCAAAAACATGGAACAGTGGTGAACCTTCCCAGGAGTGGCCGGCCGACCAAAATTACCCCAAGAGCGCAGAGACAACTCATCCGAGAGGCCACAAAAGACCCCAGGACAACATCTAAAGAACTGCAGGCCTCACTTGCCTCAATTAAGGTCAGTGTTCACGACTCCACCATAAGAAAGAGACTGGGCAAAAACGGACTGCATGGCAGATTTCCAAGGCGCAAACCACTTTTAAGCAAAAAGAACATTAAGGCTCGTCTCAATTTTGCTAAAAAAACATCTCAATGATTGCCAAGACTTTTGGGAAAATACCTTGTGGACCGACGAGACAAAAGTTGAACTTTTTGGAAGGTGCGTGTCCCGTTACATCTGGCGTAAAAGTAACACAGCATTTCAGAAAAAGAACATCATACCAACAGTAAAATATGGTGGTGGTAGTGTGATGGTCTGGGGTTGTTTTGCTGCTTCAGGACCTGGAAGGCTTGCTGTGATAGATGGAACCATGAATTCTACTGTCTACCAAAAAATCCTGAAGGAGAATGTCCGGCCATCTGTTCGTCAACTCAAGCTGAAGCGATCTTGGGTGCTGCAGCAGGACAATGACCCAAAACACACCAGCAAATCCACCTCTGAATGGCTGAAGAAAAACAAAATGAAGACTTTGGAGTGGCCTAGTCAAAGTCCTGACCTGAATCCTATTGAGATGTTGTGGCATGACCTTAAAAAGGCGGTTCATGCTAGAAAACCCTCAAATAAAACTGAATTACAACAATTCTTTCAAAGATGAGTGGGCCAAAATTCCTCCAGAGCGCTGTAAAAGACTCGTTGCAAGTTATCGCAAACGCTTGATTGCAGTTATTGCTGCTAAGGGTGGCCCAACCAGTTATTAGGTTCAGGGGGCAATTACTTTTTCACACAGGGCCATGTAGGTTTGGATTTTTTTTCTCCCTAAATAATAAAACCCCTCATTTAAAAACTGCATTTTGTGTTTACTTGTGTTATCTTTGACTAATAGTTAAATGTGTTTGATGATCAGAAACATTTTGTGTGACAAACATGCAAAAGAATAAGAAATCAGGAAGGGGGCAAATAGTTTTTCACACCACTGTATATATAATCAAAAAATTAGCATATTGTGATAAAGTTCATTATTTTCTGTAATGTACTGATAAACATTAGACTTTCATATATTTTAGATTCATTACACACAACTGAAGTAGTTCAAGCGTTTTATTGTTTTAATATTGATGATTGTGGCATACAGCTCATGAAAACCCAAAATCCCTATCTCAAAAAATTAGCATATCATGAAAAGGTTCTCTAAACGAGCTATTAACCTAATCATCTGAATCAACTAATTAACTCTAAACACCTGCAAAAGATTCCTGAGGCTTTTAAAAACTCCCAGCCTGGTTCATTACTCAAAACCGCAATCATTGGTAAGACTGCCGACCTGACTGCTGTCCAGAAGGCCATCATTGACACCCTCAAGCAAGAGGGTAAGACACAGAAAGACATTTCTGAACGAATAGGCTGTTCCCAGAGTGCTGTATCAAGGCACCTCAGTGGGAAGTCTGTGGGAAGGAAAAAGTGTGGCAGAAAACGCTGCACAACGAGAAGAGGTGACCGGGCCCTGAGGAATATTGTGGAGAAGGACCGATTCCAGACCTTGGGGGACCTACGGAAGCAGTGGACTGAGTCTGGAGTAGAAACATCCAGAGCCACCGTGTACAGACGTGTGCAGGAAATGGGCTACAGGTTGCAAATTTTGCATGTCATTCGGAAATCAAGGTGCCAGAGTCTGGAGGAAGACTGGGGAGAGGGAAATGCCAAAATGCCTGAAGTCCAGTGTCAAGTACCCACAGTCAGTGATGGTCTGGGGTGCCATGTCAGCTGCTGGTGTTGGTCCACTCTGTTTTATCAAGGGCAGGGTCAATGCAGCTAGCTATCAGGAGATTTTGGAGCACTTCATGCTTCCATCTGCTGAAAAGCTTTATGGAGATGAAGATTTCATTGTTCAGCACGACCTGGCACCTGCTCACAGTGTCAAAACCACTGGTAAATGGTTTACTGACCATGGTATTACTGTGCTCAATTGGCCTGCCAACTCTCCTGACCTGAACCCCATAGAGAATCTGTGGGATATTGTGAAGAGAAAGTTGAGAGACACAAGACACAAGAATCTGCAAAAGGATTCCCGACCAAGTATTGAGTGCAGAACTGAACATAATTATTTGAAGGTTGACTTTTTTTGTATTAAAACCAATTTTCTTTTATTGGTCGGATGAAATATGCTAATTTTTTGAGATAGGGATTTTGGGTTTTCATGAGCTGTATGCCACAATCATCAATATTAAAACAATAAAATGCTTGAACTACTTCAGTTGTGTGTAATGAATCTAAAATATATGAAAGTCTAATGTTTATCAGTACATTACAGAAAATAATGAACTTTATCACAATATGCTAATTTTTGGAGAAGGACCTGTGTGTACTGTATATATATATATATATATATATAAACATGATTCAAGTGTGTACATTTCTATATTTATACACATTTTAAAATATAATTTGCAGGTTATTCAATGCATTTCTTTAAATCTTTTATTATTACTATTTTCATTACTTCTGCTCTTCAGCTTTACTGTTATGTGCGAGACTGAAACACGATTGAGTCACGCTACACAGATTAGTGCTATCAAAACAATTAATATAAAACTGTCTCAATACAGTTAACACAAAGTTTTTTATTAAATCATTCAGTACAATTGAACGTTACAATATTGTATATTACAATTAAAAATATGGAATATAGTAATATATTCATTTATGTGCATGCTTAAAAATGTCATACAGTACAGTAATTGAAATATTACCCTGATCTCGGCTTTCAGTAGCCTGTCGGTAGCAGCTGGATCTTAACCAGTGAATGTTCATAAATTGTTCCCAAACAATAAGGTTTAATAAAATTAAGCAATATCACACGAGGGAGTGCTGTTATGATGGATATCAGCACAAGGGTGATTTTATACCAAACTTTTCATATGAGCAGATTATGATTTGCTTGTTTATCCAGTGTAATTAACAGGGGGAAAAGTAGTTTTAAACTCCCATGCTTATGTACCAAGTAGCCATCGAGGTCATCAACATTCCTGTAAAGTTTCTCTTTATATTTCCATTTATTCTGCTTTAAAATATCAGCTATGCTAACTTTTGCGTTCCAGGGTTAAATCCCAAACATGAAATGGAAAAACTAGTGTTCTATATAGGGTGTACAATCACTTGTTCCACACACCAAATAGTGCCCTTGATTTGGGGTTAGGGAGGGATTTGGGCTTCAACCTTGGCGTAAAACCTAAGTATAGTTAACCATCCCAGCGCTCTTACTGTCTATCACTACTCATGGAATGCCTCTGTTCCAATTAGATAATGTACCTTATATTTATTTCAGACCATAAATTCTCTATGGTGTGTGTGTGTGTGAAGAGATGATCACATCCTGGCGGTAATTGCCTGCAGGCTGTTGGTCCTCTTTAGGATATTCGGGACGAAAAGCAGCCCCGATGCTCTCTCGATGCTCTCGATGGGCACCAGGAAGCGCTCGAGCGGGATCTTCTCGTCCACCGGCGTGTTGGGCATGATGTAGGGTCGCAGCTCCACCTCGCCACGCCTCTTCTCCAGAATCACAACCTTGAAGAAGTGTGTGGGAACTGCCACGTGGTTCTTCCCGATCACCTGATACTTCACGTACATCTTGCCATCAGGTTCCTGCCTGGAAAAAGGCACAAAGGCTGAATTAACACCACAACATGGCTCAACGTGCACAGATGTTTGAACATGCAGGAGAGAAGTATTTATTTCAAGGAGCAGACTCTCATTCTTAAAGCTACCGTCTAAGAAGCTTTACCAAAATTTTATGAATATATCGTTCTCTCACTGTCTCTCTGTCAGAATTCTGAAAGTCATAGGGTACCAGTATATGTATGTCTGTTGCGCATGTTAAATGGATAGCTCGCTTAAAATAACTAAATAAAATGCAAGCTTGTAAAATTAATCCTAGAAAACAGTTTAAATAATAACATATACCTAGTACTACGAGTATGCAAAACAGTATACAGTATACTTAAAAATTTATGCTGCAAAATAATTTTAACTAAAGAAAGTAAGAAAATTATGCTTACTTCATAAGCTGACATCTGCAATTAAAAAAAAGAACATAGAAGCAGTGATGACATGTTGACGTTAGAGGCAGTAACCGTATTGTACCTGGGCAGATAAAGCGGCCCCGAGCACACATACACATTCTCGTAGTGTTTAGTGAGAGAGCGGCAGTACTTCTCCAAATTGTTCCATGCGTTCTGGTTTAAGTGAGGATTCTGTGGAGAGAAAAGTCAGACAAATATTAAAAACTGTAATTTATAACATCATCTGGATAAGGGAGGATGAGACAGTTTGAGGCAGGGCGAGACAAGGTGAGAGACAGGGCGAGAGAGGACAAGGCAGGGTGAAAGAGGACGAGGCAGGGTGAGACAGGAGGAAAGAGGACGAGGCAGGAGGAAAGAGGACGAGGCAGGAGGAAAGAGGACGAGGCAGGAGGAAAGAGGACGAGGCAGGAGGAAAGAGGACGAGGCAGGAGGAAAGAGGACGAGGCAGGAGGAAAGAGGACGAGGCAGGAGGAAAGAGGACGAGGCAGGAGGAAAGAGGACGAGGCAGGAGGAAAGAGGACGAGGCAGGAGGAAAGAGGACGAGGCAGGAGGAAAGAGGACGAGGCAGGAGGAAAGAGGACGAGGCAGGAGGAAAGAGGACGAGGCAGGAGGAAAGAGGACGAGGCAGGGTGAGACAGGAGGAAAGAGGACGAGGCAGGGTGAGACAGGAGGAAAGAGGACGAGGCAGGGTGAGACAGGAGGAAAGAGGACGAGGCAGGGTGAGACAGGAGGAAAGAGGACGAGGCAGGGTGAGACAGGAGGAAAGAGGACGAGGCAGGGTGAGACAGGAGGAAAGAGGACGAGGCAGGGTGAGACAGGAGGAAAGAGGACGAGGCAGGGTGAGATGATGAAAGAGGACGAGGCAGGGTGAGACAGGATGAAAGAGGACGAGGCAGGATGAAAGAGGACGAGGCAGGGTGAGACGTGATGAAAGAGGACGAGGCAGGGTGAGACGTGATGAAAGAGGACGAGGCAGGGTGAGATGATGAAAGAGGACGAGGCAGGGTGAGAGAGAGGGTGAGGTAGGACCTGCGGTGCCACGTTGCTGAGGTAGAAAGTATCATCCATGGCTTTCTGGCTCCATTTATGGTTGGCGGCGGCGGCCAGATGTCCCCTGTCGAAGCCGCTGCCCCTGTAGTCGCTGTTCGTGGCTCGGTGGTGCAGATGTACTGAATCATCCTCTTTAAACTCGCACAGCTTCCGGTCGGAGGTCCCGCTAAGTGTGTCCGCGCTGAGCTGCTCGATCACCCAGACTGGAATCCGGTTCCGCGTATCGTAACAGGCGACATAAGACTCCCGCGACCGGATGTGAGACACGGACGGGAGGCCGAACTTCACCGCCGCCGTGGATTTGCTCGGGGTTACCTGGCCGTGCTGATACGGGATGATTTCAGACGCCGCGTTCACGCTCGGTATCGGGATGACGGGGATTCTCTGGAGGACGCCATCTTCAGGATGAAGGCGGGATGAAGCGCCGCTCAGAGCCACAGCGACACCAGCGCCTGCTGCCAAGGACACTCCGGAAATAAACCACCGCGAACAGAACACCCGCTGCATCGCTCAGCGTTACTACCTCGAGACTATCTACTAATCAAATACAGATATCTTACAAATTAATAATTACTGCGGTTTTATCTATAAACTATTTTTATCCTATCCGCTTAAATTCAACGTGGATACAACAGCAGGTACAGAAAAGCCGGTTAAACTCTCCGAGTTTGGTCGCAGACTTATGACGTCATAACATTTCTTAAAGTGGTACAACTGTACTTTATAGTTTGTGTTACTGACTTTTCCGTCTTTATATTTTCATCTGTTTATTTTTTTACTGTTAACTGCAACTTTATCCTCCCTGGATATGAAGTTTTGAAGTTTGTGTTGTGGTAATAAATAAAAATAAATAAATATATAAACAAAAAAATGGTATGGTTTCCATGAAAAAGCTCAAATGAATATAATAATAATAATAATAATAAACATCATCATCTCATTAATCTGTGAATTTATTTTAAAAATTGCCCAATAAATCTCTGTGATCTGATCAATTGAGATGAAAAATTAATCGTTAAATTTAAATATAATATCTATTTAATACATTTAGTTAACAAATATTTAAAGAATATTTTACTATATATAATAACATGGCTAATGGAAAATCATGTAAAACATCTTATTATTATTGAAATGCAAATTGTGTCGGTATATAAATACAGAAGGCCTACTGTATGTGTTCTCTCTCTGTCTCTCTACAAACACATGCACACACACTGGAAATGGAAGAAAGACATTGGTGGACTACAGAGGTTGATGGATCTATATATGTAGTGTACATCTTGAAAAAATGTTAATATCAGAAAAAAGTTAATTTTCTTTTATGATTTAATGTAAAAAGTGAAACTCAATAGACAAGTGAAATATTTCAAGCTGTTTTTTTGTTTGTTTTTGTTTTAATTTCGATGATTATGGCAGTTCAAGGGAAAAAATTCATTACCTCAATATATTATATATTAAGGTATACAGGTCCTTCTCAAAAAATTAGCATATTGTGATGAAGTTCATTATTTTCTGTAATGTACTGATAAACATTAGACTTTCATATATTTTAGATTCATTACACACAACTGAAGTAGTTCAAGCCTTTTATTGTTTTAATATTGATTGTGGCATACAGCTCATGAAAACCCAAAATCTAAAAAAATTAGCATATTTCATCCGACCAATAAAAGAAAAGTGTTTTGAATACAAAAAAAGTCAACCTTCAAATAATTATGTTCAGTTATGCACTTAATACTTGGTCGAGAATCGTTTTAAAGGCTTGAACTACTTCGGTTGTGTGTAATGAATCTAAAATATATGAAAGTCTAATGTTTATCAGTACATTACAGAAAATAATGAACTTTATCACAATATGCTAATTTTTTTAGAAGGACCTGTATATAATATATTATATTAGAATATATTAATTTGAGTTTGAGTAAATTCCTAGTCATATAGTATAAATACCATGTATCTCTTAGTCTAGTTAAGTAAACACATGGAGAAGATTGCTGACTTGACAGATGTCCAGAAGATGATCGTCGACACCCTCCCAAAGGAGAGTCTTACAGGGTGCCGAATTGAAGGATATTCATGGACAGTTTACTGGAACGGAAACGCGTGGTATAAAAAGTGCTCAAACAACATGGATGACTGAAGACTTAAGAAAAATGTTAAACAAAGGTGATTCGAGAACTTGAGACAGCTTCACAAGGGGTGGAGTGAGGCTGGTGTCAGTGCATCAAGAGCCAAGATGCACAGAAGTCTTTATGCACCTGTGGGGAGCAAAGTCCAGCATGCCTGGCTTGATCCTACAGAAAAGCTAATAAAGCACAACTTGCTGAAAAAGTCAACACAGGCTACAATACAAAGGTTCTGTATCAGAACAGCCAGTGCATCACAACATGCCATGTATAGGGCTTACTAGATAAAGAGTTTGAAGGTGTTGATGAGAGTTCCATGGATTGCACCAGACAAACAAGTCCGATCTGCGGAGTCCTCACCTTGAAACCTACTGTATAGCACCCAAGGACCGCCATTAATGTCCCAGTTCCAGGCACGACAACACATCCACAAATGTCTGGAGGTCTGGGTACTGGTTTATACTCCATGCCAAGCTGATTCTGATATCTTTTTTTTTTATTGTGAATAGACACGCTGTAAGCTTTAAAGTGATGTGGCAAGTTGAACAAGTTCTAAAATGTTCACCTCTTATGACATAAAATGAGAATGTAGAGGCAGTCCCATAAGCCCTGAGCATGAGGTAGGACTGGCAGCAAAGCAACCTTGGGACTTGGATGCATATATTCATTCACACCCAGGGGCAATTTAGTGCAGCGAGTCCACATATTGACATGTTTTTGGAAGACAGTAGGAAACCAGAGTACCTGAGGAAACCCTTATGGACAAAGAAGAAGAACAAGAGAATATCTGTATAGACAGTGAACTATTAAGCTCTGGATAAAATCCAACACCCTCGAGGCAGCAATGGTACCTGACACACTTTCAGAAAATATGCCAGATGAAATGATCTGATTTGATATCCTGCTTTTGGATCAGTAGACATACACTGCTAAGTTTTTTATCATTCTTATAATATACAATAATGTAAACATGAAAGATGCTTTAATGTCTATATATTTAAATATTTCAATAAGGAAACCTTGGGGGTTATTTATTAAGGTTACAGAAAATCAGTCATCAATCTTCTTAAAGCAATTCCGGTATATTTATGTAATTTGAATTACTATACATACCCCTCGGAACTCTCCTTTTTGGCTGGTTAAAGGTTCAATGTTGTCTTATTTTCTTTTTTTTTTTTCCTTTTTTTTTTAAAGAAGAAAGGAAAAATGAGCACCATAATTTTTAAGAATCTACAAGTTCTTTCATAACACTTGTGTTGTGCTAGACCAAACCCAATTCAGTTATGCACTTGTAATCTCTTATGTTCTCTTTCATGTGATATGATTTATGTATATCCTATATCTACTGTAGCATACAGTTCGGTTCTGGGTTGCATATTAAGATGCTGCTTTCCTTTCTTAGGACCAGCAGAACCCTTCACCTGGGGGTAGCAGTGCTGACTAAAAAATGTTCTCTCTCTCTCTCTTGCGCTCTCAGTATGTCTCTGTCACTTTCTCTTTGCGCAGGTGGCCTTATGCATTTTATCATGCTCAGCACGTCTGAGTCTGTGGTCATCATAGCCTAGTAATAGTCCATTGCAAAGCAAAACCAGGAATCTAACATTAATCAACACTTCTAATGCAGCTTTCAGCATTTAATAATATGTTTGTGTAGCACCTTTCTGAAGCTCAAGGTCACTTCAGAGAAAACCAACAAGAAACTATAACACATCATGTTAATAAAACACTTCTGGAAACTTTATCAGTTACTTTTAGAGTTTTTGGGGGGTTATGGGTGACAAGCAACCTGAGGTAAATCATTGCAATTCTTTATGGTTAGTGTAAAACGTCAGGATATTTATTGCAAAATTCGTCAGTGTTAAAAAAAACTAAATGATCATTCCTGCAGTTTTTTTTTTTTAATTAGTGATACCATGCTGCCCCAATGTACATTATATTAACAAATCATTGGTAGGTTTTATTGCTGGCATAAATATTTCTGGCATCAGTGTAGTACCAGAGATCATGGTAAGGAATAAATGAACTATATTTAGAGCGTAGATACTGTACATGCATGACAAGTAGAGGACCAAGTGCTGATCCCTGAGGCACTCCTTGAATAACAGGAAATGACAATAAATGGTTCCCACGATTTTGTAATTGCTGTATATCAGTTGTATTGTTCCCTAGAAACGATAAGGTTCTTCCTGCATTCTGCACACTTTGTAGATATTGAGCTTCAGTTTTGCAGATAGCAAAACTGTGCTGTGCCTTTTTATTTTATTAACAACTAAAAAGTCACATGGGATCTTAGAATTCCAGTGGGATGATATGTGATGTAACCCAAACCAGGGGTTTGTCTGCATTGCTGAGAGGGGCGAGACAAGACTGGAGTATACTTATATAAAAAAACAAAAAAACAGAATTAAGCTCAACAAAAAAGGTATTTTTTGATTAACTCAATATGAATAGTCTTCGTATTGGAACGGGACATCCAACAAGCTTATATAGTATAAATATGAGAGTCTGGTGTTCACATAATTTTGCCCACCTACTGTAGTGTCACATTTTTAAACCTGATTTATTTATTTTCATCTTTGTAAGGCAAATCACAAATTCACAGTAAAAATGCCTTATAATGCACTCTTTTCCATAACTTACAGTTTTCATTGCAGGAGTGATTGGCACTGTCTCCTTGCATCTCCAGCATCAAGGGTTCAATTCCCATCTCAGGTCTGTGTGTTTGGAGTTTGCATGTTCTCCTTGTGCATGGTGCGTTTCCTCTGGGATGCTCCGGATTCCTCCAACAATGCAAACACATACAGAGTAGGCAAAATGGAGATCCCAAAGTGCCCGTAGTGTGTGTGTGTGTGAGTGAGTGAGTGAGTGAGTGTGTGTGTGTGTGTGAGTGAGTGTGTGTAGTACCATGTACAGGAATTGTGTGGACTCATATGCTGGATGCACTACATAAACTACTGTACTGTATGTCAGCGCTGTGGAACAATAAATACAATCCTACAATTTGGTCTTAAACCGACAAAAGACATTTTTTTTATAAAAAGCATAAAAAGCATCATGGTGTAAGAGAAGGAAAATTCGTCATGCTGTTGTAGGAAAACTATCATCATGGGACATTCCGACATATTACTGTATGTACACCATTACTGAACGCATTGCATTTGTCATGTACTGTAGTAGTGCACATGAATAGCTTCAAAGAGCATCTACTGTATAGGAATGGGGCGTTTGTAATGTGTCAGGGGTTTCAAAGAAAGAGCATTCACCACTTGATGTGTGCTTTCTGATTGTCAAGATTTTATTCTTTGGAATGCTGACGGTACACTTTCAGTCAGCCAGTTGTTCCATCATGATCAGGAAAGCCCAAAAGCAAAGCCTGTAAAGGTGTGAAAAATACAACAAATTCTCTTCACCTTCATACTGTATACAGCAGCCTGACTCGATGCATTTGTCACTAACACATTGAAATAATCGAATCCACTTTTGTTACCACAGTGATCTACAGTAGACTGACATGGTGGAAGCTGTATCACACTTCCTGAATGAGGGACGAGGGACGAGGGCCTGGAATTAACTGACCCACCAACAGTCTCATCGCTTTACTCATGGCACATCATTTATGTTATTGTGTTGTTGTGCTGTTGCTGTTAGTGATTCATCAGATAATTTCATGTTGTTGGTTATGGGTTGGGGTTTTTTTTTTTTTTTTTTGTTTAGTTTTTTTCCTTTTGGCTTGTGAGCTTTGGTTCCAGCAGTGATGTCACCAATCAACGAATGATGGCTGCACTGTATAAGGCCCTTGAAAGTTTATCAGGAGGACCAGGCGTACACGATCTATGCATGCTGGCATCCATGTGTGAGGCTTAAACTGAGCTAAAGCTGGGTATCTTGTTGATCCATTTAGCTTTTAATTGCCTTGAAATGCTTTTAACGGTATAAGTGGAGGAACATTCCAAAGCATCAGAAGTATCGTGATATGAAAGAAAAGGTACTGATGTGATTATGTCAGGTCGAACTGCGATAAAAGGCTTTGTTAGAATCTTTATAACGTTTACTCGAAACAAAAATAATTTCTACAAAAAAATAATAACCAAACGTTCATTTTACAATAATTTCTATGATCTCTTTCGGATAGATAGATAAAGATTTGAAAATTTGGGCATATTATATCTATATATCTATATATCTATATATATATATATATATATATATATATATATATACCTACCTCCTTCTGATTCCATACATAAACATAAGCTCGAACACAAACTACATCGATATTCTTTCCTTGAGCAGCACGGACACTAAACACCTTTTTCTCCCCCCTCATGTCTAATCAGGTCAACTGTGTGAAAATGTGTAAAGTATTTTAGAAAGCAATTTTCAATAGACGCGTAAATAACCTTGGCCTGAGGAGGCTTGTGTAACAAGTCGGCTGTTCAGAAACCCGAGATAAGTGCAGTGCCTGAATCTCAGTGAGCGTGTTGACAAGTCACAACTACAAGAGTGACAAACGAAGAAGAAAAAAAAAAAAAAAAAACAATAATCATATATGCATCTTCTATTATATATACACCTTCCTTTAAAGTTTCTTATTTCATTTCGGTTCGTTCTGTAGTTTATACTTTTCTCTCTGCTCAGGTGTTCAGGGATGCGAGGAGATGAGCAAGCAGCTTCTCATCTGTGTGAAGGCGGCTATAACCTGGGACTGCGCGCTGCCCTAAAAAAACACACACACACACACACACTCCGGCCCAGAAGATCTCAGCACCGTGAGGCCTGCTCAGGGCTACAAGGGCTGCAGCGACCCCTCCTCTGTCCACGTGGTTCAGTCAGACAGAGCTGGACCGAGGCTTAGGGCCGAGGTGTAGGACCGAGGCGAGCACTTGAGCACTAGGCATAGGCTTTGAGCACGCTGTCGGTGAGGACGCAGAGCAGCACAGTCAGGAGGCTGAGGTAGCAGGCGGGACCGCCGTTGCAGCCTTTCTCACCGTCGCAGCGCGCCTGTTGACACAGGACGCCCTTGAATTCCGGTGGACAAATGCACTTCTGGTTCTGATAGCAAGTCCCACCATTCAGACAGAGCAGGAGCTCATCATCGCAGACATTCTCTGTAGAAGGACAGTGCATTGGTTATTGACAAGGAAGCGGTTTCAGTTTACTAAAATAGTAAACAGCCAAAATGTGGTATTGGTGCTAAAAAGTGAGTGTGAATTTTCAGATGGGATCATATTACACCATGTTTTAATAATACTTAATGCTTCTTATCTCCCGATCCATGCTTCGTTTTTTTTTTAAATATGCATACACATTTATATTTTTATAGGTTAAAAAGACACACATTTGCTAAATACAGTTGCACTTTTATGTAGTGTCCGTAACCTTTTTGAATTCCAATCTTTCAATGATCTCATTCAGATGAAACTTGGCCAATTTAGATTTCACATGAAAAGACATAAACCTGAAAACGAAGTGTATTATTCGAAAATGCAATATGATATAGCAACATGAATTTGACATGGTTACAGACACTTTTCGTTTTTTAAGCTTTTACCAAAAAACTAATAATACAATTTTAGCAGAGGTGTCAAGTAACAAAGTACAAATACTTCGTTACCTTACTTAAGTAGAAATTTTGGGTATCTATACTTTACTGGAGTAATTATTTTTCAGCCGACTTTTTACTTCTACTCCTTACATTTTTAAGCAATTATCTGTACTTTCTACTCCTTACATTTTAAAAATAGCCTCGTTACTCTATTTTTATGATCAGAACGCGCAACCCCCGATCCCCCCCCCCCCCCCCGTCACATGATACGGTTGCATGATCAGAAAGCGAGACCTTAATGCTTTTGTTGCCCCTCACGGTACTTTTACTTTTATACTTTAAGTAGTTTTGAAACCAGTACTTTTACACTTTTACTTAAGTAAAAAGCTTGAGTTGATACTTCAACTTCTAAAGAAGTATTTTTGAACCCTAGTATCTATACAGTACTTCTACTCAAGTAATGAATGTGAATACTTTTGACACCACTGAATTTTAGTATCAATAATTGTAAAGAATACAATAAAACAATAAAACAATAATAAAATCAGCACCAATATTGTTACTCTATCTATCTATCTATCTATCTATCTATCTATCTATCTATCTGTCTGTCTGTCTGTCTGTCTGTCTGTCTATCTATCTGTTAGATTTAAAAACGCATACAATCTTGGCTCATTGCACTGAAATGGATTCTTACCCTATTGTCAGATAAGCACGTTATAAGGACTCATCATAACTACAATCATCTTCAGCATCATTCCTCATTAAATGCTCACTAAGCTGGTACTTATTATACAGTACATCAATATGCGAATCACTCTGACTCACGGACACAGCCTTGTTTCCAGTTGTATCCCGGCAGACAGTCTTCGCACTTCTGGCCCGTGGTGCCTTCTCGACACTGACAGAATCCTGTCTCATTGCAGCGAGCGTGTAAGGAGCCTAGCTGGTTACAGTTACACTCTGTGGGAAGGTAAGACAAGGTTACCTCATTTTGGTTTTAAATGAGTTTGCCCTGGATATCCCGCTGCACAATTAATCATATTTTAACTCTTTATACCTGCAGATTTTCAATTACTGTATATGTGTGAATTGTAAGTTATTAGAGTGTGGAATGTAAATCTGGACCCACCAGCGCATCCTGGGAGCTTGAGGGAGAAAAGCAAAGTACCTGAAGAAAAAATCCACCAATGACATCATGCAAACTGCACTTACAGTACACAGACTGCAAACCTTCAAGCTTAGAGGTGCATGGTAACTGCGTGACACCATAATGGGTTACAGTAGGTGTAATCCCAGTTGTGGTGCTCTCTTGTATTTTACCCTTTGAATTAAACACAACCATTTGCATTATAATAAACTGTGACTTTAAGACTATAACAATCAATTGCTATATTGGTGCAATTACGTAAAAATCTCTCTCTCTCTCAGTATATATATACAGGTCCTTCTCAAAAAATTAGCATATTGTGATAAAGTTCATTATTTTCTGTAATGTACTGATAAACATTAGACTTTCATATATTTTAGATTCATTACACACAACTGAAGTAGTTCAAGCCTTTTATTGTTTTAATATTGATGATTGTGGCATACAGCTCATGAAAACCCAAAATCCCTATCTCAAAAAATTAGCATATTTCATCTGATCAATAAAAGAACAGTGGTTTTAATACAAAAAAAGTCAACCTGCAAATAATTATGTTCAGTTATGCACTCAATACTTGGTCGGGAATCCTATATCATGAAAAGGTTCTCTAAACGAGCTATTAACCTAATCATCTGAATCAACTAATTAACTCTAAACATCTGCAAAAGATTCCTGAGGCTTTTAAAAACTCCCAGCCTGGTTCATTACTCAAAACCGCAATCATGGGTAAGACTGCCGACCTGACTGCTGTCCAGAAGGACATCATTGACACCCTCAAGCAAGAGGGTAAGACACAGAAAGAAATTTCTGAACGAATAGGCTGTTCCCAGAGTGCTGTATCAAGGCACCTCAGTGGGAAGTCTGTGGGAAGGAAAAAGTGTGGCAGAAAACGCTGCACAACGAGAAGAGGTGTCCGGGCCCTGAGGAAGATTGTGGAGAAGGACCGATTCCAGACCTTGGGGGACCTGCGGAAGCAGTGGACTGAGTCTGGAGTAGAAACATCCAGAGCCACCGTGTACAGGCGTGTGCAGGAAATGGGCTACAGGTTGCAAATTTTGCATGTCATTCGGAAATCAAGGTGCCAGAGTCTGGAGGAAGACTGGGGAGAGGGAAATGCCAAAATGCCTGAAGTCCAGTGTCAAGTACCCACAGTCAGTGATGCCATGACAGCTGCTGGTGTTGGTCCACTGTGTTTTATCAAGGGCAGGGTCAATGCAGCTAGCTATCAGGAGATTTTGGAGCACTTCATGCTTCCACCTGCTGAAAAGCTTTATGGAGAAGATGATTTCATTTTTCAGCACGACCTGGCACCTGCTCACAGTGCCGAAACCACTGGTAAATGGTTTACTGACCATGGTATTACTGTGCTCAATTGGCCTGCCAACTCTCCTGACCTGAACCCCATAGAGAAAGTTGAGAGACACAAGACACAAGAATCTGCAAAAGGATTCCCGACCAAGTATTGAGTGCATAACTGAACATAATTATTTGAAGGTTGACTTTTTTTGTATTAAAACCACTTTTCTTTTATTGGTCGGATGAAATATGCTAATTTTTTGAGATAGGGATTTTGGGTTTTCATGAGCTGTATGTCACAATCATCAATATTAAAACAATAAAAGGCTTGAACTACTTCAGTTGTGTGTAATGAATCTAAAATATATGAAAGTCTAATGTTTATCAGTACATTACAGAAAATAATGAACTTTATCACAAGATGCTAATTTTTTGAGAAGGACCTGTATAGTGCATGTTCTTCACCAATCATGCTTGGTGGGTTTCCTCAGGGAACTCTGGTTTCCTCCCCCAGTCCAAAGACATGCAGATTAGACAAGTTGGCGTTCCCAAATTTGCCATAGTGTGTGAATTTGTGTGTGAATGTTGACCGCATGTCCTACCGCAGTTGAAAAAATAGGAATAAATACCACTGTCCTCAACTGGCTCGATTCCCGTCTCTGTGTGCATGGAGTTTGCATGTTCTCCCCGTGCTTGGTGGGTTTCCTTCGGGTACTCCGGTTTCCTCCCACAGTCCAAAGATATGCAGGTTAGGCTAATTGGCGTTCTCAAATTGTAGTGTGTGAATGGGTGTGTGAATGCGAATATGCGTGTGTGCCCAGCGATGAATTGGCACCCTGTCCAGAGTGTACCCTGCCCTGTTGCCCTAAGCCTCGGGATCCAGGCTCCAGGTCCCCGTGACCGTGAATACAGGATAAAGCGGTGTAGAAGATGAGTGTGAGTGAGTGTCCGTCCGTCCGTCCGTCAACGGATCCCAGATGGATAATAATTATATACATGTTAACATCTGTCAGCTGTAGCTATTACATAAATCTGTTCAAAGTTTGCACTTACTGCTTACGTTAGTTTTTGTAGTGTCGTATTGTTCCTTAGCCTACATGCATGCCCTGGAACACCTGACTTTATTCCCTCTTGATCAGCAGCTGAATTTAAGCAGGTGCACTCGAAGCCCTACTTACTTTTAACTAATGTGCAGGATGAGAAGGCTGGATTTAGAACAACACCCTAAAGCACCCTGCTGATGGAGGTACAAAAGTCTTCCAGATTCACACCGCATTATCTCCAAGCCTGCTATTTTGTCCAACTATATCATCTGTCAAAGAAGTACCTTTATTTATTTATTTTTTAAAGAAAAAAAAAAAAAAAGAAGATTTATGTTTGCTTAGCCTTTGTGCTGTGATTCTAAGGGGAGGCTTGTTAGTCTGGCAGTGCCAGAGTGCCAACGAACAAACTGTCTTGATCTGTAAAGTCTACACAGGCCTGTCCATTTTAGTAGATTGTTAGTATGTGGCTTTATTCTCTCCAGCAGAGGTCAGTCTGTCATTGTGCCATTCAATATCTCTGACAGTTTCACAATAAGGTACAGCAGCACTTCTGCATGCAGGACCGACGTCGGCACCGACATGGCCGACATTAAGAATATCAGTGGTTTATAAAACATAGTCATTTTCACAGTTTCGCACAACTGCTCATAAGACTTGGAAATGAGAATTACACTTCATAATGGACTGGTTTCATTTTTATTGGATGTCTAGCACGGTACTGTTCTCGGATTCCGGAATCCGATTGGATAGAAAGTATCGATTCATTTTCTGTTACAGCATCTCTGAGAGACGCTTCATATGTAAGTCTGTATTAATGTGTTTATTGTAATATGCTGTAGGTTATATAGTAAACACACATGTACATAACCTGAGAATAAACGGACTGATACTGTATTTAACGGCACTGGTGAAGCCATCAGTAAGATGACATTTATGAAAGAACTGTCGCTGCTTTCATTTATAGCTAAAGTAAACGTTTTCCATCGCAGGTAAAATGTTCTGGATATACTGTATATACGGTACGGTAGGACAATTTCTTAGTCTGACAAGCTGCATTTGTTCCTTCTTATTCTTTTTAGCTTTATGGGAAAAAAGAGGGGGAGAAAAACCTAGTGTGGAAAGACCTGTATTTGCTGGTGCTACAGTTTAACCTACTGTACTGTAAGTGATACTGTAGCAGGAAGTGATTCATTTTGTGGATCTTCCATAACAGTAAACATAACTATAAGCAACTAACTGTGTGACATGTCATTATGAGCATTTACATGGAGTCTAATATTAAAAGAATAACAGAATACTAAAAACGCATCATTTAATCGGAATGAGAGGGGTTAATAATATTTGATAATCCGTTCAATAGGTGTTTATCATTTCATGATCTCTGGCTGAGGAAGAGGTGCTGATTGGATCACGATTTTATACATAATAAAGCATCCAATCACACCTAAGACCAATCATAATGCAGAAAGTTGAAAAGGGAAAAAAACAACTACTAAGAATTATTATTAAATGATTGAATTAAATTTAATGATTAATTGACCACTTTGCTTAACCACTTTGTTATTGATTGATTAACTGCTTTGAGCATGTACACGCTTATCTTACTGGATCAGCGTAATTATTAAACAGTTAAGTTAGAATATCTAATTGGGATGATTTGATTCGAATGAATGACATATTGTCCATATAAACGTAGCTATTCTCACCAACATTCACTCACTCACTCATCGTCTATACCGCTTTATCCTGCATTTAGGGTCACGGGGGGATTGGAGCCTATCCCAGGAGACTTAGGGCACAAGGCGGGTACACCCCAAGTTCATTTACACAATATGGGAAAACACTACACCACCCATAGCTATTCTTTGCTAATTCAACGGAAAAGTTTTCATTAAAAGCACATTGCAGGGGTATAAAAGTATTGAAAAAAAAACTTATTTAAACAATAAAAAATAATGATTTAATTCATTCATTCATTCATTTTCTATACCGCTTAATCCTGTGTTCAGGGTCGCGGGGGACCTGGAGCCTATCCCAGGAGATTTCGGGCACTAGGCGGGGTACACGCTGGACAGGGTGCCAATCCATCGCAGGGCACACACACACACACACTCACACACCCAATCACACACTACGGGCAATTTAGGAACGCCAATTAGCCTAACCTGCATATCTTTGGACTGTGGGAGGAAACCGGAGTACCCGGAGGAAACCCACCAAGCACGGGGAGAACATGCAAACTCCATGCACACACAGACGGGAATCGAGCCTGGCCGGGGAATCGAACCCAGACCCTGGAGGTGCAAGGCGACAGTGCTAACCACTACACCACCGCGCCAACAAAAGAATTATTTAAGAGAGGTAAACAGTAACTTGGCTTGACACTGATTATTTTCAGAGGTGGGAGTTAACTGAATACCATAACTTCATTTCTGTACTAAGTACATATTTCATATACCTGTACTTTACTTGAGTAGTTTTATTAAGTAAAGGTACTTTTTACTTTTACTCAACTACATAGTACAGTTTTTACCGTACTCATACTTAACTGCGTTTTAGATTAGATGATTAGATTCAACTTTATTGTCATTACACATGTACTGTACAAGGCAACGAAATGCAGTTTAGGTCTAACGAGGAGTGCAATAAGCAGTAAGTGCAGGATAAAGGTACTGTATAAGTTATAAATGCACTTAAAGGGATATGTGCAGGGTAATATTTACAGCATAACAGATGGATATATTGTGAACATAATATACAGATTGCTAGTTTGAAATTTTCAAATAAATATACAATGTATATAAGTTGCTATTAATTTGCAGATAGATATGAACATAATGTACATGTTGCTATTTTCTATAAACAGGAATTTACAAATAACCATGTACATGTAGATGTATGTAATCTGAAATTTACAAATGTATTGTGCATGGATATTTGCTTTTATGTACAATGTTGTGCAAAAAAATATGAAAATACATTTCTGTATGTTGCATAACCACATTGATGTGTAGTATTTGAAGCACCTGCTGATTCATTCATTCATTCATCTTCTATACCGCTTTATCCTGTATTTAGGGTCGCGGGGACCTGGAGCCTATCCCAGGAGACTCACGGCACAAGGCAGGGTACACCCTGGACAGCGTGCCAATCCATTGCAGAGCACACACACACTCATTCACACACTATGGTCAATTTAGGAACGCCAATTAGCCTAATCTGCATGTCTTTGGTCTGTGGGAGGAAACCGGAGTACCCGGAGGAAACCCACCAAGCACGGGGAGAACATGCAAACTCCATGCACACAGAGACGGGAATCGAGCCTGGCCGGGAATCGAACCCGGACCCTGGAGGTGCAAGGCAACACCACCGTGCAGCCTGCTGATTGTTATGCGTAATTGCAAGACTTTTCTTTCGAGACTCACCTAATAATGCAACAGGTGCTTGAAGTTAATTTTGAAAGTGAGGATTTCTGTCCTTTTGCTCACGTACACTTGTAAATGGAGGCCTTCTACTTTTACTTAAGTACTATTCAAGCAAGATCATTAGGGAATCTCTAATTTTCCTTTAGTACATGAATTCTTTCTTTTCCCACCTCTGGTTATTTTCCAATAAGATGTGGTGTTTTGTCTCATTCCTCACTTAGTCATAGTAGAGTAATGTGGACAGAAAAAAGTATGACTATGGAAGAAGGAAAATGAGTGAATAGTAGTAATTTAGAAAGTCACTGATATAGAACCATTTCCTCCCTTGATTCTTCTGATTTAAATGAAAGAGGGAAAGAAGGTCCTCTCCAGACATTTCCCGAACAGCTGGTTAATTTAATACTTCAGCTCTCGATTGGACACCAGTCTTTGGAGATTAACATCTCAAACTCCCCAAAACTCTTCAGTGAGTCCAGATTTACATTCCTCGGTTTCACTCTAGTTATTCAAATTAATAAAAGGTTCCAGGTTATGTTAAGTGAAAGTAAACTTTCAGTGATCAAGCTTTATGAGTAAAAGGGGGGAAAAAGGACTGACCTATGCAAACGTTTTCATCATCCAGCTCGGCTGAAGCGTTCCTGAAGTATCCGAGGCGACAGTGCTGGCAGTTCTGCCCTCTAGTGTTGTGTTTGCAGCTTACACAAGTTACAATGTTGATGAAGTCTATGTAGCTGCAGCGGTTCGAGTGACCGTAGCACTCACAGTCTAGCAGAGGAGACGAGAGAGAGAGAGAGAGAGAAGTGTTAGTACATGGAAAAGAGGCCGAGACAGAGGGAAAAGTGCAGCGTGGTAATCGATGATGTTCTATCATCAATTCCATTTATTATAGTGAGAAAGAAAAAAGCATTTTAGTATTGCATAATCAGTAGTGTAACAATATTATTATACTTTTGGACAAAAATGTTTATATTAATTTAAATCTTTATTTCTTTCAAAATGTCACCGCAAGCAAGCACATGGATTTTTAAATCAACTTTTAAGGTGGATCCAGTAAGCTGTGATTTCTTGACCACTTCTTCAGCGTTTTGGTGCTTAGAGAGTATAAATAATTGATATGATGTTTTAAAGACGGTGGACACTGTCCACCCAGCTGTGGGATGACGACAACAGCGAGTAATGAAATATACATGCTCAATTACTCGGCAGATCAGCGACGGGAACGTGGCCAATATTTAGCAAGACAAGGCAACCTAAAACGCTTTCGAACAGAAAACGCTTCTCCACATTTACAGCTGCAAGGAAATCCTCACGTTATCTTGCACAAGACACCAATACATCTAAGTCCAAGACACCTTATGAGACAAGCCAGAGCATGCGGTACAGAAATGAAAGGAGGGGGAAAAAAATAACGTTGAAGATGAAAGATGTAATAAAGAAAGGCATCCCCCCCCCCCCAGTTTCTAATATCAGTGTGTCCCATTAACTTGAAGGCATGGGACATTATCACCAAATGTCTCTAAGATGTTGTCAAACAGAAGCAAGAATTCGATTCTCTTTATCTTGAGGTATCGTCTTACCTTCAGATCTGACATACGCTATCCTCGTCAGCTGAGTTCTTGGCCCGCCAGGTATCAAAAGCCTTTGAATGACTTTGGAATGAAATCAAGTACCGTTAAATTGACTCCCTTCAGGGAATCGACTAAAACTATAAAAAGAAATGTTATTGACACAAATGCACTAAGAGGTTGCAATCAGAAACAATATTGGTGCTCCAAACACAAGCTACACGGAAAATCACGGTGTAGGATTCTGAAAGACAGATCTGATTATGTCTAATGTCACCATTCCTCTACCATTGCTAAATCTACTTCTGAGGATCGCAGATATTCCAGCTCATGCATGTGCGTGTGTGTGTGGGGGGGGGGGGTTTATTTGGAGTTTCTACAATTTCTTGAACACGGTACAGGTTTATACAGACATTTTATCTGAAGTGATATAAATATATGAAATACATACCTGGAAAAAGGCATTATTTTTCTTTTATACTGTATGAGAAATAATTTGCTAAAAACCCAAGCATTCCAACAGATCATACTTTTTTTTATAACTGAAGGTTACTACTGTATGTTGGATTTCAAATAAGCCCTTAAATATTTGGCTTTGACTTAATGATTTCTAAGAACCAAGCACAGTAGATACCCAACAGGACACTTAACGTTGGATGAGCATTGTGATTTGGTTGCAGTAATGGTGTCATGGCGTCCACCATTGGGACAATCTAATTACAATGGTTGTAGCAACATTGTGATGACGTCCACTGTTTGATCAATGTATGGACACCATTAGAAGAATAAAAAAAAATGTTATGATAATTTTGAATGAATGACCCAAACACAATGTGCTAAATACCGCCTTTTAACCTTTATTTGGAGCATTTATGCCAATTAACATCCATTCACACTACATTTGACCATGACCGGGCCCCTTAAGACACTTCCCACACACAGTGCAATGGGAGTCTCGCTCAGGCCTTTTCCCTTTATTTTGAAGTTGTTTTGGCAGCATTGTGTTAGGGGCATCCATTCAAGGTTATTCCGTTTCCATGTAGTCAATGTTTTCTGACTTCGTTTCATTAAAGTAATTCAAACTTACACAAAAACAACCTAATAACATTTGTGTTGAGAAATTAACATCACCCATAACTGCTGGGTAGCTACTAGCTAAGATTACACCATTGCACCTACTGTAGCTACAGTACCAATATGAATTTCAATCATACAGCAATAATAAGTTTTCTAAACATAATATGAATTGATGAAAGTTCATAATTTGGGCCTAACTAACTAAAAATTAACTTTCTGTCTTAGCACAAAACAAAAGTGCACCTACTGTATGTTCACAGGGTCATACGTTCACTAGGTCCAGATTAAATATTTGTGTTTTATTGTATTATACAGTAGCAAGGCTTCAAAACTTTTTAAACACAACAAAACTATCTGTTATCATTTCATGTGGTTCTTGAGGTCTGTAGAAAGAATTCCATGAAACAAATAGAGAGTTGGGGGGACATTATAGGCTATATAGAAGAGGAAGATACCCCAGGAAGATACCAGGGAACATACTGTACTGCAGAGCTTTGGGGACATAGAACCCTTTTTCATGCTATATAAATCTGGGACCCTGGGAACACTGTGATCTGGGAACACAGGGATGACCCCACAACACTTGCTGACTAGTCAAGTGATCTATAGTGAGCCTAACTTGATTTGAAAGGAAGTGGAATATCTGTGTTGAGAGTATGACATTTCTAATTACAGATCTACAGGTACAGACACATACAGTACAGTAACAAACACATTGCTCTAAATGCTACGCTGCCTATTTTCGGATACCCTTTTTCCCATTTTCTTTCTTCTCATAAACTTTCTCAGTCTCTTTCTTTTCCTGTTTGGGATGCTTGCTCTTTCCCATTTTGTGGGTGTCCTCCTTAGCATTTGCAGATACTGTGTGCACCAAGAAAAATCACAATATTCAATACTAAACGGCTATGAACCCAGCTAGGATGACAAAAACATATTAAGCCTGAAGATACTGTGCCAGATGTTCTCCCAAAATGCTTTATATTTATCTTGAGCTTTAGCTACTAACATTTTCAGTGTGTCTAGGATGAGCGTAGTCAGAATAAATCAATCTACCTTGCTTCTTTTCTTCTTTGCCTTGGTTTCTTGTTTTAGCAAGTTCTGACTCCTCTTTCTCATCGCTTTTTCCTTGTTTAGCCTTAAGAACAGAAGGAAGATCATCAAGAAAAAGTGTATCAAGAATTCAAATAGCTTTAGATGTGAGGGAAGCTTTGGGACGTACAGCACCAGGTGCAGACGCCTCCAGTGAAGGTGGAGGAAGTGCTTCAGGATCACGAGAATTAGATGTAGATGCAGGAATTTGAAAAGGTCCTTCAGGTCCAGCAGGAGGTGGGGATTCAGGTGTCGAAGCTTCAGGTAGAGGACCCTCTGGTAGATTCAAATCAGGAGAGGATTCAGGTACAGTAACTTCAGGAGCATTAGGTTCAGGTGGAAGGGCTTCCGAAGTGACACCATAAGATGAAGGTGCCCTTGCAGAAGAAGCATCAGGAGGAACAGTCTCAGTAGATTCTGGTGCAGGAATTACAGGCAAACCCATTGCAGGTGAAGGTGTAATTTTGGGAGGGATGGCTGATTTAATTGTTGAGGCAACACCAGGTCCCTGGATAACATCTTCAAAAGCCAGTGATACTGAACCTGTTGATAAAGGTACAATTTCTGTTTCAGGGGCAATCCCACCAGTTGCTGAAAGAATTGCACCGTTCATCTCATTCATGGTTTGTGCAAGTTCATCAGTTGCCAGAGAGGCAGAAATAGTTGGTGAAGCAGCAGCAGCATCCACTGAGTCAATCACATCATCTGCTTGAGCTTTAGCTTCTGTCATCAAGTTATCTTGATCATCTACCCAAGTTGAAGGAGAAACTGTATTTAGAACTACCGTTAGTGTATCAGCTGCTGGAACAGATCCATCAGTTACCACCAGAGGTGTACCAGAAGGAGAAACAACTTCCACATTGAGTGTTTGGACATCAGTGACTGTAGCTGCAACAATTGATGGTTGGTCCACTGTATTTGGTGTTGATGCAGCTGCATCTACTGGTGTGACTGTGGTTGTTATTTGAGAAACTCCACTGGATACTCCAGGAGCAAGAGTACTGAGCAACCGGGAGCTTGGGTCACTCACTTGATTTCGCCAGACAGTCATTTCTCGGCTCAACCCTGCACTCGCTACTGTGACATCTTCTGTCGCATTGACAACCGTGTCAGATACTGCAGAGACCACATCCAATGCTGAGGTAGCTGTAACATTGTACAAACCACAGATAGTCAAAGAGCTAATATTTCTACCCAGCTACTGTCACTATAGACGCCTAAGATCAGACAGTGCTGCCTTTAGGGTGTGTATATTCGACATTATGGATAAAATTGCACTCGTCCAACCTGTGCCATTTCTACTTCAGCAGAAATGGGATACACGTTCCCTGATAGCATCACAAAACCAAACCCCCCCACACACACCTACCTCTTCCTCCCATGCACACACAACCCATCCTACTCAAGGACAGGTCTTACCGCTCCTTCCTGTTATGGTTTCATGTATCTATCGCCCTTCATGAGTTCGATAAATTGGCCCTTTTTTTTTTTTTCACCGTGACCCGGCCTGCTTTCTCTTATGAAATATTTAGCAGCAGTTCATTCAATCGCTATTCAAAAATAGATCTGAAACAATTTCACTTTGGCCTTTCAGCTGAGCCCTACCTGCGACACAGCGAGTCATTGTGTCACAATAACAGAGCATTAAATGATTTATCGCCCACGGTGACTGATTGTGTTCTGAAGCAGTACGATGGCTGTGAAACACACAGATGGATGCTGATGAACACCTGGGTGTAAGAGGACCGAAACAATGGCAAAGTATGATAGTAAACTGATTTTTAGACAGAGTTTTGTTGCAGACAATAATTATTTGTATTTTATTTTATTTCCTCCACCTGCTGGGTCAAACTTGTACTGTCTAAGCAAGAGAGGAGCTGGCTTTAATGTAATTAACTGACAGTTCTTGCAGTGGTTAGCTTGTTTATTGTCGCCTTAAATGAATATCAACTGTGTCAGGATTCATATGCTGATGACTTCCCTTAGGTAATTAAATGCACGGGAAAAACAACAGCACCAGATGTTCGGATGCGTCAAAAATATTAAAGTTTCATGTAATTGTGCTTAGCTAACGTACAAAGAGTATCTGAGAGTTGATTGCAACTGCAGTGTAAATAAAGCCCTATTTGAATAGGATTAGTTTTACAGTACATATGAAAATAAGATAATGTAATTATCATTGTACTGTAGCATCTCTGAGATTTTAGCCCCATCCAGATCTGTTCTGTCAGTGCCAATTGTTTACAGACTGTCTATTAATGCATCTGGAAAGAATATGCCGCATTTTACCTTCCATAAAAAGTGCAGTATATATACTGTATAATGTCAAGTAATACTGTATACTGTACAGTTCTGTGCAAAATTCTAAAAAAAACCACACAACTCTTCATATTTTGTTTCTAAAAAGCCAGACGTTCTTGTATTTTTAATGTGCAGTAGTTGAGGAATAGCTCTCCAGGCTTCCTGAAGGACTTTTTTTGCTTCTCATTTTCAGTCTAATTCCTACGGTATACCTGAGGAATCTTTTGGTTTGTTAAGTCATGCAGTGATCTATATTGTAAATCATTTAAGCAAAAAAGGCCTTTAACTAAAGGCACGAACCAGTGAGAAAAAGCTGTAGATGATGAAAGATGGTCAGACCAGTGACAAACCAAAAGGTTCCTCAGGTATACTGTAGGAACTAGGCTGAAAATGAGAACCAAAAAAGTCCTTCAGGAAGTACGTACAGGTACTGTTCAACTACTGCACAACACAACAGACGAGAGGGGAAATGAGGTTGCTGCTGATGTTACATCAACAACTAATGAAAAAAATATATATATAATGACACTTCAGGATGTGTTTATTTTTCAATCAACATATCAACATCTGACAACATCAAGTGTCAGCTCTATCAACATTTTAAAGAACCTGACAGAAAAGCAATGACTTTAGGCTTTGAAGGTAATGTTTAGGGTTCCTAGCATTGGCATTGCCTAAATACATGTTATGGTCATGTCACCTACTAACTATCCAGTTCACAACCATGCACCTTACAATTACCAATTATAATAAAGATTAGGTCAACCAGGTCAACCACCATGTTTGTACATACAGTACTGTAGTGTGTGAGAAGGTTTGGCATGCATACTGTACATCATGAAGCCTCTGGGCATTGGTGGCTCAGTGGTAGGCTTCTCACCTAATGCTCAATGCTCAAACCTAGGTACTGGCATCCTTAGTGCTGGACCCAAACCCAGATGGAAAGGGACAGTTGCGTCAGGAAGGGCATCCAATGTAAAACTTAAGTTGTCTGTAGATTGGAACGACATCATATCTCTTGAATTATTAATCCTATGTGTTTCAGTCATAATCTGTGTTCCTCTGGTGTTTTCCAGGCAGTGGGACAAGTTGGACCCATGAGACAAAGGACATCCTTACGATAAGAAATTAACTTAAAAAGCTCAGCACTATGGAGCTTGGCATCCTGGCCTATATACATTAATGACCTGTTTAGCACAGCGGTAATCAGGTTTAATCCCAACGCCTCACGCCACCTCAGGAGAGAATATGGCACACTATTACTACCATCAATCATCTGTGGAATTAGAGTTTCTTTCTTCTAAAGCCTGCAGAAGCAAAGAAAACATAACACAATATTCTAGTCCTTTTGTGCTCCAAACGGTCTCGGCCCTGAAGATTTGACTCGTATTATCCATGAGTTCTTCTGAGTATAATACAGGGATTTTACAGTCCCTTGACTTTTCCCTGTCATTAATACCAAAGAGTTTTTTTTTTTTTTTTTATCACCATACCCTATCATAAAGTACAATATTTCCAGTCACGTTCTATGAGCAGCCTGCATGCAGATGTGAAGGTGAAGCTTCTGAAGGAATAGTTCTAATATATGCACGCTCACATGCTCTGAAGACAAGGTGTCAGCGTGAAGGTACGACAATAAACATCACCTCTGTTGAATATTACGCTCTTCAATTATTAACACAAGCTCATGAAGAATCCCAAACTCAAATAATTGGTCTTGCTAATTCTCGCTAGATGTTCAGCAAGATCAAAGAAATGGTCTAAGGTTATGCCCTAAAGTTGTGATTACTTAGCTGTTGGAACGTTCTCACATTTACACTATATGCATATTGTCTGATATCCTGTGACAAGAAAGTGCAGAATTTTTGATGGCAGTTCTTAAGTGTCAGGTCAGGATCAGAGGGCATTGGTGTCAGCACTTTGAGGTAAAGGTGGCTTAGTAGGCTGGGTGATTGAGCAATTCCTTTAATATGGATGGAGAATCTCAAATAGAATGTTATGGAATGCAGTTGAAATTTCTTCTCTTCTTTGAGAGAATGCCAAGTTGGACAATGCACTGCTTCCAACTTTGTGTCAACAGACGAGAGTGGAAATGAGGTTGCTGCCAAGGTCGTTACATAAAGAACCAAATTTTTTTAATTGTTTAGGACGTTTGCAGCGTTTTACAGTGATGTGTTCCCGTTTCTGTAAGTTAATCATAATCACTTACATTTAATTTGAAAAAATGAGAAGTTCCTCAAGACTTTTTTTTTTTTTTACAGTAAGGTATATCAAGGATACATTTCCGCTTCCTAAACAAAAGTTTTAATTGTTGTGCATTATACTTGTACAGTATACACGTCAACAGTATAAATGCATCTAAAAGCAAGCCCATCTCATTTTTTTAAGATACATTTGCCCTTGAATTGTTGTGTCCTTAATTCCTTTCATTGCTTTCAGAGAGAGCAGTGTGGATGTTATGAAAGGGAAATTAAGAAAGATTGAGTAGGTAAACTTTAAGAAATGAGAAAGTCATCACAAGGTCCAAATTATGAATAACGCTTATGGTGTTTACTTGTATTTATTAGAATGTTGTTTTTCATTAACAGTTAACTTTAATGTAAAATGTTGGCATAAAAACAGTCATGTACAACAAAACCACATAAGTACAGTATATACTTTTTCCATCTATCTATTTAGGAACCTCTGTAGTCCAACTTGTTCTCCCCGTGCTTGATGGGTTTCCTCCGGGTACTCCGGTTTCCTCCCACAGTCCAAAGATATGCAGGTTAGGCTAATTGGCGTTCCTAAATTGCCCGTAGTGTGTGATTGGGTGTGTGAGTGTGTGTATGTGTGTGTGCCCTGCGATGGATTGGCACCCTGTCCAGGGTGTACCCCGCCTAGTGCCCGAAGTCTCCTGGGATAGGCTCCAGATCCCCCGCGACCCTGAACACAGGATTAAGCGGTATAGAAAATCCAACTAGGGCCCATGGAGGCCAATAGTGGCCATTGTATTTATTCCCAATTTTACAACTGTGGTAGGACCTCTGATCAACATTCACATGTGCATTCACACTATATGAGAATATGGTTAGCCTAATCTGCATGTCTTTAAACTGTGTGGGGAATCCAGAGTACCCGGAGGAAACTCCATGCACACAGTCCCTGAAGGGGGAATCAGACCTGGACGTGCAAGGCGACAGTGCAACCATTAAGCCACCGTGCCATAGTATATACCTTTATGGAATTGATATCTGCAGAAATATATGAATTTCTGCAAAAACCATAAAACTTACAGTAGAAAACTGTTAGATGCAGTAATGTTGAATTGATCGGCAGTACGTGCAGTATTTATACAGTACACGTTTTCAGACTATCCTTACGTAGGTAATCAATCAAATAAAGCTTTGGTTTGTTTTAGTTTAATGATACTGCCCATATGTATTCTTCTATTGTTTTTTTTTGTTTGTTTTTCACTTAAATAATAATACACATCATTTACATAAATAAACAGGAATTCATCGTAGCTCTTTTGCCGTTTAGCTAGAACACATAAAGATAGTGTCCACTGGCACATTTTAGTTTACGCAAGAAAACCATATAAAGAAAGAAAGAAACAACAAACTTCAGAATTCAATTAGGAGTATCCTGCAGGACAGGAGCAATAAACATCTGTCATCACAGAAACTAAGCTAATGCAGACTACTAACTCAAAACTGCCTAAAGCACTACTTCTATAAGCAGAGCTGGTATATTAAAAACAGCATAGGAAAATGACTATTATTGAAAATGTCACCCTAAAGAAAGCGCCTTTAATTGAAAGCACCAGCCTAAAGCTATTTTTAATTCAATAGGCCACATTAAATCAACACTAATCCATCTAGTGGAGTTACTCAGGATGCTAATGCGGTCTCTGCAGCTCCCACCTGGATCGCTGGATAGCAGGTCCGGGACTGAAGAGGTGACTGCAGGGACAGGGGCAGCAGTCAGCATGTCTCCGGAGGGTTTGATGTCTAGTCAGCAGAGAAGGTTGTGAGATTTTAAACACGTAGATCAAATAGCAAGACCATCTTTCCCATCAGGGGCATTTTAACCTGACCTCAGCTATTTATGATAGACAAAAGGGCACTAAGGACAAAGACAATATTTTGAGTCTACATGGGCGAGGACGAGATTGTGGCAGATGCGAACCCGAGCTGGTCTAGAACTCTAATGAGCCCCGGTGTCTCCCTAGCATTTTAAGGGAGTGCCGATGTTAAGCAGTACATTGGGATTCGAAAAGCACAACCCGCAGCGTGCCCATCGCCTCCCGCCACTTCCTGCGCCCAGGCATACTGATGTTTTATTAAAGCCGTGCCCCACCCCAGCGCTTCATAATTAAACCATGTCTCAAGCCACAGACTGCCAATTGTGCCTTACAAACCCGCCCACTCATCTAACTCCCACAAATTACCGCATTTGTTCTTTTAGCTAATAGCAAAGCCCTCTCATTATGCTGTTGCTTTGTTTACCAAATGCTGCTTTGCTCATTTAGTGATCTACTAGATTCATTACACAGAAGCAATGCTCTATTGCGCATCTGTTCAAATTGCAACCAGTTGTGTAAAGTGTTTAAAATGAAATTAGCTAATGTTTATCAGCAAATAAATTGTGCAACACGTCCAAAGCCATTATTCGCAGTATTTATGAGTAGTTCATGAAAGAGAAACGCAAATGAGGAGCTTATGATCAGTCAGCTGTTATGGAATTGAAGAGGAGGATTGCAGGATGTGCATCCGCCTTTTAAACACCACTAAACAAATTAAACTTCAACTCACTGCAGTCATTATGCTATTAGAGTGTGTTTATGCTTCTGTCTACTACACACATGCCTTGAAGCTAAGATTTTGGGTCTGGATTTGGGTCTGGATTTGGGTCTGGATCTCTCACCCCTGTACATACAGTATGAACCCGTACCCCCTCATTTACTGTAAAACATTATTTATTGTAAACAGGCCACTTATGCCTTCTGGTTAGATGATAACTGCATTTCATTCATCTGTACATGGATTTTGTACGATGACAATAAAATTAAATCTAATCTAATCTAATCTAATCTAATGAACTGACTTTCGAAGAATCTTGACTACAAGATGGCGGGAATATACATGCTATAAAAAATATGATGTTATAATAATATTAATACCAAACCAATACCAAAAACCCCCGAAAAATCACTAGGCTACTAGGCAACACACTATGGGTGAAAGTAAATGTGTGTACAGTAGATAACAACAAGTACCACAACAGCAGACAACAGCATTTTACCACAATATACACCTTGAAAAATGTAGTCTCTTAGTCCTGGTTTAACTTGAACACTCCTTATTTGTGTATGTATGGTATTGGTTTAGTCAAACTGAGATAAATTGTTAATTTAAAGATTTATACCTTTACAGGTACACAATAAATAAATTTAAATATTCATTTAAATACAGAGTGATACTGTTATTTTCTTTGCCTTGCACATCTATCTAAAAAAAAAATCACTAGAACTTCATTCTCATGGAAATGAATTACACACTCATTAGCGTGTTTTTAAAAATGTACAGCGCCATCTGTTGAATTTTGGAATGAACTAAACATTTTTGGAATGGAATAAAGGTGTGAGATTGCGTTTATTAAGCGGTTTACAAGTGTACACTCATACCGTAAGCGGGTATTATAAAATGTACAGCGCCATCTGTTGAATTTTGAGATGAAATAATGCTTTTTCTCAAGGTTTTTTAATGATATAAGGGCGTTTTCCAAATTAGCATATCTTCTCTTCTCGTGGGCTGATTGCGATAAACCAAAGATAATATGTTACCTCAAGCTCGGCCAAATACTCCTGTGAAAACCCCATTAAGATTCGTTCAGTAGTTTTTACATGACGCATGCACAAACAAACAGACAGACAAAACTTCCAAAAACCATCTTGATGTGTTCTATATTACGTCCACCAAAATAATTTCTTTGCAAATATATTCAATGTACAGACAACTTTACAGTTTTATTACATATAGATGTAGATAAATGTAGATTATTGACAATTGTTTTGTGTTTTTAAGTATGCTAATTAGGCACAACCTCTTTTCCATGGGACTGAGATCATGTGACCTGAGACCTCATTATAATTTTCTTCAAAACAACCATCACAGCGGACACAGAGCCAACTCGCAAATAAAGACGCGAGCTTTTTACAGAATCTACCAAAAAAAAGAAGAAAACTGGCTCATCAGACTCATTTAGACAAATCAAGATTTTACATACTTGCAACGAATTTTGTAGATGGCTTTGAAAGAGCAAGAAGCTACACTTTTGTCACATGACAGTTGTATTTGCATACTCATTAATATTCATTAGCACATGCCAAAAATGGGCGTGTACACAGAATCAGCCTTGTCTGTGTCAAAACAACACATTGCAATTACTATAGTATAGCATAGTATTTCTCTTCATTTTAACATACACAGGTATCCTCACAGGTATCCTAAATTTTTAGAACCATGTGTGTGTCACTAAAAGGGAAATGAAATCTAAGATCTGTTCTTTAAAACGCTTTAGATGCTGTGCAAACACCATTTACAGTACAGTAACTTTTGAGCTAAGATGCATCTCATGGTAATATTTCTGAAAGATCACTGAACAGAGAGGTAACATGACATCACTAAGAGGCGCACAACATGAGATACACTCAGGTAGGATTAGAACGCTAAACCCTGTTAGAAACAAGGTTATATTTTGTTGTTTTGAGGTTGTATACCCAAGCAGGTCATTCATTCAACATTATCCCAACATCATTTTATCAAAATTTGAAAAAACAATGTTGTCCCAATGATATGAAATCCATAACTTCAGGATAAGAATTCGGTCAATCCAGGATGTGAAGTGGGGCTGGGACAGAGCTGCTGCTTGGGAATAGGCCAACCTGACTCTCCACTGTCCTAACAATGTCCCAACAGTGAATGTCATTGCAAGTTACTTTTTTTTTTTTTTTTTAAATATAGGCACTAACATTATCATGTTTTATTATTATTATTATTATTATTATTATTATTATTATGCTTCAACATTGATTAGATTAGTTTGTACCTACATTTCTAATGAATTCATTTCTTTTTACTTTATTTCCCCAAAAATGCACTAAGAGCAGTTGTTATAATTTAAGCCTATAACAATAGCATCTGTCCAAGCAGTAAGTATGAATGAATGAATGAATGAATGAATACTGTAAATGTATTCACATTGACATTGTCTACTTTATTTGTCCAGAAAGATTCATATCGGACATGAAACCTCAAGCTCACTTGACTTTTTTTTTCCTGTGTCCTGTGGGAATTACATTTCTGGTTTATATCTCTACTTTCAGCCATATGCCATATGAGCTTTCTAAAAATAATGAGGGAAAAGTGTGCCTCATATTCATACAATATCTATAGTTGTATCTGTTTACAAGAGACTACTGCATCATGAAGGTGATCGTTTCAGTGAGTCGTGCTGTCCAGTGCTGAAATGCTGGTATGGCATGTGTCTATATATATACGAAAGGGAGCGTAATAGAAAAAGGTAAAATACATTACCGGCCAGTTCCTGGCCTTGGTGTTCTCTAGAGCGGACATTTGCCTGCAGAGCATCAGGAGGGCAAGCATATGGCCGGCAGGAGTGTGTAACATGAGTACTGGCACACTTCAGATCACCTCTTGTCCCAACAACCTTCACCATCTGTCACTATGTTATAATTGTGACAAAAAAAACCTAGGTTTTGCCATCCACAGATCTTCTGTCTTCTCTGTGTTTCCCACCACAACAAAGCTCTCTGAGCAAATCATTCACACACACACATTGTGTGAATGAGATAATGTGTGTGTATATATGTGTGTGTGTCTCTGCAGGTATGTCTGTTTTTTATGAAGTCAACCATTAAGTTGCATAGTGTGAAGTCTAGGCAGAAAACAAACAGCTTGTGCAATTTAAAAATAGCTGATAAGTGAAAGGTGTGAATATCAGTCATGACCGAAAGGATTATGACAAAAACAAACAAAAAAAAAAACAGTCAAAGACTCACCCTTGGTTAATCTCAAATAAATTATTTGTTTTTGCATAAGTGTAACCACTATGGAGTCGGAACTTAGCTCTTCTTCCTTAGAACTAATGTATAGATAACAAATCTATCAGACGTTGCCCCCAATGAATTGAAAAAAATCTTCCTTTGCCTACCTGACAAAACGATACAGGCTGGCTCAAGAAAGAAAAAAATGGCTTGTAAGCGTTTAAATCATTGGCCCGCATCAGGCAAAATTGCACTTTCATGTAATTTCAGTTTCTATACTGTACTACCAGTCAAAAGGTTGGACACACCTTCCTTCCTTATTTTCTATTTCTTTCTATCATCAAGACATCAAAGAATTGCAATAATCTTCTTTAAACAGTTGATATTGAGATGTACGTTTCTGCTACTTATGCACTGTAAAGCCTTCATAACGGCTCTATAATCCGAGGTGCTGTTTGTTAACTGGTGATTTACAATCACCGGGGGTAGCTCAGTGGTTAAGGCATTGGACTACGTTTCGGAATATCCCAGGTTCAAACCCCACAACCACCAAGTTGCCACTGTTGGGCCCTTGAACAAGGCCCTTAACCCTCAACTGCTCAGATGTGTAATGAGATAAGAGCTCTGGATAAGAGCATCTGCCAAATGCCTAAATGTAAATGTGATTTCTGAGGCCGGTGACTCTAAAAGAACTTCTCCTCTGCAGCAGTTTTCGTCTTAGAGCAGTGTGCATGAACCACTGGTAGCGGTGTTTTTCTCATGCATCAGCAATTTCAACAACAAAACTCAAATACATATAAATTTCTGTCCATTGAAGCCGTTCCTCTGTTTCTAACCCAAATATGATGTTGATCCCAAATCACTGAGTGTGGCTTTGACAGAAATGTAAGCAGTGTTTCTGCGCTGTGGGATCTCGCTGTTCTAATTCCCGAAGACAAGATCTCGGTGAAGTTATTCCCTAAATAGCAGAAGACACCATGGTGCCACCCGTACCCCTGCTAGATCTGTGAGTTATTCGGGTCTGATATGAGGCCCACAAGATTAATAAACATTCATCATCCCAACATCAAATCTTCCTCATTCTCTCACTCACTCCCTTTCTCTCTTTCTTTCTCTTGTCTTTCCTGTAGGAGTAAGGATTGAGTATGTTTGTGTCACAGCTCACCTTGGAGAGCGTCGTTCCGCAATCCAGAGCTATGAATGATGGATGAGATTATACTGTATAGTATGGTGCTTAAACTTCCATAAAAAACGAAAAAATGATGGATGCCTCACTGGAAATCTCTGATTTAAAACGTGTGTTCTTTAATCCGTTTGTCTGTGGACTGGCAATCGGCAGTCTATCTTGAGTTCTGCAGTGCTAGCTGGATTTGAGAGGGTGTTTCAATGGAGCTGAGAGTCAGACTGTCTGTCAAACATGTCTGAATAAATCAGAAAAATCCACCATTGTTGAGGTCTTAGCACAATGAAATGGGAAGGTTGGTTTTCAAGGCTGTGATGAAACTTAAAGGTTGAAAAATCCCCACACAATGCAGTTTGAATGAAGGTTGGTGCATTGGGTAGTACAGTACCACAACCTCCCATCTGCAAAGTCCTTAAACTGACCTTGAGCTCAGGTTACTGTGGGAAGTTCCTCACATTCTAACGTTGTCTACATGGGTTTCCATCAAGTTCTAAGGTTTCTTTTTCACCACCCAGGTGTAAATGAGTATATACACGCTGTATGATGCTACAATGGACTGCTGTCCCATTCAGGGTGTATCCGCGTCCCATGCTTCGTGTTACTGGGGTGGGTTCTGGATCTACTGTAGCTCTGAGCAGGATGAAGCATTTACGAAAGCTAAAAAATGATTACATGTGAGTTCGAATTCATAGTTCAATATCAATTTTATTGCATAGAGAGGTGAGTCAAAAATTATCCACACTCTGGATTATTTTGATGTTTTAAGCTGAGCTGCGAGCCACAGATGTATTAGAAGTGCTTTCAGGGGACCAAACAGGCAAAAGTCCAATGGAGCAAGATCAGGACTATACACCTCAAATCAAAGTTTTTGCAGAATGTCGACAGTGTGGGCCGAAGTGTATGGAGGTGCATCGTCATGCAAGGTCACAACACCCTTGGATAGCATTCCTCAGCGTTTAACCCAAAGTTTAAAGGCTCTTCAGTAAGCGTCTCACTGTATAAACGCTGTCGATAGTCGATAGTTTTCTGATAATGATCCAATACTGGCCTTTGAGAATCCCAGGAAACTGCAAGCATCAATTTTCCAGCTGATGGTTGACTTTTAAACTTTTTCTTGAGGATGTCTCTGTTTCATACTCTGTCGCTCGTAATGATGAATCTATGTCTCGTCACCAGTAATGATTCTCTTTAAGAAACTTTCACCTTCCATATAGGATACAGTAGGTCCAAATTTTGATTGCAGATATCCAAACGCTTCTGTTTCTACTCTTCCGTGAGCTGTTTCAGCACCAGATACACCCTCAGACCACAAAAAAATATTTTTATCACTGCACGTTGCTCTACTTCCATGTAAATCACAAGTGTGGCGTCCATTTTTGTTCACAACGCAGTTACTAATGAACTGATTTAACACGTTAACATGCAGTGACTGGGGAGTCAGTAGCCTTGAATGGAAAGCGCTGATGAGACAGCAACAGAAGTTTTAATATAACCGTAGTGCGGATATTTTTTGACCCTCGTACATTATATACAGTAAAGCAACAGTGTTCCAAAATGTGCACCGCTATATGAAAAGAAAGTATTTGCTTTTGGTTTTGCCTTTTTAAATGATGTCACTCATGGGTCCTCTTTCGAGCAAGGAACATCAAAAAACTGCTCCTTCAACAGCTTGCATGTTGTGTAGTCACTGTGTGTGTGTGTGTGTGTGTGTGTGTGTGTGTGTGTGTGTGTGCACAGTACCGTGCAAATGTCTTAGGCACATGCAAATAAATGCTATAGAGCAAGTAAGTCTTCAATTAACAAAAAAATACATAAAAAAACACATATAAAGCTAAAAAAAACAGTAAAAAACTTTGAGGCCCCCTTAGTCTCAGGTGCAATTTGTGCGGTTTTATAAGGAAATTATTTACTGAGTTTTACTGAACATCCTGCAGAACCACCCACAGTTCTTCTGAGCACTTTGACTGCTGCACCTGCGTCTTTTTTGCATGCAAAATCCAGCATTTTTGGTCTCTAATAAAATGTGTTGGCATTCGTTTATGGCATTACTATTCCAACACAAAATGAAATGTTACATACAGTATAAATACATGTATCCGAAATAAGAAAGCAGCACATTATAGTATAATTATAAAGTAAAGAATGCATAAGAGAGATAAACAGCATTCTGGAGAGTGAAATAATAAATAAAATCTGATTATATGTTATAGTTCCGTTTGAAAGCAAGCTCTTTGAATTCGCTCCCTTGCTCTAGACCTCAACCTGATCCAGGATATCCATCCAAAATGCTTTTGACAAAACTCAGCTGCATCGTCCCGAGCTTGATACTTCACTGATCCGGTCAGTCCTTTAGTTCAGAATCAACATCGGGCTGTTTAATCATTTATAATGACAAATGAGATGAGTGACGCTTCATTGTTCAATAGTTCACGCGCGACAAAATGAAAAAGAACCGGTCTCACCTTGGGGCTTAAAAATATTTGGAGCTGTCATGAAACTTTAAGCATGCCGCGGCCTTCTTGCATGCATCCGGCCAAGATCCCTCATTTGGGAAATCATTGTGGCATTGAAAAACGGAAAGTGAAAACAAGCATGCTGCGCACACACACACACACACACACACACACACACACACACACACACACACACACAGAGAGAGAGAAAGAAAATGCCGCAAATACTGCTTTCATGGTGCTGCATTTGCTGCAAGTACATTTCTTACAGCTATGATTTTGATTGCAGTAGTGCAAGCACAAGAATAATTCATGAGGACATGGCACTGGTTTATGTGTGTTTGTGTCAGATATGCAATATTCTCATGAAAAACAGACGTACAAATGCTTGTAAATGCAAATCAACACCCTTTGGAAAAGAAGTTTGTTGCAAAAATATTCAGCATCGAGCGTGCAGTGAGAATTTAGAACCAAAAAAACTCTATACAGCAGTAGTCAGACCACGCAGTTATCTCCTCCATAGTTACGCTTTGAAGTGAAGTAGGCGGAGCTAGGTGAACTAGGCGGAGCTCTTCAATGAAGTCAGTTTCATTGCAAGATATAAACGTAAGTGTTATTGTGCTCTCGATATATAATAACAATTTAGTTTAGTTTTTTTTAGAAATGAATTAAAATTTTATTCTGTTTGCAATATGATTTATTAGACAATTAAGTTATTTTTATTCTTTATTGATGAACACAGTTATACATAGTGACAGAGCTATTTATTTAACCAGTATTTGGGATGACACACACTGCTGTGCAAACGTCTTGAGCCACCTCTCATTTCTTATTTCATATTTTGTTTCCAAAGAGCCAGACTTTCTGTTTTCTATTTTTGGCGCTCATTTTTAGTCCAGTCCCTGTACCACAGCGGTTTCAGGGGAATTTTTATTTTATTTTTTTATTTAAGCCTATAAATCATTAAAGTTTAAAAAACATCTAACTTAAAGCATGAACCAGTGAGAAACAGGTGCAGATGATGACGGATCATCAGGCCGGTGTTTAATAAACTGGGGATGCTGAATGCTGAGTGGTTGGAACAGTTGAGAGGGGAAACGAGTTTGCTGCTGAGATTGATCATTAAGGAAGCACTTTTTAAATTGCATCTTTAGGCACTTTGCAGGGTGTCGCAGTAAAACATGTTGCGATTTCTTTCATTTAATCTCACTCTCTCAGTCTATGCTGCTTTATCCTGTACACAGGGTCACAGCGGGCCTGGAGCCTATCCTAGAAGACTTAGGGCACGTGGGGGGGGTACACCCAGGACGGGGTAGCAATCCAGCGCAGGACACACATATACACTCTATCACACACTATGGGCAATTTGGGAACGCCAATTATCCTAATCTGCATGTCCTTGGACTGTTGGAGGAAACCGGAGTACTTGGAGGAAACCCACCAAGCACATGCAACTCCACGCACATGTGAAGAAAGGGTGGCTCAAAACGTTTATGGCTTCAGGAGACTATATTTTGAAAAAAAAAAATTTAGCGTTAGGATTGGAAAGTAGGATTAGTGCCTGATTGGACCAAAGTGGACTAAAAATCATTGCGCCAGAGAATTCCAGCATATTCATTTCTGAGCTGGAAAAATCTACCCCTAATCTGATGATCGACACGCCAAGGATAAACCATTAAACTACCCTTAAAACCTCCTTTCTGAAGGATTTTTTGCTGACTTTCAATGTTTCATTTTTTTTTACTTTGTTATTGTTATTGTTTTATCAGCTTGAGTAAAGTACAGCATGTGTGTCTTGCTAATGCAATGCTGCAGAAACCGTAAGTGAATGAAGCTCGGTGGCTCGGGGGATTGTGGGAGGCCGCAGCAGTACACACAGCTGTAATAAAGTGCTTCCACTGCTGAGCTTCTCCCATCTGTCAGAGGTCAGGGATCAGCAAGAGAAACTGCTCACAGTCACATTTTGGTGCACTTGTGTTGTATATACTGATCTGAGCCACCGAAACAGACAAATAAAAGGTCCCTCGTCCCTCTCTCTCTCTCTCTCTCTCGAGCTCTGTATCTCTCGGTCTCTGTCTCACCCCGTCGCTTTCTTTCTCTCCCACTCTCACGCTCACACCTACAACATACATGCCTACACAGAACAGACTGCAGCCTCTACACCTCTACACCTCTGCTTTATAACACCATCCACAGAAAATTACACGTGATGTCAGCAAGCACATGTCTACCAACGGTCCCAGCAGCATGCCCCTCTGACCTGTGACTGCGGGTTCAGAAGTGCCTCGGCAGTCTTGAATAGGAGCTGTGATGCCCAGTCCTGAGATATTTATAAGCTGAGCGCGGCTTATCATGAACTGCTGTGGGTTTTAGTTGCCTGTGTGATTGTGGTGATAGTAACAGCAGGGTTGGCTCATACTGTACCGTTCTGAAGCTCTTGATTGTGCTGCCCGTTCTGCAAAGTTTTATAATCCATAAACATTAATGATATTGCTGTGATAGTGTGCTCAGAGTTTCAATGATTAATATTAGTGTGGTCAATCGATTAAAAATTTTTTATCAGTAATAGTCTGTGATTAATTATGAGTATGACTTTGACGGTTTTAAATACTCAGATTTACTTGTATTATAAACATGCCGTGTTGCAATAAAGCAATGCATGACAAACTGATTAGAGGAAACATATTATGCAGTCTTATAATATCTCAAGCATTAACATTGAACAAATATTACATTAAAATCTCTTGAATAGGACCGCACTGCATGCAGTGCCTGGATAGTATGGGGTGTGGCAACCCACAGACGGCGGAGCTCGAACCCGGACCCTCAGATCCAAACATCAATAATGAAGAGCCTTAGCCGCCTGAGCCACCACTCCCATAGCTTACATCCAGTGTATTCCTGTAAAGAATTATTCCCCTTGAAGGTAGCTTGAGCACACAACTTTGGTTTTATCCAAACTTTCATCCAGAATATTTTTATAGCAATAATTTATATTCTTTTTTATTGTATCAGTTCTTTATATTGAAGAATATATTTTGCTGAAATAAATGTCACTCTACTGTATATTGCAAAACATAATGCAAAGAATGGCTATAAATGCTTTGTGGTTTAAGGGCTAGGGTTCGCTGACAAACAGTGCCATCTACACTAGAGTGTTTAGTACTTTTTGTTTAGAAGAGTGTTTAGAATCTTACTCTTCACATACGGGTAGATGGAGAGGAGGGTTAGTAGGTCGGATCTCTGAAATGAAGATATGTAGATATGAGCTGGAGCCTAGGTTGGTAACAACTAAAGTCAGTTACAAAATTGCTTTGTAATAGATAAACGTTTTATTTCAAAATCTAGCTTCTTTATTTAAAAAAAAAATCAAACCACCAGTTATTTTATTATACAGGACACCCAGGTGTCCCTAGTTGATCAACATGGCTACACCTTTTACAAATGTGTACACCTTAATGTAAATTATACTGGCAAATGGCAAACTTACTTTACATTCTGTACCGATGTCATTACCAATAAAGAACTAAAATACAATATACAGAATATTTTGTTTTTTTATCAAGAAGTGAAGCAATGAGATAATGTTTGTGTTCAGTGATTTCTATACACTTATCATTTTAGGCCAAACCTATTTTTGATTAAACATTTATGACTAAATGGTCAATATTTTTTCATGGGCATCCCAATTTAGACCTACAGTACCTATAGATTTTTGTAAAGACATAATTTCCCACAATTTCTCCCACACATGCTCTAAGCCTGCAAATCTAAGTGTCCAGTGTGTTACAGTAGAGCCGTGGTTCTCAAAGTGTGGGGCGCGCCCCACTAGTGGGGAATACAGACATGACAGGTGGGGCGCAATGAACGGGAGGAGATTAGTGGAAAATAATAGGAAAGGACCTATTCTAATTCATGCTTTTCTTTATTGACAATAAAGATCGGACACTCGAAACTAAACAATCACACACACAAAGAAATGGATCATTAATACAAGTAAATTAAAATACTGTAACATTAGTTGGGGGCCGGGAGAAAAAGTGGAACCATAGTGCAACAATAATGGTTTAACGTCGGCATGTTAATTGCAGAGGAACAATATATAAGGAAACATTTGGTATTATTTATGTAATCATCATTCATTTCAATGTTTATGCTGATGTTTCTGTATTTTTGTTAAAAATTTATATTTTATCAGGCAGTACTAGTCTGGCATTTCTAGTTTCCAGTGTGGCAACAAAGTTGCTTTTTGATCCTTCAGGCGCTGAACAAAAGGGAAGATCAATATCGTTCTACGCTTTTTGTTGATGTGCGGCATTTGTGATGATCCCTAAATCATTGTTGCACTGTAGAGAATAATGATGTTTATGCTTTCAAACATGTATAATTTAGGTGCTTAATCGAGAAAAAAGGCGGATGTAGCTTAAAGACAATGTAGAGAGGAAATGTATGTATCTTATTTTTCGGGTTTATTTACACAGCTATTGAAGCCGGAGATGCGAATATGCGAATATAAAACTAACTTTACCGCGGTCACAAACCGTGTCAGTAGCATACATAGGTATAATAACGTCACTGGATACCCTAACACACCCCAGTCACGTTAATAAGCCACTTCTTAAAGCTGGCAGAATACAGACAGCAGGAGAATCGCATGTGTAGCACGATGAGCTGTGGTCTCATCATGTCGGTTATATTTATGTGGGTGCCTTATTTATGACAGTCTGTACTGTTATATACTGCCACACCCTTAGTTGGGGGACTTCCGGGTCACATGGTTTGTGTTTGTGATTACTCCAGACGCTAGCCAATCTGCTTGCCTGTGAGCTGTTATAAAGGTAGCGGGACAGCCGTTCATGTAGTGCACCTGCCTCCTTTCAGTCGTGTACCTGACTTCCGGTCTTTCCACAGGTAAGAATGCTCCTTGAAATCGCTTAGCTATGCTTATGGGCAGTGGTACTTACTTAAATGTTTTCCTTAGGTTTCCTCTGAACTTGTTAACAATGAGGTATTTCCCTACCAGCTCGGTAGAGTGCGCGTGCTGTTTTATGGTGCGTCTGACTTTCACTTTCATATAAGGTATGAATGCTTCTTGCGATCTCTCTCCCATGTTTATGGACGGAGGCACTTATTTAAATCGGCTTGTAGACTCATTTTGGCTTTTTCTACAGTCATTTTCTGTGGACTCTCCTGTGCGTATCGTGCACGTTGTTTCGCTGCGCGTCTGACTTCCGCTTCCGTCTCAGGTATGAGTACTCTTCGCCATGTATATTTTTGGGAAATGGTTATTTAATTGGAATTGTATGTTTCTCCTGACTCTCCTGTAGTGAAATCTCTTCCTATCGACTCTCCGTTGTGTAGAGCTCATGCCTTTTGCTGCACGCCCAAATTTCCGGTTTTTGTTTTAGTTTTCCCCTAGACCAGTGGTTCTCAAACTTTTTCTGTCATTCCCCACTTAAGGGGGTGAGCGAATTTTCAAGCCCCACTTGTCAACAAAATAATAACGAAATCGGCCAAGTTTACTGTTTATTGAAATATCAATTTCTAAACCAATAAGATCAAACAACACCAAGTTCAAAACAGATAAAATACAATTGTTATAAAAGGCTTATGTTGTCACTTATCTTTGCATAATTGACCCCATGTTTACTAGCTGCTCAACAATCGTTTGTAGTTTTTTTGCACTGGCCAATTCTGTATGCAACTTTGAATGAAGACATTTGTGCTTTGCTGTCCACTGATTCAGATGTTACCATGTGATTATCCTGCGGTCTGTATTCTGCCAGCTTTCTTTGAAAGAAGTCTAGTGGCTTATTAACGTGACTGGAGTGTGTTGTCTCTATGTGTCTTCCTAATTTGTTGGGTCTCATCGGTCTGCTGCCAGCGGTTTAAGACACAAAACACACACGAGTCTCTCTCCTGCCCCCACCATCCCCACCATGAATCCAAGCTCAAGATAGGCTTCATTAGGGGTGGGCGATATAAGCAAAATCTTCTAACACAGGAGAAGCAATTTTCTACCTCGATAACGATCACAATCGCAATTGCTATATCACAATATAGCAATTTGTATCTGAAAATACATAAATAAAAATTCAAACACAAAGAAACTGTTTTACATAATGTAATTTTATATAAACTGTGAATTGTTGAGGTTGCTCAATGCATCCATGTTGGATGCTTGGATTTCAGATGATAGAAAAGGTTTGAAGTGTTTCCACCACTTGTTATAACAGTGCACTTGCCTACCTTGCAAATGACGTTCATCTCATTCGTATCACTTTTCTTATACCCAAACCAATTCCACACCACAGACGATGCACCTTTTTTCTTTACAATCTCATCCTTGTTGGTTTCGTCACATGTAAGCAACCTCACTGCTGCTGCACCGTCTTCTTCCATTGTCGAAGTGTATGTGAAGCCAAACACATCAAAAGTGGGACGAAACCGTGGCACCTGATTGAACCAAATATCTGCGCAAATACAGCGCAGCTCGACTATCTGAATAGCGCAGTGATAATCTGGTTTATTTGCGCAGCCCGGTGGATCGCGCAGCGCCGCTCAAATCACAAACCTGCGCGACTCACTATGTTTTATTTAAAAACTATTTAAAAGGTCAGGACTGTTTAATATTGTTTCCGCCTTGCCATGCCTGTTTTGTACGTGCGCATCCCAGCGGGGTAAAATGTATTTTGATGGTCGGCGCGGTTTATTTCTGTCAGAGTAGCGCAGTGCTGCCCCGTGGGTCGCGCAGGTTTGTGATTCGAGCAGCACTGCTCAAGTTGACCCGACGTTAAACCACTATTGTTGCACTATGGTTCCACTTTTTCTCCCGGCCCACAACTGATGTTATTTTAAATTTACTTGTATTAATGATCCATTTATTTGTGAGGTGATTGTTTAGTTTTTTCCTATTATTTTCCACTAATTTCCTCTCGTTCATTGAACGAGCCCCACACTTTGAGAACCACTGCCCTAGACGGTTGGGTTCTTTAACATTGCCTGACTGGAGTCGGTAAGTGGCTCGTTCCCTGTACTTCCTGGTCGTACCGGGAGTGTTGGGGGTTGTTCATTCAGCATCCGGAACAGGTATGTACATTTTATTAGTACATTCAATTGTTCTCCATGGTATGTACTGTACATGTTCAATTTGTTTCATTTTAATTAGGAGCTGCATTTCGAAGTGGGTGCTGTGGATAAATGCATGAACGCTGCTGTTTTGCTTTGCTTTGCTTGAACTTTGCATGCCTGAACGCGTGCTTTGCTTCGCCTTGAATGCTCCTTTGCTTCGCCTTGAATGCTGCTTTGCTTCGCCTTGAATGCTGCTTTGCATGCCTGAATGCTGCTTTTGCCTGAATGCTTTGCTTGTATGATTATTGATTTTCTTTTTTGCTTTATTTTTGGTTGCTTTACCGTCATTGGACAAATAGCTGCAATATAATTGCCTCACTGTTGTGTTGCATGGCTGATGCTTTATTGGCGGGGTGCTTTGCTGCTGTGTATGCATTCTGTTTTAGAATTTGTTTTTAAATTGTGAATCGTCTGTCTCTATTTTGTAGAGCTGTGAGCTGAAGGTGGTGGCAGTGTGACATGTTGGGGTTGGTTTCCTTCTTCGTGTGCGTGTTGGTCACTTCTGTGTCGATTGTCCCAGAAGTGTCCCTCCAGCGTGGCCTGGGTCTTCCCCGGGGTCTCTTTCCGGTGGGGCGTGTCCGGAACACCTCACAAGGGAGGCGTCCAGAGGGCATCCTAAATAGATGCCCAAGCCACCTCATCTGGCTCCTCTCGATGCGGAGGAGCAGCGGCCCTATTCTGAGCCCCTCCCGGATGACTGAGCTTCTCACCCTATCTCTAAGGGAGAGCCCAGACACCCTGCGGAGGAAACTCATTTCGGCCGCTTGTATTCGCGATCTTGTTCTTTTGGTCACTACCCACAGCTCATGACCATAGGTGAGGGCAGGAACGTAGATCGACCGGTAAATTGAGAGGTTTGCCTTTTGGCTCAGCTCCTTCTTCGCCACGACGGACCGATACAGAGCCCGCATCACTGCAGACGCTGCCCTGATCCGCCTGTCGATCTCCCGTTCCATTTTACCCTCACTCGTGAACAAGACCCAGAGATACTTAAACTCCTCCACTTGGGGCAGGATCTCACTCCCAACCCTGAGAAGGCACTCCACCCTTTTCCGGCTGAGGACCATGGCCTCAGATTTGGAGGTGTTGATTCTCATCCCAGCCACTTCACAGTGCTTCACTTCACACTTCACGAACCGATCCAGTGAGAGCTGTAGGTCGCAGGATGATGAGGCCAACAGAACAACGTCATCTGCAAAAAGCAGTGACCCAATCCTGAGCCCACCAAAAACTGTATCCCCTCAACGCCCTGGCTGCGCCTAGAAATCCTGTCCATAAAAATTATGAACAGGATCGATGACAAAGGGCAGCCCTGTCGGAGTCCTACTCTCACCGCAAACAGGTCCGACTTACTACCGGCAATGCGGACCAAGCTCTGTACAGGGACCGTACAGCCCTTAACAGGGAATCCGATATCCCATACTCCCGGAGTACCCCCCCCACAGGACTCCCCGAGGGACACGGTCGAATGCCTTCTCCAAGTCCACAAAACACATGTAGACTGGTTGGGCAAACTCCCATGCCCCCTCCAGGACCCTGCGAAGGGTGTAGTGCTGGTCCACTGGCCCAGACTCTGCTTCCTCATCGGAAGGCATGTTGGTGGAATTAAGGAGGTCTTCGAAGTACTCCCCCCACCGACCCACAACGTCCCGAGTCGAGGTCAGCAGCGCACCATCCCCACTATACACTTTGTTGACCGTGCACTGCACGTCCCCTCCCAAGACACCGGATGGTGGACCAGAATCTCTTCAAAGCCATCTGGAAGTCATTCTCCATGGCCTCCCCAAACTCCTCCCACGCCCGGGTTTTTACCTCAGTAACCACCGAAGCTGCATTCCGCTTGGCCTGTCGGTACCTATCAGCTGCCTCCGGAGTGCCACCAGCCAAAAAGGCCCGGCAAGACTCCTTCTTCAGCTTGATGGCATCCTTCACCGCCGGTGTCCACCAACGGGTTCTTGGATTGCCACCGCGACAGGCACCGACCACCTTACGGCCACAGCTCCGGTCAGCCGCCTCGACAATGGAGGCGCGGAACATAGTCCATTCGGACTCAATGTCCCCCACCTCCCCCAGGACGTGGTTGAAGCTTTGTCGGAGGTGGGAGTTGAAGCTCGTCCTGACAGGGGACTCTGCCAGACGTTCCCAGCAGACCCTCACAATATGTTTGGGTCTACCAGGCCTGACCGGCATCCTACCCCGCCAACGAAGCCAACTCACCACCAGGTGGTGATCAGTTGACAGCTCCGCCCCTCTCTTCACCCGAGTGTCCAAGACATGTGGCCACAAGTCCGACGACACGACAACAAAGTCGATCATCGAACTGCGGCCTAGGGTGTCCTGGTGCCAGGTGCACATATGGACACCCTTATGCCTGAACATGGTGTTCGTTATGGACAATCCGTGACGAGCACAGAAGTACAATAACAAAACACCGCTCTGGTTCAGATCGGGGGGGCCGTTCATCCCAATCACGCCCTTCCAGGTCTCACTGTCATTGCCCACGTGAGCATTGAAGTCCCCCAACAGAACGATGGAGTCCCCAGGAGGGACGCTCTCTAGCGCCCCCTCCAGAGACCCCAAAAAGGGCGGGTACTCCAAACTTCTGTTTGGCGCATAAGCGCAAACAACAGTAAGGATCCGTCCCCCCACCCGAAGGCGGAGGGAGGCCACCCTATCATCCACTGCGGTGAACCCCAATGTACAGGCTCGGCTCCTCTCACCAGTGGCAACTCCAGAGTAGAAGAGAGTCCAGCCCCTCTCAAGGAGACTGGTTCCAGAATCCATGCTCTGCGTTGAGGTTAGTCCAACTATATCTAGCCGGAACTTCTCAACCTTAATTCTCCTTCCCCACCAGAGAGGTGACATTCCACGTCCCTAGAGCCAGCTTCTGCAGCCGAGGATCAGACCGCCAAGGCCCCTGTCCTCGGCCACCGCCCAGCTCACACTGCACCCGACCTCTTTGGCCCCTCCCACAGGTGGTGAGCCCATGGGAAGGGGGACCCACGTTGCCTCTTCGGGCTGTGCCTGGCCGGGCCCCATGGGTGCAGGTCCGACCACCAGGCGCTCGCCATCGGGCCCCACCTCCAGGCCTGGATCCATAGGGAGGCCCCGGTGACCCACGTCCGGACGAGGGAAAACGTTTATCATCATAAGAGGTCTTCTGAACCACTCTTTGTCTGTTCCCTCACCTAGGACCAGATTGCCATCGGTGACCCTACCAGGGGCATGAAGCCCCCGACAACATAGCTCCCAGGATCATTGGGACACGCAAACCCCTCCACCACGATAAGGTGTTGGTTCAAGGAGGGGCATTGCATATTCCTGATGTCAAATGAAAATGATTTATTATTGTTATATCTAATTGTTGAACTGCGACATTGTGTATTTTTGTGAGAATAAACATTTATGTACGAAATCCACGCCTCTTGCATCTTTGGTGAACGTACCTGGGTGCCTCAGTTAATTTAATAATTAGGTTTTTTTTTATTTCCTTGGGTGCAATTCCCAAGGTGGTGTAATTGTCTACATTTGTTAACAGTAGTGGAGCGGCGGAGCTCAAGCGAGCCAGCGCCCCCCCTACCGCTTGCCACACATGGTAAAATCTGAATCAGTGGACAGCAAAGGACAAATTGCTTCATTTAAACTTGCATACAGAATTGGCCAGTGCAAAAAAAAAAACTACAAACGATTGCTGAGATCCGTAGAGATGGGGTCAAATATACAATGATAAGTGACAAAGTAAGCCTTTTATAACAAATGCACATCTATTTTATCTGTTTTGAACTTGGTGTTATTTGATCCTATTGGTTTAGAAATTGATATTTAAATAAACAGTAAACTTGGCCGATTTAGTTATCATTTTGTTGACAAGTGGGGCTTGAAAATTCGCTCACCCCCTTAAGTGGGGGAATGACAGAAAATGTTTGAGAACCACTGCTGTAGAGAAATGTGCATGCAGGGCATCCTTATACATCGTTACACTTTATCCATCATTCATCCAGACCTTTAGGTGGCAGTAGCGCAACACCTACATTGCCTGCCGCAGATAAAAATGAAGAAAAGACCAAGAAGGCAAAGCGGACGGTGAAGGGGAGTTTTTCGCGCCGAATTTAAAATTAATTATTATTGACACGGAGTCAAAATGTAAGTTAAAACCAGTCTGTAAGTCTAAAAAAAACGGTGGTATACTTAGCTGAAATTTACACAGCGTACGTTTGTTCTTAATTGGAAAAGGAACTCAAATGCTACCTGTGTGTGGTTTAGCATGTGGATTAGCATATCCAGGTAACTAACACTTGTGAGGTTGAAATTTTTTTTTTTTTTTTTAAAGGTAAAAATCAGTCAGCTAATTACAGTATTATTATTAGGCATGCATTAAGTTAACCAGTGTTGTTTGACATATTAAGTTACTTTTTTTTTTTTTTTACCTTTTTTCTCCTAACCCTGAGTGGGGTTTAGGCGAAATCGAAAAGACTTCGAATAGAAGTCGAGCTTGTAATGAGACAACTCAATTCAGTCTCATGAGACAAGAAAAAGCTAATAAAATGTTTACTATGGGAGTGCTTGAACTCGGAGCTTCCGATCACCAACCTACTGTAGAGCCTGAGTCACCCGAGCCACCTCTGCCCAATCATATGTCAGATGCAGATAAATGTCAAATGACTAGCCCATCCTCAACTGTCCAGATCTGATCTACTCGTACAGCCCATCCACCTACAGGTTTCATATGTTCTGTGATGCTTTTCTGCTCTTCACTGTTGTAAAAAGTGTTTTTTTGATCCACAGTACTAGCCGTGTTTTTACATAAACACTGATATTCCATAAATATCCAGAATAATAGTTTTATCAGAATAAAACTGCATCATGTACAGTAAACACCCTCAATCTTAAGCCAGACTCTATGCTGTTTATTTGATATAAATTTTCAAACAGAATAAGAGGGGTTGTGTAAACCTTTGATAATCTGTTAAATCGGTAATTGTTAGCCATGTAATAATTTGGTCAGATTTAGAATCTGCCATTTAGTATGCCAGAATAAATATATAGATATACAGTATATATTTTTGCAGCATGCGGGGGTAATGTTAGGTGATGTAACTCGTTTCCAGGAAGGAAGTTTAGCTTTCAATTCTGAACTGACTTCTAAACTCCATCAGAGCAAGTCATATACAGTAGTTACTGTAGCCTTCTTGTCGGGTAGAAAGGTTTGGCCATTTAACCTCTCTCTCTCTCTGATCCCTTGTATCAGCAAGGTGTTTTTCACCAACAAAACTGCCACTCAGTGGATCTGTGTATTTTATTCTGTTGTCCATAAAGTTTTCACAAGATAAAAATTTTTATAATACAGTCGTACCTCTGCATATTAATGCCCCTCATCATAAATCTTCAGCTAAAGAACTGAAATTTTGCAAGAAACTTGCCTCAGCATACGAAGCAAGTTAAACAAATCGGTGGCCAAGTTGCACGTATGTCCGAGAGCTGATCAAAACGCGTTTGCGTCTGTGGAAAGCCGGGAGAATCAGGTTTACATATTTTTTTGATAAACCCAATAATGTCAGCAAGACAGTATCAAGAAAATGGAGCCGCTTTCAGTTTAGCTAAAAAAGCAGCCGATGCCAAGAGGAATCATAAATTAAGATTTCATCTTTAGTTTAATGTCTATTTATTTCATATTTTATTTCATTTACATGTCTTTTTTAAATGTTTTGCTTGTTTTTATATGCAAAAAAATATGTAATATTTTTATATTTATGGAAATTGGTAATACTGGTAACATTTTTGGGTGTGTGTAAAGGATTATCTGCATTTACATTATTTCTATGTGAAGATGCGTTTCGCAATACTATTTTTCACCTTGAGAATTCACCTCTAGAACGGATTAAATTCATATGCCGAGATACCACTGTACAGTACTTTGAAAAAACATCACATCTGACACCAACAATCACTTCATGGTCAAAGTTAAAGAGAGTACAATTCTTTCCTCAGTTCTGATATTTGATGTGCATGTTTAACTGAATCTAAAACTTAACCTGATCTCTAAAGCACGAGGCGGGGTACACCCTGGATGGGGTGCCAACTCATCGCAGACAACAGTGTAACACTCCCCTACATTTGTTCTCTACTCTAACTCAGGTGAAATAGAGTTGCAAAAATAAATGAATGTGAACTAGGTTGATTATTTACTCCATTATTTATCACCAAAGTAGATATTGCATAAAAGACTTTTTCCATTGTTACCAAGTATATTCACTTTGTGTGTCTGTGTGTGTGTGTCTCAATCACTCTTCTATTAAGGAGACCTCATGATATAATCAGCCTAATAGTTTCATTGTCAAAATAAATATTGATAAATATTAGATTTTATCCCCCTTCTAATATCATAACCATCTGTTACTGGTAAAGACAATTTCCTCAACCAAACCATAATGAAATAAAAATGTCAGAGACACTGACCACTGGGTATATGCTTCCATTAAGCATACACCCAGAAGTTAATGTTCTTACTAAATTAATAGCATTAAATGCACCAGTTCCTTACTTAGGAGCTGCCTCTCATTAAAGTAGGAATTAAAACGTACTGTACAAAAGGATTAAATTAATGTTTTGGCCGCATACTGAAATTTTTTTAATAGTTAGTTTTATTGGGAAGTGGTGGCTCAGGCGGCGAAGACTCTACGTTGTTGATCTGAGGATCCAGTTTCAAGGCCTGCTGTCGGATAGGGGGGAAAAAGGGATTGTGTCAGGAAGGGCATCTGGTGTAAAATCCATGCCAAGTTGTGTGTGCAAAAATATGAATAAAAATAGTTCATTTTAAAGCTTCAAATCCTCACTCACTGTCTATACCACTTTATCCTGTTTGCAGGGTAGCGGTGGGCCTGGAGCCTATCCCAGGAGATCTTAGGGCACGAGATCCTGTGCAATTCTGCACAGGACACACACACACACACTACGGACAATTTGGGAACGTCAATTAGTTTAATGTGCATGTCTTTGGACTGTGGGAGGAAACTCACTGAGCACTGGGAGAACATACAAACTCCATTGCACACAAACATGAGATGTGAATCGAACCTGGACCTAGAAGGCACTACACCACTGTGCCACCAGGTTCAAATACAAAAATTAACAAAAAAAATAAATGAAAATGATTGAAAAAATATTTAAGCCAATTTTTTACCCTTTGCCAAGCTTTTCTACCGGAGAGAATACACATTCTCTCAGTAATCACAGACCACTACTATGTAAGACTAAGAAACTGTGGGAAAAATGCACAACAAGTAATGTCCATTTAATGGTAGAGATTAAAAAAAATTAAACAGGAAATAATCATGCAGAGACACTAGAGGAAAGCAAACACAAGCAGTAAGGGTCAAAAGCCAGATCAGCGTTTTACTTACTGCCGAGAGTACCTGCCGCTTCACCTGCAAGACAAGAGCAAAGGTTTTATGAGTATTAAGTCAAATTGCCTTATTTAGTCAGATATAACAACAGAGGATGTCCCTTTCATGATTCGCTGATGCTATTAGCAAAGATTTGTTCACCATTATTAAGAGTGAAAAGTGCTCGAGTGTAACCCGAGGTCCTCTCAAAGCCCACAGGGTCTCCCGCTGAACTCGAAAAAGTGCTCGTGCAGCAATACCTGCACTCACAGCCATCCTTTATGAACAGACAACACCGGTCTGACCTGCTTTTTCACATCCTGGCATAACAACCAGACACTTGTGTATACTGTAAAAATAAAACCGACTGTGTTTTTCTTTCTTTTTATGCTGTGACCCTAATTTACTAAGATCCCAAATATGGAATACTAATTTGCACATGCATACGATCTTATACGATTCTTCTGTGCATATAAAGCAGTGGTGATGATGAGGGATTTTTTTTTTCTTGTAGAAGCATCATTTATTTAAAAAAATTTTTTTTAAGGATTTTGCATCCGTCACGTGTGTGTTTTTAAACACCTGATTCTTATCAGAAAACACAACATGGTGATAACAGTACGGTGGTTCCATCTGTAATTCAACTGACAACATTTTTGTTTCTGGAGTAGCAGCTCTTTCGAAGGGTGTTAAAGTCAAACCAGAGCAAATCATCTCATGGGCAGAAAAGGGAAGACATAAAACCGATTGACATTTACAGAAAACTTATAAGCACATTATGGGAATGAGACTCTCAGCTGCAGTAAAACGTGAACGGTGCAAACGTTTTAAAGAGCGAATGATGATCCCGGACTAAGGGTCCAATATTGAGTGCTGTACATGTAAATACTTTTTTCTTACATTTGTTCTGCTGGACACAGTTGATGGTAAAGTGAAACCCCTCGTACATGTTCTAATGTTATTTTCTATCTGCTGTCAGTATATCTTACACTGGACATAGTTTACACTGTTCAAACATACATATGTTACCTACAGTAGGTATTTGTTTCAAAAGCATTATATTGTGGGGAAAAAAGTGCCTTAATTTGGTATTTTGGAAATATATTTAGTTTTATTCACTAATTTATTATATTATTTGGAAATGTCAGAATTTGGACATTATTTCATTCACATTTTGTCTGACTGCTTACATAATTAAAAAAAAAACATTATGATAAAATAAATACTCAGTACTTGTGTCTCAAATGAGCATCAAATAACTTTTTAACTCTTACTTGAGTAATATTTTGGATGACGACTTTTTACTTCTATTTGAGTAATATAATTTTGAAGTACAGCTCCTCTTACTTGAGTAAAATTTTTGGCTACTTTACGCACTTCTGGAGATACTGAATTTTGGGTTTGCATTAGCTATAAGAAATAAACACTTGAAATATATCTGACTGTGTGTAATGAATCTATATAATGTACTGTATGGGTTTCATGTTTTGAAATGAATTACCAAAATAAATTTTTATTAAAAAAAATTATAATAATAATAATAAATTTAAATTACCAATTTAATTTCCAATTTTTTTTTATCATTTAATTTAATTAATGCACCTGCATGTATGCTTAAATTTGCGGTGGTGAAACGTCGCAGTTCCTCTCTAATCCTACAGGTGGTGTGCTCTAAACTATTCACGCATTGGCAGGCAAAACATTTTGTTTAGAATTTTAACAAAACCGAAAAAAAAAATATTAATATTGCATCGGAAGACATATCGTACCAGGTGATTCCCGTCCCTAGTGTGTGAAATATCTAACTTAAAGCCAACACTATCAAACCAAGTTATTACTTCCTTTAAAACTAATTCAAATTCACAAAAGGGACAAGACTTAATATTCTGTTCAGATGCAAGGCAAGCAAGCTAACCTTCACTAAATCAGAGCCTATAAGAAAATGACTGTAGCTGTAGACACCTAATTATACTGATCAAAGGGGGGGAAAATGAACCTCTTCCAAGACAACAAGGGTGCGAGAGAATATCAGAGAGGGTTATAGAGAAAGGAAATGGGCAAGAGGGAGCGAGTGAACAGCACTTGAAGAGAAACAGGAAGACGGAGTAACCAGGGAGCAAGAACAAATGAGAGATTTCCTTTTTTTTTTTTTTTTTTTTTTTGGAAAACACAGTCGCATCTTTATCTCTACATCTGCCGCTAAGATGTGCCAGCAGTATCCTCAGAGTGAAAACGACAAGCCAGGGTTGAATCGCTGTGAAGTGGGATTGAGAGTGTGCACATGCATGTGTGAGTGTGTGTGTGTGTGTGTACACTTTTGTTTTCTGCCTGCCTGCCTAATTTTACAGTGGCATGACCAGCTCCTACGTTAAATCTCATCCAGCTTGTGCTCTCATGCAGGTGCGATAATTAATTCCATACTCTTTCACTGTTATCTCGTTCTCATGTGTGTGTGTGTGTGTGTGTGTGTGTGTGTGTGTGTGTGTGTGTGTGTTTGTCATGCACATGGTGCTTACAGGTGTTTGGTGATCCATTGGGCGTGGGCAGGTATGAGCCGGGCTTCCAAGACCTGGCCTTGAATCCCCGTTCGCAGCGAGCGCAGTCCTGCCCCGTGGTGTTGTGCTCGCAGTCACACTGGAGGCTGCCGTCGCGAAACGTACACTGTCCTGCGTGAAGGTTACACTTACACCTTCGTGCGCACACACATACATACACACACACACACACAGAGGGGAAAAAAAGAGAGAGAGGCAAGCCAATTAACACTCTGGTCACAGCATTCCTGCTGTACAGCCAAGGGCAAGGACTACCCTACTGAGGAAACCCTGCCCTGGGTATTCACTCCTGCCCCCTGAGATATCTCATTAGCTCACCAGTGTGGAAGAAGCTACGTGCTAATTAGCTGAATCAGATACGGTAGTGAAAGTTTCTGCAGGGAGCTCCAGGAGGTGTAGCGGTTCTGCATGAAAATGCATAATCCACAGGGGTGAAACCATTCTGAATCCCTAGTTTGTCATGACACACCCTGAAGCCAAAGCAGTGAAGAGAGTCAGAAACAGTGGTTACTGAGAAATAGCATGTTGTTTTAAAGCACGCAATGCTAAATGCTCTGGCTTCTACAGGGTTCTGTCAATGACACCACAATCATATTTCAAGCGGTATAGATGTCAGTCAATTAGTGTCTTAATCATATGCAGAGCAGCAGGAAGTCTAATCACCTTAGAGGTGGTGCTAAACTTTTACGCAACACACACACTGTATGACCAATAAAATGCGGACATGTTACCTTAATGTAGGCCACTAGACGCAGCCACCCTGGCTGAGTAAAAGTGCGCACTCATTCACCCGGTTATATACTGTAGTACTGAAAATTTGTAAACACCAGTAGGCCTACAACACATGTCTTTGGACATCAAACCTGGGAAGAACATGCAAACTTCAAGTACACACCCGGAGGTGAGATTCGAAACCCCTAAGGCCCAAGGGGAGGTACAGTCTTTATCAGTTCCAGTTAAGGGAATCACAAAAGTCTGGAATCCTACGGCCCCTACTTCCCGCATCCGTGGTTAAAGGTTTATGTAACAAACTAAGCACACAAATAGATTCATAAACAATTAATGGCAAAATTACAGCACTAAAGTCCTGGACGTACTTTTTGAGATGACGTTTAACAGGTTTCCATTAACAATATGCCGTAAGTTCTACTGCACGTTGATCAGGACGTGCTTTGAAATAAGATCTTATTTGAACAAAGTCTTGTAATGCAGCAAGAGCTAAAAAAACCCAAAGACAAATACCGAAATAAATGACATGCAACTGCTACGCTTCAGGGGGAAATACACAGGAAAATAAGAGAGGCAGAGAGACGGTGCAAGAGAGAGAGAGACAGAGCGCGATGATTTCACACCTAATTAAAATAAATGGGAGATACTGAGGTGGCATCTGCTGTCAAGTAGCGTTTTTTTTTTTTCCTTCTTTCTTTCCTTATTGTACTTGCTCAGTGTTATAAGGAACAAAAAAATGCAAAGTGGCAGAAAGCTAAGCATCTGGCCTCCCGGCTTATGACCAATCCTCACGCATACGTCGTCTCATAGTTGAGATTAAATAGGTGCAGAGAGTAAAGTGGGTTTGTATGGAAATGATGATTTTCAGAATTACGCTCTAAGTAATCAAATAAATGAGTGAATCCTGATGCTTTTCTTCCCACTGGAGGGAGCAACTCCACTGTCGATTTGCATAAAGGATGGCACGGGCACATAAGCATTTGCATGAAGTATTTATAAAGCTGACCTATATATACATTTTCCATGACAACACCTGGTAAGTAAACCTTACATAGACGGTAAACTGCTGTATAATAAGATTATAGCTCACATTTGTCATCTGTAAAGGGAAATGAAAAAGTTGACGCCACCAGAAAGTATACCATTCTTCAACAATTAGATAACTTTTGCCTCCTTTGCTTCTTACGTCAAATCTTCACTTGGTGTTGTCCTGTACCAGTTAAGATAATCTTAACTTCAATTTTAGGTATATGTTTTTGCATTACTTTTCTACTTTTCTAACCATCCATTATCTAAACCACTTATCTTATACAGTACATGGTTGTGAGGGTTGTTTTTTTCGAGACTGTACTGGGAAACTTAATGCAGGGTATACCCATTCGCAGGGCACAATACTCACGATCATACACTTTGGACGAAGGCCAGTCATAACTTTTGGGGTGTGGAATGAAACCAGAGGAAGGAAACATGCAGACTAGCCAAACAAGCCCAGGTTTGAACCCCCAACCCGAGAGGTCCGAGGTGACAGTGGAAACCACATACAGTACCTGTAAACCTGAAAAATTTTTACATCCTAAGATCCGGACTCTACTGTAGTGTACTTGATAATTTCTTCATACCGTTTTTTTTTTTTTATCACCTGATAACCATGAACTCAATCATGTCTTCAAACATGAAGTTTAGCAAAAGAATAATACAATTGTAGTAGTACAAGGATTTACACACAAAGAAGTGTGAGAACACATTTGATAAAAGATTGATTAAACAAAGTCATGAGGGCTTTGCACTCATATAAGGACATATACAGTGGTGTGAAAAACTATTTGCCCCCTTCCTGATTTCTTATTCTTTTGCATGTTTGTCACACTTAAATGTTTCTGCTCATCAAAAACCGTTAACTATTAGTCAAAGATAACATAATTGAACACAAAATGCAGTTTTTAAATGAAGGTTTACGTTATTAAGGGAGAAAAAAAACTTCAAATCTACATGGCCCTGTGTGAAAAAGTGATTGCCCCCCCTTGTTAAAAAATAACTTAAATGTGGTTTATCACACCTGAGTTCAATTTCTGTAGTCACCCCCAGGCCTGATTACTGCCACACCTGTTTCAATCAAGAAATCACTTAAATAGGAGCTACCGGACACAGAGAAGTAGACCAAAAGCTAGACATCATGCCAAGATCCAAAGAAATTCAGGAACAAATGAGAACAAAAGTCATTGAGATCTATCAGTCTGGTAAAGGTTATAAAGCCATTTCTAAAGCTTTGGGACTCCAGCGAACCACAGTGAGAGCCATTATCCACAAATGGCAAAAACATGGAACAGTGGTGAACCTTCCCAGGAGTGGCCGGCCGACCAAAATTACCCCAAGAGCGCAGAGACAACTCATCCGAGAGGCCACAAAAGACCCCAGGACAACATCTAAAGAACTGCAGGCCTCACTTGCCTCAATTAAGGTCAGTGTTCACGACTCCACCATAAGAAAGAGACTGGGCAAAAACGGCCTGCATGGCAGATTTCCAAGGCGCAAACCACTTTTAAGCAAAAAGAACATTAAGGCTCGTCTCAATTTTGCTAAAAAAAACATCTCAATGATTGCCAAGACTTTTGAGAAAATACCTTGTGGACCGACGAGACAAAAGTTGAACTTTTTGGAAGGTGAGTGTCCCGTTACATCTGGCATAAAAGTAACACAGCATTTCAGAAAAAGAACATCATACCAACAGTAAAATATGGTGGTGGTAGTGTGATGGTCTGGGGTTGTTTTGCTGCTTCAGGACCTGGAAGGCTTGCTGTGATAGATGGAACCATGAATTCTACTGTCTACCAAAAAATCCTGAAGGAGAATGTCCGGCCATCTGTTCGTCAACTCAAGCTGAAGCGATCTTGGGTGCTGCAGCAGGACAATGACCCAAAACACACCAGCAAATCCACCTCTGAATGGCTGAAGAAAAACAAAATGAAGACTTTGGAGTGGCCTAGTCAAAGTCCTGACCTGAATCCTATTGAGATGTTGTGGCATGACCTTAAAAAGGCGGTTCATGCTAGAAAACCCTCACATAAAGCTGAATTACAACAATTCTGCAAAGATGAGTGGGCCAAAATTCCTCCAGAGCGCTGTAAAAGACTCGTTGCAAGTTATCGCAAACGCTTGATTGCAGTTATTGCTGCTAAGGGCGGCCCAACCAGTTATTAGGTTCAGGGGGCAATTACTTTTTCACACAGGGCCATGTAGGTTTGGAATTTATTGCTCCCTAAATAATAAAACCCCTCATTTAAAAACTGCATTTTGTGTTTACTTGTGTTATCTTTGACTAATAGTTAAATGTGTTTGATGATCAGAAACATTTAAGTGTGACAAACATGCAAAAGAATAAGAAATCAGCAGGGGGGCAAATAGTTTTTCACACCACTGTAAGTTTTGTTTTTGTAAACTCCCATGATCCTGACCAGGCAATTACTAAGGGTGAGGGAATGAAGGCTGTCAGTGCATCAATGTCATATCTGACCACTTGCCCACATGCGACCTACAGAATCATGATCTGATACACACTTGTAATGTCCACCAGATGCCATACAAGGTACTATCAAAAAGTTTGGAGAATAGTTTTGTACCACGCCAACAGATGGCAGGCCCAGTCATAGGGAGCACCGACCTTCACAAGTCAGTGTGCACATCAGTGTCAATGTGTACATCAGGAGCTGTGCAACTGGTGCTATTCTGATCACGTGCATTACCATGTCTGATATTTCATAATGGACAGCAAGTTAGAACAAAGAGCAAATATGAAATTCTGCGTGAAACTGGGAAAATCTGCCACAAAGATGTTTGACATAATTCGCCAGGTTTATGTCGATGCTGCAATGAGTTTAAAATGTTTTTAGTGGCACACGCTTCAAAAGCAATCCACAACATTCCTGCCAATGGCATTGCTGCCAAAAAACAATACACAACACTGCTGCCATTGTTGGTGTGTCATAGGGAACAGTGCGGGCAATTCTCACGTTTGATTTGAACATGCGCCGTGTTGCTGCCAAGTTCATCCCCAGGCTGCTGTCCCAGAAGCAGAAGGAACATTGAGTGGAATTCTGCCAAGAACTCATCAGAGTGCCATGGATGATCTGTCCTTCATGTCGAGGATCATTACTGGTGATGAAACTTGGGTGTATGCGTACGACCCTGAGAAGAAGCAGCAGTCTTTACAGTGGAAGAGCCCATCATCTCCACAACTGGAAAAAAAAACCCTCAACCAAGCACATGCTCATTTTCTTTTTGAAATTTGCTGCATTGTGCATCTGAGATTCATCCCCAGGGGCCAGACCATCAATAGCAAAATCTACTGCCAGGTTTTAAAGCGGTCTATGGAGGATATACTGTACGGCGTAAGTAACTGCATCTGTGACGAGAATCTCAAAACTTTTTGATATCCCCTTGTATGCCCTTACCAGTACACTTTAAAAAAAAAAAATCATGCACCATTTGTATGTACTTGCAAATGTATCTGTTTAGACCACATTATACAGTAGTTAGTTCTACTGTAGTTCAATAATGATTGGGCGAGCAGGATTCCAGGGGGGCCAGGGGTAGCTCAGTGGTTAAGGCATTGGACTACGGTTCGGAAGATCCCAGATTCAAATCCCACAACCACCAAGTTGCCACTGTTGGGCCCTTGAGCAAGGCCCTTAACCCTCAACTGCTCAGATTTGTAATGAGATAAAAAAAAAGTAAGTCGCTCTGGATAAGAGCGTCTGCCAAATGCCTAAATGTAAATTCCAAAAGTCATTATATTTCCTACAATGGGACTGTGACGTTTTACTATTCTATATTCACCATGTAAAATTCCTAGTTCACTTCGTAGTAGTAAAACAGTTACTACAGTGCCATTCGCAACATCATCAACAAACATATATTTTCAGGAATATTTTTTACCCTCAAAACTAATGTATCAATTAGTGTGAACTATCTAGTTGGCTAGCCATTAAACTATAAAATGAGTGTGGATACTATGGGGTCTTTTACTGTTAACAAAAATAAACCGGGCATTTGACTAAGCTGGGTCCAAAATGTCAGTTGCTCGACAGTCAGTGGTCGATATTCAGTAACACCACACTCTTGCTTGTGTCAATCTGTTTCTTCCAAATAAGAAACTTTTATTCATCCTTACTTTATGATTTTAGCCAAACAGCAAGAACACAATGCACCGTTTTTGTCAATTCTTTGGCAAAGAAGACGTATTTCAATCTGTAACTTGCTTTTAATATAAATTAACTTTTACTCAGAGTTCAATGATGACTTAACAGCTACACAATTCTCTCATGGGCTCTGGTGTCCACGTTCCATCTGTATCCCACTCTTACTGCATCGTTTCATGTCCAGACACTCACAACATGGCAGATAACGCTGGATAATTGACAGAGTGGGGTTTTATTCCACTTCATTTACTTTAATTAAGTCTGTCTAATTTTTTTTCCTCAAAGGCCTCAAGAGCTAAACCAACACCGCCCTCCAGGGCCCTGAAGCCATAATTAAAACTTGGTGTCAATCACAATGTCTTCCTTTCAGGGATTTTTCCAAGAGCACATGCCCATCAAGTCTCTATCACAACATATTAATCAGTGGCGGCTCCCTCCATGTCTTCTGGGACAACGGAGTGCGACCGGGCGATTCAGCAAGCCATTAATGAGTTACAGAAAGCTGCGGGCTCTTACCAATTTCTGACCAAATCTACAGTGGGGGGCGCCACAATCCTATTAAGAAGCAAAGATATTAAAGTGTAGAGATCTCCGGGGTCTGATGATCTCTTTCACGAGTCCCACCCGCATGTTATGTCTGTAAAGAAAATTATACTATAATCGAAGCATAATATACATACTTATACTACACTGCTGTTAAAATTGTGAATCTGATTGATTGGTCAGAAGGTGTTGATCAATTTTCATTTTTAATGGTAATAATTAATGCACTCATTCTTTTACATTATCATTTAGATTGTTGTTAAAAGTAACAACCAGTTAACAGATTTTTTAATGTAATAAATAAGTTTTATGATCACTATAAAGATGATTATCGTCAAGAGGATGTTTATTTTTCATTTATAGAGTCTCCAGTACTAGAATGTTTGCATAAAAATTTAAATGTTATTATTCATTCATTCATGCATTTTCTATACCGCTTAATCCTGTGTTCAGGGTTGCAGGGGACCTGGAGCCTATCCCAGGAGACTTCGGGCACTAGGCGGGGTACACCGTGGACAGGGTGCCAATCCATCGCAGGGCACACACACATACACACACTCACACACCCAATCACACACTACGGGCAATTTTACGAACGCCAATTAGCCTAACCTGCATATCTTTGGACTGTGGGAGGAAACCAGAGTACCCGGAGGAAACCCACCAAGCACGGGGAGAACATGCAAACTCCATGCACACAGAGACGGGAATCGAGCCTGGCCGGGGAATCGAACCCAGACCCTGGAGGTGCAAGGCGACAGTGCTAACCACTACACCACCGCGCCGCCTAATGTTATTATTATTATTAATAATTTATTTTACATTTATGTATTTATTTTGCATTATCCATATTCTAGTTCTATTGGATAGAGAGCAATATGAACCAAAAGCATAGCTGTACAGTAAGTGGGGTGTAATGTACTGTAACGCAGATTCTTCAACTAGTACTGGGTGATTTTCCCTATTAAGTCAGTTAATGCGAATTAATGTTTAGTTTTTCACCAACCAGACATAACATTAAAACCACCTAGGTGTTTGTTTCCCCTTTCCGCTACGAGTCAGTTTTGGCCCCTCGGGGCATGACTCCACAAGGCTTCACCACAAGGTGTGCTGTGGTGTCTGGCACCAGGACATTAGCAGTGAATCCTTTCAGTGTTGTGGGTTGTGGTGTGGAGCATTCATAGATCGAACTTGTTTGCCTTGTGCATCACATGGCTGCTCGGTCAGATTGAGATTGTTGAATCAACAACCTTGAACTCTTTGCCTGTACTGTATACAGCAGACGCCTGTCTATTGTGACCAGCATTGACTTTTTTTTCAGTACTTCGTGCTACATTAGCTTGTGGGATTGAATCGGATGGGCTAGCCTATGATTCCTGCAGGCACAGATGGGCCTTGGGTGCCCATGATCCCGTCACTGTAATTAATAATCAATATTATTCAATTCACATGGTGGTGATGTTAGTGATATGGCTGATTGGTGTATATACAATTAATACTATTGATCGGCTACAGTTTACAAGATATTTGGGGTCTATATTCACTATAATGTACATAAGTTATAATACAATTTCTTATAAGCGACACACAAATATGTGCATTAGATACTAATTGAACTTATCCTTCCTCTTGGTTTAGATCTTACATAACATTTTGCTTATACAGCAGAGGTGTCAAGTAACGAAGTACAAATACTTCGTTACCTTACTTAAGTAGAAATTTTGGGTATGTATACTTTACTGGAGTAATTATTTTTCAGCCAACTTTTTACTTCTACTCCTTACATTTTCACGCAATTATCTGTACTTTCTACTCCTTACATTTTAAAAATAGCCTCGTTACTCCTATTTTATTTCAGCTTGTCATTCAAAAAACAAACAAACTAACAAAAAAAACATCCGGATAAATCGCACCATCCGGATGGAGTGAATTTGATTGTGGTTGGATGATGTAATGTTTGCATGTAGTTCTGTTCCAAGTTTTCTGTTCAGCATCCTGACTCTGACGTAAGCACATAAGCACGTCGAGCGGTACGAGGTAACTAAGTGTGTGTAATCTGTCACTGGGCATGCGCATTGGAGAACAAAAAAGTAAACAGCACATTCGCTAACAACTCTGTTTGTCTATGTGTTCTTTATTTTCTTCTATACCGAAGGACGTTACAGATGAGAAGTATGAACATACCATTCCGACACCCTGTTGGTTGGTATGCGATCCATCGCACCTGCACATGACGTTACGTCACACACTCCAGCAAGGACGTTTGAATAAATTAGCATTTTCGGTTGATAAGGTTGTGATGATAAGTAGACGAAGCTGTCCGTGATAGAGACTCAAGATTCGAGCGAAATGTCACAACCAAGCACCAGCGAGGAAGGTAACAGGAATGAATTGTCACATACAGTATCCCAAAATCGCTATGGCCATTAAAAAATACAACAAAAAAAACACCACCACATTATTCTTTTCTTTTTTTTTATGAGGTGTTAGTGTACAGTAGTATATAGGCCCGTGGCACAGCCTAAGCTTTTATCTGTAATGCGTTTTCCCCCCTCACGTTACTTTACTTTTATACTTTAAGTACTTTTGAAACCAGTACTTTTACTTGAGTAAAAAGCTTGAGTTGATACTTCAACCTCTAAAGAAGTCTTTTTAAACCCTAGTATCTATACTTCTACTCAAGTAATGAATGTGAATACTTTTGACACCACTGTTATACAGTAAGTACAAAAATCAGTATGGTGATGAGCCAAGGAGCAATACATACTGTAAAAATGCCTGTTTTCAAATTCCTATTATAATATAATCTATATATTAACCTAAAATGAAAACCCAAACTATTAACTGTAATTTTTTTAAGCTCATCAAAATGCATAATAATTAGCAGCTTTCCTCTCTGATGCAAAGAAAGTCTTAAATATTGTTGTCCAGTGTATTCCTTGAATGAATCATCTGTTCTTACAAAAAATCCGCCTGGAAAAAACATCACAATTTAGCGTATTTACTACTTATTACACTATATTTTAGCCATGTAGCTACATTTGACTTGATTAGCTTCATTACTTCTTTAGCTTGATTAGCTACATTACATGATTAGCTTGATTAGCTACATTACATGATTAACTTGATTAGCTACATTACATGATTAGCTTGATTAGCTACATTACATGATTAACTTGATTAGCTACATTACATGATTAGCTTGATTAGCTACGTTAGCTACATGACTTGATTAGCTACATTACATGATTAGCTTGATTAGCTACATTACAGTACATGATTAGCTTGATTAGCTACATTAGCTACATGACTTGATTAGCTACATTACATGATTAGCTTGATTAGCTACATTACAGTACATGATTAGCTTGGTTAGCTACATTACAGTACATGATTAGCTTGGTTAGCTACATTAGCTACTTGTTAACTTGAACACTCTCAGGCTTTCCCATCAGACATGTTAATATTGGCAAAGTGGCATATCTTGACAAATGACTATTAAAACTATTATTTTATTATTATTTTTTTATTTCCATTAATCCAGTAATAGGTTAATGTCTAGCTAGTGTACCTCTGGTTTAATAATCCATGTTAGTATAGCAACATGTGATGCTTGTTATTACTTCTAGTTACAGCGCATCTGGAAAGTATTCACAGCGCATCACTTTTTCTACATTTTGTTATGCCACAGCCTTATTCGAAAATTGATTAAATATTTTTTTTCCTCTACACACAACACCCCATAATGATAACATGAAAAAAAAAGTTTACTTGAGATTTTTAAAAAATAAATGAAAAAAAATTGAGAAAGCACATGTACTTAAGTATTTATAGCCTTTGCCATGAAGCTCAAAATTGGCGCCTCCTGTTTCCCCTGATCATCCTTGAGATGTTTCTGCAGCTTAATTGGAGCCCGTCTGTGGTAAATTCAGGTGATTGGACATGATTTGGAAAAGGCACACACCTGTCTATATAAGGTCCCACAGTTAACAGTTCATGTCAGAGCACAAACCAAACATGAAGTCAAAGGAATTGTCTGTATACCTCCGTGACAGTATTGTTAGGTTACAGAAAAATTTCTGCTGCTTTGAAGGTCCCGATGAGCGCAGTGGCCTCCATCGTCCGTAAGTGGAAGCAGTTCGAAACCACCAGGACTCTTCCTAGAGCTGGCCGGCCATCTAAACTGAGCGATCGGGGGAGAAGGGTCTTAGTCACGGAGGCGACCAAGAACCTGATGGTCACTCTATCAGAGGTCCTACTGTACAGTATGTGGAGAGAGGAGAACCTCCCAGAAGGACAACCATCTCTGCAGCAATCCACCAATCAGGCCTGTATGGTATTTAGCACACTTTTAACATAGTTCACTCACTCTCATCTTCTATACTGCTTTATCCTGTATACAGGGTCACGGGGGGCCTGGAGCCTATCCCAGGAGACTTATGGCTCTAGGTGGAGTACACCCTGGACGGGGTGCCAATCCATTGCAGGACACACATTCACACACTATGGGCAATTTGGCCTAATTAGGCAGTTGGCCTAATCTAAATTAGAACATGCAACCTCCATGCCTACAGACCTGAGGCGGGAATCGAACCTGGACCCTGAGGGTACGAGGCCTCAGTGATAACCACTAAGCCACCAACTAAGGCAGAATGTATTAGTTGAAAGTCAGTTTAATGAATTTCTAAACAACAGGCTTTTGCGAAATCAAGAAATGATTCATATGTATATATTTGATGAGTCATCGGCACTGGAAGATGTGTGATTAAATCTGAGAAAGTGATTGCTAGAAGCATCAAATACAGACACATAACGTAGACAGGCCACGGTGTGGTCCGTTCCTAAAAAGCTGCAAATATTCTTGATGCGTCTCGTGTCACCTATCCCCACCTCCATCCCGGGAAGAGGCCACGCTGTAAATGATTCAATCACTGTTTAGACAGGAGGGAAAAAGCGCCGGGAAAAAAAAGAAATCTGTCTGCTCTGACAGTTGAATAAATGCCTGCTGGCATTTTGTAAATTTGCTTGGCTAGTGGGTGCGAAAGCACATGCAGAATGCGTACCAGCGCCGAGATTGGTATGCACCGTCGGCGTCATGAATATTCGAAATTATTGACACCTCATAAAAAAAGTGCAAAGTGGACACTATAGGCGCTTGATTAAAAACCAAGGACAGAATACATCATTTGCTTCACTGTAAAGGGCAGTAATGCTTGTTGCTTGTAGAGCATTACTCCGTCCTGCACCGTCCTGCTTTAAGCAGGTGTAGGAGAACATGAGTGCGTGAATGCTATTTCTTTACCATACGCACACATACCCGCACACATACACAGCAGGGAGCCTAAAAGGAGGGTTGTTGCCACGGCTGCAGCTCCGGGGTGTGAACTGAGGTTTAACAAGTTCTGCATAAACATGGTCTGCTCGGAGATCAGATCCAGCTCAGCGTTATCAAGGCCACGGTGTGGACACCCCGCGGACTGACACAGGAAAGAAACTCACGAGTAAACACGGTGCCAGTGTTGACATCTCTAACCCCTCTCTAACCAATTTCTGTGAATGAATGATGATGAGAATAAGTTCCACACATCTCGCTCAGACCCGAATCAAAAACGATGGGGGGTAGAGCAAACATCTCAGGAAGCATGCTATAGCTCTCTTATTTTTTATTTAATTTTTTTTCAATCGAGTTCAGATCATACTGAACTCAATTAAACTGATCCACAGGATGCTGATCCAGCACCAGTTCTCTTTGATACATATGGACTATAGGGAAAATTAAGCATTGATCCAGCACTATGGGGCTTATTCCACTCATTTCTCAATCCACAGGCAGGCCACAGGGCGCTTTCACTAACTAACCTCGCCAAGCTCGTGTTCATTTGGCTCTTTAATCTGTAACCAGTGTAATTAATTCGCAGTCAGTCTATAATGCGTGTCTCACCGCTTAAAACGTAGCAAGTAGCACTGGTAATTCAATTCAATTTATTTGAATTAACCAAGCATGCTTTAGTCATCAATCAAGGCAACACAAGCTACATTTAGAGTTCCCATGAGACAGTTTGATCATGTGTGTAAGCTGTTTTTAAAACCTAGGTGCAGTCCAGTCTTTCCGCTCGATCTGATAGGTATACTGATGTTGGAGTTTGAATTACATGTGATATTTATGCAGATCACATAGCTGGAACTTAAACGGCACATATTTTGCTAGTTCTTTAACAATTTAATATACTGTATAGTACTTTATATTTTGCTCCCAAAAAAAGAGCAAGACTTTCTTGCATTTTAATGTATTCATGAGGAATAGCTCTCCAAGCTTAATGAAGGTTTTTTTTTTTTTTTGGCTCCCCTTTTTGTCAAGATTTTGATTCCCATATTCAGTCCCTGTACCTGGGCAGTTTCAGAGGAATGATTTTTGTTTGTTAAGCCTCACAGTGACCTATGCATTAAAAGTATAAAAAATTGTGAAACAGTGAAAAAGAGGTGCAGATGATGACTGATGATCAGGCCGGTGATTATTATACTGGTGATGCTGAATGCTGAGTGGTTGGAATGGATGAGAGGGGAAATGAGGTCGCTGCTGAGGTCATTCCTCTCCCGGCCACGCTATTTAAGTGTCTGTGTAAATGAGCTACTGTTAAGCCACGCCCTGCTAAAGAAAAGCCGAGCTAAATAACAAGCTGGGGGAGGGGTTTTGGGGAGGGTTGTCTTCTTATACTGTATGAGGTCACATTAGGGGAAGAAAAACTAACTGCTTTCTTTAACAATAGCAAATACAAAAACTGGTAGTTTTTTCTTAGTTTTTTTTTTTTTTTTTTTGTTCACATGAAGGCGTTCATATGAATGTCCAAAAATGAATAAAACATTTATTTTGCATAACGGTTCCCTTTTAAGGCACTATTTGTATTTTGTGCTGAGTATACTTGTGTATGAATACAGTATGTAATAAAAGTCACAAATGATGAAAGAGGGGAATATTATTGAGTCCAGCCACTGGCTGAAATTGATGTTCAGGTGTTTCAGGTAGGAAATACATTTAAAAAATCACAAGAATGCCTACTTGAGGTCAATTATAAGAACATAAACAGGACATAAAAAAAAATTATAGTTGTCTGTTTAAACCGTGCACATAGGATATCAGAAGTAAGAGCAGCTTAATCGAACGTCAATCATGAACAACATGCGTAATCACAGGATGTGTATAGGTATAATTGGTCGGTTTAACATTCAATCCATAATCATGAGAGCACGTCAAAAACGCATCAAATGAACAAAATTTGACAGCAAACAAAAAATATTTTGCATTTTCTATCCTTGTACTTTTTTTCAGGTTTAAAGGCAGGTGCTGGTGTTAAAAAGAGGTGGGCAAGATGTTCAAGGTCAAGGTGTGCCCAACCAGTCGATCGCGGTCAACCGGTCAATCGCAGACTGCTTTCCAGTCGATCACAAGAGTAAACTGCCTTCTGGTTTGTCCTTTCTCTTTCTTCACTGTCTCCACGCCTCAAACCTCAAATAAAACAACAATCTTTATAGACATAGTATTTCTTGAGTAAAGAAACCCTGTACTTATTTTAAAAAACAGTTCTTTATTTTCCCTTACAAGATCACTGATTACGTTCGGCTCTGCGCTGAAAACCGATGGAATTAGTGGCTGAATTTGAGATCGCATACTAACATACTACTCATACTATTTCATATAAATATATGGCAGAAATAGCGAGAGTAGTATGCTAGTACGCTAATCTGAATTTAGCCAGGGTTTTAGCTATAGGCACATTACTAGTAGGGACTCAGTGTTTATGTAGAGAAGTTGAGAGAGCTGCAACTTCAGCAAACTAAAAGGCAACTATGGCAGAAGCACAAAAAAAGGGGCAATTTGGGTCGCCATTTCAAAACAAAAGCTACGATGCAGATTTCCCGGCTAAATCAGCTCTACGCACCCGGAAAGTCCAGGAATTGAAGAGGCAGGTAGCAGTACAGCAGTCCATTTTCACCAGGCCAATCAACAAGGGTAAGGCTGCAGCTTTAGCGTCTTATCGCATCAGTCACGTTCTTGCAAAACACAAGAAGTCTTTCAAGGATGGTGAAGTTGTGAAAGAAGCATTTGTCGCGGCTGCAGACGCACTACTTGGTGACTTCAAGAATAAAAGTGATATCATGGCTGCCGTTAAGGATGTGCAATTACCCCGTGGTCGCTGTTACACGGCGATGCGAGGGAAAGTGACGGATGTCGAGGCGCAGTTAAGGAAGGATATTGAACAGTGTGAATGTTTTTCTCTTCAATTTGATGAGTCGACTGATGTTGTGGATGTGGCACAGCTGTGTGTTTTCATTAGAATGGTTTTTGGAGACACGGGTGCAAAAGAAGAGCTAGGGTTAGGGTTAATAAGTTTCGATTATCACTACAATTAGACTTTGTTTTATTATATATGGATTAGGGCTACTTTCTGTTTGTTTTGTGCACATTAAATATGTAAATATGCTATGAATAGCAACTGGCTTTCTGTTTGGACTGGTAGATCTCGGCACACTGACAAATTAAAATGTAGATCTTTGTTCAACAAAGGTTGGACACCCCTGCTTCAGATTATGCTATGGATTGAAGTGATTTCGGGCAGGCTTGGAAGTTTAGTTTTCTTCCCTATAGCCACCCTAACCCATATCTCACATGTGTGAAGGAACATTCAACCTCATGCATGAAGCAATATACAAATATTTCTCTTCTTTTTGACTGTATCCATGATTTATTCCTATTTTGTTCGTACCCATTAATTTCTGGGATTCACAAGTATTTTCTTTTTTTTTTTTTTTTGCTCGTCTCTTAGGTAAGAGAAATTTTTACATGTGCTTGGGAGCCAAGATAGGAAAAAACAGTTTTTTGTGCATACTTTTAATACCTTTAATAATAATACTTTTAAAATTGAGAAACATAAAAATCTAATTTAGATTATTATATATTGATTCATATTGATCTTTTATGTTGTTTGATGTTTAATTTGTGGGCTAAAGCGATCTTATTGGTCATTTGCTCCAGATTAAGACTTAATAAATCCTTGCTTGGTTGCATGCAGTCTGCTTCGGAATGAATTTCAGATTGCCATTAGATGCTTTCGCCATTCAGCATAGATTAGATGAGACACCTGAATGGACGCTGAGCCGTTACGGATTGCTATGAGCACTCTGAAACAGATCATTATGAAAACTTCAACTTTATAAAGAATCAACTTTTTACAAAACTCTAACACGGGTGACCAAGGGTACAGTATGCCTCCGTCCATGTGCCACCACTTTCGCCTGACAAGGCATCATCCCAGCCAGCATCGCAGATCTTTTTCCATTGCTGTTTTTGAGTTAACGCCAGTGCAGATGCTTTGGAAGATCACATGTTAACTTTGTTAAGGTTGGTTGCAAAGTGCTTCAATTTCACTGCTATACTGCTGTAGTTCTTTTTCTAATTATTGTTCCTTTCTTCAGTCCCTGATTTACTGTACACGACACAACATGGTCTTTAGGGGCGATACCTGAGCTACAGGTACTGTAATTGCATGCTAATCTTTGCATCTCCAGTGTAAGATCAAGTAGGATTCATTCTTCTGCTCACCTGGGCAGATGGAGATAGTTAGTGAATCTGGTTGGTGCATCTGGAATTGAATTGATTTAATTTAATATTTTATAAAGAGAAAATGTTTTATAAAGAGAATGCTTATGCGTGTTTTCTGCAAGACGAGCAAAGATTTTTTTAAATGAATTTTGATTTGGAAAAAGAGCAAGTCTTGGTTTACGAGTACCGAATATCATGTATCATGCATGCGCTTCTTCTTTTGACGATGAGCGTCACGTGCCAAAGTTTTTTCTCTCTCTTGCACTGCAGAATTGTGGGTAATCGTCTCCCTTGCTGGGTCTTAGTGTGCGTCTCTTACTGGTATAATCAACATCCGTGCACGCGTGTACTGTTTACTATACTGTAGCACTGTGACCACATGTGTGCATGTAAAACATATTTTATTTTGTGTTTGTAAGCGTGTACAGCGCGCATGTACTGTTTCTTATAACGCACGTGTGTGTATGTGTGTAAAGCAAAAGAAAGTCACATTGGAAAGGTTAAAGATCCATTTTCTCCCTCTTTGTCGTTATGTGTGTGCACACACATAATTTGGCACCATGTCCCTTTACACACACTCTCGCGCATAAACTCAAACACTTATCTGTCGAGATTTATTTTTTCATTCATTCATCTTCTATACCGCTTTATCCTGTGTTCAGGGTCGCGGGGGACCTGGAGCCTATCCCAGGAGACTCAGGGCACGAGGCAGGGTACACCCTGGACAGGGTGCCAATCCATCGCAGGGCACACACACACTCACACACACTCACACACCCAATCACACACTACGGGCAATTTGGGAACGCCAATTAGCCTAACCTGCATATCTTTGGACTGTGGGAGGAAACCGGAGTACCCGGAGGAAACCCACCAAGCACGGGGAGAACATGCAAACTCCATTCACACAGAGACGGGAATCGAGCCTGGCCGGGGAATCGAACCTAGACCCTGGAGGTGCAAGGCGACAGTGCTAGAGATTTATTTTTACTTTTTTTTTAAGGTAAAGCGCAGGTTAATTTGCTGAATTTTTACTTTATATTTTGTATGAATTATTTTTATGTAATATTTTTTTGGGGGGCTGTGGAACAAATAATTTGAGTTTCCATTATTTCTTATGGGAAAATTTACTTGGATTTACAAGTGTTTTGGAATACGAGCCCGCGTCCGGAATGAATTATGCTTGTAATCCAAGGTTCCACCATAGGAGTGTGTGGGTGTGTATGTATTAGTTGCAGTATTTACATATGGCACAGCTGGGGTCTCTGCAAAAAATGCAACTGGAAGTGCGTTCCTTTATGCTTTTATTGCTCCTGGGTGCGGGTGAACCGAACACAGCATCCAGAGAAATAAACAACCCAAGCAAATAAACGAATGTGGAAAAGCAGATAAAAGGCCAGCACATAAACACTGGGCTCCTGCGAAGCACCTGGGGACAGCTACTAATGGGACCCATATTTATTGGCCCCCTGTTCCTCTGCCTTTGCGAGTCTTCCCTGTCCCAATGTGCCATTTATTCTCATTTGAACAGGAATGCTGCCAGGCTGATCATAAGGCACTTACGCATAGCAAAACGTGCAGAGGTAGAAGGACAAGAACAAATGGTGCCCCAAGAGTCACCCCAAGAGTCACACTGAGATCCGTCATGATTACCAGCCGCACGTCTTACTTATTACCTCCAAATGGTTGCGGCTTTAAAGGACCAAGGAGAGAAACAGGCTGAGATTCCACATCCATTAGTGCTCATAATGCCTGGGGATTTTAAATCAGTGCCAGTTGACTGTACCAGAGATGGATATCAGCGTGTCTTGTTAACGGGCACGAAGTTCCTGGTGTCATAGTACTACTTTTGCATGTGAAATACGGTGCGACTAAGTGTGTCTTCAGACTACACGGAGCAAATTGAACATGACAGCTCCCTGACAATAGGATTTTATTGAGTTTACATGTGCTAAAGAAGAGAATATTGATTTGTAAGGAACAGCAGTGCCCAGGGTATTACTCAGACCGAGAAGTATAATTGGCTTCGAATTCTATTTTTCCCCTAGTCTTAATCCATGGTTTGAGCTGTGTAAGCTCTGTACAAGGCTAATGATGCCTGTTCTCCAGCGGTGCTCCTCCGAAAGACCTACTCTTACTAAAGAGACGCTTTTTTTCATACTTGTCCATTATCCTGGCATTTTGAAGGGCAGCTGCAAAAAAAAAAAAAATGTCCCCTGAATGTTCAAGCAGTCTGTGAAAAGGCACTCACAAGGAGTTCGGTGCTAATTTTTTTTCACATGAAGGTAAAAAAAAAAAAAAAAAGAGCTTCTCACACAATGCTAACAGGGATGCACACAAGAGACTGTGCCTTAGTAGCCTTTCCCCTTCACCTTCTGGAGCAGTATCGGAACAGTTGAAAGGGTTTTTATTTTTTTTTTAGACGTGTGATGGAGAGCAAGAGAGAAAGACAGAAAGCGAGACAGTGTAAGAGGGAGAGAAAGTGGGCAGTCGCTATGAAACGAGAGGCCTTTCCTCGTACCGAGGCTGCAGAACGTTTCGCTTGGAGTGGCCTGGAACCTTGAAAGCTTTGGCACCGGTGGCCGCGGTAAATTATTCAGACAGGATGCAGGAACGGGGCGGATTTCTACAGCAATCGCAGGGCAAAAAAGAAAAATGTAAAGCATCACCTGCTGCGACTTCACATACGGAGCATTAGCGGCCTCGGAGGTGGTCGTAGAGAAAGAGTTAGCGGAAGACGGAAAGAAAGAAAGGAAGGGAGTAAGAAGTAAGAAATAAATCTCAATGCCAATGCCTTCGGTGTGAGACAGTCGCGAGGCCAGACACACAGATGGGGAACAGAGCTTGCCAAGAACTGGGTCTTGAGTTGACATTTGACCTGCTGTGACTTTGACCCTGTTTGGATCCGATTCAAAATCTAATCAGTTCATCTTCTCGCTACAATGATTTTGTTTGCCTGCCATGCCGTAGACGAGGTCTATCGTTTCTACAGCAGTGGTGGTTTTTAAGGGGCTGGGTTGCTACGCCCTCCATATTTCTCATTAAGGCTTTGGGATCGGCAGCTGTTGAATGAGTTTGTATAGAGATACAGTAGGGTTAAGATCTGAAAAGTGGCAACCCGGTGGTAACAGGGCTCTAAACCTCACACCTCGACCCTCAACAACCCAGAGCCTCAACCGCCTGAGCCACGACTACCCGGGTTACTGCAATTATTTTATATAATTCCTCGATTCAATTCACTCGGCCTTGAGATATCACACTTAAGAGAATCTTATATTTTTCAAGGCAGAGATGGACAACCAGAAACACTAGAGACACAAGCGTAAATGGTTAGGAAATAGTGCTAAAAAACGAAGTACAAGAAAGAGAGAAAGAAAGAAAGAAAGAAGTGGGCTCTTAATTTTCCTCTGCACATGAGCTGTATTTAGTGGAGTGTGAAAAGGCGATGGGATAAAGGCCCTCCATAATTCATTTCAGCCCCCTATTGAAGCATCACAGTGGGGTTCTGCCAATTATTGCCTGAACGTGTCTCTATCACCTGCTGCGCTACTGTCTTCAGCAGGAACCTGCAGGACACTGTTCTTTACATATCCACCTCACGCACACTCTACACACACACACACATGTACACACATTTCTTTCACACAAACATGTCTCGTTGTGAGACATAAGTATTAATACAGCTAATTAAAAGACCCAGACCAAGACCTTATTCTTCCTAATCACACAGACACACACACATACACACACAGTGTATATTTAATGTATTTGATTAAATTTGACCTTATCTTTCTATTTCAAGTCCAAGATAGCTTTAGAACAGAACAATAACAATGTAGCAGATCGATCCGAACAGAACCAAACTAATTCTAATCCGCAAGACTCGTGTTATCTGAAGTCAGGAATCAGTCCAGAACAGCTGGCGCACTAAAGAATGAAATCTCTGCATGTAACATCAGGACAGCGCAGGACACACACATATACAGTAGTACGGACAATTTGCGTCCACCAATTAGCCTATTCTGCATGTTTTGGACTGTGGTAGGAAACTGTAATACCCAGAGGAAACACGGGGAGAACATGCAATCTCCATGCACACAGAGGCGGGAATCGAACCCAGACCCAGGAGGTGCAATGCCACAGTGCTAATATCATTATAATATAAATGATTGATTTGTTTACTGTCTATGAATCCAGACTTTTGACCGCTTCTGTATAGTTCCATGAGGGTGAGTTCAGCAGGGTTCATTATGAGTCGGAATCACAATGGTGTACATAATTTCCATTTTCATTCAGTGGAAGAATTACCAAGTAGAAAATTTCGATCCGTTTTTTTACTGACATCCCGCTATTAAGTTAAACGTTTGACTCAACCTTCATATATTTAAACCAATTTATCATCTTCATCGTCTTCATCTTCTATACCGCTTTATCCTGTATTTAGGGTCGCGGGGACCTGGAGCCTATCCCAAGAGACTCAGGGCACGAGGCAGGGTACACCCTGGACAGCGTGCCAATCCATCGCAGAGCATAAATCAATTTGGAAAAGGTAAAAAGAAAACAATAATAAAAAAACAAGCCTTTGCACACTCACACACACACACACATAAACATATGTATAACAGCAGGAGATAATTAATGATGTTATTTAATTTGTTCCCTTTAGCTGTTTATCCTTTAATTTGTCACCAGTCTGTATATTTGTCTTGATATTATCACTATCTATAAAATTTCCTTTCACTCCTGTCAGCTAAGAAGACAAAAATGAGACTTCAATCCGCATGGGATCACAACGTTAGACATTTAAAAAAAAAAAAAAAAACTTTGCCTGGTATGACGAGCCTTGATGTCTGCTGCAACATTCGGCTGGTACTACACAACCAAATGACATGTAAGCCTGGATCCATCCTGCCTTGTACTGCCAGTCCAGACTGCTGGTGGTGTAATGGAGTGGAGCAGATTTTCTTGGCACAATTTGGGCCCCTTAGTACCAACCGATCACTCAGGATACCCGAGTACTGTGTCTGACCATGTCCATGTCCTTTATGACCAGAGAATGACGCAATATGTCACAAAGCTAAATCATCTCATACTGGTTTCTTGAGCACGACAATGAGTTCATTGAACTCAAATGACCTCAGCTCCTAGATCTTAATTCAGTAGAGGTCTTTTGGGATGTGGTGTAACGGGAGATTCAAAAAATCTACAGTAACTCCGTGATGTTGTCATGTCAATATGGACTATGATCTCCAAGGAATGTTCCCAGCACTTTGTTGAATCTATGCCACAAGGAATTTTTTTTTTTACCTTTATTTAACCAGGCAAGACAGATTAAGAACAGGTTTCTTATTTACTGTACAACTGTGGCCTGGCAAATAAGGCAGTTCTGAATGCAAAAATGGGACCAATCCAGTACTAGCATATATAAAGCCCTTCATTATGTAGTCATTGATATGTAGATGACCTCCTCATATTTATATAAAGTATAAGTAACTTTAATCTCTTGAGACCCTCGTATGAGGACATGAATTGTTCTTTCCCCCCAAATCCTTGTACGTATGATCCTCACATAACAAACATTAGTTATTATTCTCTTCTGTTTGAAGACATCGATTCATCCTTATCAGGTACTAATAAAAAGAAACCATGAGGAGAAGTTGTAACGTTCACAACAGCAGATTCCGGGTCTCGGGAGGTTACGTAGATGTTGCATCCTTTTTATTCTTTAGTCCTATTTAAAACGTCCCTGGCCCGTTTGTGTGATTCACACCTCCCGAGCATGGAGCAGGGTAACAGAGCCACGCAGAGCCCCCTCAGTCTGATGCATCCAGCCTGCGCGTCTCGGTCGTGGTGTTTAGCCTGGTATTGAGAGTGGGCAGAGCGCTTCGGCATTTAATGCACCATATGTTTTTGTGCAGGAGGATGGGCACGAATCGGCTGAGCAGGAATCTCCTACCGAGGTGGCGTTTGTGCAGGAAATAGTACACCATAAAGAATGGGCAGATGAAAGTTTGATGAGGGACGGCGTTCTGATGAAAAATTCTGTTTGCCTTCCCAGGACACCCACTTTTATTCCAGCCCCCGGGGCGTAGATCCGGGCAGCGGAGATATTTACCCCTGCGGTGCCGGCTTTCAGGGAAGCAAACGCCTCTTAATCAAATTTCAAAGATCCCCTTGCTCAGAGAAAGATGTGGGAGGACAGTTCTGAGTTATTCCTGCGTTTCCTCCTACTTGTCATTCCTGTCTGCTTGATAACCTTTTGAAAACGTTGGCGCAAATCACAGCAAAGCCCTTCAGGCTGTTTTCCCCTTTTTCGTCGTTGCACGTGCCTGAAAGAAGCCCTTTTTTCCCCTCTTCCTCACATGGATTGAACCTAATTAAAACCGATATCATTCTTACAAACTGTAACTAAAGTGCAGTATAGCAAGAAGGAATGATGAAAGGTTTAAATTACATGCAACATGCTATTAATGTACACTGTGCTTTGTCCTTTCTGTGTTTTTTTTTTCTTTCTTTTCTTTTTTTAATCACAGTACTGTGCCGGTCGGACAACGGTCTCATCTTCTTTTATAATGACCGTTACATCATTACGGACTGTTTTTCGAGAGGCGGCGGCGGCTCAAATTCACACAATGTCAAGCGGTGCAGAACAAGAGACGTCGCGCGATTAAGGAGGGTTTATGATATCGTCTACGCGATTGGATTGCACCCTTGGAAGCGTCCGAAAGCTTTGCGCCTCGCGCTATCTGAAGCTGTAGAATTCAGATCGGATTCCATCTAGGTGCTGAATCATAACTTAATGGAGAATAGGCTTCTCTAATTTCATCATTCTTAAGATGTGGAGACTCCACGGTATCAATGTGCTCGCAATTATGACTCCCTCAAGTGCTAATTACATTATCTGAGTTCAGAGGCTAGACAGGCAGCAGAGTTTTACAAGGACATCAGATTCTCATTAATGACTTGGGGTGATAGCAGGGTTTTGGGTTAATAGCACGGGTTAATCCTGTTAGACTAATGACGAGGACATCATTAGTCTATTACACTTTATTCTCAGGAAATAGCTGAGGATATCTGAGAGTAAGAAAAAAAGCTGGAAATAAAAGCATCCTGAATCTCACAAGAGATCTGGTCCAACTTTTATCTGTGAGTGTAGTTCGCTGCACATTTTCAAAGACTAAGGAAGTATAACATGAAAGAAAACTGCAGTCATACAGTAGATCCAAGAGATTGGTTTAGCTTAGATAGTTTTGGCTGTTGTTAAGCAAGTACACTTTAATTCTCTCATTTATGCTGGACACATTTCTAGTGTGGCAATGCATGATGCAACAAATAGTGAGTCCAAAACTTACTGTATCTGGCAACATTAGCATCCTAACTATTAATGATTTATTTATGTATTGTTTTTATATGCCATGGCCCTGCATACTTCTGGACAACCAAAGACATGTTTCATACCGGATGCTAATACTAATAAAAAAAAAAACACATACAAATCCAGACTGATAATACAGTATGTCATCTTAAAAACAATTCGTCTCCTTTGTTATTGATTCGAAATTGTTCAGCCTCTAAACCATCAGTATTGTTTTGTTCACAACTTCTAACACACGGCTGAATCCCAAATCCCTCTCCAACCCCTGATCAAAGGCACTACTCTGTTTGTGGAACAACGCATTGTACGTGCTTTTTATTTTCATTTTAAAATTTTACAATTCACATTCCATTTTTACTTGCTAATCTTCCTATCTTTCCACTTTGTCGTTCCTTTTTATTTCATGAACAGTTGTATAAGCATTATCGAAGTACAAGAAGAGTCACATATTTGTACACCTCATCTGAGTTAATCATCTTATGGTGAATCTAACTTTTTTTATCTAAAATTAATATCCTTTTTAACGTCTTCATTTATTTTCACACATTTATTTTTCTTTTGAATAAGTGCATATGAAAATAATTAGCAGAACAGACGCTATCAGGGGCTAGGTTATTCTTTTCTCTCTGTAACAAAGCATAATCAGGTAAACTTTCGGCTATTACTTTCTGGCTTTAAAATACACCTCGAACTTAATTATCAATGAAAATTCATAGTACAGTAATTAATCTAATGTCGGTTAATGGTGCTTCCGCCATCCACTGTTACAACTGATGTCATTGCGATTGCGTGTTTGCAAAAGGTTAATAATTGTATGAAAAAATGTTATACCCTCAAGTATAAAATCGACATCTACAGTAAGAAGGAAGGAAGGAACAAAGAACAGTCAAATAATGCTGTAACTTTTCCAGCACAAGTCAGTTTTCTTGACAGAGGGCTTTATATTTTTTGGTTCCTTTGTTCCTTTTTTAGAACCCAAGCACTATGACATCAGCTCTATAACATCATAGAGTTCTTCTAAGGTTTTTTTTTCTAGCATCCGAAGCGTTCATGACTTTGTGAGCATGTTAAGACCCCCAAAAACCCCCTGGATGCTGAAAATAAAAATCTTTAGAAGAACAAGAGGGTGCTTCATACACTGATGTTATAGGGCTGATGCCATAGTGGTTAGGTCTTAATCAAAATCAGCACACAGCTTGGAAACTGCTGCCATTAGGACCCAGAGCGGCTGGGCCCTGGGCGTGGCACAGTGCCTTCACACGGGATTTTACTGCATAGCTCATACACACTTGCCTACGTATACCTGTGAAATTTAGATCTAATTGAGCTGAACAACTATACATGTCAAGTAGTCTCCTCAACAGGAAGTCAGTTATTTTGGGTTGTTTGCAAAGCATACCCAATGGAATTTGTTATACTCCTCCTAGGGTATATTTATACGATCGCCACCAAACCGGGCCAATATGATTTCAAGACATTGAGGTTGCAAAATAGCGAAAAAAGCTTAGTCAAACATATGCTGAAAAGTGGCTAATAACTTCCTAAGTGACATATAGAGTGACATCCCATTAAGTGACATCATAGTGTGATGCTTTTCTTTCCGGTATTTAGGCCTTTTTGGAGGTCAACATGCTCAAAAAGTACAGAGGTTGTTTGGTGTCCCCGGGTGGCAATGCCGCAGGTGCTTGGGCCCGATCATGCTTTTTGTCATATTAACTTTAACAAAAAAAATCAAGCCAGTGAGTAAGCTGCTACAAAGTAAGTCATGACAGAAAATAACAGGTTTCATGGACATAACACTCACTCACTCACTCACTCTCTCTGTATACTGCTTATCCTATACAGGGTCATGGGAGATCTAGAGCCTATCCAAGGGCACTAGTTGATGTACACCCTGGATGGGGTGCCAATCCATTGCAGGGCAGAGGCACACACCGTAGACCCAGCCAATCATTTACACACTATGGGCAATTTGCCAAGCATGGATAGAACATGCAAACTCCAAAGACAGACACTAATGTGAGATTCGATCTCACAGTGCTAACCACTATGCCACTATGCCGTCGTTGGATGTAACACAGTAATTATAGATGAATTAAAGCATAATGTGTCATCATTGAACACGTTAGCTCTTCTAGATGTGCTGTCCTTGGAAAAAAAATTACAACAGCATACCACCCCATCTTCCATTATTTTCCTATAACAGCACTGCTCCTTAGAAACAGTTATATAAATGAATGGAATAAAATGAAAGCATTTCATTTCGATAGATAGCAACATGGTGGAATGCTTTTTATTTTTATTATTTCATAGGATTTTTAAGGAGCAAATACAATGGCAGCGCTGTTAGCCCTGCAACTTTGCATGTCCAGAGTCGGGGTTTGAATCTCACCTTCAGGGTTCCTGTGCATGAATGATGCATGTCCAAAGCTGAATGGCATTTAAAAATTGCCTGAGTTGATGATGGATGTGAGTGTGCTTGTGCCCTGCGATGGGTTGGCGCCCAGTCAACGAGTTGTACAAAAAAAATAAATCTTGTCTAACTTTACACTTGGTATGCAAGTTAGTTCACAATTTTTATGGTGGTGACAAAGCAAGATGGACGAAATAAAAAAGGGAACAGGAGATGAAAGAATCCCCAGCTGCTTTATTGCTTCTAGCGCCATTTCGCTATAATAAAGATGATATGTCTATGGATATCTTATAAAGTTTTTTTTAAAAGTAAAGTCTTGAATGCATCATTGTGTTGTGGGTTTGGGGGGACGGCACAGCTGTGTATGAAAAACTAAAAGAAAGGCTGTTCCAGAGAGCCCCAGCAACTCTTTTACACTTACAATAACCAAGAACACTTGTCTCCACACTTGCTCGACATTATTGAATTATGTATCTCATCATATGCCAGCGTAATGAACGTGTTGAGAGCCCTCTCGCCAATGCCTCATCGAAAGCTGTCTGCTATGTAACCTTAGCGGAAGAGTAACCGAGTCCAAGGACTCGCATTTGATGGTCCGCTCTGTTAGAGCAGGGCTTTTTAACAGCACATTCGCACCATTCCCCGGAGGTTGTGTTAAGTGCTATTCAGCCCTCGACCCTTCCATCCATAATACATTCCCCTTTCTTCTCACCACCTTACTACTGTACCAACAGTACCAAGCTCCTCCTTCAACTAGGCCAAGTATTACATCATGCACGAGCAACTGCAAACAAAGGCAAAAAAAAAAAAGAAGAAATAAATTTACACACAAGTCTTACAATAAATAAATAAATTAATAAATAAATAAATCAAAGATGCTCATGCAAAGGTAGCAAATTTGTATCCCCGGCAACGTTTCAGCACACCGTTTGGCTAAAGATGTAAATAGGTCACCTCTGACAGTCGTGCCCAGAATCAGTCGGTTAATTCAATATTTCAAATAAAACGAGTGGTTCTTCGTACTCGGAGAGATGCTAAGCACGGACGATTGATTTCTCTGCCCTAGCGCAGAATCTCCATCTCCGTCTGTGCTACTTTTGTTGCCGGTTAGCCTTTGTAACCAACGCTGCTTCAATGAAAGGCTTCAAAAATAAACATGTTCAGAACATGAGTCTTGCTTAAAGAACACTAAGAGCCAAAAAAAAAAAAAAAAACCCAGGGAAAAAATCAATTATTTGTGGGATAAGAGATAAATAGCATATTTTTGAAAGCAGTTTTTGGGCCGCTTTTATGGCCAGACCTGATGGAATTGAACAGTTCCAGGGTCGTTGGTTTCATCCTGAGCTTTGGTTAATGTTTATGTGAAGTTTCTTGTATTCTCCCCATTTGGTGTGTCCGTGGTGCTCTGTGAAGAGCTGTACAGTATTCCCAAGACGCTCCCATTGTTCCCATTATAGACTCTAGATCAACTGATCCTGATTTAAAATGAGCGACTTTCTACATTAGGTGCTTTGTATCAGTGGCATGTCAATCTTTTTAGATACAAGGTTGTATGACACACTAATGGGTAGCATCAGTTAATTATCCTGTATACTGAGCACTGGGATTGGCAGAATATCTGATTTGTTCCCTGGCGCAAAATCAACATCAATGTAGTGACATCACTGTGATAGCTCGAAAGCTGTGCTATACAGTAGTTCTTCAGCTTGATGGAATGTTATGAAGATGTTATATTTGGTGTGTTCAGAATGGATTAACGGCTCATCACGGCCACTAATTATGATTAAGGTTGTGCAATTGACTGGTATCCCATCCAGGGTCTATTCCCACCTGAAGACCAGTATCACCAGGATAGATTCTGGATCCTCTCACCAGCCTGACCAGGATAAATCCTGAATTTATTACTACAGATAAAAATCCTTACATACAGAAGAATGCATTTATATTCCAGCCCTTGTTTAAGGATTTTGCTTTTGTATTTGTCCATTGCACTTGATTCAACTCCAAAATGCTTAAAAAAAAAAAAACAAGTGATGAGCCAACTAATTAATTAAATCCAATACTCTCTTACTGCACTGCACTCTAAGGATTGAAAATGGAAGCTTCTGATTATCCGTTCTGTCGCTTTTTGGATGGAAACTTTAGGTGTTGGTGCAACAGTTCTCGGAGGATAGGCTGATGATGGAGCCCCCGCTCTTTCAGATTGTCTGAGGCCCGGGAGAGAGCCTGAGGGGGAGGAGGATTTCTGATCTGCTAACTTAGCCGTGTTCACGTGTGCCGGGTCTCCTTCACGCATGCCTGCTCTGTACATCACCACAATACCCATGAGGGAAGAACAGAGCAGCAACAGCCCCTGAATTCACCCGTAATGACATGTGACACACTTAGGGTGTACGTTGAGGGCACTCGAGGGTGGCGCAGGAAGGGTTGTGAGGGAGCTTTGTCTTGGCTTGAATCGAGCTACTCTGCCATGTCTGGTAGATCAAATCGGGATGTGCAATATGGTAATATATGGTAAAGTATGAGAACGCATCACTTGAAGATAAAGACACCAGGAAAGTTGAAAATTTGAAAGAAATTCTGAAGGCCATGGCATGACATGGATGTGTCTCTTCCCCAAGTTGCTGACAAGTTATCCATCGATTTTTCAAGATCAGGCGTTCCACTCATTGAATGTTCACGAGAACGACTGCAGTGTGCTCATGGGATCTTCATCCTTGCATGTACTGCCTTTGAACGAGGAAGGTCTGTTGTTGTTGTTAGTATTTTGGCTGCTCCCATCAAGAGGTCACCATAGTGGACCATCCGAACCGCACAGGATGCAACCCTCCCATTTTATCCAGTCCTGGGAGCAGAACTTCATCCAGTGGAACAGCTGAGGTTTGGGCGAGAATTGAACCTGGGCCGTCCACATGGCAGGCAAGAAACCTACCAATGTTTCACCAATACGCGAATGAGAAAAGTCTGTAGTTTCCATAATAATGCATAGTACAAAGCATAAATATTTCACAATGTGAAGTGTTTTTTGAGACACAAATCTTGCATCAAAGAGTTCCTCTATTGATTTTAGGTTGTTCTTAGCTCGAATGCTGGATTGTGCCTGAGATATTTTAAGAACGCCAACCCAAAGAATACACCTACAGTACCAACCTCCCTTAAAGTAATTGTGCTAAATCTAGGATCTGCTATGGCTTTTTAAACAATGTGGTGGTTTTAGCAGAATGGACCGATCTGAGCTACCAGTTCCTCCTCCTCCGAAGATTCCGAATCGTGGAGCGTTACAGCGGAACGGCTTTTTCCGCCACTCATCCGCACCGGGTTCTTCTCAGCGCTCACTCAGTCATCGGCTAATCCACTTACCGCTACTGCGAGAGCTTAGCGTCTGCTGTTAAGTATCTCGCATTGGTCTGTCTTGCCAGAGAGCAGAGCAAGAGACAGATGGGAACGAGGTTAATGTGAAAGAGAGAGCGAGAGCGACGGGGAGACAGAGCTTGTTGCATCATGGCACCGATTAGTGGGGAAAAAATATCTTTCATTTCAGTACAATAATAATAATAATAATAATAATAATGTAGTTTCGTGCTAGAAAGGACAAAGGAAATTCCCCCTATAGCAGCTGAGGTGTGAGGGAAACAAATGTCCACACACACACACACACACACACACACATACAGTAGAATTAGAGCAAATCAATAACCAGCCCACGTTGCAAGAGTTGAACGAATTTAGCGCAGGCAGGTTTACGCGTGGTCTACGCTGCCTCGGTGTTCTTTAAAGAAGAAGTTTCTCCAACACCCACACTGGGACGTTTAAAAGTTTACAAAGAACGGCCTTTTCTGTCACTTTGTTCATGAACATATTTACCAACAAATACCAATCTCAGCGCTGCCTCCTCTGCCAGGAGCTCATCATACGCACACACATACGCAATTGCTCCAATACACACAGGGCAAATTAAAAGCCAACCCGAAGACAGGCACGGCGGTGCGGCTTCCATCAGAAGCCTCAGACTGACTCCTGATCCGCAGGCTGCTGTGCTGACAGTCTGACATTTCTAAAATCATTCCGAAGGAGGAAGTGACTGAGGGGGTCGGAGAGGATAATGGTTCTGTCCAGTTCTCAGATAGAACGGACGCTTCCAGCTGATTCATCTGTCTTAACGCAGACTGCCCGGCTGCTGTCTACATCAGACCCCTGATATAGGATCAGTGCTTAACTGACAACAGCTCTGTTTCAGCTATTTATAGTCCAAAAGTGTTTGCAGCAAATCATCTGAAATTTCTAACCTGTGGGGGTTTTTTTTCTTCCACTGGCACTGAATGTATCTGAGTCGTGTTTTTGTACTTTTGTAGCATGTAGATCATTTTAACAAAGTTTCCTTGTATGTACATAAGGACATAATGTACAGCCAGTCTAACACTACATTCATGTTATCTCCTTACGTCACTATACAGATTGTTCCAAAGGCCTGCACATACATACACTGGCTTCTATAATTATTGGCACCCCATGATGCCAAGGACCTGGGATATACAGTAGGGCTCAGGATTGTGTAGTATAGAGTGACTTTTTTTTTCCAGCACAAACTAGTCAACATGATAAACTGGATTATTATTCATTCTAACCAACTACCCATACATGACACACCGGCAAAGAAATAGCTCAGAAACACATGATCACATGTTTTTATTGTTGTTTTCTATGACCCAAAAAAATATATAATAATAATAAAAATATATAATAATAATAATAATATACTGATTTTAAGACTTCTACACTTATGCAATGTCATTCCCATATTCTGTTAGAGGTAAAACTTTTGTTCTACCTGCCACATCCGAAAAGTCAAGCATAAAAGTCAAAGCAAGCGTCTTAAGGGGTTTGAATTAAATGCAGGGGTGCCAATAATTGTGGCACATGTTCTTGTTCTTTGTTGTTTCTTGATTTGTTTTTCTCTAAACCTATCTGAAGCTACTTCACCAAAAGATTTTTCCTAAATACGTTTACTGGTCATTACAAGGGGTGCCAATATTTGTGGAAGGCACTGTAGGGAAAATTAACATGTACAGTACTGGCTGCTAATGCTGACACTTCTAACTTAGCGCTGTTTAGAAAATAATAACGCCTGGAGCATATCCCAGGATACTCGCAGATTAGCACAAGGGGGTGTAATCTGCATGTCTTTGGACTGTGGGAGGAAACCCGAGTACCTCTGAGAAACCCACTACGCATACAGACACAGAGGTGTGGATGTGCAAGGACACAGTGCTAACCACTATTCCACCTTGCTGCCAATAATGCACTAATCAGTGCGGGAAAATGGTTTACTTGTTGCATGCTAGGCTTCGTACTTGCCTTATTGCTAGATTAGATTGCCAGTGTTATCTTCCCCTGAAGCACTAATGAGCTCTGTTAATCCTCTGCAAGCTGTACATTTATACACATTTTATAAGGGGTGGCATCCATCCATCCATCCATCCATCCATTCATCCTTCATCTGTACCGCTTATCCTGTGTAGTGTTGCTGGGGACCTGGAGCTGATCCCAGAGAACTTGGGACACAAGGCAGGGTAAGCCTGGATGGGGTGCCAAGCCATTGGATGGCACGAACACACTTACACACACACATACATTTAGGCATTACAGGCAGTTTGGAAACCATGATGTATGTCTTTGGAGTGGAGGAAACTGGAGTACCCTGAGGAAGCCCAGCAAGCACAGGGAGAACGTGCAAAGACCAGAGGCGAGATACAAACCGGCAACCCTGGAGGTGAGTGGTGACATTTGAGAGGATTATTTTTGGGTTTTGGTTTTGTGTGTCAATGGGGATCAATTGAACGTAGGAACGAAAGCTGTTAGAAGGAAACTGAAGAAATGTCTTTTTGGATACAGAAACTGCACACACCAGACGGATCCTGTGCACAGAGAACAGGAAGGTTTCCTATGACATTTTACTCCACCATTGTAAAAATGCAAGACGTTTTATGTACGGAAGCTGAGTCACCTTTTATCTTAAAAGATTCTACCCACATACCAGTAACGTTCCAACCCAATTCCCAGCAACCCTCCCCAACATTTCCACCTGACCTCTGTTTTCCAGCCAGCTCAAGCGCAAATCCGGCTAAACCCATACCCCGACGGCTTCCATTCGACCTCTTCCCCACTCGACCTCACTCTTCCAGAGTGACCTTTTGAGTTCTCAGCATATTGACAAGATAGCACTACTGGCTGCTGCGCACTCCTCCCAACATCGGCAGCGTATTCCCACTGCGGATTCTGATGTCTAGTATTAGACAGACTACAGCTGCATCGCATAGCTCGAGCCGGGGGTTCATGCAGTAGCGGAATGAAAAACAGAGGGAGGAACGGAGACGAGGGACGACGTGTGGAAAATGAGACATCGCGATGTGGAGATCCTCCCATGGTAAAGCAGCTAGCTAATGAGCTGAAGTCTTCGCATCAATCGACAGAATCCATGGGAATAATGCCTCCCTAATTAATTTTCTCACGTAGTAGCTTTCATCAGATTCACACAACATCTCTGGGATATTTGCCTGCTCGAGGAAGAGCTCGCCGTGCTATTCCAGTGTCTCCGAATCGGGCCTGATCCAGTGGGACTCCTGTTTGTGAACCGAGTCTCTCATGCCTGGATCACATGTCAGTCTGCGGTACGGCAGCGTGCAGTAGAGCGGGGGGATGAAAAACAAGTCGACTCTCTCCTGCAATACTGAAGCAAAAATGGAGATGTGAAGACTGAGCTCCCCCCCCCCCCCCACACACACACACACACAGAGTGACAGTGCCTCGTTATGCCGCTTGACATATGCGGCACTGTACTGCATGATGCTTTGTGAAAGTTACGCTTCACTTCTGAAAGAGGCAGCTCTACAACAGCACTCATAAATGCCATCAAAAGCAGCAGAAGAAAAAAAAAACACAGAATCCAGCCTCTTTTGGTTTTTTTATATATACTGTATATTTATAGAAGCACTCTACAGAGGCTAGTGATCTGGCTAACTAGACAAGCTTTCTTATCAGGGAGCACATAATCTAATATTGGAAACACAATACAAACCACAGCGATAAAAAATTACCAGGAAGCCCGAATCCCTTTTAACAAGTAGTACTACATCTTACTCAATTAGGGACGCTTAGCCCTTGTTGTTACACCCCATTTAACATAATTACCAGCGATTATGACTACACACTCGATGACAAGCTGAAATGAGGCATGACAGTATAAGTATGGCTGGGCCTGCTGATTCAAGAGCTATGTCAGAAACATCCCCGTGCCCCCCCCACCACCCCCCAATCCCCGTTCCCACCCCCCTACTCCGTGCAGTCTATTTAGAGCAGTGCTCACCGTCCGGCCCATCAGGGAAGCCGAGACGTTTTCATTATTCAGCGCTGCTAAAACGCTTCCCGATATTGCGGGATGAATAAAATATCCAAGAACAATTTTCCAGCGGCGTATTAGCTTAGGATTTTCAATGCCTGACTTGGTCATTATGAAACTGAGGCAGCATCAGTCAGGCTTCAGCGAGGTCCATTTGTCTGCTTTAAGCCAGCTCTCTCGCTGTCGCCGTTAAAACAATTTCCTGTTTGACATACTAGAATAACTATTGATTGAAGGCTTGTATTACCGGAGGTTTGCGCCGTGCATCGATACCTTCGTCCCGAATATTTTTATCATGTATATGTTCTCTAACAGATATATCGGGGACAAAGCACGTTCGACTGTGGTAGGAGTGGTTTCCTTTCGAGAACATAATTTAAAGGGGATCTATTATGAAAAAAAATATATCAGAATTTAGATGTCCCTCCCTATTGTGACCTCATATAAGAAGAGCCCCTCCCCTCAGCTCTGCTGTTCTCTGGTGCTGTGTGTCTTGGCAGTAGCTCATTGTTTGGAAGAGGAGGGGAGTTTGAGGTATGAAAAGATGCTGAGGGGTAATTTAGCTGGAACGTTATTAGACACACTTTGGGGGACTCCTGAGACCTGAGTTAACTTGATTAAAAAGTAGTAAAATATGGGAAGTCTTAATCAATGTCTAGACACAGAATGTTAAAGGAATAGAGTATTGTGAAAAAGTATTGAGTGTGTGTATGTGTGTGTGCCCTGCGATGGATTGGCACCCTGTCCAGGGTGTACCCCGCCTAGTGCCCGAAGTCTCCTGGGATAGGCTCCAGGTCCCCGCGACCCTAATACAGGATTAAGCGGTATAGAAAATGAATGAATGAAAAAGTATTGAGCTGCCTCTCATTCCTTTCTATTGAACTAAAATTAATGATGTAGATCAAGTTAAAAAAAAAAAAAAAAGGGATTGTACTGTATGTTTTATTGCCACAGACGGCAAAATGCCCAAAGATACACAATGTAAAAACCTCAGCAGGAACCTCATTTCCCCTCTCGTCTGTTCCAACCACTCAGCATTCAGCATCACCAGTCTACTAATCACCGGCCTAATCATCGGTTTCTCAATGGTTCATCTTAAGTTAGATGGTTTTTATTGTTAAATGATTCACAGGTCACTGTGTGGCTTAACAAATGAGAAAATGAGAGACAAAAACTTGCTAAAAATCCAAAAATAAGAGGCAAAAGCCCTTCAGTAAGCCTGGACAACTATTTTTCAAGACTACATTAAGAATACAAGAAGTCTGGCTCTTTAGAAATAAAATACAGTGGTGTGAAAAACTATTTGCCCCCTTCCTGATTTCTTATTCTTTTGCATGTTTGTCACATTTAAATGTTTCTGCTCATCAAAAACCGTTAACTATTAGTCAAAGATAACATAATTGAACACAAAATGCAGTTTTTAAATGAAGGTTTACGTTATTAAGGGAGAAAAAAACTCCAAATCTACATGGCCCTGTGTGAAAAAGTGATTGCCCCCCTTGTTAAAAAATAACTTAACTGTGGTTTATCACACCTGAGTTCAATTTCTGTAGTCATCCCCAGGCCTGATTACTGCCACACCTGTTTCAATCAAGAAATCACTTAAATAGGAGCTACCTGACACAGAGAAGTAGACCAAAAGCACCTCAAAAGCTAGACATCATGCCAAGATCCAAAGAAATTCAGGAACAAATGAGAACAAAAGAAATTGAGATCTATCAGTCTGGTAAAGGTTATAAAGCCATTTCTAAAGCTTTGGGACTCCAGCGAACCACAGTGAGAGCCATTATCCACAAATGGCAAAAACATGGAACAGTGGTGAACCTTCCCAGGAGTGGCCGGCCGACCAAAATTACCCCAAGAGAGCAGAGACAACTCATCCGAGAGGACACAAAAGACCCCAGGACAACATCTAAAGAACTGCAGGCCTCACTTGCCTCAATTAAGGTCAGTGTTCATGACTCCACCATAAGAAAGAGACTGGGCAAAAACAGCCTGCATGGCAGATTTCCAAGGCGCAAACCACTTTTAAGCAAAAAGAACATTAAGGCTCTTCTCAATTTTGCTAAAAAACATCTCAATGATTGCCAAGACTTTTGGGAAAATACCTTGTGGACCAACGAGACAAAAGTTCAACTTTTTGGAAGGTGCGTGTCCCGTTACATCTGGCGTAAAAGTAACACAGCATTTCAGAAAAAGAACATCATACCAACAGTAAAATATGGTGGTGGTAGTATGATGGTCTGGGGTTGTTTTGCTGCTTCAGGACCTGGAAGGCTTGCTGTGATAGATGGAACCATGAATTCTACTGTCTACCAAAAAATCCTGAAGGAGAATGTCCGGCCATCTGTTCGTCAACTCAAGCTGAAGCGATCTTGGGTGCTGCAGCAGGACAATGACGCAAAACACACCAGCAAATCCACCTCTGAATGGCTGAAGAAAAACAAAATGAAGACTTTGGAGTGGCCTAGTCAAAGTCCTGACCTGAATCCTATTGAGATGTTGTGGCATGACCTTAAAAAAGCGGTTCATGCTAGAAAACCCTCAAATAAAGCTGAATTACAACAATTCTGCAAAGATGAGTGGGCCAAAATTCCTCCAGAGCGCTGTAAAAGACTCGTTGCAAGTTATCGCAAACGCTTGATTGCAGTTATTGCTGCTAAGGGTGGCCCAACCAGTTATTAGGTTCAGGGGGCAATTACTTTTTCACACAGGGCCATGTAGGTTTGGATTTTTTTTCTCCCTAAATAATAAAACCCCTCATTTAAAAACTGCATTTTGTGTTTACTTGTGTTATCTTTGACTAATAGTTAAATGTGTTTGATGATCAGAAACATTTTGTGTGACAAACAAGCAAAAGAATAAGAAATCAGGAGGGGGGCAAATAGTTTTTCACACCACTGTATAAAGACATGGGGGTGGCTCAAGACTTTTGCACAGTACTGTAGACCAGCAGCTCTGTTTAACCGTTTTAGCACTACTTTGCAAGTGTATTGAAGAGTGTGCAGCTGGACAGCTTCATGTATCTTCTAAGAAACACATTTTAGCCTTCATTCGTTGTTATATGATAGTGGAGAACAGACTGGTGGGTGAAACTTGGAAGATTATACCAAATTTGGGGGGGAGAGATTAAATTAAAGATTTTGCTGAACATAAAATTACATGAGATCTTACCTGGCAAAAACCTCAATATTCGAGATGGCGTAGAAATACTTGAGCAGGTTGTCTCTCTGCACGTACGTCCCTCCGAGCGCAGGCCTCAGCAGCCGTAGCTTCAAGTCAGTAAACGTGAAGAAATCTCTCAAACCTTTCAAGCTCTCCATCCGTGTGTACAAATTGTCCATGTTGGACAACCTAGGCCCAGCGAAAATGGCAAAACGGTCCCGAACCTCAAACCGCACAATCTTTTCATTCTTGGAGCCCACCCAGCGTGAGTACCGCTCTGTGCAGATGACCCGAGTTACATTGGTTGCTGAAAGGTTCTCCACCCTCTTGGATGGCATACCAAATGCTTCCATGCAGTCGTCTGCATAGAATTGGAATGGATGCCAGGTTCGTCCTTTGTCCATCGACTTCTCCAACACCATGAGGGTGGGGCGGCCGTACTCAAAGGTGATCTCGATGTCGTCCGTTACCTCCAGGCTCTTGTTCCATGACAGTGTGATGTTGGCCAGCAGTGGCTCTGGGAAGCGGCTCCATGTCACTGTTTGCCAGTAGGTGATGAGGCCAGTGTGCTCACGGTCCTGCATCAGCTGTGGTGGGTGAGCAAGGTCCGGAGTAGATGCGTCACATTCATCGCTACACAGGTACGGATTTTCCTAAAGCGGGAATACAAAGACAACATCGTTCAAGCAATGCCTTTCAGATATGGAAAGAAGATTGCAGCAAGATTACATTGGTTAAACTTACTACAGGATTAAATAAGATCAAAGTACTGATAACCCAAGGCCTGTTGACCTGTTACTAAAGGTTAGTTGATATTAGTTAATGTTAGGGGTCAAACATTGTGAATTTTTCACTTGTGCAAAGGGCGCTTAAGTCAAAATTTTGACTTTTGATTGTCCAGAATAACAGAATACTAAGGAAATTTTCTCAGTATGCTGGAGCCATGATCAGACTGTATGCTTCACATTTGAAACGCTGGCCTCCCAGGAACTCCTTTAATGGCTCAAACATGTGGAAATGGCTTGGAGCGAGGTCGGAACTGTAAAGGAGATGACAGCCACACTCCTATAATGTGCAAGTAGTGTTGGTGAATGATTTCATGTGCTCTTCCACAAGTTGAAAAAGTAATCTGTCGATTTTTCAAGGATCAGGTGTTCCACTCGCAGAATGGGAGCCACATCAGTCGGAAATGTCACTCACGGATTTAAAACGTTTCCACCATTCAAATATTTGACTGCAGCTAAGAGGCTCATCACCGTACCGTGCTTGAAGTCTTCTGTTAATGTCAATCACTTTTACGCCTTCATTCATGAGAAATTTTCTCACGAATTTTGGGTTTGACCTGTAGTTTAGATACATTGCTGTAAAATTCCAAAAAGGAAGTGTCCAAGGCATGGGGAACATGGGGAAATATTTTCAGGTCAACTAAGCACACCAGGACTGATTGTGAAAATGCTGTTAAAGTTCAGCTCTTCTTAAGATTGGCGCTTTTCCACTGCATAGTACGACACGATTCAGTTCAGCTCACTTTTGGGGGGTTTTCCACTGGGAACAGTACCTGGTACCTGGTCCTTTTTTTAGTACCACCTCAGCCGAGGTTCCAAGCGCGCCGAACCGTTACCAAAACGTGACGTGTAAACACTGCTGGTCACTGATTGGCCGGAGAAAATCGTCATTACTGCGTCACTGAACTTGCGACACGAGACACAACAGAACCGCTATATTTAGAAACAGCCAGAGAAGGATCGGACGCACCTTTTTGTATTAACCAAAAATTTTCTTTGGCTGCCATCAGCCTCTTTTGAAACAAACTCCTTCGTCTCGCTGTTGAAGAATGAAGAACACCATTCCATCGATAAGCTCCATTGTTGTGTGTTTGTTTGTGGCGCGTTTACGATGATGTCACGGCAGTAGAGGCGCCGCAACTATAACGACACGTGAATAATCCCGCCCACTCTAAAGCGGTACTACACTGCAGTGGGTGTGCAAACCGAGCCGGACTGAGCCGAACCAAAGTGAGCTGTACTGAACCGTGCTGTGCCGTACTATGCAGTGGAAAAGCGCCATGTGTCACCCTGCTTTATGAAACAGGCCTGCCCTTCATGGCTGTATGTGGATCATTGGCTTATACTGCTTAATGATAGATTAACACTGTCCCATTTTTTAAAAGTCCTTGTCATTAGAGTAGTTGTAAAGCCTGGACACATTTGCTCTGGCGTTCTAGTGACATAGAAACGAAAGGGATTAGCTGGTGGACAGCCATGTGGTCACCCTGACCACTTAATACTGTACGTTTGTCCTAGAGATTTACGATATAACGGCATTCTGTGGAGCTAACAGTCAGATCCAACTGACTTCATAAAGACCTTAATAAAGGGGGGGGGGGGGTAAATTAAGAACCATTTTAGTAAATAAAATATAAAACGAAAAAGGTGGCATGCTGTTATAGGAAAATAATCGACAATTGAGTGCTGTGATGCTAAAAGAGTGTTGCTGAGTTATAATTAGCAAAGTTAATTATTTTCCAATGATATTATGTCCCTAATTATTTAATTTGTTGTTGTTCTTTAGTTATTGATGAACAACACTTCATACTATATATATTTATAGGAACATTTTAAGAGCGCAGCCCATGAGGGTTCGATTCCCACCCAATACCCAAACCCCAGCAATTGGATGCAAGACTTTATCCCAAGCCCAGATAAAAATGTTAGGATTCCATCAGGAAGGGCATCTGGCGTAAAACCTGTACCAAGTTATGTGCTTATCGGATTGTCGGCTGTGCTGACTCCTGAACGGAAGCAGCAGAAAGACTAACTACAACTTTATGTGCTGACACAGACTAAAGTCTTTTCCGTAAATGTTTAATGTCTCTTTATAGAAAGCTTCACCAGAGCAATATATCCCTTTAATTTGTTAAATTGCAACCGTTAATCATCATAAATGAGTTGTTACTATAAAAACAAGCACATCACCATAAACCTGCTTTATATGTATCTATTACATTTAAGCTATTTATCTGTAACACTTAAGATACAGCCGGATCGCTAACGCGTTTGAATGAAAAGGCGCCGCGGCTTGGCTCCGAAGATACCGATTGCGCAATGAGGCTAATTTGTGGCGGGGTGTTTTAGAGCATAACACTGGTTAAGTTGCTCGCATGTCCAGGAGCAAGGAGGCGTGTTTACGAATTTCTTGTGGGTTTTTTTGTGCAAGATTTAGTGACGACATAACACCATGTGTCCCACGAAAGTTTGCAAGGTAGCAAGAGGAAAAAGGAGCCGCCTTCAGTTTCGGTACAGAGAGGAATCATACATTTTTAAAGGTTATATCATATATTATGTTTATATACAGTATAATACCATATTTTACATACTTCATTCAAGTCTTTTCTAAATGTTTGGATTGTTTTTAGATGCAAAAATATGATTAGAGTGTTGGAACTTGGTAATGGGCGGCGCGGTGGTGTAGTGGTTAGCACTGTCGCCTTGCACCTCCAGGGTCTGGGTTCGATTCCCCGGCCAGGCTCGATTCCCGTCTCTGAGTGCATGGAGTTTGCATGTTCTCCCCGTGCTTGGTGGGTTTCCTCCAGGTACTCCGGTTTCCTCCCACAGTCCAAAGATATGCAGGTTAGGCTAATTGGCGTTCCTAAATTGCCCGTAGTGTGTGTGATTGGGTGGGTGAGTGTGTGTATGTGTGTGTGCCCTGCGATGGATTGGCACCCTGTCCACGGTGTACCCCGCCTAGTGCCCGAAGTCTCCTGGGATAGGCTCCAGGTCCCCCGCGACCCTGAACACAGGATTAAGCGGTGTAGAAAATGAATGAATGAACTTGGTAATGTTAGTAATATTAAAAAATATATATATTTTTAACATTATATCCAAGACCAGTAATAGCACCTATAAATCTAATGCTTCCACTATGCCTTCATACAATGTACTGTACTTGAAAGACAGCATTAAAGCTTAATCCTGACTGAGTCAGACATCTAATCCTAGCAAAGCAAACCTTAGGTTACCTTTGCTCCTCAATCCTTTACCTTGTACGCTAAATCCAGGCCAGGTGCTACACCGGGTGGCTTTTATTCTAAACCCCCAGCACTCACCAGCCTGACAGGAATCCTGTCACTGCTAACAATGTGCAAAGTGGAGTGTTTGACAATACGTTCATTTGCACTCTGGTGATCCACACACACACACACACACACACTAACGCACACACAGTCTGCGGCTATGGCTGTCAAAACACAAAACTGGATAACAGAGATTCGATAAGCAAGAATCAATGCGTTTGAGCGTGTCTGACTTTCAGGCTGGACATTAATGGTCCATCTATTCCAGCCTCTTCATACACTCCTAATAGCTTAACAGTTTACAATCGCATTTGACACGGAAATGAAAGTATGCGTTAACTTCATTTCTGCGCATGTAGTCCAACACCATGTCAGTCGGTTTAGCCGATAAGCTGAAATCCGCCTCGCAAACGATGCTCGGCTCGCGGTCTCCACTTCTATTTGCATCGTGCGCAGATTGTCTGAATTAAGCACATGGCCGGATACAAGGTCACACCTCAGTAATATAGCTCTAATTACACTGAGTCATTCCTTCTTTATCTGATTTTCATAGAATCCTCGGCACAGTGTTCATTTTTTATGACTCTCTGTTATGGCTGGAGAAAGGTTCAGTCATACATCTTCATCCTGTGAAAGATCTGAAGTCTCTGCCAGGAACACTGAGGGAGAGGTGGAAATACACACTAGTACCTGTACATCCTGTTTCTTTTACAGTAACGTGCAGTATTTCGAAAAAAACAAGTCGGAAAGTGTAAAAAAAAGTCCTGTAAATTTACATCAATTTGTTACAATGCAGACATACTGTAGGGGCGATGCAGCGAAGCAAATCTACTTTTTGGAAAGTGCAAACAAGAACCAGATGGAAAATGAGGCGAACATGATAAAGCTCTAGACATTAACCCAAGGTTAAAATAATGAACCACTGGAACCCTGGAGCTGTTTTACTACAGTAACTGTGTTAGTGTTTATAGTTTAACAAACCATATGGAAGTCTAGTTGACCTCCTGCTCAGCTTGTGCAATGACTTTGGCATGTAGTTTATCTAATGCTAATTACAGCCATACAGCCTTAGAAAACAACGGTTCTTTTATGGTTCCAAAAGAGCTAAATACAGCGATTAGCCATTAGATTATAACCATTAACATACAAATTACTGAGGTTTTAGGTTCTCTTTATGACACTGGGGTAGCTCTGGCCCCTTAAGACATGAAGGTCGTGATTCAGGGACCCTTCAAGCACCATGATGAAACTGGCTCTCATGAAGACCATCCCAGGAATTCAAGACCAAAACTTACCTCTGCTGCAGAGGAGTTTTTTTATTATTTTTTTTTAGAGTTACCAGGCTCAAATATCACAATTAACAGCACCGTCATGAAGGTTCTACCTACTGTAACATAAGTAAGCAGACACATCTCAATATGACCTCTTCAACTGAGATTATTGCACATTTTGGACGCCTTCAGCATTGTTTTAGTTTTCTGCTGTTCAGTTACTTTTGTGTCACTGTGATGTCTGTTCTATGTCGAACTATATGTAGTTGAAGAAGTCTTATGATAATAATATACAAGTTATTTGCTATTGGGGAAAAAAAACAACATTTATTAAGGGTTCTTTGAAAAGTTACCAGTTCTATTGTAAGGTTCTACATAGAAGCTTAACTGAAGAAGAGTTCCCTGACAGTTCTTGTTGGTGTTCCCTTCAGGTACTCAGGTTTCCCACGACATTCCAAAGACTTGGAGTTTATGCTGATTTGCTTTTCAAAACTGCCTGCAATGTATGATTGGGCATGCCCCCCCCCCCTGTGACTGGGTGGCACCCTGGCCAGATTGTCCAGCTGGGTACATCCTGAGATGCCCCTGAAACCCTACATAGCATATAGGAGGACTAGATAATAAGAAATGTTTTTTCTTTACTGAAAGGTTGCTTTCTGGAGGGTTCTACAGTACATGGAATGTTTAGGGGAAAGTTTAGGATGATAAATAGAAATCCAACTTTCTAATACTTGATAGCCAACTGGATTGAGACAAATTGCTTTTTTTTTTCCTAATGCGAAATAAGTTTCTTTACAGCAGTACCATAGGAGAACCATTTTTTGTTCGTTGGTGCCCAAAGAATCTTTTGATAAATTAAATTTTAACTATTTTGTCGGTGTCACAGGGAATGAAAATGAATCTACTATAAATGTTCCCATTATCTGGAAGGATTTTTGCTGTGGAAACCAATTATTGAATTCAGTGTGACTATAAAAATAAATAATAAAGAATCATGGACCAGAAGATTGCTCGAAGAATCATAATGGCTTTTCTGGGACTCGTAAATTATTATGCTCTTAATTGAATCATAAATTATGGTGTTGTGCTAAAGAAGCTTCTTGGGGCCCTTCATTTATCAGAGCACAGAGATTTTGATTATGATCAATCCACATAATTAGCAGAATTAGACGAATGCATCATGAGACATTACCGTGAACGAGTTAAGAACTTCTTTCTAGCAACGTAGCTCTTCTTGCCAATAATATCTCATCGAATGAATTCATTTACAGTTTAAACTACAGTACGCTGCATTTGCCAAAGCTTCCAAACCCTCTGAGTTGTACAGCATGTCCAGCATGTGCTGCACTGTTTATATCTAGGTGTCTCTTGCCAGTGCGTCAATTTTGTCACATATGCTCCAATAAACTTAGCCTAATTATACGTATTAGCGGAGTCATTAGCAGCGGACACCTTCCAGAGGGAATCCCTGAACCTCAGTGAACCCTACAGCTTGTTATACAGTTTCAGAATCGTAAATCTGTTTTTCTTTCTTTTTTTTTTTTTTTTAACCAAAGACCTCAAAATATATGTACAGCAAAAGAGATGGAGGACAAGCCAAAGCGGAAAAGGAAAGATTTATATCAATGTGATTGGGCAATATCATCAAGTATTATTCACGGTAGTATTTTCATAATGATAATCTCTTAAAAGAGTTTTAATAGGTATTTAATCAAACACACCGAATACCATCAATTTGTCAGGTCGACTTTTACAGCAGTTTTTAAGTTTTACTGCTGTTGGACACGATCCACAGAGCGAAATCAGCATGCAGGCTGAAAGACTGGGACGGTGGCAGCATTTTTGCTGTGTAACATTAGTCTTCTTCCTGGTGAGGTAGACCTCTTTTCTCCTGCCATGTGAGTTAATTACACCGACACCACCTCCCTCAGGGCCAGCAGTCATGCAGCACCTCCCAGCATGCAGCGTTAGAGCGATACAGCGATCTAATCATACCAACCTGACAACACACACCACATCATCAAGTAAGCGCCCCCCCCCAAAAAAAAAATAAAAATAAACATTTTCCCCAATGGGATAGATTTATAGATTTACGATAGGCGTTCGCCTCAAACCAGGACTTGTGGTGAAATTTCTCATGAATGAAGGCGTGAGACGGATTTAAACGCGTTTAAAGAAGTCTACAAGTACAGTACGTTTATAAAACTCTTCGCTGCAATCTGTATGAGCCTCTGCAATTTTTCTTGTGAAAATTCAGCAACACCTAATCTTTGAAAATCAACGAATATATTGTGGCCAACTTGCGGATGAGAGGCGCCTGTCAGAGGGAACTGTACACTATACACACAATCATTCACCAACACCACTTGCACATTACACGAATGGTTGGGAGTTACTGCTACATCTTCCATACAGATCTGACCTCACTCCAAGTCATTTCCTCATGTTTGGGCCATTAAAGGAGTTCCTGGGAGGCCAGCGTTTCAGCAAGCAGTCCGATCACTGAGAAAACTTTCTACCCTGATGGTATTCAAGCACTAGTGATGAGTGCATTAGAGCAGCAGAGGAATACAGTATATATATATATATATATATATATATATATATATATATATATATATAGAGAGAGAGAGAGAGAGAGAGAGAGAGAGAGAGAGAGAGAGAGAGGAAAAGTCCTGGTTTGACTTGAACGCCGCCTTACGCTGTATTTAGAGAAGGTTTAAGAAATTGCTGTCTGCAAAATTCACTGCACTGGGGCTTGTTCCCACCAAACTGTGATTGGTGGTCTGCGATAGATTGGGCAAATGGGCATCATTGGGCAAATGGAGATCGATTGCACGGTTCCCGTAACCTGAATGTGAAAGTGACACGGTCCAAACTTAAAATACTATTTAAACAAAACAAAATCGAAATGGACTGGAATGATAGATCAGAGCATTCCAAAAAAGCTACAATGCAATGCAACCATGTCTGCTATTGACCAGAGCACTGGTGCAGTGGCAGCCAAGATGCTGTTTCAGCAAGTTCTACAGACAGGGGAATTCAGGGGATTCTGAAGCAACCTGGAACTGCTTAATGCACACTTTACAACTCATGCTCTTGTGTTGCTTTTGTGGTATGTTCCATATTGGGTCATTATCCATCTGTACAGTGAAGCACAGATGGATACTACTTTTATCAACATTCACGTCAATAAACACCAGTGACCCAGTTCCACTGGCAGCCATACGTACCCGTGCATTACAGTACTGTACCTGCACCATGTTTGACAGATGATGCGGTATGATTTGTATCACGAGCCCTTCCTTTCCTTCTCCACACTCTTCTCTTCCCATCTTGGTTTCATCTGTCCAAAGAATCAGTTTCCTGAACTGGGCAAGTTTTCTAGCAAAATTCTGTCCTTTCTGTTCTGGAGTGTTACTAGCTAAGTAGTTTGCATTTTGAGTTAAACCTTCTGGATTTATATTCATGAAGGTGTCTCTCGGTTATAGACTTTGACAATGATACGCCTACGTCCTCCAGAGTGTTCCTGACTTGGCTAGATGTTGTAAGGGGGAGTTTTCTTCGCCAAGGAAAGAATTCTGCAATCATCCACTTTAATTGTCTTCAGTGGCCTTCAAGGATTTTTGTAGATGCTGAGTGCCACTGAATTCCTCCTGCTTTTTTTTTTTTTTTTTTAAGAAATATATACTAGATTGTTCATTTGTCCACTCCTAATGTTTCTCCATCTCTCTGAAAGGTCTGCATTGTTTTTCTAGCCCTAATGATTACCGCCCTCACTTGTATCAAAAACGCTTTGGAACACATATCAAGAGTTTCCATGAGCAGCCACCAAATGCAAATTCAGCACTTGGAATCAATGTGAGATCTTTTATCTTCTTCATTTGTCATGAAATAACTAAAAAACAGACTACAAACTGTTCTCCTGTTACTTGTCGGACAATTGGAATGAATGGCTGTAAAAGATTAATGTGTTATATTGGTTATTGGTTAAACCCCTTAAATTAAATTTGTAAGTCTACAATTACATCACGATTTTTACTTCCCCCCCAAAAAAAAATTAGACGAATGTGTCACTGTTTAAATACTTATGCACTTTACTGTATGGCCATGTATATGTCTAGCTCTGAATAATATATATTGCATTTATTAATCAGTACCTTGAGAGTATGCAAACAAGTTGCTGTATATAAACTGTTTCCCCAATTTAATAAAAGAGTAAGGCTTCAACAGAAATCCAAGATCAGGAATTTTCTAATGCACATTTGAAAAATAGCATAGTTTTGATTTGATTCCTTGTCAATGCATAGATCCATCGATCCATTTATATTTGTTATTCGTTCATTCATCTTCTACACTGCTTATCCTGTATACTGGGTCGCAGGAAGCCTGGAGGAAACTCTGAGCACAGTGTGGGGTACACCATGGATAGTTCGCCAAGCCATAATTTACATTGCGATATTTGGCCGACGCCCTTCTTCAGAGCGACTTACATGTTCATCACATTATACATCTACTGTAAGCAGTTGGGGGTTAAGGGCCTTGCTCAAGGGCCCAACAGTGGCAACGTGGTGGTTGTGCGGTTTGAACCTAGGCCTTAACCACTGAGCTACCCCTGACCATCGCTGGGCACACACTACAAGCCCACACTACGGGCAATTTGGGAACACCGTTTAGCCTAATCTGCATGTCTTGGGACTGTGAGTACTCAGAGGAAACCCATCAGAACATTGTAACTCCATGCACCCGAGGTGAGAGTCGAACCGTTGACCCTGGTGCTCCGGGGGTTACCTTTTTACAGTAATCCTTTTTTCTGTTTAATCCTGAGTTTTCATACAGTTTCACCACATGAGTGCATTTTATCTCCTCAGATATCCACATGACACAAATGCCTCTTTTTTCATCCTTTAGACGCATTGATGAAATTCTGTTTTGTTTTGTTTTTTCTTTTAGGTCTCAATTGCAAACCGTGGGACTCTGTAGTTAAAGGTTGCATCATGCATGCATATTTAAAAAAAAAAAGGAAATTAAGTTTAATGCAATTTCACATTACCAACAAGCAATAGAGCAGAACCAAAGACATATTCACTTGCACCCTTTTTTGTTTCCATAACAACAAAATATGTACATTTAGGATGAAGCGCTGTATTATAACAGGGAACAGTGACATGTTGCACCTCCTGAATTTGTGTTAAAAAATGTTGGGGATTAGAAACATAATTAAGGGATCATTAATAGAAGTGTTAAATATGGTACTGCACTTGCATGTTGTATTAGAATTATCCATTCATCTAGGAACCTCTGTAGTCCAACTAGGCCAATGGTGACTATTGTATTTATTCGCATTTTTACAACTATGGTTGGACATCCGGTCAATTTTCACACACTAGAGCCAATTTGGGAACACCAATTAGCCTAATCTGTACATTTTAGGACTTTGGGAGGAAACCCACCAAGCATGGGGAGAACACAGACCCCAAGGAGGGAATGAAACCCTGGAGGTGCCACGGTGATAATGTTTTACTGATTTCCTTTTATATAAATCTGCATGGAGAAATGTATGCCTCTGACCATTATGTGACAAGTTATACTGTATATGAACAAAATGATCAAGGTCAATTGTAATTCTAAACAATTTGATTCAATCTCCCAGCATAGAATTCCCAATATTTGTCTTCGTAGTGAGACTTCTGTTATATAGAGTTAGAGCTGTTATGGTAATGTCATCTGCTTTAATAATTCATTCCTTCATACTGAAAAATCCCCCAGTAATGAGAAAAACAAAGCGACCAGGTCCTTGCCCTGACTGGACAACGGATTAGCATATGAATCTGCAGTAATTTGAAGAATCCCAGAAGACCCGAAGAGGCACGGAAGATAGGCAGCTGGGGATTATAGCGCACTGACACAAACAGAACAGGATGGGTCTGTCGTCCTGTGGGACCATGGGAAAGCAGGGAAGCAGCAGTCCGGGCCTCATGCAAAATGCATGGGGGGGGGGGAATCACACAATCCTGAACCGGACCTACAAAAGGTTCTCTTAGAGCATATCAGACTTCTTTGGTTTAGTGAGCACCAGTGTGTTTGTTCTTGACTGAATGAAATCTCATAAAATCTGGACCAAATGTTTCCCTTATGTATTGCACTATAGATCCTCGCTCGTCGCTATTTTTAGTGATCGCAACTTCAATATGGGGCAGGATTACGGCTCAGATGGTACTGCTACCGTCAAGGAAAAAACAAACAAACATAGCTTATAGCTTTATTCCAGTAAGAAGCTCAACGGTGTAAGTTTGGGAATGACATCAAAAAAAACCAGACGTGCACACGCGAACTCTTTCTGCCTGTGCTCAGATGATCAGATATGTATGCAGCAAAGGGTCAGGCTTCATCTTTCTGCTTAGCTAAGCTGAGCTCCTGCCTTCACATTCCTCTCACATCTCTGGCTTTCTCCTTCTTCCCCTTCTCTCATTAGCCGTACACACAGAGCCAGCTTCCAGCAGGAGCTAACATCACGTTCAGGAAAGAGCAAAGGCGCTGAGTAAAAAATGCAACGGCATCTCCTGTGGGCGCTGAGTGACTGAAATTTCCTTTAAATCTTTAATGAGCCGGAAAGCTTCTCCAAAGAAGCGAAGTTACTGAATCTGGAGGGCTTCTGCTGATCAATTAACTCGCTTTCAGTGGGGGGGAGGGGGGGGGGCGGAGCACGTCGAGTGTACACACTTTAATAGCGGCTTAATGGAGTAGCGAACATACGACGCGGAATATATGGCTTGCATTACTAGTCGAGCTGAAGGTGGAAATCGTGCCCTAGTGGGCGTCCTTGAGCGAGCCTGACTTTGTCGAGTGTCTGGTTAAGCGTGCACGCAAGATCCTCGCTTCTTATAACTCCGGGAAAACTGTCAATCTTAGAGCCATACGCCAATATTCATCTATGTATTTTTGGACTTTTCTCATAATAAAGGCACCGCTCTAATTGCCGGGACTTCCCCTGCGCTTGCCCGGTGCTCTGGAATATACAGCGTGTAAAATAATAATTTATGGATATTAAGTAAAGTGAGCAGTGCCAGGAGGTCTATGCTGTTTAAAAGTGCTTGGCCCCCGAATGTCTGAATACAGAGTGGTCCGATGATCAGTCAGCTTTTATTGATCCGGGTTGAAAAGTGCTGACACACACACACACATGCGTGTCTCCTACCATCTTTTAAAAGTCCTTTCCTGTGTATCTCGAGTGAACATGGTGTGTTAGTATGCATCATGACTATAGTGTCTGAGTGAATAGACATCAGAATCTCAATTAATGTGGAAGTTTGATGTTCATGGTCAGGATGTTAGGAAGCTACCAGGCTTCCAACCTACCAAAAGAGCACGTCTCCATTATTAACAATTTCACACTTTAAATTGGAACTGAATTACATTACACAGCTGACATTGACATTTCTGACATTGTAGAGCAACATTCAATTTATATTAATAAGAAATCACAATAGTCTCCAAGGTCCAGGAGCTTTTTAGGTATCCAGTGTTGTTGAACGATGAGATACAGCTGATCGACTGTTGAAATTTTGAATGCTGGTCTGTTTGAGAAGAGTATGCTGTAAATGAAGATGTAACACACACTGTATATGAAAAAGACAAAATGCTAAACCTCTCTGCTGTCTTTGGATAGAGATGAAGCAAGAGCTGGATCCTACTAGCTTACTAGCAGGTAATCGAACGTGTATTAATATGGGTCTAATATATACAGAAAGATTGATCTACACACTCTCACTCACGCACTCATTCTCAATGGAACTGATCCTGTTCCTGGCGGGAACATCCTGAACGGGGTGCCAATCAATGGCAGGGCAGAAGAACACACACACACTCACACGCCACAGGCAATTTGGAAATGCCAATTAAACTAACCTGCATGTCTTTGGACTTTGGGAGGAAACCAACCAAGCATGAGGAGACGATGCAGGCGAATCTTGGTATATGAGGTCACATTAGGGGCAAAAATCTAATTGACTTGTGTAAACCCTTTCCAATACAAAAATGCTGAAAAAGTACATTTTGTATAATACTGTAGTTCTACTTTAATTGAAATGCACACGTCTTTAAAAAAAATCTATTTCTGTGGCATGGAACAGTCCAGTCCGTCAGTGCTTCCCAGCCCACGTGCCACATGGTACCTGGCGAAAGAATGACGTCGCCTAGTGAACGCTGCCCAGACCAACTCTAATGCACTTCTTCCTTTTATCCCTATACACTAAACGTGTGAATTAACACCCTACCCTCTGAAAGCGCTCTGTCTGCATCTCGCTATATAGTAGCAGCCCAGCTGGACAAATCCTCCATCCGATTATTCTGTAATCAAACCCCTGGCTAAGGGCCCAAACCATCAGTTGGTCGAATCTGTGATGGGGATTAAACAGCATGTCTGTCCTTTAGCACCCCACCCGAACATGACCTATTATAACCATTTAAGGTTGTGCTATAAATCATTCCCCCCATAATGAAAAATTGTTTATGTCTTAGGGAGAGCTCATGTTGTTTATGTACCAAAATCATATTAAAGGTATGCTCCATTTGCATATAATGCATGTACTGTAACATGTAGTACATACAGTAAACATAAAAGTACACAAAGCTATATTCATCAAGGCACCAAGAAAATGTGCAGGTTATTATATTTTTCCCCCCCCCTGAACGTGCATAGTAAGTGAATCTGTTACGCAGCACAATGAGCATATTAACCCCATACTGTAGTGATATGCCAACCTCAATCACAGAGCTTCTGCCGTATGTAGTATATCAGTGCAGTCAGCGTATAAGTATAAATCATAGCTGTCCAGTGTGGGTGTTCTGTCTGAGGAAATCCTAGCCCCAGGAATGATGTTTTAGTAAGTTATTCAAGTCCTGCAATACGCCCCCAGGCACAACGGAGACTTTACACTTCGCATTTCTTCGCCTCAGGGCGTGCTACCAGAATCTGGTGCTTTAGTGGCATTGATATCGGCAGGTTGTCCACAGAGCAGGATTTTATAGATAACTATGACATATAGTATATATTTTATATATTTATATATATTTATCTTAATTGAATGATGTAAGCAATCTCTCACATGGCTACCTATGTCCTATGTCTCAGGTTTTTCCCTCTGTACTGTAACTGCAGCACTTCCAGCTGTACCTCACATAAGTTGTACTGTATATTAATGCACATCTTCTGATAATATCATTTCTATAGTAACTATAAATTCACACAGACTTACTGTATATGGAGGACAATCTCCGTAATGTATGGTTAATGTGTGTGTGTGATAAAATCAGTGATTAAATTAAATAGGTCTTATTAAGAGCTTGATTTAACAACACCAAAAAAAAAAACATATAGTTGTTGCTATGGTGAATACATCCGTCACCACAAGAACATTTTTAAGGATTTGGTAGCATGAAAAATATGTTTTTTTTTTGTTTCATTTACTATAAAAAGGGCCTATAAGAAACGACTGTCTGTGTCTGGTGTAATCTACTTGATTACGGGGACTCAGAGCTTTATAATATTAAATGGAGTGTTCAGGTCAAACCGGGACTTTATTAAAAAAAAAAAAGTTATAAGAGTAAAAACTACCTTTATTTCTTTATATAATCCCCTGATACACTAATGCACTTATCCCTACATTTCACTAGTGCTTAATTTCACCGTTAAGGTCAAAACAGTACACCGGAGCCATGATGGGACTGACTGCTTCAAGGCTGAAATGCTGGCTTCCCAGGAACTCCTGTCATTTAATGAAAAGAAAAAAAACACACACACACACACACACACACACACACACACCAAAGGCGTTCTGTTTTTGCAGGACAACGCACAACCTCATATTTCCCATCGCACCACTTGTACATTACAGGAACTTATTGCCACGTCCCCCGTACAGCCATGACCTCACTCCAAGCCATTTCCTCACGTCTGGTTTATTAAAGGATTCTATAGTGAAATAAAGATAACTCAAATGCTCTGATAAGTGTGGTCTGTTATAGAGCAATCAAAAATCCCGGTTTGACTCGAACACCCCTCATATAAAACTGGTAAACCGTTGGTAAATTATTGTGGTATAAGCGAAATAAAACACTTAGGGATATGACGTCATGCGCGGATTAACAACTGTGCGATAGTAATAACACCCCTTTGTTAAATATTTTCCTTTAACACCACACCACTCCTTTCTTAATGCATTCCAAAGCATAGATGATCACACGCTATTTTCGTCCGTATCCCGCCTCCCTTCTAAACAGCCTGTTGTATATAGTTCACTTTCCGTGCACAAACATGGCACGGCACCAGCGCTGTCACAATATCACACATGGTGCTGTAGCGAACACTGCTTTTCCATTAAGCACACTTGTGAATTATAATCCATTTCTCAGGAAGGAAATACGATTACAGGCGAACGATGATGGCTGTAGGAGATAGCCGCCATAGCTACCTTTCCATAATCGCCTTCAAGAAAAACCACACGATTACAGTCCATAAGGGACTTTACACATTAAATATAGATTATTAAACAAAGGAAAACCAGCTTTGTCACCTATCCACGTGACAAAAAGGGTCGTGCAATGTTCCGGTGCTTTATTTTAAAACGTCTGTATGAATCTTATCCTCATCATGTCATCATGATGATAAGTTCAGTCTGTGGTTTGTGTGCTTGTGTCTACACACGCACGCATGTACTCTGTTTCATACCCGAAATTCCATTTAACAGCCTTTAGGCTTATCAGATTTGTCACTGACCCCCAAGGATTTTTTTTTCCCTCTCTAACCAAAGAATTTAAAGGAACTCTTTTATTTTTTTTTTCTAAAATTTTAATGAAACTGCATCATGCCCATGCTTCCAAATGAAGCTCCAGAGTTTTTCAAGGACTTTTCAAGCACACTTCTTTTTACACGATACCTCTCCTGTGTGCAAACCAATGCTTCATTTACATTCCTTGAATACATCTGAGTTTTTCAGGCTGGATGAATTATTCTCATTGATTATACTTAGGGCAGTGGGTGTCATGTGCAAGTACTCATCTGTATGTGCGCTGTTGGGTGGTGGTAGTGTTGGGGGGGGTCATAATTTTGAATCATATGGTATATGAAAGGTGGTCTTTGACCTTGTGAGACATTTGGCCGGTCCACGTGAGAAATTATTATTATTATTATTATTAGAAATAGTAGTGGTAGTATTTAAGGACGCATGATCTGATTAAAAAGTCACATTGCAATTATGATGTCATCATGTGTTCAAACTGATTTCTATTAAGGAAAAGAAAATAATGGAGCTCACGTGTTTCTGAAATCCCTCTTTCACAACGTGACCTTCGCTAAGTAACGTGTGACAGCATCTGTGATTTTCTTGCCTCTTCAACATTTTCTCATTTGGCATGCAGCCTGCAAGTACTTCATATTATTTATTTATATTATTTATATATATATATATTTATTTATATTAATATAAAAAAGCACCAAATTAGCCTTTTCTGGTCACCAAAACCACACACACACACACACACACACACACACACACACTCACCACTAGTTTAAAACAAACAACGCATTGATGAACGAGGCTTTTAATTGAACAGTTTTAGCATGAGGCTCTATGAGTCCATAGATCAGTATATTTCAGGTAAAAGCCCTGAAATATAAAACCTGCCCATGCAAACATTAGCCGTGATAAAATCGCACCCTTTTTGTGATTTGGTAATTGCACAGGTTCATGCCACAATTTAAATTATTGATGCGATAAATTGTGAAGCACTACTTTTAGATATTGAGGTTAAGGTTAAGCTTAAGGTTAGGAATTAATAATCATATCAGTCGGTGATCCTTGTGTGTGCATCAATGTTCTATTCTTTTATTTGTTTAATGTGCAGTAAGCATAGTCTATTTCCTGTTTTCTTTAGTATTTCTATTTCATACAATTTGTCGTAAGGCTTTAAGGTCAGTGGCCTGGAATTAAGACCTACAGACCTACAGTGCTTATTTAAAGATGAAATAAGTGTTCATTTAAGACTGCAGTTCACACAGGGCTTAGTAATATGATCAAATTATATCCGTCATGATTGCTTTCATCACTTTTCTGAGAATAACACAGGTATTGTTTCTAAGTTTATACCTATTTTTTTTATTCAATATTATATGCCGATGATGGCTTATTAAAATGTGCTTTTGTGCCAACAAGGTTGTTTTTTTGGGGGGTTTTTCTGTATTTGGCAGGCAGTCTGATGTATTCTTGGCAGGGTCAGTGTAAATCTGGAGCATTTTTCTGGAACAAGGAAATATACCCTGGATGGGACCCCGAGCCATGACAGGACAATATAGAAACACACATTCTGTACACATAATCCATAGAAATGAAATAAGTATACTGAAAGGTCGGAGTGCAGTGGGGCACTGCTTTTATTGTGTACTGTAGCCTCTGTGGACCCCCAATTTTTTTTACTACAGGTCATTTGACCTTGAGCCAATATTTCCACCGACTATGACAACTGTGTGTGTGTGTGAGTGTGAATGTGTGAGTGAGTGTACCAGGGTGCAGAAGCGCTCAGGTGGGTCTCCGCACGTGATGTCTGGTGGCTCCACTCGGATCTGCATAAAGTCCTTCATGGTTGCAGGTCGGGGCTGACAAGCGTAATACTCCCATGTGGGCCCATCATCAGTGCTCACCAGCGACTTACAGATGTCATACTGGCCCAGAGTGATGAGCACACAGTGCAGGAACAGGCAGACCGGGAGGAGCATGGTGTGGAGCGCTAGGACGGACCAGGACCGGGAGTTTAGGGCGGGGCAAGTGGGTGAAAGGGGTGGAGCCTGTCAGCATCGACACCAGGAATGTTTCATAGTTTATTAGCTGGTTAGTCATCCACTGCGTGCTCACTTTTTGTCCTTTCAAGGCGAAGGCTGTCAAATAAGAACAATAGGTTGGAACTCTTTTCTGGTTCAGGATCTAAAAAGTTTGCTTCTGAATTAACAAACTTCAAAATTTGCCTCAGAAATACATCAGCTGGTGGTCTTCCATACGATTTTCTTTATTAATGCTTTATTCAGAATTCAGAACAATTATGCAATAATTAATATCATTAAAAAATTTAATCTCGTGCTTCCCTAAATCAGGATCTTGATCAAGTCTCTCGTCGCTTTTCCCATCTCTGAACAAGGTGTCCCATTTATGGAAACTGGATATGAGTCAGGTCCATTTACTTTGAAAGGTTCGCTGTAGCCTGCTAATGGGAGTTTTGCCAGGAATAAGGAATCATCTTCACGGTCCGTATGGTTTTTAATGCTCACGCTTGTAACATTTCCGATGTTTATGTCCGTCGGATTTCCGAGCTGAGTTCGGTCTCCTTCATTTCCACTTTCTGTCTGAAAACTGATTAAAAAAAATAAAAAAATGAGACACAATCTACACTCTTTGTAAAAATGTACTACAGTATATGAAACTCTATCATTCATTTATATCTCTTTAGTATATTTCATTTACCTAGCTTTAAAGGTATATTCTACAGTATATGGTGCAAATAAAGGTACAAAAAGTAAAGCAACAAGGAACAAGGTACTGTTTAATACCATCGTTTTTCTAGGAATGTTTGAAATCCCAAACCACTTCAAAGCGCACAAAGTTCACACCGCTCAGAGGCAACATGCTGTCTCTGTCCCAGATCACATTCTCTACTATATATTACCTGGATACTACTGTATATCACTATAGTGCAACATATAGTGGATAAAACTTTTTAAAAAATGTATTTTGGGTCATAGACAAGTGCAACCTAAGGTATAACTGAAAATCATAAGGATAATGATTTACTGACTGCTCATCTAAAAATGAAAAAAATGCAAAAAGAAATTATAAAGCCTATACATTACACACAAAGGTAAGCAATGAGGCAGAAAATGTATTTAAAATAACTTGGTATTTTACTTGAATGAAACAGTGTTTAAAGAATCAGAAAGTTTAACAGCCTGTATAACCGTACAGAATGACGTCACACGATGTGTTTCATATTTTCCCTAAATGTCTTTCAGAACCATAAATAAAAAAACAATTTGTGGTTTTCCTTGTTGTTTTGCATTGGATGATTACTAGAACATCTTTTGTACCTTGAATATGGAGCTTTTACCTGGAAAAGTACATTCGGGCCATCTTTAATTAGCAACAACAGTGGTCCAATTAATTATGGACACTGTCTTGTACAACTATCCCAAGTGGATTCCCACCTCATGCCCAGTGCTCATCGTCCAATGGGCATCCTCGGTGGTACCACCACATGCAGAAGTAAAAAAGTAAAGTGCAATCTTCCCTCACTATTTCTTGGCATGTAAGTTGAACAGCTGATATTTGTTTAATTATATGCAATAAGCAGTCGATTGAAAAATAATAATAATAAAAAAAAACTTTACAAAGTGTCTCACTGGATATTTGTTTAAAGATGATCTCATAACCGCGCGTAAAAAAAAACAGTCGCGTCGGGTTCAGGCGGGGAAAGTTAGGAGCAGGTCATTAAAAATAATAATCTAATCTGCAGCACTTTGTAATCTCAAATCCTGAAACTTACCCAGTGAGAAGATCTGTCCGATCATCATGTCCGCGCACGGTTTCAGCGCGAGATGAACTTCAGATGATGCGTAATCCCTTTCCAGAAGCACTTAAACACGATGCTGTGCAATTCTCTGCGCAGATCTGCAACACATTGTAAAATACAAGCTATATATATATGTATGTATGTGTGTGTGTGTGTGTGTGTGTGTGCGCCCATGTGTGTGAATATTTCTTTTTTTTTATGTATATGTATATATATATATTGTTCAGCTTTAGTGTTTCGGCTTAGTTTCCGTCCTGCATGTGCGCTCAAGGACGCACAGCGCTCGCGTTACGCAGGAGCATCCCACCCGCTTCTGATCTCTCCATCCTCCTCCTCCTCCTCTTTCCTCCTCCTCCTCCTCTCCTTCTTCTTCTTCTTCTGCCCCCTTTCTCTCACTGCATCTTATGCTGCTCAAGCCTGCAATCTAATCAGACTCTCTCCCTCTGAAGACAGGCTCTAAGTTTCGCATGCCGTTTTTTTCCGTGTGTGAGGCTTTGAAAGTAAGTCCACTTCCTAGTGCTCTCTAGCTTAGAGTCTAGCCTTCTTGGCTCAGTACTCAAAGTTTATCTGCCGGCTGGAAGCCTGGAAGCGTCCCAGTGGAAGATCAGGCATCCCGCCCTGCTTAAAGGGCCACAGACAATCCACATCCCTGCGCGCGAGGCAGAAGAAATAATAATGTAAAAAAAAAAAAAAAAAAGCACTCTCTCTCTCTCTCTCTCTCTCTCTCTCTCTTTCTTTCCCTCTGTGAACCATTTCTATATTTGTAGTTTGCATATACAAGAATAATGCACACAACAATGCGTAAATATCAGGAATGTTTATATATATTTGTTTTTTGTTTTTTTTACATGTTGTGTGTGTGTGTGTGTTTTATTTTATGCAATTTTAACCTTCACTTCATTCATCTTACGCGCCATGTTTGCCGACAATTCATTGATGATCGTTTCATTCTTGTGTGATCAGTACACATGATTCATTTTGTGATGCTTAAAACCTGAATGTTAGGGCCTAATCAGACCTATGACGTCATAGTGTGTGATTATATATGATATTTTAATATGGTTAATTTATTTTCTCATATATGTTTTATGCAAGGTTTTTTTTGTGATTTTCACCAAATAATTTTTTGTTGTTGTTTTCACATGTGATTTATTTATTACACAATTTATTTTAAATATGATATATTTTCATTTTTTTTTAAGCATGATTCATTTCCATATGATTAGGACAAATGATTGGTTTTGACTTGTGATTCTTACACATGATTTATTTTCTACATTATTTTTGCATATTATCTGTTAAAATGGTATTGACATACTTTTTGCACGTATAATAACTTCATTCTCACTCTTGGGGAGCCTGAAGCCTATCCCAGGTGACTTAGGGCATGAGGCGGGGGTATACCCTGGACAGGCTGCCAGTACATTGCAGGGTACAGTACACACACTCATTCACACACTACAGGCAATTTGGGAACGTCAATTAGCCTAATCTTTTGATTGTGGGAGGGAACTGGAATACCCAGAGGAAACCCAAGCAGGAGGAGAACATGCAAACTCTGCACACAGAGGCGGGACTCGACCCTGACCGGGAACCAAACCTGGACCCTGGTGGTGCAATGCAACAGTGCTAACCACTAAGCCACAGTGCCACCCTATAATTGTTTAATTATTTTACCTGGTTTTTTTTCACATGGCTTTAACATATGATCCATTTGTTTGCATACATGATTCATTTTTTACTTTTTGTTTACTCTGACTAGCTTATCTAGTCATATATATTTTTACACATGATTTATTTTGATGTGATTTTCACCAAAGTGTTTTTTGTTTTTTTTCATGTCATTTTTCCGCAGTTCATTTTAAATATGATTCATTCATTTTATTTCATTATTTATTATATTTCACAAGTGATTCTTAGACATGATTAATTTCCATGATGACATATGATTGGTTTTCATTTGTGATTTTCACACAGGATTTATTTCTTACATGATTTTTGCATATTATTCATCATCAATAATTATCACTCATTCCGTCACTCATCTTCAATACCTTTTCATCCTGTATACTGTACAGGTTTGCAGGGGGCCTGGAGCCTATCCCAGGAGACTTAGGACATGAGACAGGGTACACCCTGGACGGGTAACCAATCCATCACAGGACACACACATACACACACTTACCTGGAGGAAACCCACCAAGCACAGGGAGAACATACATGCACACAGACCCAAGGTGGGAACTGAACCCGGAATGTATAGGTCATATTTTATGTCATTTTTTTAAACCTATAATTAGTTTGTTGATTCTTACACAAATAATTTTACACAATATTTTTTATAAGTGAATCATTAATTTTCAAATAGTTAATTTTCATATGATTTTAACACCTGATCCATATGTTTACATTTATAATTCTTATATTTGATTAATATTTACATGATCTTTTACACATTTTATTTTCACACATGATTTTTTTATTGTCTTATTATTTATGATTCTTAAATATTATGCATATTACATAGAATTAATTTTTGCATGATTTTAACCTATGATTTGATTGTTTTTACTTATCATTTTGACATGACAAATTTTTCACATAATTCTATGATTTTTTTTTCACATGATTTTTTTTGTTGCTTTTGATTCTTACACATGATTAATTTTTCACTTGCTATTCACATAAAGTTAATTTATTTTCACATGTGATTCTTATACATGAGCCACTGTTTGTGCATTTTACATACTGTATGATGAATTGATTTCACATTTGATTCCTAGACATTCATATTTTAAGTGGTTTTTAAAAATGTATGATTCATTTATATTTACAGTAAATGTAATTCTTAAACATGATTCATTTTCTACATTATTTTTGGATATGATTATTTGATTTTCATATGATTTTCACACAATTAATTTAAACATGATATTTACATATATTTTGTCTATTTTGCCATTTTCATATGGATTTTCCACCCATATGATTCCTTATTTCATGTTAAATGTGATTTACATTTTTCTTGTCAAGTTTTATGTTTCCATGTGACCCTACACAGCATAAGCAGTATAGACAATAGATGTATGAATAATTGCACACTTCCAAGTAATATAAATAACTAAGTAAAACATTATTCAGTATTACAGTGGAGCATTTGCAGTGCTATAAGAGCCCATTAAGAGCTGTTATTGACTCTCAGCAGAGTTGTACTCTATTGATTTTAAATAAAAGTCTCTTAAAGGGGGGAAAGCTAAGCTAGTTTTAATGTGTATTTAAATTTGCAGATGTAAAACCTGTTTTTTATTTCATATGAATTTTTCATATGCAAAAAGAATAACATTTAGGAAGCTGACATGGGGGTATGAGGCCCTCAAAGGTGATTCATTGTCCATAAGGGCCAGTAATATCATTGTTCTAATAAAGGTACAGTACAATATGACCTGAAAAAGGATCTCTAAAATGCATTCATGGATTGATTCGTTCTCAAAAGTTCTGCTTGGAATCCATTCATATTGGAAAACTATATGTTGTAGGGATTCTGCAAAGAACATTTAACCCCCCCCCCCCCTTTTAAAAAATCTTGAGGAAACTATGTTTTATTAAAGAGTGTATTCACTTAAAGCTGGCATGGTGTTGCAGTGGGTAGTGTTGTGGTCTTGCAGAACCAGGAGTCCTGGTTCAATTTTAAATTCAGGTTACTGCCTGTGGCAAATTGCATGTTTTCCTTGTATGGGTTTCCTCTCAGCCACCAAAACATGCAGAAAAGGGGTGCCATAGATGCTAGTTATGAATGTGTGTATGCACACACAGATCAGCCAGAACATTATGACCACCTGCCTAATATTCTCCCTTTTTTCCCCACCATAACAGTGATCACAACTATCACAACAAGCATGAACCGTTTCATCAATTTGATCTACACTAGCATTTTGGATCGAACCAATCTATTGGATTGGACTACACAAGCCAGCCTTCTCTCACCATGTGCATCAGTAAGCCTAGGCCACACATGACCCTGTTGCCAGTTCACTGGTTTTCTTTTCTTGAATCATTTATGGCATTTCCTGACCACAGAAGCCTGGGAACATCCAACAATTTGGCTCTTGTCAAAGTCTCTCAAATCCCTATGCTTGCCCATTTTTTCTGCTTCCAACACATTAACTTCAGGAAGAAAAAAAAAAGGTTCACTTGCTGCCTAATAAATTACACTCAGTTCCAGCCACCATTGTAATAAGATATTGAAAATGTAGCTACTTGTGAGAAGGGCCAAATTGTGATGGCTAGACAACTGGGTCAAAGTAACTCCAAAATTGCAGCTCTTGTGAGATGTTCTCAGGCTGCATGGTTCGTCATATACATGAGTGAGTCTTGGTTGCTCATGACCCTGTCGCCAGTTATCCTTCCTTGGTATGTCCTGACCACTGCAGCTCTTGTGGAATGTACCCAAGCTCACTCATGTAAATTGGGAGAGAAGGCTGGCTCATGTAGTCCGATCTAATAGAAGAACTACTGTACAGTAGCTCAAATTGTGGAAAATGTTAATGCTGGTTTCAATAGAAAGTTGTCAGAACACACAGGTTATTACTGTCTTGGTGGCAACAGGGGGTGGTTATAATGTGATTTCTGATCAAGGTAGAGATGAAGTGATGAGCTTCATCATGAGCAAAAACATGAAGAGCTTTAAACCTGGGGGTCAATTCGCCATAATATTAGGAAGCGTAAGGAAACCTAGGAAGAAAGGGAAGAATACAGCAAGAACATACGTAGTCTCCATACGAACAGAGATAAACTACAGTAGGAACTTTGGAAACTACAGTAACATGCTGTGGTTTATTATGGGATCTCAGGAATTTGGCACTGTTAAAATTAGGCAGGCGGTCATAATGTTATGGCAGATCTGTGTGTAATTTATTTATTTATTTATTTATGTATACCTAGCACCTATGGCAGTCCTTTTCAGCATGTTTAAGTATTTGAGATTTTGATTAGTTTTATGTACCCAGAGTTTATAGCATAAAACCTCGTGCTAACACAGTGCAAGGAGGGAAACTGTGGGGAAACTCGTGTTAGAACTACAACTCCCAGGTTAGTCGGCGCAGCGGATGACGTCATTCACGCGACAGGTTTTTCACTGGGGAAACAACAGCTATGGCGGATGTTATGAATGTCGGTGTGAATTTGGAAGCTTTTTCTCAGGCGATTAACGCGATCCAGGCGCTCAGGTCGAGTGTAACCCGAGTGTTCGACTCACTTAAAGATGGAATGAAGAACAAGGAGACGCTGGAAGGCCGAGAAAAGGCGTTTATTTCAGACTTTCAGGACAACCTGCAGGCGGTGAACCGGGACTTGACGTGAGTTTAGAACGACTTTAGTCCGAGTTTAGTCCAAACCTGCAGCCTTTTATACAGGATTTAGAGCCTCGGACTGTTTATTATGGCATTTATTGAACTCAGACAAAACAGTTCTTTGATTAGTTTCACATGAAATCTATTATGCTGTATTAATGTTACAGGATCAATGGACATTTAATTACAGTATAATATATAAACACACACAAATTATGTTTTAAATAAACTACATACCAACTTACATTTTCCTATTACTGTAGTCGTGGGTTGCCAGATCCATTCATTTTGGGGCTATAGCTATGGAATATTTTAGTAATCGAGTATTCTACCTTAAATTTTTATCGAGTAATCGGATAAAATGTCCTTTTGCTTAATTAAACAGTAATGTAAAATATACAAGATAAACAAAGATTCATTGGTTTTCTTTTCAGAAAAATCTACTTTTATTTTTTAAATGCATACAGCATTTTATCCAAAATAAACATTATCATTATTCACAATACAGGCTTATATACCCCTATCTTACACTTCCATATGCGGTTTGACTCTCGGGGAGATGCGGTGTTAGGCACCGTGAGCCGCCGCGACTGCCTGCCGACATTCGGCGAAGTTTTGCAAGCCCCCCCCCCCCCCCCCCCAAAAAAAAACAAACAAACAGGATTATTCATTCATTCATCTTCTATACCGCTTTATCCTGTATTTAGGGTCGCGGGGACCTGAAGCCCATCCCAGGAGACTCAGGGTACGAGGGAGGGTACACCCTGGACAGCGTGCCAATCCATCGCAGAGCACACACACACACACACACACACTCATACTCATTCACACACTATGGTCAATTTGCCAATCTGCATGTCATTGGGCTGTGGGAGGAAACCGGAGGAAACCCACCGAGCATGCGGAGAACATGCAAACTCCATGCACACAGGGACGGGAATCGAACCCGGACCCTGGAGGTGCAAGGCGACAGTGCTAACCACTACACCACCGTGCCGCAAAACATGATTAAACATTTTTAATTTTTCGCACGGTAATATGGAAACGTAATCGCAGTGCCAAAACTTGCGGTGAATCATGATTAACCATATTTCCGGCCACCGCGCGAAACCGCATACTGTAGTGAGATAGGGGTATTAAAGTTGACTGAGAGAAATTAAGTGCATTACAGAGCCATACATTTTTATTTTAAAGCCTTTTCTCAGATGCAAAAATTAAAAAAAAAGGTATTCCAAATGACTAAGCATCCAAAAAACTAAGGCATACATTAAAATAAATAATTATACAAAAACACTAAGGTATGCAACAAAACTTTCAGAACTAAAAGTTTTAAAATCTACAGCTCAGGCACAACATATAAGTTTTTACTGACAATTTCTGTCGTTTCCTCTTGCTGGTTTCTTCATCTCTTGGCTTGCCTATAGTTTTATCGCTCCCTTCCATTTTTGCATCCCGCACCAGAACGCTTTAACAAATTAATACACAGCTAACTGTTTGCGTCTCCTTCCGCTTTGTGGGTGATGTAAGCGCTTCTTCTTCGTTGGTGTTTACTGGCGGCTTGCATCAAATAATTGCGCAAAAACATAACGCAAGCTTTTAAAATTAATTAAACGAAGCTTCGAGGCAGAAGATTTTGCCTCAATCATTCATCATCAGCCCTAATTCATTTCCACTCATATTTTAAGGTAGACATGATAATCACCAGGGAGTACTCGATACGATATTATCACAATACCTTAGTGCTGATTCGATTTGTATTGTGATTCTATAAGTATCACGATTCAATAAATATCCTGCTTTGATATTACATTGGTGGTACGGTGGTTTAGTGGTTAGCACTTGCCTTGCACCTCCATCAATAGTTTTGAATTTCTAGGGTGAGGGATTGATTCCCGACTCAGGTCTGTGCTACTCCGGTTTCGTCCTCAATTTTTGTTCCCAAATTGCCTGTAGTGTGCGAATGAGAGTGTATTGGTGTACCCCACCTTTTTTTTTTTTGAAGGCAATAATGGGTTATTCTGTGTAATTAACTTCATTTTGGGGCGAATACTTATGCAAGCCAGTATAAGGTAGTCTGCCTCAATCATAGTTTTTAATAGTTTTGAAATTCCTTCCCTCCATCTAGGAACATCTGTAGTCCAGCTAGGGACAGTGGAGGCCACTGGTGATTACTGTATTTATTCCCATTTTGTGACCAAGACATTTACGACCGTGGCAGGACCTCTGGTCAATATTGACACACACATTCACACACTACGGGCGATTTAGGAACTCAAAATTAGCCTAATCTGCATGTCTTTGGACTGTTGGTGGAAACCAATGTCCCTGGAGGAAATGCAAACTCCATGTGCACAAACCCAGAGGTGGAACCCGGGCCCGGGAGGTGCAGTGCTAACTACTACAGCACTGTGCCTCCAGTTTAGAATTTGCTCGTTGTATTGTAGCAGAATTTTCAGCGATTGAGTTGATCCAATCTGGCGAACGTTAATCTTATTAATAATGTAATAAAAAAGATGTATGACGTAAAAGCTTCTAATCTGTCAAATCCTCTGCCTAATAAATGTCACATTTTATGCGTTTTCCAGCCCGATGTAATGTACATCCGATTTATATTCTTGAAAATGGTCAGTAATCCATGGAAGCATTGTATCTGAGAGCTTTCTGTGCTTCTCCATAGTGAGTTGGAGCGTCTCAGTAACCTGGTTGGCAGGCCGTCAGAGAGTCACCCGTTACACAACAGCGGCCTACTGAGCTTAGATCCGGTTCAGGACAAAACCCCTCTGTACAGCCAGCTTCTACAGGCTTACAAATGGTCCAACAAGGTAAGCCAAGTACTTCACAGTGTCTCGTGTTTATTATGGCAAAGGTCGTGGCTTAAGTTGGTACAGCAATAAAGGACATGTTCTTAACAATTCATAGATATTTCACTCTGGTCTCTTGTATAGAAATGTGTATGGGAATTGAACTTATGACCTTAATATCCCACAAGTTCTCCTACACGACCCCACTGTCCGCATCAAATTCAAAACCCAGATGCTTGCCTACAAAGACAAAAATGGCCCAGCAGCCACTTACCTCTCAGCTCTAATCACACCTCGCACTGCACCACGTTCCCTCAGGTCCTCCAACACTGCATGGCTGGAACCAACATCTTTCAGGGATCTAGGAAGATGTGAATCTAGACTCTTTTCTGTTCTGGCACCCAGAAATGAACTTCCTCTAGATGTCCTGAGTCTCTGGCAATCTTTAAAAGTTGACCTTAAGACATATCTGTTTCTTCAGTACTTGGGCTAATTCTACCCCCTCCCCCAAAAAAATCCCAACAGTATTTGACTGGTGGTACTTTGTTCATAACCCTGTAACAAAGAGTAAGGATCTGTCCAATGATGGAAACTAAAGAGTCGCTCCGGATAAGAGCTTCAGCCAAATGCCTAAATGTAAATATCCAGTCTGACTGGGTCACAGAAGTTCTCATCAGAAAAGCTTACCGTGTGGCCTGTTAGCTAAGAGTCGGAGCGAGCAAAGTTGGCAATGCTCTCAGCAAATACTGGCTCCTGAATCAATCACAGACACAGTATCCAATGGTTGGGCTGCAGGGTTTTCACATCGCCACCTGATATTGCATGATCAGCAGTTTGTAGAGATGCAGTTGGGTGGATTCACATTACTCTGAAGAACCATGTGTTAGCCTAGACTCTCGCAGATTAGTCACTGTCTCCCTTTAACATGACAGAGATAGCGAGCCAAGACTAATTCGGGGAGAAAACTTTTGGAAAAACACTATTACTAAGAATAATCTGACTAATACCAACTGATATCTATATAAATAAAAGAGAGGTTTTGTCTGTACATTGGTCAGAACTCAATTACTTCAATTATATCCATACGTTTCATACAATGGAGGACCAGAAACCAGTCTGAGAAAAAATATCTGTCTGTGTATCTGTATGTCATTTTCTGCCATTTTCTGCCTGGACAGAATTTAATAAAATTTTGCCAGTCCTTCAGTGTTTTCCTGAAGTTAAATCTGCGCATAAAAGAAATAAAAATGTTGAGTAGAAGGTGCGTATGAATATAGAGCAGGGGTGTCAAACTCATTTTAGGGTGAGGGCCGGATGAGAAGAAATGTGACCGAGCCGAATTTAGAATGCGCATGCGTGTTAGAGGTTTCGGCAGAAGCGCAATAGAAGAGCAGTTAAATGGTCAAAGATAAAATAAAAAAAATTAATAAAACCAAACACAATATTGCAGCGAATACCCGGACATAGACTTTATTTAATACTACTACAACTAATAATAATGATGATAAAAAAGATTTGATATTTAATATTATTGTTCAAATCATCCCTACTGGACGCCTTAGTGGGCCGTATTTGGCCCGCGGGCCGTATGTTTGACACCCCTGATATAGAGCTTTTTGCTTCAAGGTGGGCGTGGCTAAACACGTCATTCAACAGATCCAAACAAAATGATAGTTTACAGAGTATACACAGACTATGCGGAAGACAAAGAAATGACTGTAATGCACCTACAAAGCACCCAAATCTTCACAAAACACAACCAAATGCACAACACAGCATGGCTTAATCGAAAAAAGGTGAGTACACACTGAAAAGTGAACCTTCAAAGATGAATGGACAGATCAGTATATGTTTATTCTTCCTACAGGAAGTTTAACACCAGTTTGTCTGATGTGTTTTGAAACTAATAAACTAATAAAAGTCATTAGAGCAAACATACCTACAACAGTCCGAGGTGAGGGCATCTAAATTACCTGAACTGAGAGCACAGTGTTATGTGCTAAAATCAAAATGTGGTGTAAAAGTGATGTTACGAATATAAAACGTAGCGTAAACGAGGCGTAAGATACTCAACCTTAAAAACTGTTATTTCTTTGTATTAATAAGTATGTGGGCTTCAACATGAAATAATATCACTGATTACATTAAAGATGATAAACTTATTTTTAGCTTTAACCTTTTAGCTATGTCTAAGACTTAAAGCTAAAAATAAGCTGATGAGCTTTAATCACCACTTTCACAGATTTTAGAGAGTTTTGCCACATTATTTAGATTACTTATGAGATAAATTTACTTAGCTCATTCCTTTCTGAGAAGTTCTTTCACAACTGCGTTTCACTTAAAAAAAAAAAAAGCCTCTGCACAGCCGGTCACTTCAGCTCGATAGTTTAAACGCAGCCATAACAGTTCAGAAGTGGCTGGTAATGGAACTTAAGTCTTGAATCGATAGAATATTATCAATAATTTATCCGAGATCATTCGACGGAAGATCCGAGCAATACATCAGGTGAGTTGGCCATTATTCTTTTTGAAATATTCACTCGGAGGGGGTGAATTTTACAGACTCATCATTTAGTATGCATAAACAATACTCCAACTCATAATCTTAAATCATTCACGCTTTCCCTTATGTTGTTGTGGTACATTTTCCCCCCTCACTTCCTATGATGTCCATGTTTCTCCTTCTGATAAAAAAGAAAAAAAATTATATAAAAAAAATCTACAATGTCTGCACTTGAACACTCCAAAAACTGCACGTGTATCTCAGAAAACAATCAAAGTGCCTGTTCTAAGTGTCTGGGGTAATGTTAGGTCCTTTAGACAGTTCTCTTGATTGTCTGCAGATGGCACCTACCTCTGAGAGCACTCACTCGAGACGCAACAGATGCGGACCTTTTTAACACGGTCTCGACGCTTTCCCAATATCCGTTACAGCCAAGTGCCTGGACTCCTTTGATCATCAGTACTTTTGTAGGCTGAGTGCCTTTCAACAGGATTTGCTAAATTTCCTTAAAGGACACTTCGCTTTTTACTCCGCTTCTGTTTGATGTGCTCAGGTGGATACGCAGGCATCTTGAGTGATTTCTGTGATGACGAATATTTGCAAGTTGCTTTCGCATGCTTGCTGGAGTGATACTGCTTCACTTGACATGCAGGATAGACAGAGGTGGAAAGTAACGAATTACATTTACTCGCGTTACTGTAATTGAGTAGCTTTTTTGTGTATTTCTACTTTTTATAGTAGTTTTAAAAATCTGTCATTTTACTTTTACTTAAGTACGTTTTGTTTGAAGTATTGTAATTCGCTACATTTGAAATCATATTCGCTACTGAGTAAAAAAATAAATGAATGAAAATGAAAAATAATAAAAATATTATGCTTTGTATAAATGCTCCGTTGCGCCGCGTGTGTGTATCATGTCCTGGTCACGCGCCGCTCCAGACTCCACTCCAGGTTTTCTGACATCGGCATCTACCTGACCTTCCACACGGTCGCTTCGGCCCTGAGAGTGACGTCATCGACTAGCACGACCATATACAGTATGAACCGGAGAGAGACGCGGGAAAGATGAAAGAGGTTGTGATTTTGGCGTTTTGATATTTGGTTGTGTATTCCGGTTTTGACTTTTTGCCTCCAATTGACTGATTATTGCTTTCTCCCTTTGGTTTGGTTGGTCTTTGTATATATTTGTAGATAATTTCACTGTTTTTGGTTTAGGGAGTCCGGGAAGGTACCTGTATTTTTGTTTGTGTGTGTGTGTTTTTTTTTTGTTGTTGTTGCAGGTAATCTAGCTACTAATATAAATACCATTTTGTTTGTTATTTTGGCCTGGGTCCATCCTGAATCTGATCCTCCTCCTGCTGTGTGTGTTTGTATATACAAACCTCATTATTTCATCAGTTAATGATTGGATCTAGTTCTTTCTGCCATATACCACTATTTCCATACAGTTTAAAATAGAACCCTGAACCAGTCTTTTGCTGTATGACCCTAGACTGGGACGTAACACCATATTTAAGTGACCACTTTGATTTTCAAGCACAACAAAGACAACAGCTTTATTATGCAAAGGTGTTCCTTCACTTAAAAACAATTAGTTTGAGATTTATATCTGCTCATCTTTTTTGAACTACGCTTTTTACTTTTACTTGAGTAGATTTTTGTAATGGTAACTTTACTTGTACTTAAGTAAAATTTCACTGAAGTAACAGTTAGGGTTGGGTACCGAAACCCGGTGCCAATACGGCACCGGTACCTATAGAACCGGTATGTACCGGACCGAAACAAACTGAGAATTTCGGTGCCTCATTTCGGTGCCACTTAAATGCCTGAACTGTCGATTGAAATATTTGTTCTCTAGATTCATATATTTTTGTAGATTAATCGTTTATTAGATTAAATTAAAAAAATTAAAAGCACAAATCATCCGGAAATGAGAGACCATCCGACATGCGCGTGAATGCAGTAACTAACGTTACACTCGCTCTGACGGCAGCAGGCGGTCTACCGATAGCTTAGCATGCTAAAGTAAACAACTCTCGTTAGAATGCCTAAAACTAAACAGTCGAAAGTGTGGCTGTATTTCACAAGAAAGGATTCCGACACCGCGACGTGCAGCAAATGTCTTACAGCAGTTGCGTTTAAAAGCGGAAACACGTTAAATCTACTGAAACATTCGAGGGCAGACGGAATAAAGTTAAAAGCAGAGGGAGGCACCGTGTTTAACAGCTTGTGGACAACAGCTGACACTATCGGTGTGGACGACCCTCAGTCCCAGTCATATCAACTGTAGCAAAAAGGAGTCACTGATTATGATGACGTCAGCAGACTTTCCGCAGGTTAGTAGTAGGATAATGTAATGTTAATAGCAAAATGCAAATCTTGCATTCATGCTAACAAATAGTCAAACGATTTGTAAAAAAACTAATGTAACATGGATTCTGTTTATAATTATGGCTTTCCAGCCTGTACTAGTAGTACTACAACAGTGACCCCATTTACCATTGTAAAGAAGGCTATGCATGTCCTGTGCAGGGCAATAAGTCAGGAAAGGTGTCATATTTTGACAGAAAAGGCAAATATGGTGAAATTTCTGCAAAAGAATTGCTAAAATTTGAAGCATACATATTCATATATACTTTAAACTTTTAATATATTGTTAAATTTTAAGCATAAAATTTTTTGTTCAATAAAAATTCATTCTTGAGTCATCCACTATAATTTTTTGGCTTAAAAGTATCGGTTCAGGCACCGTTTTGGCACCGGTACCGTTTTCAAAGTATCGATTTGGCACCGGTATCGAAAAAAACCCAAACGATACCCAACCCTAGTAACAGTACTTGTACTTGAGTACAAAATTTTATTACTCTTTCCACCTCTGAGGATAGATTATTAAATGTTATTATTATTTCTATTATTATTATTATTATTTATTTAATAGATAATTATTTTCTGGATCAGGATTTCCTGGCCAGATTATAAAACATAAACAAACAGCTAGAAATTTGCAGTTGACTTTTGTTGTCCGAAGTGCCAAAGTCTACAATTTAATTGTAACACTTGCGATAGTAATACAGGAGACCGCTGAAATGCTTTTCTGCTTTTTCAGCTAAAGCAGCGGTCCAACTAAACTGACATGAATTTCCCTCGGAGAAAAAGCCACTTCACTGAAGAGGAAAGGATGTAGAATTTAAAAGATGCTGCTTTTCTTCTGATGAATTATATTTTTCACTTCCTGCCAACTTGCATTGACATAAGATGCCCTTATCCAGAACACTCACTCAATCACTCATCTCCTATACCGCTTTATCCGGTATTCAGGGTCGCAGGGGGGCCTGGAGCCCATCTCAGGGGGCTTAGGGCATGAGGGGTACATCCTGGACAGGGTGCCAATCCATCACAGGGCACACACACACACACACACACACACACACACATACACACACGCGCAAACATTCACACACTACAGGCAGTTTGGGAACGCAAATTAGCCTAATCTATATGTCTTTGGACTGTGGGAGGGAACCGGAGTACCCGGAGGAAACCCACCAAGCACGGGGAGAACATGCAAACTCCATGCACACAGAGACGGGAATCGACCCCGGACGCTGGAGGTGCAAGGCGACTACACCACTGTGCCGCCTATCCAGAACAATTTGCATTTATTTCATGGTTATTTATTTTATTTATTTATGAGCAGGTAAATGTTATGGACCTTGCATACAGTGGCATGTTGGGCCATGCTGGGGTCTGAACTCATGACCATCTGATCGAGGGTCCCAAGTAGGGTTGGGTATCGTTTGGGTTTTTTTCGATACCGGTGCCAAATCGATACTTTGAAAACGGTACCGGTGCCAAAACGGTGCCTGAACCGATACTTTTAAGCCAAAAAATTATAGTGGATGAGTCAAGAATGAATTTTTATTGAACAAAAAATTTTATGCTTAGAATTTAGCAATATATTAAAAGTTTAAAGTATATATAAATATGTAAGCTTCAAATTTTAGCAATTCCTTTGCAGAAATTTCACCATATTTGCCTTTTCTGTCAAAATACGACACCTTTCCTGACTTATTGCCCTGCACAGGACATGTATAGCCTTCTTTACAATGGTAAATGGGTCACTGTTGTAGTGCTACTAGTACAGGCTGGAAAGCCATAATTATAAACAGAATCCATGTTACATTAGTTTTTTACAAATCGTTTGACTATTTGTTAGCATGAATGCAAGATTTGCATTTTGCTATTAACATTACATTATCCTACTACTAACCTGCGGAAAGGCTGTTGTCGGCATCATAATCGGTGACTCGTTTTTGCTACAGTTGATATGACTGAGGCTGAGGGTCGTCCACACTGATAGCGCCAGCTGTTGTCCACAAGCTGTTAAACACGGTGCCTCCCTCTGCTTTTAACTTTATTCCGTCTGCCCTCGAATGTTTCATTAGATTTAACGTGTTTCCGCCTTTACACGCAACTGCTGTAAAACATTTGCTGCACGTCGCGGTGCCGGAATACTTTCTTGTGAAATGCAGCCACACTTTCGACTGTTTAGTTTTAGGCATTTTAACGAGAGTTGTTTAATTTAGCATGCTAAGCTATCGGTAGACCGCCTGCTGCCGTCAGAGCGAGTGTAACGTTAGTTACTGCATTCACGCGCATGTCGGATGGTCTCTCATTTCCGGATGATTTGTGCTTTTAATTTTTTTATTTAATCTAATAAACTATTAATCTACAAAAATATATGAATCTAGAGAACAAATATTTCAATCGACAGTTCAGGCATTTAAGTGGCACCGAAATGAGGCACCGAAATTCGCGTTCTGTTTCGGTCCGGTACATACCGGTTCTATAGGTACCGGTGCCGTATTGGCACCGGGTTTCGGTACCCAACCCTAGTCCCAAGTATTATCTAAGTCAACCCTGCCGTTTAATCTTCTGAGCCAATTGAAAAAAAAATGGACATGATCCTAAATCAAAAGGGGTTGGAGGTCAGGGTCCATCCATGCACACTGATGAATACACCTGAACCTTGTAGAGGTGTCTGTTGTTTCAGTGACAGTTTCTTACAGGGTCAGTTTGCCAGCTTAATGCCCGATCATATCTGAGGAGTTGAGGGTGAAGGACCTTGCTCAAGTGCCCAACAGTGGCAGCTCAGTGGCACCGGAGCTCAAACGAGGGATCTTCTGATCAGCAGTCCAACACACACATTCTACCGCTGGCTCGAAAATAAAATAGAGTCTCTGTTAATTAATACGTACCTATCATGCTGAACTTTTGCTGAACTATGTATGTCTCCCACATACATTCATGTTTTTTCCAATGTTGGCATGTCTGAGATATTAAATACCGTTAATTAATTGTTGGCCAAAACTTCTAAAACTTAAAATTTTTAGGAACATGTTCAAAACTATTTCCTTATTCACAAACCATTGTTGGAACTAATGATTGCTTTTAAGAAAGCTGTAGCGCACTTTGTGTTTTGTAATGGGAAACTCTTGCGGTCTCGCGATGGTAAATGGTGCAATTTTGGCGAAGCTCACAAACTTCACAGACAAAGATCATAATGAACCACGTAAAAGAAATAAAAGCACTATGTAATTGCAGCATCATGATACTGAGAGAGACTCAATACTTGGCTTGTGTCTCCTATCTGATTAGAAGGTCTCTGCTTATTTCCACTCAAATGAAATGGTTGAATAATTAAATAGTAAATAATTAGTTGGAGCCCTAGTGTTGTGCATCTACGGTGCATGGAGCTCAACCCTAACGCTCTTCCTCTGCACGCCATGTTTTCACTGAGCTGATATGGGGTGACTGGGATGAAAGTGTTGGATCAATGGCATGTGTCAATACATCGATCAGTCTGTGCACTGACGAGTGCGGTTAGTCCTTCTTTGGATGTTCCCCCTTTTCACACTCGCATGCTTCTTAACCACCAAAGCAAATTGACCTTTTTTTAGACGCATGGCTATGTATGTCAAGTAACATGGTGTGAACAGGTCTGAAATATACTTGTGGTGGGATAGAGTTAACTGCTAGGACAAAAGTGGTCCTCTACATACAACAAACAACAAATACATCTGCGCTTTAACACTGTATTTTGATTTATTTGATATTTCTGTTCATTTCACATTTCAGACATCCAACCTAATCCTCCCTCCCATCTACCCGTATGTGATGAGTTATTAATTAAATTTCATTAGTGTACAAAGTTGGCAAAGTTGAGTTTTCCAGGTCACATAGACCTTTAAAACCAGAGCTTTTTAAAGCAATTTTTTTAGTGCTTCTCATAAACAGGTACATCCAATCACTTGATTGGATTTGGTAACTGCATTGGAATAGTTACCGGGTGTAAAAGACTCGTCCTTTCTCCTCCACATCCCAACCCAGGGTCAGGCCCCCACAGCTGCACAAGCTTTAAGACACGGTTAGGAACAACTCTGCTTGATCCAGTGGTGGAACGGAGCAAGGATGTTCTGCAGGATTATCGATACTCCCTCAACTGCCTCTTACTGCAGCATTACAACCGCTCCCCCATACAGAAACACACTCTCACGTTCATACTAATGTAAACACAATTGATTTGGGATGTTCCTGCCATGCCAACAGGAGCTGGATTAATGCACAGGAAGAGCTTTTTGCTTCAAGGCTGTAGACGTGGCCAGTTTTGTGCAGAACTTTCAAGTTGAAATGAAGGGTTTAAATGGTCTCCGACAAATGGTCCGAACTGTAATACGTTTATATCTGCTTGATATTTAAAAAAAAAAATAGTTTATTGTCAGATTTAGTTTACCTCCATTCACTCCAAATTCTCTGCGTATTCAAGGAGCATTTTAAGGACTGAAAGTCCTTTCCTCATGCCTATGAAAATCCCTTGCTGCATTTTTCTAAAATAAAGGATGAATAATCTTTCACGGAATTATGACCTGACCGTGCGAATCGATTTTGTCATGTGTGTAAGAGAGTAACTATTTCATTAAAGGGAAGCATGTTCAGCCCTCGGCCGCGTCCTGTCACTCAGCACCGTACTCGGTCGGGTTGGTTCGTTGGGAGAACTCTCAAGGTCTCTTCCTACCTGAGGCCCCTGTTTTACTAAACAGAGATATTATTGTCCTCTACCTTCTCTAATATAATGTGATTAGCTTTCTCCAGATAATACTTTCCTCCTGACCATGCTTTCCAGGTTCGAGGAAATAGTTTCAACAATTTATGTTAATGACACCATTTCTATTCCTTAGGAACAAAAAAAAAAAACAATGCTTGATTTACAATCTGATTGAAACGTTTCCTTTATGATTTGGGTTTTGTTTTCCCAATCGTGCACCATCTTGAAAAACAGATGGGCTGGGTAAGTGCAGCCAACAGATTAGATTTCCCTTTCCTGTATAGTAATAATAGCTTCCTTTCTGATACAAATCTCCCTCTGTCTTTTTATCAGTGTTTTTGTGCACATCTCTAGCGCATGACGGGGAAGCCACTGTATCACTGTCAATTATAGCGTGGCTGTTGGGGGTGGACGGGGGGGGGGGGGGGGGCGCTTAATGGCATCTAACGCTGTGATTAACGTTCACAGCTCCCGGCTGACTGAGGAACACAGACACTGGGTAACACCGAGCCAGTTAAGAGCCTGCTTATCACTGCCTTTGTGCACTGCTATGACATTAGATAGTTAGCCTCAGCCATTACTGCCAGCAGGCTCCAGCAGGCTCCTTGGCAGATGCTGCCACACTCAGGTGAATTATGAGCCCGGGTCTTCCTCTGAAAAAAATGTCGAGCGTGGGAAAGTTTGCAAAGTTCCTGGTTTGGAATGTGTGTGTTTAAGCTGTAACCTTTTCCATGGTTGTCAGTAGGAGCATCTTTCTAATAGATGTCTGAACATCTTGCTCAGTCATCCTTCCAACACGGCTGTACTCTGCAATCAAGCCTGCGGGTTCATTTACCTAACACTTGATTAACTGTCTTCCAGGACTTCAACCCTTTTTCTGTCTTCCAGAACTTTAAACCCTCTCCTGTCTTCCAGGACTTTAAACCTTTTTCTGTTTTCCAGGACTTTAAACCTTTTTCTGTTTTCCAGGACTTTAAACCTTCTGTCTTCCAGGACTTCAAACCTTCTTCTGTCTTCCAGGACTTCAAACCTTCTTCTGTCTTCCAGGACTTCAAACCTTCTTCTGTCTTCCAGGACTTCAAACCTTCTTCTGTTTTCCAGGACTTCAAACCTTCTTCTGTTTTCCAGGACTTCAAACCTTCTTCTGTCTTCCAGGACTTCAAACCTTCTTCTGTCTTCCAGGACTTCAAACCTTCTTCTGTTTTCCAGGACTTCAAACCTTCTTCTGTCTTCCAGGACTTCAAACCTTCTTCTGTCTTCCAGGACTTCAAACCTTCTTCTGTTTTCCAGGACTTCAAACCTTTTCCGGTTTCCAGGACTTCAAACCTTTTCTTTTATTCAGGGTTTGACTCCTTCATTCTCTTCCTATCCATGACTCATTTCCCCTCTTCCAACCTTCATTCTATTCTGCCCATCACCACATCAGCTTTTTTTGCCTTACCCTTTCCTTAGCTTCTTTCTGTACCTCTTTCCTCCTGTTCTTGTCTCTTGGATTGGCTCTTTCCTAGGTATTTGGACCTGGATTCTATCTCATGGTCCAGGATTGCGTGTTTCTTTGCTTCCAGGGTGTAGTTCCTTTTTTCTTTTCCACGGTATGGCTTCTTTTTTTTTGGTCCTCTTCCAGAACTCATTGTCTTTCTCCTCTTCCAGTGCTCAGCTCCATTGCCCTCTTCATGGGCTTGGCTTCTTTCTGTTTTCCCAGTACTTTAGTTCTGTCGTCTTTTTTTATCTCTCAGCTCCTTAACCCTGTTACTCGGCCTCGGCTCCCTTTCACTCTTCCTGGTCTTTCCACTTTTAATCAATTCCAAACTTTAGCTTCTTCTCATTCAGTTCCTTTTCATTTCTCCTTATCCTCTACTTTTCTCCTCCTTTTACATCCTCTGTGAGCTGCATTCCTTTCCAAGGGTAATTTTTGACCTTTTAGTTGCCTTAGTTCTTTCCTCTTCTTCCCAGGCATCGTGTGGACTCCGATATTTTCTACACTAAGCAGTCCCAGCTCATTTCTAATCTTCATTTCGCTATGGAACATTTCTATCTTCTGTGAAACTAGTCATAAATGTCTTTTCATTTAAACTTTAATCTAGAAGAACCCAGACCTGTTTCTACTTTAAGGGACATTACGGGGATGTAAAACGGACCAAATCGACAACAGTTTGAAGGACGTCACATTGCATTTCCCCCAGATAATTTTACAACCCCTATCTCACCTACTATATGCAGAGGCAGCGAAGTTTAGATGTTAGATGTTGCTTAAAGACTTCAGGAGTTATAGTCAAGGATAAAGCCGAATAAGGAACTTTGCAGAACATTTAAAGGGTTTGTGACACCTGTGTCACCATGGGTTCTTATGGGCTACAACCTCAATTAAGGATAGGATTGTTGTCCGGAAAATCTACTAGGTCTTAAATGAGACTTTGCAAGTGTTCAAAAGCGAAATCTTAATTACACTAAACTGGCTTGTTTGATGTTTTCCTGTCTGTTGTTGCATATTCATAAAACAGAACAGATGGTCTAAACATTTGGTTTTTAGGTAACTGCTTAGCAGTTTTTTTTTTTTCCCTTGGAAAATACAGCTTAGCTGTGCATTCTGTTTGTTACAGAATATAACTAAAATATTATCGAGCGCTGCTTTTTTTTCCCCCTTTTTTTCCTCTTCCTCCACAAGCCCCTGGTCTTGATTTACCTCCGCAAGGTCACATTGCCAAAGGCTGTGTACATGTTTCCATATCTGAGCCAACTGGCTTGCACAGACACACAACTAATGAGCGTGCACATTAACACCTTGCACATTCAGTAAGTTTGAAAATTGACTCGAGCATGAGAAAGGAAAAAGGCACCTTTTCGAACTCTTTATTTCATGTGGGCGTTTATATAGCGCTAGCGTGTTACTCTGGTCAACATGCGTGTTTATTGCATTGCCTCTGAAAGTCCCAAGGTTACTAATGAGGACGTTTGTGTACAATCGGATCATTTGTAAAACTTCATTTAAAAAAAATTCCTCCCGGTCTCGTCTTTTATCCCAACAAGTGGAAGTTATAAACCGAGAATAAAGATTTCCTTTCCACCGCTAATAGGTAATCGTTCATAAAAATGATTACAGCTATTTAACAGCGTGATGTTTTAAAGGCTAAAGATACTGCGGGCTAATGGTGCACAAAAACATCCCCCTCCCAGTGTAAAATTTCGACTCGTACGCCTGGTTGTAGGCTTTAATCATGTGTTGAATATAGCTGTCGGAAAAAATAAATGATGTGCATCGAGCCCAGCACCAACGTCCAGATCAGAGCACAGCCAACTCGCGATCACAACATGTTTCAACTATGTAGTTAATGATGGAGCGCGCGGCTGTCGATCGCTGTGCCAGGCAGGACTAATAGGTCGGCCAGCCTTAAGATCAGTTTGGCGCAAGGGGAGGAGGACTGGGAGGGGGTAACGCATAGAGAATAAGTAGAAAAAAAAAAAACTGTGACCTTTTGAAAATATGCTGCTTGGAGAAAAATGTTTGATGGTGTAATGTTGCAAGCTTGGATCCCTTATTAGTTTGCCAAGAAAGGAAGGCGAAGTTTAAAGAAGAGCACATTCTCCTTGCCCCGGTCTGGTGATTCCTCGTTAAAGGAGCAAGGGAGCAAGCCAAACCTTTGATCATATATTCCTTATGTTAAGGATGTAAGCGAATTTGCATGCATAGTTCGGATTGAATGGATAATTCTGTAGTTATTTAAAGATGATATTTTTTAGATGCACAAGTGATTTCTGTTCACATGGCTACTGGTGGAGATTAGAGAAGTGCATCAGTAATAGTTTCCCACAGAATGCAACAAGACAATTCTTATGTTTTCAGGCGCTTTTCCCCCTTCCAAAAAATAATCACTTAAGATAATTTTAAGATATACGAATGTTCATTGTTTGTTTTTCAGCATTCTTAAGTGAATGTAGTCCATTCTTAGTAAGAAGCAATCTTCTCTGAAAGTCATTCATGCATTACTTGAGTCAGCCATAACATTAACCCATTAACAATGATTATCAATTATATTCCAGTAAACTGGTGACAGGATCACTGGCACACCATGCTCACCCATGCCCGCAGGGACCAAAGACCAGACCGTCCAGGCTGATCCCACAGAAGCAAATGTAGCACAACTTGCTGAAAAAAAAAGAGTCAATGCTGGCCATGATGCAAAGGCCTCGGAAAACCCAGTGCACCCAGAGCATAAGAGCGTCCTCCCGACATCCAGACTTACTTTTCCATTTCAGCATTTATCCAGGGCGACTTACTTACGTTTTTAGCTTCGTTATACATCTGAGCTGGAGTTAACGGCCTTCCTCAACGGCCCAACAGGGGCAACTTGGTGGTGGGTGGTGTGGTTTGAATCTGGGACCTTCTGGATCATAGTCCATTGCTTTAAACACTGAGTTAACCCTGAAACCCACGTCCAAACTCAAGCCCCACGTCCCAATTCAGTCAAGAACCAACGCAACCCACAGCACCCAGAGGGTCTGCTGCCAATTGTGGAGTCATTCCCCAAGTCCACTGAGCTGCCCCAGTGGCACGAGGGAAATCTACTCAATATTGGTCAATATTTGTGCTGTAATGCTATGGCTGATTGGTGTATAATGAAGTGCTACTTGAAGAATGCCATTCTGACTCACAGCAGCACTGCGTCCCACCTTTACAACAGCATTCAGATATTTTAGATTACGTGGCTACTGTTATGTACTGTTTGGGGATTTGGGAATTGCAATATAGTTTTGAAAGTTCTTTAGCTTCCTCAAGCTCATTAGCTAAAAACCATTCCAGAAAATCCTGCACCGCATCTGTTTGAAACCGGTAATGAATTTCGGGTAGCTGAGGACGAGGAACTGTAGAAGTTCACAGTATGTTTTGTTCTTCTTCTTCTTTTTTTTTTTTTTTTTTTTAAAGATAAAGATAGCAAATGAATTATTGAGAATCAATCATTAATTCGTCATCTATATGGCTTGTCCTGTACAGGATCACAGGGCCAGGGGCCTATCGCAAAAGACTTTGGGCATGGGTTGGGGTTCACCTTGGACAGGGTGCCAATCCATCGCAGGATGCACACACACTCTCACACACTCATTCCAGGAGGAAACCCACCAAGTCGATGTACACAGACCCAAGGTGGAAATCGAACCCTCGACCCTGGAGGTGCAAAGCGACAGTGTTGGAGATACTAAGTTGAATTGTTATTTTCAAACGAAGGTTCAATTGTCTTTATATGTTTAGGCTGAATCCCATTTCTACCCCTTACCACTTCACATAGCCCTACCCCTCCGTTTGGCGCGTTCACGTGAAGGGGTAGGGGTGTCTCATTTCTCTTTTGGTTGGAGGGGGAGGGGGAAGGGGAAGGGCCAGATAGCCCTCCAAACGAAGATTTTTCAGGACCTCACTTCAAACGAAGGGCTAAGCGAAATTTTCAACATGGCGGCTCACTTGAGCAAACAGACCCATAAATGTAAATTTTTGCCATAAATAAAGATTTTTATGACAAGTTTTCATTATATGTATATTACCTCTAGTCTTGTGTTTGTGTTTATGGTGATGTTCTGTAAAGAAATGTTTGCAAAAAAATCGCTAAAGTTTGCTAGCGGCTAGCACCGATTGCACGATATTACAAATATATATTTTATTTTTATATATTTTTATAATTTGTATTATGTATAGGGATGAAATACGGCGCAAAAAAACTTTGGGAGTGAGTAATCTCTCTCTTATTGCAATGTGTGATAAACATCGGCGCATGTCCTTTAACGTAACATTAGGAACTAGTGACAACGTATGATGACGTATAACAGTGTTGTAGTGGTGTCCCATTTCTTAGGGGAAAAATTTAAACCCTTCCCCTTTCCACTTCGTTTCAAGGGAGTAGGGGAAGGGGTAGGGGAAGGGGTAGAAAATAGAAATGGGATTCAGCCTCAATGTCTGCTTGATCAGCTAAAGACCATCTGCACAACATTTTACTAAATGCTATACATATGTTTTTGTAAACTGTATATGCGAATTAGCTTGACATCACAGATAGTTTACCTTTTATTTATTTATCTTTGGTGTGTGCATTTATATTCTGGCCAGTGGTTTATGGTCAAAGCTATGCTGATGTTGGAGAAGGATGGGGGATGGGCGCTTCTCACTGTAATTTCATCAACGGCCAGCGCAGAGTTCGGATCTTATTAAAACACTGCTGCACTGTCACACACCTCGGTCGCCTTGTTCAATCACGGCCGCTGCAAACTTGTTTAAATCCAAATGAGTTTTTGCCGAGGTATATGCTGGATGTCATTTGGGTTTGCCATATCCCTGATTTATGAGAATCAGATGGTAAAAACACCCCGGACCCCAGGATCCTTGCATGATATTTAAAAATTAGCCCCCCGAGCGCACCACTGTTACTTCTTTTCTCTGCTGCCGTCAGTCTCCTCTGTCTTGTACTCTCTCAATCTCCTCGTCTTTAACGCAGCTTTGACATTTCCTGTTGCGGTACTAAAGCTACCGAAATAGCACTCGCAGCAAATAAACCACGATTTCATTGCAGTGACATCGTGAGGAATAGTCGCAGTATTTATATCCCACTCTTTAAGTTATTACTTGTTCTGGTGCGGTTTTTGATCCAGCCTTTTGAAATGTTAAACTTTGCTCTCCGCCGCCGCTCTTGCAGGAAGGTGCACTGCTTTTAGTCTGTTTGAAATCTTAACGTACTTATCCGCTTTTTCTTCTCAAAAGAGTCCTAGAGATGTTGCACAGTTTTTCTCGTAACATGGGAGATGAAACCCGGCTCGTGTTAAACGTTTGCAGCTTTGTAAAGAACTCGTGTTTGCATACTTTTCATGCTTTCAGCTAATTAGACGGGTATTGCATTACAATACGGACTTGTTACGTGTGGCGTTCTGGTTCTGTGTGATTCATTCAACACTCCAAACCCCCCACCCAAGGTCATCCCCCCCCCCCCCACCCCCCCAGACATGAAGAAACCCTCATGCACAATCATTGCAGCTTGCAGCTTTTCCTTCTGCTGAATTTTAACTACTGAAAAATCAATGGAAGTTGAAGCAACGTTCGTGCTGTTAGTGTTGGTCAGGTGCCCTCCAGGCTCCCTACAACAGATATTGGTTATGAGGTGAGCGTGCAATTAGGTGTAAACTCTATATGAATACTGCAGAGGTGGTTTGATAATGTGAGGGGAAGGTCCGCTCCTGTCAGCATTAAATTTACGAACCTAATTTTGCAATACTAATTCCTCTCTTGGGGGGGAAAACAGCAGTTAGTGCATGTACTGCAACGAGAATGCGTAGAAATCTAGATTCCAGTGATGTAGTCAACATATTACAGTTTTAATTACAATACATAACGTACAGCTTGAAGTTTTAATTATGATCTATATATAGATATAATCAAAAGTCCCAGTTTGACTTGAACACCCCTTGTATATACACATATAAAGGAACTCCTTTAATGGCCCAAACACGTAGAAATGGCATGAAAGATAATGGCTCGATATTTTTATTTACACATGAGCAATATTAATCTGATTTCATGCATATTCTCATTTTATGAATTCTTGCAAAAATGCAAAAAAAAGGAATCGGTTATTTATTTATTTTCCCCTCTGTAGGTCAGCAGTGACGTTTTATGACTTTTTGTGTAAAGATATTTTTATGAAGTCGTTCAGTTACTGAAAAAAAAAAAAGCACCTCAGAAATGTTCCTGGTGCCACCATGAGTTAAATTCACTGCAGCAGATCAACATATTGACATCCAGTGTTGTTGAGGCTGTTCGGGTTCTCATGTTTTGACTGTAAAACTCTCAAGTCTAACACTTCGCCTTGAGCTGTGTGAAGGGTTTATGCATTTTGGACTGTTCTCAATTCTGCAGAGGCTTTGCCTGTGTATGTATGTGTGTGTGCATGTACAGTGGCTTGCAAAAGTATTCGGCCCCCTTGAACTTTTCCACATTTTCTCACATTACAGCCACAAACATGAATTTTTATTGGAATTCCACATGAAAGACCAATACAAAGTGGTGTACACGTGAGAAGTGGAACGAAAATCATACATGATTCCAAACATTTTTTTACAAATAAATAACTGCAAAGTGGGGTGTGCGTAATTATTCAGCCCCCTTTGGTCTGAGTGCAGTCAGTTGCCCATAGACATTGCCTGATGAGTGCTAATGACTAAATAGAGTGCACCTGTGTGTAATCTAATGTCAGTACAAATACAGCTGCTCTGTGACGGCCTCAGAGGTTGTCTAAGAGAATATTGGGAGCAACAACACCATGAAGTCCAAAGAACACACCAGACAGGTCAGGGATAAAGTTATTGAGAAATTTAAAGCAGGCTTAGGCTACAAAAAGATTTCCAAAGCCTTGAACATCCCACGGAGCACTGTTCAAGCGATCATTCAGAAATGGAAGGAGTATGGCACAACTGTAAACCTACCAAGACAAGGCCGTCCACCTAAACTCACAGGCTGAACAAGGAGAGCGCTGATCAGAAATGTAGCCAAGAGGCCCATGGTGACTCTGGACGAGCTGCAGAGATCTACAGCTCAGGTGGGGGAATCTGTCCATAGGACAACTATTAGTCGTGCACTGCACAAAGTTGGCCTTTATGGAAGAGTGGCAAGAAGAAAGCCATTGTTAACAGAAAACCATAAGAAGTCCCGTTTGCACAGTAAACATGTGGAAGAAGGTGCTCTGGTCAGATGAGACCAAAATGGAACTTTTTGGCCAAAATGCAAAACGCTATGTGTGACGGAAAACTAACACTGCACATCACTCTGAACACACCATCCCACTGTCAAATATGTGTGGCAAATATGGTGGTGTCAAATATGGTGGTGGCAGCATCATGCTCTGGGGGTGCTTCTCTTCAGCAGGGACAGGGAAGCTGGTCAAAGTTGATGGGAAGATGGATGGAGCCAAATACAGGGGAATCTTGGAAGAAAACCTCTTGGAGTCTGCAAAAGACTTGAGACTGGGGCGGAGGTTCACCTTCCAGCAGGACAATGACCCTAAACATAAAGCCAGGGCAACAATGGAATGGTTTAAAACAAAACATATCCATGTGTTAGAATGGCCCAGTCAAAGTCCAGATCTAAATCCAATCGAGAATCTGTGGCAAGATCTGAAAACTGCTGTTCACAAACGCTGTCCATCTAATCTGACTGAGCTGGAGCTGTTTTGCAAAGAAGAATGGACAAGGATTTCAGTCTCTAGATGTGCAAAGCTGGTAGAGACGTACCCTAAAAGACTGGCAGCTGTAATTGCAGCTAAAGGTGGCTCTACAAAGTATTGACTCAGGGGGCTGAAGAATTATGCACACCCCACTTTGCAGTTATTTATTTGTAAAAAGTGTTTGGAATCATGTATGATTTTCGTTCCACTTCTCTCTCTGTGTGTGTGTGTGTGTGTGTGTGTGTGTGTGTGTGTGTGTGTGTGTGTGTGTGTGTGTGTGTGTGTGTGTGTGTGTATATATATATATATATATATATATATATATATATATATATATATGTGTGTGTGTGTGTGTGTGTGTGTGTGTGTGTATATATGTGTGTATATATATGTGTGTGTGTGTGTGTGTGTGTGTGTGTGTGTGTGTGTGTATATATATATATATATATATATATGTGTGTGTGTGTGTGTGTGTGTGTGTGTGTGTGTGTGTGTGTGTATATATGTGTGTATATATATGTGTGTGTGTGTGTGTGTGTGTGTGTGTGTGTGTGTGTGTGTGTGTGTGTGTGTGTTGGCTGGGATTTCTAGGGTGTTTGAAGCCTCTGTCCCTTCACGTTAATCTGTAGCTGGACCCAGACACAATTTCCATTCACCTTCACGTTGTCTGCTCTTCCAAACTCTCTGAGGCAGCAAACACGCATTCGAATAGATTTTTCTGTTGGTTATTATTATTTTATTATTATAATTTTTTAATTAAAATTTTAGTTTTATTAATTTAACTGTGTTAAACCAAAACATGCGCATGTATGCACACAGACATGCTACTGCTTTCTTTTTTTTTTCTTTTTTCCCACCACCTTAAGTTGCCCTAATGTTCTGTACAGACCGCTGTCTCTGCTCTTGCATGCACAAACTTAGATGGCCACAAATTCCTTGTTGTGTGTCTCCGGTTCCAGAGCGCATCCCGTCCTCTTCTCAGTCCGTCCCCATTAGCGTTTCACAAACCAAGAATATAAACGGCTCCAGCAAGAGGATTATGAAGTTTAATACTCAAACACTTGGTTATGCAAGAGAACCAGGTCTTACTGAAGTCTCTCACACACACACACACACACACACACACACACACACACACACACACACACACACACACACACACACACACAGCAAAGACAACAGTATACAAACCTGACATGATGTACGGCGTCTTCGTGACGAGACTTCAACACAAATGCTTTGGAATGAAACCGTTAAATATGTTAACGTACGATTCCTCAGCTGCTGTGTTTGTGTTTAAATTCCTGTATTTAAAAGATCATTTTAATCATTTGCTTTTTAACTTCTTCCGATTTTATCCCCCACCTCCTAATTGTACTTCACCCCTTTTCCTTTTCTTCCCCCTCCCCTTCATTTCTTCTTTTTGTCACCTTCTTTGATTTCTGCCCACTCGTTCACAGTTTTTTTTTGTTTTGTTTTGGTCCGAACAGACAGTCTTTACTTTGTAGCTTGCTTATGTTCGGGGCAGATGTGTAGCCTTCTGAGCTCAGCTGGATGAATCCATAACTTTTTGAAGACTTTGCGGTATGAAGAGAGCGACCGCGCGCCGAAGCAAAAGAGACGTGACTCTAATTGAATGTAGCGACGTAGCAGGAGACTGGAACACGTGCCAAAGACGACACGATACGACACATCACAATGCATCGGAGGCGGGCTAATGACAGATGTGGCTGGCCGCTGTCCAGTCAGGCGCTGTCGTTTTCCACAGGGACTGGGATAGATACGTAATTAGTGGCAAGCTGTTCCCGATGAGTTGTAAATTACGCTTTTTTTTCTTATTTAATCTAATGTTAAACTGAGCAAATGTTCAAGAAAAAAAAGAAAAGAAATGTGTAATACATAAAAATGAAAGCTGTAAGTTATAGATAAATATAGCAGCGTTTTTGTTTTTGTGCTGTTTCTCGTTTGCTTGTCTAAAATATGAGTATATGCTTTTTTTTCCCCTCCAATTCCTTTTTTTCCCCCCTTTTTTGAGCACTGCCTACCTCCTTAGCTGCCACATTGAATTTTACAGGATTTAGGCCCTTTACAAACAGGTCTCATTAGCCATGAAAACAGGGTGTACATAATTAAAACAATATCCCGTTAACGCAGCTGCTTTGGTGCGGCAAATTAAAGAGGGGGAGTGCTGCGCCGTCTGTTTCTCCCTCACAGAACGTCGCTCCACGGTCTCCGGCACGTCTAATTAGCTCAATAGGAGGAATATTTTAATGGCGATTAATGAGCCGTTGGTCGACGTGAGATCTGATGTGACGGACCCCTAAACAGGAGATCTGATCAAAACCTCAGCGTCTCCACAAACACTATTTCCATCACCTCAATTTGTACGATATATTTCATCAGTAAACGTTCGCCACCGCTCGGTTTTTAATTGCACCACGTACACCACATACGTAGGGTTTTTTCCTCCATGCTGGTTTTTTTTTTTTTTTTTTTTTTAAGGCTGGTTACCGTTTCTCAGCGAGATATCGACAGCGTTTTTCTGATTGAGAGCCTGGACTTGACAGATGGTTGGCATCCAGCGTCCCGTCACATCCATCAGCCCGGCTCCTGACAGCGGAGTGACACAGCGTTACACCTGTGCATCCCGGAGAGCTGATAGCTTTCACACGGTTTCGTCACTTGATCAAGAACGCTGCTGACGGCCTTCGGAGAGAGCGGACGCATCATCAAAGACAAAAGGCGCTGTGATCACTCCGTTCGATTTCTCTGGAAGAGAGATAGAAAGACAACAGAAGGAGAACGAAAGGAAGTGCGCTAGGAGGTCGCTTGTTGTAGGACGATAGTTTGTAGAGGTTCATAACGTACTAATCATCAAGACACTGACTGTATAGTGATTTACAGTATGGTCATGTTTAAAATTTTACTAAAGATTAAAAAAAAGTTTTTGTGGTCAGGCTCATGGATGATGGAACAGGATGTACGCTCAGGACAGGGAGAACGCGCAGCACTGGGAATGACGCACACATTCGCACTTATGGTTTTTGGGCGGTACCAAGAAACCAGAGAACCCGGAAGAAACAATACGTGAAACACACAAAGAGTGACCCGAGCTCGGGTTGTCCCGGAGCCGGTGGACGCTTCACACTGCTTGAAAAAATTGAAAAAAAAACTGATTTCATCACTAATGCTTGAATGCATTTACCATAATAATGTATACTAATCAGCCATAACATTAAAACCACCTTGGGTTTTGGTTTCCCTTGTGTCACGAAAAGCTCTGACCCCTCTAGTTATGACTCTACTAGACCCCCGGAAGTGTTATGGCTTATTAGTGTATGTGATTCAACACATGCCTATTATGTATAATAATATGACGCGCATCTATTTACTACATAACACCTACTAGATTTAATTGATGTGTTATTGGTCACTAATTGAATCAATTCAAAATGTTAAATTGACATTTAGGCATTTGGTAGATGCCCTTATCCAGAGCGACTTACATTTTTATCTTATTATACATCTGAGCAGTTGAGGATTAAGGACCTTGATCATTAAATCCTTTTTAATCATTTTAATACTTAACATATCAAGACAAATCCGTCCTGTTGAAAGCACTATCTGCCCTCTTCTTCATACATGCGCTTATTATTCCACTTGCGCTGTCTCGGCTCGCGTGGATGGTTGTGGCATCGTCAGGACTTGAATTTGTGCTCAAGCATTTCTTGTGCTTCCTACTACACTGTGTAAATATAGCTTTTGTAGTATTAACATGGGAAGTAGTGTTTAATCGTAGTGTTTGATCGGTCTCCCATGTTTTTCGTGATGTGATTACAGATGTAAAACTAATTCTGTTGTCTTCTCTCTTTCAGTTACAGTACCATGCAGGCTTGGCGTCCAGCCTCTTAAACCAGCAGTCACTCAAGCGATCGGCCAATCAGATAGGAGCTTCAGCGAAGAGGAGGCCGAAGGTCCAGCCCAGCACCCTGGTCCTGCCCATTCAGTGAGTTCCGAATCTGCCATGACGTTCTCACACTGCTGTCTGCATGCTTTCGTCTGTATTGTCGAACATGAGATGATGGATCAGAATTTCAACTTTTATTACCCAATATTTATAATATAATTATAATATAATAAAGAGCCCAAACCTCCATCCCAATCTGATCAAGCACTTATCGGATGCGCCGGACAAACAAGTCCGATCCGTGGATGCCCCATCCCACAACCATCAGCACCCGAAAATCTGATGCCAACGTCCTGGTACCAGGGCAGTCATGTGGTGGAGTCATGCCCCACGAGGCCAAAGCTGCCCCGGTGGCACAAAGGGAACCCAAAACCTAGGGGGATTTAATGTTATGGCATGTTAATGCACAGTTTCCCCCTCGGTTTCAGTTTCATTTGAACAGTTCTCATTTCATCCCGTGTTTCCTATGTACTGATTTATTCGAGGAGCAGTATCAACACTGACCTACATGTAGTCATGTTTTATTTTTTTAATATGTGAAAAGGATAAAATCTTATATAACTGTATGTAGAGCATGGCTTCTCACAGCCCTCCCTCTGTCACACACAAGAACACACAGACCCATCTGTGAATAGCGCCGCCCCACAGCATGCACACATCAGCTGTGCACGTGAACCGCTCATGGAACACGAATATGCCAATATGGAACCGTTAATGCTGTTGAGCGGTCGGTTTGCCAAAAGAGTTTTAGAACAACAGAAGTAAGTTTTGTGACTAGAGCTCTCCGTGAAAATAAAGATGGCGGAGGTGGAGGTGACTCAGCACTTTGGAGAGACCCAACTCACCAAATAAATCATTAGCAATCAAGGATAGCCAAGCCAACGTTGGACTGTACAGCTGGGTTGTTGAGGTTACTACTGTACTACTGTACATATGCCAAGCAAACCTGAAGCGGCAGTGTTGGGGGACGTTACTGTTTAAAGTAACTAATTACATTATAAAATGACTGTCTTCAAAAAGTAATCAGTTACATTACAGCGTTACTTTCTGATAAAAGTAACTAGTTCGAGTACTTTTCCGTTACAGAAAATGAAAACTCCTTTGTGATTCCTCATGCATGTTGTTTTTTAGTGAAGACCTTTATAATTATTATCATCACTCAGTGAAGTTTGACCCATAATCTGTTAACTACTAATACCCCTATCTCACCCACATGGTTTCGCGCGGTGGCGGTTCATCATGATTCCCCGCGAGGTTTGGCGCTGTGATTAGGATTCCATGTTTCCGCGCGTCGGCCCTCGCGTAGTCAAACCACATAGGTGAGATAGGGGTATAACAGCAGGAATAACAAAGGGGGGCGGGTTATCCAGGGGTAGGGCTTGTAGGACGCACGCACACACACACACACACACACATTAAGGGATTTGGAATGACTGCTGTCTGGCTCACGGATTACATAAAATGTCAGAATAACGTCATTTTTTTAAAAAGTAACTTAATAACTGAGTATTTAAATGGCGGAACTAACGCGTTAGATTACTCGTTACATCAAACAAGTAATCCAAAACGCGTTACACCCAAAACTGTTAATCAGTTAATAAATTGTTAATGACAAATAATCAATTAATAATTAATGAATCAGATCTCTGGCTGAAATATACACTGTCTGGCCAAAAAAAGTCACTAATTCAAAAGGACCAAATTATTGGGTTCCATCAAGCAAAGAAAACAACTAAGGAGTTTTGAAGTTACTGGAACTGGGTTAAGAACCTTTCAACACATTATCAAAACCTGGGCGATAGTTCTGATCCTTGGAACCGTGGAAGAATTGACACTAGGAACAATAAAAACCATAGCTATAGTTGTTTAATACTGAAAGTATACGCATATGATGTGAGGAGAACTCAAAAGATTGGTACTAAACAGGTGTGTTGCCATAATAAAACCATTTAGTTTAGTGAGACTAATTAGAAATAGACTTAGAAATAGCAATGGAGTTTGGCGAGTCCAGGTTGACTGTATTCCAGAGTGATGGGCGTGTCAGGGGTAAGAAGGGGGATGGACCCGTTCTGCACAGTTCCCACTCTACAATCCTCTGGAGGCAGTTTGATGTTCAGGGGTTGCTTCAGTTGGTCTAGACTCAACAACGTCAAAGTCAGCTGACGACCTGAATATACTGAATCACATCTGTGGCGTTTTCCTCACTTGATGGCACAGACTTTCTGTGACTCGAATTGTGAAAGAAGTGTTGTAGGAGCATATGGAATAATCTTCCTACATGACCACAACGCTGTACCACATTGCTGTAATCAAAGCTAAAGGTGATTAAATGAAATATTAGTGTGCATAGGGTTTTGTTTTTTGGCCAAGAAGTATCATTTTTTTCCTTCAACTGTATCTCAGCCGTATTTAAAGTGCTGGCATTTGACCTTTTTCAGGAAATCTTCAGAAGTAAAAAGCACTTAGGACGTTTCACCAGCTGGTATCTGATCACAACTGAATCGATTAGGCTTATATCCATTTTTCTATGGCGCTGAACTTTCTAACGACTTGATCAAAGCGTGAAATTGACTGTGCGAGGAAATCACACTTAGCTCACAAGGTTTGAGACATCTTGAGGCAGACTGACTGTTTCTACCACTGCATTTATTAAACTGGCTCATTACACACCGTGAAGTGATCTTTAGATCCAGGCAATTAAAGCAAGATTACATCAAATTAGATCTTTTTTTTTTTTTTTTTTTTTTTGACCAAATTTTAATTTTTGCCAGCAATAATCAACTTTAAGGAAACAATAATACTGTACAGTATATTTTACAAAAAAAAAATGCATTGTGGAAATGTTTTGCAAAAATAAAATCCATGTCATTTTGATACAATATATTTTCAGTTCCTTAAGCTGAGGTTTCAATGAATGTGTGTTGGGCAGCGAATCCAAATTTTGTCTCATAACCAGATTTTTCTAGAATTCAGCCCCGGAGACATTCAACAGGTTTTTGCAGACTGACACACACCCACTGTGCCATCTTGTCCGATGGTTTACTCATAAGTGTGTGGTCATAATCATAATACTGGTTATAAAACCCCATCTTTAGGATGTACTTCACTGTCGAGGATTTGATGCTTTCTACACACTGCCTTTGCATTACGAGTTTCAAAATTCTCACGAGTTTCAGAAATGCTCGCACTCAGCAAAATGCAAACACCGAATGCATCGAATCTAATCCTGCTGTCCAACAAACATCATTTAAAATGAAACTTTTTCTTTGTACTCTGAATCTCACCTTTTTTTATTTTTTTCTTCTTTTTCTTTTATTACAAAGTGCAAGTTATTGATCAGTAATTTGTCTCCACACGCTCACTGCTGCTCTTGTCGCCGATGTGCATACGGCAGCGGAGAGAAATACTTCATTGTTTCTGCCGTGTACTGGAGGGGTCATAGATGGTGTCCTCGTAAGAGGAGGAACAAGGAGGATGAGAAAAGAGAAAGCACAGTTCTCCAGCTGGAGATGAAAGCCGGACGCAAATGAAGAGAAGATGGAGAAATTGGAAAAAGAGAGCAGTCTCGGCCAGGTGCTTGGGTTTTTTTGCACCATGTACAGAGCTGTATGTGAAGGCCACACAACAAGGAAGCACTCAGGAAAGTCGAAAGTGGCTGCGTGGAAATATTCTTCGTAATGCTTTGTGTTTGGGTGTTTCATTCGGGTGGACTTGATGCATTTGGTTAGGCTTCCGCTGTGAGTGAGGTCATGGAGGTGCCGGGTCACGGTTCTGCTACATGGACATGGTAGGGGTGGGACGATAAGCTTGTCTCTGTTATGATTTGATGCGCAATATGGTGTTTACATTAAGATCAGTGAATAGCTGTAGAACACTTGTTCACAATTCCTGTCTGTAAAGGAATTTAATCTTAATCTTAAGAGTGAGATTCAAAAATGATCTGGTGTTGGCTACACTGTCTCATCAGCACTTTATGTTCAAGGCCCCACCGTCTCCCCAGTCACTGCTGTGCAGGTGTGAACGTGTTGCATCAGTTCATTTGTAACTGCAGTGCGAGCAGAACTGGACGCCCCACTTGCGATTTGCGCAAAAGAAGAGCAGCGTGCAGCGATTTATTTTCTGGGGTCTTGAGAGTGCACCTGGTGCCGTTATTTATCAAAGACTTTGTGCGCAATATGGAGGAAGTGTTTTATTCTTGGAGAAGTGTGTATGAAGGGATAGATGGGCGTTCAAGGAAGATCGTACAAGGGTTAGACATCAGTAAGGAGCCGTATGACCTTCCACGTCCACGGCTGATGACACTTCGAGCGCACTCTTTATGCAAAAACCAGAGGTGGAAAGAGTAATAAAATTTTGTACTCAAGTACAAGTACTGTTACTTCAGTGAAATTTTACTTAAGTACAAGTAAAGTTGCTCTTATAAAAATCTACTCAAATAAAAGTAAAAAGTAGCTCATTAAAAAATTTACTCAGAGTAAAAGTTACCGAGTTACTTTTTTATTTAAATTTTTTTAACAGTGGGGGTGATTCTTTTGCTGAATTGTTTTGCCCTTGGGTGTTTCCATGTTCACTCTTATATTAACAGATTATTGTTTGTTTTTAAATGTTTGCTGTGGGTGTCGATTGTATATTGATCTGGCTCTGCTTTTTTTTTTTTTTTGTTATATATAAAAATAAAAAAAAAACACACAGCGGGGGTGGGATGAGGCATTCTAGCATAGTTCAAAAAAGATGAGCAGATATAAATCTCCAACTAGTTGTTTTTAACTGAAGGAACACCTTTGCATAATAAAGTGGTCACTTAAATATGGTGTTACGTCCCAGTCTAGGACCAAACAGCAAAAGACTGGTTCAGGGTTCTATTTTAAACTGTATGGAAATGGTGGTATATGGCAGAAAGAACTAGATCCAATCATTAACTGATGAAATAATGAGGTTTGTATATACAAACACACACACCAGGAGGAGGATCAGATTCAGGGTGGACCCAGGCCAAAATAACAAACAAAATGGTATTTATATTTAGTAGCTAGATTACCTGAAAAAAGAAACAACAACAAAAAAAACCCAGAAACAAAAATACAGTTACCTTCCCGGACTCCCTAAACCAAAAACAGTGAAATTATCTACAAATATATACAAAGACCAACCAAACCAAAGGGACAAAGCAATAATCAAAGTCAATTGGAGGCAAAAAGTCAAAACCGGAATACACAACCAAATATCAAAACGCCAAAATCACAACCTCTTTCATCTTTCCTGCGTCTCTCTCCGGTCTATACATGGTCGCGCTAGTCGATGACGTCACTCAGGGCGGAAGCGAGCGTGTGGAAGGTCATGAAGATGCCGATGTCAGAAAACCTGGAGTGGAGTCTGGAGCGGCGCGCGACCAGGACATGATACACACATGCGGCGCAACGGAGCATTTATACACAGCATAATATTTGTATTATTTTAGCATTTTCATTCATTTATTTTTTACTCAGTAGCGAATATGATTTAAAATGTAGCGAATTACAATACTTCAAACAAAACGTACTTAAGTAAAAGTAAAATTACAGATTTTTAAAACTACTTTAAAAAGTAGAAATACACAAAAAATCTACTCAATTACAGTAACGCGAGTAAATGTAATTCGTTACTTTCCACCTCTGGCAAAAACTATAGTCCTGATCTTGCTCCACCAGACTTTCACCTGTGTGGTGCCCCGAAAGCAGCCCTATGAGGAGCCAAGATTCTTCTGATTAGTCTCGCAGCTCAATTTCTGGTATTCTGAAACGAAGCAAGAAAGAGCGGTTGCAATGTGAGTGTGAGCAAATAAAATTTTAAATACTAGAACTTTTGATTGTACAGAATGACAGAACACGGTTATGAGAGGAATGTACGGGGTCAAGATCAGACCCTAGCACCACCAAGCATTTAACCCTAAACTGCTCATATATACTGTATAAGGCGATAAACATAAGTCTCTCAGGGTTAAGTGTGTATAAAAAGGTAAATAGACTTAATGCTTCATATCTGAAATGCAGGCCTCCCAAGAGCTCCACGAATGGCCTTCAATGGAAAAATTTAATTGGTCACCAATTTCTCCAAGCCATTTCCAACTGTTTGGGCAAGTCTTTGTCATATATACATAACTGCACAGTGAAATTCTTTCTTTGCATATCCCAGTGTAACTGGGGTTTAGATTGAAGGGTCAGCCATGATGAGGGTCAGCACCCCTGGAGCAGACAGGGTTACGGGCCTTGCTCAAGGGCCCACCAATGGCAACCTGGTGGAGCTGGGGCTTGAACCGCCAACCTTCCGATCAGTCCCACAGTTGCGTTACCCCTCTGAGCTACCACCGCTAGAACTTATAAAACATGTAATGAGAAGGTAAAAAAACTTACCTCTAATTGGATCTAATGACAGACAAAAAAAATCGCTCCAAATGTCAGAATCAGCTCATCTCTCCATGGCTGATCCGTTTTTTTTTTTTTTTTTTTTCCTTGCCTGGCAAGAACATATCATTAAAGGTCACAATAAAGTCACGTTGTCTTGATAAATCTGCCGGAAGCGCGTCCGTTCCTGCCGTAGTTGCCATGCTGCAGTGCAGCGGGTCTCTGATGGAGGCGTGCTGACGTTTAAGGCGTGGAAAGGGCGCGAGCTCGGGAAGGTGAACGGAGACTGAGCGGTTCCTCTGTCAGGTACTATTGTCCTGATGTATTTGTCTTTTCTAAAAGGAGTAGCGCATGAATTATGCAGCGTAGCCTTCGTTCTGGTTTGCTTTTATGTTTTTGGGTTGGATTTTTTTTTTTTTTTTTTCCTATCAAATATTTCCATTTTGCATCGACAGCTAGTTTTCCAAAGCGTCAAGCGAAATGTTGTTGCTCTGAGCGAAGGTGATAATTGAGCATGTCTGAGTTTTTAGCTGCATTATTTATCATTTTTTTAATAAAAAGAATATTTGTCCTGAGCAATCGTCATTAGATTGCAGTGTCGGGTACAAGGTAAGGTAACATAACTGTGCTTTACTTAAACGGATGGAGAATCGGATGGAGGCAAGAAAACAGACTCGGCCTTTTAAGTAGTTTGTTGTGAGCAGTCAGGTAAAGAAAAAGGGAAATTCTAGGAATAGAATTATAAACAGTGTGTGGGGGGAAGTTAACTCAAAAATGAAAGAAGCGAGCACAAAGACGCAGCCAAAGAGTGAAAAAAAAAAAGAAAGAAAGCCAGAGATATGCACAATTCAAGTGATATGCATATCTGAAAAAATCCTTAGAGGTGTGTGAAATAAAGGCGCACTTGTATAATATTATCGTTCTATATTATAATTAATATTTCGAAAGCAAGCCTTGCCGGTATTCTTGTAGCTGATAATAAATCTGTTTTATTTGAAATGAAAGCATCCAAAGTTAAAAATCTGAGATATCACAAATTGTGAATGATTAAAGTACCGTATCCTCCGAATCCCCTTTTAATAAGTGATCGTGTGTACCATGATATTAAACACATTGTCATCCGCGTGCAGAGTGCTCACACGCGGCTACCTGTTTCATGAACCAGACTTCAGTGAGTAGTCCAGCATGCTGTCTCTCTGACAGACACATGAATAAACCAATATTAATAAATCAATACCGAAGCCTAAAACGTCAGCATGGGTTTTCATGGAACTGCTGGATTTTACACAGCGGACAAGGTTGTTCAAAGAATATGCAAATCCAAGATTGAGGAAACATGATAAATTTGTTTAACGACTAAGAAAGCACCCCGAAGAGCGCGCTGAAACCCGATACCATGGTGAACGCGGGAGACGGTGAATTAAATCCACTTGTTGTCAAACATGAGCAACCTGGAGAAAGAAAAGTATGACTGTCAAAACAGAGCGACATCGCAAGCAGTAAGAATCCTGTCCACGTCCTGTATACAGCGATATATAAAATCACTGCTCAGTCCTATTGAAATGACCTAAACAGGAGTTTCTTTAAAGCATATTTCATGAATTACATGCAGTCCAGATGAAGGCCAAAGGGATGACCCTGTCAGCCATAGCAAGAGAAGTTGGTCATTCCAAATCTGTGATTTCTAGAATGTTGCATGTTTACAATGTCTCAACCTCACTCAATGTCCCCCAAGAAGGCTGGTCAAGAGAGGACAGGATAATGCGGAGAATCTCAATGGGCAGTCGGTTCAACAGCTGGAGTTGCTCTTGTTGATTGGCTCTGTTAAGTGACGCATAAAGTCACGCCAACTTCGAGTCGAAGTATATTTGTCCACTCGATGCTGTGCCATAATCTGGCACAAAACTTCTCTTAACGTCCCTTCTTCTCGACATTCTGATTTCATTTATGGCGCAAGTTTAACTTCAGGCAAACACCGATGGACTGGCAAAGTTTCTTTCAATTCTGTCCAAATAGTTTTGCGTGATGCTGTGACAAAATCAGCTGGACAGACATACAGATATACAGACATATAGACAGAAATGTTTCGGGGGCTGGTTTCTGGTCCTCCAATGTATAAAACGTAAAGATATAATTGAATGAGTGAGTTTTGACCAAAGTACAGACACAACCTTTTTGTCTATATACATACATACACATTGATGTTAAAACATTTAAGAATTTGTTACAGGTCCACAGAAGATGCTTTGCTCTCTGCCAGTGTGTGATTTTATTATGCAGGATTCTAAAGGTACAGCAACATTTTACCACCACATAGAAATTAAACATTAATTTTAAAACATTTTGGCAATACTTGAATTTGCACACAAAAATCTGATGCATAACCGAATCATTTTTTTTACCTTCATCTCTAGCGTAAATCCAAAAGGAGCATAAACGCAAACATTTCTTAAGAAGGTGTAAAAATATGTAATTATTGTAAATATTCATGTTTAACATGTTTTTGTCCAGGATATGAATCGTTTTTCTTACCAAACCCCCATGCCCTTAAATTACTTAATCCGAGATATGATTACAAAGCAAAGAGATTGAACAGGGGTTCTGTGAATTATTAAAAACCCCTGTAAATATCAGTTAGATTTATTTCAGTACAGTGTTTTCCCTGTCCGTGTAATAATAAAAAAACAACCTCATCAATTAGCAATTAAAGCCTAACCCCGATGTGTTTTAGGCGGCGGCGGCGGCACTGCTGTGGCTCTCGAGAACGGAGTTGCCGTGTTCTAATGTATAAACTTGCAGAATGACTGAATCTTATTACACCGGCGTGCCCGTGTAATTCGGGTCCCGAGGAAGCACCGAGCGAATATATACGGCCGTGTTTTCCTTCTGTGTAGTTATTAATCCTCTGAACAGAATCGGGCAGCATTTAATCAGCTAATCTAACACAGAGGGAGCCAAGCCCCGCACACACGGACAGACTCCCGGCAGCTATTTGGACAGCAGTTAGAGTTTATAATGAGATAAATAAATATGCATGATTTTCACTCGTACCAGTAAATCCATTCAGCCCCGTTTAATGGCGCGAGGGTTGTGTAAGAGTAATTAACTCGGATGTCTAAGGTATCACGTCGAAATGTTGTTCAACCACAGCTGAATTCGGAATTTCTGATTGGTCAGAAGTAGTTTGGACTAAAAGGAAAGTCTTTATATTTTTATGTTAAAGCATTTTTATAGTAGATTCCTGCATGGTGGAGACTCTTCCACTCTTCCGCAATCACAAGAGACCAGCCGATACGATCTCGCGATACCTAGACGTCGATTTAATTTGTATTGCAATTTTTTTTTTAAGCCTCACGATTTTAACAAATTTCCTGATCCGGTATTAAAGTAATTTTTTCTGAGTTTGTTTCATTTCTAAACAAATTTCCTAAATAATTCGCTCCTACCACACAGGATGCTGTGCTGCCTGCCACTGTTTGAATAATTTAGTGTGTACTCCCTGAAGGAATATCGAGGGATGGAATCATTTTCCCATCTCTAATGCTAACAAGTAAATTAAAGTTTTACTTTACAAAACAAAGAGTTAGTGTGACAGTACATCAGTTGCCACACAAACCAATCACAATGCGTAACTGAATCGTCTTTTAAAATAATTAAAAGGCTCGTAACCTGTTTAAAACAAAAAACTGCACAATAATAATTTCTCTGTATATCTTATAAATCAACAAAAAATGTAGGAAGCACACTTTAAATGGAATGGAATGGAACGCAGCCATACTCTTGTTTTGCGAGAGTATTGTTTCATCTTCTTTTGTTCATGAGCAGTTGCTGTATTATTTACCACCACTTTGTGGAGCAGAAGATTAGGAAAAAGGAGCAAAGTATATAATCACTTTTTGTGTGAGACATGAAAAATAAAACTAAAGTTCCACAGCATTTCAACGTTTATTAAAGATTTAAAGTAGTTTGCCCTGTAGTATTATTAGACAATAAGCATTTATGCTGTTGAATCTGATGAAATTAAAAATCACAATGGGCAAAAAACTAAACAAGACAACCAGTTTACCCACTGCTCTAATAAGAAATAATGTTGTTCTTTATTTGATAAGTGCTACACAGTAAAATCCCCAGTGTTGGTTTAACATTTTCAGAGTTTATTTGTGTCCAACTGAACTGGGTGTTAATTCAACACTGGGGAATTTGCTGTGTTTATATCTTGCAGTATAAGAATAATAAAGACCCCTGAATTCCGCCTACTTTGGGAAAATAATTAGCTTTGGGTTGGATTTGGTGGCGTTAAAGTCAGGTCACTACCTTGTGGCTGATTTAATACATTTTGCTATAGATCACCATGTTGAGGTGACATATTTATATGAGGTAAGAAATGTATGAAAATTATGATGTTATTAATAACTGAAATATCTTGTTGACCTTGGATGTGTTTAAATGTGTTAAGAACATACGTGTGTTGGTCAAATCCTCAAGTTCTGTTCATTTCCATCATCTATGACGGAAGACGCGACTCCTATCAGGATAGAAACGTTTCATAATGAGCGAAAGGTGATCAGTCGGAATAAGTTCGTATTGATCCGCAGTGACGCTTCTCTCTAAGGAGACTTAAACCTTGCCGGTGAAGTAAACACCTCCACAGCATAAGAGTCACTTTTTCTTTCCCTCTTTCATTTGTTATCCATCTGTTTTTACTTCAGACACCATATAATGTGCAATGCTTTCCAGAAGAGACGTGTAGAAATGTGCTGATCTTGCCTAATGGCATATTTGGAAAATATCAATCCCCCAACCAGTATTGTGGGTTGCATTAAGCATCTTCAACTCTACAAAGGCAAGTTATGACACAGGCCACTCAGCGTACTTAAGGGAACGCTAATAAGAATTTGTTTACCGCTCTTGTGATGAAACAGGGGTCTAATTTCAGTGCTGCATTGCAGCAGAATATCCACAGCTGGAGCGATATGAAAATTTCAGTTGCTGGTGATCTCTGATTAGAGCAAGAGATGAAGGCAGTACCACCCCCACCCACCCCCACCCCTCCTACCCTCCCTTCCCCTCCCCACACCACCCCCCTCCCATCCCATCCATCAGCATTCATCGCAGCCTCTCTCACAGGCACAAGAAAGGGCTATTTGATCACTTTGAAACATTAATCATACAGTGCGGAATATGTTGGCCTGTTATATGCAGAAGAACAAAGTGCAATGTGTGTTTTGATTTATTTATTTTTTATTTTTTTATATATATATTACAACTGGTTCGGTACCAGAATCTCACCCCAAGCTTTTTTTTTTTTTTTTTTTTTTATTGATTTTTTAAAAAATTTAAATACCACATGTGATTGTAATTTTGTGCAAAGGATTTCATCATCTTGGTGGGCAGAAAAGATAAGCCGGATCATTAACATCCGGGATTATGTTCATAGCGGATTCTTTTAAACTGCCTAACAGAACCTCCCCGATGTCTATCTCCACCGAGTTCTCATTAACTTTGCATTTAGATTGCATGTCGGATAAAAAGAAAAGCCTTTCGGCTGGTGGTCAGAGAGACGTCTTGTTCCTTCCGGCTCATTTGGTCTTCTCCGGCTCTCATCAGCGCCCCTTACACCTGCAAATCAACTTATCGACTGCACTTAAATCTGTATGGTCTCCGTGTTTCACACAGCTTCATTATAAGGACAGGGTACGGTCAGGACCATTTGTGCACTTTAGGGCCCCCAGACCACCAGGGGGCCTCACTTCCCTTACTCTCACTCATGAAGCCCAGAATTTCCTGAAGCCTATCCCAGGCAACTCAGGTACACCCAGGACTCGAACCCTTAACGCTGGAGCTTTAAAAAAAACACACAATAAAAGTATCTCACTGTTGTTTGAAGAAAAGGTTTATGTATTTGACAGTCACTAGGAACCTCTCCTTTGGAGACAGAAACTGCATCGTCTCATAACCAAATTGGGTGTGTAACAAAGAAGCAGCAATCATCAACCATTTTTGTAGATTTGTGGTGGAAAAACTCAAGAGCAAGAAAAAGGTAAAGAAAATGGTCGCAAATAACGAATACGATGATAGTGCTATATAATAATATTTAGTATATATTATGGTTAGCTTATATTCTGATGCACATAAAATATGGAAAAGTCACTAGCAAGTAAAGCATCTTGATTAAGCAGATTTCTGTTGAGTTTAAAAACAAGATCTGCTCAGGTGGTCGAAAAAAGCATTTAAACCAGCTCGGAGTGATGTGGTAAGAATTTTAAGCCAAAATGAACTTCACTATATGTGACTCACTAAGCTAGTTTTTCAATGTCATGGCTAAATATTTGGCAAAGGATGCAATTTAGCAGTAAGAATAATTGTATATTGGGCTATAATTCTTAAGTAACGATTAAAAATGCACCAACATCTAGTTTACTGCTCATTATCACACCTACGTGTAATTCATCCAAAAACCTTTGCAACAACGTCACAATCACACAATTGTATATAATGTCTTTGTGTGTTTTAGGATTGAGATTTCCCTTTAACGGAACTAACTGGTCCAGTATGACCGAATCTCAGTATGTCTACAGTATCTCATGTAGACATGGTTTGCCAGGGTTGGGGTGGAAGAACTTGAGTGTTTCTCCCAGAACCCTTCCCACCCCAGGCCTCCTCATCCAACACCAGTGCCTGAACCCACCACAAGAGCTAATGGACAAATCCCCTCATCCGCATTGTGAAATCTAACTGAAAGCCTCTCCCTGAAGAGTAGTGGCGATTCTAACAGAAAACTACAGAAAACTCAAAAGTGTGGTAGTTGCGGTATAAGAATTTGTCATGTTCCTTATTTGCCTAGAGTAGCATTCCCTAAATTATTTACATAATTGACAAAGGTAGTCACGATGATGGTTTCATCAATGATGCATATTTAGTCGTAGCGTTAAGCGTTTTGCAGAGGCGGGTCTTCACTCTTCCTTTAAAGACAGCCTGTGACTCAGCTGTACTGTATAGCCAGCGAAGAGAAAGTCTTGACGCATGTCTTGAGGGCTGGTAGTTCAAGTCGTGCTTGTGCAGGGTTTGATTACTGTCTTCAGGTAGGTGGACGCTGGTCCGTTTTTGGCTTTCTGTTGATGTGGGAAGCGGAGTGAAGTGTAGCAATGGGGTGATGTGGGAGAACCTGGGGAGATTGAAAAACAAGCCATGTAGCTGCTTTTAGGAGCAGCTGTACGGGATGAATGGCATTACAGCTAAAAGTTGCAGTAGTCCTATCTTGGGGTGGCACCTGATTGGCCTCTGTGGACCAAAATGGTTGGATCATCCTGACAGTGTAAAAGTGAAGCCTTCATGACGACCGAATTAGCAACAAACAAGGTTCAGTGTGTTGTCGGTTGGTTAGATCATGTAGTTCTTCAAAATCCTGACACATCTTGGATTCTTAATCCGTGAAGGTGAATAAGAATAAATAAACCCCTTTTCTTTTTGCTTATTTATTTCTTTGGTCGGTGTAATATCATATTTCACACTAGCAGGCGGAAATTGGCTCGTATGCCGTGCAGTTTGCCACCTGTGGGTGTGTAGCAGTCCCCGCTGTTGTCACTCGTGGGTCTAGCTTACCGGTCCCCTCCCCCTCCCCCGCTTATATACTATATTGAGGTGAGCAGTAAAAAAAAAAAAAAAAAAAAAAAACTACACGAGGGTGAGTCAAAAATTATCCGCACTCCAGCTATATTAAATCGTCTGTTGGCCGTACAATCTCATCAGCACTTTCCGTTCAAGGCTACTGTCTCCCCAGTCGCTGCTGTGCAGATTTGAACGTGTTACATCAGTTAATTTGTAGTGTAACTGCGGTGCCAGCAAAGATGGACGCCCTACTCGTGATTGGCACAAAAGAAGAGCAGCGTGCAGTGATTAGTTTTTGTGGCCTGATGGTGTAGCCGTTGCCAAAACAGCTTACAGAGGAGTGTGAGCAGAATCATTTAGCTATCTGCGATCAAATTTTTGGATCGATACTTTAAGGAATCCACTACGATCCTGAGAGTTTAGCCAAGCTTGTCTGATTGTTTTGCCTCATTTGCTTCTACTTGTGTTCACTGGTTTAATTGATGTCCTTCGTTCCAATGTGAGTATCTACCAGCCTGAATCGTCTGCACATCTTTTTTGCGGGATGGCTTTTGCTCTGAGATTAACCCAAGCCTCCATGTCTGTGTTTAAGTGTGTGAATAATAATTCAAAGTATAGGCTAGTGATTAGCAAGCAATTAAATCAATGCTAAGCAGAAGCCCCATGGCAGAGCCTAAAGGAATGGGATGGACATGGAAAGAAGAAGAAAAAAAAGAGAGAGAGCGCCTAGGCTGCATTTGAGTGTTTTAGCCGACTGGGATTTACAAGTGGTATAGACACACACACACACACACACACACACATACACACACATACACACCCTCCTCCAGTATGCTTCACATCAACCAAAGATGCATGGAGATTGGGTAGATTTCACACCTGAGACTGATGAAGCAGTGGGATATTAAAGCGTGTCTTGTCTTGTAGCTGGCTTGGCTCCCCTCCGTGTTGCCAATTGAGATGTAATTGCACACCTCATTCGATTACCTTTAAGCTCCGCTATTGCCAATAATCTGTCAGTAGCGCAGAATATTAACAACGTGTCTCATTTTGAAAGACTGGCTACAGGTGCACAGGACATTTCCAAAGCAGAGCATTGTTTAAAAAAAAAAAATCCAATTTTAGAATTAACAACAAAACACAACAACCAGCAGAAGGTTCATTAGAGGACGTGCTCAGACCTCACCAATCGAGTGGGAAGATGGGAAAGGATCAACAAATTAAAAAGAATATAGGAAATATTAGAGAAATTACATTTATTGTGATTAAAAGTAACGAAAGATGTAGAATTTAAGACAAATAAGTTGAAGTCCAAGAAAGGTTGCATGTGCTCTGAGTGCGAGGAACAACATACTCGCGCTCCTGGTCAACCATCTTGACCTGAAACAATCACGACTCTCTGAGAACTCGTGTATCTGGAAGAAGGTAGATAGGTTTGGGCTTGGTTTTGCATCCACAGGACCTGGGCACCTTGCAGTCATTGAATCGACAATGAGCTCCTCCATATGCCAGAGTATTCTAGAGGCAAATGCGAGGCCAACACAACAATGATCCAAAGCACACCAGAAAATCTACATTAGAATGGCTGAAAAATAAAAGAATAAAAGTCCAGACCTCAACCCAATTGAAATGCAGTGGCAGGACCTTAAGAGAGCTGTGCATAAGCGAATGCCCAAAAACCTCAATGAACTTTAGCAAGGTTTTGAAGACAAATGGGCCAAAATTCCTCCACAACAATTCTTATTAAATGTTGCCATGGATTGATTTTTTTTTTTTTCATCAGAATTGATGGGAAAAAAGACATTAAGACTGGGTACTTGTATACTATTGTCAAGGAATGCTGTTTGCACCATTGGTGAGCCCTAAAAAGTTATGGAATGGGGTGCATAGCTGAAGATGGCTTTAGAATTTCCCCTTCATTGTTGGCAGCTCTTAACCTAAAAACCAGACCTTTTCTCCCCTACAACATAAGGTGTAACATCAGAGTCTCAAAAGGCGACTGCAGATCGCCATTACACTCATTCACACCTAGGGACAGTTCAGAGTCCATCTGCTTGCATGTTCTTCCAAGGTACGAGGGACCCGGAGAACCCAGAGGAAACGGACACAACCACATGGAGGACATGCGAAACGCCGCACAGGCTTTAACCCCGAGATCAGTGGGGAACTGTGGACCCTGGAGCTATGAGGTGCCAAAGCTAGCACCTGTGTGCCACCTTGCTGTCTTAAAAAAAAAATCTCTTTCTTTAAAAAAAGAAAAAGTTTTGGCCTCTATAGCGGTCCAGGACTTTCAAAAATAACCATATGAGATATAAACTTTCACAGTGCCAGGACAGTTAAAATAAGAAATAAATGTAGATCATCATCATTGAGGGAATACGCAGGAAAACACAGCGCAGCAGTCGTGGAGACTTTTTGCTTCATACCGTCAGAACTGACATTTTTAACTGGAATATAAACAAAGTGCACTTTTGTCCCCATAACTTTGAAATGACTTCTGCAACTAATCCTCTTACCCTAGCCAACCTTTCTCTGACACTTCAGTAATGAATTTTTGTTCTCCCTTTTTGTGCGTAAGGCCAGTCCCTCAAGTCTATTGATAGCTGATGGCAAAGGAGATTTTCATTAAACCCTTATTAGCATTGACCCGCCAATACACGGAGGGCGACTCCTCTCAGTTGTGGTTCTGCTGACTCGAGGGATGACTCAAGGTTTCGGCTGTCCAACCCCAAGCTTTCTGATGTCTAACGAGCAAGCTCAACGTCTCTGGCAGGGGTTTCGAATAATGCATATTCTCCTCTAAACAGTGAAGGTGAGCCAGGCATTCGTAGAGAGAGAACGAGAGAGAGAGAGAGTGTGAGAGAAAGAGTCCACTGCTGAGCTGAGGCATCTTTTTATTACAAAATCTCCCTCCCGCTTGTTTCTCTCTGTGGTAAAGTATGCTGCGTTATTAAGATTTTGCTTGCTGGCATCATGTTCAGGCATAAATGAAAACGTATTGTGTATTCAGAGGAGATGTAATTTCTTTAGTGTAAACATCGAAGGCATATCTTGAGTAAGAAATAAAAGACGGTGTTGTTGTACAACAATATTACAGCCGAGTTGCTCTTACTGCCCTGAAGTTGGTATGTTTTTATTTATAACATTATTAATAATTAAAACATTTGTCTTTTTTCATTCGAAGACACTATCGTTTATTGTTTTGATGAGTGTCACGCAATGTTGAAAATTGTGACGTAGCTAGCTAAAAGGTTTATTAAAGGTCCCATAACTGTTTCTTTAACTAGTTAACACAGAACTCCAAAAGTGTGTCTGTTAATGTTCTAGCTGAAATCAGATAATGCATTTTTTTTTTCACTAACTCCCTCTGTTTCACTCCTTTTCCAAACATGCTGTTTCAGTGTCTATGTAAATGATGCACTGCCTATGCCCTGTCCCACCAGCAGAGCTACTGTAGATGGGAAGAGGGCATCTTTTTATATGAAGTCATTAGGGGGAAAGATTAATTGACTTGTTTAAGACACGACCAATACAAAAATTCAAAAAGGGGGAAAAAACGCAGGGTTTTTTATTTTATTTTAGCGGAAGCACACACTGGGGACTTTGAATGACTGAATAAATACTAAAAAGTCAACTGTGCATAATAGGTCCCCTTTAAAGGTCCCATATTCTTGGTGTTTCTGCTGTGTTTTTAATACTCCAGCAGAAATACCCCTCAAATTGTACATTATTCCACTTCTGTTTCAAGGGCGGTGTTTCAGTGTTTATGTAAATGAGCAATTTTCAAGCCACACCTCAGTAAGGAACAGTAGAGGGCCAAGCTACAGGCATCTTCTTGCCAATACAAAATATAAAAAGGACAAAAAGTGGGATATTTGTTGTGTGTACCGACTAAAGATTTATCTGAATATCTAAAACCAAAAAGTTAATTTTGGATAATTGATTCCCTTTAAAAGTTAAGAATCGTCCCTTAAAACTCAGTTTTTATTCCTCAGAGTCTCCTCTTCTGAACACTCAGTTTCAGTGTCTATGTAAATGAGTTACCCCAGCCCTTGGGGGGGGTGGGGGGGCTAATTGACTTGTTTAAGACTCAGCCAATGCAAAAAGCACGGAATGGTTTTCTCACTATTTTTGAGAAAATAGTCTTTTTTAATTTGGCCAAAAACTGCATCACTCCTCCATCATACATTGTTAAAGCTATGAATAGTTGTTTTCTGTGTTTGTTGGTACATCCTTAAATCTAAGCATTACAAAGTCAATTATAGGTCACGTATAGTCGCTTCTACAGGCTTTTATTATCAGAACAATATCACATTAGAATGACTGCATTAATAAAAGCTTGTGATTTGCCTTGCGGCCAGAACTACGCCCTGAGCTGCTGGTATATGTATTAAAAAACTATTCTGACCAATCAGAATTGAGAATTATTTAAAAGTACTGTGATGTACAGTAAGACTTTTTAATCCAGTGTTTCCGACGTGTTTTTCTCACCTTTTGAGCATTAATATGTTCCAGGATCGGTTCTTGCTGATGTCATCACAAATTCCGCATTAATGCATCGGAGTGGTCGTTCATTCCCCATGCAGACGGTCTGTGTTAAACATCTTCATGTGCTGACGTAGATTAATCAGTGTCTTCTACTGTAAGTTACCACAGTGTAAAGAGAGAATTAGGTAAAGTCTCAGGCTGCAGCTGAATGTGATGACTCAGGGCGGGGCCTCAGGAATACATTACCAGTTTGACACAAACATGTCAATAGTATTGAATTCAACAAAGCACGGCTTTTTCAATATTGTTACCTTAATAAAAAAGGCATCGACTTGCTAACGACAGCAATCATGGCCCTTCTTAGCACTCGCCGAATCTTCCGCAAGCTTCTAAACATGGATGTGAATATGAATATGCCTGGTTGGTCTTCCCCGACAGGTATGTGGATGACGTGATCTCTAGGATTGGCCGCATGTTTCCAGACATGTCCATCGAACTCTTCCGGCCCAACGGGACATCAGCTGTGCTTCTGGTGAGTTGCTGTTATAAATGTGTACTTCTACTTCAGTAACATGGACTTGCCTCTAGTGACTTTATTCAAACCGCTGGCTGTCAAGACAGTCAAACTTTGCTAATGACTTTCACCTTTTAAAGTTGACTTGCATGGGCAATCAAAGGTTTAAGGACACTTTATGTAAGTGTTTAAATATAACACAACATGGTGCTATATTGAAATAATCATTGACACAGAGGTGTGACGCATGCCTACCCAAAAACTGATTCATTTCCATTGCATCATGTGTCGAAGTGTTGGGTTTCTCTTATACCACAGCCTTTTTTCTAATACTTGTTTCTTCTAATTATTGATGTGATGCATCTTTTTTTTTTCATATAATTTTGTATCATCTTTCCTACTGCTGGAGCTGCTGTTGTGGAACGCCGCATTAGACTCCATCTGTATGCCGAAAAAGGCTTTTCTATGACGACTTGTGACTGCAATCAGTTGAATAGTTTTAGGACAGAAACTGACACGGACAGTTTTAAACCGAAGTCTGTATCAGTGAACAGTTGGTAACCTCAACAAAATGGACTTTAGTAACCAATATGCATTACAGAACAGTTGGAGAAGGGATTTATAAACACTATATTGGCAAAACTATCCGCTTTTCACACCAAAACCCAAATTCGCTCAACCATGTCTTTATGGACTTTGGCTTTGTGCACTGGTTGGAACAGGTAGGGAACATCCCCAAACTGTTCCCACAAAGTTGGGAGCCTGAAATTGTTTAAAATGTCTTGGTATGCTAAAGCATTAACAGTTCTTTCCATTGGAACTAAGGGGCCAAGCCCAAACCCTGAAAAACAATCCCGCACCAGTTCCAGCATGACTGCACACCAGTGCACAACATGGATGAGTGGAGTTTGGTGTGGAAGAACTTGACTGGCCTCCACCTCAACCCGATAGAACACATTTGGGATAAATTTGAGCGGAGACTGCGAGCCCCAGGCCTTCTCGTCCAACATCATTGTCTGAGCTCACAACTGTGCTTCTGGAAGAATGGTCTAAAATTCCCACGAACACACTCCTAAACCTTGTGGAAAGCCTTCCCAGAAGAGTTGAAGCTGTTATGGCTGCAAAGGGAGGGCCAACATCATATTAAACCCTATGGATTAAGAATGGGATGTTACTCAAGTTCATGCATATGAAGGCAGGAAGGCAAATACTTTTGGCAATGCACGCTATCCAGTATCACACAAACGAGGATGGGATCCCTGTTGATTCTTGTTCCTCTTAAGGTTTCTTCCTCATGATTCTCAGAGTTTTTCCTTGCTACCGGCACCTCCAGCTTTTGCTCGATAGGGACAAACTGATAAAGCTAAAAAGGTATATATATTTAAAAATGTATGTTTAGAATTAGTTTTTCTGTAATGCTATTTATGGACAGACTTTTGCTGTATTATAATTATAGTAGTTCTACAGTGTCCCTTGTTAAAAGCACTATACAAAGAAATTTTAATTGAATTGAATTAACACTATTAGTTCCATCTACAAAAGTGAAAGGTGCAAAATACAGCATTAAATAAGTTTACAAAATGTGAAAATAAAGATATTTCAAAATTTCAAGTACTGCATTATATTAGCGTTGAAAACTCCTCTTCAGGACAAACCGTTGCCAGAGACGATCCCAGGAGACTTTGGGCATGAGGCGAGGTGTACACCCTGGACAGCCAATCCACCTCCAGGACATCTGAGGAAATCTTACCATAACCTGGAGGCACTGCTTGAATATCTGTCATGGTTTTATATTCTTATTGTCTGTGCCATTTTTTTAAACTGATCTGATCAAACAGTACTGCAAGCCAAGACTCTCAAATCAGCACCGATCATCTGCCACAGCTTTGGGATCATCTCCTACAGCAGAGTGTCTCTCTTACCAATAAGATCATGTTTTTGGCACAGAGATGCTACAAGAAAGAAAGAATAAAAATAAATAAATAGAGTGAAAAATATTTGGCAGAAGTGCCAGAAAGACTACAAATACCCCTTCCCCGGCTCTGGGACCTCAGCAACTCACGCCCACAGGACACACTCTGCCAGATGGCCCAGTTGGCAAGCTGGCAAACCTGGCCACACGGGGGGTCGCTTGAGTGTCAGCTTTCCCACCACAGGGGCCGTGCCACAGATCACGACAAAGCTTGCAACATGAACATTCCCTCTTCACTCATCTGCATCGCTTTGTGCTCCCTAATTAGCATGGTTAAAAAAAACATAGCGGTCGCTTGCTCAAAACCGGCGTTTGATTTTGAGTTCCTGAGCCTTCCTGACCTACTTTTCACTCGTTTGAAGTGGACTTTTTGGTCTTGTTGGCCGAGTCCCCTGGTGCGACAGGAGGAACTGAAGAGTTTTTTTTTACAATTTTTTTATTTATTTTATTATTAATAGGTGGCGATGTCTGTTTTTTTTTTTTTTTACCAGCCTCTCTGGATATATTTGAAGCTTAATTCTAATTACAAAAAAAAATAAATAAATAAATGAATACATTCATCTTCAAGTTTGTGGTGGCGGATCCGAAGGCTATCCCAAATTAATTAAACCGCACCAGTTCTTTTTAAAAAGCTTATTGTGAAGGTTCACAAGCTTCGAAGTGAAGCAAGTGGGACTTTTGGTGGCACAGTGGCTTAGTGGTTAGTACTGCCGCCTTGCACCTCCAGGGTCTGGGTTCGATTCCCACCTCAGGGTCTGTGTGCATAGAGTTCGCCTGTTCACCTCGTGCTTGGTGAGTTTCCTCCTGGTAATCCAGTTTCCTCCCACAGTCAAAAGACATGTCGATTAGTAGATTAGGCTAATCGGGGTTCCCAAATTGCACGTGGTGTGTGAATGTTGGTCGGAGGTCCTACCGCAATTGTAAAAATGGGAATACAATGGTCACCATTGGCCTTCACTGTCCCTAGTTGGACTACAGAAGTACCTAGATGGATGGAAGTGGGAGTTTTAGTGTCCTGTGGACAAACGGTCAGATATGAAGCAGATACAATTTATGGCAAAGAGAGACTACATTAACACGAACAGTGCATTTAAAGCATTCATTCCTGCATCCGTAGTGACTGCCTGGTTAGTGTTATGGTGGTTTAACTTAAGTTTACTCGTGTTTTGGAAAATAAAAACCAACTGAATTTATTACTAAATGACACAGATACAACCCAAAATATTTCAAATAAGTAATAATTAAAAATTATTTCGACCACGCCCACATTCATTTTAAATGCAAGTATAAATATTTGTAGTGCTTAACACATACGGATACTGATACACACATTCACACACTAATTCACACCCATGGGCAATTTAGAACAGTGTGTATGCCACCGTGCTGCTCAGAATATCTTACAGGATAAGCAGGATATCGGGCAATAAAACAAGCCACCCTATATAAACATTACTACAATCCCAGACTAAAGCCTAACCACACTGTTCCTGACTTTTTTTTTTTTTTTTTTTTCTGAAGTAGGTGTTTGTTCTTTTTGGCTCTTGATTCTTTGCTGCACTTCATTACACGTAACCATTTTTGAAGATGAAATTGAAGGATGATTTCAGCAGACTCCTTTAGTATGTACACTCCTCGAGTGCTATCAAGTGTTTGCTGCTGTTCCTTCACATCGCGCTGCTTTGAAGTCAGGACATGGGTTCACTTTCCACCGCTGAGACCGAGCAGCCTCTCCGGTTTAAAATAAGCATTGCCTTAAGATATCCATCAGCTCTATAAACAATAAGCGGAGTCAAAAAATGTGCATGGGAAATAAATGAAACATCTGAGTCTTGGGAAATGACACTAAGTATGTGGACCAACGTTGCTTAAAATGCCGGATCAGTGTCTGATCGTATGCGAGATGTTTTCCATTCATATCCATTTCACCTTTTTTTTTGTCTCTTTAAAAAAAAATGTTTTTTTTTTTAATGCGAAAAGTGGATCCTTTTATATTTTCACCTCGTAAGGGCTTTGGAGACTCTGCATAATACCGGTGGTTATAATCCTATATGTCATTACATAGACGGCTAACAATTTTGTCACCAATTCCCGGGCTACTTCCAGAACTGCGAGTTATATATTTAGCGTGAGACGCATTGGGAAGCTGTCCATTTACTTGGATCTTGTTGGCTGCTGATTCCATTTTCGTATGTGTTGTGTGTTTAAAGCTGATGCCAGTTGATGAGATTTACACAGCAATCGCACCAGACAAAGTGACCACACAGAACAGGGACCAAGAGATGTTTGGATATTTCAGGTTCGATCAGATCCTACTTTTTAAAAAGAAATGTATATTAAGACAAATAAACTGTCATGTCGTTGGAAGAAGTTTGTTTTAAAATCATACGAGAATGAAAAAACGGCATGAAATGTCATTAATCATCTAACCATCCTTCCAACATTAAGTACTTGAACATCCAGCTTACATCCTCTTGACTTCTTAACTAGACTCCGATGTGGATTCATGGCAGCGGTGCGGTGTTAACTAGGGCGTGAGATTGAGGGCAGGAGAAAGAGCTGGTCCCCTGCAGCCTCCTGTTTTTTTGAGCCTCCCTGACCGTAATTAGGGGATGCTAATGAGAGTGACAAACGCCTCCTGCTCAGGCCCTTTCCTCACTTTCCTCACCCATTTGGTACCATCAGCTTCACCACCCCCACCAATATGTTAGGTTTTTTGCATGCTGAGTTTGGAACGTATATATCTTGATTTCTCTCTTTCTCTCTCCTGATCAGTGGAGGGTTTTTAAGTGTGATCTGAAGGCGTTTCAAGTGCTGCCACCGACTAGGTCCTGTCACTCGTTTGGCAGCGTGCATTAAAAAGGCGCACAAACGCAGAGCCACCAGAAGCTTCACACAGTAGGAGTTCGAGATGTAGCTTCACACCAATGTGCGTGCTTGTTAAACGGCGATCACCGCGAGCGAATTCTGTGGAAACAAACCTAAATCTAGAACGTAAATGTTCTTTCATTATTCACCGAGTTAGTTTCATACTTAGTGAGTGTGGTGGGGTCGATAGTTTGCTTTATTATTACCCATAATACACCACAAGCCTGAAAAGGTCTGAATGCCTGACTGAGCCTGTTGCCCTGTAATTAAGAGTCACCCCATCCAGGGTCAGGGGTAGACAGGTGATAAATTCATTAGCTAGCCTATCGGGCAAGTAAACGCTCCAGTGTGCTGCCCAGAACTGTAACTAGGATAAAAAGTCAACAGCTCCCGAAGTACATTAAAGCAGCCCACAAGAAATTAAGAAGAATGAAGACTTTCTAAACAAGTTTGTAATTCAGCACGTTGCACATGGCTGTGTAGTCTCTCAATCAAGAACACATCCGAACTGTGGTGCATATACTGTACATAGTCAAATATTATCCGCACTTTCCTTACATATTGTATTTTAATTAATTGGTTTAGACATGTTGAGAGGAGAGACTGTGAGCATATCGGTGGGGAGGATGCTGAGGTTGGAACTGCCAGGCAGGAGGTCTAGAGGAAGACCGAAGAGGAGATTTGTGGATGCAGTGAGAGAGGACATGAAGTTGGTGGGTGTGAGAGAAGAGGATAGGATTAGATGGAGGCAGATGGTCTGCTGTTGCAACCCCTGAAACTGAACAGCCGAAAGATGAACTTTTAGATCATTGATCAACATCATTTCTTGCTTTTTAAAACATTTTGTATCCAATCTGACAACAAGCTTTTGTATTCCCCACATTATAAATGTTTTAGGCTGAGCTGCGAGCCACGAATGCACCGCTGTCTTCATTTCTTCATCAGACGTGAATTTTCATTTCTCGTACGGCTGCTTTCAGGGGACCAAACAGGTGAAAGTACGATGGATCAAGATCAGGACTATAGAGATAATGCATTGTCACGATCACAACATCCTTGGATAGCAGTCTTAATAGTGTTTAATCCGAAGTTCCGTCTTCAGCTCTTCAGTAAGCCTCGCAGTGTAATGAGCACTGTTGATGCTCTGTTGAACCTTTTTCCTGATAATGTTCCAATACTGGTCCTTGGGAATCCCAGAAAATTGTAAGCATACGTTTTTCATCTGATGGTTGACTTGAGGATTGAGGATGTTTCTGTTCCGTTTGTTCTCAGGCTCGTAGTGATGAATCCTAGTCTTATCACCAGTAATGATTCTCTTTAGGATGATTCAGTTTAATTTCTTTTTTTGCAGATATCCAAATCACAAGTAGGGCATCCATTTTTAACCACAGTTACAAATAAGCTGATGTAACATGTTCACACCTGCACAGCAGCGGCCAAAAGACTCACCATCATACATTACCTTAGGTCATGGTCATTAAACGTTTTCCTGCCCAGCACATCGACTATGAAGTCCGTCACCGGACAATGTACGGAATCAGGACCAAATTCCACAACCTTCCTTCTGTGTAAAAAAAAAATAATAAAAAATTGGATTCTGAGTTAATATCTTTCAAAATTATGTTGAATTTAGTGAAACCTGTTCCTTTCCCCTTAGCCGTACATAACTTTTTTTTGCCTTTTTTTTTTTTTTCTTTTTTGCAATTTCCGCTACACAGCAGTTGCTCAGGTGCACTGGAAAAAAAAAAAAAAGACGTAAAGCATAGATTGCATTCAAGTGATTAAAATCAATGCCCATTTTTCATAATTGATTGCTTGAAATGCACCGGAAATCACCAATCATCGACTAAAACCGCATCGATAACAATAAGCAACTTTTAAAAAATGCAGTACTGTAGAGGTACAGTCCTGTTTAAATGTGATACTGGTTTCACATGTAACTAACTGACCCATGATCTATTACCCTACTTTTCTGCAAAACAGCTACTGTATAAAGACAGAATTTGCTTGTCCTGAGCTACTTATTGGCGCTTCGCACGCAGTGTTCTCAGGGCGAGCTCCAGATTCACTGAAACCTGACCCGTTGATGAAAATCAATGAATGTAATATGTAATAAAACCTGGCTGAGGAACTTTTTCGAGAAAATGCTATTTACTGTATACTGGTTATTTGTATAAAAATACAAATGTATGGCCTTTTGTGTATAAAAATCGTCGTTCTGGGTTGCGGATGGTTTCATTGACCATCGGAATGGTTTGATTTCTCTGTACTTCTTAACGGCGTCACCCAATGTACAGGTGTCATTGGTGTATTAACTATGGGGCGTCAACATGCCTTCGGAATACCGTAGGGCTGCACGATATTAGGAAAATATGCGATATTGTTGTTGAATATTGCGATAACGATATTTCTTGCGATATATCGTTTCCCTAGAGAAATGCATTTTTTATTATTATAATTGGCTATTTTTTAAAAATCATTTATATATGTAATGATCATACTAAAATAAACAGATGATATTCATCTGATGTAATTAAATCTAATTCAGGCTAAAAAGAAACTTTGTCAAGGAAGTTGCAAATATTTAGACTTCAAAACACTGAATTTTTTTTTTTTGGGGGGGGGGGGGGGGGTGTTTCCAGTTTTCTCCCCAATATTAGTCGTGGCCAATTCCTCCCCGTCACTAGGGGGCTACTACTACCACTCAGTCGGGAGGGTGAAGACTATCACGTGTTTCCTCCGAACCGCGTGACGTCAGCCGACCGCATCTTTTCAAACTTCTTGCTCACGCACCATTAGGGGCGGAGTAACACACTCGGAGGAAAGCGCTAGCCGCTCCTTCCGCGTGCTCGAGCTCATAGACGCCCCTGACTGGCTGTAGAGCCGTAATTAATGTGGAAGCGCAAGTACCTCTCATCCCTCCTCCCTGAGAGAGCTCGGCCAATCAGCTCTCTCTATGCTTCCGGCTGTGAGAGAAAACCAGCATCACCCGGGGTTCGAACCTGCGATCTCCAAAACACTATGAATGACTTAAAACCCTCAGCAGATATTCTGATTTCTGGTTTGCTGTTACTATAGACCTGCCAACACAATATGAATTCCTTTTAAACATTACTTTTGTTATTTACGTGTAACCAGACACTCATCGATTTAATTTATAGCAACTCTTTGCGATACAGATATTGCGTATACCATTATCGCGATAACGATAATTTTTCGATATATTGTGCAGCCCTACTTAGGAACACCGCAGGATAATCCCTTGTTGATGGGGGTTAGAGGTGTAAGGTCAGACTTCGTTGGTTTCGAGCCGATAGAAAGGCTATAATAAGGCAAATTACAACTCTTACATCAGTGGTGAGGAGTAAAATAAATCCCAGAATACCATATACTGAAACCTTTGTGACAGATGGAGTGAACAGCAGAGAAGCACATTTTGTTCCATTCCTGTCGGCCAAGAACAGGAATCTGAACCTACAGTGAAAGGTTTCTTTGAATCTGGGTGGTTGATAATCTGAAGTGCCTGGTTTAGTGCACTTGTGCCTTACTTAATATTCTTGATATTTTGATATGTACAATGGCAATTCACAGTGATTGTCTGTGTTTAGTCTGGGGTCATCATGTGTTATATGGAATGTTATATCTTTTCTTCCAAAACATGAGCAGACTGTTGTATATAAATTGTGAACATGTGAGAAAGCCGAGGCCTTTCTCATGCTCTCTCGGTCATGCCCTCTTTATGTCTGGCTCACTCTCACGCCATGTCTCTTTGGTGCTTTTAGAGCCCCGTCTTTTTAATTGTATCTAAAAGTGACCTTGCGCTGCTATTGATCTACATCAAGAATATTTCGCCCTCCTCAGGGGCACGGCTCAGGGCACGTGAGCACACGGTTCGGCTTCTGGCTCCAGAATATCGACGTAGATTCTGGAACGTCCTCAGAAAGCCAGATAATGCTGAGCCACGTGAATACAGAGGTCACTGTAGGAGCAGAGCTTCAGAAAGCAAGTTTGTTTATAGCCCGTCCAAAGCAAAAGACCTTTGTCTTCCTCAGCTGATAGAAAAGTTGATGAGGTGGCTGTGGTGGCGATGCCGGGGTTGGCAGCGAGAACGCGCAGATCGTCAGATTAATGCTGAGTGGTTGAAGAGGTCCGAGCCAGCTGGTTCAGCAGCATGACGGTTTCCTGAGATTCACCCCAAATCATCAAATTCCCAGAAGACACGCCGCATCAGCACCCGGACAGGAAGCCTTTCCGACACGTTCCATCCCGAATGCCGTCATCGGCGGCAGAAAGGAACTGGTGTTAGTCATGACAAACACATCAAGCAGGCCTGCAGCTTCTGCGAAGCCCTGTGAGGTCAGCTAATGCAGGACGCCTCACCACGTTCCCACTTTGGCACATCTCGCTTCCTGTTTCACAGCTGATTTTGGCGGCAGCACTCACTTGTTGCTTAGAAACGCTTTCCTTCATTTTTTTTTTTTTTTCCATCCTTTTCATTTTTTTTTTCCCTGCCACTCTCTCTCTCTATTGCTTCTCTTTCTACCCACTCTCGCTCCAAATAAAAAGCACCATCTGCCATCGTGGCACTCTGTTTCTCTTGGGAGCGCGCTTTTTCTTTCGGAGAGCGAGCCGCTCCAGGACGCCTCGAAGTTTAACGAACTTCTATTGTCCTCGGCGCCGAGCTCGCGCCAGGCCCCGCGCCAGCGCCTCGCTTTGAGCCCAGCCCTTTGGAAACGAGCTGAAGAAAAGCATTCCTAGAATAGCTGTTGACATTAAAAATTGGCTTCACACGTACAGAATGTACATAGATGTTGTGTATGTATAGCGCTTTGGGAGCGATTTTGAGTTTTTAAAGCGAGTGATGTTTAAGTTTATAGAGGAAGAGTCACTGTGGTGTGATTTATGTGCATTTGCAGTGAGGTTTTTGAAAAGCGCGGTCAATTTGTTTTGGATTAAAGTTGGCGGGTGAGTGCATTAATAAAACTCTTTGGAATAGCTTTTAGGGAAATTGTTTTTAGAGTTTTTAAGATCATTGTTTTTGGAGGTGTTACTGTGGTTATTCCATGTGTTTTTGCCAACACTGTAACGGAAATGCATAGTAAAGCTTGATTCTTCATAAAGCTCAAAGGCTCTCAACTCACTCTGATAGCGAAAAAAACAAAAAAGGGAGGGAGGGAGGGGGAGACATGCGGCTTGCATGGTTGCATACAAAGTTGTTGATTTTGTCTAATATGCTTTATCACACAGGATTGAATGCTGAACGGGCTTTTAAATTAAGAATTGAATTGCAAATCGGCTTCACTTTAAAGCCTCCAGGCTTATTTCTCATCGTTTCTCTCCAAATGTTTATAACCATTCCCAGTCCTTCCAGTTCTTGTGGATTTAACATAGTGTGTACAGTAAGTAGGCATTTCTGGGTATCCTATGTTCGTCCATGACTTGCATCTGATCACAATTTGTGTGTTGTCTGTGCACATAAGCATTTTTTTTCCTCCAGAATTCAATTCGTGTGATCATGTGCCTGCACAGTACTCAGATCTCCAAGCAGATGGCTGTCGTTTTGCTGTTATTCGTTCCGCACGAGCCAATTTCTTGTTGGATTTTTTTTTTTGCTGGTAAAGTAACAAGACAAAGTAAAAGGATTCAGCATCAGAGGGAAAGAAATGCTATCGCTAATGCCAAGTGACGGCACGCAGCATGGGTTCAATTAGCCTTACAGTAAGATGGTACGAATACCAAGTTCATTTAGAGGGCAAAACACTACAGGTGGATCCGTCAGTTACGATCACGTTAATCATTCTGGATACGTCACATCTATACCATGTCTAAGCTTATTCTGTATTGTTTTGCAGGTCAGCACAAACAATAGGACTGTACTTAATCTGACCTCCTGAAATGAGCAAAACTCAAGGGTACAACTGAAGCCTCCTTAGATATATCGTATTTGTTTAGAAAATGGAAAGGATTTGACGTGCCCCCCTCAGGGACATTTGTTCTCTTTAGAATGCATTGACGAATAGATCGATCAGGACATCCACATGTAACAGACACACGACAATTAGAATTTTAAGTCAGTGCATGAACATTAGTATGCTCCATGTAAACCTCCGGCTTGGTGTTCAGGGAAGACTCCCAATCATTCGCCGGTCCATTTCGAGTTTATTGATCTTTTCGGTATGTATGAAGGTGAAGGACCGCTTGCTTTAGAATTTGACGAAATACAGCGAGTCTCAAAATAACTCGTGTGGATCTGTTCTTTTCAATTCTTGGCCAAGCAGTTCCAACCTTTCCTTGCACCACGGTGGCAACAGTAAACAATAAGAGACATCTCGTAGGTGTTGGTTTCACTTTTTTCCTGCCCTGTAGGCTTCGTGTCTGCTTTGAAAAATATGATTTCAATTTGCATGGGGCAGATCTCTCCCGTCGCAGGCTGTAGGTGGTAATGGCTGGAAGCTTTCGAGTGTCGTCGTTATCCGCCTGAGGAGAGCAAAGGCCACGGTCCAAGCTGCTCTGACCACCACAAATTTAATAAGCAAACCTTACAGAAGAGAGAAGGTACATGGAACAAGGCCTCAGCATACACAGTAGCTACGGGGTTTTCTGCATGCTTCCTTTTTACCTGCGTCCCTCTGAAGATGAGTACTGTGATGAAATCAGGAGGGAATATATAATCTACCCGTTAAGTAGGAATGTTAAGGTTTGATAACTCTGATTATTAACATTATTGTCGTCGATGGGGATGCCATCAGTCCCAACAAACCTAATCTGTTCTGTGAATAATCAGTATATTGGAAATGTGCTAGACACTGGAAGAAAGCTATTGAAGAAACTATTTCAGACCTTTGACCTTGTGGTGACCTTGACCCTGTTTGTTTGGGTCAATTCCTAAATCTAATCAGTTCAGCTGCTGGTTATTGTGATAACTCCAAATTAATCTGTCCGTTTGAGTTCCGTGTTAAAGCGAATTCTTAAGAACGAGTGTTTACATTTGTAGCATTTATAGATAAACAGATATTTTACAAATTTCTCCCAATTTTATTTTATAGTAATGAGTAAGAAAAATATTTCAGAGTAAAAGTATTATCATTTTATTTAGGAAATGTAGTGGAGTAAAAGTGAAAGTTTCCAGAAATAGAAATAACAAGGTAAAGTAAAGAAATTCTTCTTAAGTACAGTAATAAAGTATTTTGTTACATTACAGCACTATCGTAATTAATTGTAAAATAATTAAAAGTTGTAGTGTAAAGACAGGATGCCATCCCTAAAGTATAATATAAAGTTAATAAAAACTGTTTTATACCTTATCTATCCCCATTGGATTAACTCCAGTATACCATGTCAATATTATTGACACTTTATTTTTACCCACCATGTTGACAACTAGTGATTTCTCTATGCCAAACAACAATTTACATTTAAAACACGTGCAGACCCATCCCTAATTATCTACAAACATCTGGACAAATTATATCAATCAATACTAGATGATTTGTTTCTAGATCAATAGTAGTAAGAATCTATAAACCTGTAAAATCACAACCTGGCAACCCAGGCAGAAATACCAGTATGTAGTTTACATTTTCTGTAGTTTACATTTTCTGCTGCTGTACTTTCAAACAGCAGTGAACTCGGTCTAATGGAGATTTAATTATTATCTTTCCCGGTAAGCAGGCTAGCTTTTCAAAGTATTATCACAATGCAAACCGAATCGGCACACAGGTATTGTGACAAAATAACGACGAGTAACAGATATTTTTCCCTTTAATGTTTTACCAAGCGTGTTTTTAAAATGACCGTTTTTCTGCTAGTTAACGAAGGCATTGTATATTCAGTTCTTTCTGTCTGGGAGTTTTATAAGCGCAATATCTATCTATCTGTGTATCTATCTACAGTAAAACCTCGCTATACGAAATTTTCCTCAACATACAAAGCATTTTTAGCGGAAAAACAAACTGAACATCGGCTAAGTTGCATGTACATCTGGGAGCTGTTCAGAACTTGTTTGCTTTAGTGTAAATGCAAGTTGCCAAAATTTCTAAATTATTTTCAGAGAAAGCTGTTTCAAGAGAGACAACTCATGATACCAACGTTGCCTTCGGCATGCAGCAAAGGCTACGTGATTTTTTTGCACGTTTTTCTGTAATATTTTTGGTGGCTGGAACGGATTATCTGCATTTACATTATTTCTTCTTGAAAACTTTGCATCACAATATGAATTTTCACCTTTAGAACTCGGCTGAAGAACTAATGAAATTTGTGTTTAAAGTTTCTGTTCTGTCTTTCCATCCATCCATCCATCCATCCATGGATGATAGTTATTATCATAAGCCAGTATCTGACTTGCATGATGGCCAAGCTAATGTGTGCTAGCTAACCCCGCTGAATAGCCTACATGCAGATTTTTAAATACACCACTCCTTTTCCCCCCTGTTTAAGAATGAGAACCCTGATATATTAACCTTTTCTATAAGGAAGCCAAATACAGTTCAAACTGCTCAATCTTTTTCTTTTACCTATACTACTTATACTTTTCTCTGATATTTAAGTACATTTAATATAAAAAAATAACTTTTGATATTCAAGTACAGTATTACATACTTTAAGACTTTTACTCAAGTGATTTTAAGTGACTAACTTTTATAAAATTGATTGTCTGGTACAATACTTGTACTTTTGCTCAAATAGCATTTTCAATTAGTTGTCTGGGTGCTGCTTAAATTATAAAAAGAGGATATAATTCAGTAATATAGCTGAGGTGAGGCTTAGTTTATAAAACTTTTTAAAAAGTACACCTATATAAGTAAAGTATATAACTTTAATGTGAATAATATAGAATTAAAATATGCAGATGTCCTATAATAATAATAGGGCTGCATGTTTTGAAAAAAATAAAATTCTGCAGTTAAATTTTATGCAATTAATTGTGCAGCATTATTGCACTATACAGTGTAGCAGTTCTAGACCTTTTTAGATAAAGATTCACAAAAGATAAAATAGTGATGCTTTTTCCCCCTTGGACTGAGAAACCAATAGGGGTGCAAACTTTTGCAAACTTTACCAGAGGACCTTATGAAAACTATTGTGAGTAGTTCAGTTTATTATGTGTGTGTAAGCCACTCTATACAAGTCTTTTGATGATTTAAGCTGAACTTTATCCCACTGTTCCTTATTGTGCTCCTCCTTTTCAAGCCTCCTCGAGGAGGTCCCTGACCCCCGTCTACCCACAATCCCTTCAGTGGGACTCTCTCTCGTAGCTACTCTCAGTCGGAGAAGGGTCAAACTCTTCTCTTGCTTAAACCTTGTTGAATGATGCTATTGAGAGAAGCACGTTAATAATTCAGGGGGACCTCCGCCGTTTCGCTCACACAACCTGGACTTCTGTGTAAATACCTTTGTGAAAAGAGCAGAGCACCTACCTGGCCATCTTTCTTTCTCTCATATTGGCACAAGAGAGATTTAAGACTCCAGGGTACCTCTCGGGCTTGGTTGAAGCCTTTTTGTACAACAGTTAGTTCCAACCGAATAGTCTGATTGGAAGAAAATCTTTCAACAAGTGGTGATAATAGATAGTAACAGCACTGGGACAATTAACTATATCCCAGATCCCATCTTTAACCTTTGATCAAGGGCCCTACTTGGTGTGTGAGACAAGTGATTGTACACCTTTTCATTTAACGCTATTTGGGTTTTAAACCCGGAATATTTAGAAGCAAAATAAGTGGCACCATAAAGAGAAACAATCTGGACTGTCCACCAGCTCCATGGTTTCTCCTCCTCAACTTTTGGCTTCATAGTACCAGTAAGAATTTAAAACTACTTCCATGTCGCCAGCTCCACCTGTCGCGGTTAGTTAGTTAGTTGCGCCAGTCGCAGAAGAATATGTGTTGGATTTGCAAAATAACTGGTTAAACAAATCATAATCTGTCTAAAATAAAACTTTTTTGTGGAACTGTTGTGTTAAATCAGTATTACACTTGAGGTCGTGCTGTTGTGCAGAATATCAGCACCCCCTCTTATGTGACGCTTGTAAATGAACACTTTGCACTCGGGCGCAGAAAGATCTTTGGAACTTGTCCACATGATTAACAGTATGAAAAGCTGGCTGATCAGATATCTGCTGTTTTTTGTGTTTGTGTGCAGGTGACTCTGGGAAAGGTGCTTAAAGCCATCGTAGTAATGAGGAGCCTGTTCATTGACCGCACCATCGTCAGAGGATACCACGAGAACGTGTATTCCGAGGACAGCAAGGTAAGAGCCGAACCACACGTTTCGCATTCGCTCGAAGGAGGATTAACTTGGTAACTTATCACAATCAATGGTATCATTGTGTTGAGTACGCTGATGACCTTTATTTCCACCCATAAGGTTCCACACTTTTTCCATAACAACAGGACAAGCTTTCGGTCCAGTTCACTTCCAGTGCCAAAGTAGTGCTGGTCTTGAACCAAGAACCAGCAGAGAGATGCCTGGGTGCCAAGCTGTTTTCATGAATTCTGTTAAAACAAGACATCAATGCAGAAATTCCTAATGCCACAGCGTGTAGCGGTGCTTCCCCACAGCTTCAGGGTCTCTGGTCTGAGTCTAAGCTTGGGTGGAGCTTTGCAGATTTTCTCCATGTACACTCTAGGTTCTATACACCTCCCCAAATCATGCTAGATATAGTACAGTATATTGGTACCATTGGTACCCCAGTTCAGGGTGTACTTCTTCACCATATGCCCTAAGGCACACACACATACACCCCCCCCCCCACACACACACACATCTTCCTTTCCTTACTACACAAATCTGTATAATATAGAGCTAAAGGCCGAACTATGAAGAACAATACAATTTTATGATTTATTTTGTTTTTGTGTGTGTGTGGTGATGTCATGGGTTGTGATGTCATAACACACTTTAAGGTAGTTAACAAAAGCACCACCTGGTCCGGTGCAAATTTTTTCTGCCTTTTTATAACTTTTTTTTTTTAAAGCCCACTTATTATTTTTTTTCACTCACTGCATGTTCTCATTTTTGTACAAGGTCATACTGACCTACTGGAGCCTTTTGATAGTTCTTTGTAAGTGCAATGGCTCTCGTGGCTTAGGTAACAATATGAAATCCAGAGGTGTCTTTTTTTTTTTTTTTTTTTCTTTCCCCTTCTATGGTGTGTTTTAATAATTCAGACGTGTTCAGAGCTCTCCCTTTGCTGTGGAAAAAGCGTAAATGATGTGAGACGTCGTCCACTATTTATCGTTCCTGCTCCTAACACGTCACTTTCAGCGTTACTGCCTGATTCGGTTTTGAACACAGTGATCCGCGTCTCTCGCAATCTCGACGAGCCGAGCCGTTTGAACGCGCCGAGGTGACACTAATATAAGGCAGCCATCAAAGCCGTGCGCAGCCTTGATCAGCGTTAATTACGGCAGCGAGTATGAAGCTTGTGAACTCGCTGTCAGGATGCTGCTTTGCCCTGGGCTGCTGGGCCGTCGTGTGCGCGTGTTGAGCAATAATGATTAACCTCTGCTGGCGGAGAGCGCTGCTCCCACTGATAATGGCGCCATACACAGCTCACCTTTACCCTTTTAGAAACTTCTACAAACAACTGTTTATCTCTGTTTCTGGTGCTGCTAGAAAAAATGTTTGGTTCTAAATTAAAGTTTTGGTTCAAATTTGATTTGCGGTATATTAAATAATCACATGATGACGTTATTATAAACACTGTTTACTCAGGGCCGTGTCATATTTATATATGGAAAGAGAAACATTTTTGTTTTATGCTTTGTACTGCATTTCAGTTCCTAATCTTATCCAAAAAGACATGAATCCCTTAGGGCTTTGTGTGGCTTTGGAAAAAGATTACGGATTTCTTAAACGCTTGAATGTAAAGCATAGAATCATTGCACTGTAGGTGTTTTAATAATAAAATAAATTTTAAGTTTTGTTTTTACATTATTTTATTTTATCTATTCACGATTTTTTTTTTGGTGATGGTACTAGAATACATCCAAGAAATGAAGCTCATGTTAGATAAAGCACTATATACTGAATAAATTCTGGCTAAATTTGGCTGTAAATTTGGTAAATATGTTGATTATTACAATCATGTCAGTTAACTGTATCGATCTGTAACATGAATAAGTGATCTGGCTGCACAGCTTGATTAATAAAATTTAAATGACACATATTGCGATTGTGTCTACAATTGATGTACGATTTAGTATTCAAATGTGCGAGGGGGCGTTCAGGTCAAACCAGGACTTTTGTTTGTGCAGACTAACAGAACACAGTTATGTGAGTACAGTCTACCTCTATTTCTGTGTCTGTACTCTGTGTGTGTGTACTGTGTATGTGTGTGTACTGTGTGTGTGTACTGTGTGTGTGTACTGTGTGTGTGTACTGTGTGTGTGTACTGTGTGTGTGTGTGTGTGTGTGTGTGTGTGTGTGTGTGTGTCTCTGTGTGTGTGTCTCTGTGTGTGTGTCTCTGTGTGTGTGTCTCTGTGTGTGTGTCTCTGTGTGTGTGTCTCTGTGTGTGTGTCTCTGTGTGTGTGTCTCTGTGTGTGTGTCTCTGTGTGTGTGTCTCTGTGTGTGTGTGTACTGTGTGTGTGTGTGTACTGTGTGTGTGTGTGTCTCTGTGTGTACTGTGTCTGTACTCTGTGTGTGTGTGTGTGTGTACTGTGTGTGTGTGTGTACTGTGTGTGTGTGTGTACTGTGTGTGTGCGCTGTGTGTGTGTGCGCTGTGTGTGTCTGCATGTGCATGTACAGTGGCTTGCAAAAGTGTTCGGCCCCCTTGAACTTTTCCACATTTTGTCACATTACAGCCACAAACATATAAATCAATTTTATTGGAATTCCACATGAAAGACCAATACAAAGTGGTGTACACGTGAGAAGTGGAACGAAAATCATACATGATTCCAAACATTTTTTACAAATAAATAACTGCAAAGTGGGGTGTGCGTAATTATTCAGCCCCCTTTGGTCTGAGTGCAGTCAGTTGCCCGTAGACATTGCCTGATGAGTGCTAATGACTAAATAGAGTGCACCTGTGTGTAATCTAATGTCAGTACAAATACAGCTGCTCTGTGACGGCCTCAGAGGTTGTCTAAGAGAATATTGGGAGCAACAACACCATGAAGTCCAAAGAACACACCAGACAGGTCAGGGATAAAGTTATTGAGAAATTTAAAGCCGGCTTAGGCTACAAAAAGATTTCCAAAGCCTTGAACATCCCACGGAGCCACTGTTCAAGCGATCATTCAGAAATGGAAGGAGTATGGCACAACTGTAAACCTACCAAGACAAGGCCGTCCACCTAAACTCACAGGCTGAACAAGGAGAGCGCTGATCAGAAATGCAGCCAAGAGGCCCATGGTGACTCTGGACGAGCTGCAGAGATCTACAGCTCAGGTGGGGGAATCTGTCCATAGGACAACTATTAGTCACAAAGTTGACCTTTATGGAAGAGTGGCAAGAAGACAGCCATTGTTAACAGAAAACCATAAGAAGTCCCGTTTGCAGTTTGCCACAAGCCATGTGGGGGACACAGCAAACATGTGGAAGAAGGTGCTCTGGTCAGATGAGACCAAAATGGAACTTGGAATATGGTGGTGGCAGCATCATGCTCTGGGGGTGCTTCTCTTCAGCAGGGACAGGGAAGCTGGTCAGAGTTGATGGGAAGAAAACCTCTTGGAATCTGCAAAAGACTTGAGCCTGGGGCGGAGGTTCACCTTCCAGCAGGACAACGACACTAAACATAAAGCCAGGGCAACAATGGAATGGTTTAAAACAAAACATATCCATGTGTTAGAATGGCCCAGTTAAAGTGCAGATCTAAATCCAATCGAGAATCTGTGGCAAGATCTGAAAACTGCTGTTCACAAACGCTGTCCATCTAATCTGACTGAGCTGGAGCTGTTTTGCAAAGAAGAATGGGCAAGGATTTCAGTCTCTAGATGTGCAAAGCTGGTAGAGACATACCCTAAAAGACTGGCAGCTGTAATTGCAGCAAAAGGTGGTTCTACAAAGTATTGACTCAGGGGGCTGAATAATTACACACACCCCACTTTGCAGTTATTTATTTGTAAAAAATGTTTGGAATCATGTATGATTTTTGTTCCACTTCTCACGTCTACACCACTTTGTTTTGGTCTTTCACGTGGAATTCCAATAAAATAGATTCATGTTTGTGGCTGTAATGTGACAAAATGTGGAAAAGTTCAAGGAGGCCGAATACTTTTGCAAGCCACTGTATATGTATGTGGATGTACATGTGTATGCGTGTGTGTACTGTCTGTGTATGTGTGTTTAAAAGTCGTCCTACACAGTAGCCACCTTCTTTCCTACTCTCCTCTCATCTTACAGTACTTCAGCTTCTCTCTCACACACACACACACACACACACACTAACAGAAACACAGCTCTGTCTGGATTTTTTTCAAAGGTAAAGTGCAGGTTAATTTGTTTTATTTTTACTTTATATTTTGTATTAATTATTTTATATGAATATTTTTGGGTTCCATTATTTCTTATGAGGGAAATTCGCTTTTATATACGAGTGCTTTTACAATATATACAAGCACGCTCCCGGAACAAATAATGCTTGCAGTCCAAGGTTTAACTGTATTTATTTATTTATTTATTTATTTATAAACTAGCAGATTGTATAACATCTGGACTTTTAACTGTCAGATTTAAAAAAAACATTTTTTTGGTGTAGCCACGGTCAGATTTTTCTTTTCAGTTCTGTGCAAGTCTGACATCAGATCTTCTGTGTTAAATGAGGATTATTGATCTTTTTTGTGTACATATTGTTCATCAGACCATTTCTTAGGAGAGGGAAAAACATTAGTCTAAGACTCTTTAAAATGCTTCAACACAAACCCAAGCAAAGATTATATTATATATATATATAATCAGAAAATAGCAGTCTTTGAGGCGATTAGTTCTTGACACAGTGCGTGTTGATCGTAACTACTCGAGTATGTCTCTGTACAAAGCAGACTCTTTGAGAAGGCTTCGGAGAAGAGCTCGTAATCCGGCTCGCTGTTTGAAGCTGCAGGTGACTCAGAGGTGACCCGGGCCGAGGGAACACAAGCTTCAGGAGTCAGCTGTGTTTATTGACTGCCTTCTGCTGGCAACCTCACACTCTTACCACCTTAAGCCCCCGGATCAGGTTTTACCACACAGACCATTAATCCCCGAAGCAAGAGGCCGAGAAGGAAGTCTCACAGGAGAGGAGAGAGAAAGCGAAAGAGAGAGAGAAAGAGATTAGCAGAGGGAGTAAGGGAGGCAGAAAGACAGGAAGAGGGCACACGGATGAACGGGTGAGTTAGAAAGATCGGAGAAGGAAAACTGCGCCATCAAAGTGGGGCTTCAAAGCCTTCGCCTGACATCTCTTGGGTATTCTACGATCGGGCATTCTTCCTACTTCAAAGGGCATCGGCGTGTCTGAGTGGGTCGGGGGACAGTAGGGAGATGGCATCTGATTTCTCTAATAAACGCTGACACTGACCCTGTTTGATATTAGATTTAGGGAACGCTATGATTCGTTAGCGCCTTTGAAACTGTTCTGATGCCCTTAACACGTGAGAACTTTTTTTTTTCCCCTACTCAACATAAAAGCAAGCAACTTGAATCACCTCGTTCCATGAAAACTACCTTTATCTATAAACTTCGCTATTCCATTGGCCACTTCAAGGACAGTTCAAGGTAAAGGCTTTATTCAGTGTTCACATCAGGATAGCGGAAAATCATCTCTTTTCACCATGAAACGGTTCACGCACTCACTCACTCACTCACTCACTCATCGTCTATTTACACGTCTTTGTCCTGTATACAGGGTCATGGAGCCTATTCCAGGTGACTTAGGGCACGAGACAGAGAACATCCTGGACGGGGTGCCAGAAATATAGACACACACTTTCACACTCGAAACCCAAGTTAGCATAAACTGCATGTCTCTGGACTGTGGGAGGAAACCGGAGTATCCGGGAAGAAAACATGCAAACTACATGCACACAAACCCAAGGCGGGAATCGAACCCGGACTCTGGAGGTGCAAGACAACAGTGCTAACCACTAAGCCTCCATGCCTCCCATGAAATGGTTGTTTGATGAATTGCTGCACTACACCATAACATGTACTGATCCAGAACCTGGTGCTTCGACAATTTGAAAATTGCTGAGAGAGTTCCAGTATGGTTCTACTCCATGCGTATACCTCTTGAGAATGAAACTACTTCCAGCCTGGCATTTGAAACTTACGCCGGTGATGTATTTATAAACTTTCATATTTCTGTGCATAAAACTAGTACAGGTGAGTGGAGATAAAAGATAAAGTTAGAAAGCGGACCTAGAGTAGATTTAGACGCCTCGCTCTGAGCCCGGCATCCTTTCTTCCCTTTCCTGATCTACATTTTTGAATAAAACCTGAAAGCTTCTTTGTGTGATAGATTAGCACGGATTAATACGCAGAAATTAATTAACTTTTTTTTTTTCTTCGCTTTTCAGCTGGATATCTGGTCAAAGTCCAACTACCAAGTATTTCAAAAGGTGAGTGAACCAGAGAGCCTAATTATGTATAATATATTACGAGACGAAAAAGTCAATTTTGCCAGTGGGATGCTGCACTAATCCCCACTTCAGTGGTCTTTAATTACAGCAGGCATGTTAAGGACCATGTTTCAAGCTGTAATACATTTTAAAGTCAGCTCTGATAGGCGCACAGCGAGAGGAAGACGGTGTGTATGCCCATGAAAGCGACGCCATCTTGGCCTCGCTTCCTGACGAAGTCTTGATGACGTTCCTGGGGAACAAAAAAAAAAAGCTTTAATCATTCATCAGTAGAATCTTACAGTAGGTCCTAATTAGATCACCATCTTTCATCCTGATGGCAGTCACGTTTTCTTCTTCCTCACCAATGCCCAAGCCTACTTTTATCCCGCAGCTATCATTTGGATTTTTTTCTTCTTTTTTTGGGGGGTTTTGTTTTACTCCAAACCACTTTCCCTGCATCCCTCAGCACACACTGAGCTCGGGTTTGAGTCCGCTGCTTTCTTCCTTTCATGTTCCTCTTTCTCTGAATCTCATTAGACCGGAATTAAAGCCCTGGAAGCCTCTGGGCAGACGGAGCTCCTGTGCCTGGCTCTCTGTTTAGTGAGAGATCATGTAAAAGAGATTGACAGAGAAGAGAGAGTGTAACTGCAGTTTACGGTAGGAAGGAGAGCACAAGACAGAGATGTAGAGAGCTAGTATGGGCTCACTGCAGCTTACAGAGGAAACACAGGGGGGAGGTTTATACACTGTTTTGTTATTCATCTGGATGGGCTGGCCTCAGGAGAGGCCTGCTTGTTTCTCCCCCTCCTAATGTTCGCCTCACAGCTGTTTCTCCTGCCTTGCGGTTCTTCTTGCTCACATAATTATTTCAGTTAAGTTCATCTCTTTCATACTGGCTTCTTGATTTAGATGGACGGGGTTCCAGTTCATCCCAAAGATATTTAGTAGAGTTGAGATCAGGGTTTTGTTCAGGATGATCCGGATCTTTTATGTCTTAATGGAGACGCATTGTCATGCTGGAACAGGTTCGGATCTCTGTAATGCTGTCGAATACAGAAACCTTTTTTTGATAATTGTTTGCTTCCAACTGTGAGAGTATAGTTTAAAGAGGAGGAGCCACTGGGCCTCCGAGTGACGCAGTGGTAAAGCGCTCGCCCTATCATCCAGAGATCACAAATTTGATTTCCAGGTTATTCTGTAACCTCTCGCAGCTGGCGGTCTAGATTGGCCGGAGCTCTCTCAGAGGGGACTCTATTAATGTCATCTTGGTGCTCCCACATTAATTACAGCTCTACAGCCAATCAGGGGCGTTTGTGAGCTCATGCAAGCGAAAGGAGCGGATAGCGCTGTCCTTCGAGTGTGTTACGCCGCCCCTGACAGTGCGTGAGCGAGCAGTTCGAAAAGATGCGGTCGACTGGCGTCACGCGGTTCGAAGGAAACACGTGATAGTCTTCGGCCCTCCAGACTGAGTGGTAGTGGTAGCCTTAATGTGGGATGGGGAGAAAATCGGGGTAAAAATTCCAACAACAACAAAAAAAAAGTAGAAGAAGAGGAGCCACGTATGTATGAGTGTCCGTAAACTTTTGGCTACATTGTGTATAGGGTTGTTCCGATTCCGATCCTGGTATCGGAAATGCTGCCGATACCACAAAAAAATCTGGCATTGGAATCGGCGAGTACTTGAGTCCACGTACCGATCCGATACCATTTTCCTAAACATAACCTATTTATGCCCGCTAGCTTTGCTAGCTTAGCTTACTTACAGAGTGTCACGGCGTGCGCCTGTGATGGGCGGGCGCCCAAATTGATATCGCTCCTCGCTCACTCCGAAGCTCACTAGTTAGGCGACCTCCCCCCCCTTTAGGTATGTGAAGTAGCAGGGCCGCAGAATCAGGCAACGGCCCATGAGCTATCGCCGCTAATGATCCCGGTGCTATAAAACACAGTGGGGAGTGTAGCTCGGGGTGTGACTGTTGGGAAGCTGGACTTTGCGACGCAGTGGATTTTATGAGAGACAGTGGCACAAGAGTGGGGCGATGTGATGCGCCCCAGAGACTTTAAAAAGGGGGGCGACTTTGATCTCCGTGAGAGGAGCGCGTGAACGAGCTGCGCGAGCTCCCGCGGCACCTTCACTTCCGCGTCGAGCCCGCCTTCCCATCCCTGCCGCCGAAGTGGAAAAGGCCGCAGAGAGCCTTTAACCCTTTCCTTCTCCATTTTTCTAAATAAATGACCCTTTTTCCTGTAAGACCTCGCCTTGTGTCCGTGTTTCATGGTGTCGCCCGTGCACTTAGGGTCGAACCCGTTACACAGGGCTAGTAGTATTTTACTTAAAAAAAAGAAATTATATTATATTTTTATGTATATATATACATACACACACACTGTACAGATACACACCCAGGTATCGAATCAGTACTCTGAGCCTGAGCCCATCGGAACATCTCTAATTGTGTATTTAATATAAGACTTTTAATGGCATCATGGAAATAATTTTTTTCTTTTCTCTAAAAGATCTTGTATCAAATAGCATGCTTATTAAAACATGACAGAATATATTGAATTTCATTTGCAAGCAAAGTGTACGTACACCCTGTCACGCTGTGGGAAAGAGTTTGTGCGTCTCAGTGCTCACAGAACCGAACTTAACTTGTATACTAGAGTTTCTCTGCGTGCTTTTTTTCTTTGTGTGTTTAAATGTATTTTATCAGTACAAGAACATGAGCATGGTATCAAAATAATACTTGCTACCAGTATCAGTTTGACTACAGCCCTATATTTTATTAAATAGTTCAATTCAGATCGCACGGCATACAGTATCACGCGTAAGTGAAATTGCTATTCAGGACGTCTGGTCTCATAGCTTTTACTCCGTGAATGATGACAGAGTACAAGCAGTGTGGTAGAATGAAATTGTTCATTTGTAGTACCTCGCGACACTTACATTAGTGACGGGAGATGAGGCTTTGAAGAAAGTAATAAGGAGATGGCGATCTTTTGGGAAATGAAACAATAACATTAATCTCGGTGTCTGAGATATAGATTGGAAATGGGATTAACATTATAGCGAATGACTCCATGCAACCCCCCCCCCCCCCCCCCCCCTCCAACCCACTTTTTTTTTTTTTTTTTTTTTTTTAATAAAGCTTTTCTGTGACATGGTTGATTTTTATAATGATCAAAATCAACCTGCTTCTCTTTCACATACGGTTATTAAGCAAGCGGTAGATCCAATCGGCCGAGATAGACTATTCTATCTCGCTATGTTAAGCGAGTAAGACCGAATCTAAAATAAACGAATAAATAGTCCCCCTCAAGGTCGTATATTTTTTCGACTTCGATTAAGAGCCAGGAACGCATTAATGACTATTCTTGTTGAACCACACTCATAGCACTTTGTCTTGATGTTCGGAGCCAGATAAGCTATTACAAATCTATATTTATAGATCATTTACAAAGGATTCAGGGTTTAAATTACAAATCTGTGCCCAGAAATACACACTATGATCATCAGTGAGTGACTTGAAATGACAAACATCATCAGTCACAGTTATAAAATCCAGTTAAAGTGAAAGCCAGTCTGACGAAAGAGAATTTAACTTTGCTTAATGCACTGAAACATAATTCCCTTGTCCATAACACATCCTGATGTTTGTTGCGCCCAGGTGACGGACCATGCCACCACAGCACTGCTGCACTACCAGCTGCCCCAGATGCCCGATGTGGTGGTTCGCTCCTTCATGGTGAGTTCTTCATGGTGTTTTTTTAATTACACTACACCCTTCTGTCCCTGCCATGCTGTTCTGCTCCTGCACAAGACTTTTCTCACTTGCTGTCATCGTTGCCCCCAGACGATGTGAAGAAAAATCATATCATATCCTGGTGGTGGTGGAAAGTCCAACTTTTTTCCCACTTTTGACAAGATAGGTGACAAATTAAAGGGGGGAAATAAAACAGAAGGTGTCTGAGTAAGGTTTTGGACCACTAGTTTCTGAAACTGCATTGAAAAAGCGCTCGTGATTTGGAGGTGGGTCAGACAGCTTCAATTAAGATAGAAATGCTATTAACCATCTCTAAGTTGTATTCATGAAGCCATTGATTTGTAAGGATCTGTAAAGTCAGTACAGCAGGAAGCTAGGCACAAAATAACCATTTACTTAAAAATGTATTAATCTTCTCTAGTGAAGCAGCAAACTGCATTGCCAAAAATCCATGTGTTTGAATCTTAATCTAAGAAACTACTGGACAACAACAAGGTTTGGTTCATGAGTGATCCTTCAGATCATGTAGGAAATGGAGAAATCATGGATTTCCTTTCCTCAACTTGCTTCAGTCGTCCTCCCTGGCAGCCAAGGACGTCCCAGATGTTCATAATTAAACTTACAGGCATGAAAGGACCACAGGGACTGGACCATATACAAGTAGGAACAGCTCAGAGTTAGCCAAGGTGGCAGGTACTGTAGCATCGGGCCGGACACAGAACTGACTCTGGGAGAACATGTAAGGGCCAGATGGTAAGCCTGAAATTGATGTATGGCTCGCTGCAGTCAGTGTCGCCGTTCCTCTTCTGCCAGGTTGACGGCCAACAGTTCCCGCTGTGCCAAACATGAATTCTGTTTTGGTGGGATACCAAGTTGAGTGAGCACCTGTCTAATATGCTTATGTTTTCAGAACGAGAATATGACATAAGCAGCATGATGTCCATATACACAAACAGGAAAAAAAAACATCTGTCAGAGTATCATTTATGAAAATGTGAAACGTGGCTGAAATCTTGGCTGCCCCACACGTCCGTGTTCCTGTGATTCTCACATTAGCTGTAAAACTGAACCACACCTTAGTTTAACAAAGACCTCACATTATTAGTAAAAGCCTAGGTCTAAAAATGGCCTTTGTTTTATGTTTTGTTTTTTGTTTGTTTTGTTAGTTGTTTTTTTTTATGAACACTGCGATCCCCCAGTCATGTTGGAGGAACGTTCTTCTGTTCCTCTATCGCTTTTGTCCAACAGAAAAAGTCGTGTGTCTGAGTCAGGAATGTGGGCACTTGTGCAGTCTTCAAGTATATGTCAGCGGTTCCGAGAAGGTTTTCAGCATCTTTTCAACAGATATCATGACTAAGCACAGTTTAGGACCAATTTGTTTCTCAGTCTCACACCTCTCAGTTCTTCTCTTGGCTCATGACAGTTGTGATAAATACCACGTGAGCGGAACGAGCTAGAGATAGGAGAACAAAAATGCGTAGTACATGAGACAAGTTGCAGAATTCAGGCTGAAATCATTGGAATCATCCTGTGGGTATCTGTACGACCACAACCCCGAAAACATTCTTTTTTTTTTTTTACTGTACAAGCTCACTCACTCACTTCTTCTTCTATACTTGCAATCTTCTATATTGCTTTATCCTGTATTCAGAGTCGCGGGGGCCGGGAGCCTATCCCTGGAGACTTGGGGCACGAGGCAGGGTACACTCTGAACAGGGTGCCAATCCATCACAGGGCATACACATAAACACACTCACACTACGGGCAATTTGGGAATGCCAGTTCGCCTAATCTGCAGGTTTTTGGACTGTTGGAGGAAGCCGGAGTACCCCGAGAAAACCCACCAAACACAGGAGAACGTGCAAGACAGGAATCAAGCCTGGCGGGGAGTCGAACCTGGACCCTGTACTGTAGGTGCAAGGTGACAGTGCTAACCTCTACACCACCGTGCCAGCCATTTTACATACTGTTAACATTATAACCACCTAGGATTTGGTTTTGTGCCCCTCGAAGCAGCTCTGTGCCCTCATGTCATGAATCCACAACACCCATGTGGTTTCTGGTACAAAGGTGTCGTTAGTGGCAGGTACTGTGGGTTGTAGGGTAGGTCCTGCATGCTTCAGATTTGTTCCATGGATACATTCCATGGATGCTTTGTTTAGATTGAGTGAACTCAGCATCTCTTGAGATCAGAACAACCTTCTTGATCTCTTTGCCTGCTAAGCCCTACTGTATACGTGGCATGCTGTTCTATTTCATTGCATACTGGTGGTCAAGTCTGAAGCCAGTGGGGCTATCTTAAATTAGTCAATGGGTTTTGAGAGGGGGCAGTAAACAGTCACTGGCCTGTGTGGGGGGTCAGGTGAGTTGGTGTACTGGGGTGTACATGTATGTCCTCATGCCTGCTGTGAGGAATCCTGGCCCCATACCATGTTCATGCTGTTTATGCCAATGCAATTAAACCAGTCAGTCAGGTGTAAGCTTCTTATCAGTGAATCAGGACCTCCCCCCCCCCCCCCCCCTTTCTGGCCGTTTTCCATTTGCAGGCCCTAGGTTTCCTATGAGATACTTGAAGCATGCACTCTCACACATTGATCTGAGATACTGCCCTACAATTAGTTCGCCATTTATAAAAAGCGACTGACATTTTCTTCAAAGTGGTACATTAAATTGTTTGCCCTATCAGTGGGAGATTGTAAGCGTAAGGTCTAATCCAAGTAATGCCACAAGGTAATACATGGCCAGAGTCTGGGAGAGCATAATTGTTCTTGGTCTCTTAGGTGGCACGTGTGGCATTTTTCTTTCCCCTGTCAATCAGAGCAACGCAGTCAGGCAATTTAAGCATTTATCAGCACAAATGAAGGAGGGTGCTGTCCTCCAAATGTACTTATCAAACTGATATCAAACCTTGCACAGTAGTTTGAGGTGATGCTGTCGCTTCAATTGTGGGATGACAGACAAGCGAGTGACACCTCTTCTGGGTGTAGCCCGCCCCGTGCCTAAAGTCTCCTTTAAGCTTCCTGTGAACCTGTCCAGGATAAACAGAATAGAATATTAATGAATGAATGAATGAAAAGCGTCTTAATTTTCGAAATTTCCCTTTCCCGCAGACGTGGCTTAGGAGTTACATCAAGCTTTTCCAGACGCCATGTCAGCGCTGTGGGAAGTTTCTCCAAGACGGCTTGCCTCCCACCTGGAGGGATTTCCGTACCCTCGAGGCCTTTCACGACACCTGCAGGCAGTAAAGCTACAAACGGTACAGGAGACATGATGGACAAAGGATGGACAAATGCTTGTATGGACATTTGTAGACTTTTGAAACTACAATTTGCTCCTCATGGCCCAAAAGGAAAGACTTCAGTAGTCTTATGACAAACAGATCAGATGTCCATAAGAACGCCGACGACAAGCTTGAATGCCGTCTCTGGTTAATAAGGGGAGTTTTGTATTCTCAACATTTTGTGGAAGACTTTAATTTTTTTGGTTTGCAGATGTTTCTCAGTAGCTAATAATCCCAGGTTTCACCGGATAAAAAGCGTCTGTGATGCTTGAAATTGGCAGTAAACATTAACTTCCTGTGCTCATATCTAGTGTTTCAAACTTCCATAAACTCGTGTCCTACTTAGTTTTCTCTTAACATTTTATTGCATAAAGGAATTCTTTGGTGAAGCACTCCAAAGCAAAAAGTCATGCGGTGCCATTTTTTTGTTATTATTTGTGAGCTTTTTTTGTAGTCGCATTTATAAGAAAAGATGTTCAATATTTCATGAGTCTCCCAAAGTTGGGCCGTTTCTTTTTCTCTTTCTTCTTTTAATAAAACAGTCAACTGATACAACTAGGTCATAACTTCACATGTAGCCTATTGTATGAACACGTTTTGAGATTGGACAAGAATTGCTTGTGTGGTGTTTTTTTTTTTTCTTCTATTCCAGTTTTGATGTAATAAAACTTTTTTCCCCTCCATTTTATTCTTGTTCTTATATATAACTATTCTGCTAATAGACAAATACACCTTTGCCGTACATGATTGTGCAATCGTTGTTTTTTTTTCCTTCTCGTGTTGACATCTTCAGCGCTCCCGATCGCTCCCGTAGCAGTTTGCTTTTTATGTTGCTCTAAAATTTGCGTGCGGAAACAACAAACATCCATGTGCGCGCCGTTTCGGCGCACGAATGCACAGCGCCTCGAGCCTGCAACTCAGGAGCTAAGTGCATTTTTACACTACTGTGACCTAGAAATTATACCCTTAGTTCTCATGTCATGCATAATTTAGCTAAAGGTGGAAAAGGTAAAGCAGGATTTGTGCAGGGAGCAACTTGGAGATAGTTTAATAATCTGGGTTGGTGTGCTATCTTGGTGAGTTGCTCTATGCCAAGAACTGAATTATTTACGGTGTTTGTGTTTCAAGTCAAGGGTCAGCATATCTGCATTAGAGGAGAGTTGAAAGGCATGGATCTTAAACCTTTAGTCTAATGATGCCTTCTAAGAAAAACTGATGTTTTTTTTGATCGTTTAATTTTTTTTTGAAAATTAATTTATGACACGGCCTTGGTTCAGATGATATTTTAGGCTAGAATCCAATATTTGGGATTGCCTGCTTGGGTCTTAGATGTAACCGTTCAAGTGCACAGTGATGTTACCCCTTTGTATAATAAAGTCATCACTGCCATCTCCACTGGGTTTTAAAAAATTTTTTATTTTATTAGTAACCAAATAAATAAAGATTTATTTACAAAAATTTTTTCAATGTATTGGCTAAATTACTGTAATTAATGATGTCAACAGGAAACATTGTAACATTGCATTTTACACTACTGTAGGTTATGAAAAAAATCATGTCTGATCCATTTGAACACAATGAGTGGTGATGCATGTGAACTGATCAGTACAAAAGGGCTTTCATTCAGGCGTTCAAGTCAAAACGGGACTTGCGATAAAATTTCTCGCCAATGAAGCCGTATAACCGATTTTACATTTACAGAAGACTTCAAGCATGGTACAGTGATGAGACTCTTGGCCTCCGAAGGCCGTACGTCCATAAATAACGATCCTATCTGAGGTGGCTTGGAGCCCACTGCGGTCATTCCTGTGAGCGTTCAATGAGTGAAATGTCTGATCCTTTAAAAATCGACAGATGCTGCAGCTTGTCACCAACTTGTGGAAGAGACACATCCATCTGTGCGAACTGTACACACAATCGTTCACTAACGCCACTTTTACATTCCAGTTTTAGTCTGTCAGTAAGTTTGTTCCATGGGAAAGTCGTCAGGATGTCAGACTTTGGTTTCTTTGTAACAAGACAAGTTGCGTTTTATTTAGATTTTTTTTGCATCTTCAAGAGAGAGAAAAAGAGACGGTGAATGATGGGAAACAACTTGGAAGAATTCCACAACATTAAACATCATAATAGATGAAATAAAAAATATTTCATGTGATATTAATACAGTAAAAAGTGTCATCTTTGGCATATTGCTTTTATTTATAAGTAACGCATTGTAATGATGTTAGAAGATTAGTAACCAAAATCCGTCCTTAGGCTTTTATTAAAAATTAGTTTCAGTACAACGAAATGTCAGTTTTTTTCATCTGGTGAAACGGCGTATATTACAGATATAGTTCATAGAGATTCGCTTGAGAAAAACACTGAAAGTTTCCTTTGATATTCCCAAAGGCATCGCGTCGGTTGTTATACGATTGAATAGAAAGCTTTCAAACTTTCTTTAACTCCGCAGTAAATGTGGGTCTCGTGTAGGTTACTCCTGCTAATCAGAGGTTGTTCTCACTGAGCGTGCTCCACTACCCTGCTCTGCAGCTCCGAGAGCCTAAATAAAAGAGCTCGATGAGACTTTGTGCGCTATCTGAAAGTGACTTCAGTTCCCATCCTACGCAAGGTGACATGAGGAGTCTTGTGCTGACAAACTTAAAGAGAGTGTTTGGTGGTGGGGGGCGGGTGGAGAAGAAGCCCCTCTCGTGTCTTTTAACACGGCAGCACCGGAGTCGCTGTGTTCGTATACTGCCTGCAGCTCTGACTGCGAGCACGAGTCAAGGTCTAGAGGATTCAGATTCTGATCTTTTCGCTTTGTTTTCAACGCTGGTTTCTTCAGCCCTGAGTTATACATTTGTGCCTTATTATTGTTGTTTATTCGTCCTCCCCTAGTGTGTGTCTGTGCTTACGTGTGATGTCTCTTCGCTCGTTGCTCATCCGCCCCGAACTGTGGCCTCATTAGCCTCCGTTCTGCAGCTCTTTCCACAGCCTCCCCTCTGAACACGTAATTACTGATCCCGACCCACGTTAATGATTGGAGTCGAGTCCCAATGCCTCACGCTCTCGTCGTCCGTCCTCTGGTCTATCAAAATCTGCTGAAGATGAAAGACGGGACGCTGTAAAGAGATTGTAGTTAATCGAATGTTTGAATTGAACCAGATTTAATGTTCTAATAGTCATGTGGGGAAATGGACATTTCGTTCCCCCCCCCCCCACACACACACACACACACACACACAAAGTAATGGAATTTTTTTGAATAATCATTGTCTTCTGCTTTGATGTTTTGCTCTGTGGTAATACTCCGGCATCTAACTTGCCTCAACCTGAAAAGCCCAGGCGTTTGGATTCTTAAAAGAATACGGTAAGGGATGGAATATGTTCTTAAATATGCTAATGAAAGTGATTAAATGGTTGGACCCCATGTTGGTAAGCCAGTGGTGGAAGCCAATGATGATTACCATAGTCAGTGGTGATTACCATGGTTGGTAAGCCAATGTAGGTAAGCCAATGATGATTACCATTGTATTATTCACATTTTTTGGGAACATGGTAGGACCTCTGGTCAACATTCACACACTATGGGCAATTTGGGAACATCAATCAGCCTCATCTGCATGTTTTCGGACCCACCAAGCATGAAGAGAACATCCATGCACAAAGGGAATAGAACCTGGACCCTGGAGGTGCAAGGCGACAGTGCTAACCACTAAGCCACAGTGCCGCCTATACCCACCTTGTATGTCCCATTTCATCAATCTTAGGTAATTTTAACTGGAGTCTTCAACACCTCCCCAACAACACAACACACCCTGTTGGCGGTGGATGAGTTCAGCTGGTCTTCCGGACAGGATTTTGGTAGGTTTACACCCACTCAAACACATTCTTTATACCACTTATCCTGTACATGGTCACATGATCCCTGGAGCCTATCCCAGGGGACCCAGGGCATGAGGAATCATTCACTCAAACACACTTTAAGGGGATGCCAATTACCTTACCTTGCATGTCTTTGGACTATAACTCAAGCTCAGGATCAAACCGTGGAGCTTTTTGGACCTGTGTGGAATCAACACTACCCATTACTTCCACAATGTTTAAATGTCTAAGGATTCTAAATCACCTACAGGTATTGCATTTAAAACCTTTTCATATGGAAATGCTATTGTTGTAGGATAGAATTTTTTTCTTTCACAGAGACAAAACAAAGAACCTTATACAGCAGTATCTGGGCACGCCAAATGAATCCGGAGACGAGTTCTTAAGGCGAAAATTCGTATTGCAAAACGCATGTTCCCATAGGAAATAATGTAAATGCAGATAATCCGTTCCATCCATCCAAAAATATTACCAATATTGCCAATTTCCAACACTATAATCACACAATATAATAATTGCAAATCAAAACATTAAAAAAAAGACATCTAAATGAAGTAAATTATGAAATAAATAGTGACCCATGGTGCTATGTCTTGGACGATATATTTTAGATGGATTGGCAACAGATCCAGGGTAAGTTTACATTATACTGTAATCTGCGATACACTTAAGATCCCCTATAAGACTGACTAAGAAAAAACTGTTACTGAAAGTAAATGAACATGTTGGAACAAACCACAACACACTCGTGAAAGTTTTAACTCCTCAATAGTTTTTTTCTAATGAGTTTAATTCTCTATGTTGCGTTTGGAACAGAGAAGTCTTTCCCCTCCAGACATTCCCTCAAAAGGACAAATTAAAAAAAAAAATAAATGCTTTAAGGTGCTACTTTAAGTGGAACCATCATATCTAAGAGAGACGACTACACGATGGTCTACTTCTTTCAGTGTTATTGCTTAAACCAAGTTTACCTGGCATATTACATGCATTCCTCATGGAGATGCATCAACATCAACAGATATTACAAGTGCAAGACCTCATAACAAAATAAATGAAAATAGGTCTGATATTAACTGTCTGTTTGTGGAACTCATAAAGCAAGCATCGGTGAAAAAAAGAAATAAATAAATACATAAACAGGGCAATAATCTTACAAAACACACATTCACACACCAGATTTTGGCCTTCAGTTGCATACTGTATAAAGCCACATTTATAGTTACAGCCAACTGCTGTTTATCTCAACTGAACCAGGATCCAAATTTTTATTATTGAGTCCAAAAATCTGGCTAAGAAGTCTTGTCCCAACAATAAACATTCCGTCATCTGTTTTTGTAGACTCAGCAGGTGGTGCACACAGGGGATACAAATAGAATTGTCTAATGGTGATGCTTGCTGCCAACAGTCACGCACTACTACCTCTCATGTAGCTAAGTGACATAGTTCTCAGTCTCTCGCTCCAGCGTGTTCGGGGTGGCGGGGGGCGGGGGGGGGGCAACGGCTCTCTGTTAGGAGGTCGTCCTGGGAGACAGATGGTGACAAGATCCTCCTCGGTGCCAGCCTTGGTCTGGAAGCTCTCCATGCTAAGCGGCCCGGGAGTACGTGGGAGGTGTGTACATCAGCACCGTGTTCAGACGCAGGCCGCATCCACGTTCCATCTGTTCCCTGAACCGCTCCTCGAGCTACTGCGTACACTGCAACTGACTGAACGCACACCTAAGGGCATCCTAGAGGGCACCATCCATCATGCATGCTGAGTACTGCATGCACGGCAGTGCTGCAAACGACCGACCCATGCTCCCGCTTAATCTAAATCTAAATACTTAAATACACACACAGAGAGGACATATGCATACTTGTGCGATCTCACACACACAAAACATGAAGAGTCCTGCCAGGGTTCGTATGTGGTAAAGAAATATTGTAGTGGCGATTTCGTTAAAGACAACAATGATGGTCTGATATTAGGATAATTTATTCCCCGTGTCTCTGGCATGGAGACGCTGCCTTGTGTCATCTGATCTGCGCGGGGAGCCGAGATTCACGCTTCAGTCTGAAATTATGGAGCTCATCCTCTTGGCACAGTGAATCACCAACCGCTAGAGCTAGTGACAAAACTCACTATGCATCAGAGGCTCTCAGAGGCTCTTGGACACAAGGAAGCAGAATTTTAACAGCTCATCGCAGATGGTAACAACTTTCTCATGAACTAAAGTTGAGCGCAGACTTCAGACAGAGTCGGACTAGTGTGAGTCACATTGTTAGTCAGAAACCGGATTTGTAAAAACGTTTAGGAGTGTGACCATTGCTTCTAAATCTATCTCTCATTTGATCTAAAGAGGAAGCATGAAGAACGTGTTCTGTGAATTCAAGTCAGCTGAAACTCGCTTTTTTTTTTTTTATCCTTTAAATGACGTAATAAATTACACGTGATTTCTGCTAAGTAAAATGTGAGAACTGAAAATGGCATGAAAAGGGTCTTGGTTATACTGTAGCAGTATGCAAACTGGTAAACACCTACAAACCGTTATATGAAAACTACTTTTATATGACTGGCTTTTATACATAGTTTATGATTTTTAAAGATTATTATTCATTTGGTGGCTCTGGGTTACTGAGTAAGAAATTCGAACCCCAGTACGGCTGTGTCACCACTGTTGGGTAAATTGGGCAAGACTGTTTCGCCTGCCATGCGGACGGCCCGGGTTCGATTCCCAGCCAGTGCCCAAACCCCAGCCAATGGATACAGTGCCGGTCCCAAGCCCGGATAAAATAGGAGGGTTGCGTCAGGAAGGGCATCCGGCGTAAAACCTGTGCCAAGTTGCAGTGCGGACTGGATAGTCCGCTGTGGCGACCCCTTGTCGGGAGCAGCCGAAAGACCAACAACAACAACATTAACGTAGTGCCCCTATACAACCCACCCACTGCATGCTTTGCCAGTCCATATAAAAATGGGAGGATTGCAGCAGGAAGGGCATCCAGCATAATAACCTGTGCCAGATATTGCAGATCAAATGATCTGATGTGGTGACCCCTAAGATAAATGGGACAATGCCCAAGAAAAAATAAACTTACAAGCAACAATACACCTGCACCATCGCCACCCGGGCACACCGCACAACCTGTGTGCTTTTTTCTCTGAATGCTGGTAAAATAGTATCACAGTATGATGTCTCTCACTGTGATGTCACTAATATTGAGTTTGTTAAGGTTACCATTGACATAATATAACTTGTACTGTATATATATATATATATATATATATATATATATATATATATATATATAAAACTACTATATATACTTACAGTATATATACAGGCACTTTTTCCCCATACGTTTAAGGCTTCACTACAATCTTGAGATTATATTGGCCCAATCAATATTGGATTGGATTGATTGTATAAATCCCCTAAGAGGAGTATAGCAACTTCTATTGGGGGTGTTTTACAGACAACCCAAAATAACGTACTTCCTATTGAGTAGAGCCCATGACATGCATAGCTAAAGTTGAGATCTAAACGTGTACCGAGTTTTAGATGTACTCCTGCAAGTGGCAAGTGTGTATGAGCTATGAATCTCCTGTGAAGGAACTGTGCCCCGCCCAGGGCCCAGCCGCTAAGGCGTCCTAATGGCAGCGGATTCTATCCTGTGTCCTGATTGTTGGAGCATGTTAAGACCCCGCCCCCACCTCCCCTTCCCCCCTAAGAGAAAAATGTATTACATACTGTATGCTCAAAATGGACTTTTCAGCCATTGTCTATACCCAATATTTACACTTCCTCTAACAACATGCCGAGTGTCTGCTCAATAGTCTTATTTAATTCCACTGAGTTACTATTACATCTTGGGGTCAAAAATAGGAACTGCAACAAGCACTTAACTATCCACTAGGGCATGAAGCATGTCGCCTGGTGTCCAGAGAAGAAGTTAATGACAGGTCTGCCAGAGTGTAAACCTTTTCTGTAATCCTCATGTTCCATAGCAAATAGAATAAAATGTTATGAACAAAGCCGACAGGTAAAAGGAGACAGACTGACTATAGTATATAAAACCATTTCTCTCAAAAGCTGGGTAAAAAAGAAGAATGTGTCCCAGTTTTCAGATGTCTTTCGTGATGTCTTTAGGCTAAAACAACCTCCTGAAACCTGTCATCCACGCTGACTGTCCTGAACACAGTTGAACAAAGGTTTACCTGCAAACACTCACAACAAGTTAAGCTAGACTGTGTGTTGCATGATGATGTGTTAATGACCCTCAACTGGGGTTGTTCATAGAAATTTACTAGAGTAAATTGAGTAGATTGTATAATTTAGAGTAAGTCAAGAGTGATCGTAATGTAACTTAATTTTGTGTAAAGTTACAGTATTATTAATGTCAGCTTGCCCTACAAACATCTTCAGTTCAAGGTCTTTCCAATGCAATGATGATTAAGTTAAGCCTTTATTTGTCACATATACTGTACATTGCTGCACAGTGAAATTCTTTCTTCTCATATCCCAGCATACCTGGGGTCAGAGTGCAGCGTCAGCCATGATACGGCACCCCTGGATCAATAAATTTCAATGGTGATATAGAAGAAATCAACACCATTTTAAAAGCCATCCCAAACATCCTTTGTTTTTTAGTAGTTTTTTGGTGAAATGATCTTTTATAATACATGTGCATAATACAGTACTGTATAAATAGAATGCTTTGGAAATGTATAACGTGTATAAATGTAACTCAGTGCATTAAGTGCAAAATGCTTCTCCCTTCTTTAAGAAGTCTATTAGTGAACAAACGAGTATTAATTAACATTAGAAGGCCAAGGAACCATGAAAGAGATGGAAAGACCCACAACCCACAACTGTGCTTGAAGGAAGAATGATGACAAGTAAGCCCGAACTCAATCACCTTATATTCTGCATATGGTCATGGGAGGCCTGGAGCACGTGGCATACATAAGGCAAAGTGTTCCCTGGACAGGGTGCCAATCCATCTCAATTTTTTGGATTTTGGGAAATTCCAATTAGCCTAAACTGTATGTCTTTGGACTATGGAAGGAAACCGGAGTACCAGGAGGAAACCCACCAAGTACGGGGAGAACATGCAAACTCCATGCACACAGATCCAAGGTGTAAACCAATACAGTACTTTTAAAAAGGCAACATCTGTGAAATCTCATGCAACTCACCAAGCATGTGTAAAAGAGTTTTCAGCTCTGATGGGGAAATGCTTCTGAGAACATGATAGCCACAGGGAAGCAAGATGGTGGTGGTGGTGGTGGAAGGATTATGATTTAATGGTTTTCTTGAGCAGTAATGGAGAAATTAGTGAGATTTGAGGGCAAGATGAGTTAATCCAAATACAGTCCAATCATAGAAGTAATTTAGACTTGTGATTGGGCAACGGGTTCAGCTTCCAACAGGATAACAACTATAGACAAACTGCCACTGCTGCACCTGAGTGGTTCAGAATGAAGAACATGAATGTGTTAAAAGGCAATCAATCCCGAGACCTTAAATCAATTAGGAATCTGCGTTAAACTTGAAAATTACTGTTCAACGTCTCTATCTGACAGAAGCAGTTTGACCAAGATTGGTTTGGAAACACCATGATCTGAACGTCCAAAGCTGATGAAGACAACCCAAAACACAGCTGTAGTAGCCAGAATTTGGGTCTACACTAATACTGCTTCATGACAAATCATCACTTTTTTCATGAAAAAAGTTTGCATTTATGCATTACTAAACTTTGTCGCAATAAAATATATAAAATTTTAAGATGTGAAATAGTTCTAGGTTATTTTGAACAAAGTCTGTACATTAATATCACATCATATGATCGATTCCTTGGCTTCTGAGATCTACATTTCTCGTACAATTATTACACTGGTACACTATCTCATCCCTTGAAAAATTCTATACCCATAAATATTTTATTACAAACTGTGGCATTCTCAACTAAAGAAGGACGTGACTAACTTAGAGATAAGTTCATGATCTTAGAAGGTCAGTGTTATTTAAAAGGATTATGACAGACAGTAAAAGAGGCCAAGAGTGACTGATGTGTTGAATCAAAGCATATAAGAATTCATTACAAGAGTGAAGATCAACTCTGGGTATTTGTTCTTTCTTATTCCTGTTCTAAATTTAAAAAAAAGAAAAGAAATAAAAAGTTGAACAGGTCTATGAGTTATACCAACAATCAGTTTATAGTATTATAGGACACGGAAAATTCAGGACACATGCAGGAGCACACACATGGGGTGAGCAAGGTCTTCAACCCATCAAGACTTAATTTGGGTAAAGCAACAGAATACAATCCAGATTATCTTCCAAACAAAAGTCAGCCAGAGGTTGAAATACACCGGCGGATCATTTATCTGGTGCCAAACAAGATTAGAAATGGGACAAACAAGGAGAAAATGTCCTTGAACATTATTTTTGAAGAAAGCTACATGGGCCATGACCTACAATATCCAGCTACGTGGTCAAACATATCGAGCTGCCTCGATGTCATTACTCTTTTAGAAAGCATTATACAGTATTAATGGGAAAACAGTGGGCTGAAAATGTCAAATAATTAAGATGCAACGAATACGTTCTTATTTACTACAAGCCTACGATTATGCAATGGGCCTTTTTTATATATTTTTTTAGCTCTAAGCACCCCTACAGATACCATGTATCAGGGCATCAGCATGAATAAAGAGTGTAAGCTGTACAACGATCAGATTGAAGGCCATACCGATGTTGTATGTGATTTGCATGTGATTATGGCTCTGATTAAAGTTCGGAAGCAGCAGCTCTGACAATAGCGCCAGCTATGATCAACAGTGACATGAGCCATCTTGCAGATGCATGACAATGTTAAATGTAACTATTGAACAAGTTGTTCATTTATTCATTCATTCATTTTCTATACAGATTTTCCTATACAGGGTAGCGGGAACCCTCAGGCAAAGTACAACCTGGACCAATCCAACCCAGGGCGCACTCATACTATACACTATGGGAGATTTGGAAACACCAATTAGCCTAATCTGCATAGGACTGTGGGAGGAAACCAGAGTACCCAGAGGAAACCTGGAGGAGAACATGCAAACTCACGCCACATACACGCACACAAATGCAAGGCAAAATCGAACCCACCACCCTGGAGGTCCGAGACCCCAGTACTACTGTACACCACCGTGACAGCTTAACTCAGGGTAGTGTGATTTAATAATACTATATCACAAAATGATTCTTTATTTTAGTTGTTTATTTTAAATACTGTATTTGTATGGCGCCCCTGGTGGCTTGGGGGGATCTGAGCAATTGTTTATACCGTTTATTCTGTACAGGGTAGGGGGAACCTTCAGGCTCGAGGCAGGGTACACACACACACACGCACACACTCATTCACACTCTCACTTCTTCTATATCACATTATCCTGCATTCAGGGTTGCGGGGACCTGGAGCCTATCCCAGTCTACACACCCTGGACAGGGTGCCAATCCATCAATAGGCACACACACACTCACACCCATTCACACACTCCAGGCAATTTGGAAACACCAATTAGCCTAACCTGCATATCTTTGGACTGAGAGAGGAAACCAGAATACACAGAGGAAACCTGGGGGAGAACATGCAAACTCAGGCCCCATAAACGCCACGACAGGAATCGAACCCACAACCCTGGAGGTCCAAAACCATCATGTCACCGAACTCAGGAAAGTGTGATGTAATAATACTATATCACAAATTTATTCTAAACAAACAGCTTATAGCGCCCCCGGGTGGCTTGGAGGATCTAAGCAACTGTTTATACTGTACCTTTTATCCTATGTAGGGTTTTATCCCAGGGAACTGAGGGGACAATCGCACACATACACAATTGTACACTACGGACAGACTGGAAATGCCAATCAGTCTGCACTGTTGGAGGAAACCAGAGCACCCCGAGGAAACCCACCAAGCACTCGAAGAAGATGCAGATGTTCCACTGAGCCACTGCCACATGAACTTAGTTTTTTTTTTAACTTAGAATGAGGTTTAGATTAATTTGTGTCATTCTTCTCTAGGGGTTAAAACGTTATTTTGTGTCATGCATGGGATGAAAGAGCGAGTAGTGTCGCTATAGGAGAGCTGAAGTGATACAGTTAATGCGATTTCGATAGAGGACATCTGTAACATCGTAAGACCTCGGCACTTACTGTAACTAAATTCACAGGGGGGGAAAATGGAATATGAAAAATGAAGGTCACAATATGAAAGTGTGTTGCTTGTCCACAGGGGGTAAATGATCAAATTCAATCGATACCTGGCTTCGGATGAGCACTCACAGATTTTCTGTCTCAGGTTGAATTGTTGCACTTGTTAATCCATTTGAGGTGGAGCATTTTGTGTGCTGCTAGGTATAGGTCATGGCTAATAGGATGCTAATGAGTGCGCGATGATCAATTTGTGCTTTATCAGCCAATCAATGGCAACTGCAGCAGGCCAGCTATCTGTGCCGTGAGAAACTGAGAGACTTCCTGCCCTCCGTTTAAACCTGGCTTGCTATTTTCTGTACTTCTGTTTCAGCTCCTGGATAGTGAACGCTCAAGATTTTTCTTTTTTTTTTTTTTTACTTAGCCACCTGGTTGGTTACATTCTGTACTGTAGACCGAAATACAAGGGCTTCAAAAGTGCAACCATATACAGTAAGCATTGCTTTTTGGTGTGCCTTTGGGCATGAATTGAATTTGTAGATAATTTACCTCTATTTTCTTTTTCTTTTCATCCTTTCACCTTTTTAAATATTTGAATCCATTTTTGACTTCCATATTGTCCTTTGTGTTCTAATGTGCCCATGCAACCCGTGCTTAATATACACCTTTGGAGACATATTTTATACACTGACCTCAATTCAATGCTCATGTTTATTGCCTGATTTAAATCTATACATTAATAAAGCTGCATAGAAAGATGCAAAATCATCCATTTTTGCTTTTTCTTTTTAAGAAAAAGAAACAGAAAAGAAATGCAATAAATTAATGTCTAAGGGGGGGGGGGGGGGGGACAGCTAGGACGGAACCTCTCAGTGCCATGCAACACTTTGCCATATGCCTTTCTTCCCTCCAAATCAAATCACAGAGTTCTGTTGAATTTAATCTCCAGTGTGCTAAAAGTAGGGGAGAGTGGCAGTCACTTTCTGTTACACACTAATTTGTATCCCCAGAAAGCACTGGCTGAATCCCAAATGGCTTTGTATTGCACGTAAGGTGCACTGCCTCTGGTGGAGATGCCATTATTTTATCCCCTATCTAGTGCACTTATATAGGCAGAAGGGAGCCGTTTGGGATTCAGAATCAGGGACTGGGCGAGAGTAAGCCATTAAAGCAATCAGACCAGCCGGATTTTTCCATGCAGGAAGTCAATCAGAGTAGACTGAAGTGACACCTCTGTCTTCAACCTGCCACTGTGCATATACCTTGTAAATGCTGCTACGGTGGCTTTCGCTGCCTGGCCTTTTGGCCCAAAAGTGCAGCAGTTTGTTGTGAAACAGCATGGCCAGGAATATATTATGAGGATGCAGAGATTATGATTTAATAACTTACATACTACTACAAATCTATGTACTGTATTCCAATGGTGTCCATTATGAAAGACATCACGAGAATTATTATATTTATAGATTAACTCAGATAGCTGGCCTATGATTCTCTATTTATGCCATTTTCATAACAGCAATCAAACTATCTACATAGATATTATTGTTATAGGAAAATAATAAAAAAAAGTGATTTTTATTATCTAATAGGTAATGTTCATTATGGCAGCACGGTGGCTCAGTGGTTAGCACCTCCAGGGTCCGGGTTCGATTCCTCCCTGTGCATGGTGGGTTTCCTCCGGATACTCTGGTTTCCTTCCACAGTCCAGAGACATGCAGATTAACTGGCATTCTCAAATTGTCCTTAGTGTTGACTAGCGGTCCTATTATGATCATAAAATCACCATCGGTCCCTAGTTGGATTAAAAAAGTTCCTAGATGGATGGATGACTGGAATGTTTATTATATAAACATTGATTATTATCAACACATTATAATAGAGCACATCGTGAGGTGTTTTATTCCCCAGCAATTCGCTAACATCCATCCATCTAGCCATTTTCTATACCGCTTATCCTGTGTAGGGTCACGGGGACCTAGAGTCTATTTCCGGGGAACTTAGAGCACAGGTGGGTGCACCATCACTGGGTACATACACACACACACACACACACACACACACACTACAGGCAATTTGGAAGCACCAGTAATCCAACATATACAACAAATATCACATACAACAAATGTATTTGGACTATGGGAGGCAAAACGAGGACCTGAAGGAAACCCACCAAGCACAGGGAAAACATGCAAACCCCACATGCATGGTCCGGAGGTTAGATTTGGACCCACAACCCTGGAGGTAGAAGGCCACCTTTGCTAGTGTTTTTTCTTTTTTTAATAAATTGCAACAATAGGTATTTCATTCTGTTTTACTCACTCTCACTCACTCGTCATCTATACCACTACATAGCTCACATAAAAACCTCCTCACATAAAACTTCAGCATGTCTACATGCACAGTATGGGAAGGTTACATTCTAAACTCTACAGTATGTTTAGGTTTCTGTGTAAGCTGTGACGATAGAACACAATATCACAATAGTTACATAACACTCTGATATAAGTGCATTAATATAAACCCATGATTTAATTTATAGCTGCTGTTATATTCAACTGATTAAAACCTTCTGACCAATCAGGAACAAGAATTCAAAAGTTCAAAACTGTTGTGCAATACTATAAAGCACACACCCTGTTCATGCCGTTCGTGTGCATCAGGCCCTGGTTATGCAGGATGTTAATTTGCAAACGAGTCCATCAAACGCCTTAAAATGCTGCTTCGGCGTCAGTGTAAAATCTCTCCTCTGCTCATTACTATGACTGTGTTGCGCTTCCTGCCTCATCATAAATGCATAAGTAACAGAGACTGAAAGCTTTGCACCAGAGCGAGCATTCAGATGAGGAGCGAGCATCGCACATTCCCTTTGATGCAAAATGGATTTGAATATCTTTCCAACCATAGACATTAAAAAAAAAAAAAAATGTTGCAGCATGTATAGTTTCTGTAGTTACGAAGAATTAATGCTGTACAGGAGGCAGCTAGAAAAGAAAGTGAGAATGAACTTGGTGGGCCTCCTAAACATGGCTTTGGAGAGGCGCACGTTGTGATCTGAGACAGCCACCCACACAGTCCCTGAAAAGTGGCTTTAAACTCCAGGAGATGAATGTGAGAATGTAGGCGTTTTGGACCTGAATCTGTGTCCATGTGTGAGTCTATTCTTGTGATTTTCTGCATCAGTTATTCCTTTATACTTCTCCCACCTCACGAAACATATTAGTAAACCATCCTCACACAGGCAGGCGAGTGTAACGACAATACTCTGACAAACAGTATGAGTGTAATGTTTGCTCCTGGCTTACCTTTTTAATTGAGAAAATTGATATATGTGTTGTGCTGAATTCATCAATCATACCAATCCACCCGAAAGTAGGCGATCGTCCTGAGCAAAGTAGTTATTACAGTGCCCCCTAGTGCACTTTTACTCTCTACTGCCAGAACCTGCAAGCAGATGAGCTGATAATTATGAAAGCAGCTGAAATGTGCTCATGGGGCAGCGAAAATAATGGACTTAACCGGTATAATAGCAACATTATACATGTAGGCTGGGAACACATCTCAGCCCTGAAAAACTCATAAACTCTTTCTTATTCATTCATGCATTCATTTTACATACTGCTTATCTTGTACATGGAGGCCTGGAGCCTATTCCATCTCAGGAGACTTTGAGCACACTGTGGGGTCCACTCTGGACAGGATGCCAATCCATAACAGGGCACACACACACACTCACACACTCATCCACACACAACGGGCTATTTGGGAATGCTAGTTAGCTTAATCTGCACGTCTTTAGACTGTGGGAAGAAACCCACCATGCACAAGGAGAACATACAAACTCCATGCACACAGACCCGGAGGCAGGGGACAAACCCTGGACTGTGGAGGTGTAAGACCACAGTGCTAACCACTAGACCACATTGTTTCTTTCTTAATTTTGTTTGCACTGTAAACTTTTCACTGTACCTGTAATGTTGAATCAATTTTCCATGAACAAAGCTAACTAAATAACAATAATTCGTAAAAAAAAATAATAATAAATTGAAATAAATCTACAAACCGGATTCCAAAAAAGTTGGGTCACTAAACAACTTGTGAATAAAAACTGAATGCAATGATGTGGAGATGGCAAATGTCAGTATTTTATTCAGAGGATAACATAGATGACAGATCAAAAGTTTAATCCGAGAAAATGTATCATTTTGAAGGAAAAATATGTTGATTCCAAATTTCACGGTGTGAACAAATCCCAAAAAAGTTGGGACAAGGCCATTTTCACCACTGTGTGGCATCTCCCCTTCTTCTTACAACACTCAACAGACGACTGGGGACCGAGGAGACCAGTTTCTCAAGTTTAGAAATAGGAATGCTCTCCCATTCTTGTCTAATACAGGCCTCTAACTGTTCAATCGTCTTGGGCCTTCTTTGTCGCACCTTCCTCTTTATGATGCGCCAAATGTTCTCTATAGGGGAAAGATCTGGACTGCAGACTGGCCATTTCAGTACCCGGATCCTTCTCCTACGCAGCCATGATGTTGTAATTGATGCAGAATGTGGTCTGGCATTATCTTGTTGAAAAATGCAGGGTCTTCCCTGAAAGAGATGACTAGATGTTGTTCTAGAACCTGAATATATTTTTCTGCATTGATGGTGCCTTTCCAGACATGCAAGCTGCCCATGCCACACGCACTCATGCAACCCCATACCATCAGAGATGCAGGCTTCTGAACTGAGCGTTGATAACAACTTGGGTTGTCCTTGTCCTCTTTGGTCCGGATGACATGGCGTCCCACATTTCCAACAAGAACTTCGAATCGTGACTCGTCTGACCACAGAACAGTCTTCCATTTTGCCACACTCCATTTTAAATGATCCCTGGCCCAATGAAAACGCCTGTGCTTGTGGATCTTGCTTAGAAATGGCTTCTTCTTTGCACTGTAGAGTTTCAGCTGGCGACGGCGGATGGCACGGTGGATTGTGTTCACTGACGATGGTTTCTGGAAGTATTCCTGAGCCCATTCTGTGATTTCCTTTACAGTAGCATTCCTGTTTGTGGTGCAGTGTCGTTTAAGGGCCCGGAGATCACGGGCATCCAGTATGGTTTTACGCCCTTGACCCTTACACACCGAGATTGTTCCAGATTCTCTGAATCTTCAGATGATATTATGCACAGTTGATGATGATAACTGCAAAGTCTTTGCAATTGTTCGCTGGGTAACACCTTTCTGATATTGCTCCACTATCTTTCTGCGCAACATTGAGGGAATTGGTGATCCTCTACCCATCTTGGCTTCTGAGAGACACTGCCACTCTGAGAAGCTCTTTTTATACCCAATCATGTTGCCAATTAACCTAATTACTGTTAATTGGTCTTCCAGCTCTTCGTTATGCTCAAATTTACTTTTTCCAGCCTCTTATTGCTACTTGTTGTAACGGTTAACCCCTAGATGGCGCCAGAGCGCCATTTATATTTATGTTGTGTTTTGAGTTGTAGTTTTGTTTTTCGTTCAGTTGGACTTCAGTTCCCAGTTTGCACCTCGGTCAGGTGACGTAGAAGCTCACCTGAACCGAGGGAAGTTAATTTGATAATTAGTTTTGTTTAGTTCTTTAAATAGCCTGGCTGAACTCCAGTCAGGCGTCTAGCAACCGTTACTGAAAGTTTAGTTTGTGTTGGAGTGTTTTATGTTTATGTTTTGTTGGATTTAAAAAATAAAGAACATTGTTAACCGTCAGCTTGCCTCTGCGATCATGCCTCGCCCACACGGCCGACACAGACACAGTAAGGGAAGGAAACAAGACAGATTGCTAGACCAACCGAGAGGCATGGCGGAGGATCCCCTCCTGAAGTTTTTTGGGGGGGGCGCAGTGGCCATCTTGCCCGAGCTGGCGAACTGGCGGGACAACGAGGAGGAGGACTACGGCTGGGATTATAACATCGGGCTGGTAGAGGACGAGGAGGAGATGTACCGCAGCTGCGAGTACAGATTGCTGGAGGAGCAGGAGCACCTGCGAGAGAGCAGCGAGGAAGAGGAATATGGCGAGTGGGATTATTGCTGGTTGGAGAACGGCAAGGTAGATCTGCTCAAGAGCTGGAAGTACAACCAGCTGGTAAAACGGGAGCAGGAGCACGTGCGGGAGAGCAGCGAAGAGGGAGAGGGAGAGACACCACGGAGCTGGGAGAGCTGCAGGCTCGCCATTCGGCGAACGCCATTCAAAGGCGACGCAGCGCGGGGTCACGTGATTCCCCGCACCGGCCGGAAGAGAAGGGCGAGGAAGCCCAAGTACGGCGGTGACGCGGGGGAGAGAGAAGCCCAGGCAGAGCAGCAGCACAAGGAGCGCATGTGGTGGATTCCGGAGCCGGAGCAGGTGAGAGAAATGCAGGAGCAAGTGAAAGAGCTCCAGCAGCTGATCCTCCACTTCCGGGATGGCCGCGAAGCGGTCTCGGAGCTTTCGCCTCTCTCGCCAACACTCAGCAGCGAGCTAGCGTGTCAGCAGCCGCTGCCCGACGCACCGCCACCTTCCAGCTTCGAGGACAGCGAGCCAGCGTGTCTACAGCTGCTGTCCGACGCACCCGTCTTACTGCCGCCTTTCGGCTTTGAGGACAGCGAGCCAGCGTATCTACAGCTGCTGTCCGACGCACCCGTTTTACCACCGCCTCCCGGCTTTGAGGACGACGTTGAGCCGTCGTTGAGCGCCGTGCACGCTCCAACGCTGCAGGAGAGCGCTGTGCACGCTCCAACGATGCGGGAGAACGCCGTGCACGCTCCAACACTGCAGGAGAGCGTCGTGCACGCTCCAACGCCACCTCCCGGCTTCGAGAACAGCGAGCTAGCATGTCAGCAGCCGCTATCCCCCGCACATGTTCTGTCACCACCTCCCGGCTTTAAGGAAGCTCCAGGGCCGTCGTCGAGTGCACTGCACGCTCCAACGCCGCTATCGAGCGCAGAGTACGCTCCGACACCGCCGACGAGCGCACTGCACGCGCCCATGCCACAGTCGAGCGCAGTGGACGCTCCAACGCCGCTGGTGAGCTCTGCAAAAGCTCCAACGTCGTCGTCGAGCGCAGTGCACGCTCCAACGCCGCTGTTGAGCCCAGCCAAAGCTCCACCGTCGTCGTCGAGCGCAGTGCACGCTCCAACGCCGCTGTTGAGCTCTGCACAAGCTCCAACGTCGTCGTCGAGCGCAGTGCACGCTCCAACGCCGCTGTTGAGCTATGCACAAGCTCCAACGTCGTCGTCGAGCGCAGTGCACGCTCCAACGCCGCTGTTGAGCTCTGCACAAGCTCCAACGTCGTCGTCGAGCGCAGTGCACGCTCCCACGCCGTCTACGAGCGCCGTATCCGCTCCCACGCCGTCTCCGAGCGCAGTGACCGCTCCCACGCCGTCTTCGAGCGCAGTGACCGCTCCCACGCCGTCTCCGAGCGCAGTGACCGCTCCCACGCCGTCTCCGAGCGCAGTGACCGCTCCCACGCCGTCTCCGAGCGCAGTGACCGCTCCCACGCCGTCTACGAGCGCAGTGACCGCTCCCACGCCGTCTGCGAGCGCAGTGACCGCTCCCACGCCGTCTCCGAGCGCAGTGACCGCTCCCACGCCGTCTACGAGCGCAGTGACCGCTCCCACGCCGTCTACGAGCGCAGTGTCCGCTCCCACGCCGTCTCCGAGCGCAGTGACCGCTCCCACGGCGTCTACGAGCGCAGTGACCGCTCCCACGCCGTCTCCGAGCGCAGTGACCGCTCCCACGCCGTCTCCGAGCGCAGTGACCGCTCCCACGCCGTCTCCGAGCGCAGTGACCGCTCCCACGCCGTCTCCGAGCGCAGTGACCGCTCCCACGCCGTCTCCGAGCGCAGTGACCGCTCCCACGCCGTCTCCGAGCGCAGTGACCGCTCCCACGCCGTCTCCGAGCGCAGTGACCGCTCCCACGCCGTCTCCGAGCGCAGTGTCCGCTCCCACGCCGTCTCCGAGCGCAGTGTCCGCTCCCACGCCGTCTCCGAGCGCAGTGTCCGCTCCCACGCCGTCTCCGAGCGCAGTGACCGCTCCCACGCCGTCTCCGAGCGCAGTGACCGCTCCCACGCCGTCTCCGAGCGCAGTGACCGCTCCCACGCCGTCTCCGAGCGCAGTGACCGCTCCCACGCCGTCTACGAGCGCAGTGACCGCTCCCACGCCGTCTACGTGCGCAGTGACCGCTCCCACGCCTGCGTCGAGCGCAGTGACCGCTCCCACGCCTGCGTCGAGCGCAGTGACCGCTCCCACGCCTGCGTCGAGCGCAGTGACCGCTCCAACGCCTGCGTCGAGCGCAGTGACCGCTCCAACGCCTGCGTCGAGCGCTTCTCCAGCTCAGCAGCAGCCGAGCGTTTCTCCAGATCTGCAGCAGCAGAGCGCTTCTCCAGCTCAGCAGCAGCCGAGCACGCTTCCAGCTCAGCAGCAGCCGAGCACGCTTCCAGCTCTACAGCAGCCGAGCGCTTCTCCAGCCCTGCAGCCGCCGAGCACGCTTCCAGCTCAGCAGCATCCGAGCACGCTTCCAGCTCTGCAGCATCCGAGCGCTTCTCCAGCTCTGCAGCATCCGAGCGCTTCTCCAGCTCTGCAGCATCCGAGCGCTTCTCCAGCTCTGCAGCATCCGAGCGCTTCTCCAGCTCTGCAGCATCCGAGCACGCTTCCAGCTCAGCAGCCGCCGAGCACGCTTCCAGCTCTGCAGCATCCGAGCACGCTTCCAGCTCTGCAGCATCCGAGCGCTTCTCCAGATCTGCAGCATCCGAGCGCTTCTCCAGCTCTGCAGCATCCGAGCGCTTCTCCAGCTCTGCAGCATCCGAGCGCTTCTCCAGCTCTGCAGCAGCCGAGCACGCTTCCAGCTCTGCAGCAGCCGAACACTTCTCCAGCTCTGCAGCCGCCGAGCACGCTTCCAGCCCAGCAGCCGCAGAGCATGCCTCCAGCCCCGTCACCCAGCCTCCTGGATAGGAGGCTAAAGGTAGAACATTGGGTTGGGTGTCCGGGGCCTCCGGTGATGCTCCGGGAGGAGCATTTTTTAGAGGGGGGGTAATGTAACGGTTAACCCCTAGATGGCGCCAGAGCGCCATTTATATTTATGTTGTGTTTTGAGTTGTAGTTTTGTTTTTCGTTCAGTTGGACTTCAGTTCCCAGTTTGCACCTCGGTCAGGTGACGTAGAAGCTCACCTGAACCGAGGGAAGTTAATTTGATAATTAGTTTTGTTTAGTTCTTTAAATAGCCTGGCTGAACTCCAGTCAGGCGTCTAGCAACCGTTACTGAAAGTTTAGTTTGTGTTGGAGTGTTTTATGTTTATGTTTTGTTGGATTTAAAAAATAAAGAACATTGTTAACCGTCAGCTTGCCTCTGCGATCATGCCTCGCCCACACGGCCGACACAGACACAGTAAGGGAAGGAAACGTGACACTTGTCCCAACTTTTTTGGGATTTGTTGACACCGTGAAATTTGGAATCAACATATTTTTCCTTTAAAATGATAAATTTTCTCGGATTAAACTTTTAATCTGTCATCTATGTTCTATTCTGAATAAAATATTGACATTTGCCATCTCCACATCATTGCATTCAGTTTTTATTCACAATTTGTTTAGTGTCCCAACTTTTTTGGAATCCAGTTTGTAGCAGTAATAGTAGTAGTAGTAGTATTGTTGTTGTTGTTGCTGTTGTAATTATCACTTTTACACTTATTCGGTAGAAGTACAGATAACATCTGAGATGCTCTAAAAGTGTATGTAATTAAGATGTCAGATCTACAGTGGAAGTGACGGTACCCCCCCCCCCCCCTTCAACTACACCCAAGTGAAAAAATAAAGTATGCTAAGTATATTAAATTCACGCATATTTACAGTAAGTATGCTTGCAGCAGATTAATGATTAGTATACGTGAAGTTTGCTATTTTGGAACAACAAATTTTGTACTAAGTGTATTTAAGTTGTAATTAAATTGTACAAACATGTACTATAATACAATTATTTTGAAGTATATTTAAAGTTGAATTCTAAAATTTGGTAAAAGCACTTTTTGTTAGTATATTTGCAATGTACTATTGAGGATTTCAATATATTTGTAATACACTAATTATATATATTTTTTTCACTGGGGCAAACATGGCCATAGAGAACTCCAACTTCCAGTACACTAGATTAAGGCTGAATCCCATTTCTACCCCTTACCCCTTCACATAGCCCTACCCCTCCGTTTGGCGCGTTCACGTGAAGGGGTAGAGGTGTCTCATTTCTCTTTTGGTTGGAGGGGTAGGGGGAAGGGGAAGGGCCAGATAGCCCTCCAAACGAAGATTTTTCAGGACCTCACTTCAAACGAAGGGCTAAGCGAAATTTTCAACATGGCTGCTCACTCGAGCAAACAGACCCATAAATGTAAATTTTTGCCATAAATAAAGATTTTTATGACAAGTTTTCATTATATGTATATTACCTCTAGTCTTGTGTTTGTGTTTATGGTGATGTTCTGTAAAGAAATGTTTGCAAAAAAATCGCTAAAGTTTGCTAGCGGCTAGCACCGATTGCACGATATTACAAATATATATTTTATTTTTATATATTTTTATAATTTATATTATGTATAGGGATGAAATACGGCGCAAAAATACTTTGGGAGTGAGTAATCTCTCTCTTATTGCAATGTGTGATAAACATCGGCGCATGTCCTTTAACGTAACATTAGGAGCTAGTGACAACGTATGATGACGTATAACAGTGTTGTAGTGGTGTCCCATTTCTTAGGGGAAAAATTTAAACCCTTCCCCTTTCCACTTCGTTTCAAGGGACAAGGGGAAGGGGCAAGGGGTAGGGGAAGGGGTAGGGGAAGGGGTAGAAAATAGAAATGGGATTCAGCCTAAGTACCTTGTTATGCAGAATGACTCTTAATCTGTGAGGGTTGCCCACTAGAGGGCAGTGTTTTTAGTTTGTAGTTTTTGTTCCTAGACTCAGTTTCCCAGAAGCCTCCTCGGTCAGGTGACGTGGATGCTCACCTGAACTGAGGAGGCTCATTAGCACTTTTATAAATACCTGTTTGTTCTGGGAAACTGGGTCGAGCATTAATTTCTGTTATGTGGGTTTTGTTTCCTTGTTTTAGTTTGATTTCATTATAGTTGGCATTTAGTTTCTGGAGCTCTTTAAGTTTGTATTTGCTTTGATTTAGTTTATGTCTCTTTGTCTCTGTGTCTCCTAGCAGGATTAGCCTCTAGGAGAATTAGCCTTTTGTGTTTACCCTTTTGTGTAAGTAACCCCCATTGCATGTTTAGCTAGTAGTCTGTTTCAATACTAATGAGGGTGATACTAACATGTCTAGATCTTAGTCTGTCTAGTCTTCGTGTCTGTCTAGTCTCCTTGTCTGCTTAGCTCTTAGTCTGTTTAGGTACTAACATCTTTAGCCACTAACCTTTTAGAGTTCTTAGTCTGTTTCATACCTAGTCTGCTGTGTACCTTGTCTGTTCATTCCCTTGTGTCTCAGGCTACTGGCTGGTGTAGCCATTAGTCTGATTAGCTATGAGCTCGCTTAGCAGCTAATGTGCAGCTCAGCCAGTAGACCTAGCCACGCCTGTCTTGTGTTTATCACTTGCATGTATAGTCCCTTGTGTTTAGTCCTTTAGTCTGTTTAGTGTGTCTTGTCTCGTCCAGTTTGTATCCCCATGTCTGTATTATATTAGTTGTGTAATCCCTTGTCGTATGTCTAAGTGTTTGAGTTCTGTTTCTTATGCTCCATGATTTTAGCCAACTCTCTTAGTTCATGTTTTGTTCATGTTTGCTTTTTGTTTGTTTGATTCTTATTAAAGACTCTTTTCTGTTTCACTGCATCCCCTCTGCATCAATGCCTCAACACCAAGCCCACAGTCCAACACCATAGCAGAACGTGACATAATCTACCTAAATCTCTTACCTGCATCAACATCCATCATGTTGTTCTCTGCTACTGTACATGACAATAATAATATTACTCAGTATTTACAGTGGTGGAGAAATTACAGAATATACTAGTGTCTGCAGAAAAGTAAACAGTGATCAAGCAAATTACACTACTAAGAGTAAATAAGTTGTCTCCTGAAAAACCTAGCTTTATTACTTAGCCAACACACTAGCCCCTGTTAATTCTAGCAAAAACGCTCCATACCTATTATCCTTAGCATTACTTCCTGTATATACTGTGTTTAGCACTTAAATGAACACATCAGGCAATCACTACTGAGCACTGAAGTGACATGAGTGTAACACATAACTTGCATCGTTTAAAAACGTTACAAATATCAGGCTAGCTTGTCTGCTTTACTCTGCTAGCTAACAGTGTCCATGTACTGTAGGTTTCTACAGATTGGATGTTGAGCTGTGATATGTTCCAAATACTGTATCTCCGGAGGTTTTTGGCTCTAACCTTTAATAGTTAGGGCAGCTAATTATTAAATGTTCCAGACATTGCTGCTGATTACTAAAACACTTAGAGCTCGCCAATGAGACACTTTACAATGGTATGCACCCTAGTTTACTATGGTAAACTATAGTGTATACCATAATATGGTATAGTATAACTGTGGTATTACCATTGTATGCACCATAGGATGTTGGAGAGTATCTGGGTAGGTACTATAGCACCTCAATGAGTACCATGGTATTACCATGGTATATACTGTGGCATTTCAGTGGGTACCATGGTACTACTATGGTATTTCTCCCATACTTCATTGATTACCATGATATTTATTGAGTATTGGGGACCACAGTGGCTATCAAAATTCAGCAGGTATCTAATATGGTACTGTATGTATGTACATATTGTACCATATTAGATATCCTAGAACATACCCCTGGTATGGTGTAGTACAGGCAGTAGGTTACCTTATTAGATACCTGCTGAACTTTGGAACAGTGATATCCGATAAATACCAGGTATGCACCAAGGTATTGTCTATTAAACTTTAGAGGATTCCATAACAAGTAAAATGGCGCTGCTGATGTTACTATAGCAAGGTCAATGCAAGTACCAGGGCACTTGGAAAGATATATTACAAATTCATCCATCCATCTAGAAACCTCTGTAGTCCTATTAGGGCCCATGGAGCTACTTTTGTATTTGTTCTCATTTTACGACTGTAGTAGAACAAATATTCCAATTATGGTACATAAACCTTTATGGATATTATTCTTTTGACGGTACCGTGGTATGTATTCCATAGTACCATATTACCCTACACGTACCATAAATTACATGTACCACTGTACCATGGTACAATTGTGTGATACATGCATTAGATCAGAAAATAAGTACCATTGTACTGTCACAAATGAGTTGGTACTATATACCATAGTAGAGGTACCATCAAACTACCATGGTGTTGTTCTTAGTTCTTTGGCTGCACAGCGGACCATCCAATCCGTACAACAACTTGGCACAGGTTTTACGCCTGATACCCTTTCTGATGTAACCCTCCCATTTTATTCAGGCACTGCATCCAGTTTTTTCTTCTTATTATTATTTATTTATTTTTACCATGGTGAAGTTGACCTAGAAACTGCTTTATATTGATTAGGTCTTGAAACTGAATGATTTTCAATTTACATATACTGTACTATGTTTTAATTGGCTTACAGTTTTGGAGGTTAAATGTATTATTATTTTTGCTTTAATCCATAAAATCTGAGGTGATGATGTATAATGCTAACACAGTATATGCAATACTATAGACTGGATATGGATCCATGCATGATGCTATCTATTTAATGCAATCATTTTACACTTATTATCTGATGGTGCTACTCTAGGTGCCTTTTTCCGTAAAACTTGGACAAATTGGATTTACCATCAGCTCAGAGTAAAGGTGTAGGAAAAGGGAGTTGAAGTGATAAAGCTTCATAGGAAGGATATGTTCTTTATAATGTATCATTTATAACCTGCACCCTCATCTGTGTGATGCAAAATGAAAGGTCTGCTTCATTTTTTGATGTTTGCCAGAGAAAGTAAGAAAGTAAGTCATTGTTATACACCATTGATCAGGAGGCTAAAAAGTTAAAGATTTACATTAGAAAAGCAATGCCTCTGCACATCTCAGCATGACTGTCTTTAAACGAGGTGCCCTGGGGCTTTTGCTTTGCCTGGTGCCCCTGTCAAACCGCCTCTATGCACAGGAGTTACCAAAGGGAGCCGCTGCGCTCGACCCATCAGATCCAGTTTAATCTCTGCCTTTATGCACACTGCCTTTCATCTCGCTGGCCTCTCCTGGGATCATGCCCATTTAGGAGCATCACTAAGCTGTTTGATTGGCCAAGGTCAGAGAGGACTACAGTCTTTCCTTCCTCAGATGGCAGCACAAAGGTAGTATGTGGGTTATAACGACATCCAGTAGTAAGCTGGAAGTAACAAAGTAATGAAGATTTTCACTTTGGTAGCGGTTGTGTGCAAAAGTCTGCTCCCCCCATGGCTTATCAGGGAAAAGGTACCTCCAGCATACTAATAAAATGTGTGTACCTTGCTACAAGAGAACAACCTTAGTTAACAAAATCAACACAAAAAGGCACAACTGAAATTGCAACTGAAAAAAGATCACAAAAAATACAAAAGCTAATGAACATAGTTTAAAAAATACACCATATACACCAATACAGTATACACACTACCGTTCAAAAGTTTGGGGTCACTTGCAAATTTCTTTGTTTTTGTTTAGTGATTTATTTTCTACATTCTACAACAATACTGGGGATTTCAAAACTATAAAATAACACACATGGAATTAGGTAATTACGTAACAGCAACAAAAACTACAGTTAGTTGTTATTTTAAGAAACAGAGCTCAGCCTTTCTGTAACAGTTCTTGCATGAACAGTATTGTCAAGTGCATTTGCAAAATCCGTCAAGCACCATAATGAAACTGTCTCTCATGAAGACCATCCCAGGAGGACGAGACCAAAACCCACCTCTGCTGCAGACGAGAAGTTCATTTAGAGTTATCAGCCTGAAAAATGACCGAACAGCAGCTCAGATTAGAGGCGTTATGAAGTCTTTACAGAGCAGAAGTAGCAGAAACATCTCAATATCAACTGTTCAAAGGAGATTAATGCATTTTTTTGACGCCTTCAGCAAAACTTTACATTGTAGAAAGAAATAAAAATCAGGAACCATCATGGAGTTAGACAGTGACCCCAAACTTTTGAACGGTAGTGTGATATATATTTAATGATTAACAAAGTGTCTGCCAAATGCATAAAAATAAATGTAAAAGCAATGACTGCAAGGTGCCCAGGTCCTGTGGTTGCAAAACAAGCTCAAATCATCACCTCTCCATCACTGTGCTTGACCGTGAGTTATACCGTGTTTCTGCTAAAATGCTATTTGGTTTTTGCCAAAGATAGCACTGGACATTACTCCACTTGGTCTCATTTGTTTGTTTTAGATAGAAGAGGCTTTCTCCTGGCAACCTTTCCAAACAAACCATACTTGTTCAGTCTTCTTCTAATTGTGCTGTCATGTTTAACCTTTAGTAAGGCCTGTAGAGTCTGAGATGTAGCCCTTTTTTTTATTTATTTATTTCTCTGAGCATTGCACAGTCTGAACTTGCGGGGTGAATGTACTGGGACGTCCACTCTTGGGAAGATTGGCAACTGTCTTGAATAAAAAGTGTAATTTCACTGTAATTTTTCTCACTGTAGAAGGTTGAACTCCAACTTGTTTAGAAATAGTTTTAGATTGATGTGCTGCAGCAATTGCTTCTCTAAGACCACTGCTTATGTCATTCCCATTTGGCATGGTGTTAACACACATCTGAATGATCCAGACACGCAAACTGCCATAACGTCTGCTTTTATAGAGGTCTGCACAGCTGCTGCTGATTAATCAAGGGCTGTTGATTAGCAGGAACTTACTGTCTTAAATCCTGTGGATGCAGTATGGGGGTACTTAGTATTGCCCAAATGTTTTTTTTTCTTTTTGGCTTGATTTTTGTCAAATACAGTAAATAATGGCACGGTGAAAAGGTTGTACTGTATTTGCCTAATACTAAGCTGCAATCTGATTCTTATTACCTTTTTACACAAAAAAAACATAACGTAGAATTGAAACTTCTACACAGTTGTCTATATAGGCCATATGTTTAACATGGGGTTGTATTGTAAAAAACATTCTCCAGCTTAGGTGCTGTAAAAAAAATCTCCGTCCATTGTCATAATAATAAAAAAATCCAATCTAGGGGTAGTGGTGACATTGTTGCAGATGCTGGACCAAAAGTTAGAGAATGCAATGCAGCTCAAAAACTCAGCCACACTAAGCAGTGGCAGGAACTTAGCTTAGCAATCTACGAGATAACAAGTGCTATGGCATTGATGTTGAACCTGTTTGAACCTTGAGTGTCCAGATAAGGAGGTGAGAACCCGGGAAAAAACTAAAGCACTAAAGTGCTGCCGCATCACTTAATCCATGGAGGACATAATGTGAGGGTTTAATCATACTGGCACTTTGTGAGAAGGTAGAGATGGAGAAAACTGGTACATAAGTGAAAAAGGATCAGTGTGTTGATGAAAGAAGTGTAATCTCAGAGAGGCAACTCGGTATTTTATTACCAAATGTTGGGTATTATTGAAAATCACATATTAATTAAATGAGGATAAATATGCAATTAGATCAGTGTGGGGTTTTCTTTTAAAATGGTTCTTTTTATCCAGACCCCCTGGTGTAGAGACTGGCGTCTACAGTATAAAGAAAATAGAATTGAGCTTCCTCTGTTTTATTGTTTTTGAGCAGATCCTGACTAGGGTATTGCATTTAATGAAGATAAATGCATGATTAAATATTGGCAAAGGAGCAAGTGTGAAATTGAAATGTGTCTCTGGTTAAACTACCGAACTACTAAATTCGGTCCTAAGGGTCTGCAACCTTTTCCATTTCCATGTGCTTGTGATGGAAATTTTCAAAGGGCCAACTCAGGTTATTCTATGCAAACATTTTCTCAATGGTTTATAATGACTATGGTGAGATTTCTTGATTTGGAGGTAAGACCATTTCATAGAATTACTTCATAAAATGAGTGCAGTTGAACTGCTTTTATAACTCTAATATATTACGAACATGGTGAGGTTTTATAGATACACCTGATAAACAACAGAGCACATGTTATGACTCACCTGAGCCCAGTTTAATGCTGCACATTCATTTAAATCATTGATGCACTGCATACACTATCAGATCTGAAAATCATTACTTCACTACAACGATACTGTGTATACATACTGTACGACGATCTGCCATAACATTAACACCACCACCAGTAGAACTGCATTGATCACAACAGTGATCACCAGTTATACTCCAGTGAACTGGTGACAGGATCAGGGCACCCAAGACTCACCCATGGACCAAAGGCTAGCCTGTGATCTGATCCAATAGAAAAGCCAATGCAGCACAAATCATTGAAAATGCACAAGATAGAAAGGCACCGGAACACCCAGTACACCATGAACAGCTGCTGATGGAGCCATTCTCTTCTGACCTCTGACCTCTGGTGTCAACAAGATTTTTTTTTCTTGCTCACTGGATGTTTTCTCTTTTTCAGACCATTCGCTATAAACCCTATAGAGGGTTGTAAGTGAAAAATCTCAGATAATTAGCAATTACTCAGACCAGCCTATCTAGCACCAGCAACGATGCCACATTCATTGTCAATTAAATCACTTTTCGTCCCAATTTTGGTGCCTGGATCTGCTAGATCGTTTTGAGCATGATTAAATGCATTGATGTGATTGATTAGTTATCAATGAAGTGGCTGGAGAGAGTATATACAGTATGTATGAATATCAAAATTAAATACAAATTGTATTTGTCACATACAGAACCATATTCAGTATGACATGCTTGCTGAAATGCTTATACAACTGTCGATTACCTAAAATGGAAAGATAGAATAGAATAGATGTCCAATACAAAATAAATAAAAAATAAACTAAAAATGTTAAAAATGTATTTTATTAAAAGAGAAATATATGAAAAAATATATAAATTACACAGGATTTCTAAGAGGTATAAAATATTAAAATATAGAAGGGTAAAACTATGGTGTTTTTGGGAAGGACAGCAGCAGTATGACATGTATGAAAGTATGAAATGAAATGATGTGTGTGTCAGCAGCAGCGTTATTGTCCGTATTCCTTCAAACCTGTTCTTCTCACAAAAACTATGTAATATAACCAGAAATCCAACAATTCGCATTGTACGAAACAACAATTTTGTAAATGTGTTCAAATAGTCATTCATAATTTGCGCAATAATCTGAGGATCAGGTGTTATTCGGCTGTTATTGTGCATGTGCAGGCGTTTCAATGCCTCATCTTTGTGCCGTATCCTATTTTAGATACAAGTATCTCAAAAAATATATACACACACACACACACACACACACACACACACAGGCTGCATTTTAATGCCTGAATTTCAGTTCATCTTTGCACTCTTAAAACGATGACAGTGGCTTCATCCTGATCCGTTTAAGCCCACGGAGATCCATGTATGATGGAAAACTGACAACCTCGGGAATGTCAAATAGGTTTCAAAATGCACAGCGAGCCGCCCGTTTCCTTTGTGAACCATTACTGATTGAGACTTACTGAAATAGCAGCCAAGGCCATTTTGTCTCTGTTGAAACACAGCATTTATCACCCAGGCCGAGACGCAAGATAACAAGGTCATTTCCTTCCACTCCGTTTATTGTTATGCACACATCAGTGGCCATAATAATAATAAATGCTGGGGCATCTTTCTTAGCTGGGAGAGGGTTTTTTTTTAATATACGCTCCTTAGTGAATTTCTTAGAGGATGCAGAGATAGATGGATAGATCCCAGATACACATGTACACATACAGTTTTCAATAAATAAATAAATAAATAAATAAAAATAAAACATTCCTCAAACTTCTTATGTTAGGAATAAACCATGATGGAGTGAACTGTCAGAGGAAAATAATTTGTTGGTCAATCCAATGAGTTCTGTCAAACAAACCCATTTCATGTTGCCGCAGAAACCCGATCAGCTACAGTCAATCATGATCAGAGGGAGCAGAAATACACAAATTCAATACTCAAGTAAAAGTACAAGTACTTGCCTAAAAATGTACTTCACCTCAAGTAAAAGTAACGCTTCAAATTTAAAAGAACAGTACAAGTAGGCCTACTCAACAAAGAAATTTCTTTTTTTCGCTATCTGCTTGACGGCGCTTCTGATAAACAATACTTTAAAGTATTTTAATCACAATTGATGCTGTTGATAATATGAACGTGCAAGGCTGGGAGAGATCAATAACTAGAAAATGTGACATTATTTAAGTGGACGAGGAGCAGCATCGTTAGACTCTTTTATTACGTCAGTAGTTAGACTAGCTAGTTGCTATATAAATGCACGTAGTCTACGCAGTTAAATATGGGCATACTGCAAGCAAACAGTAAGTTATAGATACGTCAAAACATTATAGGCTTGCTATAAGCATTGATAATGTTATTGGCGTGAATCATAAACCAAATGCATAAGAGTTCGCAACTCTTTTGCTTATGTCTAATCTCGCGTTAACGCATGCACCCATTAGGGATAAGAATCACCAGCGACCTCCCAATACATTACTATCACAATACCTAGGTGCAGATTCTGAGGCTGATTGGCTGATTCCCTACCGGTCATGGCCACTCAGAAACTGAAAACAAGTCAATTCTGGCCATGGGCCAATCGAGCAATTCATCTCTATTATCATTTTTATATATATATTTTTTATTTTGGAGTCAGTGTGGCGATATATGAATCGCGATTCATTACTGAATCGATTCCCCCCCATCTCTAGCACCTATTCGAGATGCTTAAAAAAGGAGCTAGAAGAATCCACAGCCCAGAGACCAAGTGGGCGGGACCCATTGCCCAGGTAACCAACACTCGCTATGGTGTGCTAACCAATCTGCACTTTAATAATGTCCTGCTGTTCATTTAGGTTAACTGGGCTTGGTGGAAATGTCTTGTTCATCGTGGAGTGTGCGTGACAGAATAAAGCTCATATTTAGATTAGAAAATCAATGCACTTCATATTCAAAATGTAGTGAGTAAACATACAGGTTTTTCATAAAAAATTTATTGAGTAAGGCCTCTGAGTGGCGCAGTGGTAAAGTGCTCGCCCCATCATCCGTAGATCGCGAGTTCGATTCCCGGGTGATGCTGTAACCTCTCGTAGCCGGAGGTCTAGAGGGAGCTGATTGGCCGAGCTCTCTCAGAGGGGAGGGATGAGAGGTACTACCGCCAATCAGGGGCGTCTGTGAGCTCGCGCAAGCGGAAGGAGCGGATAGTGCTGTCCTCCGAGTGTGTTACGCCGGCCCCAAGCAGTTCGAAAAGATGCAGCCAGCTGGCATGTGGTTCGGAGGAAACACATGATAGTCTTCGGCCCTCCCGACTGAGTGGTAGTAGCCTTAATGTGGTGCCCCCTAGTGACGGGGATACGACTTAATTAGATGGAAAATGGGGGGAATTGTAAAAATAAATAAATAAATTACTGAGTAAAAGTAAAGTACAAATATGGGGGGGGGAAACTAAGTACAGTGATAGAGTATTTGTACTTCAATACTTACCGCCTCTGATCATAATCACTAACAAGAAGTTTGGAGACCTTGAACTTGGCTTTCAGCACCACTGCAGATGGATGGATGGATAGATAGATAGCACTGTAGGAACCAGTGTTCTGCCTTTTAAATAATGCATCAGTCTCTAGGCTTGCTCCTAATTCCCCTGCTAAAGGGAGGTAGAGAGTGGACGTGGCAGCACTTGATGGATGAGCGCTCTGGGCCGGCTGTCTGTTTGCTTTGACACACACAGTCCCATTGCGGCAGGCTGCGACTGCGAGTGTCTTCTGTGTCTTTTAAAAAGTGCCAAAGAACAGTAGAATTGGAGCTGCCAGATTTGTTCTGCGTGATGAAGACGGGAATCAAAGCCCCAGCTTTTTTTTTTCAGCAGATGGTAAACTCAGACTAACCATGAAGCAGTTCTGAAAATGATTTCTGAAAGGGGAGACATCATGGAGCGCTCTGTGACATTACACACCCTTTAGGTTGCCCTAGTCTTCCTGCCTTCCTACACTAGACTGGATCAGGTGAAGTGACGTTTATTTTTAGCCATCCTGAATTTCCTTCTGGAAAACCGCACTAAATGGCTGACGAAATTCCTCAAATGATTAGGAGGATTTGCAGTGTTAGAACTACGTTGTGTGTAATTTGTGTGTAATCACCTACCTCACACACTCCTACATCGATCTTTGTCTGTGTGCTTATGTTTCTCTGGAATAAGTGTGATGCCTGTTGTCGCATGTGGAGTCATATGTTTTTCACATTTCTCATTATGTGAGTAAAATGTGAATAATCACACGATAAATATGGGAAAAGTGTTGCATTCAAGTGAAAAATTTGCATATGAAAATGAATTGTGTGAATAGGAGGGCTGTTCAAGTCAAACTGGGACTTGTGATGGAATTTCCTAGTAGTGGAACGCCTAATCATGGAAAATCAATGGATAACTTGTCGCCAACTTGCAGAAGAGACACACCACTTGCACATTACAGGAACTCGGCTGAAGGTCTTTGCCACATCCCTACACAGTACAGTCCTGAACTCGTTACAAGCCATTTCCACATGCTTGGGTCATTTAAGGAGTTCCTGGGAGGCCAGGGTTTCAGATGTGAAGCAGGCAGTCTGATCGTAGTTCTGGTTACGGCGTACTGAGAAAACTTTCTACCACGATGGTATTGAAACACAAGTGAAACGTGATAATCAAGGTGACTTCGGGCACGAGGCAGGGTACAGCCTGGACGCACAGACTCATTGACACACTACAGGGAGATTGGGAATGCATGTCTTTGGGCAGTGGGAGGAAACCAGAGCACCCACCAAGCACTGGGAGAATATGCAAACTTCCCGAGGTGGGAATCGAACCTTCCACCCTAGAGGTACAGGGCCATGCATAAAACACACTGGATGAGATGTAGAACATTTAATAGTTCATACCTAGGACCAATTTATTATAGACAGAACACAGGGATGAGGTGAAACTGCCTTTGTTTTCTTGAAGAGGAACCCTTTCACAAAATAGTGTATGATAGTAAAAAATAGTTTGTTTTTTTTTTTTAATAAGAAAGTGTTTATAAATGACATTCTGGAAAAAACAACTGTTTATAGTTTTTCGCACTTGTGTAAACACATTTTGGAAAATAAGTGTCTGTGCTCTCAAATGTTTTAGCACTTTACTCAAAGCCATACACACTTCATACAGTGTGAACAAAATGCAATGCTGGCATTACAACCATGAACCATGAGCACTCTACTCAAGAAAAGAAAAAATCACAAATTTCTAAAGCATTCCCGCTATTTTTCACGCTACGGTGAACAAATGAGAGAACAAAGTGCATTCTGACAGCTGGGCAGAAAACACCTGAGCTTTGGTTATTGAGAATCATTTCACCAATGTGGAATAACAGTCTGGGTTTTTTTTTTTACTTCCCTTGGATTTTGTCTCTGTTTATCCCAGGTGTCACCACATCTGATCATTTGATCTACACGCAGGTTTTACATTAGATGCCCTTCCTGTCACAACCCTTCCATTTTCTTAATTGTGCTTAGGATGTCTGTGGGTTGTAAGGGGTGTAGGGTTCGATTTCCAGCGTGGGTCCGTGTGCATGGAGTTTGCATGTTCTCCTCGTGCTTGGTGGGTTTCCTCCAGGTGCTCCGGTTTCCTCCAACAGTCCAAAGACATGTATATTAGACTAATGTGCGTTCCCAAATTGCCCTTGGTGTGTGAGTGTGTGATTGTGCCTGGTATTGATTGACTAGTGTACCCCACCTAGTGCCCCCCTGAGATTAGTGACCCTGTACAGCATAAGCAGTATAGAGAGTGTATGAGGGTGGTGTGATGTGGCTCAACATGACCTTTTATACCAGAGCAGTGAAGCAAGTTAGTTCCTTCTATCACTTATGTTATAGCAGCTACTTAATTAAATGGAAATTAATGGACAAAACAAAAATATCAACCTTAACAGCACACTTTAAAAAACAAAAATATGTTCACAATTAGTAGCCGGTATCACTCACAGGATGGGTGTCACAAAAAATTATCTGCATCTTATGACTAATTCAAAGATTATTGAACACTCTGATGGAGGTGTTTTTAAATAGAACTGTGGAATCATAATGGCAATTCATAATTTGACCACAAGAGGGAGTAAAGCTCTGTCACGACTTGTAGTAATTAACCAGTTTTTGTGTTTATCACATTTAGAGGAATGTTAAGAATGAGAAAACTATGGTGTGGTAGAATAGCTATAACTGCAACTGTATAGTTCATTAAAAAGGGAAAAATATTTAAATGCCTACTTGCTTAACTATTTGCTCTACCACTAATTATGATCTACATGTTTGTTTTAGTCATTCTTTTAGGGGATCAATTAAGCAGAATATAATTACAATTCCTAGTTGAGTTAATTTAGGGCCACTGCCTCTGTAATATAAATTTGAAGGAAAAGATTGAGTTAAAACCAGTAACATTAGTGACATTTTAACCAGTGTCTTTATTATTATAAAGAATAATTCTTTATTCATTCATTCATTCATTCATTTTCTATACCGCTTAATCCTGTGTTCAGGGTCGCGGGGGACCTGGAGCCTATCCCAGGAGACTTCGGGCACTAGGCGGGGTACACCCTGGACAGGGTGCCAATCCATCGCAGGGCACACACACATACACACACTCACAATCACACACTACGGGCAATTTAGGAACACCAATTAGCCTAACCTGCATATCTTTGGACTGTGGGAGGAAACCGGACTACCCGGAGGAAACCCACCAAGCACGGGGAGAACATGCAAACTCCATGCACACAGAGACGGGAATCGAGCCTGGCCGGGGAATCGAACCCGGACCCTGGAGGTGCAAGGCGACAGTGCTATTATTATTATTATTATTATTATTATTATATTATTATTGTTGTTGTTGTTGTTATTATTGTTATTATTATTATTATTATTATTACACTGTAGGTCATAGCTCCAGGCACTTTATTTCTATTAAGCTCAGGTTATTATGTGTGTTGAATTTCCTACTCTTAGTTAGATTAGATACATTTAAATTAGATTAGATTAGATTAGATTACATTTTACTGTCATTGTGTCTGTACAGAGACAATGGAATGCAATAAGTATCTAACCAGAAGTGCATAAGTGGCCTGTTTACGATAAATAACAATGTGGTAAATGAGGGTAAGGGTTCATAAGTACAGTCGTGAGAGTGATTAATGTACAAAGTTTGCAGTAGGTAAAAAGAGCGCAAGGTAAACATGGTAATAGACATGTCAAGAAGATGACGTCTATAAATGACACTGTATAAATACCATGTCTTATCCACTGCACAGTTATATTGTATATTACAATATACATCAAATATCTTCATATCGCTGTTCTGATATAAAGGTGCTTATATCTCTTTTGTTTGCAAAGGGGTGGGGGGGGTCTATTCAATATTAGGCGGTTAGCGATTAGTGGTTAGCGGTCAATATTATTCGTGGTTAGCACAGTCGCCTTGTACCTCTGAGGTCTGGATTGGATTCCTGCCTCGTAGTCCGTGTGTATGGAGTTTACATGTGCTCTATTATTTTACATGTGCTCTATCACTATTGTGCAGTGAATAAGCTATGTCAAGAAGGGTTTCCTCCAGGTACTCTGGTTTCCTCTCACAGTTCAAAGACATGAATGTTAAGCTTAATTGGCGTTCCCAAATTACCCGTAGTGTGTGAATGCATGTGTGAATGTTAACCAGAGGTTCTGCCATGGTCATGCCATGCCATGGGAATAAATACAGTGGTTATTACGATGGGCCTCAATAGCCTCGAGTTGGACTACAGAGGTCCCTATATGGATGGATATATATATGCACATTCACACACACATATGCATTCCTGTACGATACAGTATCTACAAGTCATGGTGACCTTTACCCTCTGAGTGTTTGACCATTTCTAGTGAGTTGTATTCTCTGGAATTGTTTGCTACCAAGACACCTCCATACAAGCAGAGAAAATGTGTCCTGAGGGTATAAAATATTTGTAACATTTTTTGAGCGTCATACCAACCGCCAGGTGGTGCTGTTTGCTCTGCAGTCTCTGGTTACACACATACACAGTGGACAAAACCGAGACACAGAGAGAGAGAAGCTGATTGACTGAGTAGTCTACCGTCTGCTACGATGCTGGAATAACAGGAAATTCACACTCTACATAACATCCAGTCCGTAGTAACCTGGAAGATGTCTGGGAAACTCGACAGCAAGCAGGGTAAGCGCGGCGACTTCTTCTTCGGTCTGTGAGCGGAGTAGCTAACTACAGGCTAGCTAGCGACGGTGGACAGTCCTGTGCTGTGGATACAGACAGACTCAATTCGGAACACAGCTTGGTGGAACACAGTCGGGGAACTTTGTACCTTTTATGGCGTTTAACTTTGACCAACATACAAGAGATACATTCTGGTGAATGACTGGCTTATCAACTGGCTCCCCTTCCTAGTTCATGTTAACAGTTAGACGGCTAAACAACAACGGTGATGGGTTAGCATTAGCTGTTAGCCGCTCCGCCGGTAGTGGGTGTGGACGGCGGGGGCCTTTACTTTAGCTTAACCTGCACACCGAACTCCTAGGAATATATTATATCTTTTTTTTTATATATATATATCTGTATATGTTTAACATACGCTTTTATTTAGCTGTTTTAACCGGGGTTAGTCCGCTGTAACTAGTAACTTGCTACGTGCTAGTGTTATGGTTATGAACCTGTAGGCTGTTATTAATTAATATTAACGTATTTAAAAAAATTAATCCAGTGTAAAACCTTATTTTTATATTTAGATGTGGTATATGGTCCATTACATTTAAATCTCCTTACGTTTTAAATATATATATATATATATAGATTTTTTACATTTATTTATTGAAATGACTGATGCCAAATGATACCATATTAATTAAAAGATGAAGTGCACTACGGGGAGTGATTAAGTCGTTACTGCACGCGCTCATATAGGACGCATAGATAGTGTACAAACGTCGATTTTGGGATACGGCCCTATAACTTGGGAATGGACGAGCAGGTATACATGGAAAACAGTATAATCAATCAATGCACTAACTGACTCCAGACCAGAAAGAATTTTTTTTTTTTAAAGTCTGTGTCATTTGGCAGGCACCCTTATCCAGGGCGACTTATATTTTATTTAATTTTATATCTCAGCAGTTGAGGGTTAAGGACCTTGCTCAGGGGCACAACAGTGGAGCGGCAACTTTGTTGTGCTGGGGTTTGAACCTGGGACCTTCCAGTCATTTTAAATTGGTTTTTCTTTTTTTTTTTAGTCAAATCATGACTAGTTTATGACTAAAGTCTGGATTGGTTATGAGTCCTGGAGCATTTCTTTAGACTCAGAGAGAAAGTGAAAGCGTTACCTGTGGCTTAGTGGTTAGCATGGTCGCCTTGAACCTCTAGAGTTCGAGTCCCACCTCGGCTCTGTGTGCATGGGGTTTGCATGTTCTCCCTGTGCATTGTGGTGAAAATTTTTTTTCGGGTGCTCCGGTTTCCTCCCATATCCTCCCAGGCAAATTGGCGTTCCCATAGTGTGTTAATGAGCATGCGTGTGATGGATTGGCACCCTGTCCAGGGTGCAACAGACCTCGTGCCCTCCTGGGATAGACTCCAGCCCCCCCAACCCTCCCCCCCGCCCCTTGGGACCCTGTATACATGATAAAACAGTATAGATGATGAATAAGTGAGTGCTTGTTCCTCATACTGATGCATATATATATCAGTTGTTCTTGAAACTGTTCCAATTCCAATTGTTTTTTTTTTTATTTTTAAGTCTGCTTTCACCTACGCAGTTTATACTCTCTTTGAATCAGGCCCTGGAGCAATTCCCTCTTCAACGTAGTTTAATTGTTATTGACACACCAGCAATTACTCTCAGGTTTGGAACAAAATAACCAAAAGTACCAAGTGATGTGTAATAAGGAAATGATTAAACCCTGCAGATGTACAACTGAATTGTGAACATTTTTAGTAGGGATGGGAATCACCGGGGGGCATCCCATATGATGATAGGACGCTACCTAGATGTTGATTAGATTTTGCAAATTTTGTTAGTATAGTGATTTGGTAGCAAAGATGGTTAAAGCACTGAGATACTGATTGGAACAGTGGTCAGTTCAAGCCCAGCTCCACCAGGTTGCCGTTGTTGGGCCCCTACTCCTATATCTATCTATCTATATATCCAAACTTTGACTGTGTAGTATTTACTTAAAGTAACTTGCAGAAAAGACAAACACATTATTTTGTTTTCAACATAATCTCCTTGCTTTCCATTTTGTCCATCTGTCAAGCTTTCATATCCCCTCAAATGTTTTAGGTTGAGCTATGAGCTATGAATGTACCACTGTCTTCGATTCTTCATCAGAATCTTTGTCTTTTTAGGGTTGCTTTCAGGGGACCAAACTGGTGAACGTTCAATGGAGCGAGATCAGGACTATAGGGACGATGCTTTAACACCTCAAAACAAAGTTTTGGGAATATTTCTGGTTTGAGTGCCTGTGTAATATCTAATCTTTTATAGAAGTGAGAGTCAGATGTAGAACGAAACTAAATATATTTATAAATGAGTTACTTCCTTTGTTTCTTTCTGGGTGCCAGAAATGACGCTTCCTCCTTTTTTGCTGTTGCTTTCATTAATCAGGTGGGTTGGTTGCTCAGTCAGACATTGAGGAAGTCGGCTTTCATGGGTAATTTCACCTGTTCGCTATACCGCTCTTATCAGTTAAAATGATCAGTGATAACATTGGGAACTTCCCTCCTATTTCATCAGTTTGCCATGCAGCTGAAATTTCTGCAGTGACAGAGCTCAGCACAGACCAGAACGTCAGGCTTGTGTACTTCTTAATAATGTTAGTTTTGGGCCTAGAACTAAAAATGTCATGTGTTTAATTTCAAGGAATTGTCTGTGCAATTAAAATCCAAGAGCACTCCAGAGACGATCCCTAACCACGTTAGATGATTAGCATAAGCATGTTTTGTCACTCACTTCATCTGATTTTTGAAATTCATATGGGTATAAAAATTTTTTGTTTTTATATATATATTTTTTTCTTTAGGGGGTGTGGTGTTCTGTGAGTGTGTGTTTGCTGCTACTAGTTTAGCACTGTTGCTCCGAGATGCTACATGTGGGCTCTGACGTGAAACTCCACAGAACACCCACACTAACCTCAACCACGGTTCACTTTAAAAGAGTCAAGGAAATTTCCCCTAAATGGTTTCGCTAACAATAGTGTCACCGTCAAGACTCCCACCGCAGCCTGCTCCAGCTCAAGTGTCTGTGCGAGCAGCGCCAACGTGACCCGTTCAACTCGCAGAAGAGGATCCGACTGCACACAAAGGCCACGAGCTTCTCCCTCTTCCCGCTTCTCGTGTGTGTTCCTCAAGAGCATAATAGGCTGAAAAATCACGTCACTCTCGAGCCTAAAAGCTGCTCCTTCTCTCTGTTTACATGCTAGGAGGAGTTATAAGGTACAGCTCAGAGCCTTTTATGTGGCCATGTTTGAGTTAAAGCTATTTCATCAAAAGGGTGTAGGTCTGTGTTAAACATGCCGAGGCAGACACTTAAAGTGAGCTCTTCTGCACTGGATTGAACTCCAGTTCATTTTTTTAAAGATATTTCTTTGGTGTAATGCACTTCTAGCTGTCTGCCAGAGCAGCACATTTGATCAAGTATAAAACAGAACTGTTAAAAAATTTTTACATTTTTTTTAAATTCATCTTTAAATGAGAGTTTAGCCTGACATTTAACTATTACTTTTTTTTTTTTTTTTTTTGAGCCAGCTCACTCTGCTCCGACAGAAGCAGCACAGGCTTTCTTTACCGCATGCAAAACAAGCATATCTTCCAAACACACACACGACCTCACAGACACACGCCAGCTATGGCTAGTGTCACTCTCATTGACAGGGGAAGAAGGAGCACAATGTCTCTTTCAACCCAGAGAGCACAGATAGTTTTGCATTTATGGACTTGTGGACACGGATCGCAGAGGGAGAACGCTTTCCTGTTGAACCAATATATTTTAGTAATCAATTATCCTGCCAAAAATGTAATCGATTAAATGGATAAAATGTACTTTTGCTTAATTAAACAGCAATATAAAATATATGAGAAACAAAGATAAATTGGGTAGATTTGAAAAATCAACCTTTATTTTTTAAATGCGTACAACATTTTATCAAAAATAAACATTAAGCTATATCTTGTATTGTGAATAAAGTTGGCTGAGATGAGTTATGTGCATTACATTCTTATTTGAAAGCCTTTTCTCAGATGCAGAAACTAAATTAAAAAGGTATTTCAAATGTTCTTAAGTATCAAAAAACCTAAGGCACACATTGAAATAAATTTTAATATCATTTTATCACTTCCTTCCATTTTGCATTCCACAACAGAACGCCCCATCAAATTAATACACAGCTAACTGTTTGCGTCTCAGTCCGCTTTGTGGGTGACGTAAGCGCTTCTTCTTCGTCTGTGTTTACTGGAGGCTTGCATCCGGAAGCGCGCTGTGTCACGCCAAGCAAAATCAGTGCGCGAAAACATAACGCAAGCTTTTAAAATTAATTAAAAGAAGCTTTGAGGCAGAAGATGTTGCCTTGATAATTTTTTTGTAATCTAATTACTCGAGTTACTGATGTATTCACACTAGATCTACTCACAAAGATGTAAACTGCCCTTGAAAACAGGCTAATAATGTGTGTGAAGAATTTGCTGTTTTCTGTTGATGATACAGTGAGACTTGGATTGCAAGTAAAAGCGTTTTGTAAGACGAGCAAAATGTACTTAATTTTAACTTGATGAACGAGTGAAGTCTTGACATACGAGTAGAACGCATGCGCTTTGTCACATGATCACAACTGAGCGAGTGGTTCTTGTCTCTCGCGCGTAATCATCTCCCACGCTTGGTCTCTGTACATGTGCGTCTCTCGTAGTAACAATGTGACGGAGTGTGTGCGCGCAAAGCATTTTAAAATTTTGTGTCAAAGTGTAGTGACTTCTTTAAGAAGTTTAACAACAGTGCAACACCACATTTCCGTGAAATCCCCAAAAGAAGTACAGTACAGTGAAACCTCGGATTACGAGTAACGCGGTTTGCGATTAAGACGAGCAAAGATTTTTATTTTGACTTGAAAAACGAGCAAGTCTTGGTTTACGTGTACAGAGTATCATGTATCACACATGCGCGTCTTGTTTTGACGCCGAGCGTTACGTGTTCACAACTGAGCCAACGGTTTTTTTCTCTTGCGCTGCAGAATTGTGGGTAATCGTCTCCCCTGCTGGGTCTTAGTGCTCGTCTCTTACTGGTATAATCAACATCCGTGCACGCGTGTACTGTTTACTATAACACTGTGACCGTGTGTGTGTAAAACATATTTTATTTTGTGTTTGTAAGCACGTGTGTACAGGTTTTTTTTTTTTTTTTTTTTTTTTAAGAACACGTGTGTGCGTGCGCATGTGTAAAGCAAAAGAAAGTCTCATTAGAAGGTTAAAAATCCACTTTGTACCTCAGCAAAAGTACCTCATTTGTCATGTCATGCACGTAATTTGACACCGTGTCGGTTCTCACACACACAAACCCCAACTCTCTCTCTCTCTCGCCTTTAGTGTGTGTGTGAGAGAGAGAGAGAACCGGCACGGTTGTCAAATTACTCGCACGCGCACACATAACGACAGACCCAAACACGGGATTTATTTTTCCTTTTTTTAAAGGTAAAGTGCAGGTTAATTTGTTTTATTTTTACTAAATTTTTTCATGTTATTTTTTAAATTATTTTTAAGTATTTATTTTTTTTTGCTGTGGAACAAATAATTTGAGTTTCCATTTTTTCTTATGGGAAAATTAACTCGCGGGGGTAAAAAAAAAAAAAGCATACGAGCCGCTTCCGGAACGAATTATGCTTGTAATCCGAGGTTCCACTGTATATCTATTTTGGCCAATACTGATTTATTACTTGATTATTTTAATCAAATCACAATAATTTAACATGTTAACTCATTGACTTTGGAAACATTATGCTTTTGTTTAATTTGAAATAAAAAACGACATGGTGTTTTTGACGGTGGAGATAAATGCCACAGCGTGGGTGAGAATGAGTTTAGTGAGGAACTACCATAAAGTAAAAGATGCAATAGATTTCTAACACGAAATGAGAACATTATTGTGCGTGAAGAAATGCAGCACAGTTATAATTTGGTTTTCATAATATCCGGAAGAGGAAATTGTAATTGCAGTTGAAGTTTGATTACTCGCACAGCCCGAGCTCAGGTTCCAGATATTGTTTTCAATATGACGAAACAATTAAAAAAATTTTAACGTTCATTGTGCCTTCTTGTTTGTTCCCTATTTTTCCACTTCTCTTCCTCTACTTCTTTTTTTTTTTTCTCTCTCTCTCTATCCACCTCGCAGACTCCCAGCGCTCCAACCTGCAAACCTTCACGATGAGGTTAATAGACAGATTTCACTCCCCCAAGCCGAGAAGAGTGCACTCATCGAAGAAAGCATCAAAGCCTTCAGTTGAGCGAATCGTCAAACCTCCCGAGAAGCAAGAAACTAAGGTAGCTTTGTATGCGCTGCATGTGTACTCTGGCTGGTAACATTTCACACACTGCGTGTGCCCTGACCTGTAATCCACCTACACCTCTTCTTTTTTCTTTTTTCTTTTTTTTTTACCCCCTCGCTCAGAATCTCAGCCGGTTGGAAGAGAAGGAGAAAGAAGTGGTCAGTGCCTTGCGTTACTTCAAGACGATAATAGATAAGATGGCCGTAGACAGAAAAGTCTTGGAAATGCTTCCCGGATCCGCCAGTAAAGTCTTGGAGGCTATCGTACCTCTAGTACAGATTGACCCTAAGATTCTCAAAAGGTGAGTGCTTTTGCATTTTTATATATATATATATATATATATATATATATATATATATATATATATATATATATATATAAGCTGTTCAGATATTTGATTTATCTTGTATTAGAGATTCTCTGGTATGTCACATTCATCTGTTCCAGCTGCGCACCACATGTTTTCTGGGGCCACATATTCCTCACTTGCATATCATTTATTTTGCTTAATATCATGACCCAATGGCTCCCTGAAGTATAATGTGTGGCGTTTTGTCTTTGTGCAGTTCCTCCGTGTCGTCCTGTCTCAGCCGAGTGTATCAGAGTCTGGCGAACCTCATCCGCTGGTCTGATCAGGTGATGCTGGAGGGAGTCGATCTGGATGAGAAGGACACCGTTTCGAACGTTACCAGTATCATCAAAGCAGTGCTGGATGGCGTGAAGGTAAAACTTCATCATCACCATCATCAGCATCATCTCTAATATACATCTGTCTGGAGTCTAAGTGATTCTTTGTCCTGGGAAGTTGAAGTGTTGTGGCCAGTAATCTTACTGGATGTGGTTTCCTGCAGGAACTGGTGAAGCTGGTTTTGGAGAAACAGCAACTCCCGTCCCCGACATCACCCAAAGCCAAAAATGTCCCATCAATCTTCAGCTCAGAGAGGTGAAGCACACCAACACTCTAAAGACTTGTATATCGTTCAAGTGTAATGCTGAAAATATCTCTGTGAAGAATGGTGGTGGTAGCATCATTTTTGAGAATTACCCATGACTTTTTCGTTGCTTCCAACTGAGGATTCCAGTCTTATGATAAGGGAAGCAAATGTTGTACCACTTAGTCGCCCAAAATCTAACATTTTTCTAAGTATGCCCGTCCCTGACATGATGCATTAAAGAAATCCACGTAGATGCCCTTAATGAATTTATTTTATTCATTTTATTTTACATGGCAAATCTCGACTAAAATTGAGACTGTAGTGGACTGACGTCTTTGAATGCTTTCACCTGTCATGCATTCTTTATGCACCATGATTATGTTCATTACAGTGTTCCAGAGCCTCCTGTTATAGAGACAGAAGATGAGAACTCGACAAACTCCTCTGCACTGAGTCATTCCACTGAGGCCCTGACTGATGCCCCGTCCACCGAAGAAGAAGCGGCACCTCCCAAGCCCCCGCTTCCTGGCCTCAAAGTGCCCGAGCATTGGTAAGTGAGCTGGCTCTGATTCATAGCTTCCACTGTCTCTCAGTGTCTGCCCATGAGAGAAAGCGCCAACTGGTGTCCACGGATTGCGCAGCCAGACGTGTTTGCAGATGCTGGTTCCGTGTCATTGTGTAGTTTGGTTTCTGTTTGGATGCACGCTGAGTTTGTTGTTCTCAGTGGATGTAGCTTGACGCGAGGGAGGCTGTGGTTTTAGCTCGGCCTGAGCACTTTTCTCTCCGCATGATTACATAGCACTTTCACTCGAACCTAACTGTTTACAAGAAGTGTTAATGGGAAGGTGTGAAGCAGGCTGTTATAAATAAAGTGCTTCTGTAGAACTCGTGTCTTTGTAGGGTTGCAGCATCGGCTCACTGTATGTTTTTCCACTTCCTCTGACAAATTATGATGTTTCATGTGTGTGTTTGTTTTTTTTTTGTTTTGTTTTTTTAAGCAGGGTGTGTGCCTTTCCTGTTAAAGGAGGTTTGAGGAAATTAATGACAACAATATTTTAACCCAGATTTCTCCTTATTTTTATTCCTTTATAACTCGACTATCACATGACCATACATGAGGCCAAGCAGAGAGGGTGGGGTCCTGCACATTATTCATTTGAGAAGTGTGAAGCATCACAGGGAAGCTTAATACACTTGAAGAAATCGTGCATACCCACCTTTTTTCACATACACGTTGCCCGTTATTGGCTTCTGTGATTCTGATTAGACTTACACACTCAACCGATCCATTTCAGTTCATTTTCAAAATATATTTATTTTTCGATCGCGTTCTCAAGTTTGCACCTTACAAAACGAAATAGATATTTTAATTGAAATAGAATCTGCCTCCTGGACATTGTGCAGGCAGCGTACAAGCTTGTGTTACAAAGTCTGCCCTTTTCAGTGCACCTGCTCCCTGCAGTGTGTTTCAGTGTGTCTCCTGAAGTAAGCAACGAGCGCTCTAACAGCACACTGACTAGCATTTTACCCTTTACGGTTTCGAGAGAGGGGGATATTTATTTGCAGCTTGTTGTTGAACGATAAACAGTGGAAGGAATCGCCACATCGAGTTGCACATCTGACTGTGTTTTAAAGTGAAGCTACATTCGATCCAGATGTCTCTGTGGAAGACATTAAGGCTGGAATGAAGACTATGTCGTTTTAATTATTCGTCTGTCTGCAGGACTACGTGCTGCACCGTGGAATGAGTGTGTGAGGAGATAGCATTAGGGAGAAAATTTACAGTCGAAAGAAAGTGGGAGGAAAAGGGTTATAGAAAATTCCATAATGCAGGTAAAAGTGCATTAAATGTATAATGTTGCATGTAAAAAAAAAAAAAAAAGTTGCAGCATGAGCAAAAAAACTAAAATGTTAACCTTTACATAAAGAACACAAGTTGTGAACTGTAAATTTTTACTTTATTGCTTTAAATGTTTTGTGGCATCATCGTCAACACACTATAGTGTTAAAGATCGGATTGATTACCAGTCAAAAGTTCGGACACATCTAACCATCTTCATGCTCTTTCCTTCTTATTTCATTCTAAAGTTTAAAATCAGGCTGAAGGCGTCCAAAATTCATTAATCTCCTTTGAACAGTTGATATTGACATGTCTGCTACTTGTAGTCTGTAAAGACTTCATAACTGCTCAAATCTGTTTTGCTACAAAGATGCTGTTAATTAGTGATTTTTGAAGCTGGTAAGTGTAAATAAACTTCTCCTCTGGCAAGTGTTGAGAGCCGGTTTCATTATGGTGCTTGATGGTTTTGCAAATGCACTTGAAAATACTGTTCTTGCAGAAACTATTCCAGGACAGCTGACCTTTGTGTCTTGTTGTTACTTAAGTAACTAATGCCACAACTGTTATTTCATAGTTTTGAAATCTCCACTTTTGTTCTAAAAGGTAGGAAGTAAATCACAAATCAAAAAACATTGAATTAGAAGGTGTGTCCAAACTCTTCACTGGTAGATACATTGTTACTTTACATTTTTTACTGAACATTAGCATTATAGTTAATTAAATGTAATTATTGTGTTTTTATAAAGCAGGGTTTATGCAATATAATTTTCAAGATGATTTATTTTTTGAACATGTACAGAAACCCTAATACAGTGTGGTCTTTTAGCCGAAGACTAAGATATTGCTGATCCAGCGCTCATCAGAAAGTCACCAGTAGAAGGACTGCATGCAACAAAGCGGATCTCAAAACTCAAAATGCTTAGATATAGAGTATGATGGCTTTATTTTTAATGCTGAATGGATCACTTGCTGCCTTTGTTTTTTTATTTGTTAGTTAAAAAAAAAATCCATATTGTCATTGACATTGCAAGAAAAACAGTGGCTTTACGACTTGTTCATACGATAGCAGGGGAAAACCGCCTTGGCCGCTTAGATCGTATCTGTGACCTGATGCAATAGATGACCATCATTTATTAAATATGGCTGATTTTTATCTTTCTTATGAAACTCAAGCTGTTAATTCTGACCTGTTCACATCCTTGCTCTCTCACCTCGCTTCTCTATGGTCAAATACTGCTTCATTTTGCAGTTATTTAAACAGTGGCACTGATCTTATTTCAACTTTTATTTAAACACTTGAGACATTTTGAGACATAATATGGGCATAACTAGGGCAGGGGGACCTTTTGTTTGGAAGATTAATCTATGTTTAAGTTCTATCTGCTTAATTTTTCTTTTGTGCTCAGTTTTGTTTCTTCTCATCATTTTTAATATTAGTGTTGGTTACTGAGCATTTTATTTTCCCTAACTTTCATTTTTCTAACCTTTTATATACAAATAATAAAGGAACTGAATACAATCTAATGTCCTTTTTTTTTCTTCTTCTTTTTTCTTTCTTCTCCCCCTACAGTCCCCCAGCTCTTCCTCCTAAGAAGCGCCAGTCGGCTCCGTCTCCTACCCGCGTCCCTGTTGTTACTCCTATAAGCCGTGCAACAAGTGGCTCAAGTCTTCCAATCGGCATCTACAGACAGGTGTGTACTTGATAGGAGCTATTCCTCTCTCCAGATGGTAGAAAATAATTTAATGGACATTTTTTTGGATTACTTTAAACATTCATTATTTTCCCTCCTCCCAAATGTTTTATTCCTTAATTTATTTATGAACAAGGATGAAATGCAACCCTAATATAGGACAAAAAAACTTATGCATAACAGTTATGAATTACTGCTTATGATTTATTTGTAACACCATTACGCCTATCTTCAGGACTACGATGCAGATTGTTTACAGCGCCGGTTTTCTGGTGGCAGTCACTCATACGGTGGCGAGTCCCCTCGTGGCTCTCCCTGTGGCAGCATGGGTAAACTGAGCAAATCAGACGAGCAGCTGTCCTCTCTGGAGCAGGACAGCGGACAGTGCTCTCGCAACACTAGCTGTGAGACGCTAGGTGAGGCTTTTTTTCTTTCAAGCTTTTTTTTTCTGTTATAAATGTACACTTTGCTAACTGACATCTGGCTTCTCGTTCAGATACGGCAGAAAGCTACGACCCAGACTATGACTTCCTAAGAGAGGACTTGTCCAGTGTGGATCAGCTCTCTCTTCCTGCCGGAAACTGTCTCAGCCCCCTTCCCGAGTCCCATCGGGAGCCATCATCCTCCCCATGTCTGGGCCAGATCCCTTACGGTTCTCCCTCTCTCCAACACTCTGTCGCAGCTTCTCCACTCACTCTCAGCGCCCCTCCTGCTCTCCCACAAAAGAAACGGCGCAGCGGCAACCCTCAGACACCCTTCGACGGCACGGCGTCTCGGACACCCTTCGAGCGCCTGCACTCCCACTACGACAACGTCACAGACGAGGAAATGCCCGTGCCGCCTTTTCCTCTCTTCCCTCTGTTCCCTTCTCCCATGGTCGGATATGAGATGGACTTCGTCGCTTCTGACAATGCTTCCGTGCCTCAATCTCCTCCACCTCTACCTGAGAAGAAAAGCAAACACAGTGAGTATCAGAGCTGGAGGATGGAATTTCTCCAAAAAAAAAGTTTTATAGAAATGTTTAATAATTTACAGATACATCCTGATTAAATGATGTAACAGCAGGTGCACCATAGAAACCAGTTGGGATTTTAATGCCTCCTTCAGAGGTATAAAGGCAGTGCACAGTAGGATCCAACCCGCAGATCATGTCTGTTTCTTAACCACTGACAGCGTTGAGCGTTACATCTCCCAAAATGCAGCTTTCCACACAAAACAAGACTTATTGCAAAAGAAGAAGGCTACTTATTTATTTATTTATTTATTTATTTGTTTTTCCCGGATTTTCTCCCTAATTGAGCTTCCTCATCTTCCACTTTAAGGCTTCTACTACCACTCAGTCAGAAGGGCCAAAAAACCATCACGTGTTTCGTCCGGACTACGTGATGCCAGCCAGCCATGTCTTTTTCTAACTGCTCGCTCAGGTTGGAGGTGGCGTAACGCACTCGGAGGACAGCGCTATCCGCTCCTTCCGCTTGCGTGAGCTCTCAGACGCCCCTGATTGGCTGTAGAGCCGTGATTAATGTGGGAGCACTAAGTACCTCTCATCCCTCCCCTCCGAGAGAGCTCGGCCAATCAGCTCCGGCTGCGAGAGGGTTACAGCATCACCTGGGAATCGAACTTGCGATCTGCGGATGATAAGTTGAGCACTTTACCTCTGTGCTACTCGGAGGCCCTACAGGGGGAAGTCTGACCTGATCCAGCTCCTCCTCGTCTGGATAAGTGCCATCTGACCAATCACAGCAGTGAGGGCTCACGGAAAGGAGGGGTTTAGACAGACTGATTCTTCGAACTGCTTCACACGGGTCGTTTATGAATCATTTAGACATGGGGTCAAATTAAATCTGTTTTTGGAGAAAACTTAAGTGTTTTTTGACCTTGCGTACATGTAAACCTGTTTTAAGAGACTCATAAAGCAATATTAGTAACCTTTTAAAATTGCATAATAGGGGCACTTTAAGGCGTAATAAATATGCACAATCTTTACATGAGTTGGTGGTTCGCTTCCACATCCTGGGCTTTTGGTTCTGCACCAACACATTCCATTACCTATTTTCCACCAATTTAGTTTCAGAGCCCAATTTCAAACCAGTCCTTTGTTTTTCAGACAGAAAAACGGGTTCCATGGTGGCACCAACACGTTGCTGGTCTAGTACAAAGACCTGCTTGCATCAGGGGCTGGGGGTCAAGATGAATACAACCAACTGTAAAAGTTTGTGTCCGCCATCTTTAAAAAATGGACTCCATACTATTAGACTATACTCTCGGAAAGGGAAAGTAGAGCAATGCACAGACATGTACAGTGACATACTCTCTAACCCAACGACTAACAAAGCTGGTTCTTAAGAGGTTCGAACCGATTGAACCGGCGATGAACCGGCAATACCACCAGACACGAACTAGCACCTGGTTCACGTTGGTGGAAAAGGGGCTAATAAACTTGATTACTCCCTTTATTTTGTATTTATTCAGGGTTTATCTATATTGTTTTGTTGGTATTTAACCAATGAGCAGTGATCAGAGATGTTCGTCTCTCCCACAAGTAGCATTAATTCAGTGTTAAATTTAAGCACTTTTTAAACTATAACTGGTTCCCTTTTAGATCTGCGATCTCTCTGAGTTTTCTAAATTCATAGATATTTATACGACTGCTATTGTGAGCTGATCATCTTGTATAAAATGCCTCAGAGATTTTTCCACCCATCTCTCTCTCCTTTCCCTAAGGGGTGGTGCAGTGGTGACTTCAGATCTAGCATGAGGTCATGCAGCATAATGAGTTTCTCTTTCAAATCGGCAATGATGTGTTTGAGGCGTAACTGTTGAGACACAGGAAATGACCTCACACCAAGTATCTCTTTGAACGTGCATTGGTGGTGGGGGGGGGGGGGTTAAGGGGATCTGACGTAATATTCTGTGTGTGGTGTGTAACAAAGAGGTTTTTATACAGCTGCTGCTGTTTCCTTAATCTCCTAAAGTTTTTATGTTTTACTAGAATTGATTCAGCATGTTCTATAAACTTGAGGGACGCTATAAGAACCTTAGCGTAACGTATGATCTATAAATGATCTATGGATAGTCAGTCACAGTTTATGATGGCCTTGCTCACATTGAACTCCATTTTATGGAAGTCATTAAATATGGGTCACTTCCTGGGTGTAAGTAAGTACGAGCGAGTTAGAATGTATAAAGTGTGCACTCACAAGTTGAAAGTGCGCACCCGCTAACGCTTGCTTCGTAACCCACAGTCCTGAAGTACATGGCGTTCGTGGAGGACTATTCGGAACCGCAGCCTTCAGTCTTCTACCAGATGCCGCAGAGCGAGAGCATCTACGAGCAGCGCAACAAGCTGATACAGGAAGTGTACGGCTTCAACGACTCGTTCAGCAGCAGTGACTCTGTGCACGAGCCCCTCCCTCCTCCAGCGCTCCCACCCAAACAGAGGCAGCTGGTGAGCTCCACATACTGTACACACCCGCGCTCATTTTCTTTTCCTCTCACAGGAACTTGCTGTCATAGTGATCGCGCAAACACTGCACATGTTGTAGACACAAACACTCCACAACGATTTGAATCGAGCAGTCTGGCTCAGACACGAATCTATCCGAGTGAGCTTATACTGTTATACTGTTCGACACAACAAACATTAACAGCAATACAACACATCTTTTCACCTCAACGTTATGTGTTTTTTTTTTATTTTATTTTTTTAAGCCTTTAAAAGTAATAATATTGGGATTTCGGACGGCGGTAGTTAGCGCGCACCCATCAGCTCCTGTCTTCCAGACTTTCGCGCAGTTGTGTGTTTGGCTTCCTCCCTTTGTAAACAGCAGTTATGCATTTAATCATACTTATTTCGCATTAGATTACTGTGTCCCAGCAGGCGCGTTCTCATTAAGCCCAGTCCGCACCGGCTGATGTGACGTGCTGCTGGTGTGTCATCGCTTTTGTTTTTTTCCCCCCTTTCATTCTGAGTTTGTTATACATCTTCCTGACTCGTACACTGTGTGCGCATACTCGTTTGTGAACATGATGCCAGGTGTGTGTATGTGTGAGAGAGAGAGAGAGAGACTAATTAGCCCCTTAGTAACAGCCATAAAAATAAGAATCAAACCTCTAGAGAGAAGCACAATCCCTAGGAGAGGTGGTTCTGGGTTGGATCAGGTCTTGGTTGTTGTTCTCGTATTATTGATTAGCCAGCACTGTTGAATTTTTCACTGTGACTGGTCTTAAGGTGTTGATTAAGTTTCTATTACAGCAGCTCAGGAAGCAACGTTGCAAATTAGAACGAGTCCATTAATATAAACCAGTGATCTGATTTACAGAGAGAATGAGGACACATTTAATATGTTAATTTAACAATAAACTGATGTAATAATGGTTGTATTTAACCATTAATTTTTGATAGGGTGAGGTTTTCAGTACTTTTTATTTGTGAGTATCTTGTATTAGTGCTTTGTAATAGCTAACTTTTTATAAGCTAATTTTATTATTATTAGCAACTTTGAGGAAGAGGGAAAAAAAGAGGCTTGTGAGTGCAAGCAAAAGAAGTACTGTTGTGCTGAATATCAGCTCTGCTGAGATTCGGCTGTAAGCATGAGGGAGGGCATCCGAAAAACAGCACAACCTCGATTGTGATGTTTTTATATATATATATATATATATATATATATATATATATATATACACAATGGTTCTAGAAATGCTATTTATCAATGGATTAAGGTTTTTTTGTTTATTTAACTTATTTTGCTCCGCTACGACTTAGCATACGGAACTAGCATTGACCTGGTTGACCGTCAGAGTATCAGTATCGTTTCCTGGGTAGAATCCCATATAGTGTAAAATAAAAAGCTAGTGTTTATTGTAGGATGTAAGTTAGAATCCCTTGTTCCACATGCCAAGTAGTACTTGATCAGGGATTAGAAAGGGAATTGCTAGTTAGCTTTGTTAGCTCGCTTTAGTCGTGAACACAACAGAGTTCAGAGACGTTTCAGAACAACTTAAAAGAAATTACTAAGGAGACAAAGTGTTGTTTAAAATGAATATTATCAGGTGTTTTCTGGCAGAAAGTGCTTCCGTGACTGGTTTTGAAGGTGGGTTTTGGCAGGCAGCTACCAGTACACTCAGACGAGTGTAATTAACGATTGAAGAACGCCTGCAGAATGACATCCCAGTGCTGTTATACTCTAATATTAACACTCGTGCAATGCTTCTCATCCAATCAGATCATTTGATCGGAACTGACTGTTGTATACAGTGGGGCAAAAAAGTATTTAGTTCTCCCACTTAAAAAGATGAGTGGCCTGTAATTGTCATCATATGTATACCTCAACCTATGAGAGACAAAATAAGAAAAAAAAAATCCAGAAAATCACATTGTAGGATTTTTAAAGAATTAATTGGTAAATTCCTCTGTAAAATAAGTATTTGGTCACCTACAAACAAGCAATTTTGAAACCAAAATAGAACTTCGTGTTTGGAGGAGAAAGAATGCTGAGTTGCATCCAAAGAGCACCAAACCTACAGTGCAGCATGGGGGTGGAAACATCATGCTTCGGGGCTGTTTTTCTGCAAAGGGACCAGGACGACTGATCCATGTAGAGGAAAGAATGAATGGGTCCATGTATCGTGAGATTTTGAGTGGAAACTTCCTTCCACCAGCAAGGGCATTGAAGTTGAAACGTGGCTGGGTCTTTCAGCGTGACAATGATCCCAAACACATCGCCCGGGCAATGAAGAAGTGGCTTCGTAAGAAACATTTCAAGGTTCTGGAGTGGCCTAGCCAGTCTCCGGATCTCAACCCCTTCGAAAATCTTCGGAGGGAGTTGAAAGTCCATGTTGCCCAGCGACAGCCCCAAGACATCACTGCTCTAGAGGAGATCTGCATGGAGTAATGGGGCAAAATACCAGCAACAGTGCGTGAAAACCTTGTGAAGACTTACAGAGAACGTTTGACCTCCGTCATTGCCAACAAAGGGTATATAACAAAGTATTGAGATGAAATTGTTATTGACTAAATACTTATTTACCACCATAATTTGCAAATAAATTCATAAAAAATCCGACAATGATTTTCTGGATTTTCTTTCCTTATTTTGTCTCTCATAGTTGAGGTATACATATGGTGAAAATTACAGACCAAGCTCATCTTTTTAAGTGGGAGAACTTGCACAATTGTTGGCTGAGATCCGCTTGTTGGCTGTTACTTTTTTGCTCCACTCTAATAGTCCTAGCAAGAACTGGCTTGTTTCTAAGATATTCAACAAAGTCGAATCTAACTATAAACGGATTAAAAAAAAAAAAGCATGCAGAACTTCAATAAAAAAAAATTAATTGCTAATGAATTATTACTTATTCTGTATCACCACCATATTAAATATTATTTGCTTATCAGAGTGCCCTATACAGTTTATGTTAACAGATATGCACATGTGGTCAAGTTTAAAAAGTGGTTAACTTTCTGCAGAGTGAGACTGAACACACTTCTCTATCCGTTTCTGATCTGTGAGAGACCTTGAACAGAAGACTGACCTGAGGTACACTGCTAACTGCTGGGCTATGCACAATTTGGACACTGAAGATATGGTTTAAAAAAAAAAAAAGAAAAGGCTGATCTTGTTTGTATTGTTCTGCTTTATTTTAATCTCCCTCATGACGTATGATGGTTCAGTGTGACTCAGCAGGAGGAAATACAGGTGTGTGTGTGTTTAATCAGGTGTAGGCAATTCAGCATGCTTCTTGTTTAATACTGTACATTAGAGCGATTGTTTGATTGTTCTAGCCCGCTTAGTTACATTATTAGTTACAAATAATTTCAAAGCCTTTTCTTGTACTTTGTACAAAAGTAATGCTTAAAATGCTTTAGATCTCTCTAATCTTTTTTTTTTTTTTCATCAGAGGGTGTTGATCATCTAATAAAAATTTTCTGAAGCTGTAACTTTCGCACTTTTTCCGGCAGTGAGAAATACTTCAGGATGTAGTACTTTCTTTGTACTTTCTCAGTAACAGCTTAAGCTAATTTTAACATATAACTTTAACTTCAAGAGAGAGAAAAAACAGGTTAAAGAATGAATGTTTATAGTTGTATAGCAACAACCTGTTGGATACCTGTTAGACATTTCACTACATAACTAAAAGTGTGTGCAACGTGCCATTCTTTCAAGAGAAAAAGTAATGATTGGCAAATTGCAATGGGATATGAGCGAAAAAAACCATAATAATAATAATAATAACAACATCATCAAACATCAAACATCATCAAACCTTTGTTTTGAAAATCTCGTTTTTAACCTCCCCAAGTTCAAATCTCGTTTTTAACCTCCCCAAGTTCTCCCACACCACCCCACTCCTCCGCTCCCTGCACTGGCTTCCTGTAGCTGCCCGCATCAAATTCAAAACGCTGATGCTTGCCTACAAAGCTAAAAATGGCCCTGCACCCACTTACCTCTCTGCTCTAATCACACCACGCACTGCACCACGTTCCCTCCGATCCTCCAGCACTGCTCGCCTCATCCCACCATCTCTCAGGGATCGAGGGCGACATTCATCCAGGCTCTTTTCTGTTCTGGCACCTAGGTGGTGGAACGAACTTCCTCTAGATGTCCGTACAGCAGAGACTTTGACTATCTTTAAACGACGACTCAAGACGCATCTGTTTCTCCAGTACTTGGACTAACCCCCCCCCCCCCCCAAAAAAAAAAAAAAAAAAAAAAAAAAAAAAACCTCTCTTCCCAGTTGTGTTCGACTAATGGCACTTAGTTATAAACCTAGTTAACCCAGTGTAAGTATGTATCCAGTGATGTTAACTTTAAAGCACTTTTTTTGTAAGTCGCTCTGGATAAGAGCGTCTGCCAAATGCCTAAATGTAAATGTAAATGTAAATGTAACCTTCCTGCTTTTCTCTTCTAAAAGAACACCCTGTTGTTTTATTTATATATATACAGTGGTGTGAAAAACTATTTGCCCCCCTCCCGATTTCTTATTCTTTTGCATGTTTGTCACACAAAATGTTTCTGATCATCAAACACATTTAACTATTAGTCAAAGATAACACAAGTAAACACAAAATGCAGTTTTTAAATGAGGGGTTTTATTATTTAGGGAGAAAAAAAATCCAAACCTACATGGCCCTGTGTGAAAAAGTAATTGCCCCCTGGACCTAATAACTGGTTGGGCCACCCTTAGCAGCAATAACTGCAATCAAGCGTTTGCGATAACTTGCAACGAGTCTTTTACAGCGCTCTGGAGGAATTTTGGCCCACTCATCTTTGCAGAATTGTTGTAATTCAGCTTTATTTGAGGGTTTTCTAGCATGAACCGCCTTTTTAAGGTCATGCCACAACATCTCAATAGGATTCAGGTCAGGACTTTGACTAGGCCACTCCAAAGTCTTCATTTTGTTTTTCTTCAGCCATTCAGAGGTGGATTTGCTGGTGTGTTTTGGGTCATTAACCTGCTGCAGCACCCAAGATCGCTTCAGCTTGAGTTGACGAACAGATGGCCGGACATTCTCCTTCAGGATTTTTTGGTAGACAGTAGAATTCATGGTTCCATCTATCACAGCAAGCCTTCCAGGTCCTGAAGCAGCAAAACAACCCCAGACCATCACACTACCACCACCATATTTTACTGTTGGTATGATGTTCTTTTTCTGAAATGCTGTGTTACTTTTACGCCAGATGTAACGGGACACGCACCTTCCAAAAAGTTCAACTTTTGTCTCGTCGGTCCACAAGGTATTTCCCCAAAAGTCTTGGCAATCATTGAGATGTTTTTTTAGCAAAATTGAGACGAGCCTTAATGTTCTTTTTGCTTAAAAGTGGTTTGCACCTTGGAAATCTGCCATGCAGGCCGTTTTTGCCCAGTCTCTTTCTTATGGTGGAGTCATGAACACTGACCTTAATTGAGGCAAGTGAGGCCTGCAGTTCTTTAGATGTTGTCTTGGGGTCTTTTGTGGCCTCTCGGATGAGTTGTCTCTGCGCTCTTGGGGTAATTTTGGTCGGCCGGCCACTCCTGGGAAGGTTCACCACTGTTCCATGTTTTTGCATAATGGCTCTCACTGTGGTTCGCTGGAGTCCCAAAGCTTTAGAAATGGCTTAATAACCTTTACCAGACTGATAGATCTCAATTACTTTTGTTCTCATTTGTTCCTGAATTTCTTTGGATCTTGGCATGATGTCTGGCTTTTGAGGTACTTTTGGTCTACTTCTCTGTGTCAGGTAGCTCCTATTTAAGTGATTTCTTGATTGAAACAGGTGTGGCAGTAATCAGGCCTGGGGGTGACTACAGAAATTGAACTCAGGTGTGATAAACCACAGTTAAGTTATTTTATAACAAGGGGGGCAATCACTTTTTCACACAGGGCCATGTAGATTTGGAGTTTTTATTCTCCCTTAATAACGTAAACCTTCATTTAAAAACTGCATTTTGTGTTCAATTATGTTATCTTTGACTAATAGTTAACGGTTTTTGATGAGCAGAAACATTTAAGTGTGACAAACATGCAAAAGAATAAGAAATCAGGAAGGGGGCATATAGTTTTTCACACCACTGTATATATATATATATATATATAAACCAGACAGTCGGGACGGTTTTAATTATTGAAGTATTGAAATTAAATTTCGATCAATTTAGTCTTACAGTGCTGTGCGTGCTGTGCGTGTGCCTCCCTGATCTTTTCCTTTCTCACGATGACTGTTGCACCCTTTCTTCTCTTTCAGCAGCCTTTGCAACTATATTTGCTTTCACTCTTTTACATTCCCAGCTGATCTGCATTACTGCATTACTGCTTTACACAATCTGCTCTGCGTCTCTTCTGTAATCCCCTCTTCTCTTCGCTGCCTTTCTGCCACAGGCTTCCTCTCACTCTGCGTCTCCTTCCTCATCCTCCTCTTCCTCTCTGTCGTGCCAGCTGCTTCCAGGTGTTGGCCCTGGTTCTGCCGAGGTGGACGCTGCTCTCAGTCTGTCCGCCTCGAGCTCCTCTCTGGGCTGCCCGGCTTCTCCTCCTGCCACCACGGTGAGTCCTGCCCACTTCATGCTCACACTTTAATTTCCTTACTAACCCTTGTGATATGAGAATTCCGGTGAACACCATATTTCGGTGTTCTCACACTGTGATAATTGTATGTGTTTATTGTTGTGTTTGTTAAACTTGTGTGAAGTCACCGTTATTAGACCGAGCTGTATCAGTTATTATTAGTTCATGCTAAAAGTCATTTCAGTGATGTGTAGCGATCGACTCATGTTCCGCCACACTTAATCCAAAATTTATTATGTTATTTAATCCATAATTTTCCATAATTTGTTATTTTTAGCATCCTAAAGGTGGCGCACTCAAAACTCTTCACACATAAGCAGGCAGCACAGTGTACTGTGTGGTACAAGCAAATTAATTTGCCAAGTTTCTTCAGGACTTTGGCATAATCTTCAAAAAAAAAAATAGTAGTACACATCGAATTGAAACCTAGGTACTGCGATATCGTATCATCAGGTGTTCCCTGGTGATTCCCATAGATATTCAGCATATCTTTTCACCACAGTCTCTGATAAATTTATTAAACTCGATTTGAATTCATTTATTTATAAATTATTCATTGAAGCATTTCACAACAAAATGTCATACTCATGCAAATCCAAGTAGCTTAAAATTACATTTGTTTCTATGAGTTTATGCACACTTTCTTATAACTCATCACAAATTAAATTAAATTACACATTTCTAGATGAGTACAAAAGTAATTGTGCCCTATAAAAAAAAGTGTTGTAGCTGACGTGCTGCAGTGGTTAAGTTTCATTGTACACCGTTTAGTTGTCATATTTAATTTTTAGCTCTGTATGCCTATTACGGAGTTTTGTGGCCGTCACTAATCGCAAATGATGCAGACAAGTTTTTTAATCATGGCTGAATGCCATTTATTAATGACACTGTATGAGTAAAAACTTTTCTTTTTTTTTTTAAGGTTTGGTCTAAAAAATAAATAAATAAATAAATAAATAAATAACTTATTGGCCTTTAGTTGAACATCTGTTCGCCCTTCTGGATGGGAAATTACTTATTGGATGCTCGTGCCAAACCCCACATACTAAACCAGTCATGGCAGCACTTTCAGCAAGAAAACACATCTGATAACGATATGTCGTTTTTAGACAAAACTTTCAAGCAATTACTTTCAAGTCGTTATGAATTTCCTCTGAAGTGTCCATGTTGTGTTTCGTGGCTTTGTAGCTTCTAACACAAGGCTGAATCCCAAATACCAATAAAGGAGCTACTTATTGTCTGGAACAAGGGATTGTACACCCTACATAGTACACTAGCTTTCTATTTTATGTTATTTAAGATTCAACCTCGGAACAGTTATTGAGCTATTTACTAGAAAGCTTTTTGGTTACCAATGCTTGCAAACACCACCAAATCCAGAAGAAGTCACCTTGTATATGTGTACACTGTCAGATATACAGATACAAGGTAACCATGTTATGATAACAAATCAAACTTCTGCAAATTAATATCCTTGTTACTTTCTTCATTCATTTTTATATGCTTGTTCCTCTTTTGTATATGATACTGCATATAAAAATAATCAGCAGAACTTGGTTATCAGTTGCTATAAAACTTTTATCTTTGTGACAGAGGATCAGGTAATCCCATACATAATCTAGTAATCATCAGGGAGTCTTTATTCCTTTTGAGATTTATTTCGGAGCCAAAAAATAATAATTAAAGAAACGTAGGAATCTAATGTGGGTTAACGGTGCTTATGCCATCCACGTGACTGCAAACTACACATGATGCGTAACTATACTTTTCTTGAAAGATTCATAAACATAGCTTAAGGTTTTTTTTTTTTTTTTTTACTTGAGATATTTTATTAACGTTCTGTAAGCATTTTTTCCCCCCACAATAATAGTGTCTCGTACTCGTGGTAATTTTGACTCTCAGTGCACCGTCAGCTTTGTCATTCCTGCTTTCCCAGCGCCAGCACCCAGTGCTCAGGTTGTTTGTTTTGCCGACTAGATGCGACTGCCAATCGTTGTGCAATTTGACACACCCACACAGTTTTGTAGTATGTAACTATAATTAAATCTTCTTAAATACTTAATAAACTCTACTTCCTAGATTATGTCGTTTTATAAACAGTTATTAAATAGCTATTGACATCGAGTAACCATCGAGTCTGATTTCCATGAGGTGTGTTAAAGCAGTGGAAACACTAAACCATGGATGGGGGGGGGGGGGGGGTGGATTCAGGGAAAACATCAGCGAGTTGGAAAAACTGTATAGTTCTTTGAGTAATGCGGGAGTGTGTAAGAGGTGACTGGCGTGCCCCCACTTGTAGACACTCGGTTATTCATTGGACTCACGGTATCGGAATACAAGTGCAGTCCTTTCAGTTCATATGAAAAACACACACATACACACACTCCATTATAACAGATTATCAAGCTTATCATTCCATATAAAGATGTATCATGTAAAGGAGATATTGCTCAGGCCAGGAGCTCCTATAAAGTGGGCACCTCGTACAGAGGTTTGTTTGTCAGCATGAATTCAGACAGAAGCTTAATTATTTTTCCTTTTACTCCCCTGGGTTTGTTTCAGCACGCTCCAACGGGAATCTCTTTCTGACGCAATGGCGGCTTTAAGTGAGCATGATTCATGTCTGATTTTTTTTTTTTCTCCTGTTTTGGCTTGATTGGGGGGGGAATACTGTGTTTATTTCGATGTGTCAGTGATGTATACGATAACCTTTTAACTTGCGACTTGTCTCTGCTGTGAACAAGCAAAGGAAACATGCAAACGTGCTACATGTCCATCTGTGGAAATGCTGAGTCATTGAGATGCTGGAACCTGAGCGTTTCCTGAGGGTGAGACCTGTTTTTGAGGCTGATGTTTTTTTGTGGGAAAGAGCTCTAATTTGACATTTATAGAAAGCATTATGTGTTTTTTCTCTCATGTGCAAAATGGGAAACATTATGGGGAATCATAATTTAATTTTAAACCTCTGGGTTTACCTCCGACTGAGACGCACGCAGGTTGTTTTGTGGATGATGAAGTAATGGGCATTATGACAGAATACCGTCATCTACCTACTGCTACACTGAATTTTTTTTGTCACCTCACGCCTGAAAGTGTGGTAACTGTGTGTCTTGGATTTCTGGGAGTTGAGTCATGTCAGCTGGACTTTCTTGTTATGTTGGAACGTTTCACTATTCATCCAGGTAGGTTTTCCTCAGTCTGAGGAAAGTTAGTAAGTTCCTTATGTCTGTATCCTCCAGAGACGAAAAAAGGGTTCAAGCCTGTCTGAATAGGCTTGTTTCGTGTACAGTGGAGAAGGTAACAGTGGGAGGAGGGAGAGAAGTTAGAGAGTAAGGGAAGAGGGTTGTTAAGAAGAGACAGTAATAGAAGGAGTCATTAACCAGAAAGAGTAAAGTGACTCCATAAGTGTGATTTTCCTGCTGGACCTGTTAAGAGGTCTTGAGCTTCCTGGGGATGGATGAATGAAACGCATATCGCACATAAATGACATCTTTTGAACCATCTTTAAAATGTAGCTTGACACATATTGAAGCCTAGTCCTGACCTCGTGTGATTTAGGAATTAAACCCCTATCCCAACATCTGAATATCGTGTAGTGCATTCGCATAAGATAAGTGAAGCCTGCGTTTTTACACAGATTTACAAATCTCCCCGATATGTCAAGTGCAACATTTTCGATAGGCAAGTATTTGGAAATGTGGTGTTATAGTAGGTCTAGCTGTATGATATAAACAGAAGTGTGTTCCTTACCCCATGTTGATATCCATTTCATCTATCTCCATCTAAACATTCTTTTTGCTTTCGCTCTTCTGATGGTTTTCAGAATCCGTTTTCTCTTTTTGCACATTGTATTGTTGTATGTTTTTTTTATATAGTGACATGACCCAGCTCCCAAAATACTTTCAAAGCACTCCCAACACAGCCTCCATTTTTCGCAGAAGATGGATAAAAAGGCACACAGGAAACAAAAACCTTTTCGAAAATGATATATGACCATGTCAATTCACAGACATGCTGATTCGCACAGGACTAATATTATCGGCGTTCTGCGAAATATGGTAGGTCCATTTGCAGGGCAGTTTTTTACTTTACAAATTACTCCAATGCCCAATTCGCACGGGATTAAGATCATAGACAACCTGCACAATTATTACCAATAACTAGGGGTCGCCAGGTAATACTAATCCCGTGCGAATAGGGCTCTAGACTGTATGTCTCTCTCTCTTGCTAATTTTTGGGTTTGGCAGTATGGGGTGAATATCCATCAGATGGCTCATCAAATATGTAACTTTTTTTTTCTTCATAACACACTTTGCTAGGCATTCTGCGAAGTTCATGATTGGTAAAGCACCCGATTTAGTGCAGAGAGTGGTGATTAAAAACGGACTTCAGACTTTCTTCAGGTGTTTAAAAATTGACAGAGTTTAACATCTGTCCATTTTTGCTATAGTGAAATGGACATAAACCTGATAAATTTAGATTGCAACCAGACACTGGCTCATGTGTGGTGGACAGAATTAATGCTTTAAATGGCTGTGAGCACTAGCACTTCCTCCTTTTTTTTTTTTCTTTGCCCTTGCATGCTTTTTCTGGCTACTTCTTTCTTTCCTTCTTTCTTTTCTACTTTTCTATTAACGTTTAAGCCTGAAGTCCATCGTGTCTTGAAAGGCTCCAGGCCTGCATTCTGCTTCTGCTTTTTATTTTTTTCCTATCTATTTTGTCTACCTCTGCTCCCTCTTTCTGTAGAGCCAGAATGCTAGTGACGAGGGTGGGTACGTCAATCTGTATTCGTCTAGCCAAGCCAACGGAGACCTGCTGCTCTCGAATGAGTTGTATCCCAAGAGTTTGGTGACTTTTGCCCCTGTGCTCTGGTGTGTTCTGCTTGTGTTCATCACATGCACCCTGGAGAGCCTTTGTTTGTATTCTGCAGCCTGGGAAACCTGGATGGAGGGTGCTGTAGCATTTTCTGTAATGAAGCTATCGACATTCATGACTATCTTATTTGCACTAGGACCACCTCTACGATGGAAAAACAGTTCAAGCTTTTCCGCTCGAATTTAGTCTTTTGTGATCCGGACAGGTTTTTATAAAAGGCATAAAGGTCTTTACTTGTCACAGATTAAAATAATAGCCCAGTCTTCATTTGAACATGCAGTAGCCAAACATGGATGTCCTCTCACTGTGCTTATAACGTGAAAGACGAGATTTCTCGCCTGCCGTACAAAAACCTTTGGTAAGTGAAAGTTTTTTTGGTAAAGTGTGATGGTCCAATTAACAGTGGTCCTAAGAACTCGTTTTCTGTTATACACCCATTTGCTTGAATAGGGGGAGAGAGAGACAGATAAACCACAAACATTTATGGCATTTGGCAGACAGCCTTATTCATCTCGTTATATATTTGAGCAATGGAGGGTTAAGAGACTTGCTCATGTTGCCAATAGTGGCAAATTGGTAATATTCAATTGGCAAAAGCCCAATTTAAAATTATATAATTTTCACCATCTATTGCACATATGCTTTTTTTTTTTTTTTTTTTTTTAATGTATTTTTTATTATTTTTGTTCTTACTAACTAAGCAAAGCGTCCTGTGTCTGCGTGTGCGTCCATGTAATCGGATGTTTGTACTTATGGGGGTGCGGTTTAAGTAATACAGCTGACATGTTGAATATTACAGTATGCTGTTTAACTCGCACTGAGTTCCTAGCAAAGCAAAAGTTCGTATGGAGTGAGCAGACACAAGGAGTGTGAAGTAATCCACATCCTTCGTCTGGCATTTAAAATATCCAATTTATTATCCACTTCATGGAAACTCTGTTTGCTATTTATATAAAACCTCATGCCTGTGTGTTTTTTCTTTTGCTTTTGACTTTAATGTTACACTCACTACACAGTCATGTATAGCTTATTAGATGTGTGCTGTGCGCTGACTGATGGGCTCTGTATCCATTTAAGGGTTGCTTAAACACACTCACGTTGTCGGACATCTTTGTGCCTTGATGGCACGAGTGGGAAAGAAGCCTGATTAATATCTTACCTTCGTCACGAGTAACTCACTCATCATAATGTCATATTTGGATGTCCGTCTTGTTCCCGACTCATTTCTCCTCTTGTCGTTTTCTTGACCTGCCGCTGTTTAACTCCGCAGAGTGAAATGTCACAGCTAGATGTTACATTCACTGAGCTGCTCTATTTTTGACAGTGCCCTCAAAGTGTTTGATTTGTGCAGTCCGAGCACAAACACCATATGTTGGCGATGTTTTAATGTTTCTCCATCATTGGCAGGACCCCAGCTGTGGCACCGAGGACGAGTCGCTCCAGGACCCCAGCAAAGAGTCGACTGACACGGACAGGTGAGCTACACCACACGATTGAGCCAAAGCGCTAATACTCAGGGTTGCAACACTCTACAAGTGATGTAATCTTTCAGGCTGGATCAGAATGTTAAAAACAGAACTTACACCTGATACATAAGTGTTGCATGTGCACAGCCTAAGTGTAGCTCAAGTGACCGTTCTTACCTTCCACATCTTTCATGCTTCTCACTCTGTAAGTATTACAGTGATTTGTTTTGAATAAAATATCTTCAAATGTTTTGCCCATGAGCCTCCGGAGTGCCAGGTATCTTTTGTACACTTTTATGAGTACAAGATTTACCATCTTGATGTCTGTGATTTTCATCATTTCTCCATAGGACATCATGTTACAAGGAAACTGTGAAAAAAGGCAGATCTTACAACCCCTGGCAAAAATGATGGAATCACCCCTCTCAGAAGATGTTCATTCAAATTTTTAATTGTGTAGAAAAAAAAAACAAGCACATACATGCCACAAAACTATTTTCACTCAACAATCCAAACATCTGGCTGTATAAAACACTTTAAAAAAAAACAAAGAAAGATAACTATAGTCAATGACAACTGTTTTGACAACTCAAACAGAGGACAAAAATATGGAATCACAAATCTGAGGAAAAAAATGGATGGAATCACCAAATAAAAACACTACTTGTACTTTGTTGCACCACCTCTGGCTTTTATAACAGCTTGAATTCTCTGAGTCCTGGATTTAACTAATGTCCAACAGTATACTTCATCAGTCTGTCTCCAGCTTTGTCTTATTGCAGTTGGCAGATCAGCTTTGCAGGTTGGAGCCTCGTCATGGACCATTTTCTTTCATTTCCACCACAGATTTTCAATTGGATTAAGGTCCAGACTATTTGCAGGCCATGCCATTGACATTATATGTATTTCCTGTAGGAATGTTTTCACAGATTTTGCCCTATGGCACGATGCATTATCATCCTGAAAAATGATGCTACCATCACCAAACATCCTTTCAATTGATGGAATAAGAAAATTGTCCAAAATCTCAACATAAACTTGTGCATTTATAGAAGATGTAATGACTGTCATGTCTCCCATACCTTTACCTGACATACAACCCCATATCAATAATGATTGTGGAAATTTGCATGTTTTCTTCAGGCAGTTGTCTTTATAAATTTCATTGGAACGGCACCAAACAAAAGTTCCAGCATCATCACCCTGCCCAATGCAGATTCGTGATTCATCACTGACTCTAACTCTCATCCAGTCATCCGCAGTCCAAGATTGTCTTTCTTTAGCCCACTGAACCCTTGTTTTTTTTTCTGTTTAGATGTTAATGATGGTTTTCTTTTGGCTTTTCTGTATGTAAATCCCATTTCTTTTAGGCGATTTCTTACTGTCCGGTCACAGGCCACTTTCTGCTCATTTTTTCCTCATTTGTTTTGTTGTGCATTTTCTGTTTTCAAGTCATATTGCTTTAAGTTCTCTGTCTTGGCGCTTTGATGTCTTTCTTGGTCTACCAGTACGCTTCCCTTTTACAACCTTTCCATTTGATTTGTACTTGGTCCAGATTTTAGACACAGCTGACTGGGAACAACCAACATCTTTTGCAACATTCCATGAAGATTTACCTTCTTCAAGAAGTTTGATAATTCTCTCCTTTGTTTCAACTGACATCTCTCGTATTGGAGCTATGAGTTATGTCAATCATCTTGGTTCAACACATCCCTAATGTGTTCAAGCACTCTTTTTTAACTGTAGACTAATTAGCAGTTGTAATCAGATACAGGTATTTGTTTTAGAAATGCAAAGTGCATGGTGATTCCATATTTTTTTCCTCAGATTTGTGTGATTCCATATTTTTTTGTTTTATACAGCCAGAAGTTTGGATTGTTGAGTGAAAATAGTTTTGTGGCATGTATGTGCTTGTTTTTTTTCTACACAATTAAACATTTGAATGAACATCTTCTGAGAGGGGTGATTCCAGAATTTTTGCCAGGGGTTGTATTCATAGAAAGTTTAGTGAAAGCTATCAGCTATATCTAGAATACTGATGCGAGTCTGTGTTAACAAATCAGTTTGTTAAAAATACTGTGGGATTATAAACAAACAGCTAGCCTGGTGATATGGCCACAGCTTTTTTTTTTTTTTTTTTTTTTTTTTTTTTTTTTTTTTAAATATACCACAGCTCTGCTGATTTCTTGATTTGTTTTGTCTATCAAAAAGTTTTGATTCATTTTCTATATCAGCAGCTGTGGCAGTAGTGGCATCTTTAATGCAGATCACAGGTTGAAGTTAATATGCTCAGGCTAATACATTATCATTTATGAAATAGCAACTAATTCATTTGTTAATTACATTAACACAAAGCTAATGAAGGTTTGTCCTGGCGTTTAATGTTAATTAATACACGCCCCCTGACTTGTGTGTTTCTCGTCTCAGCTGGAAGGAGAAGTGTGCAGACTCAGACCTGAGCTCGGAAGAGCTGGACGAGCTGTCCCTGGTGGATCACAAAGAGATCATGGCCCGCATCACACTAAAGCAAGAGGTAACACCCTTAGTTCGTGCCTCGCCCTCAGATTAATCAGCGATATTTTTATCACATCACATCTGCAAAGCAGATAGAATGTGTGTGAACTGGCCCTCGTCTTGTCAGAACGATTCGTTATCCAGCACGTGTTCGTCCGTCGCTACAAAATGGGGTGGATTTTGTCTAAGAAGTGCTTATTTCAATAAGAATACTTGATTATACGTTATATGAATACAAGAAAGCTCTCCAGGAAGTTTCACATAGAAAATACTGTCATAGCTAATACTATAGCTGTTCAGGAAGAATATTACATAGAATTGTCTCACACTTACGAGTTAATATCACTTAATTGAGACATTTTATCTCAAATTTATATCATGCAATTTACTTTTTTATCCTGCAGTTACCAGTGTAACTTTTGTCACAGTTTGTCATGCATTTGCAAAAAAAATTTCTTATCTCATTTTACCATCTCATAACTCTGAGTTAATTCAACTTTATGAATCGCTTTATACAATTGTGAAGTCGCAGGTGAGAGAACGTTATGAGATAAATCTGCGTAATAAAGTATTATACATGACTAAACACAAGCTTCCTGCAGACTAGAGGCTTTACTTGAATGCATGTCCTAAGTAATAGTTCAAACATGAAGCGTTCACCTTAGTAACTACTAAGCCCAACTAGTAACTGCGTGTGTGAGATTTCATGGCTTTATTTAAACTACAGTGATGTAGCCGAGGTTGAGAAGATGGTCAGAGCCATGCTTAGAATCCTGACCACTTGTACTGCTGAGGGTTGTTTTTTTTGGTCAGTGTTTTTTTTTTTTTTTTTCTACATAATAATAATAATAATTCCCTAAAGGCCACACCCTCTCTTTTGTATGCGAGCACAGATACAGAGATTTGGAGCACTAAAGTGATGAAACAGATAGCGACATGTTATTCTGTTATACTCTCAATACTTAAACAGGCCGGTAGTGGAAATGGTGTGAAAGGCTGCAAAATTAGTGTACTGTAGCTGCAGATGTCGCATCCCCCTCCACCCAGACAATGCAGAACCAGACTGCTGTACACACAGAATGTATTTATAGACACGCTTTCACTCATCTCTAACCTCAGTCTATGCAGTCTGTTCATCTGCAGTATCGCAGACGAGTCACCAGTCACCATAAGCATTATGCTTAATTGTTACAGAGATACACCAATCAGCCAGGATGTTAAAAATATAAACATTATAATTACCCAGGTTTTGGTTCCTCTTTTGTTGCCATGGCAGTTCTGGCCCCTTGGGGCGTGGCTCTGCAGGATATCTGGGGAGGTCTCCGAGGATTGGACTTTTTTTTTGTTTTGTTTTTTTGTCCAGGGTATCCCATGGCTGTTCGATCGGATTTGGAGGCCTGGTCAGACGGTGGGGAGGGGGGGGGAATGGGGGGTGCTCTGGTGCCTTTCTGTCATGGCCATCCGTGATACTTTCACCAGTTTGTGCTGCATTTGCTTTTCCAGGCCATAAAGCTGGTCATGATCCCATCACTAGTTCACTACTATATCAATGTTAATGTCTTCATGTGTTATTGTTATGTGGTGTTCATTTTATGGCTGATCTTAGTTAAACCTTTTTTTTTTCCCCTCCCCCTTTTCTCTGGAAACAGACTGATGATGGACCAGATGTCCGAGCGGGATCAGGGGACATTTTATTAGTTCATGCAACAGAAACGGAACGCAAAGGTAAAATAACTTTACATCAACGTGTGTATATTTATTGTGTACATGCTTCTCTGCATCTCGGTAATGAAGAGTTTTTCACTTTTCGCTTTTAATGAAAATAGTACAGATTGGAGTCAGTATAACTAATGTTCCCATCATATTACAATGTTGCCTCCAAGCACATTATGGGATGTATAGTGCAATAGAGTTTGTGAGGTGCATGCACAGAGAAACTTTTGCACATCACTTTAAAATCTGCTCCAGTCGATTGACTGTCTATCTGTATCAGCCGATAATCGCTTGATTTTTACACATTGCTTGTCTTCCAACTGCCCGATCATATAAAGTGATACTATTGTGATAACACAAGATAGACGAGTTGACAGCCACATGGACAGCCAGCCCGGGTTTACCTTGCTCTTCCATGCGTACAGCAAGTGAGCGACTATTCAGTAAAGGTAACACATTCTGGATGATGAGAGGAATAGCCTGCCTCTTAAAAACGCGGAAATTCTGATATTTATAAATAAATGCCTGTCCTCGCTGCTTACTAATGAGTAGCCATGATTAGCTCGCTAAATACAAAGTGCATGATGTGAGTTTATTTAAAAACGTTCGGTGCAGAGTTTCTGCACGTTATAACGAGTGACTATATTAGGACAATCGCATTTTAGATGAGCATTTCTGTGTTTGTGAGAGCCGCTTGATGCTGGATAACGGGTGGAAAATTTTCAAGCATAGGTTATTTAGTTGGTTTGCGTTTCTTTATAATCTACATGAAATAATAAGAGAATGAAATATGTTGCTTTCCAGTAAATTCATTTTTAAATATGATACTTTTCAGATCTTTATTATATTAGTGCACTGTTGTTTAGAATTGTAATAAATAAATAAGACTAAACAAATGGAATTCTTTAAATGACGTATACCAATAACTCACACACACACCTGTAATCAGCAATCAGTCTCGGCATCGGCCGATTTTGATTTCTGTGATGAGTGATTGGCCCCTAATCACTTTTAAACAGTATATTTAGTCAGACATGTCGAATATAACAAAATAAAAATCGGTAAAAGAGTATAATACTGCTTTTTATCTCAAGCAAAGGCTCTCATGTAGACTCGGTCGTCGGTACATGCCAATTTTCCAAGTTGGCATCCAGTAGCATTTTACTTTAGTGCAGCTCGGTACCTCAACTAAAGCATATATCACCTGTCTGTAATAATACATATGTATATACATATGTATACATGTATATACCACAAATCCTCTGATGATAAACTCCTGTTAATGTTAAAACCTAAAATGCGAAATGGGTGTGCTCAGGTCTTTTGTGGGCTATTGGCTCCCCCTGCTGGAGAATCAACGTTGAAGTACTTTACATATTATATACATAATTTTCTCCCTGTCCAATTTCAGGAAAAAGAAGCTGTGGGGAGGAATAAAAAGTATGTAGGGTAATGTATTTCTTTGTGTGTTAATGAAGTGTGTGCTGTCTGCTGCAGATCTGGTTTTATACTGTGAAGCCTTCCTGACGACCTATAGGACGTTTCTAACCCCAGAGGAGCTCATCAAGAAGCTCCACTATAGATATCCTTTAAGTGCAGATTTAAAATCCAGAACAAATTTTTTTTTTTAGAGGCAAGCATTGTGCCTTATATTTGCACATTCAGCAGGACTTGAGAAATAATATCTGTGTGTTTGTGATTGATCAACATATTAAGTGTTTTTTTCTTAATCACTGAGCACGTACACTAGATTTTCTAACAGTTCAGACACCATCAAGAAGCGAGTGAGCAAAAACACCTTCTTCGTGCTGGTGCGTGTTGTAGATGAGCTTTGGTGAGTAAAGAATCAATGAGTCTAAAAGTACAAAACATGCAGTCATACTAATGCTTTATCTTTGCGTCTCTGCTGTTTCGAATTGACTGCTTCCAGTTGATTTACATTTAATCACTGACTCCGGTATCACCCAAATCATTATGGGTTCCCTTTTTTGGTATGGTTCTTCTCAGTGTTTCTTCCTCATGTCATATCAGAGTTGTTTTCTTGTTCCTGTTGCCTCCAGCTTGCTCGTTATGATAGAGCTGTACGTTTTGTATGATAAGTCTGCACATTTTTAAACGTCAGTGTAAATGTAAATAAAAATAAAATTTAATTGCACGTAAAAACGTGGGCAGTTGTTTATTCAGCACCACTGTTAAATTCTCAATTCTAATTGATCAAAAGGAGTGAACTGGTTTTCTTTTACAGCAGGAACCTGACAGTAGTTTCAGCTGTAAGTTGATGTGCTTTTTCATGTACAGTGTTGTTTTTCTAATAATGACTGTTCGCATTGTATAGCAATGCAACACGTGAATGGGTTTTAAAATGTATGTAATTATTGTTATGGTGAAGGTTTCAGCATCTATTGGGATTTTGGAAGGAGTCCCAGCTGTCACTGCTTTGCAAATTATAAAATTTTTCTACATTTTCTGACACTGAGAGCTGTGCTGCTTCCATGTAATGAAGAGCGAGCGAAAAGAGAGGCTGGTGGTGATATTTATAGATGCTTAACTGCAAAATAATCACAGGAAGCAGTTTGTTTTGCAACACTGAATATAACCACAATTATACAACAGTCAAAAAAGACAGAGTAATCTGATTGGACGAGAGACATTCCAAAAATGGTGACAATGGATAGTAACAGCACTGCGATGTTTTAACTCTTATGTATCATTCTGCGTCCCAGGTGTTGTACAGTCGTTAATACGCTAACTGTTGGTCGGAACATGAGTGAAAAGTAGGTCTGTAAGATCCACAGTACTGAGGAGAGAGCGGCTCCCTGCTAAAACCCTTATTAAATTCCACAATCAAAGAAAAACTTTCAGCAAGAAAACGCCTCTAATAATGTTGTCATCTTAAACAACACTTTGTCTCCTTAATAATTGCTGCACAGTCCTTCTTAAACGCCTATCATCCGTGTTATTTCATTTACGGCTACAAAACTAACTACCCTCTAACACATGGCTGAGACTAAAATCGCTCTGTAGCCGTAATAAAGGGCACTATTTGGTGTGTAGGACATGGAATTATACACCCTACATAGCTCACTAGCTTTCCATTTAATGTGGTTTGGGATTCAACCCAGGAATGTTAACAGAGCTGAAATTCCAAAAAGGAATAAGTGCAAATATAAAGAGAAACATATACAGAGAAAAATATACAGGACTAACTTCCATGGTTTATTCTTATTAGTTTTTGGGTACTTGATTCTGAATTTAAAGCTACTTTCACCCTTGTTAATTACACTAACTGTTATTTGGAAGCTCCACCAATCATGAGTAGTTAGTTCTGCCAGTTGAATAAACAAACAAATCAGTATCTGTTGCTGATCATTGGTGTTTGTGGAACTGTTTTACATAAAAGCAATGTCACACTTGAGATTGTACTGTTGTACCGGATATCAGCACAGCTATGATGCGGGCATAAGAATGAGGACGCAGCTAATATTCATCACAACTGCACTCCCTCTCACATGATATTACTTACATGAATAACAAGTCCATGTTGTTCTGTAATTAATTTTAAAAAGTAGTAATTGGCATATTGGTGTGATGAGAAGAAATAAAACAGATTCAGGATGTGGTAAAGATAACTCTGCTTTGTGTCTGACTGAATCACATGACCTCATTATTGATTATTTTTCTATAACAGCATGCTTCTAAGTGTTTTATTCCTTAATTACATGTAAATAAAGCTTTTACAGAAATCTTAATCCCAGTTCTGCAGTTTGATTGTGTGTGTGTGTGTGTGTGTGTGTGTGTGTGTGTGTGTGTGTGTGTGTGTGTGTGTGCACACAGTTTGGTGGAGCTAACAGAAGACATTCTGAAGCACCTGATGGACCTGGTGGTGAGTCTTGTGTGTAGCGGGGAGCTCAGTCTGGCCCGTGTCCTCCGCAAGAACGTTCTGGATAAAGTGGAGCAGAAGAAGTTGCTCAACTACACTAACTCGTTGAAGACTCTAGCTGGCCGCAGCGTCGCCGCCAGGTAAAGTGTCCAGTCGTGTCCTAATTGGGAGTTTATGGTTGCTGAGATTCTCACACTTATTGTTGTTTTTACCTAATGAGACTATTTTATTCTTGTGTATTAATCCGGATTTGTGTTGATTTAGCCACAGACAGGCTTGTCTTAGTTTAGTGATGGACAGGTTTCTTTTTTTTTCCCTGACCATCTGATATCGTTTGTTCTTCATAGGCCTGGTACTCTTCATGATTTCCGTAGTCATGAGATCGCAGATCAGCTCACTCTCCTGGATGCAGAGCTGTTCTACAAAATAGAGGTAGTTATTTTGTTGTCTCGTATTAACTTGGAGGTCAGTTTTTCTTTCCTTAGTCTTAAGAAAGTCAAAACTCTCAGGGATTCAGCTTCTAAAGCTTTAGATGCTGTACCTAACTTTTGTATTGAAAAACTTTTTGTGCTTTGCTTAACTTTTGCTACAGTAATTACTTAATTACAATAAGTATACTCAAGTATTTCCTGAATTGTTCATTTGAGTCATTTAAATTTTATGGTTTATGTGATGAATGCTAGTCTTTCATTTTTTAATCATCATTGATTACATGTTAATGTACACAGTAAATATGTAATGTGATGCATGTCTTTTATAACTTAGTGTTTTGTAAGAGCTGTTTGACAAAATTCAAAACTGTGTTTGACTAATATAAATAATTTTAACACTAAAAAGAAATAATTTTAAAAAAATTAAATGTTGACACTTTATTATTTTATGTATTTAGCTCAACATCCAAGCAGCTGCTTTCAGTCAGTGTTTATAAGATTGTGTTATTGTGATCCCCGTGTTTTCAGTTTTATGACACAATGGCCAAAAGTATTGAGACAAACGTAAAAATTGTCAATCAAGATAATAAGAATAATTTGCAATGTTGTGCAATTAAATTGCTGTACAACAATTAATATTTAGTTTGGAGGCAATTATCCTTTAAGACCTGCAGAATCTGGCTGGGCAAGAGTCAAAAAGACATCTGCCGTACCCCGGTCACCTGTTTTTTTGCACAGGGAGAACTATAAACACATAGCGTATGTCGTCTTAATACACTCGGCCACCACTGTGTATCTCGTACGCAAATTGTACCAAACATGCTAAAATTATGGAATGGCTATTTAGAACTGTAACGTGATTTGTGGAAGGGAAGTTCTCCTTCTTACGCGTGAAACTTGTGTTTGTAGATCCCAGAAGTTCTGCTGTGGGCAAAAGAACAGAATGAAGAGAAGAGCCCGAATCTCACCCAGTTCACAGAACACTTCAATAACATGTCTTACTGGTATGATCAGCAGTTCTTTTGCATGTATGGTATTTGACAGACGCCCTTAAACAGGGCAACAGAAAACTATAGTCAAGAAGTGTCTATCATTAAGTATATCCTGATAGTACTCACTAGGCCACAGACTATTAATCTAAAAACTGTTAAGGATTGTTTTTCTTTTAAATTGATAATTTATGTACGGAAGTATTTAAGTAAGAGTATATTATCTTTGTGCAATGTTGTCAAGAACTGGTAACCAGGAAAATCTTTATATACACTGCCAGTCAAAAGTTTGGACACACCTTCTAATTCCATGGTCTTTCCTGATTATTTCTTTCAACATTGAAAGACAATGCATCCAAAAATATCCAATAATCTCCTTTGACCAGTTGATATTGAGATGTATCTGCTACTTATGGTCTGTAACGTCTCCATAACGACTCTAACCAGAATCAGAAATCACCTCAGATTAATCTAAATGAATTTCTCCTCTACAGCAGAGGTCAATTTTGGTCTTGCTTTCCTGGAAGGGTCTTCATCCCAAGAGCCAGTTTCATCATGGTGCTTCATGAGTTTTGTAAACGCACTCGACACAATACTGTTCTTGCCGGAACTGTTCCAGAACGACTGACCTTTGACTGACCAACAGTCAGATGTTACTTTTGTTGTTGTTACTTAATTATCTAATTCCATATTTATTTCATAGTTTTAAAATCTCCAGTATTGTCCCACTGTAGACTGTAGGATATAAATCACTAAATAAAACTTCCTTTAGAAAGTGTGTACAGACATTTCACTGATACTTTATTTAATCAAATGAAATACAGTACAGTACTGAAAGGGAAGCCCGTCCTCGTTTCAGTGACAATGGACAGTTTGGTTTTGGATACTTCCCTCCTAGTAAAGGGAAGTGCCGTATCCATAATCAAACTGTCCATTGTCACTGAAACGAGGACGGATTTCCTTGTCGTTCTGGTTCCTCTGAAGATTGTTTTTCTTGTCGTCTTGCCGTTGTATTCTTTGCCTCTTTCACCTCAGGCTTGCTCATGAGAGATAAATTTTTATACATTTCTATAAAGTATGCCTCTTCAAATACAGTTTACAACAGTCGTGTTTCTTCTGCTCAAACACAGACCGTTCAACTAATGTCGATTACCAGGTTAGGTAGTGTGTGTAGGTGCCCGAGATTTACAAACTGTTCCAGGACTGGATTTCAACCTGCTTTGTGACCCATATGTCCCATATAGTAGATATTTCTCCAGTAAACGGTCACAGCTTTACCTTTTTGTTCCTTTTTCTTTCTTGATGGTGAGACAAGCTAAAGTTGTAAATGAATGTTAAATTAGAAAATACTATAAAGCAGAGGTATTTTCACTGTTAACCACTAATCCATATACAGCGATTTAGCAAAAGTTGGTTATATGTACCAGCAAATTCTACCACCCAGGCCTTTCAGTCTGTTGGAAATTCTTGGGTGTCTACCAAATATACATATATATATCTGGATTCTCTGGTACTGGACGTGTGGGGGTGAAAACAAACACAGTTCCTTTCTGTTGTTCTCAAACAGTCTGATGCAGTGCAGAGAAAGACCTAGTCAATGTTTAATGAATCCTTTTCATTCACTTTGCTCTCTCTCACTTTGCTTTCATTGCTCTCTCCCTCTCTCTCTTTCTCTCGCTCACCAATATTTCAGGTTTTTTGTACCTTTTTAGGTGGCTGTAATGTTGGAGTAATCTAATCTACTTCACTTTTTTTTTTTTTTTTGTCCCATTTCTCTCCTCAAGGGTGCGTTCCTTAATTATCCTGCAAGAAAAGGCCCAAGACCGAGAAAAGCTCCTCCTTAAGTTTATCAAAATCATGAAGGTAAAATTAGTCTTTTCATTTATCATCAGAGTCTGCAAAATAAAATGTGATGATTGACCTTTTCCGTTTTCTCACAGCACTTACGGAAACTTAATAACTTTAACTCCTACCTGGCGATTCTGTCGGCTCTGGACTCGGCACCCATTCGGAGACTGGAGTGGCAGAAGCAGACCTCAGAGGTCAGCCATCATCACCACACATCCATATTTCAGAAAGCAAGCTTTTTTCCTACTGTTATGTTGGTTGATGATGTCATTTTGTGTGCGTATTAGGGTCTGGAGGAGTACTGCACTTTAATCGATAGCTCCTCATCATTCCGGGCGTACAGAGCAGCCTTGGCAGACGTCGAGCCTCCCTGTATACCGTACCTGTACGTCAAGCATTGCAGTGGATTTCATAAAAGTCTTCCAGAGTCATTTCCTCTTGTTTTTTTTTTAAGTTTGTGTTTCACGTCATCTTGTCTCTTCCACCATATTTTCTGCAAACGCAGGGGTCTCATCCTTCAGGACTTAACCTTCGTGCACCTTGGGAATCCTGACTACTTCCACGGGAAGGTGAACTTTTCCAAGCGCTGGCAGCAGTTCAACATCCTTGACAGCATGCGCCGCTTCCAGCAAGTGTGAGTTTCCTCAGTGACGATACACTGACAGAATTAGTGCATCAGTACCAAACCTGGTTCTCCTGTTCACACTGATCCAGATCATGGGAAATGTGTAATGTGAACAGGAAATATGACAAAACACAAGTTTCAAGTAGCACGAGAGTTTCAGCTCCAAACTTTCCTTAGAAACCTAAAGGTGACCTCTCGTCCCCTACGACACGTAGTCAGGTAGTCTTTCGGCTGCTCCCATTTGGGGGTTGCCTGGGGTGGACCAACTGATCCGCACAACAGTTTGTCACAGGTTTTACACCAGATGCCCTTCCTGAAGCACAAACTGGTTCAAATATTTGCAGATGGAGAAGATGCTCACTTCAAATGCAGTTGCCAGATTAACAAAAAAAAAACCCTGCAATTTATTACACATATTCTTTAATTATTGCTTATAAAGAAAACATCCCCAACCAGAGAAGAATTATAACACAGCACTGATGAATCCTCAATTTTGATTTGTTCAAAAGGTATTGATTAATATTCTGTAACAGCAGCTCAGACAGTAGTTTCGACTGTTTTTTTGTTTACAAGTGAAATCACAGGTTGATACACTCATTATTGGGCTGCGTCAAGCACATTTAAGAACATTTGAGGTCATTGGATCTGGGTTAAGAACCCTTCAGCTCATTATCAACACCTGGGAAGGATAGTGCTGAACCACTGGTGTGGTCGGGGAGAAAATCATGAATGGAGATCACTTAAACACTTGAAGTTGCATGATAGAAATCAAAAGTCAAAACCATAGCTATGTTTAATAGTGAAAGTAAGAGCATTTCCATACACACACACACACAATGTGATGAGAACTCAAAGGATAGAGACTAAAGTGGCCATGATACTAATCAGACTAATAAGAAAAAAGCGTCAGGTTGCTAGAGAGCATAAAGATTGGACTTTGGCGCGATGGCAAAAAGGTCATGTGGTCTGATGAGATCAGATTAACCCCTTTCCAGTGCGATGGGCGTGTCAGGGTACGAAAGAAAGCACATAAAGCACTCATCATGCATAGTGTCCACTGTACCAGCCTCTGGAGACAGTGTTATGGCCTGCGGTTGCTTCAGTTGGTCGGGTCTAGGCTCAGAAACCTTATGTGGCAATAAAATAAAGTCAGCTGACGACCTGAATGTACTGAATGACCAGGTTGGAGTTTTTCTTCCTTGATGGCACGGCCATATTCCAGGACTCAGATTGTGAAAGAGCGGTTCTGGGAGCATGAGGGGTCATTTTCACACATGAACTAGACATCACATGGTGTGCTGTAATAATGCTAATGGTGACTGAATGAAATCTTAGTGTGTGCGACTTTTTTCTTTTGGCGAGGCAGTTTATGACTGTTCTAACATGTTATAGTTTTAATAGTATCAGCTATAGGGACTGAAGCTGCTAAAAGGAGACATTTATTGAACATTTATGGAAGAAATCTTTAGTGTTAGTGGTTTGTAACATGCAAAATTCTAATTATTTTGATATAATGGTATCTGCATATGAAGATTTGTGCTTGTAGTGAAATTCTGATCTTCTGACTGCTAGCGATAACTTCCCTTCACAATAGGCCACATCACATTGCCCCCAGTGTTGATTATTTTCCTAGATAGGAAGATTCTTAGGTTGATTCTTTTCCTAGAAATCTATTAAGCAAAGACTCTCTGCTTAATAAAGTTAGAAAAATTCATACCCACCAGCATTAAACACCTGCAGTAGACCAGCTGGCAGCACTATTTTACATCCCGTGTGTGAATATTACTTTACTTTCTCATTTTAACCCTTGCTAACTTTTTTTTTTTCCTCTTCCAGACATTACAATCTCAAACACAATGATGACATTGTATCCTTCTTCAACGACTTCAGTGACCATCTCGCCGAGGAGGCGCTGTGGGAGCTCTCTCTAAAGATCAAACCACGGAACATCACACGCCGCAGAACAGAGAGGGAGGAAAAGACGTAATGCCTCTCGCTCTCTCTCTCTCTCCGAGAGAACTCAGTTCAAGCGGACTCGTGTGAATCAGCGATTAAGGAGCGAACGAGACGGCAGCTAGGAGACTGTTGGGGAGGCATGCGACGTTTTATAAAGTTTACAGGAGTTTTTGGGATTGCACTGCATCTTGACCTGTGAATATTTGTGAGGAAGAATGCAGGACAAGGAAGACGTGGTGGGACGGTCGGTGAAGCCTCATTATCCGGACACGCGGCTCTACACACCTCCAGACTGTAATGTAATTCCAGAGGAGAAGAACGGCTTTTTTTTATAATTTAAAAACAAATGCACATTAACGACTATTCACGATGGACTTTTTAGAAGGATTGTGTTCATATTTTATCAGCTTGCGGCATTCGGAACCAGGTCCTTGGTGTTATACACAGCTAATATAAAAGGCATGGTTGAAATTTCAACATCCATGTACAAATGTAAACGTTCTTGTAGCTCCACTGAGACGATATGATGTCTTGAGCAGGTTTACAGAGAGCTACTGTAGCTTAGACTCGTAAAATGGTTCCTCATGTCCCTTTTTGGACTAACCTGGTACTTGGTTATTCTGAATAATGAAGATTCGTGTACGCTGATCGAGACGTGCTGTCCGAGAACAAAAGGCTTTTAGGCCAATTCACCTCGAGTCTTCCATTTGTATTTATTTTTAAAAAGTGTCTAGTTTTCATAGAAATATACCATGTCTTGTGAAGTGTATAGTTGTGTGCATTGGTAGGTACAAATACACTCATTACAGATTCTTACAGTTCATGTTTGTGATTGACGCTTAGACAGAGTCGTCCTGATGGACCTGTCGCGGCGTGTAGGAGTACGTTATCTCTCTGTACTGTGGTGACGATTCTCTCTAGTCTGCGCTCATGACGTGATACCAAGTGCCTAAAGCTGTTTAAACGGTGCAGTGATTTGTCATTTATTTTTGTATAATGTTTTTTTATGTTAAACATTTTAAACAGACACTTTTGGAGAAGCCGATGTGCGTGCTCTCTCTCTCTCTCCCCATTTCTGTGTCATGAAAAGTGTTCACATGTGCACCTGAAACTGTTTGAATGAAAAGAAAACATGTAGAGCCACAGCCCTGTATAGAAGACTGAATGCATTCTGTGAGCGTGATGTGAGTTGTGGGAATATAGGAAGAAGTCATTTGTTAAACGATCGATGTGGAATTAAAGTTCCAGTGAGAAATCAGTACGGCTGATGGAATGACAAATCTGTATTTCCAACATTTCTTGTCAAAACAAAATTCTTTTCACCATTTATTGATTTGCGTTTTCTTTAAAAAAAAACACACGCACACAAAAACTAATCTAGATTCTAATGCAAGACCTGCATCCAGGTGATGGTTCAAACAGACTGATGTCTGAGACTGACAATATCACAAAATTATGCAAGAAATGTTCTTGAGAGTGATATAGGTGCAGTTTGTATGCTCAGAAATATTTCGGACTGAATGGCACTGACTCTTCAATTTTGTTGTGCGCTAGCACTGGCTTATTTCTAAACTTCAGGCTTTTTGTGAGAGGTTTCTAATCCAGAATTTAGCACCCAGCTGAAACAGAACAAGCAGTCCCGTCTAATTTCAAAATATTAATACAAATTAATAGAAGCTGGAGATTTTGTCCAGTTTTCATTACAGTTTCATTCCTACTAGGGACTTGTGATAAAAATCTCTCATGAATGAAAGCGTCATTGCTGGAGGTGCAAGGTTTTTTTTTTTTCCTCCAGAACTATGAAATGGCACATTTAGCATTACGTAATTGGGTAACAACAACAGTCAGTTGTAAGACATGAAGTTTCCTGCAAGAACAGTGTTGTGTCGAGTACATTTGCAAAACCCATCAAGAATCATGATGAAACTGGCTCTCATGAAGACCGTCCCAGGAAAGCAAGATCAAAACTTACCTCTGCTGCATTTAGAGTTACCAGCCTGAAAAATCACCAATTAACAAACAGAACCTCATATTAGAGGCGTTATGAAGAATTTACGGGGCATAAGTAGCAGATACATTGCAATATCAACTGTTTATAAGAGTTTATTGCTTTACCGTGTAGAAAGAAATAAAAGTCAGGGAAAAAAAACATGGAATTAGAAGGGGTGTCCAAACTTATGGTAGTTTATTTTTAACAGCAATTGCATAAATAGGCCTAATCTTTTTAAATATCACGCCACAGCGACGTCTGGCGGTGGCATACAGTAAATACATACAAGTATATACAGTACAATGTGTCAGCGCGTTTAATCTTCTTGTCTTAGTTTTTTATATTGTTACATTTTGTTTAATATATGATCAGATAATACAGTTAGATGTAATTATTGTATGATAGTTCAAAGTATTCTTATCCTAGATAATTAGCTTGTAAAATTAACATTTCGAAATTATTTGAAAACCGGCCAGGTGACGTCATCGTCATAAATTCAACCCGATTAAAGCTCCGTTGTGCGACGTCACGCTACAGCCCCGCCCACTCACCACGAGGCTCATGGGAAACGTCGTTTTCAGGTGAGTCACCGAGCTGCGCAGTTTGTTCAGCTACATTTGGTTTCTGTTTTGTATTAAACTGTTTATCGCGGTCGCTTTTCTAATCTGCACTGTTTGTATTTTTAATCTGATTTAATCTGATCTTGGGATGTTTGATGTCCAGATCAGCTCAGCAGGAATGGTTTATGTAGCAGCAACCTGCAGCTATAATAAACACTTAGACGTGAGCCAGGAGTTATTTCTGTTAGTCTGCATGTTTATTCCGTAGCCACATACTCAGTAAAGAAACTTTATGCCTGTGTGTTTCAGACTTGCACTGATCTGAACTTAGTTTTTTTGTTGTCAAAACTTTCTAGAATATGGAAGGAGAGCTTTGGCGCCCTCTGCTGGACAATATATGATATGCCACCACAGGCATTAGACATGAACGTGCACTGGTTTTGATTGACATGTGCACAAAAAAAGTTAACATATTTAAGATGTTAAAGTAACATTTAAGATTTTTAAATCTTGGTTACTCAATAATAGATAAAATAATAGATGGTTACTCAATAATAGATACAAATAAGATTATTAATATTCATTTATCTGAATGAATAAACAAATCAGGATTGTCTAGACGTTCCTATTAGACATCCCAGCCTTTTTTCTTTGTGATCACACTAATGATCACATGACTTATCCTCCACTTCTTTCAAAGTGTTTTCCTCCTACATTAAAATGAAAAGTTCAAAGAGTTCGGAGAGTGTTCAAAGGAGGTGAAGAGACGAGTACAGGCAGGTTGGAATGGGTGGAGAAAAGTGTCAGGTGTGTTGTGCGATAAAAGAGTATCAGCGAGAATGAAAGGAAAGGTGTACAGGACAGTGGTGAGACCAGCAATGCTCTACGGCTTAGAGACAGTGGTACTGAAGAAAAGACAGGAGGCAGAGCTGGAGGTAGCAGAGCTGAAGATGTTGAGGTTCTCTTTGGGAGTGACAAGGATGGATAGGATCAAGAATCAGTTCATCAGAGGGACAACCCATGTGAGATGTTTTGGAGATAAAGTCAGAGAGGCCAGATTGAGGTGGTTTGGACATGTTCAGAGGAGAGAGTGTGAATATATCGGTAGAAGGATGCTGAGGTTGGAACTGCCAGGCAGGAGGTCTAGTGGAAGACTAAAGAGGAGATTTATGGATGCAGTGAGAGAGGACATGAAGTTAGTTGGTGTGAGAGAAGAGGATGCAGAGGATAGGGTTAGATGGAGGCAGATGATTCGCTGTGGCGACCCCTGAAAGGGAACAGCCGAAAGACAAAGAAGAAGAAAATTAAAATGAAAAGTTCATCTTTATATTTCATGTTTTATGGGTATGATGTAATTTTTTATTTTTTATAATTGTAGAATGGTTCCACCTCCCGGGTCTGGGTTCGATTCCTGGCTCGGGTTTGTGTGCATGAAGTTTTCTCCCACAGTCCAAAGACATGTAGATTAGGCTAATTGGTATTGGCCTAATGCCCCGCCTTGTGACCTAAGTCTCCTGAGATACTGTAGGCTCTAGGCACCACTGCTACCCAGGATAAAGCGGTATAGACGATGAAATCGTTCTCCATTTGGAGATTTGGGTACATTATAATTTATTCCCTAAAGAACTGTGAAGTTGAGAGAAACATTAGAAATACACTGCCCAGCCAAAAATAAGTCACGCACTCCAATATTTCATTGGATAGCCTTTATTACAGATGTGGCATCATTTCAATAAGCTTATGTCCCTACATTTATTTTTGTCCAGAGTCGCGCTAATTTCTTCCCAAGATCTTGTATTGATGATGGGAGAGTCAGACCATTGTGTCAAGACTCTCAGTGGGGTCAAGGTCTGGATTCTGGATTCTTTTGGCCAATCCATGTGTGAAAAGTCTCATGAACTGCTCTTTCACAATTTGGATCCCGATGAATCCTAGCATCATCAAGGAAAAATCAATTTATGTAAAAACCTGGTCATTCAGTATATTCAGGTATATTTACTTCATTTTTGGGCCAGCAGAACCTCAGCTCATAACACTGTCGCGAATGGGCGGCTGCTCAGTTCGCCCTACCCTAAAACCGCCACTGACGGTAGGCACTATTCATGATGTGTGCATCGCTTTCTCTCTTCTTACCCTGATGCAGTCATCCCTGATGACCTTTTTTCCCTGCTCCAGAGTCCCTAGCAACGTATAACCTTTTTTTCCAATTAGCCCCACTGATAAGTGGTTTTCTTAAGGCTACACGGCTGTTTAGTCCCAATCCCTGGAGTTCTCTTCGCATTGCACGTGTGGAAATGATCTTACTTTCCTTACTAAGCATCTACTGTTGTTATTTTGATGATTTGATTTCACTATGCATTTAAGTCATCAGGATGTTTTTTTTCCAACCACATTTCTCTCTCGAAGATGATGGTTCAGCACTGTCCTTCCAGGTTTTAATACCATTTTGGACATAATTAAACCCACTTTTAGTAGGTTTAGTAGTTTCCACACTCTCCTGAGTTGTTGTTCTTTGCTTGATGCAGGCCAATAATTGACGCTTGAGTAACATCTTTGCCACGCCCACAGGATATGTCTTCTGACATTGTTGTTTTAGGAAATAAGAAGTTACTTACTGCATCAGTTAGATCCATTTTAATGATCCAATGGGAGGCTCTTAATGATTTGCTTAGTTAAATCCAAGTTGTGACTTTTATCTTGGCAGGCCAGTGTATAACATGAGACATGTGTTGTCTGATCAACTGCATTTCAGTTTTTCAGTCATACTGAGAAGACAATCATGGAAGACTCTGTAGACGTCATTCTTCAGGAGAAAATAATATATCATGCTCAAGAAAAGCCGACTGTCATGGCTGCCTCAGGAGCTATGCTTATGGCCTCTTATGGGCTTTGGACAGTTTTTGCTCTGCCTGGCTTTCGAAAAGTGCCGGCAAGTCTAAAGGTAACATGTCAGTCAAATGTTTTGGGACACTGACTTATGTTAGGCTTTTCTTTATGTTCACTGTTTTCCATGTTTTATTCCATGTTACACTCTTTCCATCCAGCTGGACTGGATTAAATTTGACTTTCAGGTGTAATCCTTTAGATCATTAGGTCTTTTTAGCCCCAGATTTCTGCATCTGATCCTGTTTTCCCATGTCACACGCTAGATCAATTTGGATTATTTTACAAATCAGAAGTTTTTCATGACATGTGGGTCATGCATGCGATGTTCTTGATTTTGAAACAGATGCAGTAATAGAGTAATAACTTGTGTAACATGAAGGTCACATTTGCTTATTAAAACGAACATTCCCTTGACTGTATCCAAACAGCTGACTGGTATTGTACAATATGTATATTAATGTGAACGTGTATATACAAATGTGAAATATTCTTCATGCAGACAATAAAGATCTATTCTACCTACTTGACTTAGCTGTGAAACTTTATGAAATTCTGTTCTATGCACCATCCACAATTCACCCTTAGAGGTCCCAGTCGGAAACAAAAGTCTTATCTCCACTGTGCAGGTGCCATACTTGCCCTCAAGTACGGTACAGACACGGAATGTTACGAGGCTCCTGCAGGGCAGACACGGCTGTCTGGCAGATCTGGGTTCTGGAGATGGAAGACTGGTAAGTGCTTACAGTTGCATGGGCAATTTCAGCAACATGATCAGTGAGACGCCAGGGACATTTGTGATTTACAGCAATAATCATCATCATCATCATTACATTCATTTAACTACACAACAGTTCTTAGACTTGGACTGTGATCATATGTTCTCATTCAGTGGTTTTTGTTTGTTTTTGCAGGTGTTTGCTGCCTCGTCACTGGGCTTCCAGAGTACTGGTTTTGAAATAAACTCCATTCTCATAGGCTATGCCAAAGCCAGAGCAAGGTGGATGGGAATTCCAAGTGCTGCAGCAAGATTTGTAAATGATGATTTCTGGAAGGTATTTTATCCCTTTGTCCATTTGCAGTCCATAAGTAAATATACTGTACAATGCAACCATGGGGGGCGCAATCCAGTGTCTTCTTGTGCCAGTCCCAAGTCTGGATAAATCCAGAGGGTTGTGTCAGGAAGGGCATCCGACGTAAAAACATTTGCCAAATCAATGATGCGAATCAGAAATATCATTTCCATACCGGATCGGTCGTGGCCCAGGTTAACAACGACCGCCACTGGTGCTGTTGACCTACAGGGTGCCGGTGGAAATTGGACTACTGTTGGTCGAAGAAGGAGAGGAGGAAGGCGTGTTCGAAAGCAGAGAGAGAAGAGGAAAGGCAAGAGTTTAGGAGTGAAAGTAGGGACCTTGAATGTTGGGACCATGACAGGGAAGGGAAGAGAGTTGGTTGATATGATGCAGAGAAGGAAGGTGGATATACTGTACTGTGTGTCCAGGAGACCAGGTGGAAAGGTAGCAAGGTTAGAAGCTTAGGATCAGGGTTCAAGTTGTTTTACCATGGTGTGGATAGGAAAAGAAATGGAGTAGGAGTTATTCTGAAAGAGGAGTTTGTTAGGAATGTTCTAGAGGTGAAAAGAGTATCAGACAGGTTGATGAGTCTAAAGCTGGAAATTGATGGTGTGATGTTCAATGTTGTTAGTGGCTATGCCCCACAGTTAGGATGTGAGAGACGGAGACATTCTGGAGTGAGTTACAGTAGATGAAGTGATGCAGAGCATCCCCAGAGGTGAGAGAGTGGTGATTGGTGCAGACTTCAATGGACATGTTGGGGAAGGGAACAGAGGTGATGAAAATGTGATGGGCAGGTTTGGTCTTCAGGACAGGAATGTAGAAGGACAGATGGTGGTGGACTTTGCAAAGAGGATGGAAATGGCAGTAGTAAATACTTTCTTCCAGAACAAGCAGGAACATAGGGTGACATACACTCACCTAAAGAATTATTAGGAACACCATACTAATACGGTGTTTGACCCCCTTTCGCCTTCAGAACTGCCTTAATTCTACATGGCATTGATTCAACAAGGTGCTGAAAACATTCTTTAGAAATGTTGGCCCATATTGATAGGATAACATCTTGCAGTTGATGGAGATTTGTGGGATGCACATCCAGGGCACGAAGCTCCCGTTCCACCACATCCCAAAGATGCTCTATTGGGTTGAGATCTGGTGACTGTGGGGGCCATTTTAGTACAGTGAACTCATTGTCATGTTCAAGAAACCAATTTGAAATGATTCGAGCTTTGTGACATGGTGCATTATCCTGCTGGAAGTAGCCATCAGAGGATGGGTACATGGTGGTCATAAAGGGATAGCCTCTTCTTCCTATTTGTAGTGGAGATGAGTGGTACCCGGTGGGGTCTTCTGCTGTTGTAGCCCATCCGCCTCAAGGTTGTGCATGTTGTCACAAATGCTTTGCTGCATACCTCGGTTGTAACAAGTGGTTATTTCAGTCAAAGTTGCTCTTCTATCAGCTTGAATCAGTCGCCCCATTCTCCTCTGACCTCGAGCATCAACAAGGCATTTTCGCCCACAGGACTGCCGCATACTGGATGTTTTTCCCTTTTCACACCATTCTTTGTAAACCCTAGAAATGGTTGTGTGTGAAAATCCAAGTACAAACCGGATTCCAAAAAAGTTGGGACACTAAACAAATTGTGAATAAAAACTGAATGCAATGATGTGGAGATGGCAAATGTCAATATTTTATTCAGAATAGAACATAGATGACAGATCAAAAGTTTAATCCGAGAAAATTTATAATTTTAAAGGAAAAATATGTTGATTACAAATTTCATGGTGTCAACAAATCCCAAAAAAGTTGGGACAAGTAGCAATAAGAGGCTGGAAAAAGTAAATTTGAGCATAACGAAGAGCTGGAAGACCAATTAACAGTAATTAGGTTAATTGGCAACATGATTGGGTATAAAAAGAGCTTCTCAGAGTGGCAGTGTCTCTCAGAAGCCAAGATGGGTAGAGGATCACCAATTCCCACAATGTTGCGCAGAAAGATAGTGGAGCAATATCAGAAAGGTGTTACCCAGCGAAAAATTGCAAAGACTTTCCAGTTATCATCATCAACTGTGCATAATATCATCCGAAGATTCAGAGAATCTGGAACAATCTCTGTGCGTAAGGGTCAAATGTGTAAAACCATACTGGATGCCCGTGATCTCCGGGCCCTTAAACGACACTGCACCACAAACAGGAATGCTACTGTAAAGGAAATCACAGAATGGGCTCAGGAATACTTCCAGAAACCATCGTCAGTGAACACAATCCACCGTGCCATCCGCCGTTGCCAGCTGAAACTCTACAGTGCAAAGAAGAAGCCATTTCTAAGCAAGATCCACAAGCACACGGGTTTTCATTGGGCCAGGGATCATTTAAAATGGAGTGTGGCAAAATGGAAGACTGTTCTGTGGTCAGACGAGTCACGATTCGAAGTTCTTGTTGGAAATGTGGGACGCCATGTCATCCGGACCAAAGAGGACAAGGACAACCCAAGTTGTTATCAACGCTCAGTTCAGAAGCCTGCATCTCTGATGGTATGGGGTTGCATGAGTGCGTGTGGCATGGGCAGCTTGCATGTCTGGAAAGGCACCATCAATGCAGAAAAATATATTCAGGTTCTAGAACAACATCTAGTCATCTCTTTCAGGGAAGACCCTGCATTTTTCAACAAGATAATGCCAGACCACATTCTGCATCAATCACAACATCATGGCTGCGTAGGAGAAGGATCCGGGTACTGAAATGGCCAGTCTGCAGTCCAGATCTTTCCCCTATAGAGAACATTTGGCGCATCATAAAGAGGAAGGTGCGACAAAGAAGGCCCAAGACGATTGAACAGTTAGAGGCCTGTATTAGACAAGAATGGGAGAGCATTCCTATTTCTAAACTTGAGAAACTGGTCTCCTCGGTCCCCAGACGTCTGTTGAGTGTTGTAAGAAGAAGGGGAGATGCCACACAGTGGTGAAAATGGCCTTGTCCCAACTTTTTTGGGATTTGTTGACAACATGACATTTTGATTCACCATATTTTTCCCTTAAAATGATACATTTTCTCAGTTTAAACTTTTGTTCCGTGATTTATGTTCTATTCTGAATAAAATATTGACATTTGCCATCTCCACATCATTGAATTCAGTTTTTATTCACAATTTGTTTAGTGTCCCAACTTTTTTGGAATCCGGTTTGTAACTGAGCAGATTGTGAAATACTCAGACCGGCCCGTCTGGCACCAACAACCATGCCACGCTCAAAATTAAATAAAATCACCTTTCTTTCCCATTCTGACATTCAGTTTGGAGTTCAGGAGATTGTCTTGACCAGGACCACACCCCTAAACACATTGAAGCAACTGCCATGTGATTGGTTGACTAGATAATTGCATACAGTAAATGAGAAATTGAACAGGTGTTCCTAATAATCCTTTAGGTGAGTGTATAAGAGCGGAGGCAGAAGCACTCAGGTGGACTACATCTTGTGTCGACGTTGTAATCTGAAAGAGATCAGTGACTGCAAAGTGTTGGTAGGGGAGAGTGTAGCCAGACAACACAGAATGGTGGTGTGTAAAATAACCCTGGTGGTGAAGAAGGTGAAGAGGACAAAGGCAGAGCAGAGGACAAAGAGGTGGCAGTAGAGTTTCTGACTAGTTTGTTTAACAAGATCTTGGAGAGTGAGAGGATTCCAGAGAAATGGAGGAGAAGTGTATTGGTGCCGATTTTTAAGAACAAGGGAGATGTGCAGAGCTGTGGCAATTACAGAGGCATAAAGCTAATGAGCCATACAATGAAGCTGTGGGCAAGAGTAGTGGAAGCTAGGTTAAGGGCAGAGGTGAGAATTTGTGAGCAGCAATATGGTTTTATGCCTAGAAAAAGTACATCAGATGCAGTATTTGCTTTGCGGATGCTGGTGTAGAAGTACAGAGAAGGTAATAAAGAGTTGCATTGTGTCTTTGTAGATTTAGAGAAAGCGTACGACAGGGTGCCGAGAGAGGAGCTGTGGTGTTGTATGAGGAAGTCTGGAGTGGCAGAGAAGTATGTTAGAGTGGTGCAGGACATGTATGAGAGTTGTAAGACAGTGGTGAGTGCTGTAGGTGTGACAGAAGAGTTCAAAGTGGAGGTGGGTCTGCATCAAGGATCGGCTCTAAGCCCCTTTTTGTTTGCTTTGGTGATGGACAGGATGACAGATGAGGTTAGACAGGAGTCTCCATGGACTATGATATTTGCAGATGACATTGTGCTTTGTAGCGAGAGCAGGGAACAGGTGGAAGAAAATTTTGGCAGCGGTTTCTTTGGGTGCTGTGAGTTGCGGGGTGGGCTTCCATGGATCGTACTTGTTTGTCCGGCGCATCCCATGAATGCTTGATCTGATTGGGATCTGGTAGTTTGGAGGACGGGTCACTGGAGGCCAATCCACAGCAGGCCATGGTTTACTGGCTGTTCTGGTGTCTTTCTATCAGTGATTTGTGATGTACTGGAGGGCTGACCATTGATCCCCACAGGCATGGGTGAGTTTTGGTTGCTCATCATCATGGCACCGGTTTACTGGTATAAAGTTGGTGATCAGTGATATTCAGTTCACCTGGAGGTGGTATTAAATAATTCTCTTGATTGTGTAAAGCTGTTTTGAGACAATGTCAATTGTTAAAAGCGCTACACAAATAAAACTGAATTGAATTGAAAATTGAATTATTGTAGTATCTGTTTGATATATATAGTGTCACAGTATCTATCCATTGGGTTCCTTCAGAGTGAAATTTTGCATACAGTAAGCTCTGGTTTTAAATGTGTTTATACTCTATATGGCCAATAGTATGTGGACACCTGACCTTTACAGTATATGCGTTGCATTCCAATGTTGGTTGCCCCATTGCTGTTATAATAACATCCATTTTTCTGCTAAGGCTTTCCACTAGAATTTGGAGTGTAGCTGTGGACATTTGTTTTCATTTAGCCTGACAACAGCATAGGTGAGGTAGGACGCTGATGTCTGATGAGGACGCCTGGCATGCATTCATTCAAAGGTGTTCAGCAGGGTTGAAGTCAGGGTTCTGTGCAGGACAGTCAACCAACCTTGGCATACCATGTCTTTATGGCACTACCAGTGAAGAGATTAAATGGCGTTCTACACAGTTGTGCGCTTTCACCTTTGTAGCAACAGTTACCATATAGTGTAATGATCAGATAATCACACACTTCTGAATATAGTTTGTTCTATCTCCAGTGGGTAAAACACAAAGGGGTGGAATATGGTGATTCATATAGGATTTACAATAAAAAAAAAAAAAAAAACATACAGTACAAACTTTTTTTTCTCATTCACAGACTGATTTGTCTCAATATAAGAACCTGACTGTCTTCTTGGCGCCTGGAGTGGTATGTACTCTGTAAACAGATGGATTGGCATTTTCTGCTTGCAAAACATACTGTATGCCTCGAATCAAAAGAAATCATTAAACATAAAGTCAAGCAACAACAAAAAAAATCCTGATTATTAAAGTAATAACATTTGGTCATAAGTCAGAAATGAGTCAAAAATGCTTACACATATGGTTGATTTATATATATTTTTCCATTTCTGGTTCTCCTCAGATGGAAGTACTAGGCAGGAAGTTGGAGCAGGAGTTGGCTCATGATGCCAGGGTGATCGCCTGTCGTTTCCCGTTTCCTCACTGGCATGCTTCAGCGTCAGAGGGAGAAGGACTTGACCAAGCCTGGGCCTACGACATGGCTACAGTTCACAAACTCCCATCATGAGCTCCAACAAATCAAGTGTGAAATGGATAAATTTAGACACAAAACAGTGAAGCGAATAGTATGGAATTGTACTGGCTGGTTAATGCTGTATATAAAGCCATGTCAGATGTGTCTTTGGTTGAATTTTGGAAAATAGGCAAAAATTTCTAACATTTAAGTGTGAGCAAATTTGCTTCTTCTAGGAATGTAGATGGATGTGGGTTCAATTCCCACCTCAGGGTGTGTGCGTGGAGTTTGCATGTTCTCCCCCTGTTTGGTGGGTTTCCTCCAGGTACTCCGTGTTCCTCCCACAGTCCAAAAACATGCAGATCATGCTTATTGACATCCCAAATTGCCTGAAGTGTGTGTATGTTGCCTGTAGTATCTTTGGTCCCCCGTGTCCCTGTATGCAGGATAAAGCAGCATAGACAATGAGTGAGTGAGAGTGTTTTCTTGCCGTGCCTGTAAAATCATGTTGATTAAGAGGTTAAATTAAAAATGCACTTATTTATTTCTTTTGTTATTATTACTTTTAAAGTGACTCGCCTTGAATAGATCATTCCATTCTAAATCTGTCATTAAAAAGAAATTCAACTAGTGTTCAAAAAAAATAAGCAAGGTGTTTAGGAGGTTAAAAAACACTCGTAGAATAAAATTGGTTTTGCTTTTACTGGAAGACGCGAGACATCACGCTGATGGATCTCACTCTTGTTTGTCCATCTGCCGTCTCCAAACCATCGTGCGCACAGAATAATGCGGCTAATCTCAGAGGACTGCTAGTATTTTCATGGGTTTGACATGAAAAAGTGTACTAGAGACAAAGAAACTGGCAATCTTGACCAGAATCTTGAACATTGATCTGTAAGAGGAGACTAATTAATGCATGAGAAGCCATTTAATGCATTAATCATGTACATAATAATAAAGCTTGGGAACTTGATTGGGGTCATGCTATCTGGCTTGGAAGAATGACTTTATTATTCCCTCTGACAATCTTGACTTAATCAACTTGGTTAACTTGATTTCGTTAATTTAGTGACTAAAATTAACCAATGTCTGAATTCAGGGGAAGCACTGTATATATACAGTATGAAAGAGGACATATGGCATTTTACTTTTAGTTAATTCGTCAAATGAGAATGAGTGGGTAGGAGCTGGAAAATAATCAACTTGGCAGAAAATGAAGGTTAAAAAATCTTAAAGTACTATAGTACTTTATGCATTATGAACTTTTTTTGTCCTAAAAAAACAAGACAAATTGTGATCCTCTCCAAGCGATGTTGGTCCACATGCATGGTCCGGGCCGGGAGGCAGCTTTGTACTCTGTCAGACTCTTCATGGCAGACATGACACAGTTCAGCATGTCTATTTTTCCTTCTTTCCATTGGCCATCTGCTGCCTCCAGCCTCTCATGAACAATGGATTATAATTATTATGCTTATTCTAATAAAGTTGGAAATGTCACTAGACCACTGTGACACAACTGTCTCTTCCATAAACCAAGTGCAGATGGATGACAAGCTGTCATGATTCACAGAAAAAAATTATACAAGTGTAAGCACACGAAATGAGCAAAAAGATCATCTGAACTCCAGTATGAACATAAGATAGTAATACCCAAAGCTCGAGAGAAACAAGGTTACAAACAACAGTTTAGTTATGTCACAGATCCAAATGCAAGATTTGGCAAATGAACTGTCCTGTTTAGATGGATGGTGTGTGATATTTGGAAATCGGTGTGTTAGATTAGAATTCTGACGATTGTGAACAAGCTCCTTGTGATTCTTGTGACTAATTGGCTGTTGAATTGTCTTCTGACTTGGCACTTGGGTGAGAATAATGATAAGTGTGATTTAACTGAGTGTGATTGTGAATGAACAAGAATGCTGACATGCTAGTAACCAACCACTCACCCCTTTCCCGAAGAGAACAATTTTCCTTTAGACCACCTCTGAATTAAAGTAATAGACTGTCTGAATGTCATGTGTAAAACTCTGTACTTCATCACTTTAACTACACCTGGCTCTACATTACATTAACCACAAGGTGATGCTCTGTTCCTTTAGTTCAGAACTGAGCAGAGCAAGATGTAACTGACAACCACATACATAGTGTATGACAAGAAATATGATCAAGTTAAAAATTATTTCCAAAAATGTAGACTGCTGATGGAACTACACGTAAAGAAACAAGATACTTTTATAGCTCTCCACTAATATAACATGACACATCCAGAGTGTTTATGCACCTCGTTGGATTCCCGATGAACATAACTGGAATATAGTGGCAACTGAAGGTTTCTGAATGACTGAATTACAAAACTTAAATACATTGCATGTATTGCATATTGCATATATATATATATATATATATATATATATATATACAGTATACATCATGCCCATGTGGTTAAACTTAAACGACCACTTATTCTATGTTTTTCATCACAACATTAGGAAGATACAACCATTCATATCCAGGGAGGCCATTCAGTTATTTGTTAAGTTCTTTTTTTATCTTAAGACTAGACTACTGCAACTCACTTCTTGCATGTCTGCACCTGTGTGCCATCGGTCCCTTGCAGTTACAATCCAGAGTGCAGCTACGTGATTCGTTTCCCAACTTCCCAAGTTCTCCCACAGCTCATTTTTCTCCATTCTCTCTCCTGACACTTCGCAGCTCCCTGATGTTCGACTACATCACGCTCCCTTTGAGTCTCTAGTATGACTCAGCTGCACCCACCATTCCTTGAGGTACCAGGAAGACAGGTGTAAAGATTGTTTGTTCTCTGTACATGCACCAAGGTGGTGGCTCCCTGGCTGTGCGAATAGCTATGTCACTGAAAGTCTTCAAACTAAATCTGAACCCTGCCTCTTGGTCTGACCTGCAACAGTTTATGAGTTTTATGAGGATCATTGATTCATTCATTAATTTATTCATTCAACTTCTATACCGTTTATACTGTGTACAGGGAGTGTGGAGCCTATCCCAGGAGACTTTAGGCACAAAGCGGGGTACACCTGGGGCGGAGCCACACATACTTATACTCTCATTAACACATTATGGGCAATTTGGGAATGCTAGTCAACCTAATCTTCATATCTTTGGACTATGGGAGGTAACCCACCAAACATAGGGAGAACATGCAAACTTCAGGCACACAGTCCCCTAAGCCAGACTCGAACCCTGACCCTGGAAGTTTGAGGTCACGGTGCTAACATTTTTTTCTTTTTGTCTTTTATCTTACAGAAACATGCAAGGAGTTAACAAACACCCTCACTTTTATCATCAAATATATACAACAAAATGTGTTGCCATTGCCATGACTATGTATGTGTTTCCTTCTTTTTATCTGACGTTTGACTGTCCCAGGGACAAATACCTAGGAATCTTGAAGTCACCTTTTCTATTGTGCAGAATTGTAGTTTGTTTAAAAGGGTTAAACATCAGTTGAGTCTCAACCTTGGCTGTCTGAAAGATGCCACTTGTTGTATACCTAGGCAAGTTGTTGATCTTAAAAAACCTAAATATAGTCAGCAAAGTATTACTTACTCTCTCGTCTTCTACATCACCTTATCCTGTATACAGGGTCACGGGGGGTGTACCCTGGACGGGGTGCCAATCTATCCCAGAGCACACATACAGAAACTATGGGCAATTTGGGAACGCCAAATACCCTAATCTGCATGTCTTTGGACTGTTGGAGGAAACCAGAGCACCCGGAAACCCACCAAGCACAGGGAGAGCATGCCTTATGCACACAGACCCAAGGCGGGAAACGAACCCGGACCCTAGAGGTAACCAGTGTTAATTCAATTCAATTCAATTTTATTTACATAGCGCTTTTAACAATGGTCATTGTCTCAAAGCAGCTTCACAAAAATGAAAGAAAATTTACAAAAAATTAATTTTTTTTAGAAAAGAAAATAATTGGAAGAGTGTATGTGTGAGAAAAATGTGTCTAGATAATAATGAAATGAATGAATGAAATGTCTCTGATGAGCAAGCCAAGGGTGACGGCGACCACAGCATAGTTAACCACTGTGCCACCTAGTATTAATGATGTATTAATAGTTAATCTTACTCAAAAAGTGATTCAACTTGTAGTGCATACAGATTATAATAAAACTCTGGGTGTCTTTTGACTTCTTGCCACTCTGTGTACAAAGCACTTCTGATAAGTGTGCTTGGTGCATACTGTTGATGTCATTTAAATGCATTTGATATTTTTGTGGCTGCACAGAGCCTTAGTGGTAAGCACTGTCGCCTCGCACTTCAGGGTCTCAGTTCAATTCCTCCCTCGGGTCTGTGCCTATGTGTAGAGTTTGCATGTTTTCCTCGTGCCTGGTGGCTTCCCTCAGGGTACTCTGGTTTCCTCCCACAGTGAGGGAATGAGTGTTTGTGTATGTGTGTGAGCCCTGTGATGGATTGGAATGAATCGTGCCCTAAGTCTCATGGTATAGGCTCCTGTGACCATGTGTACAGAATAAAGCAGTATAGAACACAAATGAATGAATGAATCCTTATGTAACTCATATACTGTTGGATAAAGCAATATAGAAGATGATGAAGTGTGTATCTGTTTCTTAGATATTTGGGTTAGTTCTTTCTTACAAAAAAAATAATAAATAAACCCTTTCCATCAGTGTTTCACTTATGGTACTTGGTTAATAACCTAGTACTCAGTGTAAGGAAGGATCTATCCATTGATGGAAACTTCAACACTCAAAACATATTGTTGGTGATGATTTTTTTTTATGTTAGACATATAGTACAGAGAATGTGTGCCCAAGAAGCCTCTTCACTTTATAGGGGCAGTGGTGGCTCAGTCGGTTAAGGCTGTGGGTTACTGGGTTACTGATCGGAAGGTCGGAGGTTCGAGTCCCAGCATCGCCAAGTTGCCACTGTTGAGCCCTTGAGCAAGGCCCTTAACCCTATCTGCTCCAGGGGCGCTGTAAGCTGGCTGACCCTGTGCTCTGACCCCAGTTTCCTAATTGGGAAATGCAAAGAAGACATTTCACTGTGCTGTAAAAAGTACATGTGACAAATAATTGAACATTCTTCTCATTCTCTGAAGTTTATGCAACATGGAAGTGACCAATCTTTCTTCCCTAAAATTTTCTAAATTTTTCTCAATTTTCTAAAAAGTTGCTAACTTCCGCCGTTTTGGAGAGACAATTTTATATGTGCCCCAAAAATTGTCATTTTTCAATCAATAATAATTAAAAATGCAAACAATTTATATTTCTTTAAGAGTATTGATACTAAAATTGGTGTAAACTTCTGGAAGCATATGACCTGTAAAAATGGTTGCTTCAATTGGTTTTTGGTAAAAACTTTGGTTTAAAAAGAAAACAGCAAAAAATCTGTAGTGTCTGTAACCAAATGTATGTTGTGATATTTCAACAATTTAGCATTTTAGAATAATACACTTTTTCAAGTTTGTCTTTCCATGTGAAATCTTAATTGGCCGAGTTTTATCTGAATGAAAGTTAAGATCATTGAAAGAATTGAATTCAAAACAGTTATGGACACTACATAAAAGGGCATGAAAATGTATTTTTCTTTTTATTTGATAAAATGTGTTTGCATAATTACAAAAACGAAGCATGGATCTTGACATAAAAATCATTAAGTATTATGAAAAAATTGTTTAATATGATTGAAATATGAAAATTCACTCTTCTAGATTGGACACTTTTTAGCATCAATATCATGTTTTGACCAAAAATGTAAACGAGTGAGTGATGAAGTGTCAGAATAATTCTGCTGAATAAGAAACTTTTTTGGAAAATTAGGAACTCTTTACTCGGTTAAAAAAAAAAAAAGGCGCGTGCGAGATGATGTCTTCGCTTATGACGTCAAATGAGCTCGCGCGCTCAGAGTCTAGACAGGAGGCGGGGCTCTCGGTATAAAACTGGGCGGCAATAAGCGAGCTGGAGACATCCAGAGAGAGACACATGAGCCATGGAGAGCCCGAGGAGCGTCCCTAAACAACAGCCGACTAATAACGACAGGATGTGCGAGTTTAACAAACCGAGCGAGCAGCGGCGGAGGAAAGAGGAGCAGCCTGCCAACAACAGCGCCGAGTTCTCGCGCATCATCACGGATCCCGTCACTGGGAAATGTTACTGCCGCGGGAAAGTTCTCGGAAAGGTTCGCGCACAACTCACGCGCTGAAATAAACGGCTGTATGTGTGTAAATATATATATATATATGCTCTATATTTATCTATGCTCTGTGTATGTGTGTGTCACAGGGTGGGTTTGCCAAGTGCTACGAGTTGACCGACCTGGCCGCCGGGAAGGTGTACGCGGCCAAAATCATCCCGCACGCGCGCGTCGCCAAACCGCACCAGCGCGAGAAGGTGAGCGCATTTAAAAAAAGAAAAGAAGAAGCTCGCTGTCAATTTACCCTCAAACCTTTTGATCTAATGCTCGGTGTTTTGCAGATTAACAAGGAGATCGAGTTGCACAGAGGACTGAGCCACAGGCACATCGTGCACTTCTATCACCATTTTGAGGATAAGGATAATATCTATATCTTACTGGAGTACTGCAGCAGAAGAGTGAGTCATCTCCCCCCCCCCCCCCCCCATTTCATCATCATCATCATCATCCTGCATGCTCCTAAAGATTACACCACACACACTGGCATTGGCACAGTGGAAAAACACAAACAAACATCAATGCTATACTTCTTTCTAACGTGCAAATTTCTTTAAGAACTGCTTAATCAATAATGCTTTTATATATGAAAGCGATTGACATGTGGAAGTTCACGCATCTATTCTTTTTTTTTTTCCCCCCATTCAGTCACTAGCACACATTCTGAAGGCACGCAAAGTTCTAACAGAGCCGGAGGTGAGGTACTACCTCAGGCAAACTGTGTCAGCTCTGAAATATCTGCACGATCAAGAGATCCTACACCGAGACCTCAAACTGGGTACACTGCTCAATTCTGAAACTAATAATACAGTAGGTTTCTCACTCTAAATGTGATTCTAAAAGTGGTGGTAAATTTTTTCTTTTTTTTTTACTCTTTAGGGAACCTGTTTGTGAGTGACTCGATGGAGCTGAAGGTTGGTGATTTTGGACTGGCTGCCAAACTGGAGCCGGTGAGCAACAGGCGCAAAACGATTTGCGGTACACCGAATTACCTTTCTCCAGAGGTGCTGAACAAGCAAGGCCACGGCTGGGAGTCGGACGTCTGGGCTCTGGGTTGTGTTATGTAAGTCCTTTTACTCCACAACAATGGGAACTCTGTCCTGTGGGACATGTTGTATTGAGTGCTTATGAGGACTGACTTGCACATATTGCCTTACATAACTTTGTTCCAGCAATAGTGCATGACCAAAAAATAAAAACAAAGAAAAACTGACTGATGAAACCAAAGATAAAAGAATGAATGTACTTTGTTTCTTTGACTGATATTCAACCTTTTTCCTGCAGGTACACTCTGCTCCAGGGCAAACCTCCGTTTGAGACGAATAACCTAAAGGAGACGTATCGCTCTATTAAAGAGGCCCGCTACTCTTTACCTTCGTCCTTGTCCCACCAAGCCAGGCAGCTCATCGCCAGCATGCTCTCCCGTGACCCAGCAGATCGCCCGCGGCTCGACGAGATTGCACAGCATGACTTTCTCTTGCAGGTCAGTTATATGCTTTGTGGACTTTGTATTAAAAATTCCAGAAGTTTTGAGCACTGAGATTAACTGGTGGTTTCTGTCCACACAGGGCTTCATGCCAGAGACACTGCCCTCCAGTTGCTGTCTCTCTGCTCCAGACTTCCACATCTCCAGCCCTGCCAAGAGCTTTTTCAGGAAGGCTGCTGCTGCCCTGTTTGGTGGGAAAAGAGACAAAGCCAAGTACTATGAAAATCTCAGTAAGTATTGGTGGATTTTCCATTTCCACTTAACATAATATAGTAACTCTTTAATTAAGACAGTCCTTCCAATTATAGACAAGACCGCCAAAGAAGAAGATGACATCTACAAACTCTGTCATGACCTCAAGACGACCTCTATTAATAAGCAGCCTGCCTTACCATCCCCAGAGGTGAGCTGGATTAACTGTCCAAGAACACAGTGTATAGCAGAAGAGTACAGAGTGAACAATGACATTGATTTGCAGTCTTCACATCCCTCCCTCCCCCCCATGCTCACTTCCTTTTGCCTTTTTAGGAAAGAGGGACTCCGTCACTACTGGTCGGAAAGCCTGTTTCCCAGGCAACAGTCACACAGCCTGAAGCTCGAGACACCATCCTCATGATCGTCAGAGGCAGCCTCGGGAGCTACAACAGCAGCAGTGAATGTAAGTGTGTGTGTGTGTGTGTGTGTGTGTGTTCCATCAGTCAGATAACTGTCAGTAATTTTCCTGTCTCCCAGCACCTCGTTACCAATGCTGAGTGCATTCCCTTTGAATTTTTGTAGGTCTGGAGGACAGTACGACAGGCTCTGTGGCAGAAGCCATTGCCAGTGTTTTACGCGGCTGCCTCGAGCACATGCCCACAGGTACTTCAGATGCACAAATGCACCGCATTCACAAATTCATCAAATCCATTCATAGTGGAAGGCAATTTAAATTCAAATGCGAATAACGATCTACTCTTCATCCACAGCTGAGAAATTACCCAAGGCTAGCGGATGCAGCAGCATGCAGTGGGTGACAAAGTGGGTGGATTATTCCAACAAATACGGCTTTGGTTATCAGCTGGCCGACAACACAGTGGGCGTCCTCTTCAATAGCGGAACGCACATGAGTCTCCTAGCTGACAAAACGTAGGTACTAGGGCTTGTTCAGTTACCAACTCAAATCATTTGATGCAGTGAGTGCTGTTGTCAATTGCTGAGTGTGGTTTGGGATTTTTGCACGATACATGACACCATCCCAATTACTCATGGGATTTTTGGTGGTAGACACATCAATCCATGAATGACCAGAATGAGTGAACACTTGGTGAAAACACATTATCTATATCTGTAAAAAAAAAGTACAGAGAATTTAACAAGGAGTAGAGATTAAATTGGAACTGACAGTTCTGTGCTAAAATCAGGTACAATAGGTATCTCTAGTAGCAGATGGGCAGTTTGGAAGTCATGTGGGTACATAATACTATATTTTGCTTTATATTTAGATGCTTTTGTACTGTCGGTAGGTACTGTTATTATATAAATAGGTTAATTATGTAGGTGCATAGATGGTTAGTATGTTAGTCAGGTGGTATGTAAGCTAATAAGGTTCATAAGTAAGTTGCTCAAATAGTTAAATAATTTGTTAATAGGTAATAGTTCCTTGATTAAGTAAGTATAGTCAGGCAACCCTAAATGTTAGTGGTCTTTCAGCTGCTCCTGTCAAAGGGTCGCCATCTGATTCTGAATTGAGCATTAACTGGGAATTGAACCTGGGACTTCCACATGGCAAAAGTAGGCGAGAAACCTACCACTGAGCCACTGTATCAAAAGTTTATACAGTACCTTAATAGATAGATAGTAAGCTAGGTTCTTATATAATTAGTTGGGTGAGTAGTTCTTGGATAGTTGCAAACTTAAATATGCAAGTAGACCGGTAGCTTCTATGGTGGTAAGTTGGAACTTTGTTGATCTCGAGGGAAGTCGCATTGTTTGAGCAGCGGAAAGGTATAAATATCTAGTGCACATGAGCTCTGACTAATAGCCAAAGTGGGCATCATCAGCAAGTAATAGTATAAAATAGTTTATCATTACATACATCAAAGCGGTAATGTAACTATAAGCCGGCGCCTTACTAAAAAAACTAAAAGCAGCTTTTTAAGATCACATGGATACATAAATAACCTTGTCTAGCCTTGCCACTGATAATTTTTTCGTTAGGATGTGTTTTAATCTTCTCCGTGCGTCTTTCTTTTGCAGGACCGTATTGCAGCATGCTGAGATGGGTCAGTGTGCTGTGATGTACACAACAGATGTTCCTGAGAACTGCGTGGGCCAGGTCACGATTCTCAAGTACTTCGCTCACTACATGGAAGAAAACCTAATGGATGTGAGTGGAAATTATCCTGCGTTTATTCCTTCTCAAATGTTAAAACCTATAAACATGGACATTTGACAGAATCACGGCCCACATGAAATACCTCCGAAAGTCTTTATGGCTTTTGGTCATGTTGAATGTTTCTGATGATCAAATCTTTTAACTCAATGACTCCTCAGTCATGTACTGTATAACGCTTTATGTATAACATTAACAAGGTTGGAATGATATTAATGACCTCTATTTCAAATATTCTACAGTAAAGTACTTTAGAAAGATGTATGTGTTCTGCTTGTTGTATTAACATTTCCTCTTGTCATTAGGGAGGTGATATGGTGATTGAAACAGACGCTGAAAAGCCCAGACTCTATTTGCTGCAGTGGCTGAAGTCAGACCGGGCCCTGATGATGCTCTTCAATGATGGCACATTCCAGGTATTCAAAGAAACCTTTTCAACTCATTCTTCATTCATTCATTCATTCATTCATTCACTGGTATCCAGGAAGCGACTAATTTCTGCAGGTTTGTTGATTGCAAGGTTTTTTTTTTTTATCAATAGTCACGACTTTTTCTTAGAAACCTATTTCTTTAATAATTACACTTCCTGATAAGTGCTACAGAGTTTTTTATTTATTTTTTCTTTCTTTTTTTTTTTCTCTCCACTCATTATTTCTTTACACACGTCTACCTGTAAAACGACTTCCTAGTATCCTACTGTGCATTTTACCTTGTAGAAATACCGTGTACTGTTCTGGCCTTAAATAGTCTGGTGATCCGGTGAGCTTATTTTAAGATGAAGAAGAAGCCTACGCTCACCGTGGTATCACAATGACTCACAGGTGGCGTAACAATGCTCAACATCCTGTTTCACTTCCAGGATGACAAATAGTTTTTATCTCTCCAAACAGGTAAACTTCTACCACGACCACACCAAACTCATCCTGTGCACCCAGCAGGACGACTACCTCCTGACGTACATCAACGAGGAGCGAGCATCCTCCACTTTCAAGCTGAGTGCCCTCCTGAGGGCCGGCTGCACGTCGGAGCTGCGCAGCCGAATCGAATATGCGCTCAACATGCTCCAGCAGAGATGCAAAAAAGTGCCGTGAGACTCTCTTTTTTGTGTGTGTGCGCATGCAAGCACATGGAGAATCTCTGAACTGAACTGAACTGAACAGAAGCAAACTGGAACTGTTAATCAATGTGGATGTGTTAATTAATGCTAAAAGACTGTTAGAAAACGTTTAAATAGATCGAAGTAGGTGCCGTGGCATGAAGATAGTAGAGGTTAAAGTGGGCAGGAGAAATGAATGTAGCATTGTGTTTTTAGAAAATAAGCTTGGAGATAAGAGACTGGGCTGGAACCAGGGGTTAAAGGAGGATAACCAGGGAAACTCAGAAGTGAAAGCTGGATTTAAAGCAAAAAATGTCTGTTGAAGAGACTTTTTTATTATTATTTTTTTTTTTGCATGTCAGAGTGTGAATGTATGTGTGAGACCACTCCATCTGTTAGGAAATAGCAAATATTTATTATGTAAATAATTATTTATTTACTTTTATTAAATAATTAAACTAAGCTAATATTTAAAATTCTGATCGTTGTGTTATTCTTTTTAATTGTTACAGTATAATTCTTGGTTTTTGTAGTATGTACCGTATTATGCAATGTGCACAGTATATCCATTATCTATACTGCTTACTGCTGGGAACTTATAGCACAAGCAGGGTACACCTGGGATGGCATGCCAAATAGCTGCAAATCACAAACTCGCACAGTTGCACAAACAAGCGCACATTACTGACTTATTATATACAAACAGCAATCGACCTACTGTACAATGCATGTCTTTGATCTGCTGGAGGAAACTGGATTACTTAGAGGAATCCCACCAAGCACGTGCACATTTCACACACATGACACAGCAGAGCTGAGATTCAAAAACCCAACCCTGGAGGTGCGAAGCCAAAGTGCTAAACCACGGTACTGGAAGTGACAACCACATGAAAAATAAGCAAAGTTCCAGGTAACATTTCTAAAGAATGTACAGCATCAGCAAGATTTGATGCATTCTTTTCTGTAAGCTCGACACATAATAGCATTATTGACTGAATGCCAAACAAACAAATCAAGAAAAAAAAGGATGCTGTTGGAAACTTGTGTTTGAACCGTCTCAGGGTCAAAAGCAGTTTAGCAACCATCATTATAACCATGACAACACCATGCAGCATACAGGGGAAAAATAGCTGAATAACCGTCTAATTAAGTAAATGTGACTCATTTAAGTACATTCATATTTAATAACGGTCGTTGAGGTAATCATGTCTTGCTTTTTTATTGACGTGATCGGTAGATCATAATAGATCAATCATTATTGGCATAGACATACTGTATTAACACTACGTATATTGTATACATGCTTTTCATTGATTCTGCATTTAATTGATTATGATCAGACAAATCAGGAAAATGCGTAACAGCTCCACCTAATCAACTGATGTTAGATTAAAAGGTATCAAACATTGAGACACATCTGTCAGTCATTTTAAGACATCAGGCATACGCAATCCCCTAAATATGTTTCAGCTACTGATGAGTAAGATCGTCACTATCATCAATCCAGTGACGTATTCCTGTACTTTACACTAAGCTGCTTTCCACCGTCAGCACCTACTCTAATAAATATTGAAAATGATCCTTGCCAACATGGCAAGTGTTGATTTTTTTTCTTCCCCCCCCTGATTAAGATTCCTCACTTCTTCTGTGTTTACGTATGAGAGTCATCCCACTTTCTCTCTTGCTGAGTCTTCAGACGGAAGAGATTGTCAGATGGTCTACAGGCCCACACACCATCAGTATGGATGCTTCAGTGGCCTCGGAAAAAAAATCTTTTTTGAAGCCTGCCAACAGTTGTGTGGGCTTGTGTGTGCTTTAGCTGAAGCCACTGAAACAGAGTAGAAGGTTTGTCCATGTATATAACTGTGTGGGTTTCACCTCGCTCATCACCATGGGAAACATTACGTCAAGCACAGGAAAAGTGATGCAGTTTCTTTTTCCCGATCTGCGAATACATGCCGTCCTGGCAGAGGGAAAAAATGAGGTAATTAGAGGGTGCGGCGCAACCTTAAATGTTCATTCATCTACAGCAGCCACTTTATCATCCTCATGTTAGTGGTAGACGCAGAGTCTATTCCAAGATTATAAGGTGCAAGGTAGGAATGCAGCCTAGACATGACAGAAGTCTGTTGCTATTGATTTCTGTCATGTCTTCTACTAACACATTATTGAAAAGTGAGACCAAGCAGACATTCAGAGAATGTAAAACTCCATGCAGAGCTACAGATTTAGAGCTTTAAACCATGGTGATATGAGGTGGCAACTCCACCATATGAAAATGAAATGTTTCATATGTTAAAAGCTACAGTATTTAGAAGGGATGGGAATCGCCCGTCATAAGATACCTCGGTGTCGTTTCAATTCAAATTGCGATTCTTTAAGTATGAAATTTTTATAAATGTCTTATTTTCTTAACAAAATCCCAAGCACAGCATTTAAACAATACAAAATAACTTCAAATACCATTTAATTTAAAATAAAATTTAGCAAAAAAGCTATTGTTTACTGAGCAGAACTTATCTTTGCCATCCGCCATAATAATTATTTCTAAACAAGCTTAGCTGATAATTTACTCCTAACACACAGGATGAAAATGTGTTAAGTAGTTCAGGGTGTACCTCCTGTAGGATTATAAAAACAAGGCAACACAAATCCGCTCACAGATTTTGGAGCTTATCGGTTATATCTGAGACTGATCGGCTGATCAGACAATATAATGGTCACTGGGTGATGCCTCTATTATAAATGTGAAAATATTTTTTTAAATATTGATTTTGGAGTCAGTGTGACGATAATCATGACAAAAAAAAAAAACATTCGTGATTCATGACTGAATCAACTTTTTCCCCCCATCTCTATTTGCTCATATTAACTTTACAAAACAAAAGTTTATTGCAAATCCATAGTGATGCATGACGCTGGGCTGCCACAGAAGTACGATTAGTCAGAAGAACAAAACAGTCTTTGTTCCAGATTGGTTCAAAAAAAGAAACAAATCCAAACTGACTCCATTGGCTATGAATATCTGTTTGATAGCTCTCAAAATGCTGCCTCCCTCCAACACACAAACACACACACACGCAACATCTCTTCAATAAGGTAGCAAACTGAGTTGACGTCAGCAGCAGTGGTTTCCTAAGCGATTCAGCAAGTGAACTGCATTCACAATTCTTTACGCACACAGAGCAAAACCGTCATAACCATTACGCCTTTCTGTTAATCGATCATTCAATATAATCCCATAAATGTCCACGAGCAACAACAGACCATGTGATTAGATTTTTTTTATTTTTTACTTTTTTAATTCACATAGTTACTGCAACAAAATCACACTCTACTAAATATTTATTTTTTTCGAAATTGCACATCTCATGGTCTGAACCACCGCCTTAACCTGTAGACGTGTACACAGAAGACTGAGATGGCTACTGAAATGATTTCAGCATCAGATATGTCCGTTAGTGCTGTCCTATCATCCTTTAAAATAAATAAAAGTATTACTGTAATTTTTTGATATGTAGTGTATAATGGATGGTCCTTTCTCATTTCCTGTTTAGCAGAATATGCCACTATATAAGAAGAGGTTGAGAGTGTACTCTACAGTATGTACTCTATGTATTTCAGGCTGCCTAAGTTCCAATGGCTTTTTAAGAGTGCATAATCACAGTGTACAGTACAGGTACATCTCACTAGTGAAAAATGTCCTTTAAAAGTACAATTTAATGATTTGAACACTAAATAGATGTTTTTTATACAATGTGAGAATGCACAGGTATGTATACCGACAGCCATAACAATAACATTAAATATCAATTATATATCAGTAAACTGTTGACAGGATCATGGGCACCCAAGGCTCGCACATGCCAATCAGGTCCAATTCCACAGAAAAGCCAATGCTGCAGCAAAAAGGTAAAACACCCAGTGCACCAAAGCCCATGCAGCCCAACAGTGTAGAGCCTAAACTCCCCGGATCCCACTCCGATCAAGCACCCATGAAATGACTGGACAAGCAAATCCAAAACTCATTCACTCCCCACCACAACCCACAGACCCCAAGAGGCCTTGTGGAGTCATACCCCGCGGGACCAGAGCTGCCCATGCAGCATAAGGGGAGCCTACACTATTACACATAATATTTTGTGTTACAATGTTATTATGGCTGATCATGTATTTTAATCTTCAGCACCACAGCAACAGGATTACGCTCAGGGTAGTGCTGGAAGCAAGTTTATATTAATTAATTTATTATAATTTACTGTAGTGGCATGGATGATAGAGACACTGCATAATCTAAGACTAATATTAAACAAATTAAATTGTTGTTATGTAAGAAAAAAAAGCATGTGATTTACATTTTTTTTAAATGTATTTGAGTGGTGTTTTTTTTTTTTTTGTTGCAAAGTCTTCAGGACAAAGGACATTGCAGTGAGTGGTTGCTCAGTAACATGGAAAGCTGCGTTTTGTCTTTAAAAAGAGAAAAACAGATCGAATGTTGAGTGAATGACTAATGTTTGTATCATTCATTCATTCATTCATTCATTCATCTTCTATACCGCTTTATCCTGTATTAGGGTCACGGGGACCTGGAGCCTATCCCAGGAGACTCTGGGCACGAGGCAGGGTACACCCTGGACAGCGTGCCAATCCATATGTTTGTATCAATAACGGATAATATTTATAACTTGTAATTTGTCGTGTCAATGAATAACATAGCGATCATATATGAAATATAAAATATATGATTTATATTATACGTATTTAACCAGGGCACATAATGACTTCCTATCGAATTATCTTATATTTCCTTTAATGTAGTAGCATGCTATTGTTAATCTATTGTTAACTGGGATTTTTTAAAAATCAGACACTAAAATTTTACATTTCCATGCATGAAAAACATTTTAAGCAACGTTATGCTATAGTTATTACAATTAGTGTAAATAATCATTGCAGGGCAACTTGGACGGGGTGACAATCCATCGCAGGGCACACATGCACACAGTCATGATCTCATTCACACTATACGGGCAATTTGGGAACACCAATTAGCCTAATTTGCATGCCTTTGAACCGTGGGAGGAAACTGGAGAACCCAGAGGAAACCCACCAAGCACGGGAAGAACATGCAAAGTCCATGCACACAGACCTGAGGAGGGAATAAAACCCTGGACCTGTTGCAAGTCTACAGTGTTAACCACTAAGCCACTGTGCTGCCCTGACATTTTACATTTAAATCAAGCCATTAAAGGTTCAAAAACAGAGTGAGGATTTTCAATGAATTTCAAACACCAGAGTTTCATTCCAAACCTGTGAAAAAGCAATTGCCCCTAAACCTAATAACTGGTTGTGCCATCCTTTGTGGCATCAACTGCAATCAAGATTTTGCAATAACTGGCAGGTTTCATAAGTTTTTCATATCGCAGTAGAGGAATTTTGGCCCGCTCATCTATGCACAAACAGATTGACAAGATTTGGCAGGGCATAATATTTTATTTTACAATGTTATGGCTGATCATGTATTTTCCTCTCTAGCACCACAGCAACAGCGTTACTCTCAGGGTAGTGCTGGCAGCAAGTCAAATCACAAGCTTATATTCATTCATTTATTCTGTTACTGTAGTAACAGCTAATTTACTGCATAGTGACTTGGACTGTAGAGACACTGCATAATCTAAGACCAATTGTATTTTGACTAGGCCACTCCAAAACCTCTCATGGATGGCAGTTTTTGCCCAGTCTCTTTCTTATTGTTGAATCATGAACAATGACCTTAACTGAGGCAAGTGAGGCCTGCAGTCCTGGGATATTGTTCTGGGTTCTTTAATGAGCTCCTGGATGAGTCATCATTGTGCTCTTAGAGTAACTTTGGTAGGCCGGCCACTCCTGGGAAGGTTGATCACTGTTCCAAATTTTCTCCATTTGTGGATAATGGCTCTCACCATGGTTCACTGGAGTCCCAAAGCTTTAGAAATGGCTTTATAATCCTTTCCAGGCCGATGCATGTAAATTACTTTGTTTCTCAACTGTTCTTGAATTTCTTTAGTTCTTTAGATTGCTTTTTTAAATCTGTTCGGCTGCTTGACTTAATTGATGATTTCTTGATTCAACATGTCTGGCAGTAATCAGGCCTGTGTGTGGTAAGTGAAATTTACCCCAGATTTACAAAAATGATCTACTTGCTCACTTACTCATCGTTGTCGCTTTATTCTGTATTCAGGGTCACGGAGGACCTGAAGCCTATCTCAGGAGACTTAGGGCACAAGGCGGGGTACATTCTGGACAAAGTGCCAATCCATCGCAAGGCACAGACTCTTGAGACACAGACACTCATTCACACACTACGGGCAATTTGGGAATGCCAATTAACCTAATCTGCGGGTCTTTGGACTGTGCGGAGAAACCGGAGTACCCGGAGGAAACGCACCAAGCACGGGGAGAACATGCAAACTCCATGCACACGGAAATCAAGCCCACCTCCAGACCCTGGAGGTGCAAGGCGACAGTGCAGTAAACACTTCACCACCGTGCCGCCCATTCATGATTTAGCAAGAACGCAATTACTTGATCACATAGGGCCAAGTAGGTTTGGACATTTTTCCCCATATACTGTAAATGAAATTATCATAAAAAAACTGCATTTTGTATATTTTGTATATCCAGGTCCTGTTGGAAATAGTCAGCTATAGTGAAGGCCATTAGAAAAACCAGGGCCGGTGAGTGTTTACTTCATGAAGTTGTTAGCGCATATCCAAATCCATATCCCTTGTTTTGTCAGCTGGATGGAAGAACAATAGTGTGAAAAGGAAGTGTAGTTTCAGTTGCGTACGTGTGTTTTTGCTCTTGTTTTGGCCGTAATCATATGGTAGCATGAGGCAAAAGTTCTGAACAGCGCTGAAATCTGAAAGGCCAAGAGTATTCTTTTGCAAATAAAAGAGCCAAGGTGGAAATTTCTAATGTCCTAATGATGAAAGAGAATGAAAACTCAAACAGACTGTTGTTATGTAAAGCCTCATGTGAGACAGAAAGATCACGTGTCTACAGTCTATTGTTCATAAGGCGTCTTCGAGCAGTATGGCTGGTGTGTTGTCTCACGCTTGTGGGCATGTGAGTGACTCATGCTTGGGGTCTGTCTAACTGTGAGAGGGCTGATTAGCAGATATTTTGTTGTTGGCGATTTATGGATTGTCAGATCAGATGAGATCATGGTGTAGATCTTTTCCTCTGCCTCTCTCCCTTCCAGTTGTGCAGCAATGAAATGCTGACTACTTGAATGTACCGAATGACCAGGTCATTTCATTAATGGATTTTTAATTCCCTGATTGCTTCGGTCATACTTCAGGACAACAATGCCGAGGTCCATCAAACTTAAATTGTGAAAGAGTGCTTCTGGGAGCCTGAGGAATCAATTCTCAAAACCAATTCTCACACATGAATTAAAAGACCTTGAGATGTGCCGAAGAAGAGTTTACAGAGTGGTTAGCCTCTCTCATCATCAGTACAAGATCTTGGCCTAATTTTGTAATGTAACTTTAAATGGAAGTAAATTTTGTAACACTAAAATTGCCAAAAGAATGCCATGGCGAATGCATGCCAGGCGATACACTCAGCCAACATGCCTTTATTGATTCGGCAGCCACTGAAAAAATCCTTAAATAAGTCATATAGTTTTAATAAATGATCATACACTTCATTTATGATTGATTTTTACTTTCATTGGCTGCTCTATAAAATATGTCTAATACCTTGTTGGTAGACGTTCTTGGTGTACAGTGATGGGTCTTTCATCAATATTAATTTTCTGAGCTCAAGGCTGCTTTTAAATGAATATTTTGGTTGGTAGAACAAAGTGTAATAGGCTGTGGGATACACAGAGTTACCTTCTTGTGTGGGTGCACATACAGGTGCATCTCAATAAATTAGAATATTATCTAAAAGTTTATTTATTTTAGTAATTCAATAAAAAAAAATGCAACATGTATATATATTATATAGATTAATTACAAACAGACTGATATATTTTAAGTGTTTATTTCTTTTAATGTTGATTAGTATGGATTAAAACTAATGAAAATCCAAAATCCAGTATCTCAGAAAATAAAAAAAATAAAAAAAAAAACACAGAAATGTTGGACTACTGAAACACATGAAGATGTACAGCACTCACTACTTGGCCGAGGCTCCCTTTGCAGGAATTACTGCAGCAATGCAGCGTGGGATGTAGAGCTGTTATGGAAGCCTTGGTTGCTCTTATAGCAGCCGTCAGCTCTTCTGCATCGTTGGGTCTGGTGTCTTGCATCTTCCTTATCACGGTACCCAACAGATTCTTCTTGGAGTTTAAGTCGGGTAAGTTTGCTGGACAATCAAGCACAGGGATACCATGGTCCTTAAACCAGATATTAGTACTTTTGGCAGTGTGAGGAGCTGCAAAATCCTGCTGGAAAATGAAATCTGCATCTCCATAAAGCTGATCAGCAGAGGGAAGCATGAAGTGGTCTAAACTTTCCTGGTAGATGGCTGCACTGACGTTGGACCTGATGAAACACAGTGGACCAGCACCAGGTGATGCATTGGCTTCTCAAACTACCACTGACTGTGCAAACTTTACACTGGACATCAAGCAACTTGGATTCTGTCGTTCTCCTCTTTTCCTCCAGACTCTGGGACCTTGATTTCCAATTACCACATTTTTTTTTCCTTCTCCCATTTTTACCTTTTGTGTCTTACTCTCCATGTGCAGGATGCCAGTGATCATCTTCTAGACAACTGTCAAGTCAGCAAATTTCCCCATGATTGTGTGGCTTACTGAACCAGACTGGTAGACCATTTAAAGGCTCAGGAAACCTGTGCATGTGTTTTGAGTTAATTAGGTGATTATAGTGTCACTATGAGTCTCTAATATACAGTACAGGCCAAACGTTTGGACACACCTTCACTCATTCAATGTGTTTTCTTTATTTTCATGACCATTTACATTAGTAGATTCTCACTGAAGGCATCAGAACTATGAATGAACACATGTGGAGTTATGTACTTAACAAAAAAAGGTGAAATAACTGAAAACATGTTTTATATTCTAGTTTCTTCAAAATAGCCAGCCTTTGCTCTGATTACTGCTTTGCACACTCTTGGCATTCTCTCGATGAGCTTCAAGAGGTCGTCACCTGAAATGGTTTTCAACAGTCTTGAAGGAGTTCCCAGAGGTGTTTAGCACTTGTTGGCCCCTTTGCCTTCACTCTGCGGTCCAGCTCACCCCAAACCATCTCGATTGGGTTCAGGTCCGGTGACTGTGGAGACCTTTTTTTGTTGCGTACATAACTCCACATGTGTTCATTCATAGTTTTGATGCCTTCAGTGAGAATCTACAGTACCAATGGAAATGGTCATGAAAATAAAGAAAACACATTGACAGATAGATGAGAAGGTGTGTCCAAACGTTTGGCCTGTACTGTACATTTTTTCACAATATCCTATACTGAGATACTAAATGTTGGGTTTTCATTAGCTGTAAGCCATAATCATCAAAAATGTAAATAAATAATTACTTAAAAATATATCATTCTGTGTGTAATGAATCTATAGAATATATGAGTTTCACTTTTTGAACTGAATTACTGAAATAAATAAACTTTTCAATGATATTCTAATTTATTGAGATGCACCTATACATGCTGGGTCTTGAGCAGAAAGAGACATATCAGGCAATATATAGTATTTGCAATAATTATTCGGGTATTACAGCCTTCTTTGCATCAGAGCAGTGCTGGTTTCAAATGACACATACAGCCATGTATAGCCATGACCAAATATTAATTCTCACAAAGTCTGCTTCTTTAGTGTTTAGTGGGCTCAGAGGCAACCCCACATATGAATGGGCTCAGAATGCTTTACTGTTGGCATGACACAGGACTGATGGAAGTGCTCACCTTTTCGTCTCCGGACAAGCTTTTTCTCAGGTGTCCCAAATAATCAACAAGGGCACTCATCAAAGAAAACGACTCTACCCCAGTCCTTAGCAGTCCAATCCCTGTACCCTATGCAAATTATCAGTCTGTCCCTAATATTTTTCCTGGTTTTTCAAGACTTTGTGAAGTCTTGAAATGTATAAAGGTGTGCGCTGCCATCAGTCCTGAGTCTTGCCAACAGTAAAGCATCCTAAGACCATTCATCTGTGGGGTTGTTTTTCAGCGAAGGAAGTGGGCTCAATCACAATTTTACCTAAGAACACAGCCATGAATAAAGAATCGTACAAAAAGATCCTTCAGGAGGAACTTCTCCCAAAACAGTTTGGTGTTGAACATTGCCTTTTCTAGGATGATGGAGCACCTTGTCAAAAGGCAAAAGTGATTAATAAGTAATAGAAGGAAAAAAACATGGGAATTTGAGGTCCATGGCCAGGAAAATTCCCAGACGTTAATCACATTGAGAACTTGCGGTCAATCCTTAAGAGGTGGATAGACAAATAAAAAATTCTGAGCATGGATTATGCAAGAATGAGCTTCTATCAGTCTGGAAGTGGCCCAGAAATGTTGATTGTTATCCGGAGGTATTGATATGTTACAACATGATACCTTTCAGAGTACGCTGTTAAACTTGACAAAGTTCTTGAAGCAGCATGCCCAGGAACGGGAGGTACTCCTCTTACCATGTCATATTAGGGATCAAGCATCCAGCCCTTTTATACTCCACCAACTACTTGGCCAGTCTCTGTTTAGTCAGGGAAGCCCCAATGTTTTTGCTCTGTCGCAGATGAACAGTTGGTCTGATTAAATGGCCAGCATGTGGTCAAAAGTGATCACGTTGGAAGCGCCAGTGAAATCAACAGATGCAAAAATAATAACAATTTGCCACCTTTAAGTAAATAGACGTTTTTAAAAGAGCCCCATTTAGATGCAGAAGATATGTTTTATATATATATATATATATATATATATATATATATATAGTAAGACCAATCGCACAACAATCAAAGCTGTCTATAAATAAAAGCACCTGAGTGAAATTACTCAACAATCATTCCTTATTTTCAGCAGGTCCATTTGTGTGCAGCAGTAGTGGCTCTCCGGTCTGTGTGTAAAACAACACTTTCTCTGCCTGTACAGCTGTGATTTGGCTTTTCTCTCCCACTGAAGATGGTGAGTCAGAGAGCTGTGGAGGTGCCGAGCTCCATGTTCACTGCTCTGTGTGCTGTGTGTGCGAGAGGACGGCTGTTACGCTGTAGGCGGAGGGAGGGGGGGGTCATACAGAAGCGTGGCAGGGGGCAGGAAACAGGTGTCAGAAATGACGCAGGGAGAGGGCCTCAGACAAAAAAAATGCACTATCACACATATTCACACATTGGCACACACACTCACACTTTGGCATTTGTCTCCTCAAGCTGTCTAGTACTTCAGGATAATGATAAGGCATAAAGTCACATTAGGCAAACTCTCTCTCTCTCTCTCTCTCTCTATTTCTCATTCATTCTAAATCACTCTACTGTCCCTGAAGTGCACTCATTCATATGCACACGTGCTCGGCAGCTTCCTCTAGCTTTTTAACATAACATTGTTGACTTATCAGATAAATCATCACGACTGTGTCCTCACTGTCCTGTTTTTTTTAAAATGATTTTTATGCTTTTTATGTTTACATGTCTCATTTTAGCACATGCAGCAGCAAACATCTGTCATCTCAAATACGCATCATTTAATCACCATGATGCTTTCAGCACGAAACTATAGAACTATAAAAATAATAAATGCTTTTACATGTAAAAAGGTTGAAATTATGAAATTATAGGCATACTTCAAAAGCTTCGAACTTGCATGTACAGAAACCCTTGGAACAATTTGTCCTATGTATATTCACCATCTGTTCAAAATGCATCCTAATTAGCATTCAGCCAGCAGCTCCTTGGATTAACGGCTGGTATTTGCTACAGAGAAAGCAACTGCTTTTTCACTGTCGTGTTTTGTCCATGATATCGCATGGACAATGTGTGACCATGCTGATCAAGCTATTCTTCTGTTTCAGCCAGAATGCACAGAACAAGGTGGACCGGGGGAGGATCAACTCAGTATGTGCGTGTGTGTGTGTGTGTGTGTCAGACAGGAAGATGGGGGTGGTACCGGTACTCAGACCTTACATGGTGCAGAGAGAACACCAATCTTCAGCTTTGAAGAATACAAACACGAACAAAGGATGATTAAATTTATTTGACTGCACATCTAGGACCACTTTGATCTTTCTATCTCTCCCTCTCTCTCTCCCTCTCTCTCTCCCTCTCTCTCTCTATGTTTAATAAAGACTAATGAATATGGAGTAATTAAACCCACTTTCTCTTACTCTCTCACACACACACAGACAGGGTTTTGTTTTTGTCCATGTGCTCCAGGAAACAAGAAAACCCCAGACCTGCAAACCAAAACCCTTCACACTGATATCACACCATGGATATAACAATAAAATGCTGAACATTGTATTGATTCCCATTTGTACGACCATGGTAGGACCTCCACCCAACACTCACACACTCATTCACACACTTATTTGTGTGATTAAATTTGGAAACGCCAATTAGTCTTATCTGCATCTCTTTGGACTGTGGGAGGAAACCGGAGTACCCGGTGGAAACCCACCAAGCATGGGGAGAACATACGAATCCAACCCAGACCCTAGAGGTGCAAAGCGACAGTGCTAACCACTACGCCACAGAGCCGCCATTACTTTAAATAGTTTCCCATTATTTCAAATCTTACATTTTTTCAGTTACAGCTGATTTTTGTTGCTTATTGCAAAAATCTTCAGATGCCCTGTGGATGTAACCTTTCAGATACACACTCCCATCTCAGCATGCTGGACAACCTATTATCAACCCAATTTGATAATCACGTTGCCTACTGCTAGGAACTAAATCCAGCAGGTGAGTAGTAAGAATAGCATATTCATAGGGTTTGGAGAAAATACTATAAATATATAATCAGTTTCAATGTAGAAGCATGTTGATGAAAAATACACTGTTAAGAGCTGTTTTCTAATATGCATGTTTTGGGATTGTGGAGAACCCAGAGGAAACCCACCAAACACGGAGAGAACATGCAAACTCTATGCAAAGACCCAGACCCTCTGGCAGCAATCTTATGCAGCAATAAAATGAAGTCAGTTGATGACCTGAGTTTACTGAATGACCATGTTATCACCTAAGTTGAGTTTTTCTTTCCTGATGGCACAGGAACATTTTGGGACTCAGACTGTATATATATATATACTCTTTATACTTTTTTTTTTTTTCTATTTACTTCCGTTATCTTCTTGTGACTTATTTCTAAGCACCTTTGAATTTTGAGAGGGAGGATCTGGGAGCATGAAGAATATTTTTTATACATGAACTGGGCACTACACGGTGCACTGTTATTTACATTTGGCAGACAGCTTTATCCAGAGCGACTTACTTTTTTTTATTTATTTGAGGATTAAGGGCCTTGCTCAAGGGCCGAATAGTGGTAATTTGGTGGTCATGGAGTTTGAACCTGGAACCTTCCAAACTGTAGTCCAATGGCTTAACCACTGAGCTACCCCTGACACCTTTAGCCCCTTTTATCCCCTGTTAATCCTCAGCTAAAGGTGATGAGCAACTAAGATATATAGAAGAATTGGAATGACTATTGTAATAATATTGTAATACTAAATGTATTGCTCTACATTACATATATATTGATGTATATATGAATATTATTAATATTATATTCATATAATAAATATGATACTATATTTCTTTTCCTGAATCTGAATCTTTTTGAAAAATCCCCTTTGCTGCAGTTGGAGGTCTCCCAAGACAAGAGCAATGTTGCCCTGAAGCCTGACAAACCAGACACACACAAAAATCTAAGAAGAGATGGCACGTTAAGATCATTCTCTTTTGTAATTTGTTTGGATTCACATCATTAATACGATTCATTTTGATCATGCACTGCCACTTGGCATCCATCAGAAGGTTCTCAAGATACAGCTATAGTTTCTCTTGTATACTTTAAAACAAAGACTAATGAATTAGCAATTGCTTTAAGCTCTCACACTGTGCGATTCTTTGTAGGTTGTAAATTAAATACAAACTTAAATAAAGTAGTAAAACATCCCACATTACATCTCAATATAAAATTGTTTGATGGGAAATTGGGTCGTGCTGAAACTCAATCCATAGGTTTGATCGACATTTTCTCAATATTGTGCTTCACAGATCCCAATAAGCAGACTGGTATTACAGTATTAATGTTTTTGGACATGCACATTTGACATACACAGTATGTAGTTAAAAGTTATTTTCTCTAATAAACAACATGGTACCAAGGTAAGACTTGCATCATCATGAAAATTGAAACTGCTGGTGTTATAGTGATGGTCACACTTTGCCCAAATGAAGCAAAAATGATTTAATAAGCTGTGATTCAGAAAGGAATGGCATGAGAGCAGTAGCTAAATGGCTTTTTTCTTTTCTTTTCTTTTCATCAAAGCAACATCAACAAAGCTACAGTCTTTTGTGGCCTTTCCTTCATAGCTGGCATTTCTTCACAAATTCACCGTAGACTACTAAGACCCTTGGAAGTAAATTAAATTTCAAATAAAACTGAAAGCAATATAAAAACCATAACAACTTTGGGTTGCACTTATCAGTAGTAATGAACTGCTGACAAGAAAATTGCCTCATCTGATTGTTGGAAGACATGCACAAGAAAAACCTTTTATCACTAATAGCTGCTTTGATCACTATAGTAATTGATTGGTTTTTGTTTTTTTGCAGTCAGACAGGAATTAAAAGAGCTTTGACGGTTCTTCCAAATTCTTCTCCAGGACACTGATTTGAGCAAAGCACTATGCAATAAGATGAAAAATGTTGTGATATGATGAGGAATGTAAACACCAGATTCAAAAACTTGCACTACAACAAGCACACCTTCTACATAAACCCTTAAAGGCCAGTTGTCCTAACAGTAACATGTTAATGGAGCCGTGAGAGACTTTTTTTTAATTTATTTTTTTTACTTTGCATGCACAGAGAGAACAGTCTGATTGTACTGAAAGATTGCTTTGATGACAGTAACACGCTTCCATCACAAACAGGCGTCTGTCTTGCTTGTTTAGTTATTCAAATCAAGAATGAACAACGGAAAGAACAGAATAAGGCAGGACAGGATTAGATTAAAGTATCCAGAGGTAAGTGAAGAAGAGAGTAAATAGAGAGTAAGAGGACACAAGTATAATGATCAGGTTCTGTAAGAAGGGTGTGAAGAAAACAGCTCTCGAAACTGTATTTTTCATCAACATGGTTCTGCATTGAAACTGAATATATACTTATTTTCTCCAAACCCTATGAATATGCTATTTTTACAACTCACCTGCTGGATTTAGTTCCTGGCAGCAGGTAGTTGGGGTAACGTGACGCAAATTGGGTTGATAATAGGTAGTCCAGCATGCTGGGATGGTGGTGTGTATCTGAAAGGTTATAGCCACATGGATTCAGAAATTTTCTGCAATAAGCAACAAAAATCAGCAGTAACTGAAAAAATGTAAGCCGTAATGGCGTAGTAGTTAGCACTGTCGCTTTGCACCTCTAGGGTGTGGGTTTGATTCCCGCCTTGGTGTCTGTGTGCATGGAGTTTTTGTGTTCTCCCTATGCTTGGTGGGTTTCCTCAGGGTACTCCGGTTTCCTCCCACATTCCAAGGACATGCAGATTAGGCTAACTGGCATTCCCACATTGCCCGTAAGGTGTTAATGTGCATATGAATGTTGACCAGAGGTCCTACCAAAGTCGTAGAATATGGGAATAGATACAATGGTCACCATTTGCCTCCACGGTCCCTAATTGGACGACAGAAGTTCTTGGATGGATTTGAAATAATATTTTTACCAATTTTATGTATGCATCAACTTTTTGTTTGCATCATTATTATCTATATGCAGATCAGCAATGATCCACGAGTGGAGATGAAACTAAAAGCTTAATAATATGAATTCCCTATCACAAACAGAGTAACATTATCGTGCAGTATTACAACCCTTTAGTTTTCACCACAATACTGAACAGAAGGAAATACATGAGCAAAAGTACATTTAGGCATTTGGCAGATGCTCTTATCCAGAGCAACTTACATTTTTATCTCATTACACATCTGAGCAGTTGAGGGTTAAGGGCCTTGCTCAAGGGCCCAACAGTGGCAACTTGGTGATTGTGGGGTTTGAACCCAGGATCTTCCGAACTGTAGTCCAATGCCTTAACCACTGAGCTACCCCTGGCCTACTGGATTGCCAGTATGTGAACACCTAACCATTTCATGCATACTGTATGTGAATACATCCCCAAGCTCTTTTCACAAAGTTGGAAGCATGCAGTTGTCTACAACTAGATATTTAATAAACACATATATGACCAGCCTCATCAAATCAGGTATTAATTATTAATAATAATTTTATGTGATTTGAGTTATGTAGATTTAAATGATGCATTTAGGCGCCAGGATTATTAATGTACAGTATCATGTCCGGTTGCTGATATATGGCCAGTGCAAGGTTGTTTTTCCAGGATTTCCCATCTAGGCCTAAAAATAACTTTGCCAGCAGCATGGTAATATTGTGGAAATTGTTTTTCTATCACAACTTGAGTAAACAGCTTGGATAGTGTTCATTTAAGAGCTTTAAAACAATGTTTACTATAAAAACTTTCTTAGTTGTTGAAGGTATTTATTAACACATTTTTGTCAAAATTGAAGATTTGATACATTTCACTTACTGCAAACATAGTGCAGTGGCCATAGTGCAATAACCTACAGTATGTGACTTCGTGCCTAACTTGACACGATGGGTCAATTATGAATGTAATGGTTAAGTGTCCACATCCTATTAGTCATATAGGGTTCTAGTATAAGTAACTGTCATTGATGGGAAATGTCGAAAAGTAGATCGGATAAGTAGATCGGATAAAGTAGATCGGTTATTTCACTGGTGAAAATACTAATAAAAGCACCTCTAGAGTCTGGGTTTGATTCTCAGTTCTCAGGTTCGATTTTCATCTCTATGTGCATGGAGTTTGCATGTTCTGCCCATGCTTGGTGGGTTTTCTCCAGGTACTCCGGTTTCTTCCCACAATCGAAAGACCTGCAGATTAGACTAATTGCTGTTCCCAGATTGTGTGAATGTGTGTGTTCACATGCCCTAAGTTTCCTGGGATAGGCTTCAGACCCCCACGATACTGTACACACGATTAAGTGGTATAGGCGATGAGTGAGTGAGTGAAATTGGCTCTTAACTGTTCATGACATGATTTCACTTATGGGTAAGCTTCAGGTAGATATTTAAGTACTGCAAATGTTTCAATCAATTCTGTCCAGTCAGTTTTGTGTGATGCTGTGTGAAACTCTGGCTGGACAGACATACAGACAGACATACAGACAGAAAGTTTTCGAGTCCTCCAGTGTATGAAAGCATTGAAAAAGGGAGTTCTGACCAATGTCCCAACGAAACCTTTCTTTTATTAATAAAAGAAGTTTATAAAAGTTTATAAAGTTGGAGGAAGACAGTAATGGATGTCCAGTACTGAGGTCAAGGAAATCCTGGGGAACTCTGCCTGTTGACCCTCTTCCTGCCTGATGGTCACCTCTTTTGTCACGTCTGCATAAGCAGTTTTGCATGTGAGATGTTTTATTCACTTTCCATTCACAAAGCTTGCCGCACACTACACTTCATGCCTTTTCATGTACATTGTGTGAATTGCTACAGAAATTCACATGCATAGGATGGTGGATTAACTAACAGTGAAATGGCATGAAAAATACTCAGAACATAACCCCTTTGCACTGAATCCTTTGTTACATAAGACAAATATCAATATCTGTGTGTGTGTGTGTGTGTGTGTGTGTGTGTGTGTGTGTGTGTGTCCTCATGAGAATTAAAGATCTTCACAAGCCTGTTTCAAGGTTTCTCATGTCCATGAGGAGGCTTTTGAAGCTTTTGAACAGTGCAGCTTTCAATGCAGTGCTTTCTGCTGAAGTACAGTTTCTTTTTGATATTAATTACTACAGAGATGAATGAGATGTGGTCGTGATAACGTAAAGGCTTTTCACTAACCCGGATTAGGTCATGAAGAGTTTTACGATGTCTGGTGGATCTAAACAGGTATGAAAGCATTATTATAATTTTTTCTTCAATATTTGTTGTCATGCCTACAAATTCATAAAATTTTTTAAGAAAATCCATAGGCTGCATAAATAACCATGGCTCTGACTTTAAGTGGAGCATTGGCAGAACTGTTTTGAACTGCATCACATTATCCTCTGATCCATTTTAAACAATAAGAGTCGCCCCAAGTGGGATCCTCTATATCTAAAAGAATTCATGAGAAAAAAAATCCAAAATTCATTCATATTACACACCATTGATGATAAATATATGTACTGTACCCTATATGACATTATAATCTCTACATCTATTAGTTCTGCACTCTACTGAGGAGTCTCAAAGTCTCAAAACTCTACTGAGTACAGTAATACAAGTAATACAACTCAAAAGACCAATACTGTTATCAGAGGTGTCAAGTAATGAAGTACAAATACTTCGTTACCTTACTTAAGTAGAAATTTTGGGTATCTATACTTTACTGGAGTAATTATTTTTCAGCCGACTTTTTACTTCTACTCCTTACATTTTTAAGCAATTATCTGTACTTTCTACTCCTTACATTTTAAATACAGCCTCGTTACTCTATTTTTATGATCAGAACGCGCAACGCCCATCGCATGATAAGAACACGCACAACGCCCCCCCCGTCCCCCCTGTCACATGATCAGAACGCGCACAACGCCATCCTCCTCCTACCCCCCCCCCCCTACCGTTGCATGATCAGAAAGCGAGACCTTAATGCTTTTGTCGCCCCTCACGTTACTTTTACTTTTATACTTTAAGTAGTTTTGAAACCAGTACTTTTAAACTTTTACTTAAGTAATAAGCTTGGGTTGATACTTCAACTTCTAAAGAAGTATTTTTGAACCCTAGTATCTATACTTCTACTCAAGTAATGAATGTGAATACTTTTAACACCACTGACTGTTATCAACTGAGGAAGGACAGGGTTTGCTTTCCAACCTGAACCCAGCCGTTTGGATGTACTGTAGGATACAAGCCCTGATCGAATTGGAGGGTTGCATCAGGAATCTGTTTATGCAGATCAGATGGTCTGCTGTGGCCAGACCAACATCAGATATGAAATAGAGGAGATTACAAAAGTGATAAAAAGTTTCAACAATTTACAAGTTAGAATTTATAAAATATTGTGAATTAGCTTTGCATTACATTACTGCATGTTAACATTTCTTGTTTCTGGTTCTGCTTCTGCAGCTTCCTACTGTACATACTCTAGCACTCAAAACTTAGGGATCACTTTCTAACTCCATGGTCTTTCCTGGTTTCTTTTTTATTTCTTTCTACACTGTAAAGCAATGCTGAAGACGTCCAAATTATGCAATAATCTTTCTATTTGAACAGTTGATATTGAGATGTATCTGCTACTCGTAATCTGTAAAGGCTTCATAATACCTCTAATCTGAGGTGCTGTTTGTTATTTGGTGATTTTGGGGGCTGGTAGCTCATTTTTGGTCTTGTTTTCCTGGGAAGGTCTCCATGAGAGCCAGTTTCATCATGATGCTTGATGAGTTTTGCAAACGCACTTAACACAATACTGTTCTTGGAAGAACTATCTCACTCAATAACTCACTGCTGTTGTTGTTGTTGTTGCTGTTCTAATTCCATAATTATATAATTTCATATGTGTTATTTCATAGTTTTGAAAATAAATCACTAAACAAAAACAAAGAAATTTGCAAGTAATCCCAAACGTTTGAGCGCTAGTGTACATGTGATGATGTTGTATTTAGTATTTAGCTTTGAATCTAGAAAAGCCACTATAGTTTCAGAAAGGAACAGCATTGGTGATCTAAAACCCATTGATTTTTTTTGACATGTTATTGAGCTATGACTCAACTATGCCAAAGGAAAACTTGAGGAAGAGGTCTTTAAGGAACTCATCCCCACTCCAGGTCACAATGAATAGTGGAATTCTAAATCAAAGAGCTATTTACAGCCTAAAAGCTATTTACAGTTACATTCCCTCTGTACCGGATTGCCGTCCAACTGCCTTGTGTCCGGCGTTCCCATAATACAATATAGATCCACAGTCACCCTTAAGAGGATAAAATAGTTCTGAAAGATAAATCAATTAGGAAAAAAAAAAACACTGCACACATAAAACCTAACTAAACATTAAGTCCACTGAAGCGTGGCTTCATTAGTGTTTTCTTTATTTGGCAAGCTGGAAGCAATACCGTAAGTACGGCTATTTCGGTGGCACAGTGGAGATCGAAAGTAGAAAGTCCCTAATGGGCTTTTCTCCATTTTGAGGACTACAGCTCAATATGGCTAAAGGCAGAGTTGCCAAGTAAAATTTAAGCACAAAAAACTCACAAGCTAATAATGGCTGAGATGAGTCACGCAGCAGACGGTTGCACTTCTAATAATGGGCTAGATGGACTGTGAAAAGCAAATCACTGTGTAATGCGTACGGTGCTTCCGGAACATCTTCTGCATTTAGACTGTGTTTAAATAACACGAAATTGCTACAAGCTTTAAAAAAAGCAACAGGTCCCATTTTACACACATACACACACACACGCACACACACACACACACACATATATATATATATATATATATATACACACAAAAAAACAGGACATGATGAAAAAAAAGAAAGCAAAAAAAGGAACCAGTTTTGAGCTAGTAGTGTAATAATGTTATTTGTTTATCATACATTTCGATAGTTCACAATAACATGGCTAATGACATACAGTAGCTCTTGTTGTTGTTCCTCTAGTAAAAGCCTTTGACCCTGATCATGAGAAAGTCAACCAAGTCAAAGGGAGTTCCCAGATCTAGATCCTGTTTTGCCTTTTCCACTTGATTGTTTTGGGAAGCAGCTGGGCATGACATATTGACTGAGCAGGGTTGCCAGTTCTACGCATATGGGCTTTTTTTATTTTTATCTACGCATACAAATTACATAGTTAATTACATACATGTTTGGTAAGCAAAATGATTTTAACAGTAAATGCACATTAATGCATATGTATGTATGTATGTATGTATGTATGTATGTATTTGTCTGTGTGTGTGTGTGTGTGTGTGTGTGTGTGTGTGTGTGTGTGTGTGTGTGTGTGTGTGTGTGTGTGTGCAGTAGTTAAAATATACTGTAGCATCCTTAATAAAAAATTTTTAAAAACATACTTTTTACAAGTGAGCACATGGTTTTTCACATGTGATTATATGAGTAATATGTAATCACATGGAATACATATCAGATTCTCAAAAATGCATGCAAGTTCCAGTAAAATAGATGATGTGAACAATATGTAATTAAATCTCCATAGCTATTATTCATCCAAGAAATCATGTGTGAAAAATTAAACAACATGCACTATATATACTGTACTGAATAGATGACATCGATAAAGTTGAGCCGACATTTCTTAGGGTGAAGAGATGATGTGTTAGTACATTAGGAGTATGACAGTAAACATACTGTTTATGTTGTATGAATTGTATGAATACAATCAACTGCATGGTTTATTTTTGTGTAAATCTTCATTTAATTAATTATACTGAATTTTGTTGTAACTATTGCAATACATTTCCAAAAGTTAGTCATGATCCTGGACTAATTGTTTTTGGAAGGTTCAGATTATGAGCTGAGGAATTAGAATGGAATTGGTGGCCATCAGGCTGGTTTTCTCACATGGATTTGGCAACCATGCCTGACCTGCGCTGTTATTCATTCCCAGTACTTTGCAGTAATTTTGGTATGATTGTATGTACAGTATGTGTGTGTGTGCGTTGATGTTTGGGTTGGAGCTGTTGTATTTTGATAAGGACCAAATACACATGTTTTTACTGCACATGCAGCTGCAGCGTTTGTATTAAAACCTAAAAGAGTCAAAATGCTTAATATTAGGTTTTGAGTTTGAGTTAGATTTATGTGAGCAGGACGTCAAGTGACTTAGAGAAAATGTATATATTTTAACTATCCCCCTATTAACAGAATTTTATATGGGTCTGGAAATTGTATGAATAATAGTGAACCACACTTGAAGCAGCTGATATAATCAGTAATGGTGATGCCATGCATCATTTTTGCCCATGTGACAATGTGCACAGATTGCATCTGTGTCTAGCATTAGTAATACATTCTGCAACAGATGTTGGACTGATATGTTAAGATATGACATGCTGCATGCTTTCGAGTATTATGAATACAGCATAAAACAGCTTTGCATATGCTTCATAATATAATTTTGCTTTTGGGTCAATCAATCAATCAATCAATCAATCAATCAATCTATCTATCTATCTATCTATCCATTTTTGCAAATATTGTTTTGCACCCCCCTTTGTTTGCAATATAGAATCATATCTCAGTGGTAAACATTCTTTTAGCTGCAGATATCTGTAATCTCAAATCTGTCTTATCTGCACACCACCTGAGTTGCTGCAGTAAACAGAAGTATTTCACAGCTACAGACATTTGGCATTTCCCTTATTTGCATTCTCATGCATTTTAACCCTCTGATTCATCTAAAAGGGGTGTTTTTTTTTTACTTAAAAAGCTTTAAAATGGATAGTTGATGGTGATGATGATGACAAAGCAACATAAGTTCAACTTCTCTTCATTTCCCAGGTAGAAAAACTTGCACTTACAGATCACAAATGAGGAAGCCAATAAAAAAAGTTGTGATCACAGTGACTAAGCAGTGTCAGAACACATTTTCATGTCAGTCACAGTCAGTCCATAATGTGTTGGGACATTCCCACAAGCGAGAGCATGCCTCACGCACACAGATGGCTGATATTTAGACATCCTTGTAAATTATTTCTTCAAACATGACAGCTGAGGTCTGAGTTTGAAACAATATTCTTACCTGAATAGATAATGAAATCAACTCTGTTTGGAGCTCTACTGCTGTAATTAAAAAAATTTTTTCTTTCCAATTTTCTCCCCAATTTTAATTCCTCCCCGTCACTAGGGGGCTCCACATTAAGGCTCCCACTACCACTCAGCCGAGAGGGCCGAAGACTATCACGTGGTTCCTCAGAACCGCGTGACGTCAGCCGCATCTTTTCGAACTGCTTGCTCACGCACCATTAGGGGCGGAGTAACACACTCAGAGGAAAGCACTAGCCGCTCCTTCCGCGTGCGCGAGCTCACAGACGCCCCTGATTGGCTGTAGAGCCGTGATTAATGTGGGAGCGCAAGTACCTCTCATCCCTCCCCCCTGAGAGAGCTCGGCCAATCAGCTCTCTCTGTGCCTCCGGCTTTGAGAGGAAACCAGCATCACCCGGGGTTCGAACCACCGATCTCCGGACGATGGGACGAGCGCTTTATCACTGTGCCACTCGGAGGCACTGTACATATAATTTAATGGAGGGCACACATACACTCACACATCCACACACATACCCACACTATACAGACAATTTGGGAATGCCAGTTAACATAATCTGCATGTCTTTGGACTGTGGGAGGAAACCAGTGTACTTGGAGGAAAATCGTCAAGCGCATGAAGAATACCCTGGAGGGGCAATATATATATATATATATATATAGAGAGAGAGAGAGAGAGAGAGAGAGAGAGAAGGAGAGAGTGAGCCAAAAAATGTATACACACTTCAGGAAAAGGAACATTTGTATGAATAATTAAATATAAAATGTATTGCATATATATATATATATATATATATATATATATATATATATATATATATATATATATTAATAATTATTATTATTATTATACAAATAATAGTATCAGAATATTATCATATATACTGTAAATATATATGATAATATTCTGAAATATATATCATTCATATATATATATATACAGTATATATGATAATATTCTGATACTATTATTAGTATAATAATAATTATTATTATTAATATAATAATTATAATATATATATACAGTGGTGTGAAAAACTATTTGCCCCCTTCCTGATTTCTTATTCTTTTGCATGTTTGTCACACTTAAATGTTTCTGCTCATCAAAAACCATTAACTATTAGTCAAAGATAACATAACTGAACACAAAATGCAGTTTTTAAATGAAGGTTTACGTTATTAAGGGAGAAAAAAAAACTCCAAATCTACATGGCCCTGTGTGAAAAACTGATTGCCCCCCTTGTTAAAAAATAACTTAACTGTGGTTTATCACACCTGAGTTCAATTTCTGTAGTCACCCCCAGGCCTGATTACTGCCACACCTGTTTCAATCAAGAAATCACTTAAATAGGAGCTACCTGACACAGAGAAGTAGACCAAAAGCACCTCAAAAGCTAGACATCATGCCAAGATCCAAAGAAATTCAGGAACAAATGAGAACAAAAGTAATTGAGATCTATCAGTCTGGTAAAGGTTATAAAGCCATTTCTAAAGCTTTGGGACTCCAGCGAACCACAGTGAGAGCCATTATCCACAAATGGCAAAAACATGGAACAGTGGTGAACCTTCCCAGGAGTGGCCGGCCGACCAAAATTACCCCAAGAGCGCAGAGACGACTCATCCGAGAGGCCACAAAAGACCCCAGGACAACATCTAAAGAACTGCAGGCCTCACTTGCCTCAATTAAGGTCAGTGTTCACGACTCCACCATAAGAAAGAGACTGGGCAAAAACGGCCTGCATGGCAGATTTCCAAGGCGCAAACCACTTTTAAGCCAAAAGAACATTAAGGCTCGTCTCAATTGTGCTAAAAAACATCTCAATGATTGCCAAGACTTTTGGGAAAATACCTTGTGGACCGACGAGACAAAAGTTGAACTTTTTGGAAGGTGCGTATCCCGTTACATCTGGCGTAAAAGTAACACAGCATTTCAGAAAAAGAACATCATACCAACAGTAAAATATGGTGGTGGTAGTGTGATGGTCTGGGGTTGTTTTGCTGCTTCAGGACCTGGAAGACTTGCTGTGATAGATGGAACCATGAATTATACTGTCTACCAAAAAATCCTGAAGGAGAATGTCCGGCCATCTGTTCGTCAACTCAAGCTGAAGCGATCTTGGGTGCTGCAGCAGGACAATGACCCAAAACACACCAGCAAATCCACCTCTGAATGGCTGAAGAAAAACAAAATGAAGACTTTGGAGTGGCCTAGGCAAAGTCCTGACCTGAATCCTATTGAGATGTTGTGGCATGACCTTAAAAAGGCGGTTCATGCTAGAAAACCCTCAAATAAAGCTGAATTACAACAATTCTGCAAAGATGAGTGGGCCAAAATTCCTCCAGAGCCCTGTAAAAGACTAGTTGCAAGTTATCGCAAACGCATGATTGCAGTTATTGCTGCTAAGGGTGGCCCAACCAGTTATTAGGTTCAGGGGGCAATTACTTTTTCACACAGGGCCTTGTAGGTTTGGATTTTTTTTTCTCCCTAAATAATAAAACCCCTCATTTAAAAACTGCATTTTGTGTTTACTTGTGTTATCTTTGACTAATAGTTAAATGTGTTTGATGATCAGAAACATTTTGTGTGACAAACATGCAAAAGAATAAGAAATTAGGAGGGGGGCAAATAGTTTTTCACACCACTGTATATAAAATAGTATATATATTAGAGTATATTAGAAAAAAAAAAAAAAAAAAATATATATATATATATATATATATATATATTATTAGTATACTGCGTATACTGCAAATGCAAAATTCTACCTCTTGGTTTGCTTTTTAAAATGTGTCTTCGGATATTAGTCATGTCCCACAACATTCCCATAACACATGCAAGTTACCAATGACAGAGGACGGTGCTGCCTGCCAAAACCCACATTCAAAACCAGTCATGATAGCACCTTCTACAAGTACACACATCTGTTAACATTATGTCATCTTTAACAACCCTTTGTCTCCTTAGTAATTTCTTCTAAGATGTTCTGAGTTTCCCCCAGCACGCTGAGGGTTCATCACTCACCTCAGTTGGTGTGTGGAATGAGGGATTCCAACCTACACCCTACATAACACACTAGCTATACATTTTATACTACTTGGGATTCAACCCTAACAGTTAGTAAATGGAATTAATGGAGACAAAGAGAACGTTAGGAGATTTACAGTATATTTGGTTCGATTTCCAGCCAATGCCCAAACCCCAGCCACTGGTGCAGTACTGGTCTCAAGTCCGGATGAAATGGGAGGGTTGCATCAGGAAAGGCATCCGGCGTATAACCTGTGCCAAGTTGTTGTGCGGACCAGTTGTTCCGCTTTGGCAACCCCTCAACAAGAGCAGCTGAAAAACTAACAACAATAGGAGATTTACAGTACAAGACTCAACCATCTTCATGGATTATACTTTATGCTTTTTGGTTACATACTACTGGCAAGAATTAAAAACTACTTTCACCCCTTGTCACAGGGCATTAAAACACACCTGGAATAAAGTCTATGCCCTCTTCTTTTTTTAAGTTCAGCCTTAATTCGTCACACATACATTATTGCACAGTGAAATTCCTTATTCATCGCATATCCCAGTTATTAGGGAGGGGTCAGAGCGCACGGTCAGCCATTTTACAGCGCTCCTGGACCAGACAGGGTTAAGGGCCTTGCTCAAAGGCCCAACAGAGCCTTAACACACTGAGCCACCACTGCGCCTTTTTTTCTGCATGCATGACTTCACAGACACCTACAATAAAATAAAAGAGAGAAATGCCATCTGTCCCTTCAAGAGAGATTGCTGCACCATCATCATGTTTTGGATTTACATTCTCCAGACAATCTAATAGTATCTAGAGTACTTTTCTGTTGCACTCTTGAAAAGATTAGTTTATTTACTTGTGGCACTAATTATCTAATTTTATATTTTATTAACAAGCACTATTTGCATTATGTAAATGTAGTGCATCACTTCTTTCATTCACACACTACAGGCAATTTGAAAACAGCAATAGTTTAATCTGAAAGTCTTTGGACTGTGGGAGGAAACTGGCGTACCCAGAGGAAACCTACCAAGCATGAGGAGAAAGAGGAGAATAAAACCCAAACTGACTTGATAACTAGAACTGGGGTGTGATGCAGTGGGCTGTGTTGCTACTTCATGGATTCAGGGCCACTGGTTTGATCTTTAGCTCTGGTTACTGCCTGTGCAGAATTTAGTATGTTCTCCTGGTGTCTGTGTGGGTGTTCTTCAGATTCTCTAGTGTCAACCGACCTCTCAAAAACATCTTCGTAGATACAGTACCAGTCAAGAGTTTGGACAAACTTTCTAATTCAATGTTTTTTATATGGAGTTTTATTTTCTACATTCTAGAATGGAGAAATAACATATATGGAAGAACAACAAGTGTTACTTTAAGACATGAAGGTCAACTGTTCTGGAAGATTAGTATTGTCAAGTGTTTTACAATGTAGAAAGAAATAAAAATCAGGAAAGTCAACTGAGTTAGGATGTGTACCCAAACTTTTGACTGGTAGTGTAACTTGTCTACACATTTGTTCATGGTATGACTTGTGTCTAGTCTAACCTGTATTTCCATCTCTTACTTCTGATTCACCTTAACTTTAATGAAATAAAAGTGGTTAATGAAGATGAATAGATGACATCTGGACCTCAAAGGTATTTGTTAATGTGTTCGTCTCAGTTAGTGTACTGTATAAACGTATACGCTTTTTTAGGCTTTAAACACTGTAACTATTTCAATTAATCAGTACCAAAATGCAGCTGTAACTCTCAGGCTAGGCATCATAAGGGAACCCCATCATCATTGCAGGGGTTTTCACCCACCCACATACTCTGAACACTGACTCACACTCAGAGGAATAGCCCCGGCCTGCCATTTATGGTTTGCTTCCTTTCTGTCGTTCTCTTCCCCAATTTTTAGAACATATTTTCATTTATCCACTGAGTCAGTGCTTTACTGCATTAATGACGCATTGAAAGAGTGCTTAACCCTCCGTGACTGCAGTTGAGATCGAGCATCATCGGCACACCACTTACATTACATAACCTGGAAAGGAGTAGGTGATCGACTCCTGCATGCAAACCACTGGACACAATGATCAAATCCTACTAATTATATCAGAATTACAGCTGAGGGAATAACTGCATTAGTATGTATCTGGCATCCCCCCATATATTTTGATAACGAGGAACTAGAGGGCTGATGGGTTTGGGAGGGAGAGAGGAGGATGCTGGAAGCATCTGCAGAGGATGTAGGAGGCCCTCTTCCTCGGAGAGACAGGAAGCAAAGTCATGAAAAATGTTAAGCCCCAGTAAAAATACTACTTTTCTGATATACATGCCGGTTTTGTGTATACAAACAGGCAAATCTGTACATTTTTAAGTTTGTAATTATATATTATGTAATTATACTGTATATATTGTAATAATAATAGAAAATATTTCGTTTACATTGGTGCCCATTCTGAGAGCTTGACTCAGCTGATGAAGATTTAATGTCTTGAGGAACTCACACAGCTTACCCATGGGTGACGTTTTACTTATTAACTCTCAAATACGATTGCAGCAAATCTTTGAAGTTTTATCCAGATTAAACATTGCATATACTTTTTGGCCTGGTGTATAAGATACTGTATGCAAGTCATTCTTTATGATGGTTAGTAATTTGTCATATTGAGAGTTGAGTTGTTAATGGCTGTAGACATTTAATTGCATTTAAGTGGTAGGTGTTCTAAAATGCACTGGCTGGCAACACACTGTGTGTGCCTGTGCATGTGTGCATGTGTGTGTGAAGTGAATCATTATATGTAAAGTTAAATATTTCAAGCATTTTTTGTTTTATTTTGATCATAATAGCTCGCAGATCATGAAAAAAAAAACACTGTATCCCATAATATTCCAGAAAATCAATTCTAAAAGAATCTACAATACAGATCTGAAAATTCTGTTTGCACTCAATACCTGTTCAGAGTGAGTCAGGTGTTTCACATCTTTCTCTTGACAGTAGCTCATATATTCTCTATGGGATTTAGGGCAGGAGATCTGTCTGGACAATCAAGTACAGTAATAACATTGTCAGCAAACGGGTTAGTTGTAGCTTTGGCATTGTTAGTAGGAGTCCTGCAGGAAAAGGAAATCAGCATCTCCATGAAGCTTGTTAGCAAACGGAAATCTCCTGGTAGATGGCTGTGTTGAGCAATGGTTCAGTCGTGGTGTAGTTGTTTGACCCCCGTTCGCCTTCAGAACTGCCTTAATTCTGCATGGCATTGATTCAACAAGGTGCTGAAAGCATTCTTTAGAAATGTTGGCCCATATTGATAGGATAGCATCTTGCAGTTGATGGAGATTTGTGGGATGCACATCCAGGGCACGAAGCTCCCGTTCCACCACATCCCAAAGATGCTCTATTGGGTTGAGATCTGGTGACTGTGGGGGCCATTTTAGTACAGTGAACTCATTGTCATGTTCAAGAAACCAATTTGAAATGATTCGAGCTTTGTGACATGGTGCATTACCCTGCTGGAAGTAGCCATCAGAGGATGGGTACATGGTGGTCATAAAGGGATGGACATGGTCAGAAACAATGCTCAGGTAGGCCGTGGCATTTAAACGATGCCCAATTGGCACTAAGGGGCCTAAAGCGTGCCAAGAAAACATCCCCCACACCATTACACCACCACCACCAGCCTGCACAGTGGTAACAAGGCATGATGGATCCATGTTCTCATTCTGTTTACGCCAAATTCTGACTCTACCATTTGAATGTCTCAACAGAAATCGAGACTCATCAGACCAGGCAACATTTTTCCAGTCTTCAACTTTCTAATTTTGGTGATCTCGTGCAAATTGTAGCCTCTTTTTCCTATTTGTAGTGGAGATGAGTGGTACCCGGTGGGGTCTTCTGCTGTTGTAGCCCATCCGCCTCAAGGTTGTACATGTTGTGGCTTCACAAATGCTTTGCTGCATACCTCGGTTGTAACGAGTGGTTATTTCAGTCAAAGTTGCTCTTCTATCAGCTTGAATCAGTCGGCTCATTCTCCTCTGACCTCTAGCATCAACAAGGCATTTTCGCCCACAGGACTGCCGCATACTGGATGTTTTTCCCTTTTCACACCATTCTTTGTAAACCCTAGAAATGGTTGCGCGTGAAAATCCCAGTAACTGAGCAGATTGTGAAATACTCAGACCGGCCTGTCTGGCACCAACAACCATGCCACGCTCTAAATTAAATCATCTTTCTTTCCCATTCTGACATTCAGTTTGGCGTTCAGGAGATTGTCTTGACCAGGACCACACCCCTAAATGCATTGAAGCAACTGCCATGTGATTGGCTGATTAGATAATTGCATTAATGAGAAATTAAACAGGTGTTCCTAATAATCCTTTAGGTGAGTGTATATACCATTCAAAAGTTTGGGGTCACTTGCAAATTTCTTTGTTTTTGTTTAATGATTTATTTTCTACATTCTACAACAATACTGGGGATTTCAAAACTATAAAATAACACATATGGAATTAGGTAATTACGTAACAACAACAAAAACAAAAGTTAGTTGTTATTTTAAGACACAGAGGTCGGCCTTTCTGTAATAGTTCTTGCAAGAACAGTATTGTCAAGTGCATTTGCAAAATCCGTCAAGCACCATAATGAAACTGGCTCTCATGAAGGCCGTCCCAGGAGGACGAGACCAAAACCTACCTCTGCGATCTAAAACTTTTGAACCGTAGTATATATATATACAGTATATATATATATATATATATTTTTTTTTTTTTTTTTTTTTTTTAATGGGCCAATTTCAAATATCTGCATACTACAGCACAGCACAGTCAAAAGTTTGGACACACCTTCTAAACAACTAGACTTCTAGTTCCATGGTCTTTCCTAGCTTTCCACTTTGTTAAACAATGCTAAAGCCATCCAAAATATGTAATAATACAATGCCTTCATAACGGCTCTAAACAGAGGTGAGGAAATTGGCTGGTGATTTCCGAGGATGGCAAATCTAAATTAACTTCTCTGCAGCAGAGGTAAGTTTTGGTCTTGCATTACTGGGATGGTCTTCATGACAGGCAGTTTCATCATGGTGCTTGATGGGTTTTGCAAATGCACTTTACAAGACAGTTCTTGCCTTTGTGTCTGACCTTTGTGTCTTAATATGTGTGATTTTAATAGAAAAATATTTTATATACCCTGTCCAGGGTGTACCCCGCCTTGTGCCCTAAGTTTCCTGGGATAGGCTCCAGGTCCCCGCGACCCTGTATATAAGGATAAAGCGGTACAGAAAATGAATGAATGAATGAAAATATTTTATATGATTTGTAAATTTAGAAATGTCAAGAATTTATGACCTACTTTACATAATTGTTATACAGCTTCGTAACAAATATAAACAGGCTTCATTTTGTTATTATGTTAACAGAATTCAGGTAAGACTAAGTCTGAGTTACCACCACTTTTTTGAAGATCTCCATGTATTGTTTATATGAGTAACAAATAATAACAATTCTTACTTTATGTTCATTAAAACATCAAAGGCTGGTTGAGCCAGAGAACAGTATAATTGTTTGCTTATCTATAGCTGGATATATAGTCATGGCTGCATGACTTTCCCATGCTTATCAGACTGTGGGAGAGGCATCCTGAGGCGGCTCTGCCCATGTGTGAGTAAAGCTAAGGCCTGTCTCACATACTATACTAGGACTTCCTGGTATAAGAAGAGTGTAGTATGGGAGAGAAATATGTGCTGAACACAATGATGTGAAACACTGGCAGCACCCGGGTCAGTGTGCTCTCGGTGCAGTCATGATGCACATCTGAGTCCGGAACAAAGCTCTTACAGTAATAAGTGGTAATAAGCTGAGCTTCATGATTACATCATCAGTGGAAATCATAATATGAGTCACCTCCATTTGAATTGAGACATTTAAGTATCATTAACTTAACCACACAAAAGGCTCAAATGTATGATGTACATTTCATGTATTTCTGCTGTTACTGATTTAGTAAAGGTTATTAAGTTTAAATCTCAAAGTTTCTACATAGTGGAGAAACATTAAGGAGTTTCTAGCATGGCCAACGATGGGGACATTTTGTCCCCATCGTCAAAATACTAGGACGTAGCAGGTGGGGTTTGCCCTTTTCTTTTATTCTATTTTTTTTCTGTAACAGGAACCTGCATTGTGTAATGTATAGATCTTGCTACATTTTCTTCATATCTCTCCCTGTAATATTCTGACTACATTTACCTGGTTTCTCAAAATATCTTGTTTTGGATGAAGTAAATTTTTTTATCATTTGTGCATAAATAGTCATATTAATTTAGCTATTTTTAGTAACAGTTTAATCATGGTCAGCATTGGAACAAATCTAGAGCCTGCCCTGGAAACACTGGGTGTGAAACAGGAATACACCCTGGATGGGACACAAGCAGACCATGCATATATGATGAATGTAAATTATGTTATAGTATAAAAAGTATCAAGTAAAAGTATACAAATGCAAAGGTAAGTGCAACTGTATAAATTATAAATGATTACAAAAATACTTTTCTTTTTTTTTAGTTGATTTACACTTTTAAAAAAGTTAAATTAACTCTGATTTAAAGAAAATGAAATAAATATATCTCCTAATTTCTTTTTTCCAGTGGGAATTTTTTTTTTTTACCTTGCACAGCTGATTTCTTAATCTAAAAGAATAGTCGAATCAGGAATTCATGATGTGCATTACAGTAAGTTATTTTATGTCTAGTTCCCAACCAGAAATGTGGTTGTTTTAGTGAAGAAAATTGGCATGGTTAGCTAAATGGTTTTAAACCGTGTAGCTGAAATATGACTTGAAGATTAACTGAACAATAAATAATTTTAATGTCCATGCTGAACATCTTAAAGGATGGGTCTTCAGATGGGTCTAGAGTTGTCAGGAAATTGGCATCCTGCATTATCTTCAGGTCAAATATGTTGGTAACAGAATAAAGATATCATGCCTCCCCAACACACACACACACACACACTGTAAACCTGCTCTAATTAGGAAAGAGGCATATTTTAAACAACAGTCAGGAAGGATGCCTGACTTCCTGTTGGAATGAATCATCTTTCAGTTTGAAGCTCTTCGCTTTTGTTATCCAGTGTAATAGGTTTTACTGCCACCATGTGGATAAATGTAAAACAAATTCCTGTTCAAATGTCTGGAACATTCATGGAAATAGTGCCTTACCACTCATTTAGACAAATTTTCTGTTTGTGAAAACTTAACTGGTACTAAACCTGATATATGTATACTGTATATACTGCTTGGCACAGAAAAGAAAAAAAATTAATATAATAATAAACGTTGTCTGGATAATTTAAACATTTAGTTAAATGGTAAAAGAATTAACAATTAAACCATAGCTCCTTGATTCCTTCAGGTTATTCAGGAACGCCAATTAGTCTAATCTGCAATGTCTTTGGATTGTGGCAGGAAACCAAAGAATCTGAAGGAAACCCACCAAGCACAGGAAGAACATGCAAACTCCATGCACACAAAACCGACACGGGAATCGAACCCGGAACCTGGAGGTGCAAGGCTGACAGTAGTACTGTAACTACTATGCCACCCCCATCGCAATCATAAACAATTTTTGCAAAAATTCCTGTTCAAATTGTCTGGAACATGGAAATAGTGCTTTATCACTCATTTAGACACATTTTCTGTATGTGAAACCCTAAGTGGTAATAAGCCTCATATATGTATATACATTGCCCGGCAAAAAATAAATAAATAAATAAATAAATAAATAATAACGGGCGGCACGGTGGTGTAGTGGTTAGCACAGTCGCCTTGCACCTCCAGGGTCTGGGTTCGATTCCCCGGCCAAGCTCGATTCCCATCTCTGTGTGCATGGAGTTTGCATGTTCTCCCCGTGCTTGGTGGGTTTCCTCCGGGTACTCCGGTTTCCTCCCACAGTCCAAAGATATGCAGGTTAGGCTAAATGGCGTTCCCAAATTGCCCATAGTGTGTGAATGGATGGGTGAATGTGTGTGTGTGTGTGTGTGTGTGTGTGCCCTGCGATGGATTGGCACCCTGTCCAGGGTGTACCCTGCCTTGTGCCCGAAAGCCTCCTGGGATAGGCTCCAGGCCTGAAGTTACTGGAGTTAGGTTAAGATTTAACACATTATCAAAACCTGCAAGGATGCATCGACTTTGTGGAGAAAATGTCTGTTAAGAAAAACATGAATGAAAGTAATTTAAACACTAGCTATGTTTAATAGTAATGATAAGAACATTTCCATGTGCAAACAGTGTGACGAAAACTCACCAGATTGACACTAAACAGGTGTGAGTCCATAAATAACCACTTGTTAATGAGACTAATAGGAAAACATTTGTTAGAAAGCGTAATGAATGGATTTGGGAGTAAAAAGGTCATGAATTCACATGACCCCATTAAAGAGAGGTGGGCGTGTCAGGGTAAGAAGGGAAGCTCAGGAAGTGATGCACCTATCATACATTGTGGCCACTGTACTAGCCTCTGGAGGCGGTGTTATGATCTTTGGTTGCTTCAGATGGTCAGATCTATACTCAGCAATGTTATATGGCAATGAAATGAAGTCAGCTAATAACCTGATTGTATGAATGCCCATGTTAAGGAGTTTTTCATCCTTGATGACAGAGGCATGTTCCAAGACTCAAATTGTGAAAGAGTATTTCTGGGAGTAAATCATTTTCACAAATTGTGTGCTGTAATCACACACAAACACACACCACCAACAACAACAACAACAACAACAACAACAACAACAAGGCACAGGTTTTATGCTGGATGCCCTTCCTGATGCAACACTCACATTTTATGGCACTGGGTGGGAATTGAACTCGTGCCATCCGCATGGCAGGCAAGAAACCTACCACCAGGCTAGTGCTAATTAATTTTTAATATTAATTTATAAATTAACGTGTGTTTTAAGTGTCTGCAGTCTTATAGGGATGACTAAGCATTATAGTGCTATAATAGTGAGAATATAATGCAGAATGCAGAATGTAGACAAAATAAATATAAATATGACCTTTCCCTGGTCCTTCAGGTTATTGTTTGTGTAGAGTATTGCATGATGTGTCTGATGTATAGTAAGTTTCCTCCAAAGTTTCTACCACGTCACAATACTTGGTAGGAAATTGATTCACTACTTGCACATACAGTGGTGTGAAAAACTATTTGCTCCCTTCCTGATTTCTTATTCTTTTGCATGTTTGTCACACTTAAATGTTTCTGCTCATTGAAAACCGTTAACTATTAGTCAAAGATAACATAATTGAACACAAAATGCAGTTTTTAAATGAAGGTTTACGTTATTAAGGGAGAAAAAAAACTCCAAATCTACATGGCCCTGTGTGAAAAAGTGATTGCCCCCCTTGTTAAAAAATAACTTAACTGTGGTTTATCACACCTGAGTTCAATTTCTGTAGTCACCCCCAGGCCTGATTACTGCCACACCTGTTTCAATCAAGAAATCACTTAAATAGGAGCTACCTGACACAGAGAAGTAGACCAAAAGCACCTCAAAAGCTAGACATCATGCCAAGATCCAAAGAAATTCAGGAACAAAAGTAATTGAGATCTATCAGTCTGGTAAAGGTTATAAAGCCATTTCTAAAGCTTTGGGACTCCAGCGAACCACAGTGAGAGCCATTATCCACAAATGGCAAAAACATGGAACAGTGGTGAACCTTCCCAGGAGTGGCCAGCCGACCAAAATTACCCCAAGAGCGCAGAGACAACTCATCCGAGAGGCCACAAAAGACCCCAGGACAACATCTAAAGAACTGCAGGCCTCACTTGCCTCAATTAAGGTCAGTGTTCACGACTCCACCATAAGAAAGAGACTGGGCAAAAACAGCCTGCATGGCAGATTTCCAAGGCGCAAAACACTTTTAAGCAAAAAGAACATTAAGGCTCGTCTCAATTTAGCTAAAAAACATCTCAATGATTTCCAAGACTTTTGGGAAAATACCTTGTGGACCGACGAGACAAAAGTTGAACTATTTGGAAGGTGCGTGTCCCGTTACATCTGGCGTAAAAGTAACACAGCATTTCAGAAAAAGAACATCATACCAACAGTAAAATATGGTGGTGGTAGTGTGATGGTCTGGGGTTGTTTTGCTGCTTCAGGACCTGGAAGGCTTGCTGTGATAGATGGAACCATGAATTCTACTGTCTACCAAAAAATCCTGAAGGAGAATGTCCGGCCATCTGTCCGTCACCTCAAGCTGAAGCGATCTTGGGTGCTGCAGCAGGACAATGACCCAAAACACACCAGCAAATCCACCTCTGAATGGCTGAAGAAAAACAAAATGAAGACTTTGGAGTGGCCTAGTCAAAGTCCTGACCTGAATCCTATTGAGATGTTGTGGCATGACCTTAAAAAGGCGGTTCATGCTAGAAAACCCTCAAATAAAGCTGAATTACAACAATTCTGCAAAGATGAGTGGGCCAAAATTCCTCCAGAGCGCTGTAAAAGACTCGTTACAAGTTATCGCAAACGCTTGATTGCAGTTATTGCTGCTAAGGGTGGCCCAACCAGTTATTAGGTTCAGGGGGCAATTACTTTTTCACACAGGGCCATGTAGGTTTGGATTTTTTTTCTCCCTAAATAACAAAACCCCTCATTTAAAAACTGCATTTTGTGGTTACTTGTGTTATCTTTGACTAATAGTTAAATGTGTTTGATGATCAGAAACAGTTTGTGTGACAAACATGCAAAAGAATAAGAAATCAGGAGGGGGGCAAATAGTTTTTCACACCACTGTATGAATGAGGGTATAGCAATCTTCACCCAGTGTTCCTGGAATATGCTCTGGACTCATCTATACAGAATATACGTTTATTATTGGACGACAGAGATTTTTTTTTAAAAATACTCACTCACTTAACGTCTATACCGCTTCGGGCATGAGGTGGGGTACACCCTGGACAGGTTACTAGTCCATTGCAGGGCGCACACACACACACACACACCAATTGGGAACGCCAATTAGCCTAATCTGCATGTGTTTGGATTGTGGCAGGAAACCAGAGAACCCACCAAGCACAAAAAGAACATGCAAACTCCATGCACACAAACCCATACAGGAATCGAACCCAGACCCTGGAGGTGCAAGCCTGACGATACTAACCACTATGCCATAAACAATAAACAAAAAGTTAAGATGAATGAATGAGTGTGAGTACAACGAGAATGAAAAACAATGGAGAGCAGCATCTTTACTAAGCCTATAGCAGAGTAATGTGCATGTGCAAAGAAAATCCGTGAAAGGCCTTTAAAGAAGATTTTTATACATGCAAACATTTTAAAATAAATAAATAAATAAATAAACCAGCATCTTTCATTCAGTATGTGAAATAATCCTGATGAGAAGATTGAACAGTAAGTGGTCAGTGCGGGTGAGTTAAACAGAACCGAACCGGACCGGACTAGACCGGACCGGACCGGACCGAACACCTGGGCCTCCTATTGGCTCCCCGAGTCCATCCGGGTACTGGGCGCGAGCTGGCCTATGAGGCTAACGCTACCAATATGGCGGAGGTAAGAGGGAAAGCTGTGGAGAAGTGTCAGATCTAATATCATTTTATTTGGCCATTCCAAAGGACGGGTTTTTATTGTATGCAAATAGGTACTTTATATTTGTCCGCTGTGTTGTTTTGCTCTTTGCATTTCTGCAGAATAGAGCATATAAAGGAGTATTTATACAGGGATGTATTAGGCCTTTTCGCTCTCGCGTCCCGTTAGCTGCAGCGCTAACTCTCCGCTCAGAGCCGCGGCGCTACACCGCGCTCGGTAATATTCATATATCTTTCATATTAATACATTAAATACTCGAGGGAGAAAACGCCAGTTTAATTATTTGCATTGAATTAGATGATATTCAGGAGTTAATGACCGGTTTGTTTGCTGCATGTATGTGGGAATTGTGAAATGCGCCTGCAGTAAAGGTTTGTTTATGTTTTTTTCCTCCCCGCAGCTCCGACATAAGCGGCTCCTTTAGCCCAGAACAAAAACCGCAAAATCAATATATTAATAAAAATACTTACTAATAGACGATTTCAGAATACAAGACGTAATGTGCAAGTCATGTATTCCTGTGTAATGCATTAAATAAGTTTTGATTAAAAAAAAAAAAAATTCCTGTGATTCTGTTCCTCTCACATCAGGGCCTCTTGACTGGTTTCTGTGTGAATGCACCAGTTAAACCATTAGCTTTTACCTGGACTGTGTGCATGTGCATCATACATTATCTCCTCCAAAAGTTTATTTAATTAGAATTTATATTTAATTACCTTGCTGTTCATTCATCTGTTTGTTTCTCCTCAGGCTTCCCTTGGAAGTTCAAGCCCTGGTATGTACCAATGTGAAAATGTACCATGTAAGGGGGAAAATAATTATTTTATATACATATATATTTTATATATATATATATATATATATATATATATATATATATATATATATAAAAAAATATATATATATATATATATATATATTTTTTTTTTTATATATATATATATATATATATATATATATATATATATAGAAACACTCATCTTTCAGACAGCCTTACAAAAAGAGTGAAAGTTCTTATAGCTGCAAAAGGAGACACACACACACACACACACATATATATATATATATATATATATATATATATATATATATGTATATATATGTGTATATATATATATATATATATATATGTATATATATGTGTATATATATATATATATATATATATATATATACACACACACACACACATATGTATGTGTGTGTGTGTGTTTAATGTCATGGCTGCTTTTTTTTTTTTTTTTTTTTTTTTTTGTATGTACTGTGTGTGTGTATGATTTATGCTCTCTGTACACAGTTGGCTCTCTGTCCTCGGAGGATCATGACTTTGACCCAACAGCCGAGATGCTGGATCATGAGTATGATGATGAGCAGACTTTAGAAGAAGAAGAGGCGCAGGAAGGAGACAGGAATTTCAGAGCTGAACTGGCGGATCTGGAGAAGGTGATCATGTCACATTCTCAATCATATCTTCAGTTTACTTTAAATGTTAGGTGTGTTTTCTTCTGTCTAATTAGGCAATAATTAAATTTGATTTTGAAGGTGGGAAATTGCAACACAGTGCACAGTGTATTTGTTGTTATACCAATTCTATATAAAAATGCTTGATTCTGATTTTTCAGAATGTGTTGATTAATTTTCTAAAACTGCATCTCTGACCATATTCCGGTAATTCAGATTGTATGGTTAAATTTTTTTGTGGTATTAACTAATTTTCTAGGATTTGGTGGTATTGTGGACATACCACACAACCTAAGCATAATAATACATACATTTACAATCAAACACAGGAATGTCTTTTAAACTGCATACTTTCAAATTTCTCAGTAACATGCTGAGACAAAAACTACGTTTATTGTCTTAGAAAAAAGGGGAAGATGAGGTAATGGTTGTTTTATAGTTCTTTCACCTGTCAGCCGTAATGTTATATCCACCCACCTAATATTGAGTAGGTCCCCATTTTGCTGCAAACATCCTGATCTGTCGAGACATGGACTCCACTAGACCTCTGAAGGTGTATCTGGCACCAGGCCATCAATTGAGGAGGGCCTGCATGGATCTGACTTGTTTTTTTAGAACATCCCACAGATGCTTTATTGAATTGCAGTCTGGAGAATTTGGAGGCCAAGTGAACACTTTCAACTTTTGTGTTTGTCACTGGCTTTGAATGTGATTTTCGGCAGGCTGTATGGAGGACTTGCATTTTATCTCGCTGTACATCTGAGTAATTGAAGGTTAAGGTCCTTGCTCAAGAGCTGAACAGTGGCAACTTGGTGGTGCTGGGGTTTGAACGTGAGTCCTTCCGGGCAGTAGTCCAAGTAGTACAATGTCTTAACTACCGTGCTACCCTTTCAATAGTGTGCATGAAGCATTTTGATTGAAACATTGCAAATAAGCCACGTTTAATATTCTTTGGTCATAGGAGGGGAATATGCCTCTAGAGGAACTGTTGGCCATCTATCGTTATGAACCGTCAGTCAGCACGGCCGCAGGGTCCAGCATGGACAGCTCTACTGGTGAACTGGCAGATGACTTTCCGGACATGACCCTGGATAAGGTAGCCTGTGTGGTGTTCTAACAATTTGTGATTTTTATTTATTTATTTATTTAATTTTTATTGAGTTATTGAAAACAGTTACGCTAATTTTCTGGACATGTCTGTAGGAAGAGATAGCCAAAGATCTGCTGTCAGGAGACTATGAGGAAGAGACGCAGTCTTCAGCTGATGATCTGACTCCTTCTGTTACCTCTCATGAAGCCACTGACTTCTTCCCAAGAACACTCAGATGTGAGTCAATAGTAACATTAAAGAGAAGTTAATAGCTGTTTGCACTGTTCTCCAAAATGTTATTGTTAAATAATTTATTATAACATGTTATAGCGGTTTACATGGTCTATAAAAAAAGACTTATCTATAAAAAAATATTATTGCTTCATTTAAGTTTAAAACCTCAATGTGTTGTAAAAATAACAGCTAATGAACTCATAAAGAAACTAATAATTAATTGCATCTACGATGTTATCACTTGAATGAGTCTGTGATCTTAGGAGGATTAGCATCATCATATTACTGTACATAACTTTGCATCTGTTTTTGGAGGTGATGATTCATGATTCGTTGCCAACATGGTTTGAGTTTAATCTTTGTCATTGTCTTATTATAAAGGCAGTAATCCGTTCTTGATGTGCTTTGTGTCTGATCTCAGCCAACATTACTTACGACGGTGATAAGGAGTCTGAGGGAGAGGAGGAAGGTCTTAATCCAGAAGATTCAAGGAAGGTCAGTGTCATACAGAAAGTGTAACTAGATTAATCTAAGAGGTTAATGCCCTGATCATGTGTTCTGGCATGTCAGGATGCATCATTTATCACCTTTATCATTGTGTTGTCGTTAAAATGCAAATGGAGCTGATTTTCTACACTTGCAGGAAATAATGGTTGGGTTGCAGTACCAAGCAGAGATTCCTGTGGGCCTGAGCTTCTACTCTGATGACAAATGTAAGTGGGGGGAAAAAATAATTGGAAAAGAGACACTGTTCAAAATAATGTTATAAATAATTTTAAATGGACAAATCAGTCAAGACAATCAAAATTACATGTCATTAGATTTTTAACTAATTTATTTGTTACTCTTTCAGTAGTCAGATAACATATAATGAACCTTGATGTTGTGTCATTGCCTGCTGCACCACATACATCTGTAGAAACACGGGTAGATTGTTTTTACTACTATTTAGATAAATTACTATGTATGTAGTTTTGGGAATCATTATTACAAATCAGCCATAACATTAAGACCCTGTGTAGGTCCACTTGTGCCATCAAAACTGATCAGACTTATCAAGACATGAGCTTGTTTCCCTGCCACAAGAAAGTCCCTCCCAGTCATGAGAAACAATGACACCCGAAGTGTGTTCCTTTATGTCAAGTCACCTCTGTAAATTTACGTTGCTGTCGCTGTAGACAACCCTGCTTACAGAGTTGTTGTTTAAAATGGAAGCAGGGTTTTCAGTGCTTTTCTGGTGATCTCAGGACAGTCCGCTTTGATTTTAACACGAAAGAGCAGAGAGTTGACGTTGTCTCAAACGTACTGTTAAGTAATACACAATACAAATAATACATTTATTATACAGAGTAGGTTTGGAGTATGCGATAAACCCATAATTTAGGTAGTACACTTACCATTTTCTTTTAAATGCAGATTTCCTTTTTTGGCAGTCTCCTCCGCTTTTTCATCATTGGATATTTTCACTTTTTCGAAGAAGCTCTCTAGTGGCATTTTTTAAAAATGTGTTTATTTATTTTACTAATTTTGGTTAGAATAAGCTTGGAACATAAACATTTAAAAAAATCATTTTGTCTGGTATTCAAACCGGTACTGAGAGAAGTTTGGGAAAGTGGTAAAGGTGGAGACGATTGGAAGATTTTTCAACATAAAACAGAATTTTTTAACGTAACACTCTGCAAACTTCGATAGTCAATAAAATAAATTTAAAAAAAAATCTTTGTCTTGTTAGCAAATCATCCACTTTATATCCATTACCAAATCATCCAAATTAAATTGTTTACGCGTTGTTTGTGTGTTTTGCAGTGTTTGAAGAGGAGGATCATTTGCTCTGGTGTCCTGATGTGTTGTCGGAGAGGAGAGTGGAGGACTACCTCAGAAAGGCGCTGTCTCAGACTGTAGATGGTAACATGGAGAACTCGACAAGTGGTGGACACATACGAGACAATGAACAGGTACATAACTTCAGGCTGCACAGAGAGAAAAAACACTTAAATTTTCTATTAAAGAATACTATTTGAGCAAATACTCAAATTTATAGTTGAGAGCAGCTGATATGTTGATATAGCAGCTGATATAAATTGTGCTTTTAACAGTGGTCAGTGTTTCAAAGGCACTTTGAGGGGAAAAAAAAAAAATGTTTAGATAGTAATGAGATTGTGAGATTGTCCCTGATGGGATGACAGTGGCAAGGAAAAACTCCCTGAGATGGCAATAGGAAGAAACCTTGAGAGGAACCGGACTCAACAGGGAACCCATCCTCATTTGGGTGATAATGGATAACAGGAATTATATAACGACATCAGTATAACAAAAGTTGGGGGGGGGGAAGCTCAGGAGCAGAATGTGTGGATCCAAACCATCATGGATGCCTCAAGATCTGGATCCACAATCTCCAGTTGCCTCGGGATACAGTGTTGTTTCATTACATGTATTTACTGAATGACCTCATGTCTTGTTCCAGGCTTTGTACGAGCTTGTGAAATGTAACTACAATACGACCGAGGCTTTAAAGCGATACTGCAGTAACCCTAAATCCTCAAAAGGTACTCTTCCAAACATTAAACGAGACTGATTTGTCCACTGTTGTGTGTTTGCAACCTTGAAGGTAATCCATCGCTGCTCTTATATGTTCTCTTTGCAGAAGAATCGCCGCCGTGGTCTGAAGAAGAGTGCAGAAATTTTGAGCATGCGCTACAGATTTATGAAAAGAACTTCCATCTAATTCAGAAAAACAAGGTTGGCGCTGGTATTTTTAATTGAATCAAGTTTTAACAGTGATGCCTATTTTGTTTACATTTTTGATTGTTTGGGAAAAGTTAGAAGTAAAAAATGTGGTTCTTTGTAATTAAATTCTCCTTTAAACGTTTTGTCATCTTTAGGTTCCAACAAGGACGGTGGCGGAGTGTGTAGCTTTTTACTACATGTGGAAGAAGTCTGAACGGTTTGACTATTTTGTTCAGCAGAACCGGTTTGGGAAAAAGAAGTATAGCATTTACCCTGGAGTGACGTAAGTATATTAAATTGTTTACAGAAACATAAGTAGAGTTGCACAATTAATTGCATAAAAAAAAAATAGGGTACATATTACGATTTCTATCGCAAAATACAATGTATTACGGGAATCAGGAATTTATGTAGAATAATTTAAATATTCTTTTTTTTTTTAATATTACTCTTTTTTTCTGATTAAATAAATATTGGCAAACATCCACTTTATTCATTATTTTTTGTAAGCCTAGATAAATACATTTGAATAATAAGTTCTACATTTAATTATTCTAAATAATATATATTATTCTGAATAATAAATTCTACATTTAATTTAATGTATTGCAGTTTAAATCTCCATACGTCATAATCAGTTTTTTTTTATCATATAATATGCCACCATATAAAAAAAACAGAAAGATGATCATGTCTTTAAGGTTGTTTTTTTTTTTTTTTTTTTTTTTGTTTAATAAATGTTTGTAAAAAAAGATGGTTGTACCTAATTATAGTTCTGTTATGCTTTAATGCTGAGGGTCAGGAGAATCTGAACCCAAAGCTCTCAGCTTGTTGAAACTTTTTTTAGACCGTCTAGGCTTACATACTGTCTGCTGTCTGGTAACAGACTATTACTGTTGGAAAGTGTGACAAAACCATGACTCAGAAACGCAAATGTTTTTAGGGTACCTAGAGTAGTGAAAAAAAATAGTGGCACATGTCACCATCAGTAGCAACCGCATAAAAACAGCTCATATTATTCATTTAAATACATTTTTAATAGTCTCGCAAGAAGTGCACAACAGTCATAGTCCGGGTTTCCTCCTCAGAGACCTGATGGACCGGTTAGTGGACCAGGCAGAAGGTCTGGCCGTGGACGGCTCTACATCCATGTGCTCAGGTGGTGCTGGGGGCAGGATGGAGGTGTCTGCAGAGCAGCAGCTTGGCCTTCTCAATACGATCACTGCCAGTGACCTCACAGGTGAGTGTTGCTCTCTTAGGAAAGCACAAGCAAAGTGTCCTGGTTTATGATGTTTTAGGGTGACTTTTAGATTCCAAAACTTTAAATGAATTATGAATGATTGCATGCATTTTTGCATTCCAAGCATTAAAGGTTTGAATTAAAGGTATGCGTGCATGGTAGATTATTTAGTGCCTGGTCTGTGTGTTGAGGTGGTATTTGTGGAAACATGACTCTGCTCTAATTGCAACGTGCAATATGTATAAACAAAAATGACCAGGTACGCTTTGATGCAGAAGTAATCGTCACTGAGTGGTGTTATGCGGCTCACAGGGGTGATAGCGTTCCGGCATACTGTGGCTGCGGGGAAAAAAATTAGGTTCGCCGATATTGATCTGTCATTTCTCTAGATCTGAGAGCAGCTTTAACGCTCAACGACTCAAACAATACCTATACTAGCCGATGAGCCAATCAGAAGTAGGGAAGGGACAGGCCTTCTGTCTTTGTCAAATAGATTGATACAGGTTAAGGCAATGCTCCATGCGCGAAGGTGTTTTTAGCTCCCATACTGGCAACTCAAACTGTAAGTTATGGCTTTGTTTATGAATCCAGGGGAAGACATTAAAGATTTCGATAAAGGCATAAAGAATAAATGGCGCTGGGCTTGGATTGAGGATGTGGGTAGTGACTGAACCTTTGGAAGCTGGTGTCAAAAGCTCCGGCGACCAGGAGCATGCTATTGTACTGTGTGCGCAAGGAAACAGATGTATGGAACTAGCGGGAAAAAAAGTGCTGTCACGGCACGAATTAGACCCTGTTCATAAAGCAACAGTCAGAGCACTGCAACACACCTCACGTTTGCCAGGGGCAACAGCCACGGCAGATATTCTATGGCGTTATATTCCTGCCACAATTCTGAGCGCGGGGTTTGACATTTTGAAAGCAGACAAAATCAGCAAATTTTGCTCAACAGCTCGATTCTGTGCGTGCAGTGTCTTCCCTGCTCAAAAGTAATTGTATAAGGGAAGCATTATAAATATTGTATAATATGTTGTATTTATAAATATTATAGTATTTATTTTTTACTCAATGAAGTATTAGTATATACCAGTTTCATTTGTCCATTGTGTGTTTTTATTTACTTATCTAATTATCCATATAGCTCATTGTTGGACTACATCGACTAAAATTAAAATCGGACAACTCGGTCGCTTTACTTATAAACCTTTATTTACAACGCTTCCGTTATGTGGTCGATATCGCCAGCTGATGGAGAAGGAACAGCAGTAGTGTGTGGATGTCTGTTATTGTCCAGTGTTACAAAACTGCCACAAAACTAGCCAAAGCGCGCGCAGAAAATAAATGTTGGCACAGTCGAGCGCGCATAGAATTGAGAAGTCGCGTGTGTGCGGAGAACATGTTGAGCGAGCAGGAGAGACACTGCACGCACATAGAGTGCTTTGTCTGCTCTCAAAATGTCAAACCCCGCGCTCAGAATTCTGGCAGGAAGATAACGCCATAATATTCCACCCTCAATGACCGATCGTGTGACTGATTTAAAAATTCGCTTGTGCTCCTTCATTGCTGAGCTTGACCTGTCATTTAATATCGCCCACCCACTCGTCACTTTATGTAAGAAATTAGCGGAGGATAATCAATTAGTTAATTAATTCCTGTGTACTTTGGAGTACTATTATTGCCACTTACTGACCTGTCTTATGGCTGTAGCATCTGTAGCATTTACTTCCAGAGATTGTACTAAGATGGGCTAATAATGTCAATCTAGGCACTGAACATATTGAGAAGAAAATGCTGTATTTTCTTGAATAATACTGGGGGCATAGTGCAAATATGAAATTGTCTAAAAAGAGCCATTTGACAATAATGATGATCAGGGTTATACATAGGCTGTTTATATATTTGGGCCCAGGGGCCAACAAGTTATGTGTTAAAAGTGCGTCGCATACGTGGTACCCCCACCCCTACTCACCTCGGGGGCAAGGAAAAAAAGTTCAGGCTCAGGAATTTTTTCCACTATCACCCCTGGGCTCAGTTCGATAACTCCAAGTTCCACTTTCTGAATTCCTTTATTCCACAACAATTTGCGAACACATTTAGAATTTCTTCCAGAACATTCTCAGAAACTCGTGCTCTACTATTGTGTACACTAGTGTGTAATCTCTCCTCACTGTTTCTTTATTGGCAGCCGATAATTATGTCTTTGAACAGAAAGAAGTTTGGCAAAATATTAATACCCAACAGTCCTCATATTAGGATCATATATAGAAATATAGCCTCTCTCTCTCTCTCTCTCTCTCTCTCTCTCTCTCTCGCTCATTAGATTTAGATCATGTCCATCCGTAATACAAATACGTGTCTTAGGTGTTATTGTAGAAAAACTTGTATTATAACAAGTGCATTTGTCCTGTACTTGAACTCTTGTCAGTGCTGCTATTCTGTAAAAAATATATAAATACAAATTTATTATTTTAAGCATAAATGAAACACAAGTGGTTCAGGTCAATAATCTCTAAATTTTTTATTATTTATTATATAGATGATTATTACTACTTTTGCCAGTTTCACTTTAGTTCATTGACCCATTGTGGGTTTTTCTTTCTTTAATAGACAGTAACCCAACAAATTAATCCACATGTACTATATATATAGTCTTTACTTTAATTTGCACAAAAAACTCTAGCAACTTTACTTTTTCTCTTTCATGTCCAGCTCTGAGTAACAGCGTGGCGTCCGTGTGCAGTCAGGCTGATGTGAGCTGTTTGGACTCGTCCTATTTTCCCCCTCTGGAGAATTTCCACCGTGGAGGCCTGACTCATGATGAAGCTACTCTCGGCTACGGCGCAAGCGGTGATGCCGGCTGCCTCGGCGTCCTCGACTCGGCTCTGTATCGCTCGGAGCTCAGCCAGCTCGGCGTGTGCAGCAACAAGGAGTGCGAACGTCCGTCCAAACGCCTCCGGATGGGCCTCGCCGACTCGTTCATCAAAGACACGCACCGCATCACGGGAGCCAAGATGGCTGTATCGCTCACAGACTTCAGCAGCATAGCGAGCGGAGACGCAAACGCTTTCATCAGCTCACACTCGCGTCATCACCAACACACTGCACTGCAGTCTGACTGACACACACACACACACACCTCCTCCCAACCTGTACAGATCTGACAGACCCTTATTTTTTTTTTCCTAATTATGTATAAATATACTTCTTTTGTAATATGACATCAGTGATGTCTTTATTGTACAGAGCTACAAAATCTTGATTTCTCAAGAGTTTAAATAGCCATTTATTTTTCTGGATAATATCGTATATCAGCATCGATTTACAGTTAAACATAAATGCTGGAGGTGGAGAGCTGCGATGGTTGCTCTCTTATCAAATGCTTGTCCCTCTAACCGAAGCCTTCAGTTTCACATTCCTGTGACAAAAAAACTAATTGCCAGAAACTGCATTGACTTCTTTCTGTTTTGTATCCTTTATTATTTGGTGGAAGGTTTTGGGTTTCTTTTGTTGTTTTTTTTCCTAAATTGGTACTGATGTTTACACAAGCCGAGAGACGCCAGGGTTCGGCAAATGTAGCGTTTTGTATATCGGGCAATTTTTTCTCTTAATATTGGGGATTTACAGCAAAACCACATATCTGTTACAATGAAGAGCACTTCTTACCAGCTGAATTTTTTTGGTTTCCTTTTTTCTTTTCGCTCCTCGATAGTTTACTCTCTGTGAATGCATCGCATGTTTCCTGCCTGCATCTTTAGAGAACCGTAAGGTTACCGCTGGACGTCAAGTGTTTTTTGTACGACGAGGATTTCCTATTTTTGTCCAGTTTGTTGGTAGCTGTGATTAGTTCTAGCTTGGCTAATTTTAAGTGTATTTAAGCTGTAAAAATTCACCGTTTGATGTGCAACTCCACATATCAGGGTTTTTTGACGAGAACGTCTTGCAGAGGGTACGGAAGAATGAGTCGTGAGGGTGCCATTACTATTCTCTTCTCTAAGACTTCCAGGTAAAAGGCAGCTGAAACATTAGGTACGCCTTATAACTAGGACTTGTGTTGAATTATGTGTGAGCGGATCCAGTTCTGCTGTTTTATTCAGGCTGGTTGGTTTTATGAGGTTTGGCCCTTTAGGTATTAGTAGAGGAATTAGGAAAAAAAAGAGTCATTTCGACTTTAGTGTTGTGCCCTAAAATGAAAATGTATAAAATGAGACTTAGCCCAAAACTTTGGTGACATTATATTACATTACAGAATTTTTTTTTCTTATGTTTTCAGGAAGATGCTGAGCTGTCATCTCTCATGCTTGCTGCAGTTTTAAAATCGAGTTAAAAAAAGAAAACGCTTACAGAACAAACGCCAGTCTGCTATTACGGGTCATTTATGTGGTTCTTGTAGCCCTAATATTAGTCGATGCTTTGCTAATTATTGTGATTTATTTCAGCTGTTCAGTATCAGACATTGCTCCTGATGTACTGACGGAAATTAGATGCTTTGCCCTATTTGTTAGACTTGCAGTACTCCTTAATTTTTTTGTATATTGTGTGCACTGAGCAGATGAAAGATTTGTTTTTGTTCTGTGCATTCAGGGTGCAAAACATGTTTTAGGGAACAGTTGCTGAGATATCTATAGAGATATACAGATTCATGAATACATACAATGATCAGCCCTGACATTACCACCACCACCAAGTTAATGGAATAACACTATCATTTCTATACCAGTAAACTGGTGATGGGATCACAGGCACACAAGGCCCACAGGGACCAGAGGCGCGCACATTAAGCCCAATCTCATGGTAGAAGGTAGAAAGGGATCAGAACACCCAGAGAATCACAATCTGCCACGTATGGGGCCTAGCAGGCAAAAAGTTTAAGGTTGTTGACTCTGCACCACAACTTTGGTGCCAGACACAGCATATACCCAGAGGTCCTGTGAAGTCGCACCCTGAGGGGCCACAGCCAAAAAAAACCTAGTTGGTATTAGTGTCATGGCTGATCATTGTTCGTACACACAAATATATATAAAAGTTCTTGTTTATTACGGCAATACCATGTAACATGTAGATGTGTACAGATTGTCTAATTGTCCTAATTCTTCTAATATTGCCTAAAGACATTATGCTTTTCTGTGTTTTTTTTTTTTATAACAAGTTATTTTGCAGTAAAAACATGTCGGTCAGACCAGCTTTGCAAATTACCACTAAGATTTTTCAAGTGGGAGATGTACAGAGATCGGCACGGCACATTCTCTTTAGTGATTTCTTTTGGGACGCCCCACTACAAGTGCAAGACGTGTCGCCTCAGCTCATATGGGTGTCGAAGTGCATTCTCATCAAATAAGCTGCTATCAGTAAATGTGAAAAAAAAAAAAACTGCACCTAATGATTACAGGATCACAGTGCTGAGGGTTCAACTGTACTGCTGCTGCTGCATATGTTTGTGTGTAGACGTCCAGGAGTCGTGCTGGAGGAGGAATAGTCTTGCAGACGTTTGGGATTTTTCACTAGATAACTCAAGGGACTGACATTCCTATTGAAGAGATGCAGTTTTGGTTTTCTACGTTTTACTTTGAGATCCTTTGTGAAAAACTTCCCTGCTGCCTCAAATGCAAGCTCTCTCAGTGCACAAGCTCCAGATTTTCAGCTGGAGTGTGAATGTAATAATTTTTACTTTTTTTTTTTTGTATGAAACAGTTTTAAAGATCTAGGATGGGCGAGATGTTGCTTTTCCTACTCATAATCCACTTTCAGCAGTGTGGATTTCAAATATTGTATAAAATGATCAGAAATCTTCATGTGCAACGTGTACCGGGTCACCTTCCCAAATTCCTCAGTAGATATTCTCTGTAGTGTTTCATTTTTTTTTTTCAACTCTGACAGATTAATGATCTCTGATCTATTCATGGGGGAAAAAAACTTATATTAAAAAACAAAGAAGGGGAAAATATAGTTGTGAGTAACTTTATATGTTTATCCAGAAATATAGACAATCATAACATTTAATAACTGAATTATTCCAACATATTGTTTATAACATGTAAATACAATTATATTGCTTTTGCATTTGTTTAGGCATTATTTTTTATTTTTCTGTTGTACTTTATTACTTGTACAACATCCAGAAATAAACCTTTGGAAAAAGTTGAGTTTTTCATGGTTTCGCGTGTTTAGTTCGGTTAAAACTCTCAGCGTATGCGTGATGTAGAACTGTATTGAATGTGTAGTGTAATGGAACAGATGATCTGAATGTCCTGAATGACCAGGTGATCTCATCTATGGTGTTTTTCCTTCCTTCCCAGATAGCACAGTCATATTCCAGGACTCGAATTGTGAAAGAGTGGTTTTGGGGGAAAGAGGAATCATTTTTCACACATGAACTGTCCACCACATTGTGTAACTGTAATCAAAGCTACGGGTGACTGAATGAAATCTTAGTGTCCGAGTCAGGCAGGGTATATTGATTGATCTGTAGGAAAAATAGTTAAATTACTAAGTGAGATTTTTAACTGCTGACATTAGAAGCTGCCATGTTTGGAACAATACTGTATGCTAAACTCTGATGAGGAAAGACTTTCAGAGTTCAAAGTCATGTTTTTTCCCTCCTTTAAAAAAAAAAAAAAAAAAAAAAAGAATTGTGAAAATACCAAGTTATGATGATCAGTCACATGCAATGGTTTTCCACTGAAACCACCATCATCCTGGATTCATCCGTCCTGGATATCAACTGCATTGTGGGTCATGTGGGAAACCTTAAACTGATGAATACATGTACGAAATAATAATGCACACACTGAAATGGTGGTCAGTGAAGTAAAACAGGAAGCAAACTGATTTATACAATATGCATTTAATAATGCGGATTTACACACAGTATGCAGAATCATCATTGTACATCTTGTACCAGATAAACACAGTGAGCCTACTGGGATGTCTGATTGAAAAAGAAAGTGTACAACTGAGCAACCTGGCTTAAATGTTGAAGTAGTGAACTTGTCCAACTTTAATAGTAATAACTAACTGTAATGTTGGTTTGATACAGTGAATCTAGAAAGTAGAAACTTGCTGTTGTCATTTAAAAAAAAAAAAAAAAAAAAAAAACATGCTGTGGGTGAAGTGATGAAGTATTGAATAATTATATTTCAAAATCATCCCTATGTACATTAGAACAATAACTCTAGAAGAGTGAAACTCTTTTCATGAGGAGAATTCGAGCCACGATATAAAACCTTCTCCGCAGTTATCAGCGCCGACAGGATTGGACAATGATCCGTCACTCCGGCCCCCCTCGCTGCAAACAGAACAATTGTTAACGATGGGGAAAATAGGTTCTTATGGGCACAGCTCCTGCTCTGAAATTCAGTGCAGGTTGAACCTCGCGTACACTAAGTACACTACTCATAAAATTCACTGATTTTTCTATTGCACTTCGCTAACACAATTAAAAATGGCATTTTCATAAAAACCCTCCAATGTGGTTGAATCAAAACAATTCTGTATAAAAGAGTGGGCCAAAATTCCTCCACAGTGATTCCAGCAAATGCTTGAATTCAGTTGTTGCCACCAAGGGTGGGACAACTAGTTATTAGTTTTAGGGGACAATTACTTTTTCCACATACAGCCAGACAGGAAGGGGCAAATACTTTTTAACTGCACTGCATTGATATTGACTGATATGGAAAAATAATACAAGTAATAAAAAAAAATATATTTTTTCTTTTAGAATCATGTTCATCCGTCCAATTACTTTAGATCTTGCGGAAATTGAGGGGCTTTGACTGAAAGCACAATGGCTCAGCCTCAGCACTAACCTGAATATAGTCCATTTCCTCAAGTGCCAGGGGCCGTCGCCGGTATCTCTGTGGCAGCTCCTTAACCACGGCGATGCTGTCTGGTGTGCCAGGGAGTCGACCGGTGTGTCCTGCAGGTGCTGGAGCCGACTGTGCTGCTACTGGGGCAGGTGCAGGTGTGTGCTGGGTGGTGCTTATGATCAGCTTAAGTGCTTCTTGTACTATAAAGGAATAATTAGAAATAATTATATTAATTATAAATAATATGTAAATAACATAAAAATCAGAACTTATTATTATGGGACTTTGTGAACATACACATCCGTTATCAAGACCACAACACACACTACTTGCATATAGTTTATTTACAGCCAAGAAGTTACTATTATTGTTCTGGAAGAAAAAGGAGGCTCCTACACTCAAGGATTGGCTTGGAAAAATGATTTCCACTCTACATTTGAAGCAAATTAGATACTGTCTAAAGGGCAAACTGGAATTTGACAATTTGGCATCCTTTTCTCTGTTATCTTGATGGAAACTCTATAGACTAAAGCCTCGTTTACACTGTAGGTCTCGGTGCACAATTCTGATTTGCCGATTTTCCTTTTCCATGTCACCTGCGATGTTATAATTCCACATGTTCTTCCACCAGAGAATAACATTACGTCATTAAACCGCAAAGAAGTCACGGTTTTAAAGATGTACAGAACACAACGACTCAGGAAATCCGATCTGTCTGTTTACACGACAATCACATTAGCGCATATCTGATTTTTCCCCCGATTTATTTCCACATATGAAGGAGGCCTGAAACCGATCTCGAAATATCGGAATGCATGCGTTTTTTTCCTGTTTACATGGACATAGAACATATCCGATGTGTGTCACATATGAGCAAAAAAATCAGAATTGGGTCACATTTACCTGGCAGTGTAAACGTAGCGTAATACATTATTTGTTAATGTGATGTTCCATCATACTTTATATTTCCACTAAACAGGTCTTTTAAGGATGGGTTTGTGATTTACTTTCTTTTTTTTTGTGTGTAAATTTTAATTAATTAATTAATTATTTTGTTATCATTGCTTTCCTCTAGTTTCAATTGTATTTGTATGAAAATACTCAAACTTAGTGAGCTTGTTAATCTATCTTCTAATCTTTGTCTCGCAATAAAACATTTGACAAAAAAATTTATCTTTTTTTTTGTGAAGGCAAGTAGTATGTTATGCTGTTTATTTAAAAATTGTTTAAGCATTGTTATACTTAGATAAAAGTATAGTTAGTAGACTAAATTATCGGTCACTTTAATTTAAAGGACTTAATCTTAAACCACTTTGTACAACTACTAAATGTCAACTTGCATCCAAGGTACTTGATGCAAAAAATAGGTAAAGTAGTACACAACTAGGTTGGGTAACTGGTTTCAAAGAGCTCTAATTGTAAGGAACAGAAAAACGGCACGCTGCTATAGGGCACTAATCAGCGACAGGGTGGCAATTCAACCTGACATTACTATCCCAAAGTTTATTTTCTCAAAGAAATAAATGGGGAAAAAGAAAAAATCTCTTCATAAAGTGTTTAGTTTCTTTATAGCCATGTATAAACAGCTGAGTAAAAATGAGCCAACATATTCTGACCAGTCAGAACCAGGAAAGAATCATTTAAGTTTGCAACTGGTATGTAATGTAGGGATGGGAATCACCAGCGATCACCTGATATATCACATCACGATACCAAGGTGCTAATTCGATTTGTATTGTGGTTCTGTGAGTATCTCGATTTTATAACGAATCCAATTTGATATTACAACTGCATTGTTTCCCCGCACATAGAGTAACTTGTGCCCCAAGTCTATATGTCCACTCTTTTCTTTTTTTAATCTGTCTGGAAGAACAATGCCATGTGCGATCAATTAACTATTACCGGAGGGTTCCGTCTCACGCTACCACTCCGATACCTGTTCATTCTGCTACCACAAGCGCGGTGTACTGATCTGTGGCAAGGTGTGTGCAGATTGGACAGTCCACTGTGGCGACTCCTCGATGGGAGCAGCCGAAAGACTAACAACAACGACCTGTAACTGCACCTGTAGTTCTGTAAGTTGGATCAACACCACCTATAGATCTCATTCTCCTCTTTTTTTTTTTTTTGAGAGAGAGAGAGAGAGAGGCTGGACAGGAAAGTCAGCTTTAAAGGACAGGGATGCTGAGGGAGAGTGAGCTGTATAAGTGGCAGTGATGCAACATACAGAACTCCAACAAGTAATAACATCTGTACATCTTTAACCATGCAAAGTTGCATGTCCTATTTATCATGTTCATGCGTTTGTCAGTGGCCAAGTATGTCTAAAGACCTGAACCCTACTGAGCAACTGTGGGGCGTCCTCAAGCCGAAGCAGCTCCATGATATCATTATGGAGGAGAGGAAGGGGATCCCAGCAACAACAGGTACAGCTCTGGTGAATTCAAGGCTCACAAGGATTACGGCCTGGCTAGATAACAATGGTGCTCACACAAAATATGGAATATTACACTTTGGACAGTTTTGATATGAGGGTGTACGCATTTTCATTGCCAATTATTTAGACAAAGTCTGCATGTTGAGTTATTGTTACATGACCATAAATCTGTACTGCTCTAAATGCTGCACATCTACTCTACTCTAAAGTACATCCAATTTTCATTTCTAAAGTATAATATAATAACATAATAAAAGTGGTTGCTGAAATGGGTGTAATAATTTGAGAGATACTGTATAAAAACAACTAACCAACTGCAAAAGGTCCTGCTGGTCTGAGTAGACTGAGGAGGCTTCAGATAAACTGTGCATTTGGGTTTTTCTTATATGTAATTTCTGATACGTGATGTGCCGTTTGTCTTTCGGCTGCTCCCAATCAAAGGAATCGCCACAGTGAACCAACCGACCCGCACAAGAACATGCTTTTACACCAGATATCCTTTCAGACACACCCTTCCCATTTTCTTCAGGCTTTGGGCCAGCACTGCATCCATTAACTGGGTTTTGGGCACTGGAAGGGAATTTAACTCAGCCCTTTCGCACAGCAAGCGAAAAACCTAACAATAAACCACCAGTGTGTATTAACTGCAGTGTATTTAATGATTGAAAGACAGACTGAAGGCACTGTCCATGCTCACCGTTTGGCTTGGCCAGGCCCTGGCGATTTGGAAATTTGATAAGCGGTGCATGGGGTAGCACAACCTGTGAAAAGTGGAATGATGGGGCATTAGATACAAGCTGTAATGACAGATATAACTTACAGTACCTTACAAAAGTATTCATAGCCCTTGAACTTTTCCAAATTTTGTCACATTACCACAAACCACAAACCTAAATGTATTTAATTGGAATTTTATGTGATAGACCAACACAAAGTGACAATTGTGAAGTAGAAAGGAAAATGAATGGTTTTCAAAATATTTTTCTTTTTACAAACGAAATCTGAAAAGTGTGGCAGGAGTTGTATTCAGCAATAACAACTCCTGTTTGCAGTTACACGTGACTTGTCACAAACTTCAAACGGGACTTCTTACAGCTTTCTTTGAGGTTTGTTGAGTGCATGACTAATAGTTGTCCTGTGTATCTCTGCAGCTCTTCCAGGAGTTCGCCTGGGCCTCTTGGCTGCTTGTCTAATGATTGTTTAATTCTTGTCCCGCCTGTGAGTTTAGGTGGACGGCCATGTCTCGGTAGGTTTGCCGAATTTCAGATAATGGATTAAATAGTGCTATGTTTAAACCTTTTTGCATAACCTAAACTTGCTTTAAACTTCTCCACAACATGATGCTGTTTGTTCAGTAATGTTCTCTAACAAACCTCTGTGGGATTCACAGAAGAACCGGTGTATTTATACTAAAATTAAATTACACACAGGTTTATTATTTTTTTTAAAGTTATTTATTTTAAATTACACACAGGTCTATTTACTAATTAGGTGACTTCTGAGAGCAATTGGTTCCACTGGATTTTAGTGAGGGGTATCAGGGTAAATGGGGCTGAATACAAATTCATGTCACCCTTTACAGGTTTTTATTTGGAAAAAAATATTTTGAAAACCATTTATCATTTTCCTTCCATTTCACAATGATGTGCCACTTTGTGTTGGTCTATCACAGAACATAAAAATTAAATACACTTAGGTTTGTGGTTGTAAAATGACAAAATGTGGAGAAGTTCAAAGGGTATGAATACTTTTGCAAGGCATTGTATTTTTCACTTTATTCCTTTATAACAGCAAAGTGATTCTATTTAAATTAATTAAACTTCTCTGTTGAGCTCGACCACAGCTCGGTGTACTGACAAGGACATTTGACAAATTAACGATACAAGCAACTCAGTGTCACGTGAACAAGCTAAAACGCCTCTGCTTATAAAACACAAACTGTAGACTAAAATGCGAGAAATCTTTTCACTACAAGACTAAAAATACAACTGTTATTCAGCATTATTTACCTGCACGACCCGAGTGGCGGCGGCCATCTTGCCACTGCTAACTTTATTTCCCATAGTGACCTCCAGAAAGTACTTCCGGGTTAAATGAGGCAGCTGTTGACATTTTCTAGATTTAGCTAGAGGACAAAGTCTTTATTGTGTCATATTTGCAATATATAAACAAAGATCACAGCCAAAAGCAGGAATGTGTTAATAATTCGTTAATTATCATTCTACTAATTTGATTTGTTATACTAGAATGCCAAATATACCGAATACAATCCTGGCGGTAGCATTAACCTGACTGTATAAATAACTGATTTGCAGCTCAGAATAATCATTTCATATTGCTGCACATAGCTAACTTCAGGTGTCAGGTGCAACATTCAAGGTGCAAGGCATGCAAGGTGTCGCTGCGACATTCACGCTAGTTAGCACTTGACTTTAAGAAATAACAAATGACACGAGCTATAAATATAAATAATGTACATGAATTAGTTAACAAAGCTCAATCCTTACCAAAGCATATCTAGCTACAAATTAATCCTGTACAAATACCACCCAGCACTGACAATACTGTTCGGGAGGATCAGGATAAACTCTGGCCGAAGTCCAAATGACCTTGTAGTGGACTAAAAAGGGAATAACGTGGTACTACTGTACATTGTATGTAGTACACTGATACAAGAAGTACAAAGCTATTTGAGATTCAGCCTGAAGTCTACAGCGGACTTGGGTACAGGAGGCGTCGCTTAGGAGGCGTGGTCTGGTTTAACAGAGTCACGTGACGCACGACTTCCGGGTGGCGGGAGATTCGGTTGCTTGTTGTTAGCGAAAGCTAGTTAGCAGCTAACTGCTAGTCAGGGAGGTGATAAAAACAAACCGGATTTGTGTGCAAGGTAAACGTGATTTTTTTCTCACTGAGATGTTTGTGTGTGTAAAAGGTTTTTCTGTAGTTTACAATGATTAACTTTTTTGATGAATGCAAACTTTTGTGTCACATTTTAAGTTATATAATTCTGTAAGCAGGATTCCACTGTTATGGAGATTTTATAAGCAGCTGCTTGCTTGCCATAAACAAAACTATGAGGGAGTCTAGCTTATTATCAGTTCCCAAAACACTCTTGGAACTAAATCTGTACATCCCGAACTTTATTAATGTCTTAGTCTCTTCATGTCAGAGTCTGGGTGTCTGGGTTTTCCCTGGGTACTCTGGTTTCCTCCCATGTATATGTGTGTATATATGTATCTCTCTCTCTCTCTCTCTATATATATATATATATATATATATATATATATATACATATACATATATATACACACTAAAAGTTCAAAAGTTTGGGGTCACTTTCTAACTCCATGATGGTTCCTGATTTTTATTTCTTTCTACATTGTAAAGGAGTGCTGAAGGCGTCCAAAAAATGCATTAATCTCCTTTGAACAGTTAATAGTGACTTCATAACGCCTCTAATCTGAGGTGCTGTTAATTGGTCATTTTTCAGGCTGATAACTCTAAATGAACTTCTCATCTGCAGCAGAGGTAGGTTTTGGTCTCGTCCTCCTGGGACGGCCTTCATGAGAGCTAGTGTCATTATGGTGCTTGATGGATTTTGCAAATGCACTTGACAATACTGTTCTTGCAGGAACTATTACAGAAAGGCCGACCTCTGTGTCTTAAAATAACAACTAACTGTTGTTTGTGTTGTTTTTATGTAATTATCTAATTCCATATGTGTTATTTTTATAGTTTTGATCCCCAGTATTGTTGTAGAATGTAAAAACTAAATCACAAAAAAAAAACAAAGAAATTTGCAAGTGACCCCAAACTTTTTAATATATATCTGTATATATAATTGAGAACATTTCCAGATATTAGTTTTGTTGTTTTAGATGAATTCTGAAGAAGACACTGATCCTGTTGCAGTGAATGATCATCTCCCTTCATCCATTTCACCCATGCATTTACTAAGGTGAGATGATATTTAGGACTATGTTGAGAACAAAGCACTACTGTATTTGTAATTATATAATTGTGCTGTGTGTATTTCATCAGGATGAAGGATATAATGGTCAACCAGTGCTTTGACATGAACATTAAGGTCAATATGGGTAAGCTGCCAAGGCCATACATTTCTGTTAATGTTAATTTATCTAAATGTTTTTATTTATGTTTTTGCCTTATATGTTTCGTCAGCAGACAAACTAAAGTCTTTAGAAACACTGGATGCTGAAGCAGATCAGTAAGGCTTAATGTTTTGGTGAAAATCTTTTTATATGGCTTTAAAATTATATGTATTCTCTTCATACATATTATTCATCATCCACAGGTCCAAATATGAAAAAGAAATAGAACAGGCCAGAACGTCACATTTCAACAAAACACTGGTTCTAAACAGGTAACATTGTATGCTTTCACAGTGATTCTGGAAGTCAGTGTGAATTTAAGGTCAGGTTCGAACTGTAACGTCATAAACTGTGTTTTAGGATGCATGTCTGGAATGTCATCATTGAGAAACTGATACAGGATGACGCCGGGGCAGCGTAAGAGAAATTCTGAATAAAACTTAAACAATATAGTGGCTATTTCCATATCTAATCTTATAAAAGACAAATTTTTATATTATGAACCTTATCATAGTAATGCCTTATAGGCCACTGAAGGCACTTGTAGATGAAAATGCAGACCTTTGTGAAAAGACAATGAAGATTATAAAGGTATTCCTTTTTTATTTATTTTATTAATAAATTGTTTCTAAATAGTGCTGTAACGTTGACAATTTCTGTTTATTTTCTGTTTATTAACATTAGTCATATTAATCATACATTATAGAAATTATTTTACATAACAGAAATTCTTACTTTAAGAAATTATTTTATTTGTCAAATGATGTAGGAAACTCGAGAACTTCAGGACCAAATCACAGAAGTTCAAAAGGAGAGGCTTGGTAACTTTATACACTTCTACTGTATATCTACTGTACATTTTATATACATTCTTTTATTAAAAATTTTAATCCTAGACCATGCGTGGTATTGTATATTCTCAGGGCTGAAAGGCCTCATAAAAAACAAGATGGAGGAGATTAATGAGCTGAAACAGATGAAGGAGAATCAGGGTGAGGCACAGAAGAAGGCTGTGGAAAGAGCTGAAGAAATCCTGCAGAAGTACAAAAAAATTGCCACCATTTCCCAAAATGTGCTTCGAGTACGTGTTGGTTTTGGTACCCTTCTTTGTTCTACAGCCACATTCCATAACAAAAGATACAGAAGAAATACTGTCACTTAAACATTATGACTTCTCTATTAGTTTTCCCAATACTTTTTTTTATTAAATATTTATTTTTTTCCATCAGGGAATCATCCTTGCGAGCAGGGTAAACTGGATTGACGATCCTAAACTGAAAGACATTGCAATGGGGTTGGAGAGCATCCCTAACTGAGGAGTAGTAGTTTCAAAGAAAATACGCCACAACATACTGCATACTCTTTGATGTGTACTTTTACCTTTTCTACTTAAAAAAACAAAGCAAAAAGAACAATTGTGTACATGTTTGTAAATACTAGTGTGATACCTTTTTGTGGAAATTTTCCCTTTAATAAATGCTTGAATTTGCCTTACCACATATCTTAGCACTCTGCGTTATTTTGGTGTTTTAAAATATTTTATTCCTCTTCAGTAGCTCCTTTGTCCTGGTGAGGGTAATGGAAAATTTTTAGCATGTGGTGGCGCTAACCCTTGGGTGTGATGCCTCACTTTGTAGCAGGTTAGACTAACCTAGCATGCTTGTAGTAGGGGACAAGCAGTAATCCAAGTATAAAATATGGACAAGTGCATTATTCCATTACTATACATTTTATTTTTCATCCTCACTACGAAAATGGAATACAGACATAAAATTGTACATACAAACGACAATTGATTGGTGCACAAAACTCTCCCAGTTATATTTTCACCACCTGGGCTGCTATGCAGGGGCTGACTCTTTTTCCTTCCTCTTGCACCGGGTTTTGTTGAATCAGTAACCGTCCATAAGTTCCTCCCACCTGCCCTTTGGTCAGACGTGCAGGATTGATGCACACGCACCCAATCACATCCTGAATGACAAGAGTTTACAATCTTAAATAAATATGTTAATAAAACATTGCTGTTGTACAACATTAAAGCCAGAGGTTCATCATTACCTTAATGAAATATCGCAGCTCAGAAGGGACGATGAGAATGTCGGGTGTAAGGGGCAGCTGGCCAAACTGCTGAAACCTTTCATAGTCCATATTAACCTCCTCAGCAGGGGGATACAGCGGGTAATAGCTGCAATGAAAGAGGACCTTTTAGAGCATGCTACATGAGATGAGGACAGAAACTGTGACATCGGAATTTGTTACCAACCTCCTCTGGGTCAGCATATGCTTCATGATCCGTGAGAATCGATCCGAGCCAGTAGCACTGTGACAAAAAACAAGCAAGTATTAATGCTTCTGAATTAGGGCTTTTCGTGACCATATACTTAAAAATGATCAGAAATGGGGAAGAAAATACAAATCGATTCAGTTACAGTGCCGTGGAAAAAAGGTGGACCAAAATTCCTCCACAGAGATGTGAAAGACACATTGCCGGTTTTTGCAAACGCTTGATTTCAGTTGTTGCTGCGACGGGTGACACAACCAGTTATTAGGTTTAGTAGGCAATTATTTTTTCATATAATGGCCAGGCAGGTTTGGACAGCTTTTTCCCCCCATTATTACTTAAATTATTTAAAAACTGCATTTTTTTAATTTACTTGGATGTAATATGATTTTTTTTTATTATCTAATTAATTTCGGTTTCAAATATAGGCAAAAAATAAATAAATTAGGTAAATACTTTTTCCAAAACACGGTATTGCAATTCTCACTCACTCATTCATCTTCTATATAATACTGTATCCTGTATTCAGGGTCGCAGGGACCTGGAGGCTTAGGCACAAGGCAGGGTACACCCTGGACAGGGTGGCAATCCATCGTAGGGCACACACTCATTCACACACTACAGCAATTTGGGAACGCCAATCAACCTAATCTGTATATGTTTGGACTGTGGGAGGAAACGGAGGAAACCCACCAAGCACGGAGAGAACATGCAAACTCCATGTACACACAGACGGGAAGTGAAACTGGCCGGGAAGCGAACCTGGACCCTGAAGGTGCAAGGCGACAGTGCTAACCACTACACCACAGTGCCGCCGTATTGCAATTCTTTTGTGTGATAATTATCATTCATCATGGTGATTCCCGATAGATGGATGGTTTATAGTCATGCTGAATCATGTCTTATCTTACCAGCTGATTTCCTCAGCTCCCATGTAGAACAGAATGTCTGTAGAGGTCATGCCAAATGTCACACCACCAATCAGGAGTGTGCAGGGATCAGGGGCTAAAATCACTCGCTAGGGTGCAGAATCAGAAATGCCAAGCCTTTAGTGAAGGACTTTATTATAACTACACATCAGGTTGTAGTTTAATTGAACAGAAATACAATGCGATCACTCACTTGAACATCATCTTTCTTCAGGTCTGGGAGGGTGAAAGGTGGTTGGGGATAAACGTAATGGTGATGTACATCCCGCTGAGATGGAACAAACGCCAACTTACAACCAGTCCTGAAAGTGGAGGAGGGACATGACAGTTCAAAAGAAGGAGAAGTATAACCAGATACAGCAAAATCACCATGAACTGGTTGCAGTAATACACACCCTCTGGTTCCATCCACGATGCTCTCTATACATTTGGAGAAGATGGATTCAAAGGTTTCTGTTACCTGACCTTTCTGTAAACAGTAACCAAATCAGTCAGTTTGTTGTTGTGATGTTTAAAATTTTGTACACAAAAAGAACAAAAAAAAAAAAAGGTGAACTAACTACCTCAATCTGCTCATGTTTGGAATCAACAAACGGTCCAAGCTGTGTTAGACATGAATCAACAACATTAGACATGTCAGGTCAGGTGAAAAACTTAAGACAGATAAAAAACGGCAACTTCATTTAAGTAAAGTTTTTTGGGTGAACAAGTCCTGTGTAAACTTCTCACCAGAATGCAGATGTCAGGCTGGTCTTTGTTAATGATGTTAATCAGGTCAATCAAAGGGTCGTAGGCCAAGCTGTCAGAAGGTGTGTACGGCCCACATGCTACTAAAACCATCACAGATGTCAAGTCTGCACGTGTACACACAAGTTACATGTTAGTTCGTACAGCCAATTGCCAATTTGAATTAAAACTGAAATGTTAAAATAGCTGATTTGTTACCGTCATTCATTTCCTGCTTCGGCTCTGGACTGGAGTAAAATGGCAAAGGGACACCCTGGAGAAGACAAATTAAAATCAATATAACAGACAAAAAGGTATTAATTGTACAAAATAAAACTAAAATGCTCATGTTGGCGCCATACCTCATACAATTTCGAAGCAACAAACCTTGAACCGGAAGTGTTCATACCTTCCATGATGACAACCTGAAAACAAGAGATCATTGTTTAGTAAACATAAAAGATCAAGAGAGATGGGCGATGATTAACATCCTATTTATATATCCAATCTAATCCAAGCAAGGCAGTCATGTATTAGTGGTCCATCCCTGTGAGACAGGTGTGCACGTGAATGTTTGTGAACATTTCGGCTCACCTGTCCAGGAAAGAGCGAGTAGTCTTTGAGCTCCGACACATCTACAGGCACCTGCTTGGCCCCGTGTTCTTGACTCGCCTCCAACAGCACAGACTGAGCGTTCAGTTTTCCGTTACTGTCACAGCACACTTGACCCAACACAGATATGGTGTCCTGAAAGAGAGAGACAGCAATGAGTTAAACACTTTGATTCTGTAAGTCAAAGTTAGTGATCAGATCAGATCAGGAAGCGGTGGCTTAACGTACCTGGGCAGGAAGCGAGACTGGAGAAAACTCCTCTATATTAAAGTGTGATCGAAGCTCCTCCCCCAGCAGGTCAATCTTCTCAGTCAGAACTGAACACATCACAAGACGCAATTATTACTAAGAATACCTTTAGATATACTGTTACCATACAAATATGTATACATGCTTTCTGCCAAAAAAAAATAAATAAAAAAACTGCAGCTTGATAAACCGTGCTCATTAACTCAACTTATGACAATAGCATTACTCGGCCTTTATGTATAGGAGAGTGTGATGTAGTGGACATACCATCGTGTACATCTCTGAGCCTCTGAAACATGTATTTGTAGGAGCTCGTGAGCGAGTCTTCCTGGCCCTCTAGGAGCTCCACCTGCACCGCAGCCTCACCTTTTCCTGTCCATTGCAGACCTTGTGTACTGCCGAATGTGGCCACTACCTCACCGCGTGCACTTCGCCTGCTGTACTTCTGAGACGGAGTTGCACTTTACATGCACAGAGAGTTATTAATAAGCTAATTAAACATGCCTTATACAGCTGCATTAGAGTTTTTTATGAAATACTGCTATTCTGACTAACACCAGTTTTACAATTCTGTGCTGACACGAACAGTAACAGTGAATCTAATGATAACTGAGACATATGAAGAGTTCTGGATGAACCTACTTAAATCTACAAAAAATAACAAAACAAAAAAAAATGCATATTCAGTGCCAGGAGTAAACAGTAGTGTGAACAGTTTGTGTGTGTGTGTGTGTGTGTGTGTGTGTGTGTGTGTGTGTGTGTGTGTGTGTGTGTGTGTGTGTGTGTGAACATGTGTTATTTACCATGGCGAGAAGCTGGCAGGGGAGAATGTCAAACCTGGACTGGGCAGACAAGCAGCACTGCGTTTGGACTTAGGATGCTCAGGAGTTGTAAGAGCTCGCTTCTGAGAACCCTAACAGAAACACACACACACACACGATATACATCAACAGCTAAAGGACCATTTAAAAACAAAATAATTTAATGTCCCATTGTCCCACCTTTCCTGGTGTTGAGTAGGACTCCAGTAAATTCTCTTCTTCCTCTTCTGCTTTGATTCTGATCAGATGCGATTAAGAAATGAGGGATTGTAAAAACTTAAACAATATACACAGCCGAACACACAATGTTGCTGTATATACACACATACACACTAGGGCTGCATGATATTAGATAAAAAAAAAAACACTGCAATCTCTTTATTTTCTGTGATATATAGAAATACAGGAATGATGATTAGATACAGTATCTTGAATTGCTCAAAAAATAAATAATGAATAATTCTAGAATTGGGGTGATTTTCATCTTAATAGAAAATAAATTTTTCTGTTGTTTACACATTTTGACTCACCTTATTCACGATCAATTCAGGCAAATCAAGGATCTAATATGTCTTGATATTAAACATTTATGTTGCTTTGTCCCCTTTAATAAGGAAGCTTTGAATAAACAAGTGCCTGACGTCTGGCATCTACAAAAAAGTTGGGACACTAAACAAATTGTGAATAAAAACTGAATGCAATGATGTGGAGATGGCAAATGTCAATATTTTATTCAGAATAGAACATAGATGACAGATCAAAAGTTTAATCCAAGAAAATGTATAATTTTAAAGGAAAAATATGTTGATTCCAAATTTCACGGTGTCAACAAATCCCAAAAAAGTTGGGACAAGTAGCAATAAGAGGCTGGAAAAAGTAAATTTGAGCATAACGAAGAGCTGGAAGACCAATTAACAGTAATTAGGTTAATTGGCAACATGATTGGGTATAAAAAGAGCTTCTCAGAGTGGCAGTGTCTCTCAGAAGCCAAGATGGTTAGAGGATCACCAATTCCCACAATGTTGCGCAGAAAGATAGTGGAGCAATATCAGAAAGGTGTTACCCAGCGAAAAATTGCAAAGACTTTGCAGTTATCATCATCAACTGTGCATAATATCATCCGAAGATTCAGAGAATCTGGAACAATCTCTGTGCGTAAGGGTCAAATGTGTAAAACCATACTGGATGCCCGTGATCTCCGGGCCCTTAAACGACACTGCACCACAAACAGGAATGCTACTGTAAAGGAAGTCACAGAATGGGCTCAGGAATACTTCCAGAAACCATCGTCAGTGAACACAATCCACCGTGCCATCCGCCGTCGCCAGCTGAAACTCTACAGTGCAAAGAAGAAGCCATTTCTAAGCAAGATCCACAAGCACAGGCGTTTTCATTGGGCCAGGGATCATTTAAAATGGAGTGTGGCAAAATGGAAGACTGTTCTGTGGTCAGACGAGTCACGATTCGAAGTTCTTGTTGGAAATGTGGGACGCCATGTCATCCGGACCAAAGAGGACAAGGACAACCCAAGTTGTTATCGACGCTCAGTTCAGAAGCCTGCATCTCTGATGGTATGGGGTTGCATGAGTGCGTGTGGCATGGGCAGCTTGCATGTCTGGAAAGGCACCATCAATGCAGATAACTATATTCAGCTTCTAGAACAACATATGCTCCCATCCAGACGTCATCTCTTTCAGGGAAGACCCTGCATTTTTCAACAAGATAATGCCAGACCACATTCTGCATCAATCACAACATCATGGCTGCGTAGGAGAAGGATCCGGGTACTGAAATGGCCAGTCTGCAGTCCAGATCTTTCCCCTATACAGAACATTTGGCGCATCATAAAGAGGAAGGTGCGACAAAGAAGGCCCAAGACGATTGAACAGTTAGAGGCCTGTATTAGACAAGAAAGGGAGAGCATTCCTATTTCTAAACTTGAGAAACTGGTCTCCTCGGTCCCCAGACGTCTGTTGAGTGTTGTAAGAAGAAGGGGAGATGCCACACAGTGGTGAAAATGGCCTTGTCCCAACTTTTTTGGGATTTGTTGACACCATGACATTTTGATTCACCATATTTTTCCCTTAAAATGATTAATTTTCTCAGTTTAAACTTTTGTTCCTTGATTTATGTTCTATTCTGAATAAAATATTGACATTTGCCATCTCCACATCATTGCATTCAGTTTTTATTCACAATTTGTTTAGTGTCCCAACTTTTTTGGAATCCGGTTTGTACAAGCGATCCAGTTTTCTGATTGCTATCTGATTTTACTATTTTGTATTCACATTTTTTGACGAACTTGAAGCACTGAAGCATTTATAAGCTGGGATACTGGGGAATTCTGTCTGCCTGGTCAGAATACAATTTATCCTGAAGTCTCATGTTGTTATCAGAGAGGGGAAACATTATCAAAAGAATGAGGATACAGTTCCTGGATGGAATGAACATCTCTGGTAGTGTTTAACTTGTTCTTTGATGAGCTTTTGGTCTTCTGCCTTTTGTTTAAGACCTACAAAAAATAAATAATAATAATTACATTTTAAAATGACAGTGTGGTAATTCTAGTTTAACATTTTATTTTAAAATCTGAATGAATGGAATTTACTTTAAACAAGACAGGGCCTTTATCCCTTCACGGGGGAAAAAAAAAACTTCTATAACTTTTTTCCCCCATAACCAGACTTAACCTTTCCATACCGTTTACTCCAGGAACAAGTGTCCAGTTTAGTTTGGTGATTATTCTGCTCAAACGCAGCTACTTCACAGCTTGATTCAACTAATCTGTTGACTAACAGGTTTATTGAGTGTGTTTAGGTGTTAGTGAATTAAATACTGTGCTTGACACTGGCCCTCCAGGCCTGGATGTGATGAGCCCTAAATCTATTCTTTTATGGTTTTGTTTTTAAGCTATACTCGTCAAAGCACATCCACTTTCCCAACGACCAACAATGAATCAATTACATTCTATTCTAGTAAAACTCTATTCTATTCTATGACCAGACAAAACTTTTATTGCAATCTATTAAACACTTGACTGTGGAATTTTAGCATTTGTTATATTATAATATTTATAATTCTCAGCTGAACTCTTGTAAAGCAATGTGATATTCTGTTAAATTTGAAATGAAACTATTCTATTCGGCCAAAACAGCCGAGCTAAGTGTCTCATTGTAATAAAACGATTATATCCTGAATAAACATTTTATTACTACAAAATCTGAAAATCTTTTTGTTCTGAACACCTGCAAGGTTGAGAATGGAGGAAATCACAGCTGAAACTGTATAGAACACAGAAGTGCGAGTACAAAACTTGGCAGAGATTTTACGCAAGATTCCCTTCATGACGCAACTCTCCCATTTTATCCGGGCTTGAGACCAGGACTACACCCAGTGGCTGAGGTTTGGCCATTGGGTGAGATGAGGTTTACAGCATGTTGTGGTGTCAATAATAAGGTAATATCTGACACTTGAGGAGGTCAGAAAGAGGGTGATGAGATGAAATGGAAGATCTTACCTCGAAGAGTCAAACATGGAAGCACTTTTTTCAAACAGAATTGCTTGAAACAAATGGATATAGAGAAATGAATAGAGTTGATGTGTGAGGAGTATAAAACATTCATCATGGTGTACTCACTTCATGCTCGAAGGACTCCAGGTTGTTGAGACTCAGCGTTAACTGGCCTTTAGTGGTGCTGAAAGCGACCCACTCGTACACAATGTCCTGCCCCTTCATTCTGTGGCACATACACTGCTCCAGCACTGAGAGAGAGAGAGAGATGGAATTGATACAGGGAGTAAACATGAGTGTAAACTTAATCCTGAGGTGCGTGTGTGTGTTCATTCAGTCTCTGTGTTCCCTCACTTTTATCCAGCACCGAGTCATCCTCACACGCGATATCAAACGTCTCGAGCTCCAGCTTTAAGTTCTCCGCGGTCACCGCCGCCATCCTGACCGGCTTCTGGGGTTAATTCAGCGCGTTTTTTATTCACACTCGGGTTAAATTTAATCTGAAAAAATGTAGAAAAACATATCAGTTCACATATAGTATCATAAAAAACCACGCGCGTTGTAACGTAACGCCTAATGTTGACACTATATGAGTGAGCTAGCTATCTAGCTACTGTACCACACAAGCAGCGCGCGCTAATCTGGAAAAAGTGCAAAGTATCACAACAGGAAGTTCTTTTTTTGTTGTTTTTAAATAACTTACCAACAATTTTGTTGTTATTTACCTAACTGTTGTTTCATAAAATCGCATGAAAGGTCTTAATACGTCACGTTTTACTCCAAATATATAAATAAATGTCAAATCGGTATTGCCGCGAAAAATTCACCCGGACGACAACAGCCCGACGTCACTTCCGCTTCCGGTATTATGCGCTAAAATGCCCCCTGTCACGGATTGCCCCCCTACATCTCTATCAAATGTTATTTTATGACATAAATGAATAGGTTTATTGTTATCAAATATACGATTACTATTATAATTAACCCTAGGCACGTGACATCCGCCATTAATACAAATGATCATATAATGTTTATTTTATGGCACATTTATCTTGCAGGGGTTTGTCATGTAATACAAAACTAACACTTTTATTTATCACAAATTACACTAAATAAATATTGTTTATGATGAAAAATTACACAAAACGGTTTTATTATAAAACGAGCAATATAAAAATATACATGTTGTATATGAAAAAATATATAAAATGTGTATATATATTCCCCTATACATGTTTTTTTATAGCTTATTTTATAAGCAATATATTCGTTTGGTGTCGTTTGTAATTTGTAAACCTATGAATTTATCTCATTATATAATATTTGAAAGACATTAAGTAGGGGGGCAATCCGTGATAGGGGGCATTTTAGAGCATAACACCGGTATATGGGTTTTCTTCGTCGCCAGGAGGTGGCAGTAAATCAACAAAAACTGCTACTTTACTTCTACAGCCGAAGAAACGGTGACGTGTTTCCGGTTTTATACACGTGTTGTGAGCTCATGTTTTGGGGATACTAACTTTTGGCCAGATCGCTACAAAGTCTCTGGATTTAATCGACAGAGTGGTCACAATGCCTAAAGTTAAAGCGGAGAAGAAAACCCGACAGCACCAGGAGGTGAAAAGTCAAGGTCAGTGCGCGAGATTTGAGTCGTTTTATTATTGCTGGTGTGTGTGTGTGTGTGTGTGTGTGTGTGTGTGTGTTGTCAGTCAGCTGTTTGATCATGATGTTTTGATGTCATGATGAGAGTCTTCAAATCATGTCATGAAACTATGGTGATGTTCAGTGTTTGTGTTTCAGGGATCATGTTCAACACTGGGATTGGACAGCACATCCTGAAGAATCCCTTAGTGGTTAATGGCATTATTGAGAAGGTAATGTCTGTCTGGTTTTCATCCCTTGTCACATTTTCCTCCCAGAAACTTCACGACACTTTAGGCCACAGTTTGTGATTGAAGCATTATGGCTCACTAGGTCTGTAGATACAATTGGCTGAGACAGGGTGCTAATTCATCACAGTGGTCACACAGACTATATGAGCAATTTGGGAACCTCAGATAAACTAATCTGCAAGTCTTTGGACTGTTGGAGGAAACTTGAGTATCCTGAGGACTACTGAGTATACTACAGACACGTTCACGAAGACTGGCCAGAATGGAACCCTGGACCCTGGAGGTGCAAGGTGTCGGTGCTAATCACTACGCCCGCGTGCCTCCCTGTATATTTAACTGAGAACCCAAATGGTGTGTTCAGAAAATAATAAATGGAATAATTTGTAACCGTTACGCATCAAGGCGGTTATCACTGTCGCCTTGCGCCTCCACGATCTGGGTTTGATTTGAGTTTGCATCTTCTCCCCGTGCTTGGTGGGTTACTCCAAGTACTCCAGTTTCTTCCCACATTTCTTTCAGCATTATAACACACCATGTCCCATTATCACCTAATAATATTATATCTATTTACTGGATAAACAACAGTTTGGACACAAGTTTGGATTAACGTTCGACATTCTGGAACTCTGGAAATAACATAAGGAATTAGGTAATTAAGTAACAACAACAATCTGTTGTTATTTTAAGACATGAAAGTTAGTGAAATGTCAAGTGTATTTGTAAAACCCGTCAAGCACCATGATGTAACTGGTTCTCATGAAGACCACTCCAGAAATCGGGGAGGGGGTCCAAACTTTTAGTTGTTTCTAATCTCACTTAATCAGCTGTGTTACACATGCAAAGAAAGTAACAAATAACTGAAGGTTTAAATTGTTTACATTGACCTTGTTCTTAATTTTTAAAAATCCTCTCATAGAAGTGGAATAAAATACCTGAAGGCAAACTGTTATTGAAAAACAATCAATTTCACAGTGGTAACCTGCCTATGTGAAAATAAGTATTTTCTTAAAACAGCCACCACATAACAATTTTGTTACAGTTACACTAGAATAAGATTCTCATTGAAAACGGTGAATAATTAAATGATTGTTTGTGTATCATCCACCAGGCAGCCTTGAGACCGACAGATGTGGTACTGGAAGTCGGACCTGGAACTGGAAACATGACGGTTAAGCTTCTGGAAAAGGCCAAAAAAGTAGTTATGCTTTAAAAGTGTTTATTTTATTTATTTATTTATTTTGTCTCAGTTTTGAACAAGAACATCAATCCCACCGTGTACTTCCTGTCATTTAAAGGTAGTAGCGTGTGAGCTGGACACCAGGCTTGTAGCTGAACTTCAGAAGCGAGTGCAATGCACGTGAGTGATTGAGTTTAATTAAGCTGTATTTTTATACACTGATCCACCTGGATTTAACGAAGCAAAAAGTTAAGAGCCTTCCATTGGATGACTTTTTTTTTATATGATTAATATTTTTTCATCTGGCAACAAGTTATTTAACCATAACAGTGAGTAGCTTCTCACTTATTAAACCACCACGTCAGAAGACATCCTTGAAGACGCCTTGGGCGTGGCAGAGATGTCACTCTGTTTTGGAAGCAATGAAGCAAAGAAAACAACTAAGGAGATTGCTGAAACTGCTACAACCGAACACATTATTAGAACCGAGAAGAAAAATTGTGAACCATCATGATAAGATAAAATTTTATTATTTGTTGCATGTACCTTATAGCACAGTGAAATATTTTTTCCCCCCACATATCCCAGGAAGGAAGCTGGGGTGAGAGCACAGGGTTAGCCAGGACTAGACCAGGTTAAGAGCTTTGCTCAAGGGCTTTAACCATTACTGGCCTAATAGTGAATGTAAGTGTAATTGTTTCCACACAAACAATGCGAAGAGATCTCAAGGGATTAGGACTAAACAGCTGTGTAGCCTTAAGAAAATCATTTGTCATTAAGGATAAACGGGAGGGAAAAGGTTTTGATTTGCCACGGAGCATAAAGAATGGACTGTGGAGAATTGGTTAAAGATCATGTGGTCTGATGCGTTCAGATTCACTAGTTCCACAGTGATGGGATGATCCGTCTTGTACCTTGTATAATTTTTACAGGCCGATGCAGACGAAGCTACAGATTCTGGTCGGTGACGTGTTGAAGACTGAACTGCCATTCTTTGATGTGTGTGTAGCAAATTTGCCCTATCAGGTAATGATCCAGATTTTATCATTTTTGTTGTTATACATTTTATATGGATGAATTTATCTTCCATTCTAACTTTATCCTAAGAGTCTAACTGCAATATTACTTATTCTGTAGATCTCGTCACCCTTCGTCTTTAAGCTACTTCTTCACAGACCTTTCTTCAGGTATGAGGATATTTTATAGACAAGAACCTCATGGTTTCAAAAAGACCAGTTTTCTAATCGGCTCCAGCTCTTTGATACAGTTTCTGTAATGTTGGGTTAATTTTGAGCGGTGTGTGCATGTGAGATAGATGTGCAGTGCTGATGTTCCAGAGGGAGTTTGCCATGCGGCTGGTGGCGAAGCCTGGAGATAAGCTGTACTGCAGACTGTCCATCAACACACAACTACTAGCCAGGGTGGACCACCTCATGAAGGTAGGCATCTCCGAAGCTCAAGACAAATTCTGTTGTAATATTGTAGACATTATCAAGACGTTCTTATTTAGCTGTTCATTTTAACAGTGGATTAAACCACAGAATTTATTATTGGTAATTGTCTATAACAGGAGCTCTGACAGGTTCATTCTTCAAGGCTAATAACGGTTATATTAATGCAGTCTAATACTTAGGTTGTGTCTATAGTAATAACTGTCACAGGGGGGTTTTAGGGCAGGCAGACCACATTTAAATATATTTAGCTTTCTTTAAATGAATAGTCTTTAAAATCCAGTCCTCGAGAACCAGTATTCAGCAAAGTTTCAATGTACTTTGATGCATGATGTCATTGGGAGAATAACCTAAAGGATGTAAACAGGATCGACCTTCTGTTTCTCATTCTTGGCTTCTATCAAGTAAATTATAATTGTAATCAGTGAATGGACGAGTCATGTGACAGCAATTTCTCATTTCAGGTTGGAAAGAACAATTTCAGACCTCCTCCCAAAGTGGAATCTAGTGTGGTCAGGATAGAACCAAAAAATCCACCACCACCCATCAATTTTCAGGTTTGTTCATGGCTTTTTTTTTTGCTTTTCTTATTTTGTTATTTTCAACACACTGTTTGCGGTAAGTAAATTTTTTTTTACAAGGGACTAATTTACACTTGATTAGCATTTAATGATTGGCTGACATGAACCCACCCACGGACGGATATTGTGTATTAGGGAAGGAAATCATGAGGGACCAGCTGGTACAATATAGATTGTATTGTGATTGTGAGTATTTCAGTTGATTCAGATGAAATATCCTGATTCAATCAGAAACTCATTCATTTGTTCATCTTCTATACCACTTCTCCTGTCCAGGGTCACTGGGGGCCAATCCCAGGAGACTTTGGGCATAAGGGGAGTACGCCCAGACAGGGTGTTATATGCACACACACATTACAGGCAGTTTGTGAATGTCAGTTAACCTAATCTGTTAATCTGTAATCTTTGGACTGTGTGATTAACCACACTATCAACGAAGAGAACATGCAAACTACATGCAAACAGACCAGAGGAGGGAATCGAACCCTTGGCCCAAAAAGTTCAGGTGTTTTGTTTAGTGGTGTTAACCATTACACCACTAAACAAAACACCACCCAGGACACCGTCCTGCCGGCCAGTGTGAGAATAGTTCAGTGTTGGAATATAGAGGAACTACAACATTTTACCACCTAAATGCCAACATAAAAAAGAAAAAAAAAAAGATTTCAAAAGCAATGTGGCAATTCATGAATTGCCACAAATAAGAATCATGACACAAATCGCATGAATCGATCCTCCATCTCTAGTTTGCAATGCTTTATTTTAAGGAGATGTTTTTGTCAGAGACCTGGCGATGTTTAACACTTTATGCCTGAAATCTTACAGCAGGATTCATTATAAACCTTGACAGTATCACCTCAGAAATGAGCAGACGTGGCAAAAGCATGCTCAAAGTCTTTTATTAGTATGAATAATGTAGCAAATGTTCCAGTTTCTCACATTATACAGCTTGTCATTCATTTCCATGTTCACAGAAATATCTAACATTTTTCTTCTTTTGCTGTAATTGTAGCTGTATAAAGTAACCAAAAGAAATCCGCTCCCAATACAAGCAAAACGTCCACATGTACAGTAAAGAAGGCCAGGTGTAAACTTTTTCACTGAACAATCATCTTTGATTCAGTTCCACCTGGGGTGTTTTTATTCAGCCAGTTTGACATTTAACACTGAGTAAGTTATTAAAATGTTGGATTTCTCTTTACCGGTAGGAATGGGATGGTCTTGTCAGAATTGCTTTTGTAAGAAAGAACAAAACTCTGAATGCAGCCTTCAAGTAAGTATTTATTTCAGTTTAACGACTTGACATCTGTCAGTACCTAAAAGCAAACATTTAACTCTACCTTCCGTCCCCCGACCTCCCTCACCCCAAGGTCTACTGCTGTTGAGCAGCTTTTGGAGAAGAACTACAGAATTCATTGCTCCATGCACAATATAGTAAGTAAACAGTTTCTCCCACTCTTCATCAAAATAGTCTTTACGGTAGATTATTTAAAATTATTTTCTCTGTGGTGCTGTTCATATATTTTGGCACAGTGGGTGTCAGATATTTGATTGTAGGCCATTCTAATCCTATATTAATAGGACATACCACAGGACTTCAGCATTACCCAGAAAATCGAGAGCGTTCTACAGGAATCTGAGTTTAGTGAAAAACGGGCACGATCAATGGACATAGATGACTTCATGGTGTAAGTGAATACAATTTAAATGTTTTCACTGAGTTACTCTTGATTAAGCTCAAGTAATTCTTTTAACAATGTTGCTTCTTGTTCCTTTCTTCCCTTAGATTACTTCATGCATTCAACTCTGCTGGGATCCACTTTTCATGAAACTCAAACACAGGATGGCTGGACTGTATATTGATAAGAAAGCATTTTATTTATAATGCACCAATTATCATTTAGATGTTAATCTCAAGGTGCTACATTATCCCAAAATGTAAAATAAGCCTTTTTTGCTGTTTCATTTGTTTTAAGACAGTATAAGAACAGAACTTAAAAAGAACTTATTATTAATAATAATAAATAAAACTAACTTTTAAATGAAGATGAGAACAATTTGGATGTATTTTGATTCTCTTTTTAAATGAATTTTTGTTAATGCAGAGAGATCAGTCAGATTTCTTATTTACATTTTCAATTAAATCCTTCATACAGTTTCCGTTCATTCAGTATGAACCGAGCAAGAAACTAGCCAACAAACGTGAAGAAGAACAAACTCTACTTCATGTCCTCCAATTGTTTCTGATTGTAGGTTCACATTTTGGATTTCATGAACTACCCAAAAATAACAAAAAACTGGACAGGAGGCATGTCTGGGCTCTGTCACACCAAGAATTAATTTTGGGAATACAATAAACAAAAGAAATTACACTGCACATGTTCATCCAGACATGAAGAGAAGACTGTCTACATATTAATTACATAGAAACCTAAAGATTTCCACTATACTTTTTAAATTATTGAAATGTAAACATTAACCGCTATGTGATGAGAGGTTGGGAATTCTTAGTGTGCATCAGGAACGTGTAGAGGGGTGAAAAAAAGCCAAAGCTCTACCCAGTTTTTTTTTGTTTGTTCCAGAAAGAAATCGAGGATCTTGTACTTCTCTCTGGTTACCTCCATAAAAGTGGAAAGCTGGCACGTGGAACCATTTCAGGTCCTGCAGTAACAGCATGTGTTTTCTTTCAGCAGGCTGCAATATCACTGCGTGTGTTGACTCCCTTCCTTTGGTAAAAACACCTTCTAGAAACAAACCTCACAAGTACACGTCTGTCAGATTCATAAGTTTTATAGGAGATTTACCTTCCCAGGAATGTATTGTACATAAATATTTATTAAGGACTTTCATAGGTAGGCATTGTCAGGACCTAATAAGTACTGGTACCAATGCGTGATGTGAACTATAGGTGCAATTTAAAATACTGTCTAATATTGCTTGTCCTCTCTGCTTACATACGATGCATCAAAGGATGAGATTTTTCTCCATTATGTTCTTCACATTTCCCATAGCAAATACAACAATCTTGCTTTCAGGGAAGCAATCTCTGACAATCCTTCTCTCAAAATACAACTTACAATCACTTTCTATCTGTTTTTGTCTCTCCGACAACCTTTTTTTCCGAAGTAATCTTCTAAAGTCACCTAATTAGTGCCTGGCTGAAGTGAGGTTGGGTGATCTGTCTATCTCTGCAATATCCCACTTTCCTGAGGCCCTACAAAGAAAAGAAAAGCATAAGCTATTTAGTCACCAGAGTTTGGTGTTAATAGTGAAAAGACCAGCTGTAGTGACCGCGTCTGTTAAAAAGAGCCACGACAAAGTAAAAACGTGTAATGTTTAAAATGAGGACAGTGTCCTAATAAAACAATGGGGGGAAAAACGGCTCTGTTCGCACCCAAGAGCAGCAGCTACCTCCTTAAGAACATGTAGACAATCCAAGGTGAACAGTGTGACTGAATTAAACACTAAGGGACATAACTAGCCCCCTTAATGAAGACAGATTAATACACCGTGAGCAAGGTCCAACATTATTAGACCCACAGACAAAAAGGGTAGTATAAAGTGCAGATGGGCCTGGTCTGCCATGCTGGTAACAGAGAATGGGGAACAGATTACTAAAAGCACATGCATTCAGTTTAGAACAACTTCAAATAAAGAAGGTAGTAAAGACCCTTAAAAATGGACGGTGTAGTTAACAGCCATTTTACCTAAACTTAAAATAAGTAAATAAATACAAATACAAAGAAATCTATTTCCCCAAGTCTACTGCAGAGTTTCACTCCATCAATCTTTCTAATAACGAATAAAGTCTACTTGCTTATGTGAATGGCTGTGCTTGTACAGCTTTCTTAAGGCACATGCTGATCTTCAAATTTTTATTCAGTGTAATGTTGTGCTGGATGTTACATTAGTAGATGGGCACGGTTGCCGCTTCTGCCAGACATTGCTTGAAGATCAGCAGTCCACTTAAAGCAGTGCAGTACATCAATGCAATAATCTAATGGTTTGAATATTTCACATGTAAGCCAAAGATAGAGACATTCGAATTCGGAGCATCTCTGCCGACACTAGCAGGTCTTCTAGCACAGACACATTATGGATATTTGGTATTTGCTGAAACCTCTGTAACTGTGCCGAGTATCTAGCTGTCATGCTTGTGCCTGTGACCTTAGTCTCAGTCTACAGAGCTCGAGGCCTCTTGGGATTGATCTGCTTACTGGCTTGTTCCTCTTCCCGCAGTGCTGAGCGGAATGACCTCACTTTATCTGTCAAATGAAAGATTGCACAATATTACTTGATTTCATAGCATGAAATAGCAAATGCAGATTTTAAAACTTTTGTTTTTCACAGAACTGTTCATGAGAACATTCACTGTTCATGAGAATATTCATGTCAGATTTTTGGTTCTTTGTTCTCTTATTCACATTTGTCTTGTCCTGATATCATATGCCTTAACGTCCTATGAACTGGCTATGCATTAACAACGACGTAATCACGTAATTTCCAAAACATGGAAACTACTACAAATTCTCTCAAACCCCCTATGATTTATAATGACTTGTTACATATGTTTAGGTCATAGGCCAAAAACTCACCCATTTTCAGAGCTTTTCCACTCATGAGGACACTTAAATCCAGATTGTGACAAAGCTCATATCATGCATCAGCCTGTTTAAGCAGACTATATTGTTGGAAATATCCACATACTCTATCACGCTACATGTCAAAATTAAATGCAGCCAACCAGACTAGCTAGCTGCATTGGTTGGGAACCATCACTCCATCATCCAATTCAGCCAGCACATGACGTTCAGAGCAGTTGAAAACAAGACTAGCGGTTTTTAGCAAATCTGTCACAATTCTTGAGAACTGTGAGTTTGTGAAGGTTCATAGTTAAGTGATCGCAAACTGAAGGAATCTGGCAATTTTTTAAATCTATGAGCCATTAAGAAGAGGCACAAAACCCCAAACATTCCACCTATGAATCATTATGGACTCATAATTTTATTTAGTCATCAACTACATTTCAAACTTTCAAATTCTCTTTTGATTGATATATATTTCAAAGTAAAATTTAGTATTCAAACATTATTTATTTACAAAATATGTAATTTGTAGTATGACCATAAGATTAAGATAAGCATATGCAGCATTTTAGCTAATAATTTGTGATGAGAATTTTCAGTATGAGAGTTACCTCTAAGCTCAATAAGGACATCAATCTTCTGGTCAAGTATCTGCTCAAGCTGTGAGGAGTAGGAATCTACATCATAATCCACCTCCTCGGTCATCTCCAGCAAAACCTTGTCATCATCCAGCCACCTAACTGACTCCTGCACCCAGAAATACACCCAACATTAGGCACACGTACAGTATATTGACGATCATTCGTTCAAGTTTATGGAAAAATAAGGGTTTCAGAAAAAAATTACGGTTGAAGGAAGAAAAAAATGTTTTTTTTACTGTATATACATTGACGCCAACGTAACATTAAAACCAATCAGAGGTAAGGTGAATAAAACTGATTTTCTTGTTACAGTGGTGGACAAAAGTTTGGACAAAAGTTTGGATTAACGTTCGACATTCTGGAACTCTGGAAATAACATAAGGAATTAGGTAATTAAGTAACAACAACAGTCTGTTGTTATTTTAAGACATGAAAGTTAGTGAAATGTCAAGTGTATTTGTAAAACCCGTCAAGCACCATGATGTAACTGGTTCTCATGAAGACCACTCCAGAAATCGGGGAGGGGGTCCAAACTTTTAGTTGTTTCTAATCTCACTTAATCAGCTGTGTTACACATGCAAAGAAAGTAACAAATAACTGAAGGTTTAAATTGTTTACATTGACCTTGTTCTTAATTTTTAAAAATCCTCTCATAGAAGTGGAATAAAATACCTGAAGGCAAACTGTTATTGAAAAACAATCAATTTCACAGTGGTAACCTGCCTATGTGAAAATAAGTATTTTCTTAAAACAGCCACCACATAACAATTTTGTTACAGTTACACTAGAATAAGATTCTCATTGAAAACGGTGAATAATTAAATGATTGTTTGTGTATCATCCACCAGGCAGCCTTGAGACCGACAGATGTGGTACTGGAAGTCGGACCTGGAACTGGAAACATGACGGTTAAGCTTCTGGAAAAGGCCAAAAAAGTAGTTATGCTTTAAAAGTGTTTATTTTATTTATTTATTTATTTTGTCTCAGTTTTGAACAAGAACATCAATCCCACCGTGTACTTCCTGTCATTTAAAGGTAGTAGCGTGTGAGCTGGACACCAGGCTTGTAGTTGAACTTCAGAAGCGAGTGCAATGCACGTGAGTGATTGAGTTTAATTAAGCTGTATTTTTATACACTGATCCACCTGGATTTAACGAAGCAAAAAGTTAAGAGCCTTCCATTGGATGACTTTTTTTTTATATGATTAATATTTTTTCATCTGGCAACAAGTTATTTAACCATAACAGTGAGTAGCTTCTCACTTATTAAACCACCACGTCAGAAGACATCCTTGAAGACGCCTTGGGCGTGGCAGAGATGTCACTCTGTTTTGGAAGCAATGAAGCAAAGAAAACAACTAAGGAGATTGCTGAAACTGCTACAACCGAACACATTATTAGAACCGAGAAGAAAAATTGTGAACCATCATGATAAGATAAAATTTTATTATTTGTTGCATGTACCTTATAGCACAGTGAAATATTTTTTCCCCCCACATATCCCAGGAAGGAAGCTGGGGTGAGAGCACAGGGTTAGCCAGGACTAGACCAGGTTAAGAGCTTTGCTCAAGGGCTTTAACCATTACTGGCCTAATAGTGAATGTAAGTGTAATTGTTTCCACACAAACAATGCGAAGAGATCTCAAGGGATTAGGACTAAACAGCTGTGTAGCCTTAAGAAAATCATTTGTCATTAAGGATAAACGGGAGGGAAAAGGTTTTGATTTGCCACGGAGCATAAAGAATGGACTGTGGAGAATTGGTTAAAGATCATGTGGTCTGATGCGTTCAGATTCACTAGTTCCACAGTGATGGGATGATCCGTCTTGTACCTTGTATAATTTTTACAGGCCGATGCAGACGAAGCTACAGATTCTGGTCGGTGACGTGTTGAAGACTGAACTGCCATTCTTTGATGTGTGTGTAGCAAATTTGCCCTATCAGGTAATGATCCAGATTTTATCATTTTTGTTGTTATACATTTTATATGGATGAATTTATCTTCCATTCTAACTTTATCCTAAGAGTCTAACTGCAATATTACTTATTCTGTAGATCTCGTCACCCTTCGTCTTTAAGCTACTTCTTCACAGACCTTTCTTCAGGTATGAGGATATTTTATAGACAAGAACCTCATGGTTTCAAAAAGACCAGTTTTCTAATCGGCTCCAGCTCTTTGATACAGTTTCTGTAATGTTGGGTTAATTTTGAGCGGTGTGTGCATGTGAGATAGATGTGCAGTGCTGATGTTCCAGAGGGAGTTTGCCATGCGGCTGGTGGCGAAGCCTGGAGATAAGCTGTACTGCAGACTGTCCATCAACACACAACTACTAGCCAGGGTGGACCACCTCATGAAGGTAGGCATCTCCGAAGCTCAAGACAAATTCTGTTGTAATATTGTAGACATTATCAAGACGTTCTTATTTAGCTGTTCATTTTAACAGTGGATTAAACCACAGAATTTATTATTGGTAATTGTCTATAACAGGAGCTCTGACAGGTTCATTCTTCAAGGCTAATAACGGTTATATTAATGCAGTCTAATACTTAGGTTGTGTCTATAGTAATAACTGTCACAGGGGGGTTTTAGGGCAGGCAGACCACATTTAAATATATTTAGCTTTCTTTAAATGAATAGTCTTTAAAATCCAGTCCTCGAGAACCAGTATTCAGCAAAGTTTCAATGTACTTTGATGCATGATGTCATTGGGAGAATAACCTAAAGGATGTAAACAGGATCGACCTTCTGTTTCTCATTCTTGGCTTCTATCAAGTAAATTATAATTGTAATCAGTGAATGGACGAGTCATGTGACAGCAATTTCTCATTTCAGGTTGGAAAGAACAATTTCAGACCTCCTCCCAAAGTGGAATCTAGTGTGGTCAGGATAGAACCAAAAAATCCACCACCACCCATCAATTTTCAGGTTTGTTCATGGCTTTTTTTTTTGCTTTTCTTATTTTGTTATTTTCAACACACTGTTTGCGGTAAGTAAATTTTTTTTTACAAGGGACTAATTTACACTTGATTAGCATTTAATGATTGGCTGACATGAACCCACCCACGGACGGATATTGTGTATTAGGGAAGGAAATCATGAGGGACCAGCTGGTACAATATAGATTGTATTGTGATTGTGAGTATTTCAGTTGATTCAGATGAAATATCCTGATTCAATCAGAAACTCATTCATTTGTTCATCTTCTATACCACTTCTCCTGTCCAGGGTCACTGGGGGCCAATCCCAGGAGACTTTGGGCATAAGGGGAGTACGCCCAGACAGGGTGTTATATGCACACACACATTACAGGCAGTTTGTGAATGTCAGTTAACCTAATCTGTTAATCTGTAATCTTTGGACTGTGTGATTAACCACACTATCAACGAAGAGAACATGCAAACTACATGCAAACAGACCAGAGGAGGGAATCGAACCCTTGGCCCAAAAAGTTCAGGTGTTTTGTTTAGTGGTGTTAACCATTACACCACTAAACAAAACACCACCCAGGACACCGTCCTGCCGGCCAGTGTGAGAATAGTTCAGTGTTGGAATATAGAGGAACTACAACATTTTACCACCTAAATGCCAACATAAAAAAGAAAAAAAAAAAGATTTCAAAAGCAATGTGGCAATTCATGAATTGCCACAAATAAGAATCATGACACAAATCGCATGAATCGATCCTCCATCTCTAGTTTGCAATGCTTTATTTTAAGGAGATGTTTTTGTCAGAGACCTGGCGATGTTTAACACTTTATGCCTGAAATCTTACAGCAGGATTCATTATAAACCTTGACAGTATCACCTCAGAAATGAGCAGACGTGGCAAAAGCATGCTCAAAGTCTTTTATTAGTATGAATAATGTAGCAAATGTTCCAGTTTCTCACATTATACAGCTTGTCATTCATTTCCATGTTCACAGAAATATCTAACATTTTTCTTCTTTTGCTGTAATTGTAGCTGTATAAAGTAACCAAAAGAAATCCGCTCCCAATACAAGCAAAACGTCCACATGTACAGTAAAGAAGGCCAGGTGTAAACTTTTTCACTGAACAATCATCTTTGATTCAGTTCCACCTGGGGTGTTTTTATTCAGCCAGTTTGACATTTAACACTGAGTAAGTTATTAAAATGTTGGATTTCTCTTTACCGGTAGGAATGGGATGGTCTTGTCAGAATTGCTTTTGTAAGAAAGAACAAAACTCTGAATGCAGCCTTCAAGTAAGTATTTATTTCAGTTTAACGACTTGACATCTGTCAGTACCTAAAAGCAAACATTTAACTCTACCTTCCGTCCCCCGACCTCCCTCACCCCAAGGTCTACTGCTGTTGAGCAGCTTTTGGAGAAGAACTACAGAATTCATTGCTCCATGCACAATATAGTAAGTAAACAGTTTCTCCCACTCTTCATCAAAATAGTCTTTACGGTAGATTATTTAAAATTATTTTCTCTGTGGTGCTGTTCATATATTTTGGCACAGTGGGTGTCAGATATTTGATTGTAGGCCATTCTAATCCTATATTAATAGGACATACCACAGGACTTCAGCATTACCCAGAAAATCGAGAGCGTTCTACAGGAATCTGAGTTTAGTGAAAAACGGGCACGATCAATGGACATAGATGACTTCATGGTGTAAGTGAATACAATTTAAATGTTTTCACTGAGTTACTCTTGATTAAGCTCAAGTAATTCTTTTAACAATGTTGCTTCTTGTTCCTTTCTTCCCTTAGATTACTTCATGCATTCAACTCTGCTGGGATCCACTTTTCATGAAACTCAAACACAGGATGGCTGGACTGTATATTGATAAGAAAGCATTTTATTTATAATGCACCAATTATCATTTAGATGTTAATCTCAAGGTGCTACATTATCCCAAAATGTAAAATAAGCCTTTTTTGCTGTTTCATTTGTTTTAAGACAGTATAAGAACAGAACTTAAAAAGAACTTATTATTAATAATAATAAATAAAACTAACTTTTAAATGAAGATGAGAACAATTTGGATGTATTTTGATTCTCTTTTTAAATGAATTTTTGTTAATGCAGAGAGATCAGTCAGATTTCTTATTTACATTTTCAATTAAATCCTTCATACAGTTTCCGTTCATTCAGTATGAACCGAGCAAGAAACTAGCCAACAAACGTGAAGAAGAACAAACTCTACTTCATGTCCTCCAATTGTTTCTGATTGTAGGTTCACATTTTGGATTTCATGAACTACCCAAAAATAACAAAAAACTGGACAGGAGGCATGTCTGGGCTCTGTCACACCAAGAATTAATTTTGGGAATACAATAAACAAAAGAAATTACACTGCACATGTTCATCCAGACATGAAGAGAAGACTGTCTACATATTAATTACATAGAAACCTAAAGATTTCCACTATACTTTTTAAATTATTGAAATGTAAACATTAACCGCTATGTGATGAGAGGTTGGGAATTCTTAGTGTGCATCAGGAACGTGTAGAGGGGTGAAAAAAAGCCAAAGCTCTACCCAGTTTTTTTTTGTTTGTTCCAGAAAGAAATCGAGGATCTTGTACTTCTCTCTGGTTACCTCCATAAAAGTGGAAAGCTGGCACGTGGAACCATTTCAGGTCCTGCAGTAACAGCATGTGTTTTCTTTCAGCAGGCTGCAATATCACTGCGTGTGTTGACTCCCTTCCTTTGGTAAAAACACCTTCTAGAAACAAACCTCACAAGTACACGTCTGTCAGATTCATAAGTTTTATAGGAGATTTACCTTCCCAGGAATGTATTGTACATAAATATTTATTAAGGACTTTCATAGGTAGGCATTGTCAGGACCTAATAAGTACTGGTACCAATGCGTGATGTGAACTATAGGTGCAATTTAAAATACTGTCTAATATTGCTTGTCCTCTCTGCTTACATACGATGCATCAAAGGATGAGATTTTTCTCCATTATGTTCTTCACATTTCCCATAGCAAATACAACAATCTTGCTTTCAGGGAAGCAATCTCTGACAATCCTTCTCTCAAAATACAACTTACAATCACTTTCTATCTGTTTTTGTCTCTCCGACAACCTTTTTTTCCGAAGTAATCTTCTAAAGTCACCTAATTAGTGCCTGGCTGAAGTGAGGTTGGGTGATCTTAACTATCTCTGCAATATCCCACTTTCCTGAGGCCCTACAAAGAAAAGAAAAGCATAAGCTATTTAGTCACCAGAGTTTGGTGTTAATAGTGAAAAGACCAGCTGTAGTGACCGCGTCTGTTTAAAAAGAGCCACGACAAAGTAAAAACGTGTAATGTTTAAAATGAGGACAGTGTCCTAATAAAACAATGGGGGAAAAAACGGCTCTGTTCGCACCCAAGAGCAGCAGCTACCTCCTTAAGAACATGTAGACAATCCAAGGTGAACAGTGTGACTGAATTAAACACTAAGGGACATAACTAGCCCCCTTAATGAAGGCAGATTAATACACCGTGAGCAAGGTCCAACATTATTAGACCCACAGACAAAAAGGGTAGTATAAAGTGCAGATGGGCCTGGTCTGCCATGCTGGTAACAGAGAATGGGGAACAGATTACTAAAAGCACATGCATTCAGTTTAGAACAACTTCAAATAAAGAAGGTAGTAAAGACCCTTAAAAATGGACGGTGTAGTTAACAGCCATTTTACCTAAACTTAAAATAAGTAAATAAATACAAATACAAAGAAATCTATTTCCCCAAGTCTACTGCAGAGTTTCACTCCATCAATCTTTCTAATAACAAATAAAGTCTACTTGCTTATGTGAATGGCTGTGCTTGTACAGCTTTCTTAAGGCACATGCTGATCTTCAAATTTTTATTCAGTGTAATGTTGTGCTGGATGTTACATGGGCACGGATGGGCACGGTTGCCGCTTCTGCCAGACATTGCTTGAAGATCAGCAGTCCACTTAAAGCAGTGCAGTACATCAATGCAATAATCTAATGGTTTGAATATTTCACATGTAAGCCAAAGATAGAGACATTCGAATTCGGAGCATCTCTGCCGACACTAGCAGGTCTTCTAGCACAGACACATTATGGATATTTGGTATTTGCTGAAACCTCTGTAACTGTGCCGAGTATCTAGCTGTCATGCTTGTGCCTGTGACCTTAGTCTCAGTCTACAGAGCTCGAGGCCTCTTGGGATTGATCTGCTTACTGGCTTGTTCCTCTTCCCGCAGTGCTGAGCGGAATGACCTCACTTTATCTGTCAAATGAAAGATTGCACAATATTACTTGATTTCATAGCATGAAATAGCAAATGCAGATTTTAAAACTTTGTTTTTCACAGAACTGTTCATGAGAATATTCATGTCAGATTTTTGGTTCTTTGTTCTCTTATTCACATTTGTCTTGTCCTGATATCATATGCCTTAACGTCCTATGAACTGGCTATGCATTAACAACGACGTAATCACGTAATTTCCAAAGCATGGAAACTACTACAAATTCTCTCAAACCCCCTATGATTTATAATGACTTGTTACATATGTTTAGGTCATAGGCCAAAAACTCACCCATTTTCAGAGCTTTTCCACTCATGAGGACACTTAAATCCAGATTGTGACAAAGCTCATATCATGCATCAGCCTGTTTAAGCAGACTATATTGTTGGAAATATCCACATACTCGATCACGCTACATGTCAAAATTAAATGCAGCCAACCAGACTAGCTAGCTGCATTGGTTGGGAACCATCACTCCATCATCCAATTCAGCCAGCACATGACGTTCAGAGCAGTTGAAAACAAGACTAGCGGTTTTTAGCAAATCTGTCACAATTCTTGAGAACTGTGACAGTTTGTGAAGGTTCATAGTTAAGTGATCGCAAACTGAAGGAATCTGGCAATTTTTTAAATCTATGAGCCATTAAGAAGAGGCACAAAACCCCAAACATTCCACCTATGAATCATTATGGACTCAATTTTATTTAGTCATCAACTACATTTCAAACTTTCAAATTCTCTTTTGATTGATATATATTTCAAAGTAAAATTTAGTATTCAAACATTATTTATTTACAAAATATGTAATTTGTAGTATGACCATAAGATTAAGATAAGCATATTCAGCATTTTAGCTAATAATTTGTGACGAGATAATTTTCAGTATGAGAGTTACCTCTAAGCTCAATAAGGACATCAATCTTCTGGTCAAGTATCTGCTCAAGCTGTGAGGAGTAGGAATCTACATCATAATCCACCTCCTCGGTCATCTCCAGCAAAACCTTGTCATCATCCAGCCACCTAACTGACTCCTGCACCCAGAAATACACCCAACATTAGGCACACGTACAGTATATCGACGATCATTCGTTCAAGTTTATGGAAAAATAAGGGTTTCAGAAAAAAATTACGGTTGAAGGAAGAAAAAAATGTTTTTTTTACTGTATATACATTGACGCCAACGTAACATTAAAACCAATCAGAGGAAAAGGTGAATAAAACTGATTTTCTTGTTACAGTGGTGAGATATATTAGGCAGAAAGTGAACAGTGGGTTAGAAGTGGGCAACTGAGCATCAGAACTGGACAAAGAAGCAACAGAACAAGGTGGCCTGGTCTGATGAGTCTCTCTTTTACCTCATGTGGATGGCTGGGTGCGCATCACTTACCAGGGAAAAGTATCAGGATGCACTATGGGAAAAGGCAAGGTGGCAGAGTCAGTCAGATGCTCGGAGCAGGGGTCTGCTGGGAAACCTTGCGTCCTGGCATTCATGTGAATGTAATTTTGAAAGACATCACCTACTGTACACAAACCTACCTAAACATTGTTGCAGACCAAGTAAACCCCGTCATGGCAACAGAATTCCCTAACGACAGTGCTCTGCCACAATGACAAAATTGGTCAGAGATGATTTGAGAAGCAGGACAGAGCTTAAGACCTTTAAATCTCCAGATCTCAATCTGTGGATGTGCTGGACAAACAAGTCCAATCCATGGAGGCCGCACCTCACAACGTAAAGGACTTTAGAGAGAAGTACAAGATAAGTCAGATCTGTTTTAATGGCACGAGGCAGACCATACGCTGGTGGTTTGATCAGACAGTATGGTATACTGTATACTTTTCATGACTTTAGAGACAGAAGAAAAAAATTTCACACTTTAGAGGAAGGAATAACCAGATGAAAACCAAATTTAGCCCACACCTGATAGACTGCTCGGTGCTCCTCCAGCACCTGATCCTCCATCTCCACCAACTGGGACACCATCTCGTGAAAAGTGAAGAGCTGAGGAGAGACTTCCTCTTCCTAAAAAAAAAAGAATAATATATATATATATTTTTTAAAAAGGTACATAAAATAAAGAGACTGCATTGTGCATTATAATTGATAATAGCACCCAATTTCTGCCCAGACATATGAAACAAAACTTTATATTTGATTCAGATTAATCCAAAATGTAAAATGTAATATCACTGTATAACAATATAACAGAAGCTTCTGATATTTTAATACATTCTGACTAAGAAGTCTTTGAGTGTCTTTCCAAAGTAAAGTTTATTTTCCTTTCCTTCATGAACCAGTGGAAATCATTCTTAAAAATTCAATGCCCTTGCACTTTTCCACATTATTTTTAGGAAGTGTTGACTTCCAAGTAAGATCCTCCGCATTGTAACAACTGTTGTTAAAAAAATGCTTACAAGACGTTGGTTGCTTTCTGAACCCCCCCACAATACAAGAGTTGATGGATGGAGAAAATTATATTTATTTTATGGAAAAGATTACTTTTTCCCTTCGTCTGCAAAAGAATGTTTAGAAATGTCTGGTCCAAGTGGGTCAAATATATAAAACCATTACGAGCAGACTTTGTGGAAGTATAAAACAATTGACCTTGCTTTTCTGAATGGAAAATATTGTAATTTCTACAGTATGCCTTTCCCCTGTTGGAAGTCAGCAGATTATCCCCCCCCAGTTTACAATGTAGACCAGGAAAAAACACTTGACATTATTCAGTACAGAGTATTATTATTATTATTAAGTTTATATCTGACCACTCCCAAATTGTACAAATGATTATTGTTATTAATAATATTATTTGAATTTTATTTTACTTTGTTTATCTAGTTCTGCATCATGTTAAAAAAGTGAACTGGTTGGCAGAGAACAATGTAATTACAATTTTTTGGGAAAAAATGTATTGTTTAAACTGCTACATCAAAATAAAATCAATTAATTAATTAAAAAAAGAAGTCTTGAGTTTGTTTCGTACATTCTGTTCACAGAGCAGCTTGAGGTCATCTCTCTGGGGCGAGCTGATCAGCTCCCACTCCTCATCCATGATGTTCAGCTGGTTGATAGCGTTGATGGCGGGTCGAAGTCCTTCAGCCATGTTGTTTGGGTCCACGGTCAGCTCCTTCACTCTGTGGGATATTTTTTAAGTGTGAATGCAATCTTGACTTGGTTCTGATACTTTAAATAATAATCAGAAGCTTATATAAAGTGACTAAAGCAGGATTGGGTATTTCAGGCATCTTAATATACATGTTTCATTTGTCATATGGTAAAAACAAACAAACAAAAAAAAAAGTATATAATATTACAAAAAGTGCAGATTAACATGTCAAAACACTAAGCCTAGTAACAAAAATAATATTTTAAAAGCAGTAGTCATAGGAAAAAACAAACAAACTTGCAGATGCATAAAGAATCACTTTGTAATTTTAAGTATTTTTAAAGTGCATAGACATTCTCACCACTCACCTTACTGCGTATTATCTTAGATCTTTTACTAATGCACACAACAAAGGTACATCACACACGCCCAGGGTTAGAAAGTGAAATGAAAGCAAATTAATAATAGGTGGGAGGCTGATGAAAAATATTCACCAAGCACACCACTCATGGATGAGAGAGAGAAGCAGCATTTTTATTTAATTTTTTTACAGTAAGTCCACGACGTACAAACAAGTTACTTTCTGTGGGCACGCTCCTAAGACGGATTTGTTAGCAAATCTGACAAAGTGAGTCTTGCACCCATATCTCACCAACGCGGAGTCAGTGCGGTTTCAAGTAGTGGCCGCAAGTATGGTTTATCGTGATTCACCGTCAGGTTTTGCAGTTTTGGCGTGGTGATTATGTTTCCATTTTTTTTCTAAAAACCTCTGTGGAACCTTGCAGATCATCGGGTTTGGTGTTTTGGTTCTGAATTATACTCTCATGAGACTGCGCCTCCAAATCGCAAGGGGAATCCTGGTGACCTTGTTGAAAGGGAGCCCCGGGAAGACAACGCTACTGTTTACTATGTGCTTGAATGTATGGTATTGTGTCTCAGAGCTGTACTGGAACGTGATTTTCCGAAATTAGGATTATTCGCCATTGGGACAGCTTTCAGCCATTTTCTATCGTTGTGCTCCTGTGACTGATATACGGCCGACTCATTTCTCCCGCACCCACACGTACATATACCGGACTTTGAACATTTTATACATTCACTTACCCGCTAAAAATATTGTATTTAATTGTAAAATTGGTATATTATGCACTGCAATGTCTATTTTTTGTGCATTACACATGCGCTATTTCTGCAATTTGTTCACAGTCTAACCACTGTAAAACGAGTCCCATACAATCTCAGAATACATCAGCCAGGAAGTTAAAGCTAAGGCACAAATGGGTCTTCCGATTGGACAATGAGCCCAAGCATAACTCCAAATTAGTTAGGACAACAAAGTCAAGGTATTGGAGTGGCCATCACAAAGCCCTGATCTCAATCCCATAGAAAATTTCTGCTGAAATTTGTAACTCGAATTGTTCAGTAGTCAGGGACTTACTGTATGCCCTAATGGGAGGCTGTGTGTGTTATCTATGCATATGAGTCAGCATGAAGGGGCAAGTTTCTTCTCATGCATCATGGTTTTCAAAATCAGATGGGCAGATGGGAAGCTGGATAAATAAGCTTGTGCTCATACTCGCAAGTGGGAGAGAGGCCAGAACGACTTCCTCCCTGGGAAAATGGAATGTCTGAGGGACTAATCCCAAACTCCTTTACTCTGGAGCAGCAAAGAATAAGCAGGAAAGAGAAGTAAAGTGAGAAAGAGTAAAAGGAAGAATCAGAGCACAACGGTTTGCCCTGCACACAAAATCACTAATACACAATTCATTCTTTTAGTTGTATTTCAAAAAGTAAACATCAAAATATCAGTACCTTTGTAAATTCTAAACATACAGAAAACCAGAGAGACTGCACATTTACCTGTTGGCGTATCGTAGGGTGTTTAGAGTGTTTTCACAGGAGGCCATTCCAGGAGAGATGGTGGCAATCTGATCAAGAATAAATCATAATCAAAGCTGTCCATTAATAAACCAGCATTTAAAAGTTGGGATTAAAATATGTTTGAAACAGGGAATTCATGTTCACCATGCATGTCCTCGAGTTCTCCCCAATGAATGAGTCTCTAAGCACTTGTGTAAGTTTGCTGGCTCTAAATGGCGTGTGCGGTTTGTTCCGCCCCAGGGCTCTAATACACTCCTAGATGAAGACAAGGCACCAGACATTTTAAGCATCAATGTATTAACCATTCACAGGAAACGATTCCTAATGATCCGATTTTTATGAAAGAGGTTTTGAATCAGAATGTAACAGGAACTGCAGGTTTTCTCTGCTGTCTGACGAACCTTTAGTGCAAGTAGACTCTTGTTGATCTCTGCTCCTTCCAGTCGTGTCTGCCGGTCAGCACTGGATGTATCTGCACCGCGCTCGTTTCCTGCCAGGTCAATCAGTGAGAACTTGCCATGCATCTTTCCCTTCCTGCGCAGAATAATCTGGAAGACAGCATGACTGCGGGACGAGTGAGCGTTGGCTGAGGTCTGTCCAGACGTTCTGGGGATTGAAAGGGAAAGTGAAGGATTAGTTTTTTTTTAAGTGCGTTTATATTTTAAACATACAGTTAAAACCAGATATTTACATAAACTTAAAAAAAAACTTAAAATACTTTTTTATTTACTGTCACATTAAATCATAGAAACCTCTGTTTTAGATGAATAAATATAAATGTTATATTTTTTAAGTGTCAGAATCGAGCAAGAGAGAATTTTTATGCATTTTTTTACATCACTTTCATCAAAGTCAGAAGTATACATAAACTAAGTCTATTGCATCTTTATACAAAAAGAATACTCCAGATGATTCTATTTTCAGCTTAAGAAGCTTCTGATAGGTTAATTGATGCCATTTGAATTAACTGGTGTCACACCTCAAACACAGAGCCTCTTTCTTTGACATGATGGGAAAAATCAACCAAGATATTAGGAAAAGAATTGTGGACCTCCACAATTGTGGCTAATCCTTAGGTGCAATTTCCAGATGCCTGAAGGTGCCACATTCATCCGTTTAGACAATACAACACATGTTTAAAAAACATGGGAATGTACAACCATCATACCGCTCAGGAAGGAGACGGATTTTGAGTCCCAGAGAGGAACGTTTTTTGGTGCAAAATGTGCGAATTAATCCCAAGACAACAGCAAAAGACCTTGTGAAGATGCTGGCTGAAACTGGTAAGACAGTGTCCTTATCCACTGTAACGAGTTCTATACAACCATGAGCTGAAAGACTTTTAATGGGAGGAAAGCCATTACTTTAAAAACACTATAAAAAATCCAGACTACAGTTTGCAACTGGACATCGGGACAAAAATCTTAATTTCTGGAGACATGTCCTGACAAAACTGAACTGTATATTTGGAGAAAAGGGCGAAGCTTTAAAAAGGCAAGTGCGAGCAAGAAGGCCTACAAACCTGACCCAGTTACCTCAGTTCTGTCAAGAGGAGTGGGCCAAAATTTCAGCAAACTATTGTAGAAAGCTTGTGGAAGGATACCTGAAACGTTTGGCCCAATTGAAACAGTTTCATGGGGAAATTCTACCGAATACTAAGGAAGTCTATGTAAATTCTACAAATTCAAATTCATAACATTCTCCCTCGCTAATTTTTGGACATTCTGACCCGGGTTCGATTCCCAACCAGTGCCCAAACCCCAGCCACTGGATGCAGTGCCGTCCCAAGCTCGGGTAAAATGGGAGGGTTGTGTCAGGAACCGTAAACTCTGTGCGGACCAAGTGTCGGCTGTGGTGACCCCTTGCTGGGAGCACCCGAAAGACCAACAACAGAGAGAGAGAGTGCATTATACAATGATATATAAAGTTACCTGCAGCTATTTCCCATCTCAATGAGCTTAAGGACATCTTCAGTGCACCTGACCTCTCTCTCCTGAAGCCCAACCACCTGCACCTGCTGTTTCCCGTCCTCCAGGACACGCAGCTTTGCTTTACGGTTAAGTAAATCAAACACCTGGGCACAGCACCAAAATCCACAAAAAGTCACTTAGGGCAGATAAAAGTACAACATAAATGTACACAGAAAAAAATCCCTAACTGTGTGTGAACTCAGTAATGTTCTCCATCTGCTATCCATTTACAACCACTAAATAACTGATTTTCAACATTGAACGTTTTCCGTGGGGGATGAACAGAAGTGTTTGTGTAACTTGCTTTTCCGCTGTAAATTTCAAAAAATGTTGAGTAGACTTGAAGATCTAATTTCTTGAAGTTGGGTTTCTTCAACATAAGAAAAACATCACGAGCTGCAAGAAGTAAAAGTGACAGAACAAAAATCATTTTGAGAATGGTTATCCTAATTAAGTAATTTCAAAGCATAATTTTTAAGATGATGAATTTAAAAGCCCTTGAAAAGCTGCAAATTTGCAAACATTTACCAGCCAATGCATAGATTCCTTTTGAACAATCCTGATTCTTTCCTGAAAAATCTCCACCCATGGTCTGAAGAAAACCAACAACAAAACAAAAAATTAGCATGTAGCTTATGATCAAGGTTAAGTACAATTCCATTTGATAAGTGATACGCAGTACAATTTATAACTTATTCAAAATGGAAATACCTACATAAAGCATTGTCTAATCATATAATTCCCATGTTTTAATTATAACGGAAATGTTCCCTCACATGAGTTTTTCCACTTCCAGTTTGGCCATATGCAAAGCATGTAGCCATTCCTCTGTCAAAGATGGTTTCCACCAAAGGTCTTGCTGTAAACCTGCACAAAAGAACTTGTTAATCTAAATTTCCACCACGGACAACAACAGATTCTATCACCAGTGAATTCCAATTAAGATGTATAGATGACCATAAAAATCAAACACACCTATAAACCATTTCATTTGTTGCACTGTCATCAAAGGCATAATCAAACCGAAATGTTTGATTCTCTAGGTATCGGGTGAGGTCTACTTTCTGCTTTGGCTCATGGACCATGACGACATCTTTACTGGGGATGGTGATCACATCAAGCTCCTTAACGGTCATTTCTGCAACACAGGAGTGACATGTTTATTTAACACCACAGCTCACTACACAAACACAAGTTATTTAAAATACAACTGTTACATTCATTCTTTATAAAATGCAAAAAGAATTAAACATTCTTATGAAGGGAATGAAAAAGGTTATACAGTATCATCTGTTTATATGTTACTGATCTGTATAACGTTTTATAAAATGGGGAAATATAATGAGCCTAAACTGGTTGCACAAATTGGAGATTAAATGACACAACGCAAAAATTAAGAATACAGTCATAGTAAGAGACAAAATTCTGTTTTACCTTTTTTATTTAGAGGACGCTTCCTCACACAAACACATATTCTGTGCTCTTCAATCTGCCAACATCAAGTGTCACTATATCATTACTATTACACCAACAGGATCACACTAAAATCAGCATTAAAAGCCCTTACAAATGTTCAAGCAGACATCCTTGGCAAGATAAACAATGTACTTTAGTGCATACTCACCAAATCTGCTGCTGTTAGTGGTCTGTAATCCAGGTTTGCCCTAAAGTCTCTGATCATCTGCATTATTTCATAGTTGGGGACAGTCGTGTCAACCTCCTTCAAAACATCATTAAAAATATCATTAATCATACCACATATAAGGCTGCAACTAATTACTATTTTGATAATTTATCTATCAATTATTGAAATGATTTATAGAATACATATATACTTTATATAGGATAAAGTTGTATTTTAATAAACCCAGATTAAACTAAATCTAAAACCAAGGAAGAAAGTTTCAGCAATAAAAAAAATAACTATTAATTAAAGTTTAAAGATGGTGAATGGCAATTATGGGAGTTAGGTTAAAATGAAGAAGAAAATGGAAATCAAGTTTGTGGTAAAAGTCAACTGTTAGGGTAGGGTTAAGTGTGGTGTGAAGGGCCCAAGAGTGGGCTCAGTGGAAAAGGTACACACAAATGAGAACATGACTAATAATTAGTACTGAAAAAAGTGGAAATCACAAAAGTGTGTTAGGGAGAGTGTGTGCGTGTATGCCTGTGTGTGCATGCTATGTAGGTGTACAATGCTTGTGTCGCACAAGCCAAGTAGTGCACTTGATTAGAATTTAGGGAAGATTTGGGATTCAGCCTTGTGTTAGAAGCTAGTTTGTAGCTCGCCTTAGGCATAAATAAAACACTAAGGCAATCTGGAATGACAGAACAAAGTGTTGCTTGGGATGATATAACATTATCAGATGTGTCTTACTGAAAGTGCTTCTGTGACTGGTTTTGAAACTATAGTTTCAATATAAGTACCGCATATGGTTTTTGCACCTTATACATCAATACAAAAGAACTGTCTATAATGGCTCTATATATTTTCCACCAATTGGTAAATTTCAAAGTTTAGTTTGCACTATAAGGAATAGTGACAAAGAATCGTGAATTTTAATGTAAATTTGTCACAGTGAACAAATTCGAAATTGTGTGCATTATTCTCACTGCTACATCAAAACAACAGATGATAATCCAAGCAATACTGTGATGGGCTTTGAAACATCATTGGCGTATACGGACCTGGGCTCTTTTCTCCCTTAATTCTTGCTGCTGCAGTCGTCGCCTCTCCCTCTTCTCCTGCAGTTTCTCCACCTCTTTTACACAGTTGGACTTCCTCCTCGCTGCCAGACATCATGACAATACAGTCAGACAATCCTGACTAAACAATAGCATCATTTACTTCCTTTTTTAAGGATCTTTGCCTCTTCTCTCCAAGTGCCTAAGTTTAACTGCTAATAATTTGCATAAAAATTAAACACAGTCAAACAATATAGGTGAAAAGTCTGAATAAAATGCTCTACTAATTTAAATAGTTAATTATGTACAAATCACCGCCAAATTAGAGAAAAAGCAATAGAGTAGGGCTTCTCCATACAATAACACATGGTAATAAAGTATATGCTTCCTACCTTGAAAAACAGACATTTTATAATTATTAATAAACAATTAGTTTTGTAGTCTATTTGGAGATGGTTGCATCGACCCTGACCGGAGATTAAGGCTAAACGTAATAATTTCTCTGTTTGACATCGTTGTCATGGCAACGTTAACCGCTGTCGAGCGTTTGGTATTTGACGTCACAGAGTTCAAGAGGTCGGCTCACAGGCGCTCGTTTAGAACTAGGTTTTTTATTTATTTTTTTTGAGACAACACAAAATTATAGAGAACATGTCAAACACACCCAAGAATAAGATGCTAGTGAGTTAGCTCACGGCTAACAAGCTTTCGCGTTCTGTCCCTGCGGGCACGGAAAGGCGAGACTTCGGCGTCCTCTGTCAGTGTACATCACGTCACGTGTGCGCTGATGACGTCACGATCCACATCATTTTAGTGCCAATGTGTTTTGACTGTCGTTCACGTGTTGCATCTTTTGTGCGCCCAGTTTTGTCATTTTAAATCCGTGGTTCTCAAAGTGTGGGGCGCGCCCACTAGTGGGGAATACAGACATGACAGGTGGGGCGAAATGAACGGGAGGGAATTGGTGGAAAATAATAGGAAAGGACCTATTCTAATTCATGCTTTTCTTTATTGACAATAAAGATCGGACAACTCTATGTGATCTAAACTATCACATGCAAAGTAATGGATCATTAATACAAGTACTGTAAATTAAAATAACATCAGAGAAAAAGTGGAACCACAGTGCAACAATAATTTATAATAATAATTTAACTTCGGCATGTTAATTGCAGAGGAACAATATATAAGGAAACATTCGGCATTATATATGTAATTTCATTTATTCCAATGTTTATGCTGATGTTTCTGTATTTTTTTTTTATTAATATTTTATCAGGCAGTACTAGTCTGGCATTTCTAATTTCCAGTGTGGCAACAAAGTTGCTTTTTGATCCTTCAGGCGCTGAACAAAAGGGAAGATCAATATCGTTCTACGCTTTTTGTTGGTGTGCGGCATTTTGCGATGATCCCTAAATCATTCGTTGCGCCGTAGAGAATAACGGTGTTTATGCTTTTAAACATGTGTAATTTAAGGCGGATGTAGCTTAAAGACAATGTAAAAATTAATGTGAGTATCTTATTTGCGGATTTATTTATGCAGCTATTGAATTTGGAGATGCGAATATGAAACTAACTTTACCGCGGACACAAACCGGGTCAGTAACATGGGCGTAAATCCCGGGATTTACCCTAGAATCTGAGGGTTTTACCCTCGAATCTGAGGGTTGTACCCACACCCAAAATCTTTTTTTTTCCCCAAATCGCACTCTATTGTGAAAAATATATGTATCTATACCTAAGATAATTGTTGTAAGTAAAAAAAAAAATTTTAAAAAAAGACCCGCAAAAACTGCATTTAGAAAGAGTTGAATTTTTTTTGTATAATCAATATCTATTCTGTTCTAAGTGTCTTAATTCATTTTAAATACAATTTTAAACCTTTTTTTAATTCCTTGTTGTGATTATTTTTTATGATAGTTTTACTTTCTTTATGTAAAGCAATTTGAATTACCATTGTGTATGAAATGTGCTACAGTAAATAAACTTGCCTTGCAGTGTCATAGATAAAATGACAAAAAAAAAGAAAAGAAAAATGGACATAAGATAATTTTTCAGTGCACCTAAACGCCAAGTAAATATAACAAGTTCACATATTAAGGCAATTTGGCTTTAAGAATGGGTGCTTATGAAAATACTAATGTCACAATATAAGTTTGAGATCTAATGCAGTAGAGCAATCAGCACCAATAGTCTACCAAAAAACAGAAATTTCTTTCACATATTTTTTTTCATGGCCTGATTTTATATTTAATTCTACAGTCGACTCGTGGCCAAAAGTTTTGAGAATGACACAAATATTAGTTTTCACAAAGTTTGCTGCTAAACTGCTTTTAGATCTTTGTTTCAGTTGTTTCTGATGTACTGAAACATAATTACAAGCACTTCATACGTTTATGAGGCTTTTATTGACAATTACATGACATTTATGCAAAGAGACGGTATTTGCAGTGTTGGCCCTTCTAATTCAGGACCTCTGCAATTCGACTGGGCTCTCAATCAACTTCTGGGCAAAATCCTGACTGATAGCAACCCATTCTTTCATAATCGCTTTGTGGAGTTTGTCAGAATTAGTGGGTTTTTGTTTGTCTACCCGCCTCTTGAGGATTGACCACAAGTTCTCAATGGGATTAAGATCTGGGGAGTTTCAGGCCATGGACCAAAAATTTCAACGTTTTGGTCCCCGAGCCACTTAGTTATCACTTTTGCCTTATGGCACGGCGCTCCATCGTGTGCATTGTTCTTCACCAAACTGCTGCTGGATTGTTGGAAGAAGATGCTGTTGGAGGGTGTTTTGGTACCATTCTCTATTCATGGCTGTGTTTTTGGGCAAAATTGTGAGTGAGTCCACTCCCTTGGATGAGAAGCAACTCCGCACATGAATGGTCTCAGGATGCTTTACTGTTGGCATGACACAGGACTGATGGTAGCGCTCACCTTTTCTTCTCCAGACAAGCCTTTTTCCAGATGCCCCAAACAATCGGAAAGCGGCTTCATCGGAGAATATGACTTTGCCCCAGTCCTCAGCAGTCCAGCAGTCCATTCACCATACTTTCTGCAGAAGATCAATCTGTCCCTGATGTTTTTTTGGAGAGAAGTGGCGTCTTTGCTGCTCTTCTTGATACCAGGCCATCTTCCAAAAGTCTTCGCCTCACTGTGCGTGCAGATGCGCTCACACCTGCCTGCTGCCATTCCTGAGCAAGCTCTGCACTGGTGGCAGTCCGATCCCGCAGCTGAATCCACTTTAGGAGACGATCCTGGCGCTTGCTGGACTTTCTTGGACGCCCTGAAGCCTTCTTAACAAGAATTGAACCTCTTTCCTTGAAGTTCTTGATGATCCTATAAATTGTTGATTTAGATGCAATCTTAGTAGCCATAATATCCTTGCTTGTGAAGCCATTTTTATGCAACGCAATGATGGCTGCACGCGTTTCTTTGCAGGTCACCATAGTTAACAATGGAAGAATAATGATTTCAAGCATCACCCTCCTTTTAACATGTCAAGTCTGCCATTCTAACCCAATCAGCCTGACATAATGATCTCCAGCTTTGTGCTCGTCAACAGTAATCAGTTAACATGATGATTACTGAAATGATCTCAGCAGGTCCTCTAATGACAGCAATGAAATGCAGTGGAAAGTCTTTTTGGGATTAAGTTAATTTTCATGGCAAAGAAGGACTATGCAATTCATCTGATCACTCTTCATAACATTCTGGAGTATATGCAAATTGCTATTATAAAAACTTAAGCAGCAACTTTTCCAATATTTATGTAATTCTCAAAACTTTTGGCCACGACTGTACATTGTAAAACAATGTTAAACATATCCAAAATATGCAAAATCACATATGAACAGTTGATACTGAGATGCGTCTGCTACTAATACTACTTTGTGGCTGGTAACACTAAATAAACAACTTCTCTACAGCCGAGATCATTTTTGGTCTTGCTTTCCTGGGATGGTCTTCCTCAGAGCCAGTTTCATCATGGTGCTTGTTGGGTTTTGCAAATGCACTTGACAATACTTGACAAGAACTGTTCCAGAACAGCTGAACTCCTTGTCTTAAAATAACAACTTAATGTTGTTACATAATTACCTACTTCCTTATGTTATTTCATAGTTTTTAAATCTCCACTATGGTTCTAGAATATAGAATAATTCTAAACTTGTGCCCAAACTTTGGACTGATACTGTAACAAAGCACTTGTAAAGCTTCAGTAAGATTCACTCCATTGGAGGCCATTACTATGCTATTTTAATGCATGGCATGTGATTACCATTCTGCAGCTGTTGTTGGCTCTGCTGTGTTTGGGCCTGGGTAGGTTGAACTGGTTGCTGGGCAGGTGGAGGGAGGACTGACTCTGGCTGCTGCTGGCCAGGACGCGCCCGTGTTGATAAAACTAAAAGCGTAACAAACACAGACAAACATTTGTGGCTTTATTCCTCACAATTAAAACACTACTGTAAATAGCATGAAAGCCACAATGACAATAATACATACCTCTGTTGTCTCTAGACGGGACCTCCGCCCTGCCAGGAGCAATAGTCCTTCGATTCTGCGTAGGAAGATATGAAATTTTTACGCGTTTCAATTAGGAATGCAAAAAGCATTTCAGATTTAACTATAAGGAGTATACGATTCTCTCCACATTCAGGTAAACTATATATCACTAAACATGAATATCTTAGGTTTGTATTGTGATGAGTTTATTAGAAAGAAAAACCTTAATCACTTTCGGTCAACCTGAGACATAATGATAACCAGTAAAGCTAAGTAATCTTTTGCTGAGCTTGAACCATCGGTAAAAACCTTGGGGATCTTGTTGACCTTCATAGACACAGGTGTGGGAGGTGGTGGTGGTGTTACAGGGCTCAGAGAAATCTCCTCCTCTGGAGCAACATCTGGGTTCAGTGAAAATATACACTCTAGATCAATCTGTTTAAAGAGAAAAAAAAAAAACATTCAATAGGTCCTTACCTACAAAGAACAAAGTACAAAACTGCACAAATTAAAGTATCAGAAAACCTAAATTCAAAACCCTTCAAATGAGATTAACGTTGGCCTTGTGGAAATACAGTATAAAAAAAGGAAGAACTGCTGATGTACTGTATGTCTACAAGTACTGGAGTTTCCCCTTTTAGTTATAAATTGTTATACTTCTAATCTTAGGCAAATGTGTTTGCCAAAACTATATGTTCCAACTTGCTTCATGTATGAAACCTCATTTCTCCTGCACACATACAATATACCGGACTTTAGCCATTTTATACATTAACTTACACACTGAAAATATTGCATTGCAGTATCTATTTTTTGTACAATCCACGGGAGCTACTTCCACGATTTGGTCGAATATACAAATGTTTGTAGAACCATGGTCCATTCGTATCTGCAGAAATTGGTAACTCAAATGTTTATAAGTTGGGGACTACCTGTACAAGACTTACTTTGTCGGACTTACGAAGGTGCTCCTGGAACGAAACTTATTCATAAGTTACAGAGAACCCTGAATGACCAGTGTCCCTGTATTCATCAGGGCTAGGAGTCCCATCCTGAGAGCTGAGCAAATTATGCTCTCCTAAGTTTCAGGCCATCATCAGGATTTAACAGTCAAATATTTTCTGACTACAGCTTGTGTTTATTATTTTTCCATTGAGCTCTTTATCGATCACTGAACAATAAAATTTTATTGATAAAAGGAAACTATTTGAAAGCTAGCCAAGGCTTCACTTATAACTTGAGAAGCAAACCAACATTTTATTTTTTAATTTAGCTTTTTTTAAGTGGTAATCTTTCCTAATCCTATAAAAACTCTAAAGTAAAAGTCTCCAAGTTTTCTCCTAATAAATTACAGAATAGTTTAACTAGGATTTCACAAAACAAAAAGTTTCAGTTTTCTTATTTGCATGAAAATGGCATCAGTGCTTGTGAAGCACAATGCCCAGTTTTGTGTGGTGCAGCTACTTGCCCTTATCCTACCTCTGAGCACATGCCCTGTTCCTCCATACTGTACATTACACAGTGTTATAAGCTTACACAAAATCTTTAGGCTTACCTCTTTTCCTTTTGTGTCTCCTTTTTCTATCCACTCCACTGTAACACTTTCATTATCTTCATTTAAAGACGTTACCATGGCCTGATGGATTCGCCCTGCAATAAAGCAAAACTCACTTTGACAGATGTATATTTAGAAAATGTTGCACAGCAAGAAACTCTCTATACCCTAAAGAGCTATGCTGTTTTAGTTATTTCAGAAACAATACATACAAAGCTCCTGTTTGTAGGACATCTCAGAAGTACTAGTCACTACTGTTATGTCCTGGTGGACTACAGTGAGGAAACAGCCATGTAATTTATCTATTATTCAAAGGCATCTCACCCAATCTGTGTAATTATTTAATAGCAGCAACAACAGTACCCTCACAGTTTCACAATGTTTTAAAGTAACAACAAAGCATTTTAAAGCAAGGTACAACAGGCTTACACAACATAGCTACAACTTTTGTAAAACCAATAAGGTTGACAGGGTTCTAGTGTTTTCAATGTAATCTCTCCTGTAAGATTTGAGTCTTTTAAAGCTGCCTTTGTCTTATCAGTCTTTGGTCTAAAGGGCATGTCATCAGCAAACAAGAAACACTACACATCATTCAGAAATGTTACAGGAAAGAATAATTTACATGGTTATAAGAACTAACTTTCTTTCTCAGATACTGGACAAGCAAAACTGAATGTAACAAAGACAACAACATGAGAATAATATGGAGCTGGATACCAGGACTATAGAGCCCTTTTTAAACATAAGCTTTATCAACCCATACAATCATTCTGTCATTCAGACATACCTCACCTTTGCGTAAATATCCCACATGGCTTTTATTCAGACATGCCTCAAGAATAGGGGTGGGCAGTATACATGGTTAACCGGTAGAAATTTGTCAACCGATAGAGATTTTGGTCTATCGTCTTAATCGCGGTTGAGATCACGTGACGTTGCACGTTACATTTAGGCATTTGGCAGACGCTTTTATCCAGAGCGACTTACTTTTCTTTTTTTTACGTTACGTAACCACGCAATACACATTCACTTCTATAGGAAGCCAAACACATCTAAAGTGGGACAAAACCGTGGCACCCGAGTGAGCCGGTGTGGGTAGGAAAAAAATATCCAGACCCGGTGGATCGCGCAGCGCGGACCAACTTGAGCAGCGCTGCTCGAATGACAAACCTGCGCGACGCTGACAGAAATAGACCGCGCCGACAATCAAAATACATTTTACCCCGCTGGGATGCGCACGTACAAACCAGGCATGGCAAGGCGGAAACAATATTAAACAGTCCTGACATTTTAAATAAATTGTTTTTAAATAAAAAACAGTGGGTCGTGCAGGTTTGTGATTCGAGCAGCGCTGCTTAAGTTAATCCACGCTGCGCGATCCACCGGGCTACGCGAATAAACCAGATCATCTCTGCGCTATCCAGATAGTCGCGCTACGCTGTCCACTGGGCCACGCAGATATTTGGTTCAATCGGGTGCCACGTTTTCGTCCCACTTTTGATGTGTTTGGCTTCACATACACTTCGACAATGGAAGAAAACGGTGCAGCAGCAGTGAGTTTGCTTACATGTGACAAAACCGACAACGAGGAGATTATAAAGAAAAAAGGTGCATCGTCTGTGGTGTGGAATTGGTTTGGGTATAAGAAAAGTGATACGAATGAGATGAACGTGATTTGCAAGGTACGCAAGTGCACTGTTTTAACAAGTGGTGGAAACACGTCAAACCTTTTCTATCATCTGAAATCCAAGCATCCAAACGAATATGGCCAAAGTAAAAAAATGCGGCAAACCTCAGCAATTCACAGTTTAAATAAAATTACATTATGTAAAACAGTTTCTTTCTGTTTGAATTTTTATTTATGCATTTTCAGATACATATTGCTATATTGTAATATATATCGTTATCGAGGTAGAAAATTGCTTCTACCGTGATAGAAGATTTTGGTTATATCGCCCACCCCTACTCAAGACCATGCAGTAAAAGCAACAGGACGGATATAATATTTGCCATTCTTGTGAGATTCTATAGTTCATCAAGTGAGAAATAAAATAACCCAGGGTTTTCCAGATCAGCTAAAACCATCAGAAACAATCCACTCAACCACACGTGGTTGAAAATATGAGGGCGAGTGAAAAACAGGGTGATCAAACAGGTAAAAGTCTGATGGAGCACAGATCTGGACTATAGAAGGATGCAATGTTGTCATCACCAGTGGATGTAGACAGGCATCCAGCTCCTTCTTGGAAAAGAACTGATGTAATACGTTCACACCTGTAAGCAGTGACTAGGAAGATAGTAGCCTTGAACAGAAAGCACTGATAAGACAGTGAGGCCACCAGATGTTTTAATATAAACGGAGTGCGTATCATTTCTGAATTAATTCATGAAAAAGTGAAATTACATTTAAGGTTGTGAAACAAACGAGCTCGAGTTCTGTCTTACATTACAGCAACTACTGTACAAACACTTCCGTTCTTAGTCTTTCTTTTTTCACACTGGTAAATTTAATAAGACAAATAATAATAATAATAATGTCAAGGGGTAGCCACAGCGGACAAAAAAAAAAAAAAGAAAGAAACGTATAGACTTAGATTATGTGAAGCGCCCTCCATATAATTTCCCACGAATTAAAACTATATAAATATAATAAATTAATTTGTGATTTGAATTACTGCTGGCACTACAGTCAGAGCTGCCCTGTGGCATAGATACTGGCCATAAAGCAGGTGAAACTACAGAGATAACACATTCAAGTGTCATAGTTTGGAGCAGTGAACTCTACTTACAAGTTATAAACCACCTTTACGATACTTGTACGGGTGATGTCATTATGTCATCTGGTTCTTTTGAGTTTGCATACACTTTATAATATTCTCTGATACAATCATTAGCATATTGTGAGGGATTACTGAGGGATTTAGCCAACCTATGCAAATAATTCCCGTGTATATGGATAAAAAAATTTGGCCAAATCTGAAATTCCATTGTATCCATACAGTGTATACTTCAATATGGAGTTGGTCCCCCTTTTGCAGCTTCCACTCTGGAAGGCTGTCCACAAGATTTTTGAGTGTTTCTGTGGGAATTCGTGCCCATTCATTCTGTAGAGCATTTATGAGGTCAGGCACTGCTGTTGAATGAGGAGGCCTGGCCAGCAATTTCCTTCCAGTTCATCCCAAAGGAGCTTGAAGAGGTTGAAGTCTGGGCTCTGTGCAAGCCAGTCTATTTCTTCCACCATGAACTCATCAAACCATGTCTTTATAGTCCTTGCTTTGTGCACTGGGTCTCAGTCATGTTGGAATAGAAAAGGGCCTTCCCCAAACAGTTGTCACAAAGTTGGAAGCAGCGCATTGTCCAAGATGTCTTGGTATGCTAAAGCGTTAAGACTGTCTTTTACGTAGGGTTAAGGGGCCTGATTGAAACACATGAACTCAATAATTAACAGCTTTGGCCAAATACTTTTGTCCATATAGTATACCATATGGTAAACCGGTAGAAATGGATTAACCATTGGCTACTGGCTATCATCTGGCTACTGTTCTGAATGCAATTCTAGGAACTGACACATGAAGAATGATTAAGATTACATGTGTGTTTATGTTATGTTTATGTATGTTAATGTGATTAAAACCCCTACAACTGAGGAACTTCAGTGTTTGTCATTCATCAGGCTAGATCAATATGAAATGATATATTTCAACCAACGTTCATGATTTTAAAAAGAAAGCTATATGTGTGTATGAAATGGCAAGAGAGGTTGTACAAGTTAGTAGCCATTAACTATTTAACACCCAACTATTGACAGGAAGCTCAGGTTAGACAGAGCTTAGTCACAAAAACCAAACTAGCTTTGGTGATTGTTTTGTGCTAAATCATTGGCACGTGCTAAAACTCTTATTCGTCAAAGTCCATGAGGAAAATAAAAAAGTTTGTAGTACATGTTAAGGCTAGGTAGACTTGATAAAGTACACGAACAGGCTAGTTAGCTTAGCTCATCTTAGCTTAGCAACCGTTGCTGTGTGGGCTAGGTACTGTATGCAGGTCGTTAGCTTTAGCTCTCACAGCAACAAGGATGCACTGCACTGGCTAACCGACAAAGTGTCACATTCATGTAAAAAGCTTGCCGGTTTGCTAATGCTAACATTCCTAGCACTTGTCTTAGCCAAAGCTAGCTAACCGAAGCAAGGGATGAATAAACCTGAAGAGCTAGTTATACTAACCAGCTTTGCAAAAAAAGAAGAACTTAACTAGTGAACTCACCGTCACTCCGTTTTATTTCCACGTATATCCCCACGACAATTCTGCCGAAGTTTACCGCCATGTTTCCTAGGAAACGGAAAAGAACAAGAGAGCGCGAGCAATAAACCGGTGTTTTTGTTTGAAATGTTCACATTTGTTCCGTTTTGCTTAAACGCGGGAAGGCGGCCAGTGGCAGGAATAAAAGAGCCAAAGTGCCAGTGCGCATGCTCAACTTCTGTGACGTTATGCATGGAGTAGGGTGGGTACTGACCTGTATTGGACTGGAATGGTATACTATACTCTTATAATCTTCTTTGTACTATCTATCTATCTTATACTATACTCTTATAATCTTCTTTGTACTATCTATCTATCTATTATACATATATAACAAGAAATCATCTTTGTGGCTTTGTGTTAGTGCAGGTAGTTCCATCACAAGCATGTCACAGGTGTGGCACAGGCGTTCCTCACCGAATGCTGGCCAAATGGGTGCCCTAAGCAGAAATGTACTTTTGTGCCCCCTCCCCCAAATATTACGGAAGGAAAAAAAAAAAACCACCTACTATAGGGGCCAAAATAGAACTTTATTCAAATAAAAGTAAATGCATAAATAAATTGTATAATTTATAAATTACATTTATAAATGTAAGTGTAACATCTGTATTTACCAGGCCTTTGGTGCCCTTTTCAGGCATTTCTATTAAAATTATGTAAACTGTTAATTTTGTATTAGATTATGTATTTAACGCTGTTATTTAATGACACCATATGATTAATCAATAATCATAATTGCCTCTGTGTTTTAATACAATGCATTTTATGTCATTTTGTTTATTTAGATCTGCTTGTATTCATATTAAGAAAGATGCGTTAGTCGTGAAAATATTACTGACATTAAAACACATTATTAACGTCGACAGAATAAAATAAAGTTTCACAGGATTATGAACGTACCTGAAAGTGATGCACGGGCTTCATCTTGGGCTTTTTTTGCTTTCGTTTCTCGGCGCCGGACTGTTGATGTCTCTTTCTTGGACCAGGACCAGGCATATTGTTCAATTATTATAATTTTTGACCAAATAGGCAGCCGTAACAGAGGTGAGGGCGCGCGCGTCATCACATGTGCTTAGCCTACTCTGTGTTCACCGTAAAATGCAATATATATGTTTATATTTTTGTTTATTTGTATATGTATATTATTAATATAAATTTATTATTATAATATATAAATGTTTTTTGAGCAGCTGGGATGGTGCCCCCGGGAGTTGGTGCCCTAAGCAGACTGCGTACTCTGCGTATAGGGAGCGGCGGTACTGACTGAATGTAACAGTAGGCAGCGTCCTCACCGAATGTAACAGTAGGCAGCGTTCTCTACAGGTAAAAAGTGAATTCACGGCAGGCGTTGAGTGTGTGTTTGCACAGGTAGGTCCTTCGTCACAGACTCACTCCTTAGTAGATGGACCGGTAGTCAGTGTCAACGTCAGCTTTAAAGTCATTATTTGACTTAAATGGGAGGGTTGCATCAGGAAGGGCATCTGGCATAAAACCTGTCAAGTTAGAATCGGATGGTTCGCTGTGGTGACTCCTCGATTGGAGCAGCCAAAAACTTTGACGTACCAGTAGTCAGTGTAATCCTCAACATTTTACATATTTTTGTGTGTGTGTGTGTGTGTGTGTGTGTGTGTCACAAGCTGAGCTCATAGCTACTGAAACCCTGGGTCAGCTGTGACATGTCTACAGTGACAGCACATACAACAAGGGCTACCCGAACATTGGAGCAGCGGGAGAGCGGTAGCAAGTTGCCCACACACTCCATTTACAGGTTATGGTAGCATCAGCATGCAGGTCCAAAGACATGCAGATTAAGATAATTGCCCATAGGGTGTGTATGTGTGTGTGTGCACCTCGTAATGGATTAGTACCCTGTCTGCACCCCGCCGTGTACCCAAAGTCTCCTGGGATAGGCTTCAGGCCCCCCATAACCCTGTATACAGGATAAGCAATATAGAAGATCGAGGAATGAATGAATGTATATCTTCTAGTTTGTTGTTCGTAGCATTGCACTAGTAACATTTGGTCAGCTCTCACATTACCTTGTGTTTACTGATGTATATGTACTGTAGGATATACAGTTTGCAATCACATCTACAACCCTGTCTTTATGTTACTGTCTCCATTCCTCCTGGATATCTGGAATTTTTTTTCAAATCAATAAACTATCCATCCGTCCATCCAGTACTGGACTGAAAAGTAATAATGTGGTGAAAAGATGCACAAATCACAGTTGTGGGTTTTTTTTTTTTTTGTCAAAAGCCTTTTTTTTTTAAATAAACATATATGTAAAATACATAGACTAAAAATAAAAAATAAATCAAATTAAAGTAGTTAAAAACGATGAACACAAGAAAAAAAAATTTACTTTCAATTTCATGCATTAATGATATAATGGTTCCTGTAAGAGGCTTCCTAATACTTCCACTTTCTCAGAAAGCAGAGCAGTCTCAGAGGCAGTGCATGGACTAGCGGGTGTCACAGGGTGGCATCTCCTACCCTAGAAATAGTTCTTACTCTTATATAAGGGATATGAAACCAATACAGCAATTTTGTTACATGGGTAACCACGGAAGAAACCAGATATTCTGCAAACATAACAATGGCTCATAAACAATTAGGTTGCGTCACTACTTAAGCCGGCTTTACACTGTATGATTATTGGCCCTGTTTTTCCTGCCAAAAACAAAAATCTGTTAATATTTAAAAAAATAATAATACTTTGGTCTTGTGTTTCGAGCTTCAGTCTAAAAACCCATAATGAGACATATTAATCATTAGCAGATTTAATGTGAACGATTCGAACTAATGGACAAAAAATAATTCTCATTTCCTTAAACATACCGTAAAGCATGCTTTTGATTATGTGATTACATGTTTGTCATGAATTAGATCATACTAAGCAGTGATACCTTTAAGCATAATGTAGTTTCTACAACCACATGTCTATTGTTAAAGGATCTTCATTGTAAAACCTGACACTAATAGCACATACAGTAATCACGCAGTCTGTTACTGAATTCATACAAAAATATTGGCGTCATCTTGTGCAGTGTGACAGGTAATAATCTTGAAAGACTGCAATAATCATAACACAGTCTAAAACCGGCTTTGGTGCACTTTTACTCAGAGGAACACTTCCTGTCAGCATAATAATTATACATCTACAGCAAGTGAAACCGCAATTCATCCGGCCTTATTGTGTGAAAGGCTTGATAAGTCCAAGATCCATGGCTTTGGACAGACATGCACGTGCTGCATCGATTCCCCCCTGTTTCTTGGGATTGTCCTCCATCTTGGCGACGTAGGTAAGGATCTCCAGTAACTCAGTCTCCATGAGCTTCTTAGCCAGCTCTGCATCAGAGTCCAGCATGTTGAAGATGATCACAATGCCTCGGTGCTGGATTTGAGGATTGTCATGGATGCACAGCCTTTGGAGGATCTCAAGCCACTGCTCACTCTGCCATTTAAACAGATTACCAAAGATCAAACAGAGGAATAAATCATCAAGGCTGGTGCATTTTGACATTTAGACAATAGTTAACATTACTAGTCGAATTCTTATAGATCATCATACATACCACTTTAGTCATCTTGACACTCAGCTTCTTCTCGGCTGCAGTGATCATGGCCAGTCCACCAGCTGCTGCTATCTGTAGCTTTTCATCATCCTCACCACAAAGCAGTAGAAGGAGCTTCAGCTTGTCATTCCCATCCTCCAGATACCTCTGCTGAACCTGTCAAAACAAGATCATACTTTTTTTTTTTTTTTTACTATTTCCTGTAATGCTAAGACTTCAGACACCAGGTTAGGTACAAGATTGATGTCTGTCTGTGCTACCAAATGTTCTTCCTCACCTCTTTACAGCAGACAAGATTGCACATGCACTCTGTAGCAGCCAGGCGGATTTGTTCATGCTCCTCAAACATGTAGTTCTCAATCTCTGGAAGGGCTTTCTCTTTCAGGATTTTCACTCTAAGCCAAGAAAAATCGAGAAATTATTATTTCAGCGTGAAAAAGGCATGATAGGATTTTTTAATAATTTGTAATGTTTGTTGCTCACCGAAGCTTGTCATTTAGTGCAGCCAAATTAGTGAGACTCACTAACGACTCATAGTTCTGAATACCGTCTCTTTCTGTGTTTAGCAGGGACACCAGTGGTCGCACAACTTCATATATCTATGTAATAGCAAGACAGGTTATTAGACCGAGTGTACTTTTTATGATTTGCCATCACATCTTAGTGTTTAGCGTAAAGTGTAAAATCTTCTTACCCTCTCAGAGGGGAAGGCAATCTCAGGGTTGGAGGTGGCAGCAATCTTAGCCAGTGCATGGCAGGCCTTTATTTTTCCATTTTCTGTTCCTTCTAGGGCTAAAGGAATCAGAGCCTGTGCCAAGGAATCCCAAAGTCAAGATGCTTGTTTGCACACAAGGTTTACTTAAGCAATATTAGTCCCAAGATGAGATCTTACCTTTCCTCCACCCTGGGCAACAATCGTTCCACGGTCTTTTGGATCATCAGCCAAAGCAAGGAACACCCTAATGATAATGATGAACATTAAATATTGACCTGTGTTGCATTAAGGAAGATTTGCGTATGATAGATTATCCTAAACCAAACGAGGAAAGCCAAGTTTGAATCCTTACCTTGCCAGCATTTCCTTGGTTTGATCAGTCAAAAGGGAACTGTCTGCTTTGACCATGACCGCAAGTGTTGATGTCACTCCAGCTTTCAAGAGCTTTTTCACTCTCCTCTGAATGAAATCCTTCTTGTCCTGAGATCAATATAGTATGTTACAGTGTGCTGTTGCTCAACCTGATTAACACCTAAAGCTGCATAATTAAAGCTATTGTAATTTATCTTTGTAACATCAAAAGATTGTGCCTGGTGATCTGGGAAAACCTGTCAGGTTTCACCGTCTATAAATTCTGGCAAGCAGCCAAAAGGATGAAATATTGTTGAATGTCATGTTGTGTAAGAAGACAGTTTAATAAACCTTCAAGATGTCTTAATCCATGGTAGCCTTGTGGGATTACTTCCCACGGTAAAAAATACCTATGAAATGATTTGGACAGCTCCTGTGCCATGGTTGGACTGTAGGCTTAAAATGTAATTTATATCCTTTTATTGGCAGTACTCAGACTTTACATTTAACTAGTAGAATATATAGTACATGTAATGTTTCATTTCAAGTAAGTCTGAAGTTTTCACAATATACAACGTAGCAGAAAATGAAAGGTTTTCCCAGGCTGCCATGCAGATACACATCATTATCAGATTCTTTTAATAATAATCACAGCTACTTGAACATTTCCAACCGCCCTTGTTTGTTAATTACCTTAGGGTGCTGCTCAGGGACGTGCTGCTTGGAGAATTTGGCCAACTGTACCAACTCAGGGATGATGTCTTTCTTGTCATAACTATTCGTGCAGTTCACCAATGTACAGGCAACGGCATACAGGATGGTTTTATCTTTAGACTATAGGAAGAAATGATTATCATTAAAAATCATTAACATAAGATTTTTAAGAATGTCTAACATATGAAGAAAAAATTGTGTCAAAGTGGTGAAGTCGTCCAACATGTACGTCGTATCAGTTTGAAATGAATCTCTTTTAGTTCTACCTTAGCAAGCTCAAACATGGCTCTCATGGCTGGCTCATCCTCAACGAAGTCGTCTTTTACGTCTGCATCATTGGTCAGGTACGCCAAACCCTCGATCGCCCATTTCCTCGTACGAACGTCAAGAGTGGGATTGCACAGCCATCTGAAATCAGGTGTTTGATAATAGGGAGTTATTATTGAGCTTTAAAACATGCATTATACAGTAAGAGTTCTATCTGCTACACGCATGTCTATGACGGCACTGACGTTTCAGGGCACTTACTTTCTGCACTGCTTGGCCAGTTTTTCAGTGGAGCCTTCAGCAAACTGCCTCATGCTATAATCATCACCTCCAGCTGAGCCCAGTTTACACAAACCCTGCAGGGAAAGAACAACCAATTATAATATATATATACAGTATACATATATAGAAACCAAATGGTAGATATCATACTAAATGTATCATAGCTGGAAGATGTTTATGCAGCATTGAACACAAGTTCTAAAGCAGCATTACCACAAGTGCTCTGATCTTGATTCTGTCATTTTTGGTCTTCTTGTAGATGTCCTTAAGCAACGACACCCCATTAGTGATGATGAAGGAAGCTCTGCTCATTTTGGTGGAGGCATGAATGAGACCTTCTATGGCTACCAGCTGATCCACCTCTCGTTCAGAACCACATAAAGCGACCATCATCTCCATTACTCCCTGATGACCCACTATCATGTTTCCCACTTCGTAGGGTCCCTGCATCAAACCTGACAAAGCGTTCATGGCATGGATGTTTTTGTCCATGTCGTTGGGATCAAATTTGTTCCTGTTGAGAGGAGACACATGTTTATTTGGATACGTACCATGGATAAAAGCTCATACACTGTATACATACGATAGCAGCATTTTCACATTACTCACTTGATGTATTCATCACAAACGTCTCTGTAGTTCTCTCTCTCAGGATCACATCTTAAGTCATCATAAAGCTTGTTGAGAAGAACACTGGCAATAAGCTGCGTATTCTCTGTCATGGGCAATTGATCAGGCAACTCGGGCACCTGTCCGCACACCTTCAGAATCTTTTTCAGACCTGGGATGGAGAATTTATGTAGCCATATTAAGACCAAAACACTAGGTTGTCATGGATGTTACCCAGATTGCTTTATTATTTAGTACTAACCATTATCTATTGTAAATAGGCATTTGGAGTTATCCTGATATTTCTTGTCCTTTCTTGGCACGTTTTTACTAAGCAGGTTAAGAGCCTGGTCTCGTCCATGTCCTGACACCTTCTTACTGACAATCATGTCCAGCAGTTTGAGCAGAATAGTCTTCAGGTCCTTGCTTGAGTCTTTTGCGAGGAAGAAAAAAGGAATGATTTTAATAAATTATTGTAAGTGGGAATTTCTCATTTTAAGGATTATTCTGTACTACATTCTGAGAAATTCAGACAAACTCATAGAAACAGTTCATAGAAAATGCAACAACTCATGAACCTTATTTGCTTAAGTGTTTGTATTTGTTTTTATTAAGTAAAGTTCATTTATTTTTTTTGTAAGCAAGACAAACTCTTGGTCTGTCCATAGCAAAGTTAATTTGTGGTGGTATTCATGTAGTTGATTCTTTAAATGCTTAAAGATTAAATTGGACGTGGGAAAAAAATTTTTTATGAGAAAGTATTTGATGCGTTATCATCAAGTGTAAATAAAATTATAAGGCATCTAAATTAAATTGCAACAGAGTAAATTTAGGTACAGATTAGGTTAAATTGTATTTTTAATTTTAAAATATTATTATTCATTTATTAATATTATTATGAATTATTTTATTAGTATTAATCTTTTTTTTTTTATCACAGTCTCGTGTCTAATCCAAATCATAATGTCAGTTATTTTTCATGACTACATTAAAATAAGTGAAGGTGACTGTTCTGGGGGTTTTAGCTAAATTTAACCATTCTTATCATAGAGTTCTTGAAACTCCTATCATATTTTGATGCATAATTCATAACTAATGGTCTTCAGAAACCATACTTAACAGACATACATCCAAAAATCTTATCTCATCCGTATTGTACTTAATACTACAAGGTATTAATTTGTCCATCACACTCATGTAAAGCAGACATCTACTAATATGATTTAAAATGAATGAAATATAGTAAAAAAACATAATAATTTAATCACTTTAAATCACACAGAGACAATGATTAAAACATAAATAGCTAGAAGCCTTACCAAGCACAATGGCCTCCTCTTTGCCATAAACCCTATTGTCCTCCCCAGACAGGGAGTCATAGACGGCTTGGAGTAAGTTGCAGGTTGCCAAAGCAATGTCCTCATTGTCCACAGCCATAATACTGCACAGCTTGTCAATTCCTACCAAGTGGATGATGGCAGTGGCCTGTATGTACAAAAGCACAACATGATTAAACCCAAAGTAAAATTATTCCTAAACTACAGTATAATACTCAGTGGTACTGTACATTATTATGTATCCACAGTAAAAAGTAAAAGTATTGAGCCTGGTATACAGTTACAAAGACAAGTCTCGACCAAAACATGGTAAAGGTGCTAAAAATGTCTCACCTGGGTGAAAAAGGGAATTTTCAGATAGGATCATATGACACAGTTTTTTATGATCCTTAATGCTTCTTATCTCCCAATTCATACTTTGTGTTTGTTTTTAATATGCATGCATATTTATATTTTTTATCAGATAAAAAGAGACCCATTGGCTAAATACAATTTAATGCCCTTTTATGTAGTGTTTGTAACTTTTTTGAATTCAATGATCTTTCAATGATTTTAATTGTCATTCAGATAAAACTTAGATAGTCAATTTAGATGTCATGAAAAGACATAAACCTGAAAACTGTATTACTCTAATTACTCTAAAATGCAAAATGATAAAGGTATTGCGACATGAATTTGACATGGTTACGGACAATACAGATTTTTTTTTGCTTTTTAAGCTTTTACTAAAAAAAACTATTTAAGCAACAGTTTTTACAAGTCACATGCTTCTAGAGCAGTGGTTCTCAAAGTGTGGGGCGCGCCCCACTAGTGGGGAATACAGACATGACAGGTGGGGCGCAATGAACGGGAGGAAATAACAGGAAAGTACCTATTCTAATTCATGCTTTTCTTTATTGATAATGAAGAGCGTACGCTCAAAACAATCACACACAAATAAATGGATCATTAATACAAGTACATTTAAAATAACATCAGTTGTGGGCCGGGAGAAAAAGTGGAACCATAGTGGAACAATAACGGTTTAACGTCGGACAAACTTGAGCTGCGCTGCTCGAATCACAAACCTGCGCGAGCCACTGGGCAGCGCTGCGCGACTCTGACAGGAATAAACCGCGCCGACAATCAAAATACATTTTACCCCGCTGGGATGCGCACGTACAATCCAGGCATGGCAAGGCGGAAACAATATTAAAAAGTCCTGACATTTTAAATAAATTGTTTTTAAATAAAACACGGTGGGTCGCGCAGGTTTGTGATTCGAGCGGAGCTGCGCGATCCACCGGGCTGCGCAAATAAACCAGATCATCACTGCGCTATTCAGGTAGTCGCGCTGCGCTGCATTTGCGCAGATATTTGGTTCAATCGGGTGCCACGGTTTCGTCCCACTTTTGATGTGTTTGGCTTCACATACACTTCGACAATGGAAGAAGACGCTGCAGCAGCAGTGAGTTTGCTTACATGTGACGAGGAGACTGTAAAGAAAAAATGTGCCTCGTCTGTGGTGTGGAATTGGTTTGGGTATAAGAAAAGTGATACGAATGAGATGAACGTGATTTGGAAGGTACACAAGTGCACTGTTTTAACAAGTGGTGGAAACACATCAAACCTTTTCTATCATCTGAAATACAAACATCCAATCGAATATGGCCAAAGTAAAAAAAATGCGGCAAACCTCAGCAATTCACAGTTTAAATAAAATTACATAAAAAAATGAAATTATGTAAAACAATTTCTTTGTGTTTTCATTTTTATTTATGCATTTTCAGATACAAATTGCTATATTGTGTTATATATCATTATTGAGTTAGAAAATTGCTTCTACCGTGATATAAGATTTTGGTTATATCACCCACCCCTAATGAAGCCTATCTTGAGCTTGGATTCATGGTGGGGATGGAGTGGGCAGAAAAGTTTTGTGTGTGTTTTGTGTCTTAAACTGCTGGCAGCAGACAGCATGAGACCCAATAAATTAGGAAGACACTTAGAGACAACACACTCCAGTCACGTTAATAAACCACTGGACGTCTTTGAAAGAAAGCTGGCAGAATACAGACAGCAGGATAATCGCATGGTAAAATCTGAATCAGTGGACAGCAAAGCACAAATGGCTTCATTCAAAGTTGCATACAGAATTGGCCAGTGCAAAAAAACTACAAACGATTGCTGAGCAGCTAATAAACATGGGGTCAGTTATGCAAAGATAAGTGACAACGTAAGCCTTTTATAACAATTGCACGTGTATTTTATCTTTTTTTAACTTGGTGGTGTTTGATCGTATTGGTTTAGGAATTGATATTTCAATAAACAGTAAACTTGGTCGATTTCGTTATTATTTTGTTGACAAGTGGGGCTTGAAAATTCGCTCACCCCCTTAAGTGGGGAATGACAGAAAAAGTTTGAGAACCACTGTTCTAGAGGCTAACACCAACTTTAGTATCAATTTTTTTTGTTTAGTTTTTGTTTTTATAATAAATTTATTGTTTAAAGCAAGACAATATAACGGTGGAAAAAATGGCTTTTTGGGGGCACATATAAAACCTCTCCAAAATGTTAGCAAAAAAAGTTAGCAACCTGACATTTTTCGGGAAACGAGATTGGTCACTTCCATACTGCATGAACTTTTCTGTATTGTATGTCTAAAATTTTATATAAAATTTTTTTTAGTATATGCTACTTAAATAATGTTCTTGTCCCTATGCGTATAACCTGTTGTCACTTACCCTCGCTCGATGGCCTGTACACATTCCAGATAAGGTCCGGATAGCAGCCAAGATCATTTCAGCATCCCCGGTCTCGATGAGCTGCATAAGCAGAGACACTCCATTGCTCTGGAAGATTCTCTCCGAGCCAGAATCCTCTCGAGCCAGGACAATCAGGTTGTTAGCCGCCTGAGATAAGATAACCATAAGGAGTTACAATCAAAAGGAACAATTTCAAATAGATATTATTTAAAGATGGAAGCATAACGGTCCAAAATGTTTTCCTACCTTTTCTTTCTTATCTTTATCTGCTTCATCACTCAGTAAGATGTCAAACATATTCTGCACTCTGGAATCTGTAGAGAATGTAGTCTTCAGCTGTGGAAGAAATCACGATTCTCAATACATCATTCCAGAAAAACACCCTGATTACCATCAAGAAATCGTAGCCACGTCATAAGACGTTATCTATACTGTTTACGCTGTCCTCTAAGTGCATAAAGAACAATATTTTTATGGTGTTGTATGTACATATTACAGTACATGTGGTACAGTAATAGGACTAACTGAAAAACTAGGACAGCAAGCAGGCGAGTCTGACCTTTTGTTGGATCACAGCTCCGAGTCTCCTGAGAGTGTCAAGGAAAGTTTTGTTTTTAGGTTCCAGTGTTGCACATCTCTGGACATCCTTAAAAGCCATGTCGAGTTTCCCCAGTTTCTCTAATGCTTGGCATCTTCTGTACAGAGCTTTGATGTCAGCAGCATCCACATCTATGGCTGGAGAAACAACGGTAAAAGGTAAGGCTCTTAGCATATTAATATGAATTATATTTTGTAAAATGTGGTGAAATCTAGGACTAGGCTATTACCTTTGGAGGCATCTGACGCAGCACTGGTATAATTTTCCTAAGATATGGATATATAGATACATTTAGATCTATAAAACAGGTCAAAAATTAATCTGTCTAATAAAGACTTATCATTTACAATTTTGTCAAATACCTTCTTTAGGAAACAAGCGGATCTGTTTCTGTAGATGACAGCCTGTGCATTCTTGTCCTTGCAGACTTTGATGGCTTTTGTGTAGCACTCAATGGCTTTGTCAATCTCTCCTGCCTGGAAGTGCTTGTTGCCTTCGTCTTTCAGTTGAACCGGATCTTCCATTTCTCCCATCTGAGTGCATAAAGGTGCAGGTTTATATTATTAACAGATCAATAGAAAGAGCCAGTGTAAGTCTACGGTTCATTCAGCCCTATTGGTATATAAAATTATTCAGTAAATCGAGGGACGTTTCATGAAAGCACTTTACGCTAGTCTGAATAAAATCCTTGCAATTCATTTTAAAAACTAAAAATGAAAAAAAGAAAAAAAAAAGTAAAGACGTCCCATTTGTAAGAGCATATAACGACTGTAGTACTAATCATGTCTACTGCACTACTTTATTATGTACGTTATTTCTATAAATTTGCATGTATTAATCATTTTTCATCCAAACCAGTTCAACAAAAAATTCGAAAATACTATAAAATAAATAAATTCCACAAAAATATGCAATGTTCTGGTTAAACTACAGCCTTTTGCTTCTGTTCGTCAAATCTTTTTAGCAAATGACCAGACACCCTGTTATCTTAAACTTTAAATGCCCTACCCTCACACCATATTTGGGCAAAACTCTGGCCTCCTTGGAGGCTTTAACATCACACAATCTTACACCACAGACAGCAATGTCTAGTATCCTAAAGATTAGCTATAACTCTCTTATTCTCTATCTTATCTACACAAATATAACAAATCTAAAATCAATGCAATCTGCAAAATATATCACTTTATCCACATACCTTCAAGCTTTTATTGTCTGTAGTTTCCTGTAGTCAAAGTCAATTCAGCAGTGGCTGACCATGTGCTCGCTCGCAGCAGTCTTTAGGCGTTTTTACTCTTAGAGCAACAGACCTCCAAGTGGCATTTATATTTATCCTTGTGACGTGATACACAACTGGGATGGAGGCCTAACCACCCCTCAATGGGGGAGATCTTGACAAATGCCATCCAAACCAATTGGTGAAAAATATCAGCTTGGAAAGTGGAGCACTGCTTCTGTTCCACCTCAAACATGTAATGAATGACAGCACAAGACAATCATGATATTGTCAATATTAATATTTAAAAAGAGAAACATGCACATCGGTTGACCCCCATTGGGGAATAAATGGAGGGTCCCAGATATAGGCTATTTATGGCGTAGGTGTGACAGCTGAGCAACCAGGGGCACATGTTATCACCCCTTCGGTTGCAGAGTTGGGAAAGATGGGGGTGGCTCCTGACAGCTGGGACAATCTCGTAGTTTCTAGAACCTGTGAGACCTCACATGTAGGAAGGGTTCCACGTGGGGGGAAGGTCCTCAAGCTTAGAACAGTGCAGTCTACAACGTTCTGGAACAATTCTGATGACATATCTGCATTTGTTTCAAAAAAGATTACCAACAGTGTAAAATGACTGTGATTGACCTTGTGTTTTTAATGGTATCTTCAAAGCAAAGGGGACACAGTTCAAGATTCAAGATTCAAGATTCAAGATTCAAGATTCTTTATTTGTCACATGCATAGTTATACAAGTACAACACGCAGTGAAATGTATCCTGAACCGCTCCTACTTTGTGCAAATAACAAGAAACAAAAGAAATAATCTATAAATAGAAATAGAGAAAAAAAAAAAAAAAAAAAAAAGGTGCAAATGTAAACATAATAATAAAGTGTGTATCTGAGCAGGATAAAGGTGTTAGTGCAAGTGATGCTTACAGTCCAGACTAAAGTGCAGTGTGCAGTGTGGAATGTCAGCACAGCAGTGTGTGGGTGAACTGTTACCAGTCCTATGAATGGGAGAGTGGCCCATCATGGTTGAGGAGTCTAATCGCCTGTGGATAAAAACTCCTCCTGAGTCTCTCCGTTTTGGCCATAATGACCCGGAACCTTCTGCCTGAATGCAGAAGTTTGAACAGTCCGTTATTGGGGTGCGACAAGTCCTTAATGATACGAGCTGCCCTGGTTTTACATCTCCTGGTGTAGATGTCCTGCATGGAGGGGAGAGTTAACCTGCAGCAGCGTTCAGCTGCCCGGATCACTCTCTGGAGGGCTTTCCTGTCCTGTACACAGCTATTCCCAAACCAGGATGAAATGTTCTGTGTTAGGATGCTCTCAACAGCACCCGAGTAGAAAGCCTTAAGGACAGCAGGGGAAACCCCAAACTTCCTCAACTGCCTCAGGTGGTACAGACGCTGCTTTGCCCTTTTCGTCTGAGCACAGATATGCTCAGTCCATGTCAGATCCTCGGAGATGTGGACGCCCAAGTACTTGAAGCTGCTCACCCTCTCCACTGGAGCTCCATTGATGATGAGGGGTTTGTGGTCCAGTTGTCCCCTTCTGAAGTCCACCACCAGCTCCTTCGTCTTACTGACGTTCAGTCGGAGGCAGTTTTCTTCACACCATAGTGCCAGGTTCTCCACTTCATCTATGTAGGCCGACTCATCGTTGTTGGAGATGAAGCCCAGCACCACCGTATCGTCAGCAAACTTAACGATGGTGTTGGAGTCGAACATGGCCACACAGTCTGAAGTGTAGAGAGAGTATAGCAGTGGAGAGAGAACACATCCCTGTGGAGCACCTGTGTTGATGGTGATGCATAATAGGAAGAAACCACACATGGGGATTAATTCTGGTTAGTTGGATCAAAAACCGTAAAGATCTCAATCAGAAGAAAATTAAAACATTTCAGGAGACCTGACCCAATATGTAAAGGGTGCAGGCGCCTAACTGTGGGTGAAGGAGGTGAGGAAACAAAACAAAAGAGCATGTTTAAACTGTCCTTTTGATATCAGTGAGGGCAGGAAGGTCTTTGCACATAATTAGACGCAAATTAAAATTTGATTAATGCAGCAACCTATTAAGAATATATTTTTTTCCCCAAAATTTTTTTAGAGACCCCTATAAGATACAAATACATATGTTGGACCAAAATGCATCTCTTTGTCTCAAACCTTCAATTCCATAACAACCTGGGATATTGAAAATTAAGTGATTTCTTCCTGCAAAATTCAGTTGTTAGAGAGCTAAACCCACGTTTAAATAGGAGCATCGAAAATCATCCAAATTTAAGATGTAATAATAGGGAGGATAGAGCAGTATTTCCAATCAAATATAAAAAGGTTAGTATGTAAGATCTAAAGCCAGGTAGTTAAAACGTACTAAAAGGAAAAACTTAAATTAACATTTGATTTTTGACTATCAAGAAAAAATGTTTAAGTTTTCATTGCAAAGAAATCCCAATAAAATAATCAGCTCAATGAAAGCCCAATAATGTTCGAGAAACTGCATTACTATATTGTATATTATAAAGAGAATGGCCCGGAATAAAAGCCCTTGCCCTGATGTGTTGACTAAAGCCGGGTTGAGGTTGTGCAATTGTTATTGATTCTTCATGACATGTTAGCTCACACTATATATTTTTCTCAGCCTTCCTGCACATCCAAACCTGCAACCACTCTGCTCACACTATACACTTACGCAGCCAGACGTGTTGTCTCATGTCACTTTTTACTATGCTTTTAATGTCACGTATAACAACATCATATGATTTCAGAAAGCTTTGGCTGTCTAAAAATTAAAAAGGAAAAATACCAAACAGATGAAATTATATCTCTTCAATCCTCTACCCAGTATAACTATATATACTTTGTGTATAAGTAGCAAATGTAAAATACTTCACCTTGAACATGATCTAAGACCTTATTAAGTAACTTAGTTGGTTGGGTTAAGGTTGGCTCAGGGTATACATTTTTTTTTTCCTGGCTAGCATGCTATATGGATATGCTGCCTGGCCAAACAAAAGTCACACACTCTAACATTTCATTGGACGTACCCTTTGCTTTGATTACGGCCATGGCATCATTCTGATGAGCTTAAGCTTATTTCAGTCCAGATTTGCATGAATTTCTCTCCAAGAATCAATCTTGTATTGATGTTGGGACAGTCGAACTACTGGGTAAACTCTTCTCCAGCACATCCCAAAGATTTTCAATGGGGTCAAGGTCTGGAATTTGTGGTGGCCAATTCATGTATGAAAGTGATATCTCATTCTCATGGAAACAAGCTTTCACAGGTTTGAGCCTGATGAATCCTTGCATTCTCATCTTGGACTGTGACTGTGCCATCAGGGAAGACCTCATTTTTTTTGGGCCTCATCAATACCCTTGCTGAACCTAGACCTGAAGCAATCCCAGATGCCCCCACAGCATTCAAGTAATCTTCCATCGTGCTCATTCAGGGTGTTTTTCCAATCACATTTCGTCCTCAGAGATGATGGTTCACAACTATCCTTCTAGCTTGTGTTTTTCAGTTCTTAATCCAGTTTTAGTAGTTTCAGCAGTATCCTTAGATGTTTTTTTTTTTAGAACTTTTTTGTATTTACAAAAAATACAGCAATCGTATTCTGAACTGCTCATTACTGAGGAGAATACATTGAGCGCTGTAGCATGGCACCATAGCAAAACCGCTTTTCTTGAACAGACATTCAGCTGTAGTCTGCCTCAACAGACAGGAAGTGCCGCCTTGTGGTGTTATCTACTATTAATGCGTCCCCAAATTAGTAAACCTTGGCCTGAAACTGGATTCATTTGACAATGTCACTCAGGAGCAAAAAATAATCATTCATGACCCATCCTGTACAATATACAGTGTTTATTGAAAGCAGTTTCATAAATTATAATCTACAAAGGTGCAATAATGATATTTAAAAGACTATATTTATACATTTCACTCATTAAACATTTGTCTGTTTCTCAAAACAGAAGCACACTGTCAAATAATATAAAGCATGTAACAGGATGCTTCAATATGAAATATATCTCCTAACGGAACAGACTCACAGATATTAAACACTCCCCACCTAACACAACACCTTCGCTGTGGAGCTACAGTGGATCTACTAAAGGTCCTTCATTTTCGAAACATCTACTTCACACAAATTCACAAAGTTTACATGTTTAAACTGAACTAGCCCTGACTTTGCTCATCATCTGGGACTGATCTTAAACTTCGCCTTATTATCAAACCTGGTGTGAACATTTTTTGGTTTTATTATTAAAACAGGACAAAGTTTGTGCCTTTCAAATCCAGCTGAGAATATAACTTATTCCTCAAACACTGAGAAAGTTCTTTGTCTTGTTTCATGAAGAATTAAACATTCAGAATTGAACTACTTTTTAATCTAGTCTACTAGATATGCTAGTGATATAAACAAAAGCAATCATCTCTATATGACACTTTTGTCTTTTTCGAAACCAGATGATACGTTTTGCGTAATCACGTTGTGAATAATCTGTGGTTTGTGCGATGCCTGGGTGCAAAAGAGCTAAAAAGATGCAAACATACAAAAATGATCTAAACAGTCTTTGACCTGTGAGAAGTGTGTTTTATCCACAATAAATCACACGCTCTATTTGATTATTGTAGACTACTTTGGCCCCAGGCTGCAGACTCCAGCATACTCTCCTTTTCGCAGCCATAAAACACCACCTCTCCTGCTGTAACGTCATGGCACAGGTAACGTATCTCATTTCCTTTTCTATCATCCAAGGTGATGGGAGATGTCCAGTCTTTCATGAGCAGCAGTCATTTCTGTGAAATTCTGGTGTGTATCCTGGATGAGTAGTGTGGAGAATGAGTGATGATAAATGGAGATAAAGATGATGATCATCATCACCACACGTCTCCTCCTTACTGTAAAACGGAAACAAAGCAAAGGGAAATGGTTTAGTAATTCGTTTACAGTATTGAATGGTGTATGTTTCATAAATGTTTATATGTAACTTTATATTGAATTGATAAAAGGTGAAATATTTTATGTAAAAAATAATAAAATATAATAATAAAATAAAACATTAATATAATCTACTCTCCAACTCTACACAACTTAAAATATAGCACTTTGCCTGTCTCAGCCTACTATAACTACACTCATTCACTCACTCATTGTATATAGCGCTTTATCCTGTACACAGGGTCGTGGCTGGAGTCTTTCCCAGGAGATTTAGTCCACGAGACAGGGATGGGGTGCCAATCCATTGCAGGCACGTACTCATTTACACACTACAGGCAATTTGTAAAGACCAAGTGGTTAAACTTGCATGTCTTTGGACTGTGGGAGGAAACTGGAGTACCTGGAGGAAACCCCACAAGCAGGTGGAGAACATGCAAACTCCACGCACGCAGACTCTGAGGCAGGAATCGAACCTGGACTCTGGAGATGCAGGCGACAGTGCTAACCACCACACCACCATGTCGCCACTCTAACTACATTTAAAATTATAATATGTGGACCCAATTAAACATTAAAAACCTTAAGCGTAAACATTTTTATCTTAGTAAGAAAGTTTTTACAAATCACATGTTCAAGTTGCATCGTCCAGATTATTGTTAGAATAAAAGAAGAATACAAGTCAATTATGTTCCTTATTTTCCATATTATAAATCTGAATGATCAGGTCACTTGGAACACACAACCATTTTATACAAATTAAAGTTTGAATACATTATAAATCATTAGTTTAAATAGAGCACATCATTAGTAAGGCTGAATGTAATTAGCATGTAAGTGGTTAACATTTTGTGTACATGTTAAATAGTCTTAACATTTCAACTTTTATCCTACTTTCATCTTTTTTAGTATTTCAAGGGCAAGATGCGGCTGTTTCCAACAAAGATAGCTTTATACGTATATGATCTGCTATTCAATGTGGGTTCATTTTTTAGAAAACTGCAAACCAAATTTTCCTGGAATCACCCTGGAAAAGTAAGATTAATGAGATTACTGAACTGTTACACATGAGTTTGATGAACTAGTGTAGACACAAGCATCTACGGTTTTCAATATTTGGCTAGTAAAGATGTTTTGGATGATGGATCATGCTTGAAATGGTCGAATATCAGCCATTCAGAGAGACAGTTGTAAAATTTCCAGAAGATTGTTTATTGATCATAAATATATCAATTAATTACTATAACAAAGCATCAGAAAATATTGCAAACAAAACCAAAGGTCAGATTTTATACTTACGAAATAAACGTCCAGCACTGAACCGTCGTCTCGGTCCATGTCTACTGTGCTTTGCTCAGACGTCAGACAGATGGCGCTGTCCTCCAGCCTGTAGTTCGAGTACGAGTTGGGATATCTGCGTCAGAGACATACACCACCATGACACAGAAGTAGGCAGAATATTTACATTTGTGATATTAGTGCTACCATAAAAGAGAGCCAGAATGATGAAAATAATAAACGCAGTCCATATTCCGACAACGTGATGCCCGGAGCATTGTTGGGGCTGAAAAACCCCTGGTTGATGGCATTCATTTGGGTGTCACTTTGATACGTAACACCTACCAAAATTGCTGCAGATCAAGTATTCCCTGATGGCAGTGGCCTCTTTCAGCAGGATAATAAACCCTAACGCACTGCAAAATCATTTGGGAATGGTTTGACAAAGGGATCAAGGTGTTGATTTGGTCTCCAAGATTTCAGCCTGATTGAGTGTCTGTGTGATGTGCTGGACTAACAAGTCTGATCCATAAATGCCCCACCTTACAAGTTATATAGCGTAAATGATCTCCGGCTAACACCTTGGTGCCAGATACCACAGCGGATCTCGTGGCCTGATGGATCAGAGTTGTTTTGGTGACACAAGAGGGACCTATACGACATTAGGAAGGTGATTTTTTTTTGTCATGACTGATCGGTGTATATTCTTATATGTGAAACCCGATACTAGAAACTTTCATAGTTTTCTGTATTGTTGACAGATTAAAGCAAAAAGCTGATGGCTCTGTTACATTGTAGCGAGCTGTAATTTATTTTCTGATCCAATATGAGCGAAGAAATAGTGCAAATAATACTGATTATTTCTCAATATTTTGACATTTTGATCAGAATGAATCCAGCTCCATGTTTAAAAGAGGATAAAAATTGTGTTATTCATATGCGAGGGCCTTCATACTCACCAGATCTCAGTCGAATTTGACAATTATGGGAGATATGGGAATGAAATATCTATGCCAATGTGCACTGAAACCGGCTCGAGACCGGTTTGGCTGTTTTTGCCTTTAAATTTGTAACCTGTCTGTATGTCACCTTAACATCTCACCGAGTTTAGCTGAGGAATGTGCACCTTGTGACCTCTTTACTTCTTGGATTTTGAATTGCGTTAGAAGTGCAAGAATTTGTCACCGAGGCTGTTCATTAGCCCTGGTCTGTCCTAGCACAATTTATTGTTGACCAGAATATAATATAGATCTGGGATAATAGATTAATTGAGGCAATCAATTGTTAGATTCTACAATGTTTTTTTAAATATCTAGTCCGATGTTTATTGTTATTCTTCTTAATACTATCCTTAATAAATAAAAGATTTTGAAATGAAATTCTAGTTCATTAGCAACCTTATATATGTTGTAAATTTTCCAGCTAAAGTTTTCTATATTTGTATTTTTTTTCCTCTATTTCATGTAGAAAAGTTATTTATTTTAGTTTTTTACATTTTAGGTCACTGTTGGTCGTATAGAAACATTTCATTGCATATCATACAGTATATGGCTGTGTATGTGACAAATAAAAATTTTATTGGATTTATTATGTTGTGTTTTATTCCTTACTAACAGAATTACCAGTCGTTGAAAATAAGCTGTTCAGCTTTAATGTAATCAGTGATATCATTAAGTCAGGTTGAAGCCCTTGTACATGTCTGCCTGTCTTTCTGTACGGCAAAACTCTCTACCTAGGTTATTATACAACTGTACAAAGAAATAAAAAGTTGAGTATCTTTGAGTTTGACGCATACGCAGTATCCTGGCAAAATTAGCAGGTTATACCTTCTATCCAATATTTTTATTTCATTTATGGTGCACGTTCAACATAAGGGCTGGCAAAGATTCATTAAATTCATTAAAGACTGGTACTGGGTGCTCCATATGCAAAAGATGTCACTGAAAGAAAAAACTTCCCAAATGAGCCAAGGCGGTACGTTACAAAGTACGTCAGAATTTCCAAAATTATATCCAGGATCCATCACAAATATGTACTGAACTTTAAGTAAACCTCTATTAAGTCAAAACACACTGCTGTGCATATATTTACACGGCAGTTACTGGCTACAATAGCTCTTGAGTTATGTTTATTTTTCCGAGTTATGGTGAAACGTGTGCTGTTTCATCAAAGAGAAAATAAGACCATTGAAGTCACCTTGTATTTACCTCTCCCTCTGAATGGATCACGCAGACAGATCGACACCATGTTATTACGGTCCAGACTGTCGCCTTGTCCACCAACACAACATAATCCCTTCATTGTGTTGCGCTAGTGGACAAGGTGACAGGTGACAAAGGAAGTGGACCTGTTTACCGCAGCTGCCAAACAAGCTAGGTATTAGTTGCCTTAGTGCTAAATGCTTTTTTTTTTGTAACATTCTCTTTCACCCTATTGTTAGGTCTCTTAGGCTGCTAATGAAATATTCAGGTGATGTTCCCTGGTAAACAGGTGCACGGCAAAAGGTGAAGAGAGCAAAACATGGCACGTGTACTGACTGCTACTAGGGAGACACAGTGAACAGAAGACATCAAGTGGATTTAGAGGGTTGTAGTGCAGAGATCTGGTTTATTATCTCCATCACGGGCTAAATATAGGCCTCTTAAAGACAGGCCAGACGTGATGACTGATGTGAGCGAGGGTGGGAACCCGGCAGGTGTGTGTGGTGGCTCAAGGTATTTCACTGATATGGTGTGTCTGCATGCTTGCACAATGTGTGTGTGTATAGAAGTGGGTGTATGGCTATAGGTCATTACCGATAGCTTGGTAGTGGAGGCAGGTATCTGTCACTGACATACATAGTAGGGGCCAGTGAAGAAGGCTCGCCGTAGGTGGGTGTGACCGGGACCAAGTCGGGTCTCCGATAAGAAGCAAACGCTGGGGAGGAAGAAAATGGAAAAGGGGAAAATTGACATTTTTATATACAGTATATTTATATATAAAAAAATAAAAATAACAAAAATACTATAAAAAGCAGTTTTATAAGGAAACTACTGTATAAGCCTGCTTAGTTATAATGAACCTCCTTCAGGACCATCCATAGTCCTTCTGCTTGTTTTTCATGCATTTAAAGCCCGGCCGCATCATTCATTCATTCATTCATTTATTCATTTATTTATTTACTAGAGGTTCCAGTGGCTCCACCGAGCTCACGCTGCTCCAATGTTTCATCAGCCCTTAATTCTGCCTGTCATATGTGATGTTACATCCAGTTTAGTTTTTAGGTGGCACTTTTCTCTTAATAAACTGATGATGCTGCCTACTGTTAAACCGGTCACCATCCATTTATTATTATATGTCTAAAAAGTGGCCTTTTACATAATATGTTGCTTTCTTTTCTGACCTACAGATATATTCCTGTTATACTAAAGTTTGCAAATCAAAAAGAGTTTTTTTGTAATGACTTTTTATGTATAACTATGTTTGTACAAAAAAAAAAAAAACCCACAGGGTTCCTAAGACACACAGTAATAACAGTACGGTACATTTTTTATGGTCTATAATTATAATATTGTACGTTCACTGACAGGCAAATGTTAATTATAAGATATAAATGAGCTGAGAAATATTTGTGAGTTTTTGTATTATTGGAAAGATATCACCCTAATTAGGCACTCATGGTACACAATCTTTTTCTGCTAACTAAGCTGAAAATCAACTTTATTACAACATTATGCCATCTGATCCACACAACAACTTGGCATAGGTTTTATGCAGGATACCCTTCCCCACATAACCCTCCCTTCCAGGGAACTGTCTGTGTGTTTTTGCAAAACACACTCGGAGGAAAGTGCTATACAGTACACTCACTTCCACCTGTATGAGATCACAGATGACAATGATCGGCTCAGGTTGCTATGATTGATATGGGATAGCACGTACACCCTGCCCATCCAAAATTACCTCCAGCTCCTTACGAATTAACTTTTCTATTGCACCTAACCTATCCCTATCGAAAGATATTATAATTTACACCCCATCACTTGTATAACTTCATGGTGATGAGTTTGCTCACCTTGCCCATCCAGACTGGCAAGGCTGCGGGCTGTCACTAGTCTTTCAACCCTGTCCTCCGCTCTCTCCTCCCTCTGAGGGGACAACAGCTCCTGAGAGGACGATTTCATCGGGACTATGGAGTGACGCCCTCTCTTAGAAGGGGAATAGCGGTTTGCTGATTATGAACAGAAAATTGAAAAGGAGTGGTGAGAGGGAAAAAGTATATAAAAGAAATAAACAGAGAATATTGTTTATTTCCATTCTCATTAATAATGCTCCCAAAGTTACAGATCCAAGTTAATTTCACGATACATTATCTTTTATCTTCATCATGGGACATGATGATTATGAATTACGAAATACGAAATCGGTCCCTAAGCCCCATATCAAAACAGCTCATGCAAATGAAACTAATATTAGTATGGAAATGCAAGTAAGGGTAATAAACTCTTTAGAACTGAGTAATATTTACATATATGTACTGTATTGTAGGTATAAAGAGAACTATTTAAGGATGTCCAGCAAAAATGTGGATGATATTTAAAAGGATTTAATAAAGACTGTTAACATTACCATACGATAGCATTATGGCATTTTAATGTATATACAGCAAATTATGTAAAAAAAATCTAATCAATAATTTTTTTTATCAATCCTTGCCCTTAAAACAATCAATGCTCTTAGTCAAAAATAGCTCTAGGGTTTACTGTTAACTCCAATCTATTGAAATATATTTACAGTTTTCTGAACTTAGGTGTTCATGTAATACATGGTAAAGGTAGAGAACCCAATTTTACTCAAAAACCTTTTTCCAGAATTCAGCCAGTGTGGTTTTCAGAACCAGAAATAGCAGAAAATAATTACATTTCACCATGTGAAGGGCTCTTGTAGGTCAAAATAAACATCATTAGCATAAACGTCACATGATGCTAATGAAAGTGAGAATGTAAGCTTTAGAATAAGAATGAGAATGCAAGTAGTTTCTGTTTTTTAACATCCTTCTCTGTCTCAAGGGTTCAGTGGTACTTTTCAAAAAGAATGTTTTTATCCAAAGTCTTTTTGATCATTTGCATGTGTTGTTGATTTAGGAGCATATTCATGTAAATTACAAGCATGTCTAACATGCAGTGATGTAATACTGATGCATTATAACCTGTTCTAAATTTATGCAGAAATTCTAGAGAAACCCTCCCCAGAAACTCACTCAGAATTTTCCGGAAGACTCTGGAGCTCATGAATTTGAGAAATCGGTCTGCATAGAAGCTCGGCCTGTGGACAGACACTGTATCCTAGAGATATTGAAAAAAAAGAACCATATGATCAGGACGTCTGATTTCATAATACAGCATCAATAAGGGTTGTTCATAAAAGACAGGCTGATGTAGAATCTATCAACTTACACCATCATAGACAAGCGCTTTCCAAGAGTGCTCCAGCTTCTTGATAAACCTTAGTGGAACAAGAGCAAAGACAGCTTGGTTTGGCACAGAAAAAGCTTATGTAAAATATTAGAAAAACAAGCATTTCTTTTTTAGGTTGCATACACCCAGTGGGTAAATACTGAGTCATCTGCACTGTCACGTAAGGCAAAAAAAAAAAGAAAAAAAACACACACACACAATGAGGCACTCTGTTATAGAAAAATAATCAAAACCAGGATGGAACATTTACTGTATCACTTTAATAACAGAATGTCATGAATGGTTTTATTCCCATATAAAAGCAAGTTGGCAAATATTGAAATTTAATATTATTAAAGAAAAATGTGTCGAAATTTACAACTAATGTAATGGATGATCAGTAAACAAGTTCCTGTTATCACTTATGCTATATCAGCTATAAACAGCCATTATCGCAATGGCTTCCATTTTTTCCCCTTACAATTGTTAATTAAATTACTATCACTCCCTCATATCAGAGGTTTTACAAGATATAGTTTTATTCCCTTTCAACATCATTAACTAAAAATTAAATACAAGTCTTCACACAGAAAACTATATTCTTTTCTTTTTTTTCTCTCAAAAATTACATCACTCCCAGTGTGAGTTGCTCCTATAGAAATAGACTAGGAGCATCAAACCTAATCCAGAAAGGGCTGGTGTGGGCTGGTGTAAGCTTTCATTTCAAATAAGCAGAAGCCACACCTGATTCCACCTGTTTAATTAGACATTCTTGGCATTCAATAGACTACCAGGTATGGCATCTGCACAGCTGGAATGAAAACCTGCACCCACACTGGCCCTTTCTGGATAAGGTTTGAGACCCCTGATACAGACCTTGTAGCTGGAACTGTTGGAAATTAATCAACAACTTGCAGCAAATACAGAAACATATATACAATACAGGCTATATCACTCAACCTATTAATATCTTATGAGCATTTATAAGAATAAGGTAGAACTCACAAAAATTCTGAATGCTTGTGAAAACCCTGAATATAGCAGTGTGTTATGAATAATGCTAATACCATTCAGTACTGATTTAGCTGTTAACCAGGTGAACAGAGAGCAGCACTAGACTCTACAGTATGTACTACCTGTATGACTGCAGGATGTCGATTATACCCAGAAAAATCAGCAGCTTCTCGCCCCTGTTCGTTCTGGCTGGGATGCCACCCATTCTGCACAAACAAATAATAAACTAATAAGTTTACTTTCTATTATTGTTTAAGCATTTGAGGTCGCAAGATATCACAGATGATCATGGTATTTTTTTAATCAATAACTATTCAAATCAAAATGTTGGACAAAATCAAGTGAGTTGGTCATAATTAAAGGCATAATTATTACAATTATTATTTTACGATAACCTATGAATATGAGCTCAACTGTCAGGGAAAGACTTTTATCACAAAAAATTAGTTGGAATGGCATTTATGAATTGACTCATAAGGAATATTTATATGATGTATCGATATAAAATAATATTTGTGTAATACATAGGAATAAATCTGTGACATTTCCTGGGAGTAGGGAAGAACCTCTAAAAACAGAGATTTTAGGTTTGAAATGAAATTTAACAGAGTAAGGAAAATAAACATGATTACATGTACAGTGTTTCCACTCCAGTCAATGTGGTTTATTAGGTTGATAAAGGAAACCATTATGTCATAATGACACATAACTCAACATTTATAACAGGAAACAGTCTTTCAGAGATATGACATGACCTGATTGTGCCAAGTGGGTGAAGTTCAATAGTTATAAACTATGATACTCTCAAAATTCATTTAAAATGAAAAGGTTAGGGCATTTATGACAACCTACCTTCTACAGTATGAGTGTCTCAGTCTATAAGTAAATTAAACTTGATATATCTGTATAGTGTCTTTTCAAGCACTTTTCAGCACCAACTCACGTGTCATCTGTGGTTACGACCTCTGCCGCCCTGCCGCCCCCCTGGATAGACTCCAAGGCGGTGGAGTAGAGGACCCTCTGTCCGACAGGACGCCTGCTGTCTCCTCCAATTCCGTCTGCTTCTCTGTGGTTGTGTGTATCCAGCACGTGTATGCCCAGGAGCAAGCTGTAATCCATGATCTTAAAGCTCTCCAACACCTGTACACACACAAATGCACACGCAATGTTTACCACAATGCCCTTTTGATAATAAATAACACATAGGACAAGATGGTCTGTGATATTAGCCCTCATTGGCAGGAAACAAAGAAGACAACAGTCAGATATTTCCGAGCGCTTTAATCCACAAACGTAACACTACATGAAGCAGACACTCAATTTTCTGGAAGAAACAGCCACTCAGTATTCTGGAAGAGGCAGCCACAAGGGGCACTCTGTCATAATATGCCAAGAGTGTAGAATGTGTGGTTCTCAGCAGTGAGATCAGCAAAAACTAAAACAGCCAGCCAGGAAAGCAAGAGACTTCCTTGCTGTAAATCTGGTGTCAGACAAGGCCATGATCACTGTGTGCGCAGTAAGAGTGCACCAAGTTTGTTTTTGGATATGAATATCTGCCTCAAAGATGGTGAGATACGAAGCATGTGACGTCTGTTTATTTGGCCTGAGTTAAGGGTTAATAAAGAGAACACGCTGACCTCCTTGCTGAATAAAGCACTCTCTCTCGGAAGCTTTTCACATGAATAAAGGTTTATATAATCTTGAACACAAATGTGTAATAGCTTTGACATATCTTTATTTTTGTCCAATCATTAAAACAGCCAGGAATCTGCAATCTACAGTCAATAATTACAGTGAATAATACATTCATTCATTGCATCACAAGTAAATATATTTACGTACTGGTGTATAGAATAGTATAATATAAAAATATATTTACTTGTGATGAAATTACTGTGTGACGGGAACATCAACATTGTTGGCAATTCAGGTCTAAAGCAATCTAAAGCAATTATGATGCTATGAAAGACGAGCATCTGCTATCATCTGTGACCTAAGGCTAGAGGATGTCTACAGTGTACATATTTCATGTTTGCATTTGTACCCAAACAAGGTGTGGCCCAATACCTTGGAAAACAGTGGTTCAACCTCAGCTAAATCACACGAGTTCATATTGTTTCTCAGCTGTTAAAGTGTGCAGGACTGGTTTTATATATATATATATATATATATATATATATATATATATATATATATATATATTCTTTCTTTTTTTTTTTTAAACATCATTTGCAGGTTCCGTTTTTATAAAAAAAAATTCTAAACATACTAGGAGTCTATTCAACTTAGAATAGATGGATGAATGCTTCACAAGCATTGTGCAGTGTTGTACATTCTTTCTGATCAAATAAGGGCTATTGTTATGCCATGAGCATCATATCTGCTTGCTTACACTCACATGAAAACTTCCTACTCATGCAACTTTTTTCTTTCCAGTCCTTATGCACACCTCTGATGCACACCTCAACCTCTTACATCTGCATTAAAAAAAAAAAGCACTTGTGTATTTACAGAATGTCATTAATACAGTGCAAACTCTTAAACGTTACTCTGATTAGTTTATGTTTAACTACACAGGTACATAATCAATTGCAGGATCTTTGTAAAATGTATTAGATTTAATAGTGTTACTACATAATGGAGTTTTTGTGTAGTCATGCAGCTGTGAGAAAATTTACTAAATCAGCATTTGGCAAAACATGCTTATTCGTTTCACTAACCATTGTGGTTTTCTGTATATGACTCATTGTAGGCAGATAATATTTTGTGACCAATTTATTATTTAAAAAAAAACAACAAGGCCAGGGTGTACCCTGCCTCGTGCCCTGAGTCTCCTGGAATAGGCTCCAGGTCCCCGCGACCCAAAATACAGGATAAAGCGGTATAGAAGATGAATGAATGAATGAACTTTGGAGTAACAGTAGGATGTGCCATGGTACATCCTCTAAGTTTTCCAATTGCACTGGAAATTTAAAAATTCTGGTGAACAAGTGCATATCTGCTTTGCATGGCCTTCCAATTCCGGTCTTTTGAATATTCCAATACTGCTTTGCATCCCAGCTGTTGTGGCTATAAGCCTTCAACAAGGGTGTGTTGGCCAAGCAATCTATTGTTGGCATTAAATTGTGGTCAGTTGCTATGTGGTTACCATCAATTCAACTCACAGGTGTAAAAACGAACTATGCTTTTTGTTCAGAATGTATGCATAGATACACTTTTCAGTTTGCGCTTAAAATCACATCCAACACAGAAAGGCCTGTCACTGCGGTTCAGCAATATGACATCCTGGCTGTTAAAAGATTTCATCAGTTTTTAAAGCTTTGGTTCCCAAATTTTTCTGGTCAAAGCTTTTGTTTTTGTTTTAAACATTTTAATTAAACAAAAACAATAAGCTTATGAGCACATATCCCTTTGTGTGTGTGCTGTTAAGTATAGAGAATATAAATAATGCATTATTGTGCATAGCTACCAGATGTGCTTGTTGCCATCAGTGGTCCTTTAATATATAAGAGGAATGATGGGAACTTTACTCTTGATGACTCTCAACACAATCAACACAATTAATCGCATAATGATGAATTAAAACACATTAATTCATTTCTCTTATTACTTAGGTTACAGCATTTATAAATCTATTCCTTTCACCAACCTCTCTTGGTTCTTGCCAAAAAACACAGGTGACAAATAGAGCACAAAGCTGTCCACCCTGACTCCCACATGTCAGAAAACTTGACCTTACAGCTTTACCTCTGACATTCTGACTGAAAATTCTAAATGAATCTCACCAAATACGATCACAGACATTATGTGGTATGTCCACTAAACAAGACTATGTTAATGACCTGTTACTATAGAAATAATACTTATTATTCTTATTTAGTGTGTGAGAGTGAGAAAAGGAATAAACTTTATGAGTCATCAACAGTAAAGTTCCCGTCATTCCCCTCATATATTAAAGGAACACTGACGGCAACAAGCACATCTGCTAGCTATGCACAATAATGCATTATTTATATTCTCTATATCTAACACACAAACACACACCACACAAAGAGTCACTACTGAGAAAGAGAATATGGCAGACCTGTAGGATGTGTAATAGTAATATAGACTGTATTAATGCAGCATTATAAAATCTTTATATTATATCAGGTTATGATAACTGATTACTTCATGCATGTTCAGCATCAAAGCTGTGTGTAAGATATGATATATAGGTATGTAGCTTAATGTATCTTAAAGTACATGTAGCTATTGATTATCAGAAAAGTATTTGATTAACAGCTGGATCAAATTAATGTTTACTGGATCAAATTAGATGAGGAAATAAGTTTATTAATACATTATGGATATTTTATTAATCTCATTCTCAACATATAAGGTGGCATAGTGGTTAGCACTGTCGCCATGCACCTCCAGGGTGCAGGTTCGAATTGCCTGTACTAGTGTGTAAATGTTGACTGGAAGTCCCACCACTCTCGTAAAAATGGGAATACTGTAAATAGAATTCTAATCACCACTGGCCTTTACGGTCCATTGTTATAAACAGAGGTTCCTGGATAGATGGATCATTTATGACATAGAAGCATATAAAATTCTGTAATTTTTATAACCCTGCTTGTAAAAAAAAAAAAAAAAATTGTGGTGAAAGTCTGATGTAATGTTTGGCACATGTTACATTTTGACAGGATTCACATAATTGTCACTGACAACTAAGCTAACATGCTGAATTAATCCTAGATGTCTGTTACACTCTGACATGACACACAGGATTGTCAGTGAAAACTGAGCCAGCGTGCTAAAACTACGTGAGTTACGTGTCACTCTCTGACAAGCATTTCACTGGAAGTCATGCTAACTAAATGTCAGTCAGTAGTTAAACTCTGACAGAAGGCATGTATTGTCACTGAAAACTGAGCAAACATGCTGAATCAATGTTAGAATATTTGTTACATTCTGACAAGGCCTGCAGCGAAAAGTTAGTCAAATGCTAGCTAAAATGCTGAATGGAACGGAGATGCTAGTTACACGCTGACAGGAATCATATGGTTGACATTTAAAACTCAGCTAACATACTGAACCAATGTTAGCCATTGATGAAATTGTACTGTAATTCACTGAAAGGTCATCTTTTCATTCCATTCTTCACAAGATTTTCACTGAGAGTGGGGCAGGGGTAGCTCAGTGGGTAAGGTGCTGGATGAAAACTAAGCTAACATGCTAAACCTACATTACAGATACTTTTTTACGTTCTCACATGACTCATGATGTCACTGAAACCTGAACTAACATGCTAAGCCAACATGCTGAACTAACATTACAGTAGCTACTTGTAATACAGTTTCTCTCCCAAACATGAGCTAAAGAACAACTGATATTTCTATACGCTTTTCTTGCCCCAAGCTAAAGTAGAAAAACAGTCTTTTGAACACTCGGATGCAGTGAGTGTGTCAGAACAAGAAAATGACTGGAAAAGTTTCAATGTGGTGATGGTGATCTGTAAATAAAGTAACCTTGCATGTTTGCTTATAGCGTGCAGGTATACGTCTATGACTGATCATTCGCTACGTCAAACAGATTTTGGTGTTTTTTACTTTTTTTTGGTAGCAGGTGGTTCAAAATAGTATAGCAAACACTAGAAGCCTGGATTACTCTAAGAACCTAAATGATTGTCATTGCTATTGTAACACTGACCATGAATAATGTTGTACTTCTTATGTGCATACATACACTATACACTGATATAGCATGCATGTAAAAGACGATTTTCAACTTTAGGGTTTAGGGTACTTACAGCAATACCAGATTATTCAGAAACTTCAAACACAATGCATTCATTGACAAGTTTTGGTTTTTTTTGTTACAAAAAAAAAACTTATATGGGGCAGGCAGTGAACCTTTCTGGGAAGAGGAGTATAACATGCTTACTCAGGAAAACAGCATGATTTCTGCTTAGAGCACACATCAGTGACATATCACCTCCCAGCTCAAGGGAATGCATAACAATGCGAACTAAAGAGTGTGTGACCTTCCGGTGCTTACACAAGAACCGTTCTGGTCTGAGAGGTCCTGAAAGTAGCATAGTTCCTCTTAACCACTATAGCAAGTGTGTGTATAGCAAGGCTGCTACGGCACTTACAAACAGAAAGGTACAGCAGTATGAGAAACTTGGCTGTGGGCTGTATTGAGTATCTTTGTGTATGAACAAACAAAGTTTTATGTTTGTGTCAGTTGGAATGCTAAATGGAAACTATATACTGTTAGCAATTATTTTAAGCAACATATAGTACATAGATTTTTACAAGAAATCATTCAGTTATTCTTTTCCAAGCATATTGTTCAGTAACTAATAAAGCAATATGGCTTTCAAGTAATAAACAACAATCATGGGCATGGTCATATAATCCACGGATTAATGATAATTGTTGATTAATTTCCAATAGGAGGATGTCAAAAATGTCCAGTTTTCCCCTGGGAAAAGGTCTGTCTTATCTTATGCTACAGAAATCTGTAAGCAATTATATTTTTATTAAGTGAAGAATAGTGCATTTTTGTTAGTTTACAAGTAGTTAGTTTATCCCATCATTTAATGATGAGGACAAGTTAGTTTATTTTTGCACTTGTTCCTATACCACTCCCTCTTTTTCTTTCACTTGGTGTCAGTAAGACAAAAAAAATGCTGTTGGACATGTTTCAGAGACATCGCAAACTCCTTTGAGGCAAACTCCTTCGAATGTGTTGGGAAACTGACTTTTACAAAGCACAGACTCGCAATTTTAATAAAAACACAATATCCTATTAATGATTACACATTTTTACTTGTAAAATAATGTTTTTCTTGTTTATTCTTAAACTTACAGTAAATTGTATTATGTGGCATGTCCATCATACAAGTCCCTGTCAACAAGCTGTTACTATAGAAACAATAAGGTACAATTAACAGTTGTATGATATATATTTGCAATTTTTATTGCAACTGTTCTATCACACATTCACAAAAACAAGTTCCCACTGTTGTTGAGACAGTGGAGGTTATTCTGCTCTTCCTTGTGACTCTCATTTGTGCTGATCCTGTTAACTCCTTCCTGGTCAGGCGGGACAGACAAAGAGCAAAAAAAGACTAGTTCTACCAAGGAAAGTGAAATACTGGTGTTTTCAGAGAAACTCTTCATTATATGTGGGGCAGACAGAAGAGGTCATGGTCTGTTATGCCTTGAAAAAGGAAATGCTTAAAACCTGTTTGCTGGCAAATAAGCAAGTGGTGAAAAAAGGCCACAGCTTCATGAAATGCAGATCACATATCAGGCAAAAAAAGTTGCTTTGTTACATAATATAATATGACATAATATGCTGCCACAAACTGGGAGAATTACATCAGTTACTTGAATATGTTATGATATCCTGTTTCAATCCTGTATTATAAGTCACTTTGCTTGGCCTTATAAAACTTTTATAAAAACTGCCTTTTTAAAAACTGTTATACAGTTACATTAACCAAGAAGTCCCACTTTCAGCTTATTAGATGCTTTAAGCATATCCAGTAAACATTTTGGATTATTCACTAAATAATGTGACATAGTGACTAATCACCACACAACAAGAATGAAACTAACGAATTTAGCAGGTATAGGGCAATCAATTTGTGAACATTTTACTATTGTAAAATAATTAAAAATAAAACATTTACAGCGGGCAAAAACGTATTTAGTCAGCCACCAATTGTGCATTAAATCATTAAACATCCCACAGTGTGATTTTCTGGATTATTTTTTCTTATTTTGTCTCTCATAGTTGAGGTATACCTATGATGAAAATTACAGGCCTCTCTCATCTTTTTAAGTGGGAGAACTTTTGCCACAATTGGTGACTGACTAAATACTTTTTTGCCCCACTGTATATAGTCGCTAAACTGATTTAAAGTAAATTGATATATTTAGGTATTTTACAATCTGTATTATCTCTCTACCTTAAACAACTCAAACAACATCAAGAAACAATTTGCTTCTCATAGTCCATTTAGCACCATATTAGTAATAAGTGTCTGTATTTGTGTGAATGGAAAAAGAGTCCAAATGCCAAAGAACCGTACTTATGAACTAAGGTTCATTTACTATTATACCAATAAAGCAATTACCCAGCCCAAACAGAAATCACTGCACTGTGGGTGTAAGAATTGTTTTGGCTATGCTAAAAGTTGCATCATGCATGACGTCAAAGGTCTGAAGGTCTAAAATAGAAAGGAATGTAACAGCAAAGAACGTTCATTCTCTGCCTATGCTGTTTTGGATGCCTTGTTTTGGCCATGACGAGAACATTCTCTAATCAGATAATTGAGGAACTTGGGCTGCCATCGTGTTCAGAACCCTCTCTCTCAAAATGAACAAACAGTTTACGTTCTCACACTCAGAGTCTGTCAAAAAGATATTTAGGACAAATCTATATGAGTCATTTAGATCACCTGTACAAAATCTTTGGTGGTCAGGTTGTTTTGAAAATGTTAAGTTTTACGAATTGGAGGCATTTTTTTTTCTTGACTCTATGCTCCAATATGTTGAACAACAGCAAACTAATGTGTGTGAAAGCGTTTTCAATTTCGTCTATGAGCAGAGCAGACAACCACCTTACTGCCTCAAGGCAAAAAAAAAAGAAGAAAAAAAAAAAGGGAGTGACAACGCTTCCGAAAACAAACATCTTGCATAAGGATGACAAACTCATTTTTCAATCAAGAGTTCCCTGTTCCTTATTCACTCTTTGCATCTTTGGACAAAGGCAACAGACTTTACAAACAGAAAGTCTTGAGCGTCCTTTCACTTTCGTTTATTTCTCTAAAAGTGTTTAACCAGAAATTAAAAACATTGGTACTATGGTACTGTACGTAGTTTAGTATCATAAAACCTGATGTATACAGGTTATGTTTGCTGTTCTCTATGAGACATGTCATAAATCCAGATTTATCAAAGGCATTACTACTTGTAGCAATGTTATTATGATTATTGGAAAATGAAAATATTGGTCTCATTGGCCACATTTTGTAAATCCACTGAGGGCGGTCCCCCATTAAAGAGTTAAAATAGAGTAGGAAGTCAAGCAAAGCCCTCATTGTTTTCACACCTGGAAAACAAGAAAGATGAATAGGCTAAACAATATCTTCAAGATCTACCTTCCTAAAAAGTTGATTTGTAAAGCCAAGCTGTACTGTATGTAACACCCTGATCTGGGTTTCTGGGTCAGATTTGCCTCTTAGTTACAAAAGCTAATAAAATATCAAGCTGTGCCCTGCGTCGGTATTATTATTATGAAATACATTACGCCTACAGGTCAGCACATAATCATTATATAAACCTTACACTGGTTTCTGAGCTTAGGATTATAACTCATTTTGGAAGAGCATTCGGTTCAACACATACTTAACATATTCAGTAGCAATAGCTATATTAGTGCGTGACACTGGGTTGCATTCAATCAACGCCTAACCCTTTATGACAGAATCCCAAGTTCTACCTGAAATCCCATATTAAATCGGTGTCTTATTTTTGTTGATTTTTAATTTTGATAATTATACCTGGGTGATCCAACTAGTCCTGGTGATATTTTATTCCTTACAAATTGTATCTCCTACAAACTAGATCCTGTTGTAAGTAGTGCAGAGTTGACAACTTACCCGGCAGTCGCGCTGTAGGGTCTTTATCAGAGCATTGTAGGTCTCTGTGTCAAAGAACAAGCCTTCGTGCATGTCCTGAAAGTCCAGGTCTTTGTAAGTGGGACAGGACTTCTCACGCTCCTTTCGAGAGGCCCGCCGTTTATACGTAGAACCTTTGAGATCATATTTGTAGTGCATTTTTAACGAGCGGGGCAGGACATTGTTCATAACCACTACACGGATGTTCATCCCACCCGACTGCATGCAGTAGAGACCGTAGAACTTTGGCAAGAGAGTCCTGGGGTTCTGGTTGAGGTTCTGTGCGAATAGAAGGACATAAAGAGATTGCTTCAGATGACAAATTCTAAAATTTTCAAGACTTTATACTCTAGCACTTATATTTTATGAACAACAATTACATATAAAAATCAATAATAATAAACATTTGATGTCAAACATTTGATGTCATACAGTTTCCAGTGTATCTACTGGATCTACTGGAGAGTTTCTTGAAAATAGTTGTATTTTCAATGGATCAAGTTAATCGCACTCTCAGTGAGACTGAGCCAAGGGTGTTTATTACAGTATATATACAAGGTGATTAAATGAAAGAAATGGGAACAAATGTTGCAATGCAACAGGCTACAAAGTGCCTAAAGATACAATGTAAAATGAGGTTGTTTATATAACAACCTCAGCAGCAACCTTATTTCCCTTCTCGTCTGTTCCAGCCACTCAGCATTCAGCATCAATAGTATACTAATCATCATCTGCACCTGTTTCTCATGCGTTTATGCCTCAAGTTAGATGTTTTTATATATGAATGATTCATAGGTCAAAAACGTTCCTGGTCAGGTGCATGGACTGGACAGAAAATGCGAGCCAAAAATGAACGGCCTTCAGGAAGTCTGCATAGAGTACTCCATATGTTAGATAAGGGATTCATGAAGTCATAACACTAAGCCTGAGTGAATGCAATGCTTGTTTAAAGATTTACTGTAAGTACAGAATAAACATGACAGGGTGTACTACTGTAGGAAAGTAATCATAGGTGGAGCGCTGCGGTGCAGCGTGATGCAAGTGGAATTACTATTATCACCATGAAATTGATTATTTTCAAATACCTTTTTATCAATTAATGACTTTTATTCATTGTTCTACTTTTATCAAAATATTGTCACTTGTAATGGACCAAGCCCAATGGGTGCAGGCACATGCTATAACTTCTTCCTGCCTTATGCACTAAAAGTAGTATTTTGACCAGGGATAAGGTACATGAATGCAATAAATACCATTTGCTACACAAATGTTGTTTTCAAGGCAAAAGAATGTATTGTACAAAGCATTCCCTTAAAAAAAATGGTTGAATCTTGTGGTTGTGATGAACTCACTCCCCTTCCAGAAGCTTGAGAGCTGTTCTGCTGGAAGGCATACTGTATCTTCACAGCATTTATTGACTGAGCCCTTATTAAAAGCTGAAGTGAAGGAATGAGTAAAACTTTGAGAAAAGATCCAGACTCACCATGTAATAGCCTGGCAGCAGTTTCTGAAGAAACTCAGCCTCCTTGTGCTGCAAGGTTTTAATGATGAACTCGTCATCGCTAGTCAGGTAGAAGAGTGAGCCACTGGCCCCGGGGTTGGACAGCTCGATCAGCGGCTCCTTGCAGATCGAGTACTGTGTGAAAGGAAGGAATATTGTATTACAGCTGAGCACTGCTTGACTAGACATACATGTCAAGATGCTTTATATGGCCAATGCTGATCGTCTCCGTATCCAACATAAACACTATACTGTATATACACCCTACGTATCAAAAGTTTAGGAGAACTGTCTAACTACATGGTCGTTCCTGATTTTTATTTCTTTCTACATTGTAAAAAAATGCTGAAGGCATGTATCTGCTACTCATGATCTGTAAAGCATTCATAATGATTCTGATCCGAGGTGCCGTTTGTTAATAAATCACTAAACAAAAACCAAGAAAGTTGCAAGTGATCCCAAACTTTTGAATGGTAGTGTACAGGATATACACACATATACGTATACACGTTAGGTGCTTATGAGCAGCTTGTTGGCAATTATGGTATTTATTAACAACAATTTCAATAATAAAAGGGATATATATGGCCATATAGTGTAGAAGGAAGACATGGACTCATCAATCCTCAGGTTGTTGTACACCTATTACACCTCTGTACCAGGTTTAGTCCATGACCCATGAGGAATTTCTTTCAATGGTAAAAAAGAAAGCACTTGTAAGTTACTCCAGGTAAGGAAGTTTGCTAAAATTCTGTAGATATAAATCTTGTGACCTTTCAAACTTAAAGACAATGAAACCAGGAAGTCCAAACTAAAAAAGAAGACAGGAACCATGAAGCCCAAACAGATAGAATATCTCATTTCAACAGGCATCTCATGTGTAACAGCAAACCAGTCAGACCTCACACACTTGAAACTGGTGACAAATCTACAAGTCTGTACTATAATGTGTTTTTTTTATTTATTTACGTGTTATAGACAGGTAGTCGTCTGCATTGAGTCACACAGTACCGCAAACACAGGCTCGTTTGAAAAGCCTCACTAAAAGGGAAGCACGAATGATGGGAGATGAAAGTGAAAAGTTTTAGCATGGATTGTGAAATGGATTTTCTGAAAGATTTTTTTTTTTACACCGTACCATTTTGTATGATGTTATTTTGTGTGAGGAGAATAAAAACCTGAACAACCTCTTGTACACTGCCACCCATAAACAGAATGGCTGGTTAATGAAACTCCTGAACAAACTTTATGCTACAATCTCCATGTACACACACACACACACACACACATATATATATACACACAAGCACAGAGTGCCTGTGTGTGGTTAATGAAAATGAGCAGTGAGGTTATGCCCAGAGCACAAACACAAAGGCATTTGCATCCCTCTTCCAGGGACCAGGGTATGAGGCAGGGTACACCCTGCACGTGTACACCCTGGACCCATAGTCCCTTTTATATACACGCAATCACATATACTGTATATTCACTCACTCACTCACTCACTCACACATTACAGGCAATTTGGTGTCACCAATTAGCTTACTCTGCATGTCTTTGGACAGCGGGTGGAAACACACTCTGGTACTTTTCACTCTAATTTCTCATGGACAACCATTTTAACATTGTTTTTCTGTAGTACTATAATTCAAATAATTGTGATTTAAGGAGTGAATCTGACCAAAAAAACTCCATCCGGAAACTATATTGTTTAGATATTGAAAAATCTATGTCTTTTGTTTCAGGTCAGTAGAACATTGACCAGCCCGGCTTACTATGGCCACATAGTCTTATGGATTTGAAAGTAAAAACTCACAGATATGCTAGCCCTAGCTCATTCAGTACTTATGTTGCAAGTTAAACTATTATAACTATTATAATTATAGTAACTTGTTTGCATACACCGATCAGCCATAACATGACCACTTTATTACCACATTAACATTGATTGTCAATTATATTCCAGAAAACTGGTGACAGGATCATGGTCATCCAAGGCTCATTATTGTACTGTATATGGGGAGCAAAGGCCAGCCTGGTCAGATACTGTAAGACCACCAACCTGGCCTCCAAATTCCCCAAAACCAAATCTGATGGGATCCACCGGACAAATCTGACAAAAGATTAGATCTGACCCACGGAGGCCTCATCCTGCAACCTACAGCACCCAAGGACCAGCTGCCAAAGTCATGGTGCCAAACACCACAGCACACCTCTATACGTCTGGTAAATTCATTCCCTGAAGGGTCAGAGCTGCCCTGGGCATAATGTTAAGGCTGATCATTTTATAATGCTGGTGATATTTAAGATATAAGCATTGACAACCTGGTGGTGAAGCCATTGGACTTCTAATCAGAAGGTTGTGAGTTCAAATCCCAGTACTGCCAAGCTGCCATTGGTAACTGTCTGACTGTCAAACTGCTCAGTTTTATAAAAGGCATAAATGTCACTTGCTGTGAATAAGGGTGTCTACCAAGTGCAGAACATATAACATTATACGCATACTGTATCCAGAACAATTTAGCTAGTATTAAATAACTAACCATCTAACTCATAAGCAAGATTAGATTTATTATTATTATCAGTAATAAAATTGTATGGTATGAATTTATACTGTTTTGCTCCCCTTTTGAAAAGCTGTATAAAACTATAAATATTCACTCTTCGCAAAGCTTTTATCTTCTGTCTGTCTCTTCCTGATACCTAAGCAATTAATACTTTAGTGCAATAATTATAGTTTTGAATCTGCCCCATACAGCCTTAGGAGTTTACAGTTTTCGCTGGAATCTTTGGACATGTATTTTTTGGTGAGTTTCAGCTAAACAGGTTTTCTGTTTTTATCTTAGTACACATCAACTTCTGAGTCAGAGCATCTTGTTCTCATGCATTTCAAGTTACATACTGTAGTAGGAAAATCAATATAGCATGCTGCCCCCTTTTCTTTACTAATGTTTTATGCTTTTCTTTCACACTATGTTCTTTCATGCTCTTGTTCCTTCACCTGAGGTAACTTTCCAAAAACGAATGCAGAAAGATGGGGGGGGGGGGGGGAACATATGACGCTATGAATGACGACATGATGAAAATGTTAAAGCATTCAGGAATTTTAATATCCTGTCTCTAGGCCTCAGTAGACATTCTGTTCGCAGAAAGTCCTACACAGTAAAATCCTCAGTGTGGTTTTAATACTTTCAGAGCTCCTTTGAGTCTAACCGGACTTATATAAACACTTTAATGTGTTAATTCAACAATCTGGGTGTTAATTCAACCCTGGGAAATTTTGCTGTGTAGTCTAGTCTTACTAATATACTCACCAATCAACGACGATAACCACAAAAGTTGCCGTATTGAATTATGGCACATAAAGAGAGGTATGGGACTGTAGGTTTGTCACAATAAAAGACGGGGAAAAAAAACGTGATGTGATGTGTGGCATGCTTTTGAGAGTCTCTTCTGTGTCCTGAGGCTAATTACTGCCTGATTATAATCCATTGCGCAAGCAAGACAATTACGAAGATGACTGCAATAGTATAGCTAATTAATGTCTTTTGAAGCACACACATGCACACCTACATATTTGCACGGTGACCTGCGTAAATAAATGCATGTACATACACACACACCCACATAATTTGTGCATTCATGCCTGCCTGTATAATGCATGCACACCTAAAAGAAGCTCCTCGATCACTTAAACACAGACAAATGCAGTGCCCTGAAAATGAAATGCATACACTAACAGCAGGGTTACTGCAGAGGCACTGCAGATGCTGAAATCCCATCTGGACCAGTGCACACTTTCAGCAACTACAGTTGTACTAAATGAACATCTTAAGCACATTGAAAGTAAGATTTAATGCTGTATATAATTAAGGAAAAAAAAAAAAAGGTGCTCATTAGTCACTACTTTATAATCCTTTGGTAATTAGGACACGTGTTAAGAACCTTAACCCAGATCTGAGGGATAACTGGTAGCAAAAGCTTTTATTTTAGTTAATCATTAGCCAGACACCTAGTGTACACCTGTAATAAGGGACAATTCATCCTGCAATATAACAAGCTGTATCTTTTGTGGAAATTGGCAATATAATGATGAGTAATACTTACCAGGTAGTCATCTGGTTTGATTCCAAACAGCTCTCGGAAATACCGGAAGGCCAACGGGGCATAGGTTTTGAACCGGAAATCAGGGTAGTGGTGTGCTGGAGTCAGATTGCTCCCCTCGCTGTGATGAAACAGATAATCATAATCATATACACAGCTTTAACGATACATAACCACAGTTCATTAAATGGATACTACAATGTCCTTTAATCTCTATCATGTTTGTTACTTGTTAACAAACATGATTACTACAGAAAAGGCTTCAATACATTTCACTGCCCCAAGATGGACTAGTTCTATTAACTCACTCTAAACTCTCTTACAATGGAACACAAAGTTTATAGGTATTTATAAGTAGAGATGCCACAGATTACAATTATCTTGGCCCATTCAAATTTTGGTCAATTCCAAGTTTCTTTCTTTATAAGAATGATAATTAACAGTCTGTATACACAAATATATTTGTAACTTTTCTTTCAAAATTCTATTGTATGTTGCTGTGGTTGGTTTGTGGCTGCTCTCATCGCCACAGCAGACAGATGCCCTTCCTGACACAACCCTCCCATTTTATCCGAGCTTGGGACTGGCACTGCATCCAGTCCCTTTGGGTTTGAGCATTGGGTGGGAACTGAACCAAGGTCTTGAAAGATTCCATTTGATATTCCTAATAATAATAACAAAAAATATATAAATTTTTTGATGCATCACTTGAACCACTTCGGTATTTCATGGCAACACCTTAACATCAAAACTGCAATGGCGCTTAACAGATTGCAAACTTTTGTCTTGGTTTGAACATTTTCCAAAAATTGCCAGAATACATTAGAAAAATAAGAAAAGTCCATAAATGGCATTTATTGCAATTTTTACTCAAAATTTCATACATATCAAATCATGATTATGTTGGCACACAATTTCTAGAACAGCCATGTTTTATTCATAGACTTTTATAAACTTTTTATAAATATAAAGTAATGCTAAACCTCTGAAGAAAAAAAACAATGTCTAACAAAAATGCTTCTTTCGCCTGAAATAGGGAGTGAAAGTTCCCAGGCGAAATTATACTGTATCCCTGAGGACTAGACGTCATTTGATCTTTTACAGCCTCCATTCACAAAGTCCTTGTTTGGAACACCAGAGGCAAATATGCAACACAATCATTGACACAGAACACCGTGAACAATCCCCGAGGCCAAGGAGGTCCCAGTCCTGTCTTATTGCCACTCCAATGCCGCACAAAATGACCAAACAGGAAAACATGCTTGAGGCTTGGGTGGCTCAAAAAAAATGTAAATAAAAATACTGCATGGGAACAAACCTTAAACACAACAAAAATCAAACTTGACTAAAAATAGTGAGTGGACAGTTAAGCACTTATCAATATAAAAACAAATGGAATTAACTTTATATTTAGTGCTAATGCATGCCAGTTGGTGTGAATGGTATATTCGATACTAAAGCCAACAATGCCAAAGGTTTCACGTTAGCTGCTCTTAATAATGTTAGAAGTTGTCATTTTGTGCATTAGCACATGAAAGTGCAGGGAGATGCCAAGCATGCTTGGCAGGAAGTGGAAATATGACTGCCAGTGCGATGCTGTTTTCCTTCTTGTAGCCAGCACAATATGGATCCTTCAATGTTTTTTCATTTCAGTCAGACATTTAGTTAAGTTGTATGTGTAACCTGACAGTGCGTTATGGAGACAAATGACCTGGCAACAAGCGGGTGATTTTAATATATATCCACACAGCCCGCTGCTTCCAACTCGAACAATGTGATGCAATTAAATAGTTCATGGCGAAAGAGGCTGATGATTTCCAACATATTAAAGTGATATAGAAACAATGACATCTAAATACAAATGCAATGAACATATCCCTATTGCAGGTCAAGTACATAGTCACTGTAAACCTTGTATTAAGTGAAAGGGTAAAGCCCAAATTGAAGAATTTAAGGTTGCACTACTCAACGAAATAAACATTCTTTGAAGAATTGCTTTAAATTCTTCAAGAGGTAAAGTATAAAAGTAGAACACCTTATATTTATTTAAATTATATAAAAACGTAAATTACATGAAGTAAGTTTTGTCTTAAATCAACTCCAGCACTTTTAAAATTCACTTATTTTAAAATTTCCGTGGTGAAAATATTAACTAAAATACCTGATTTAGCTTTTCTAATTAATATCTATTGGTGCAAGTGTTTGTTTACATTGCGCTAGTACCTTATTAGTTGCTTCTAAGCTTTTAAGTAGATTATTAAATCCGCCTCATAACTGTTCATAACATTTATGGTGCAGGTTAAACTTCAGGCAGATATCCAAGTACTGCAAAAGTGAACAAGGGGAAATATTTGCTATGGCTAACTAACAAAATCTTTATTGCTAATCTTTCAAATGTTAGCTAGTTCCAAAGATATAAGCTAGCGGTATGCTAATATCTAGCTACAGTAGCTAACTGTATAGGAACAGACACAGTAATGGGTATTAGTTCTCATTCTTATTGTCCCGTCTGTCAAAGTTCAGATTTGTTAGGAAGTTAATAAGTTTGATATTTTCAAAAATGAGACATTTGCTTTTAAAATGTGAAATTCAAAGAATTCATGAAAAGAAAACTTAAGTGAAGTAGAGCTACTTCCAAGCTCTGATCACAGTAGAGATTCAGAGAAACCAAGAAGCAGAGTGTGACAGAACTGTGGGAAAAGTACTCAGTCATGCTGAGGTACATTTTTATCCATTTTATAGATAACATGAGGAAAAAAAAAAATCTAATTAGGGCTTACCTGGGCAAAAACACGCTCTCCACCACATAAAAATCCTGCATGAGTACATCTCGGTCAGGTTTTGAGGTCAGGTTCCCTACAGTGTAACCAATACCCAGCTGTATGGCTCCCTTAATAGCGGTTGATGATGTCTGGTCAAACATACACACATGAATAACGTCAGATTAGGCTCTATGGATTGGCCAATTTGTATATAGATATTTTCAGAAAGAGTTGTATCAAAAAATCAAGGTTGACTGAACAAAATACAGTATGTCATCCATTACGGGGGTGGGAGGGGTGGGTGGCTAAATGCATCTATATACCTTCCAAACAAGACTGAATGGACCTCTGTTCATGTCACTATTTCCATAAGTGGAGATTTTACACACAGTATTATAGAAATCTGATATCTATAGTGGTGCAGCATTTCCTGTAAATGATACTGATAACCAATTTTCATTCAGAGTATATAGTTTATTTACAGAGGGCCACACAGTCTCCTGTACTACTACTGTACATGTCACTTCCCTTTCCTTAAAGTCACCCAGTCACTTTTTTACTTCTCTATACTGAATATATTCTATATTTCATCCGGGAAAATATTTTGTGTTGAACAATATCACATTTGTCAAAAAACAGTTACTGTATTCAGCCTCTAGTTCCTTAAAATATAATGTTATAGGAACATTTGGTCAGTTTCGCAATATTCTGAAAATATTCCAGGAGAAAATGTTTAGGGTGACTTGAATGAATGGAAGCAACCCTCGATACTAAAGGGAAAAACTCTGAACTTCCGGCTTAAATAAATAATGGTTCCTTGTTAAGCAGGTATATGTTTATCGCTTATTAACCCCTTAAAGTCTCAACATGTTACGGACCACAACTTTTTATTCAGGAATTACTAAGAATTATTTTGTAAATGCAGTAATGTTCCTACAGAAAGCTTTACAAAGTGGGGATCTAATAACATCTCCCGGGAGTTTAAGGGGTTAACATTCTAAAGTACAATGCATGGCAAGAAGGTTATGGCTTACTGTCAATGGGTTCCTCAGCCTAAAAGAACAAATATTTATTAGAAATATGCACCACTTTCTTAAATATTGCCCATTGGGATGAATTGAACATTTCACTTGGGAAACATTAACCTTTTTATAGGTCTTCTCTCTGCTTGGCCCTCTGACTCCATTTTCAGCCGCCGACATCTTTCGCCGAGAGACAGAAACAGAGAATTAAATCAAACAAGGCAATTGAACAGACACTAATAGACTGATTGGTACTTCAGATACAGAGAAGAGTCAAAACCCCTTTTTTAATGTGTTTCAAAGCAGATAATAATGCAAGTAGTTTAAATTAATCATTTGGGTTTAAACTAGAAGCAATACTGTCTTTTACTTAAACAGAAATACCTGCTTAATAGAACTTCAACTGATTTAATCAATCACTTGTTCATATGACATAATTGTAAAGCCATAATATTAACTATGCAAATACAGAAACAACACATAATATACTATTTATATTCTACTATTTACAAGATAAAAAATACTATTACTGTTAAAGCCAACAAGTATACACTACTGTAAATAAACATTACATAATACAATGTTATTAATCTCTTATAATGTAATAATGCTACAAATAAGTGTACTGGAATAACAATTAAGTGTAGAGAGCCACATTTCCTGAAGAAGGGCACTGGTGGCTCAGTGGTAGGTGTTTCGCCTGCCATGCGGAAGGCCCGGGTTCCATTCCAGCCAATGCCCACACCACAGCCACTGGATACAGTGCTGGTCCCAAGCCCGGATAAAATGGGAGGGTTGCGTCAGGAAGGGCATCCGGCGTAAAACCTGTGCTAAGTTGTTGTGTGGACTGTGTATTCCGCTGTGGTGACCCCTTGTCGGGAGCAGACGAAAGACCAACAACAACAACCACATTTCCTGAAGAAAATGTGAGTGGTGCTTGCCGTGGCATCATAGTCATAGCTATGATGTCACAGTTGATGTTGGTCCCAATGTTAAGTCTATTAAGTCTATGGGTTAAATCTATTTCGGGGCGGTTAATTGCCCCCTGCTATTAACCACCCACCCCTTAGAAAAGTCATAGCAAGCACCCCATTCTCGAATAAGCTGCACGATTTGACACCTCATCCATGGGTCTACGACTAACGGTGCGGGATTAGTTACGCGCCAAACTTTCATATGGAAGAAGAAAAAGAAAAGTAAGCCTGTGAGATAACAATATCGCAAGCACCGCTAATAACGCGTACTAACGCTACAAATACGTGTAATAGTATTACAATTAAGTGTACTAAAGTTACAAGTAAGTGTACTAATTTTAGCAAATAATTTACTAATGTTAAAAGTAAATGTACTAATGCTGCAATTACTGTAAGTGTATTAATGTTAATAATAAGTGGACTAATATTACAATTTAGTGTATTCATGTTAAAAAAATAAAGCGTAGTAGTATTACTGTTAAGTGTACTAATGCTACAATTAAGTAAACAAATGGTTGTCCTACCTTTATTTAATCCCAAACACAGTTGCTCTGCAGCTCACGGCTGCTGCATAGCACGCTCATATGGACTATGCAGATGAGACTTCAGGAAGCTTGATTTCACTTAATCTAGAATAGAAAAGGTTACGTACGTCTGTTATTTCAGATGACAAAAATGAGAGGAAATAAAATGTCAATGAGTGGATAAAAGGTTTCTATTTTTTATGTTTTTATAGAAACTATGGATGGCAACAAAAACAACAACTACTACAGCCAACTCACCACATACCCCGGCTTGTTGAATTTGCATGCATAGGCACATTTCTCGCAATTTGTTAGTGTGAGTGTTTGTGTGTTCTCTGAGCCATGGACTCGGTGCCTCCCCTGTCATCTCACTGCCTGACTGATTTGGGAGGAAAATGTAGCCACTTCCTTGTGTCAGTCCACAAATCCCACTTCAAGATTGTGTTCTTGCCCCTGAGTTCTCGCACAACAGCAGCTGTCTAAACATGAGGCGCTCTTTACTGGTATTGAACAGTTTGTATGGCACAGAGTTTTTTTTTTTTTTCCTTGCAGCTGACTTGATGCAACTTTTGTCAGGGGCACTTGCTGCTTTAAACAAAAGCATAATTCATAAGGGTGCAAGGCAAAGCCTTACAATGCATTATTCATTCTGAAACCTCTCTCTCTATATATATATTTTTAATAATAATTAACTACAATGTGACAGATCAAATCTATTCAACGTAGCGCTGAAGTGGCAGACTCTAGTCCTCCGATCACCGATTTGTCGTGAAATGGTTCTCAAATCATGTACTGAATTTCTAACCAAATACTTGTTACATTTCCTATTTAGAAATTATATTCTATATATTATAACAAATAGAATTAGTTGCTCATTTTGACATGGGCAAGTGGCTATTGTTAGCGAATGGTGTATTTGCAGTTGTATATTGTTATATTTATAGCTTAGTTTGCCCTTTATGTTATCTCTCTCCTCTTTTCCTACTTCCTTGATTCCATCCTTACTGTACATATTTACTCACGTACTTGCTTATGTACACACTGAGTTCCTTTCTTCCTAACAAACTTACAGTACTTGATTCTTATTAATATTTGTTTGCACACTTAATGGACCAGTCTATAACATTTTCTTAGTATACATATTCCCCCAAACTTCTCGCAATAGGGAGAGGTGCTCTTAAAGGCTTTTATGACCCAGTCTTATTAAACTGCCTGGCAGCAGAGTGGAGATTTTTTTTCTTCTGTATGTTTTTATATAAGGATTACAACCATTCAGAGAAGGCCAGAGCCAGGAGTTGGGCACATGGCTTTCAATCAATTAATATGAGTCTGCTTTATTTTCTCTGCTCTTTCGAGGCTTGAAGCATTGCTATCAGTGTCCATGGCCCATTGGGCTACTGTACCTTGTCTGGAAAAACATTTCATGGACAGGTAATAAATAAACATGTTTATTTTATGACGTCATTATTCAATCAGTACAAAAACATTTATGATTTCCAAACAGTAGTATTCCAGGAAAGAATTGTATCTCTACAGGAAAATGTCTGCAGGCCAGAAAAGAAAGCAGCATACTATTATAAAAGCGCACTTTTCAGTGGAAAGGAGGTTTTCAGAAGGACTGTGGCTGGTTCTGCATCATGTTCCATAAAATTATGTAACTAATTCCCTTATAAAAATGCACAGATTGTGCCTGAGACCAAGCAAAAGGTCATCACACCAGATTTACAGACTAAGACCTACTTTGTTTCATTAATAACTGTTACTGCTTTTTATAGTATTTTTTTTATGTAGAAACTTTTTTTCTGAAGACATCAATGCTCTACAGCAGTTACTTGCATGGGCGTCTGCCTTTTGCACAGTAATGTATTATTCCGCTACAATCTGAGCTCTAATACTGATATTATTTTGGCTTGTTTTAAATCAGAATGTGTTGTTTTCAGCAATGCCTTGGCAGGATCTTGCCAGTGTGATTTGGCAACCCACAGTAGCAAGCTTCAGATTCCACCATAACTTGAGACAGCTTACACGAAAAAAAGAAAGCGAACGAAATCAACAAAATTCGATTTAGACCAGGAATTTATATCAATACTGCATTGAGACAAAAATTTCAAACATGCCAATTTTGCTATTATTACCCTAGGTTGGCTGCACCTGTTAATTCCTGGAGCTGTATACTGTAAATTGGTGACCAGTAAGTTGCAGTATTTTATTGCTTTTTTCCAACATGCATCCTATATGACATGACTGACAGAGTGTTTTTTGCAAATGTACCACGTTGACCTGTCATGTAGTTGAATCTGCTATATAGTTTTGCTGTTTTATAAAGAATTACATTATTTAATACCCACCAGTTGAATTTAGATTGGGAGAAAACAGTACGTTACATGGTGTGTGTTCACTATGAGATATGTGAATGGCTGGGTGGAGCATAGAAGAGATTAGGAGACAGGGAAAGGGAATGCTGCATAAAGATAGAGTCGATAGAGGAAATTCTCATGCTACTGCTTGCTTGAGGCTCAAAAATTGTCTCTTTTGTACATTATTTTCTTTCTTTCCTTTTTTATGTACTTCGAATATATTTCTTATTTACTTGGTTATATATTGGTTCTTTAAAGTATTTCTTTCCATAATTTTATATTTATCGATATAATTAATTATATATTTATCTGTAGAATTAGTTGCTTCCTTTAAAACATACTTCTTACTGACTAACCTATTTTGCATAAGTTCTACAAAGAATGCTCTTTCTGAAACAGATATCATATTTTATTCCAAGATGTGGACAAGGAAAAATAGGAAAACTACCAGTGAGCCACCAATACCTGTTAATCCTGTAATACCAATATATCCTGTTAATAATGCCCAGTACAACTATTTTATTTATAGAACAGCTGAGTTACTAATGATCAACGAAATGAAAATGAAATGTGCAATAAAATGAACAAAGTGTCATTCTTTAATACAATTAATGTGGAAAGTGAAAATGGTTTCCAGTGTTCACTGTACAGGACAGGGGTAGCTCAGTGGTCATGGTATTGGACTACTGATTAGAAGGTCCCAGGGTCAAACCCTCAAATTCTCATCCTTCTAAATGTCTGTGCAATTTGTAAATTTTGTCATTGGTTGGTTTTTATTTCTGTCTGATATCTGCAACAAGCTCTGTGGTGCATGATGGAACAAGCTGATGTAAAACTATCCCTCTAAATGATGGACTATACCGATATTTGGTTCGTATTCTGACCAAACATGCTACACACTTATATACACAAAGTATGCGATTTGGAACACAGCTCTGTCATTAGATAATGAGTTGAATCAGTTGTGATAAATGAGGCGGAAATCTAACCCGACCCTCTGAGATCAGTTGGTTTGCATGCATGAATGTGCGTTTTGTGCGTCCGAGTGTGGCGTGCACATAACCGGCACCTCATTAAAGCGGGAGAGTAAAAGCAAGAGCTTTGATAGGGTGTGAATGAAGGATAATCGCCTTGGAGGGCACTGGCATAAACATGCAGCATGCCAGAGACAAGACGGAGTCCTTATTCAGGCTTAAAGACTGCCATGGACTTATTTCCTCGTTTACTACATCAGTGTGGGACTGTGTGCAACGTGCTGTTTACACCAGCATCCTTGAGAAAGAACAGAGAGGTGGTGTCAATTTGGAAAAAGAGATTTACTCTTGTTTGGCAAATGGGGGAAAAAGACTTAGGGATTATAGAGAAAGAAGAAAGTCGTGAAGAACAGCCACTCTGTATGCAGAGATTCCTGCACCTGCATGTGAATGTGGACCTGGCCAAGACCTACTGCAACCTTTGTTACATAATCATTCTCTCAAGGCCACGTTGACTACCTTTCTCTCTCTCTCTCTCTCTCTCTCTCTCTCTCTCTCTCTCACGAACACACACACACACACATATAGACATGTTTGTCTTACTATCTTTGCTTAGACATTGCGTTGACAAATATTAATGAAGCTAATTAATGGCATTTCTATACACAAAGCAGTTTTCCTCATAGGGTCCAGCCAAACATCTTCAGGAGTTTAAGCCTGTTTCAGCACATGATCCTCACCAGGATATAAAAACATGCACACATACAGTACAAGCACATATATCCAACATAACAATCACTAATATTCCACTAATTATCAATTCAAACTACATATAAATCAAAAAATCCTCTCAAGGTTATACTGTAATATATATGTTCCCTTAAAAAATTATCCACTTTTTCAGCAGCATCAACTTACTGCCTTATCAACTTTCTGTAGCACTTTGTCAACACTAAAATCGGTTGAGATGTCCTTTGTCCTTTTCTCCTTGGAAATCCAAGGACTTTTTTTTATCAGTTAAGCAACACACTATTAAATATCAGTACATACTACAGCAAAACAACTTGTGCTTCTCGCGTTTTGTTTTAAACTTTACTGGGTGAAGCAATGAATCGAACAAATCTAAACATCAGAAAAGAAGCTCGAGTACTTGTGGAAGCAACCACTATAAAGCCATGTCTTTGAAGTGGTTTAAGCTGAAGTCTCTGTGGATCTAAACGTGTGCTCGAACCATGCGACATCTATAATAAAATCCTGTTTCACACTGATCCTAGCCTGAGGCAACGTCTTCCTAACCCCGCCGCCCCCCCAACACTCCGGTCCACAGACTCTCTAGAACAAATACACACAGGTTTTTAGCCAAGCATTCAAAACAAGACACCTGCTGTGGAAGAACTGAGAGAAAACAGAATGGACCAGACAAAAAACTGATTATGGTTGATTAATGCAAAAAAAAAAAAAAAAAAAAACACTCATAACATGAGAACGTAAACAGCACTAGACAAGTTTTGAGTTTGAGAAATGTTCACGTTCTCTCAAAGTGTGCCTCAGGATCAACCACTACAGATCAACTAGTTTGTATTTAAGCATATACAGTACAGGTCAAAAGTTTGGACACGCCTTCTAATGTAATGTTTTACTTGTTTGGTACAAAAGGTTCTGGAATAGAACTTGCAAGAACAGGATTGTCAAGTGCTTTAACAAAACCCATCAAGCACCATAATGAAACTGGCTGTCATGAAGACCATCCCGGGAAAGCAAGGCCAAGACCTACCTCTGCTGCAGAGGAGAAGTTCATTTAGACTTTAGACCAGTCTCACCAATTAAGAGCACCACAGATTAGAGCCGTTATGAAGGCTTTACAAAGCGTATGTAAAAGACACATCTCAATGTCAACTGTTCAAAGGAGATTACTACATACTATTTTTAATGCCTTCAGCACTGTTTTACAATGCAGAAAGAAATAAAAACCAGCAAAGACCATGGAATAAAGAAGGTGTGCCCAAACTCGGACTGGGACTGTATACTGTATTCATAAGCCTAACTGACTTTTAATTTGAATTGAACTGATTTCATTCACTCTTCAATCTTTCACTCTTCAATCAGGAGCTTGCCCCAGAAACACAAGGCTTTAAGTTGAAGAATATACACTCAATAGGGAAACCATTCCATTGCAAGGCACCTAGGCTGCCTTTTTTTTAACGACCAGAGAACATTCTGGAACTAAATTTGAAATTTAAATTTTTCTGTTACAGTACAAAACATGACCTGCCAATGACTCCTCGTTGGGGATTACGTCTTTGTGATGCTATGCCGCAGACTAGCAGGGGACTTTTCAGAACACTTGGCTGTTTATCATCATAACACTCTTCTATCTGTGCTTTTGCTGAAGTTGCTCAGCAGTGTCTCCAAACATTAAACCTAAGACAGAATCTAGCTGAGTAAAACGGCCTGAAAGCTGTGTTCGAACATGTACTATTTGCTCTAATGAACGAGTGACCTGAATTGACCCGATGAGCTCTGTAATGTTTTCAGGAATTATTCCAAAAGGGTTCACTCTGAGTGTGGAGTTGGATAAATCTGAATGCAGACCAACACCTGCTGTCGTCATCATCTCTGCCCTTTAACTCGTCACTGCTTCTGTGCCCTTCGGTGATGATCTTAACCTCAAACTACTCTCGAAGCTATCATGCTTCAAAAGGACCATGAATGAGTCTCATAAGAGCATCGTTTAAATGACAGCAAAAATTAAGAGATGTATAACTTCAATTTGGGTCCATAGTCCACAGGATGATTATTACAGCATACTAAGTACATGTACTAAATGCACTATGCACATGAGAGTTGTAAAGTGCTTGTGAAAGGTTATGATTACTTGGAAGGTAGTATGAGTAAAACACCTGATTTCCATTAGAGATTAGTCCTTTTTTCCACTGGAATGCTCATCAAGATGGATTAAAAGAAAAAAAAAAAAATCATCCAGAAACACAATCAATATGCTTGTATTGAAATCTCTATAATGTAGTTAAAGGTTCTGGTGCTGCTCTGATTAACTCTTAATTATAAGGCAAATCAATTGAGCAACAGCTCGTTCGCCATTTTCCACCATTATTTCATTTCACATTAATGAGAAATAAATATATAGAAGTGACAACAGTTCCAGAATACAATGCAGCTACCTATGCAGATGCGCTGAGATAAGGACAGAGACTTGACTATTTGTGCATCTCAAACAAACCTAACTTTCCTTAAGTCTAAGAAGTTTTTTTCTGAGCATGGTGGCTGCTCCCATTGCTCCAAATCCAAATTAATGAGAAAGAAGCATTTCAGGATAGTTCTTAATCTTACTGATGCGCTTAAATCTAAAACATGTTGCATTAATTAACCCAGTGGTTCTCAAACTTTTTCTGTCATTCCCCACTTAAGGGGGTGAGCGAATTTTCAAGCCCCACTTGTCAACAAAATAATAACGAAATCGGCCAAGTTTACTGTTTATTGAAATATCAATTCCTAAACCAATACGATCAAACAACACCAAGTTAAAAACAGATAAAATACACGTGCAATTGTTATACAAGGCTTACGTTGTCACTTATCTTTGCATAATTGACCCCATGTTTATTAGCTGCTCAGCAATCGTTTGTAGTTTTTTTGCACTGGCCAATTCTGTATGCAACTTTGAATGAAGCCATTTGTGCTTTGCTGTCCACTGATTCAGATGTTACCATGCGATTCTCCTGCTGTCTGTATTCTACCAGCTTTCTTTCAAAGACGTCCAGTGGTTTATTAACGTGACTGAAGGGTGTTGTCTCTAGTGTCTTCCTAATTTGTTGGGTCTCATGCGGTCTGCTGCCAGCAGTTTAAGACACAAAACACACACGAGTCTCTCTTCTGCCCCCACCATCACCACCATGAATCCAAGCTGAAGATAGGCTTCATTAGGGGTGGGCGATATAACCAAAATCTTCTATCACGGTAGAAGCAATTTTCTACCTCAATAACGATATATATCACAATATAGCAATTTGTATCTGAAAATACATAAATAAAAATTCAAACACAAAGAAACTGTTTTACATAATGTAATTTTTTAATGTAATTTTATTTAAACTGTGAATTGCTGAGGTTTGCCGCATTTTTTTACTTTGGCCATATTCGATTTGTATTTCAGATGATAGAAAAGGTTTGACGTGTTTCCACCACTTGTTAAAACAGTGCACTTGCGTACCTTCTAAATCACGTTCATCTCATTCGTATCACTTTTCTTATTCCCAAACCAATTCCACACCACAGACGAGGCACCTTTTTTCTTTACAATCTCCTCGTTGTTGGTTTTGTCACATGTAAGTAAACTCACTGCTGCAGCGTCTTCTTCCATTGTCGAAGTGTATGTGAAGCCAAACACATTAAAAGTGGGACGAAACCGCGGCACCCGATTGAACTAAATATCTGCGCAAATACTGGATAGCGCAGTGATGATTGGGTTTATTTGCGCAGCCCGGTGGATCGCGCGAATCACAAACCTGCGCGACCCACTGTGTTTTATTTAAAAACAATTTATTTAAAATGTCAGGACTGTTTAATATTGTTTCCGCCTTGCCATGCCTGGATTGTAAGTGCGCATCCCAGCGGAGTAAAATGTATTTTGATGGTCGGCGCGGTTTATTTCTGTCAGAGTCGCGCAGCGCTGCCCAGTGGCTCGCGCAGGTTTGTGATTCGAGCAGCGCTGTTCAAGTTGGCCCGAAGTTAAACCATTATTGTTCCACTATGGTTACACTTTTTCTCCCGGCCCACAACTGATGTTATTTTAAATTTACTTGTATTAATGATCCATTTATTTGTGTGTGATTGTTTAGTTTTGAGCGTACGCTCTTCATTATCAATAAAGAAAAACATGAATTAGAATAGGTACTTTCCTGTTTTTCCTCCCGTTCATTGCGCCCCACTTGTCATGTCTGTATTCCCCACTAGTGGGGCGCGCCCCACAGTTTGAGAACCACTGAATTAACCTAAGCTCCAGTACAGAATTAAGACTGTCAGGATTAAGTTCACAGATGGGACACTTTGTTCTTTGTTCAAAAGATAATTGGGTACAATGACAATAATTACAAAAAATCACTTAACATTCTTCGACAAAGTGTGCTTCCCTAAAGCCTGTTCAGCAGCTCAAACTTCTGCTTCATAACCAAGTTTGAAACATGATTTTTATGTGGGTAACTAGTTTTGTAACACACCAACAGATGAACAAAGCTGCCGACACAGTCACAGGAACCACTGACCTTCATAAGTCGGTGTGCCAAAAAACATTGTCCTGTGTATATCAGGAGCTGTGCAACATGTGCTATTTCACGCTTGCTACCACGCTTGCTATTTCATCATGACCAGCAAGTTAGCAAATGTGAAATTCTGCGTGAAACTGGGCAAATCAGAGGGCCACTGAGACGTTTGACAGACATGAATCATCACGTTTACAGCAAAGAGTTGTTCAAGGCGTTTTGCGTGGCACACACCCTTTAAGAACGGAAGAACATTACTGGAGGTCGACGAGAGATCATATACAGTATATGTTCTCAGATAATCATATATGAAATTTTTTTTTTATATGATAAAATGTATAATGCAAAGTGTTAGCAGATATCTTTGTAGCTTGTAGCTGCATCAACAAAACCTTAATGCTAAGCTAATAACAATACAGCAAAATATTTTTTTTTTTTATAATAAACTACTGTTAAAGTCTGAATGCTGTTAAATACATTATTCAGACTATGATAATACACAAATACACATCTGTGAATTTGATACTGAACTTCCCAAACACAAGCTAGTTAGTAGCTAGCAGTTTATTTCTGAAGAAAAAAATCTATAAAATATATATTTAGTGGATTGATATTTAATAAATACCACTCCTGTACATCTACATTTTTGTGCCTTTAAAGTCAATACAAGGATAAAAAATAATCTGCCAATAAATTCTCTTTTTCAAATGTATGTCAAGGGAACTAGCATAGCATAAAGGGGGGCGGGGGAGGGGGGGAAGAAAAGCTTGAGGTTAGGAAGGAAAAAGGGCAGAGTTTGTTCAGTTTGTATAGTGACAAATTTGACAATAAAATATATTAAACAGTTTCTTATTTCAGATGTTAAAAAATTTTTATTAAAAAAACTCTTGTTATATCATGAAAACCCGGATAGTAAAGCTGGCTGTAATTCAAACCACAGGTTTAATATTAACAGGCTGGTTCTAACTTATCATTTTATAGTAACAGCTCACTGACAGGGACTTGCTCATGTTTTTTTGTGGGGATATATATATATATTTTTTACCATTTATAGATGCAGTTGGTTGTGCTAGCTTTGAAATGTTCAGTATGTTATCCGCAGAAAAGTACTTCTAGACCCAGGACTCTGAGTGAGATTTTGACTAACATGGCAAGATGTCTTATGGCATAAGTTATCATAATATAAATATTATACTGTCATTTTACCTACAGTAGTCTACAAATCCAGGTCAACATGTTACATATCACAAATTGTTATTACCAAAGGCTATCAAACATAATATATGAATGAATCAAAATATAACCTGAAAGCAGGGAGGAGCCCATGAACACCTCGTGTCTAATTACTGAAAACATTATAAGGCATTGTAGACATTAGCAATGTTTCAGGAGTGGCACTGTGGCCTTAGTTCAACTGTAAAGGTGTAAGTCAGGTGGCGTGAGAGATAAACAGGAATGAGAAGAATGAACAGCAGAGAGAGAGAGAGAGAGAGAGAAGAGATGGTGTTGATGCTGAGACGCTGTTTACTATTCTAGGCGAGTCACGTTTTGCATGCACAGAACCGCGTGACATAGCTGATTAGGACAAACTGCACTAGCCTCATGGCAAAGGCAATGGGGATGGACTGCAGTAGCAAGGGAGCAGAGAAGTGAGAATGGGAGGTTAATTTTAAAAAATTGTATTCAAAACTGCATTGTAGGTTAAGACAGACTTAATATTTCAGCATATATTTGCTTTAAATGCAACTCTGTCTTTAGCTGAGAGACTGAAGGTGCTCAAAAAATATGCTGATGGACTACTCTGACAACTACCTTTAAACTTCTGTAATAAGGGTGTTTTAGGTAAAAGTGTTTTTTTTTTTTCTTTCTTTGTACAATTACAATTTCCAGGTAATTCCTTATGAATGAAAATGTCAGGCACAGTATAGTGATGAAACTCTAAACCACAGTAAAAAATTTGAATTGTACGTTTTAAAAAGGCCGTAAGTTCATGCATGTCTGACTCAGTCATGACTGAGGCGGCTCGGAGGCCACTGCGGTCGTTCCCATGAATATTCAGTGACTCAACTGCCTGCTGCATGAAAATCGATGGATAACTTGTCGCCAACTGAGAGACAGACACAACCGTCCGTGGAACTGTACACAAAATCACTTAGGAACACCAATTGCACATTACAGGAACTTGGCTGGGAGTCCTGGCCTCGCACCAAGCCATTTCCACATGTTTTTGCCATTAAAGGAGCTCCTGGAAGGCCAGCAGTTCAGACTTGAAGCAGGAAGTTCGATTACTGTGACAACTTTCAACTTTGATGGTATCCACTAGTGGAATGCTGGGATAAGTGCATTACTGTAGCAGGGGTTTATATAAAGAAATATAGATAGTCCTCATAACTGTAACTAATAGATTCTTTCATAACTGTTTTCTGTTGATCTACACAATCAAAAGTCCCAGTTTGACTTAAACACCCCTTGTAAAAAGATGTTTACTGTAAGCTAACATTTGACAGAGATGCGACACAAAGATTAGGTTTAAAAAATGATGGCGTATTGCTATGAGGATTTTTATCCTTCATAAAATTTTACGAATATTGCCCCCCCTTAATACTCCTCACATTTGGAGTAAACTCTAACTCCAACATTCTTCTCTTCTTCCTACTAAAAACCAGACACTCTGGCAAACATTCTGCAGCAAACCTACTTTCAAACACTTCCAGGAAAAAAAGGTAAAAATGTCCAAAGGTAAAGCAGAGCCAGATCCTTTAGAGTCCTCCAAGACCAAAGTGCCATTTATGTTTAGACAAAAATTATTTAATGTCCAAAGGTACTTTGCTTTTGCAGAATAAATGACAAAGGGTGCTTGAAAAGAAGTTCTCTAATAAAAAAATCTCTAATGTCTCCTAATGACAAAGGTATTCAATACATATGTTTTTTTTTATTAAATATAGGCACACATATTATGAATAGACTATTGCATGACATTAATGGATGTACAAGAAATATGCTAAACTGGGAGGAGGGAGTAGGAGGTGCTATAATGAACTTGACGCCATTGAAAAAAATGTGGTTCAGCTGTGTTTATTTTTATTTCTTTTCCAATTTACTTAGTAAAATGATGAACAAACATAAATCTATGCAACTTTTCATACGAATGAAGTTTTGAAACTTTTAAATTTAGACTACACTGAAAAGAGCTGGTGGTACCAGAAACATGTTAGATAAGCATTAATGAGTGTAAGTCAAAAGGATGAGTCAATCAACTATTCATGGTCGATCCCAAGCATGAGACATCATATAAGTTTCTAATATTTTTGAAGAAATTGAACAGCTGGCTGACAAACTTGTCAAGAAAAATAATGGGAGAACATATGGCCGAAAAAAGTGGCTGACAAAACAAACACCCAGAAAGTTTAAAGGAAGTAAATAAGTAATATAACTATAACTGGCAGTACAAATCCCTACATACGTATGTGTCGTTCTAGGAAGAACTTTGTGGTACAACACTTACCATCTTTAGTCAACATCATAAGAAAATCAAGGAAAAACCTCCATGAAAACATCTTTATCTCCAAAGGTTGGAAAACAAAGAACACAAGACCCAGGCTAGCTAAACATACAGCAAGCCAAGAGATGTATAAGTTATATAAAACTTGGACAAATTAAACTCAGATGTTGATCATTTTCATCTGAAGGAGGCAGCGACACTAAATGACACCCTGTCCCATCAGTATACAAAGTAGTCTGGCCAATAGTCAAATCTAATAAAAAATATCCATGACATGCCCACCTCAGATAAAACACACCTTAACTAATCAAAAATAATTCAGTCGATTTTGCAGTAGGGACGAAAAAATATGCCAGATGAAATGTTAACGATATACTGTGGATATATTTTTAGAATCTACAAATAACTCGCTTGTCTATACCGCCTTATCCCGTAGGGTCGCAGGGAGCCCCGGAGTCAGGAGATGTATAGGGTACCAATCTATGACACACTCACAAAATTTGGGAACGCCAATCAGCCTTATGTGGGAGGAAACCGGAGTACTAAGAGGAAACCCACCAAGCACGGGGAGAACATTGAGGTGGACCCTGGAGGTGCAAGGCAACAATGCTAACCACTAAGCCACCGGGCCGCCCCTACAAATAACGATGATGCTTTTTGTTCCGTTTCTCATTTCACAAGTACAAACTTTTTCAAATTTCCCAAGAAAAGAAAAGTCTGGGAAACATTCATGTGGCAGGAACCCAATACACAACATCATTCAGATACAAGTCAAGAGCTTCAGTTCAGCATGTCCTGATCAAAGCCCGGAATGAGGAAAAAACAAGTGACCTCAGTGACTTCAGCTGTGACATGATTGTCGGTGCCAGACAGGGTGGTTTGAGTATTTCATAAACTGCTGATCTCCTGAGATTTTCACACACAACTGTCTGTAGAGTTTATTCAAAATTACGTGTGTGTGGTGGTGGGGGTCAAAAAACTTCCAGTGAGAAGCAGTTCTGCATTCAGAAATGCTCTGTTAATGAGAAACGTTAGAGCAGAATGGCCAGACTGCTTCGAGCTGACAGAAAGTCTATAGTAACTCAAATAAGCACTTATTTGCAAGAAGTGCGAGCAGACCTTCAGACCCCACTGACTGTTAGCGAGCGAATGTCCGGTTCCTTCTAGGAAGACTTATCCTAATGACACCGAAAACAAGTAGAAGAAAGATTTTCAGCTTTCATTCGACTACATTGTTTTGACTAACTCCTAATGAAAGGATGTCCCCATGATGCTGTATGTTGTGTCGTAACACCCCCTTAATCAAAAGTGGAACTCGACTGGGATGACGGACAGATAAATTAGCTAAGATAAATGAAATTCACCGAACATCCTTTTCGTTTGTTCTGTAAATCTTACAAGAACAAATGTAGCTCCTGTTCAAAGGTATTACAAACATCTTTTGGTTCATGTGACTAGAATTGGACTAGTAAAATATTACTTAGGTGTAACATATGACATGGTAATATATTAGCCAATGTACACTTATAAAGAATGATTTATATTTAAACAAACATCATGCTGACTGTGTCAACAAATTACACGGCTCTCAAATAGGAGTGGCTGGATATAAAGGTAAAATATGAACCAAAAAAATTTTATAAAAAACAACACCTGGTCCTGTTGAAGGCTTGGAGAGAGCCTCATTTGCATCGAATGCTTTCCAAGTCAAAAGGCCATGCTTACCTTTGGCTTTATGATTACGACAGGTCACACGCCTTTTCTAACTACAGTGACAGCTCAAAAGCCTTTCACACACACACAGAAGTTCAGCTCATTCACTCGCCAACTGAATGAGCCACAAAAGGTGCCACAAGCTTTTTAGTCTTTGTAGAACATGTCACAAAGCCATCCTACCAAACTCAACTCATTCTCTACAGTCTACAGCTACCAGTAACTCAAATTCTGAACATGACACCTATAAATAGCACCAAAACCCCTTCTTCGTGCATACATCATTCCCTAAATGCACAAATACAATTTTAAAAATGCTATATCTAATATCACAATATAATAACCATGACATAAGACGCAAAAGTGAACAGGAATGGCAATGGCAGTGGTACAGTACCTCAGTGGAAAACCTAAGCACTGTACCCTTTAAGTCATTTGTATTAGACCAACAGAGCAAACACTGGATTTGCATGATATGTGGCCTCCACCCTTTTGTCAAGCTTGTGAGGAAGTGAAACCTTCAAAATGCCTGTAATCTTTAAAATCGATAGGGTCCAACCCTTAAAATATGTTTAGTCCTTGAAAGCATTCAAGCATCATATGACTATCTTACATTCCGGTTACATCAAGGTTTTGTCTGTAGAGTTTTCTTCTCAAGGATTCTTCCGCTTATCCTCTTACAGCGGATATGTCGAACCTTACAATCCTCAAGATGAGAATCAGAATCAATTGAGAAAGAATTCTCTATATATAGAACTTACAAACGTAAACAAACATAAAGAAAATATCGAAATGATGTATCTAAAATTATATATGATGTGTTTAATGTTTATAGTGCTAGTTCAAGACTGACATATGATTGCAAATTTTATATTATATGTATAAGAATTGGACCGTGCGGTGGTGTAGTGGTGAGCACTGTCGCCTTGCACCTCCAGGGTCTGGGTTCGATTCCCCGGCCAGGCTCGATTCCCGTCTCTGTGTGCATGGAGTTTGCATGTTCTCCCCGTGCTTGGTGGGTTTCCTCCGGGTACTCCGGTTTCCTCCCACAGTCCAAAGACATGCAGGTTAGGCTAATTGGTGTTCCTAAATTGCCCGTAGTGTGTGATTGGGTGTGTGAGTGTGTGTATGTGTGTGTGCCCTGCGATGGATTGGCACCCTGTCCAGGGTGTACCCCGCCTAGTGCCCGAAGTCTCCTGGGATAGGCTCCAGGTCCCCCGCGACCCTGAACACAGGATGAACACTGAACACGGGGCCAGGGGTAGCATAGTGGTTAAGGCATTGGACTACGGTTCGGAAGATCCCAGGTTCAAACCCCACAACCACCAAGTTGCCACTGTTGGGCCCTTGAGCAAGGCCCTTAACCCTCAACTGCTCAGATGTATAATGAGATAAAAATGTAAGTCGCTCTGGATAAGAGCGTCTGCCAAATGCCTAAATGTAAATGTAAATGTAAAGGATTAAGCGGTATAGAAAATGAATGAATGTATAAGAATTTATGTTCAAATGGAGAGGTAAATGTAAAATAATGGCACTATGGCAAATATAAAGTATTGTATAAATAGCAGTGTGTACATTCTGTGTACACACCCACATTTTTGGCAGACGCTAATGAATATTAATGAATATGCAAAGGCAATGGTCACATGACAAGGTGTCAAAGCAAACAAGTGAAGATGTTTCTTGGCAGATGCCAGAAAAGGCTCGCGTCATTCTTTGCGAGTTGGCCCCGTGTCCGCCATGATGGAAATTCGGAATGAAATTGTAATGATCTCACGTGAACTCAGTGCCATATAAGGGTGGTTCATATTAAAAGTACAGGCTGCACAAAACAAGACGATAACGGTATCACTCGTCATTTTTATGAATATTCTTCTTATTTATTCTGTACATGTATAGTCTGAATCAATCTTAAGAAAAGGAATATTCTCGACAATTTTATACGATTTACAGCTGACAAAGATCCAGAATGTAACGCAGCCATGGGACACAGTTGTGCTGAAATTACAGCAGAGAACCGGCTCGGCTAGTTGTCAATCCATGAGATGAAAAAAGTGCAATGGATTTGACAGTGGAAGATGCCTGGAAGTTGGAAGTTGAGCTGTTTGAGCTGAGGGTGTAGCTGGGAAGGTGACAGAGCTTGACAGGCTAAAACATTAAAGCGTCGCTGCATTTTATTTATTTATCTATTAAAAAGTAATTGAACTGCATTGTGGGATCAATTTAAGATGTATTTATTTTTTGTTCAGGTGAGATCTTTAACGTCTGAGAGATGTAACTCATGAAGAACATCCGTAGCTCCGTATTCCATGAGGCAATAAGATAAAGTAGTGGTAACCTCCACCGTTGGCATATTTCTTTCACAGTTGCTTTCTTTTATATACTTGGATGTACTTGCTGTAGATATTTCTATTCCTATTCTGATCTTTCATACCTGAAATAAAACAAGCTGGTCTCTAAGACGGACAAGGTGAACAGAGTGCAAGCTGGTTTTGTGTGTGTGTGTGTGTGTGTGCTGCAATAAAAAGCCTGAAGGAATCTCACATTGCAACAGAAATGCGCAGGGTACACTCCTATTGCTGATTCTGCTCAACCCCAATTCCCTGTGCTTCTCTCTATGGAGGATAAATACGACAGTGGAATTTCATTCGCGACTGTGATTAGCGCATGCGTTTTCAAAGCAAGCGTGCTAAACACTCTCAATCTACCCCAGTGACCTTGTTTAGGCCAAGTTTAAAGCTCGCTATGAGTCGGTATCGAGACAGCACTTCATCATGCACTCTTTTGCAATAACACTTTTTAATATTTAAAGCCAGTTTCCTAAACAACTTTTGAAGATGGTTCTTGCTTCTGGGAACTCGCCACAGACGACCGCTTAATGCATCTGGAGAATAAACAGCCTCGCGGAGTCACAGTGAGGTGAGGTACTCCTAAACATAGTCCAGTGGAATCAAACAAACTCGAGGATAAACACGTGAAGAATGCTCACGACACGTGCAAACAAATCATCTTCCTTCAATTGTTGGCAACAATCATGTGATCAAAGCAAACGTCCTGGTACAAAGCCAGTGCAGCGATACAGACTCACAGCATGGGTGAGACAAGCTGTACTTTCTCTTGTCACTGGGGTAACATCAAGGGAACTTTTTTGGCAAAATTTTTTTTTGGGAAACATTTTGTTCTTTTAGGACGTATTTTCACCTGGAATAGTTGTTTTGCTCTAACACGCGACAGACTGCTCCTCTACATGATCACTAGAAATAATTATAGTACAACAATCTTTATTATGATCAAATATTATACAACTTCTATAATGAGGGCTGCACGGTGGCTTAGTGGTTAGCACAGTCGACTCGCACCTCCAGGTTCGGGTTCGATTCCCGTACCATGGGAGTACCCCTCCCATGCTCTAAGTGTCCTGGGACAGGCTTCAGCCTCCAATGACCCTGTCCTATTTACAGGATAAAGCGATGTATAGACAATGAGTGAGTATAATAAAAAGCCCTAGTCATGTGACAGCCATCAAGGATATTACTGAAAATTCTTTTTAGATTTCTGTTTATTTTGTCATGTGGGACAAAACGTTGAAACTAAACAAATATTGTAAATAAGTATGTTAGACATTGTTTTTACATCTTTATATATGAACTATAAACTATGAAATTTGGTAAACATTACCAAAACTTTTATCATATAAAAGAAACTATTGTAAACAAATATATTGGATATAAAAACTGCTGCATAAACACTTCATACATCTTTAGTTATTATTTTAGTTCAAAATAAATGTGTCAAAAATGCATTTAATATGCCAATATTTCATAAATCTTTACAACATGGCTGTCACATGGTTACGGCTCATCATATGTAATAGTACTATAATATTTGATCATAATAAAGATGCAAAATTATGTTGTAATGTGAATTTTTATATTGGTTATGTGTGTGTTGAGACCGGATTGTCTCTGAGGGATCACTTGATCTACAGGATTATATGGCAAGTTTCCTCACATGCACTTTCACATGCAAACTCCTTTAAAAGTGATAGAGTGCCAATCCACATTATTATTACTATTACTATTATTATTATTATTATTGGGTGGCTTAGAGGTTAGCATCGTCACCTTTCACCTCTAGGGTTGGGTTCAATTTTCACCTCATGGTCTATGTGCATGGAGTTTGCATGTTCTCTTCAGGTTTCCTCCGGATTCTCCGGGTTCGTCCCACAGTCCCAAACCATGCAGATTAGGTTAATTTCCATTTCAAAATTGCCTGTAGTGTGTAAATGCGTGCGTGATTGTTGACCAGAGATCCCACCACTGTCGTACAAATATGAATACCTACAATAGTCACCAATGGCCTCCACAGTCCCTAGTTGGACTACAGAGGTTCACCAGATGGATGGAGTATTATTATTATCACTAATCAGTGTGTTATTATTCAATCCTGATCTGGTCAGATTCTTCCCGATTCTTTATTACCTGTGTCAGGTGTGTTTCGACCGAACCCAACTGACAATGCTGACCTCAGTGTGTCTATGTAGTCCTGTTTCCATGGTGACCGAACCTTGTGCCCAATTATGTAATAACGTCTAGTCATACAAGATGATTGTGCAACAGTTATTAAATAGTTGATGCTATTATATGGACATGTTACGTAGGGACAAGGACTTCTGAACAATGTCACTCTCAGTACAATGGAAAACATTTATCACGCCGATAAACAGTTCTTACAAAAGTCTAAGATGAACTCTTTGTAAGGTTTCATCAACTGAAGCATCAGAAGTAGTAGTTTGTTTGCACAGAAAATGTCCTGTTTAAAAAAAAAAATTATAAACAGTGTGTGCACTTTGCTTAACTTCTCATTTAGTACATGTAATAGATATGCATTATAAAAAAATATGACAAGGGTAACAGTGAAGAACATTTCTTCAATTAATATTAATACAAATGGAATGGAACTGATTGATCTCATACATACATATATATACATATATATATATATATATATATATATATATATATATATATATATATATATATATATAAACATAAACATATAGAGTCAGAACTGTCCCAGGATCTGGCCTTAAGTAAAATGCGACACATTTGTAACTAAATGTAACAAATGTAACCTAATGTGATGTAATCTGTAACTCCATGATGTCCAGTGTCCACACTGGCCAGGTGTTTTATTCTCCCAGTAACCCCATAAATATCACGCGCTACAGTCTTACCTGGATTTCTGCGCGTGTTGTCGCAGTCGCAGCTCTCTACACTGATAATCCACAGAAATGCAGCCTGTCCAGATCGCAGCAGCAGCAGACTGGTTTCTCCTCCACTCTCTGAGATGTGGATTGAAGAGTGCGCCGCCTCCTGTGCAGCCTTCACACACACACACGCACACGGACCTGAGAGCTGCTTTCCCCAGTTCCTCCTGCATGTTCAATTAGACTGCAGAAGTGCAGCGCGGTGAGCTCAGAGCGCCCTCTGCTGGGAGACAGTGACTCGGAAAAAAAAAATACATAGACTGCGCAGCAGGATATACTGTAGATTCCAGTATATGAGCATGCGCAATGCATCACACACCGAGCTTCTAAAGTAATTGAAATTGAACTATGCACAGCGGCTCTCCAGACCACTGGGGTGGTAGACAGTGCGGGAAAATCATATTTAAATATTATTTAGTTTTTACTTTAGTTTTTTTGACAGCCGTTCTACTCGGTTTCTATTCAAACGTGTATAGCCGCTTTTCTTTAATTCTTTCTTTTTCTAATAAAAGACTGTGAAGTAATGATGCATTTGATTCTAAAGGGCAACGGGATTAGAAAAAATATTTAAACTGAAAGAAATCATGATGAGGGCGACCAGTGGGTGGCGGTAATGCAACATAGTGCATGCCAACCGCCCTTAAACACAAAGAAGAAATGGAGGCTATTAACTGTCTGTTACAATGCAGAATGTATTTTCACTTTTATTATCGAAATGCCTGTCAGTAATCTCTTAAACTCTTATTTTGAAATAAAATAAAAATAAAATAAAATATCGCATAATATCTAGTAAATATTACTAGATAATTAGTTAATTAGTTTTATTACTAGATAAAACCTGTTAATTTGTTAAAGAGTGTCCTGAAACTACCGTTCTGACTTGAACGCCTATCGTTTTTATTTTATTTAGTTATTTTTTTGCAGTTTTTTTTACATTGTGAATCTTGTTTTCATAGTTATTCTTACTTTCCAATATGATGTGTTTTTCAATTATCTATTTATCTAGATAGTTACTTAGTTTATATATATATATATATATATATATATATATATATATATATATATATATATATATATATATATATATATATATATATATATATACATACACACACACATGTGTATGAAACACAGACACACATATAAGAGATATTTAACAACAAAACACAATTACACACACATTATGTAAATACACACCGTTTATATATATATATATATATATATATATATATATATATATATATATATATATATATATATATATATATATAAACGTATATATGTACGTAAATATATGTAAACGGTGTGTAATAATTGTGTTTCGTTATTAAATGTCTCTTATTTTGGAGGCCGCTCGACAGATGATTTCCGGGTCTTCTGTTCTCGACTCGTCAGATTATGCGCGCGCGCTTCGGTGTTGTAGCGCTGTATACTGCAACATGTCGTCAAGGTTACCGAATAAACCTTACCGCCTGTGTCTGTGTCTCCTGAAGAGCAGGGAGAAATGTCGTCAGCGTGTGTCCTTCTCTGTAGTGAGGACAGAAGAAATAAAGGTGAGTGAGGGGGGAATTAGAAATGAAAAAAGGAGGATGACGTGACGTCAGATAACAAGCTGAAATTCACAGGGCATGTTTATAGAAAGATATGTATTAAAACATATGACTTTACTCTTGATGCCATAACTGAAGTTTGGGTTTCACCCTGAGTTGCCTTATTGTCAGGTTTGGTGTGTAAATCTACAACTAGGTGCTGCATTGTTCACATTATTGTAGTGCACAGGTTCCTCACCCAGGTTCTGGAGAACACCCCTTTGCTCCTGGAGAACACCCATATCCTCCTAACACACTTATTGAACCTTTAACAGCTCTTTAAGGGTTGAACAAGGAAGTTATCCAGGGCAAAACTCCCCCCAAAATTCCTTTATATCATGGCAATTGATAGAGTTGTCAGTTTATTTTTTGTACATTGGGACAAAATCCCAATTTTCTTTAGTTACATACCACAATTCTTTCGGGTGCAATTTATGTGTTGCCACACTGGCTCAAAAAAACAACAACAAAAAAACTATTTATTTTCACTTTAGGTGGTAATATCTTGCAGTTCCTCTACAATCCTACAGGTGGCATGCTCTATACATATTGGAAAGCAGCACAGCATCCTGTGTGGTAGGAGTGAATTATTTGCCAGTTTTTTTTTTTTTTAGAATTATAATCATATATCATCTAGAAAAAAACTATAGAATAAGAATATTTATAAAATCGTGATACTTACAGAATCACAATACAAATCGAATCAGCACATAAGTATCGTGGATTGGGAGGTCCCTGGTGATTCCAATCCCGAATAAAAACATGGGCTACAGTTAACCACCTGCTGAAAAACAAATCTCTCTCTCTCCCTCCTTCTTTCTTATACTCATCATTTTACACTTCAATAGCTTATTACTAATGTAATCTTTTATTTAGACCACGACATCTCGGGTGTTTTGTGTTGGATACAGCATGTATTTGGAATGAGACGAAGGTTATAAAGTTTATGAAAGTAATGCTATTCGTAATTTTTTTTGGTTCCTTAAACTTGGCCTGGCCTGGCCTCAAAGTGTCTCTGAACCGTCACCAGGTGCTTAGTGTTCCTCCATCATCAAGCTGATGTCACATGGGGCTGTTTGGTCCTAATCTGTTTTGTTTTTCTTTTCCAGGCGAGAAGTGGATTTTATAGCTCTAACTCTTCGAGGCCAGCGTTTGATCCAGCTGCCTCGTGGGCCACCAGAGCTGTAAGTGTTCTATATATTTATGCAGCCATATTAATAAATAGCTACTAAAATGCTGATGAAAAGCGAGTACGTATGTCTTTATCGGGAATCTGAAGTGCGCTCCATGGCGTTATTATTTCAGTGGTCAGATGTTGGACATCGACACGTTCAAAGGAGAGGGCTTCACTTGACCAATCCCCTCGCAGATGAAAACAGGTAAATCAGTGCATGGGTTTCTTCTGCGTGCCTCAAAAGTATTTGCAGTAGGTCTATGCATTCCAGTATCCCAGTTCATCTGAGAGGGGATCAGTGGGCTGAAGGTCAGGGGAGTGTGGATGCAGGACAACTCAAGTTTTTCCACTTTCAAATTTTCCAGTTTGGGGAAGAACCACATTTGGGTGTGATGGTCAGGCAGCCTATATATACGTATATATTTTTTAACCATACAGTGTAAAGTTGGGGGAAAATTCGATTTAGTTATGTATCATTTAAACATTAAAAGCGCCATGCAAATAAAATTGAATTGAAAACCTTTTTAAAGAAAACCTTTAAATTTAATTTGCATTCGAAGTGGTCCATGATTCCAGTTCCTTCATTATCCTAAATTCTATAAACTATTCACACGCAGCCAGGCAGCACATCATCCACAGCAGCAGAAACAAATTACTTGCTAAGTTTGTTTAGAATCGTAACAAAATCTGAAACAATTGTAATATTGAATGTGAAAATTTCTAAACTTGTGATACTTACAGAATGTGTTGCTTGACAGGGAGCTTCCAGAAACCGTCTATGAGAAGCTGGCTGATGAGACGTTGGACGCATTAGCAGAATATTTCGAGGATCTCACTGATGAGAGCTTCACAGGGCCTGACTATGACGTGGTGTTTTCTGTAAGTAAATGAATAAAATACTAAGAGATATAAGAAAGAGCTACACTTTTTCCACTATGTGAAGTAGGTGCAGTTTGTGTAGATGTCCACATGGCGATGCTGTTGATCTACAGTTAGAAGTTGAGTGACCCAGAACAGAGTGTGTTTTGCACACTGTTATGTTACATGACATTTTTTCCCTTTTCTTGATCTTGATCACATTTTCGGACATGGAGAGGAAGTACAGCTTCAGGGTGTACTTCCTGTGAGACTCACTCTAGGGCAGGGTCACTGATAGATCTCCAGCTACAGCCGCACTCCTGTCTGCTTCAGTCAGTCATTATATACTTAAAAACTGTAAGATATAAAGTATATACACACAGTGCATTTATATCTCACAGAATTGATTTAGAATCAAAACTTTATCCTTTTTTTTGTAGCTGTTAAATAAACGTTTTTTTTTTTATTTTTTTATTTAAGTAAATGTACTTCTAGGATTGTATTATGGTGATTTTCTTTCCAATATAATTGATCTCTGCTCTTTACTGAAAGGGTTTAGGTTCACCTTAAAAATTTTATTTGAGTTAAAAAAAAAATTCTCAGAAGGTTTTATCTCATGTTTCAAGTCTGAATTCTGAGCAAAGAGAACACGAGAACTCAAATAAATTGTTTACGGAGGCCCTAATCCTCTTCCGTCGCTGTTCATTCCTAACAACTCATCCACATTTTTGTGTGTTTTTGTGGTCTAAAGCTCCACAGTATGGACAGAATATAAATTTTCCAGCTATTTGCCACCCATTAAGTAATCCTTGAATGCCTTAAAGTATTTTAATTGGTATTTTGGTAGCATCGTCTGAATAATATCAAAAGAAAGATGGTCCAAGTTTGTTTAGGATGATCACAAACATACACTTTACTTGTGTACAGATTAACGTTCCTAACGGTGCTGGTTGTACAGACCTCTGTTTGTCTGTACTCACGACCGATTCTCAATCCAGGTCAGTCAGTTCTGCTCAGCAGGTGGTGTGTGAAACCAGGTCAGATTCCTGTGCATCTGAAATGAAATACAACGTTTCTGACCCAGTAACAGGCCACTGAGATGGAATGTGGTGGTATGTTGATAATGCAGGCAGTAAACAGGACAGTACTGATTATACACTGTGTACTGGAAAAAAAGAAAGAAAACAAAGTGTGGCAAATGTGATTAACAAATTCATAAAATAAAATATATGTATATTTTTTTTTAGTCGTAACCTCACTAGTTTAAACAATTTGTGCAGCATTTTTTAAGACCAAATGTAACTTCCCAAGTGGGAGAATTGCTAAAAGCCGGTTAATCATGAAGGAGCAGTTTGATCACGGTTGCCAGATTATACAGATTATCCTTCAGTATTGGCTAGTTTTAATTACTTTGAGATAACAAACACCCTCTGGCTGGTAACTTTAATCTTTCAGATAAAATTTCAAGCTGTTTTATGTTAACCCAAAGGCATCTGATGGAAAAACATCAGGCAAGTCGGGTCTGCATTCCATTCCACAGTGTACTTTAATGTTTGCTCCCCACTCCCTGCTCGCTGTGCAGGGAACGGCAGTTAGAGGAACTTTCCCTCCACAAAATTCCACAGTTCGGAACACCCTGTGATGTCACCAGTGCAGACATCACCTTCTCTGTGTCGTTACCGTGGTAACAGGAGCATCTCGGATACCTGTTGGTGCTACTATGGAAATTACACAGTAATTTAAATATAAAATTAAATATGGAATATTTATTAATGCAAAACCTGACACCATTATAAAGCGTGTACTAGTGAAATGTGTATAACTTGTGAGTAAATTGCTTAATTCATTTGCAAGATACACTCACCTAAGGATTATTAGAAACAGCTGTTAAATTTCTCATTATCTAATCAACCAATCACATGGCAGTTGCTTCAATGCGTTTAGGGGTGTGGTCCTGGTCAAGACAATCTCCTGAACTCCAAACTGAACGTCAGAATGGGAAAGAAAGGTGATTTTATTAAATTTTGAGCGTGGCATGGTTGTTGGTGCCAGACGCGCTGGTCTGAATATTTCACAATCTGCTCAGTTACTGGGATTTTCACGCACAACCATTTCTAGGGTTTACAAAGAATGATGTGAAAAGGGAAAAACATCCAGTATGCGGCAGTCCTGTGGGCGAAAATGCCTTGTTGATGCTAGAGATCAGAGGAGAATGTGCCGACTGATTCAAGCTGATAGAAGAGCAACTTTGACTGCAATAACCACTTGTTACAACCGAGGTATGCAGCAAAGCATTTGTGAAGCCACAACATGTACAACCTTGAGGCTACAACAGCAGAAAACCCCACCGGGTACCACTCATCTCCACTACAAATAGGAAAAAGAGGCTACAATTTGCATGAGCTCACCAAAATTGGACGGTTGGAGACTGGAAAAATGTTGCCTGGTCTGATGAGTTTGATTTCTGTTGAGACATTCAAATAGTCAGAATTTGGCGTAAACAGAATGAGAACATGGATCCATCATGCCTTGTTACCACTGCGCAGGCTGGTGGTGGTGGTGTAATGGTGTGGAGGATGTTTTCTTGGCACGCTTTAGGCCCCTTAGTGCCAATTGGCCATCGTTTAAATGCCACAGCCTACCTGAGCATTGTTTCTGACCATGTCCATCCCTTTATGACCACCATGTACACATCCTCTGATGGCTACTTCCAGCAGGATAATGCACCATGTCACAAAGCTCAAATCATTTCAAATTGGTTTCTTGAACATGACAATGAGTTCACTGTACTAAAATGGCCCCCACAGTCACCAGATCTCAACCCAATAGAGCATCTTTGGGATGTGGTGGAACGGGAGCTTCGTGCCCTGGATGTGCTTCCCACAAATCTCCATCAACTGCAAGATGTTATCCTATCAATATGGGCCAACATTACTAAAGAATGCTTTCAGCACCTTGTTGAATCAATGCCATGTAGAATTAAGGCAGTTCTGAAGGCGAAAGGGGGTCAAACACCGTATTAGTATGGTGTTCCTAATAATCCTTTAGGTGAGTGTACTGTATATGGAGAAATTAGTATTGTGTGTTTTTTTTTTCTTTCAAATAAATAGCTTATATGATAATAAGATTTATTAATGAAGTATATTTTTGCAATTAAATTAACATATTACATTAATTACAAATTCTTATTGTGGCATTTTAATATTGTCATCCTCAGCTATTACATAATCTGTGTTGCCTACGTTTTCTTTCTGATGTCAGCTGAATGTTTTTAACAGCACTACATTTAAATGTACAATGTGCAATTTATTATGAAAATAATTGTTGATTAACTATTTAGAAGCAATATATTTTTTAAAAACTTCTTAAATGATTTATTCCTTAAATTCCATGTTGGGCAAGAATTTTCCAAGCCATAGCATCTCGACTTTAACAAAGATTCTGCTGTCTGTGTCATGTCTAAATTATAGAGGTTACATGCATTTAAGGCGTAGTTTTAGAGCAAGACTTTCACATTTGCATGCTGGACCTTTCCCATATTATCTCATGAAAGTGGAAGGTGTGTGTGGTGAGCCGAGTGACCCTTTTAAGACAAGGTTAATCACAAACACGATGTTCCTGTTTCGCTGCACTGAGGTAATACACGTCTCTTACAGGATGTCGGGTTTTATAGTAGAACGCAATAGAGTGCCATATTTATTTCCTGTTGCTGGCTAAGAGTAGGACTGGGTGGTATATCGACTGTGTAAGGTTTATCTGTAAATTTTGAAATGAGATGATGGATGAAAACATATATCAATACAGATTAATGTTATAATGTTATGTTACTTGTTTTATCTCGAAACTGTGCCAGTGTTTGCATTTTTCCTCTCCCACACCCTGGAGCTGCGCCCTAGCTCTCCTTCTGCATCTGTGCATAAACCCAGGGCTTACCATTGTACAGTATCTGCCTTGTTGAATTTTCTTCATTCTAGTGCAATCTTGATAAATATTCTACAGGACTGTGTTATTAGTGTCGTAAGCTACAGTGTAAAGTGTGTTATGCTTTGTGCTGCAGTGCTTTCACAGCCAAAAAAAAGTCTTCTGCCCTGGAAGAAAGTGTGTTTTAAGCTTCGTTCCCATTGTGCAGCCCTGTAGTGGTCATAGAGGAAAAAATAATACAGTATCGAGGATATTTCTTAATTCATCGTGCATTTGAAATGCTACAATTCATTCATACGATTTGGTGAATTGGTACGCACAAGATGTCGAGACCTGCATCATAATATCTATATTAAGCTGCTCTGACTTTGCAGCCTTATCTAGCAGCGATTGACTATACAGTTTATCTCCATACTGCCCCTCCAAACTGAAGTAAAACCTAATTAGTGAATAAACTTAGTCATTGATACAGACCCTCATTTCGCTCAATATGCTATGTATTTGCAAAACCCATCAAGCACCATGATGAAACTGACTCTCATGAAGACCATGCCAGGAAAGAAAGATTACCAGCCTCAAAAATCACCAATTAACAGCACCTCAGATTAGAGCTGCTATAAAGGCTTTGCAGAGCATAAGTAGCAGACACATCTCAATATCAACTGTTCAGAAGAGATTATTTTGGACGCCTTCAGCATCCACCCAAAGAAATGAAAATCAGGAAAGACCATGGAATCAGAAGGGGTGTCATAACTTTTGACTTGAATGAAACCATGTCATTGAATTTTATTTTTATCAGTCTGTTTTATTAAAATTCGACTTAGAAATGAACAATTGGCTCACTTCATAGAAAACACTGCGATATGTGTATCATGTATTGCCATTCAGCCTAAAAACACAAATATCATTTATCACTCACCCCTTTCTACGAGCACCTTCAACCTAGTTTAGCTTTGGCAAAGCCTTTGCATCTCATTTTTAGTCTCATGAGATGTCCGTGTTCCTCACACAGTTTAACCGAAGCCTTTAATTTTTGTGCTCTTGTATGGCTTGTGAGCTTAATCGACTTGCCATTGTCTCAGCTTTGCATTAAGGTGGAATCAGAACATGTCCAGTGTCACGTCAAGCATGTAACCTGTAGTATAGTCTCTGTCAGCTCCATGTCCTTACTGACAGCTACTATCAGGAAGACTGATTAGCTTTTTTGTGACACTGTAGAAAGCTGTGCGCCTGTGATTTTGTCCATCTAGGGGCAGAAACTGTTAGACACAATGTCTGTCTGTGTGTAAAATGTTTTTTAGGATGTTTTGGCCAGGTATGTGAGCAATATGTAAGATTACTATGGCACATCTTTGCATACAACTTGATAAAAAATGTAAGAATTAAAAGCTTCTTTTTTTGCTAAACAAATGTACAAAATTTAATTTGTTATTGACCTAGTCCTGTGGTGTGAAGTGTCCTCTTCATGACAAAAAAAAATTAGACCATAAGATGATTAAAAACGGACTAAGAGCTGAACCTTGAGGGACACCTTGTGTGTCAGTGGCAGAGTAAGATTTAATCCACCCAGTGGACCCATAGTGAGATCTGCCAGTGAGATATGAGGTGATCCAAACAAGCTGTGTGAATAGGTGTACTCCTAAGACACTCTTGCTTGCACCTTGGTTAATTTCAGTGGCTGGTGGAAGTGTGTGTGGGGTGTGCTGTTCACACCCTCTGTCCTCCCTTCTTCTCCTCCAGATAAACATCAGAGAAGGAGTCTCCTGTCAGCTCTGTTGTGGAGGACCGTGATTCTGCCCTCACCCTGACCCAATCATAGCCAACACACACTGCTCATAAATGTTCCACGTGATATGAAAGACACCTGTGGCTTGTCTGAGCCAACATTAAGCCATGTTCCCATTTCAGCTGCTCTCTTGCTGTTTATGCAAATGGCACCAAGAGCACATGTTTCAGCTGAAGCACCTCATGTTCACAAACACCTCGTACTTTTCCTGGCTGTTGCATGGCACTGAAAGAAAAAGACTTGCTCTGTGACTAAAATTTGATAACAAAGCTCAAGGATGTGAGGCGACAAATAAATCTTCCTCCTTCACAAACAAAACACTTTTAATCAAGTATCTCCACAGGAGTGTAATGGAAATGTGTTCATTGGGAATTCATTGCTTGAGTTGAGCCATTAGATCAGCCATGGTTTGATGCATGAGATGGTCTGGTGCATGAGCAATGATGTTTAAAAAATTTAGTAGATGCTTAAACTATCACTACTCGTATTGTGTTTTGAACGGATAAAAATAATAAATGAGCAGTACTAAAAAAATTGTAGTTTGTTTTATTCTATCAAAGTAAAAAACATTTTTTTATTTTTTTATTTTGTCATACAGAGTTCCCAGGCCTCGTGCACACCACTAGCCTCATGCTGATGCCCCGGATAAAAAAAAACTTGCATCTTCAGAAATTTGCTAATTACAAATGAAAAATAGGAGCCCAGCTAAAATGCAAATGCTTTGGACGGCACATTTGACAAAGTGTTCTGACACTTGAGACATGAAGTGTTCTGTTAAAATAATGTGCTTTCCTAAAGAAACCCTTATGTATGTCATCTTTCTGCTCTGCACAGAGTGGTGTCTTGACTGTGAAAGTAGGAGGTGACCATGGCACTTACGTCATCAACAAACAAACACCCAACAGACAGATTTGGCTCTCCTCTCCTACAAGGTAACCTTTTTCATTCTCCACGCAAAGCCTGGAAGCCTATTTCTCTCAGTTTCAGAAAACCATGTTTATATACTGTACACATGGCCGAATTTGTTGGGACCACAGTGGTAACTAAAATAACTTGAAACTAAATAAACGATAAAGAAAATCAGACAGCTTTTGAATTGTTATGCAGCAGAATAATAAAAAATCTTTTTAATAAACTAACAAAAATTGTCCAAGACAAAATTGATGGGAACTTAATAATATTTTATTCCACAACCTTTTGAGGCAATCGCTGCAACCAAGCAATTTCTGTAGCTCTCAGTGAGACCTCTGCACCTGCCAACAGGTAGTTTGGCCAAAACTGCTCCAGCTGTCTCAGGTTTGAAGTGTATTCTTCAGACTGCAAGGTTGAGCTCTTTCCACAGATGTTCAATAGGATTTAGATCCGGACTTACAGAAAGCAACTCCAGTCAAATGTTTTATTATTAGCCATTCCTGGGTTTTTTTTGGGGGGGGGTCTTTATCCTGTTGGAGCACCCATGATCACATTGTACTGAGTTTTCTGACATTGGGCAGTACAGGTACATTTCACTACTGAATGTCTCAATAGTCCTAAGATTTCAATGTACCTTGCACAGATTCAAGAGACACTGTGCCAGTTGCAGTTTTACATCTGTGACTTGCCAAAAAAGCTCCAGTCTCATTTGTCCATTCTTCTGAAAGCGTTTTGGCATGTTGGTATACATTTTGGCAAATTTCAGACTGTCTTTTTTTTTTTTATCATTTACTTGGTCGTTCTATTAAGTCCACTTTTGCTCAAAAAGTGATGGATGCTGCAATCAGACACTGATGCACCTTGACCTTGGAGTTCACCTTAAATTTTTGTGGACATTGTTTTTGGCTCTTTGGTTTCCATTTGTATTCTACTTCTGTTCAATTTGATGTCGATTTTTCCTCTTGCGTCCACGTCCTGTAGTCCCATGGACCCTAAACGTCATAAAATCTGCAACTATAGTCACAGGAATATTACCTTTAACATGCTGGTTGATGATTTTCTTTCCGATCTCCTCAGACAACGCTGTTCTTTGTTTTCTCTGGTTCATAGTTCAGTGTGGTAAACACCATGATGCCAAACAGCAGAGTGTCTACATTTCACCATTTAAATAGGCTGACTAATGCTGACTGATTTTGATTGCAAGATTGCAGACACAAAACACACTCCCACTAATCGCAGGACACATTTTAGTTTAAAATACAACTATGATCAAGCTTCTGTTATCAAGTAATATGAAACAAGCATCACACGCATGATGGCGACCAACTTGAACACTTGAAGATTGCAAGGTCTCTCGTACACCAATTATCTACTGCTTCAAGCCAAGAACTTTATACTAATCCTCAGACTGAATATAGAAAAAAAGGACAAAAAAACACAAAAAGCTAAGCTCCATATTGGGATATCCTGTATCATAGTAATGATTGATTTTATGTTTTTTATATATATTTTTTAATCATTTACATTTATTTGTTCTTTTTCTTTTTTGCAGTGGACCGAAACGGTACGACTGGACCGGAGAACGTTGGGTGTACACACATGATGGTATAGCCTTACACGATCTTCTCTCTAAAGAGTTTTCCGCCATCTTTCGATCAAACATGGACCTGTCACATCTCCTCCACTCCTGAAAAGAAATGCAGTATGAAGAACCTTAGAAATGTGACCTAACTTCAGGAACTGAACTCGATAATGTCGGATGGACAAATGTACTGTTATGCTCAACATTGCTTGTCCTTGGGATCAGAAATATTTCATTGACTGTCTTCAAAAGAAAGAGCACTCCTTCTTATTATATTTTGTTTGACTCGGAGCTCATGGGAATACAAATCAGTGCATTTATTATACCTGTTTTTATTAATCTACTGTGGCCAAATTACAATTCATATCATGTGGATTTAGTCAGAACGTGTTCATTCAGTAATAGTTCTATTGTAGTCATCAACCCCTTCAAGTACCGCTCTCTACTCAACACTTGTTCATTATGGCACGGGGTCGAGAGTGCTCTCTCAGTCCCTGCCAGAGATTTCGCTTGGGTTACATTCGGCTTTAAAAGGTTATTTAGAACGCCGCACCAGCAATGAAGGAGACAAGAGGGCACTCTTTGTCATTTGGGGCTTTTAAGTCACTGGCAGTAATTTAGAGATCTGAGGATAGCTAGACAGGGGAGTGGGCACTAGAGACAGGAATAGGGAGGGGATTATAAAAAAAAAAAAAAAAAGTTGTAGGACTCTCTTGAATCTGCATCATACTCTGTAGGCATTTGTTTGATTCATGTTTGCAGTGTTGGATATTTAGTCATCATTGTGGTACGTACTTAAGTATGGTACTGTAATTAAGCTGTAATTAATTGATAAGTAATAATAAGCAATAAATTTCAGGGTGTGTGCTAGTCAATAGTTACCCATGTTACACTTGAAGCTGAGTTATCATCTTTTATTTTTTATTTTTATGTCAGTTTTATTTGTTTACACTGTATGTTGCTGAGGATTTTCTGCTCATGATGAATAAAATATAGGATTATTAATTCCTGTAAAATGTTATTTTTAAAAGTTTTTTTAATAGTCTAATGTGCTGTCCGTTTTCCATGTGATGCAAAACGGCTCTGATGCACCGAGGCATTGACTCTTGAAGACGTCTGAAGGTGCTTCATGTTATCTGGCACCAAGATGTCTGCTGGAGATCCTTTAAGTCCTGTAAGGTAGAGCTGCTGTAGATGGAGATGTGCGGAATTTAAAGGGGCAGGGCAACACCTTGAACTCATTATATGACTCAGCCTGTTCCTGAACAAAGTGTGTGTTGTGATGTTTTTCATATCCTGCTGAAAGAGACCACTGCCATCATATCATACAGAGGTGTATCTGGGACGCATATGTCAAAATGATGTCCATTTGTTTTCCACTTCTCCAGGTAAACAGTTCACACGTACCTGCCCTTCTATATGATGTAAAAGAAACCAGGACTCATTGGACTACACATCCTTTAATGGCTTTGTGCTTTAATGAGGCTTTCACACCCAACAGCCTGTAATGTTCAGTTTGTGGTTTGTTCCTCCGTGAACCATTGTCATTAGATACTTACAGCTGCTGACATGGAGCGCCCCACAAGCCCTGCTGTTTTGGAGATACTGTCCCAGTCCTCTGTCCATTCTGATTTAGCTCTTGTCAAAGTTGCTTTGGTCCCAACAACTGCTGTTTCTTCAGCTTTTGATAAGTCAACTGTCATTTATTGTGTAATATATTCCAGACTCTGTTAGAGGTCATGATGTTTTAGCTCATCCTAGTATATTTATATATTTAGTCTGCAGACGGAGTGTACAGTATAGTGCATCTCAATTAATTACAATATCATGGGAAAAAATCATAATTTAATTCAGAAAGTGGAACTTCATTAGACGTCAAAAGAAATATTTCCAAAAAATTTTTGTTGTTTCCCAAAAAAATTACAATGCAGAAATTTTCAGCTTCTGAAAATTATGTTAATTTATGCCCTCAACGCTTTCTGCTGGAAAAGGAAATTTCCATCTCCATAAAGGTTGCCAGCAGACAGAAGCATGCAATGCACCAGCATGATGATCTAGCAACCCAAATTATCATTGACTATAGATACTTCACACTGGACTCTGAGACCTCGATTTACAAATCAAATGCAAAATTTACTTTCTTCTGAAAAGTCTTTGGACCACTGAGCAATGGTCGAGTTTCTTTTCTCTTTACCAGGTAAGATGCTTTTGACATTGTCTCTTCGTCAAGACAGTTAACGCATTTCCTGAAGACCTCTATGCATGATGGCTCTTGATGAACTGACTCCAGCCTCACTCCAGTTTTTGTGAAGCTCCCTCAAGGAAAGTGAAGTGAATCTGCTCTGCTTGACAATGTTCTTAACCCTGTGAGACCCAAATATAGAAAAAAATGAGCAAATCTTTTTTTTTGACCTCTCAGATATTGTCTTAGGAGGCCTCTGATGTAGGAATTAAAGATTTTTCACATTTTAGTAAGTTTGTAGGGAAATGTTGTAGTTGTGAGCAGAATTTCTGTATTTGTTCTCACTTTGTCTCAACAGGTATACAGAACATTTAAGTATTCATTTACAGTGTTGTTCATTTACATAGCCCCATAGCAGTATATATCATAAGTAATAATTATACAACAATCATATTTTTTATGAATAAGCATTTATTCATAAAAATATTTAGAAAAAATTATTTGGTCACATTCAGCATGGTTTGAATGAAGTCTGTGTTTACTTGCTGTGATAGCCCCTAAGACAGTTCTTTTGATCTGAGAAGCACAGGCGAACATTGCACTTGCTACACAGTGTGTTTGTGTATCCATTATTGCAGTGTCTTCAGCGTCCTCTCTTCGTCTTTACTGGGAAATGTGCAATCATGTCTTTGCGTACATCCAGTTTAGCCATGGTCTGAGTTTCCAGAGTTTGTCCTTCTTTTCCATCTCTGACACAGTTAAGTTGTTTATGAAGTGTAATGAAGTCAACAGAGATTGGAATCTGTTGCGGGACATCACATCAGAAACGGGTGTACCGTGTGTCTCCCAATACATACAGACTCCAGACATTTGCATTAGGCCCATCTTCAGGTACATGCCAATAATTTCCTTATTATTGGTGTTTACAGATTGGTGTACTCATTTGTGTTTCAGAGCTTCAATCATATCTTCTGTCACAAAAGTACTCCAGTGGTGTGAGAAGGGAGGTGACATCATTGGTGATTTCTGAATCATGAAAATCAGTATTGGGTCTGATAAACTCCTTTTTCAACTAGTGAAACCTGTCACGGGCCACGGTATGTTTTTTTTGGTTGGTGCTTGATGTCCACATCATCATTGGCTGGGCAGTCAATGGACTGGTGGTTTTCTTTGTCCATTTCACCTGCATCTTCATTCTCTGAGTCCCTTGCATCAGTGGAATCTGAGTCCATTTCAAAATCGCTCTCTCCATTTTGGACTGCAGCAATCACATCCTGCACACTGAATAGATGACCTTTCTGTACTGGTGGCATTCTGAAACTGAAAAAGTTTGGACATTTTTTAATAAATATGTGAATAACACATCTATAGGTCTTATATTGTAGCAGATAAACAAAGAATAGACAGGGTGGTAGACCACGTTTCAAGGGTGGAGATCTAAGTATTATCCATCAAAGTATCACTATTTCAATGCAAATGCTAATCAAAATTCCACTACATTCAAACGATACTGACTGAGTGACCTGTTACAGTATACTCTCTACTTATCATACTAAAAGGGACACATTCATCCCCCCTAGAGCTCAAAGCAAAGTTTGTAGGTAGAGTAAGTTCATGGCAGGATGACCAGGCCTATAAACACTTTTTCTATCAAATAGCATTGTGAGGACAAACAATAGGACCCATTAAATATGTAAATGTGGTTTTGAGGGGGGGAAAAAAATTTGCTGGGCTTTTTTTTAGAATTGTTAAAAGTGATGTTGTAATTTTACAACAGTGGGCTTCACAGGGTTAAGGCTGCGGTCATCCCCGTTCTACATTTTTCCTAACAGTTTATTTTTTTCCCAGTCACTTTAAATCAGCTGTCTTCTCCATGCTTATGGTGACATGTCCTGAACTAGAGTCAGGAATAAAATGCTATTTACATTGTATGACATACTGGATTTTTGATTTATGATCATGAGCTGTATGCTGCAATCATCAAAATTAAAACATGTTTCATCTTTGAATTAAGTGCTAAAAGAAAAAACTTCCATGATATTTTACTTAATTGAGATGCACTGGAATTGTCACTCCACTTGAATTATAGTGATTATTTCTGAAAGGCGACATGGTGGTGTATTGGTTAGCACTGTCGCCTTGCCACTCCAGGGTCCGGGTTAGATTCCCGGCCACGTTTGTGTGTGTATGGAGTTTGCATGTTCTCCCCGTGCTTGGTGAGTTTCCTCAGAATACTCCAGTTTCCTCCCACAGTACAAAAACCTGCAGATTAGGCTAATTGTCGTTGTCAAATTGCCCGTAGTGTGAGTGAATGTATGTGTGTGCCCTGCGATGGATTGGCACCCTGTCCAAGGTGTACCTCGCCTTGTCCCCTAAGTCTCCTGTGATAGGCTCCAGGCCCCCGCGACCCTGAATACAGGATAAAGCGTTACATCCACTGCCGTTGAATTCTTGAATCTGATGATAAAAAAATGTTGATGAAATTTCTGTTAATGTTTTGAGTGTATTGCAGGCTGTATTTCAAATACTATAATGCTTTCATGGTATAATCAACATCTGTGTGCGCATGTACTGTTTACTATAACACTGTGACAATGTGTGTGTGCGTAAAACATATTTTATTTTGTGTTTGTAAGCGCATGTGTACAGCATGCATATACTGTTTTTTATAACACACGAGTGCATGCGTATAAAGCAAAAGAAAGTCTCATTAGAGAGGTAAAGATCTCTTCCTCTCTGTATCAGGAGGGATATACAGAGAGGGAGAGGGAGAGCGTGTGTTTATGTTACCGCGCGTGCGGATGTATTAATATAACAATATTAATTAGTTTGATCTACTGGTCGGCCTGTGGATATTTGTGTGTGCGCGCACATCATTGGACACCGTGCCCATTCACACACACACACCCTCCTTGTCTTTATATAACACTGCTCTGTCGCAATTCTTTTCAACGGTAAAGTGTAGGTTAATTTGTTTAGTTTTTTTACTTTACAGTAGTGATTCCATTAGCGTACAAGTTATTATCGATGTTCCTTGCTAATTTTTCTGATAAAGTAGTTTGTAGTTTCAGCTATTTCTTTGCATTGGGTCTATCCCATCATTAACTCTTTTCCTATTCTAGTATGTCTAAAATATTTCAATCTTTCCTGAACAGACGTAGTTTAAAACCTATTTTAAAAAGTTGTTTCTTTATTCATAGCCCAGTATCCTTCTACACTAAGGGGCAGCTTTCCGTTCTGAAAAAAGAAGTCAATGCGTAAGTGCCAGGATATGTAGTTCCTTGAATGTCCACTGGGGGCCCCATGTTAAAATGTCCAACATTGAAACAGAAATTAAAGTTATTAAACTACAAATTATATTAAGTCGTGAAATTATTCATAATTAGGGATGTGGCTGATTTGTGTGACAGCTGCAATGCAGGTGTCCAACCACTAGCTGTTTGCTATGCAATTTAGCTAACTAGCTAACTGGAATCTGTGTAGTTTGACTTACCATATATGTTGTGAATGATGGAGTTCAATCAATTGCAAAGCACCGTTAGCATATTTACAGCATTTGGCAGATGCCCTTATCCAGAGCGACTTACATTTCTATCTGTCTATACATCTGAGCAGTTGAGGGTTAAATGCTTTGCTCAAGGGCTCAACAGGGGCAACTTAGTGGTTGTGGGGTTTAAACGTGGGACTTTCCGATCAGTAGTCTAATGCCTTAACCGCTGAGCTATATCCTACTCCTACATATAAATTAACATTGGCCATCTTAGCATTTTAGCTAAACTAGCTAGCTTATGGGGCATCCCATAAGCCTGTTCATGGATTTACCAAGGTAGATGGAGTCAGCTACTGCCAAGATCCGACGACCAGGACAAAACCTCCTCAGAAAACCTATGGATGATGTCACAGACACCTGTATGTAAGACTCCAACTCATCTTTAAGAAAGAAATCCAGACAGCTATTATTTATGTTCTATATACATACAGGGATGGGCAAATCTCCTATGGCACAGGGGTCAGAAATATCTCAGGTTTCTATGGAAACAGTTTATATCTTTGTCAGTCATTTGCCCCAACTGTAAAGAGGTCATCAGTTTCAGCTTCAAATGCATCAGCCCATCATTACACTGCTTCTCGTGAAAACTGAATGGCCACAGCTCATCTAATGGCTGGCGAAATCAGTCTAATCCTTGTTTGCTGACAACGTATTGATCCTTCTGTTTGATGAGTCCTACAACATTATCCTTCAGATACGACTGCAAGGAGAAAACAGGAGAGAGACGTTTTAGCGGTGCTGGATACAGTATGTCCAGATGAATGCATGCAGTTTGTCTTTCAGCCCTGTTCCAGCACAACCATCAGCTAAGATTAAAGTCAGATCCTGCTGATATTTTCACTGATTGATGTTTTAATTATATTTTGACGTTTGTACTGTAAAAGTTCAATGCGATGATGCAGCACTGCAAATCGTCTTATGCTCTCTGTGTATAATGTTCACATTTTTGCAATGGCATCATGACTCATTTAATTTTATATTTATACTTTTAAAACAGTCAGCTCCACCCGAGTAATTTGATTGGACAAGAGGCTTTCCATGAATGGTGATATTGAGCATAACCGCACTGGGATGTTTAACCACACCTATGTGAGTCACTCCGTGTCCCAGGTGTTATAACAGTCATTAATTACACTAACCGTTGGTCTCCAGCATGGGGGAAGTATGTTGGTATGGTACTGGAAACACCTCCATAAACCTCTATAACATGTAGTGACATTAGTCTCAACCTACACTCTAGTGGAAAATATTGGAAGTTGATGATGAATCACATCGGGTGTACTGTAATCTGAAAAATGTGTAAATTTGGAGTTTTTGCCTTCCTCCTTTCTTGGAGTGTGAATAGATCCATTACTTTAATATATGTGTGTTATGCAGTGGTGGGCTGTTCCTGTGTGTGTGTATGTGTGCATAGAGCAGCAGTGTGTAGTGGATGTTAAAAAACAGCCTGAAAGTGGCTATTGGTGATATAAATGGGTCCTCCGGCTCTAAAAAAGTAATGGAGATTCATAGAGCTGTCATGCCTTTCTGAGATATTCGACTCCTGGGAATTTGCCTTGCTTTCCAAAAAGGACAAGAGGTGACTTCTGTATAGGGCTAAATGCACACAGACATACAAATACACACAATAATGTAAATGATATATGAGTTACATATGTACGTATGATCATTTACCTTACCATAAGTTCACATAAAAACATATACTGTATGTGCATGTAAAGTGTGTGTGTGTGAGTGAAAAAGAGAGAAACCTGCTGTGTAACTGTGTAAAATACCCTGGCCTGTGAAAAATAAATTGCACGGTTCAGTTCATGAAAACTGCATCATGTCCTGAGTATCAATGACTTGGAGGCATCATTTAGAAATAAACGTGACCACATTTTCACCTATTTATACCTATTTATTATGACTTCTTATTACCTATGAATTATTATTATTATTATTATTATTATTATTATTATATAGATCAGGAGTTCCCAAACTTTTTTCCTTGCAGACTGTTGCTTGTATCTAAGAAAAGCTGAGCCCCTCTTGCAACAACCCATCCTGGCCCATTCAGGCCCATATACACAAAACAAAAGAATATATATGTATATAAAACTTCTCTATGCAGACTTTTATTTATAGAGCATAGTTATGATATTAAAATTTTGCCAATTTAATTCCAACAACCTCACAACATTAAAGCAGACAAAAGCTTGTGCGCACCATGTGGTCTTTGCCGCTCCCTTAGGAGGGGCATGACCTCAGGTTGGGAACCACAGATATAGATAATATGAAGAGTGGGTGGAGGGTGGAAAGGTGTGTAGGTTATATTTAAGAAGAAACCTATAAACTATAGGATAGACAGTTATATATGGTGGATATACAGTGGTGTGAAAAACTATTTGCCCCCTTCCTGATTTCTTATTCTTTTGCATGTTTGTCACACTTAAATGTTTCTGCTCATCAAAAACCGTTAACTATTAGTCAAAGATAACATAATTGAACACAAAATGCAGTTTTTAAATGAAGGTTTACATTATTAAGGGAGAAAAAAACTCCAAATCTACATGGCCCTGTGTGAAAAAGTGATTGCCCCCCTTGTTAAAAAATAACTTAACTGTGGTTTATCACACCTGAGTTCAATTTCTGTAGTCACCCCCAGGCCTGATTACTGCCACACCTGTTTCAATCAAGAAATCACTTAAATAGGAGCTACCTGACACAGAGAAGTAGACCAAAAGCACCTCAAAAGCTAGACATCATGCCAAGATCCAAAGAAATTCAGGAAGAAATGAGAACAAAAGTAATTGAGATCTATCAGTCTGGTAAAGGTTATGAAGCCATTTCTAAAGCTTTGGGACTCCAGCGAACCACAGTGAGAGCCATTATCCACAAATGGCAAAAACATGGAACAGTGGTGAACCTTCCCAGGAGGGGCCGGCCGACCAAAATTACCCCAAGAGCGCAGAGACAACTCATCCGAGAGGCCACAAAAGACCCCAGGACAACATCTAAAGAACTGCAGGCCTCACTTGCCTCAATTAAGGTCAGTGTTCACGACTCCACCATAAGAAAGAGACTGGGCAAAAACGGCCTGCATGGCAGATTTCCAAGGCGCAAACCACTTTTAAGCAAAAAGAACATTAAGGCTCGTCTCAATTTTGCTAAAAAACATCTCAATGATTGCCAAGACTTTTGGGAAAATACCTTGTGGACCGACGAGACAAAAGTTGAACTTTTTGGAAGGTGCGTGTCCCGTTACATCTGGCGTAAAAGTAACACAGCATTTCAGAAAAAGAACATCATACCAACAGTAAAATATGGTGGTGGTAGTATGATGGTCTGGGGTTGTTTTGCTGATTCAGGACCTGGAAGGCTTGCTGTGATAGATGGAACCATGAATTCTACTGTCTACCAAAAAATCCTGAAGGAGAACGTCCGGCCATCTGTTCCTCAACTCAAGCTGAAGCGATCTTGGGTGCTGCAGCAGGACAATGACCCAAAACACACCAGCAAATCCACCTCTGAATGGCTGAAGAAAAACAAAATGAAGACTTTGGAGTGGCCTAGTCAAAGTCCTGACCTGAATCCTATTGAGATGTTGTGGCATGACCTTAAAAAGGCAGTTCATGCTAGAAAACCCTCAAATAAAGCTGAATTCCAACAATTCTGCAAAGATGAGTGGGCCAAAATTCCTCCAGAGCGCTGTAAAAGACTCGTTGCAAGTTATCGCAAACGCTTGATTGCAGTTATAACTGCTAAGGGTGGCCCAACCAATTTTTAGGTTCAGGGGGCAATTACTTTTTCACATAGGGCCATGTAGGTTTGGATTTTTTTTCTCCCTAGATAATAAAACCCCTCAATTAAAAACTGCATTTTGTGTTTACTTGTGTTATCTTTGACTAATAGTTAAATGTGTTTGATGATCAGAAACATTTTGTGTGACAAACATGCAAAAGAATAAGAAATCAGGAGGGGGGCAAATAGTTTTTCACACCACTGTAATCTACAGTGATGGATTATGGGTTGTGAAAATCATTTGGATCCTTATACTGGCCCATTTCCTTTATGAACTGACTGCACACTTGCTGCCTAATATATTTCAAGAGACAATTTAATATTATTCACTCTAACCAGCTGTCAGTGGTTTAATGCTATGCCTGATTGGTTTATATAACTAAGATATAGATAGATAGAATATATATTAATTTATTCATCTTCTTCATACATTCTTCATTAATCTTATTCATACATATATATTTAGTATGTTGTGCAGGTAAAATTCTAGTATGTAAGTGATTATCGAGGATGGATGGGTGGATGGAGTATGGAGTTGTTGTGATGCATCTGAGGTGAAGTGAAGGTACTGTTAACACACTAAAGTTGATTATTTTACAAATACAGCACGTGAGTAAGTGATTCCTTCTTCATATGCCAAAGCGATTTATTTATTGTGGAAAGACACATCATACACTTTTATCCATTTATAATTACATTAAATGCTGCAGGAAAATGTGGCAATGCAAGTTCATTCTTGTTATTACATCAATCAAACTTGATATACAGTTTAGCTTGGACATCAATAATCAATTTTAATAATTCTGCACTTTATTAACAGATTCATGTGGTGTTAAAGCTTAATTTGTAGTCGGGTAATTCTGTAAAAATGGTGGAAAGTGCTGTCCGGTAGTTTTGCTGATGGCAAAATCATTTACATGAAAATAACAGACACATTACTTGTTTATTCATTCATTCATCTTCTATACCGCTTAATCCTGTGTTCAGGGTCGCGGGGGACCTGGAGCCTATCCCAGGAGACTTCGGGCACTAGGCGGGGTACACCCTGGACAGGGTGCCAATCATTACTTGTTTATGTTCAGAAAATATTGTATATACTTTTCCATAATGAAATATATTGTCTTACTTTGATGTTCAATAATTAATTGTAGCATTTCTTTTAAAAAGGCCAAGTTCAAGGAAATGTCTCATCACTAGGATCATACAAGGAGGTGAGACCATATTCTCACTCATTCACACACTCATTCAGACACTACGGGCAATTTGGGAGCACCAATTACCCTAATCTGCATGTCTTTGTACTGTGGGAGGAAACTGGAGCACCCGGAGGAAACCCACCAAGCATGAGGAGAACATGCAAACTCATGAACACAGAGGCGAGAGTCGAACCTGGCTGGGAATCGGATCCTGGAGGTGTAAGGCGACAGTGTTAAGTCAACGTGGCTCCCCATATACTTTTTATATAAAGATTTTTTTAATGAAATAAATCTGATTTACAATAACATTAATATCTTATAAAACAAGATAAACACTAAAATCATGAAACAATAATTGCTTATAATTAATAATATGAAATCAATATCAGTCACGCCAAACAAAAACAGTTTCATTTCAAAAAGAAGAGCACTGGACAAACACAAAAAGTATGTCAGATATCTTTCTTCATTTGTTTAGAAATGTCATCATTTCTTTTGCAATTTTGCAAATATTTCCTTTTCAGGTAATCACTGTCAGTGCAAGGGTCATGCAAATGCATTGTTGCTCTGGGATGAAGATGAACCTCCTGTTCACATGCATTTGAACGCTATCTGAAGCTGCACGTGAAGCAGGTCATATTACACTGATTCTGTCAGTTCATAGAAAAGCATCTTTCCCATTGACGCAGCGTCTGATGGACCGGCATAGTATCAGTGGGGTCATGTCTTCCAGCTACAAGCAGCCAATAATTTCCTCCTCCATTAGAACAAACTTTCAGCACTCTTAGTCTTTTAGCTCGGGCCGGTCAATAGGGTAGAGTCTCCATTTCTGTTTCCACTTACAGCAAGGATGTTCAGGAGATTTTGTTCTTGACATGATACTCATTCAGAGATACAAAGCTCATACAATACTTGTTTTAATAACTGATAAAATCGAAAGTTTAATAGAACAGGAAGTTTTAATTTTATTAATCATAAGCACGATCAGCCGTGCAGTGTGTGTGCTAGAGCTACTTACCAGCTCAGGGCAGGAGCCATTTAACAAGGTCACCCCCTTTCCCTCATCCTACTGTATGTTCGTATTGGTCTCACTAATTGATTTTACTTGACGTTGGTCACTAATGCTAATTAGTGTAAGCGAAATTGCTTTTGACACATCTTGCTTGGACGCACACTGAGAATATATGTATTCTCAGCTCAATACGCTAACCCTGTTTGTCTAATGCTGTGAGGTTGCATTCATTAGATTTCGTAAAAGCACTACATGGGTGCAGGCTGGAGAGCTGAGACGAATACAGAACACTCTCATAAACCTGCTGACTGCCAGCCAAGAGGATCATGACTTATAATCAAATGTCTCTTTCTCTCTTCCTCCATCTTTTCTCTGCTTTCTGTCTCTTGGGCATCCAGGAGTGACTTTGCACACATCGATCAAGCTGTGTAATAGTTCATTGTGAATATCAATTTGAAAAAAATATTAACAGGTACTTTTTAAGATGTTTAGCCAGGGGACGTGGCTCTGTGCCCTTCTCATAACTCATGATTTAGTCGTATTGTAGAGCTTTTAATTTTGTTAAAATCGTACATCAGTGAGATCACGCTATCTGCAATGAGGGCTTTAGCAATGACAGTGTCACATTGACTGAAATTAGTTGGGGGTGAAAAAAACCATTCAGTTCATTTCAGTCTCAATTGATTTTCCATAAAGTATGTATTTATTAGGCTCCTGATCTCTTTTAGCCTTAAATTGAACTCCACAGGAACTGTCCAGCAAAAGACTGACTGATATATAATTCTTTGGAAGTTGTAGATCAAAGTTATCAAATCTAGCTGATGTGCCTGACCAAGTACCTACATCACTGTGGGTTCACTGCCACCCTGACCAAGCACCTACCACCCTGTGGACCCGTAGCCACCCTGACCAAGCACCTACCACCCTGTGGACCCGTAGCCACCCTGACCAAGCACCTACCACCCTGTGGACCCGTAGCCACCCTGACCAAGCACCTACCACCCTGTGGACCCGTAGCCACCCTGACCAAGCACCTACCACCCTGTGGACCCGTAGCCACCCTGACCAAGCACCTACTACCCTGTGAATCCAACTCCACCTTGACCAAGCACCTACTAGCCTGTAGATCCACCACCACCCTGACCAAGCACTTACTACTCTGTGAATCTGCAGCAACCCTGACCAAGCACCTACTTTCCTTTGGGTCCCCCGCCACCCTGACCAAGCACTTACTACCCTGTGGATCCATAGGCCCCCTTTTCAAAACAATCTACTGTACCTCCCTGTGGATCTGTAACCACCCTGACCAAGCACCTACTGTACTACCCAGTGGCTCCACTGCCACCATGAGAAAGATAAATAAATTCATTATCATAGCATATTTAATGTGCAAAAAAAGGTAACAAATACAGCACGAACACACTGTTAATCATCTTCAAACAATGTATACTTTGGATAAAATGCATTATTCTGTATTATGTAGTGTAGAATTCTGAATATATGTATTTCAAATGCTAAACTATTGTATTGTTCTGTAAAATTTCCACTGTTCTCATCCCTTCAAAGTTATTTCATAGTGATGATGAAATCCTGTTTTCTCCTCCTGCTCTAAGCAGATGTATTCAATTAAATTTTTCAATTTCAATTTTATTTATATAGCGCTTTTATCAATGGTCATTGTCTCTAAGCAGCTTCACAAAAATGAAAGAAAATTTACAAAAAATGAAAACAAATTTTAGAAAAGAAAATATTTGGAGGTGTGTATGTGTGAGAAAAATGTGTCTAGATAATAATGAGATGAATGAATGATGAATGAAATGTGTCTGATGAGCAAGCCAAGGGTGACGGTGGCAAGGAAAAACTCCCTGAGATGGCATTAGGAAGAAACCTTGAGAGGAACCAGACTCAACAGGGAACCCATCCTCATTTGGGTGATAACAGATAGAGATGATATAACATCATGTGTGTTGTGCAGGTAAAAATTCAATATGACAGAAATTATTTAAATTATTTAATGTAGTCCATTCGTGCAAATTATGTCATTTTCAAGACTCGTGCTGGCTCAGCGCCCTCTAACACTCCTGTTCTGACGAGAGATTACACACGTTTGCATGCTTTCTTTAATGTCTCTGTATGTCTGCTTTTTGTTGGATGGGGATGGAATTCCCCCAGACTTTCCCTGACGTGCAGTTTTCCTCTATAAGGGTGCACGAATGTTCTCACAGATGTTCCATGTATAGTAGAGAATGGCACTTAATGCTGGAGGATTACAGACCAAGGAGACCTGCATTATCTCTACAGGCTTAGTTCTCTCCGGTCACCCGGTTCATTTCAACTTGTTTAATGTCATGTCTGAGTTATGTAAGAGTGACGTTTATTTAAATCTCCGAACAAATCTGTGCCCTTTTAGTTTAGAGATACAGTCAGATTGTGGATGTGGTCGGTACCTGCCCATGTTCCTCCACCTGGAATCATTTCAGTTTTGATTATAAGCACAAGTTCAATGATACACACAGTTCAGAGCAAATAGCTAGCTCAGGATGAAGTATAAGAAGTTCTTCCCGGTGATGCATGCCGCGCTGGGCATCGTTCCTCTCAACAAACGCGATCTTCTTCCTCCCCCACGAAGTCTCTGGAAGTCACACAAGTAAGTGCTGGTTTCATCGCTATGTGTGTGGATGTGGTGTGTGTGTGTGTGTGTGTGTGTGTATGGAGTCAGCAGGTGATCACTGAAAGTTAATGATACAGTAGTTCAGAGCCAAGAGCACACAGATGCTCAGCTGAAGGAGGAAAAATGAGCTCCATTCATGTCTCTATTTATAGAAACGATTGTGTATTTCATTCTAAAAATACAACAAGATCACCTTGACGCTCCTAAGGTCAGCTGGTCATTGAAACAAAATTGTGTTTATATGAGCTCTCATTGTGTGTTTTAGGATATACAGTATCAGTATATAATTCACATTTATATGAGCTGCTACATTTCATATAAAATGATCTATAAGGTAGAAACAGTGTGCAAGGTCTTACACTATTTAATGGCTACATATTTACTATTAATAATCAACCAGTCACTCACAGGGTACTATCCGGACCTGTATTCTCACCTATGAAGTACTGTAACTGGAATAGTTCATTTACTTACCGCCGTGTTTTTATGAGGTTGAGGAGGAAACTGAAGAACATGGATGAACCTCACAAGGACATGGAGATGTAACACAAGATTAGCATAAGGAAGCAGCGCTACCTGCTGCATCACACTATAAAAATATTCACATATGTGTTAAAATGTAACGATTTTCAGATATTCAGGTATTTTCCATATGCCTGAAGTCTCCTGGGATAGGCACAACCCATAACCATGTACAGGATAAACAGTATAGAAGATGAATAAATGAATTTAATGTTATCAGAATGAATTTCGTTTGATTATTTGAAAATGTTATTGTTTTCTGTTCTACATACCTGCCTGATCCTGAGCTATGCCGATACCCCACTTCGTGGCTGGAGATCCTTAAGCAGACCATATGTGACCCAGTCTGTGAAAACCCACCTAAAGCATTTTTTTTGGGTGGGTGTTCACATACTGGGTCACATATGGCCTGCTTAAAGATTCATGTGATAACTGAGGACAATTCCACTTAATAAACATAAAAATGGCTTGGAGAGTGAATAACTAACTACTGAAATTATCATGGTATGGTCGCTTGCATGTTCTCCCTGTGCTTGGAGGGTTTCCTCTGGGTGCTCCGGTTTCCTCCCACAGTCCAAAGACATGCAGATTAGGATAATTGGTGCTCCTAAATTGCCTGTAGTGTATGAATGAGAGTATGTGTATGTGTGTGTACCTCTGATGGATTGGCACCCCGTCCAGGGTGTACCCTGCCTCAAGTATCCAGGTATAGACTTCAGGCCCCCTGAGACCCTGTATACAGGATAAAGGGGTATAGAAGATGAGTGTGTCAGCTATTCATGTGAACTCTTAATATGCAGCCAAAAATATGTTAAAAGGCTACGCTTCAGTCCTGTGTTGATAGTTTTCATTGTGCTGGTGTACAGAAGCAAAATAATGAAATTTGTGTCACAGTTTCCAAATACATACAGTATGGACATGATTGTATATAACAGTGGTTCCCATTCCTGGTCCTTGAAGACCAGCTGCCCTGCACGAGTTAGTGTTTTCTCTGCTCCCAGGACATCCAGTTTAGCTAGTCAGCAAATTAACAACCTTTTATGAATTTCAGTCAGCATGATAGAGCTGGGAAAACAGTAAAATGTGCAAAAAAGTAAAAAGTGTTGCAAAAGTCAAGAAAATAGGTAAATATTATAATACTAAAACCTTATTTATTTGTTTCTGTAACAATGTCCTTGGCTGTACAGTATGTTGAGCAGAAGGTCTTGACTGGCCATAAAATGACAATCTATAACTATGGAAAACCTGTCTCAGATTCTTCAAATGATGTGGCATTTACCTTTGTAGTTCTTATCTAAATCATCCATCCATCCATCCATCCATCCATACATACAGTACATACATCACTTCATTATCGACACCACTTCCCGGGCCCATCCCAGGGAAATTATTGCACAAGGCAGGGTACACCCTGGATGTGGTGCAAAGCCATGGCAAGATACAAAAAAGCATATACACTATGTGCAACTTGAACACATCACGTCTTTGTGCTGTGGGAAGAAACCAGAGTACCAGATGGAAACCCACCAAGCATGGGAAGAACATGCCAACCCCACTCACAAAGACAAAAGGCAAGATTCAAACCCCTTACTGTAGAGGTGTGAGGCGACAGTGATAACCACTAAATAATAAAGAAGGAAATCCCCCTCTTATAGGTTGGATTGCTGATCAGCAGGTCTCCGGTTCAAGCCCTGAAGCCGGCAGGCTTCTACTGTTGGACTCTTAAGCAAGGTCCTTCACCCCAGGTGCTCAGATACAATTAGGTGTTAAGCTGGCAACCTGACCACAGAATCAACTGCCACAGAAATTACAGACATATCTCTAAGGTGGCGGCGGCGCGGTGGTGTAGTGGTTAGCACTGTCGCCTTGCACCTCCAGGGTCTGGGTTCGATTCCCCGGCCAGGCTCGATTCCCGTCTCTGTGTGCATGGAGTTTGCATGTTCTCCCCGTGCTTGGTGGGTTTCCTCCAGGTACTCCGGTTTCCTCCCACAGTCCAAAGATATGCAGATTAGGCTAATTGGCGTTCCCAAATTGCCCGTAGTGTGTGATTGGGTGTGTGAGTGTGTGTATGTGTGTGCCCTGCGATGGATTGGCACCCTGTCCAGGGTGTACCCCGCCTAGTGCCCGAAGTCTCCTGGGATAGGCTCCAGGTCCCCCGCGACCCTGAACACAGGATTAAGCGGTATAGAAAATGAATGAATGAATGAATCTCTAAGGTGGGGAGTATCCATCATTCCATGTACCGGAACCCTAAAAGGGGTTCCGGCATTATTATTATTATTATTATTATTATTTATTATTATTTTTTTTTTTTTTATTATCTGCGGAAATTCTGGGTTCCAAAATATGATTTGTGACATACAGTATATTTATGATTATATTGCATGGTAACGTGTAGTTATAGTGGGCTGGTACATTCTCTTTAAAATGCTGTATTTAGTAATGTTTTGGTTGTCTAATTGTATATTTAAGTTAAGATGGTCACAATATCTTTTCCTATGTTTCAATATCCGTTATCCTCATATTTGTAAATGTAATATGGAACGATGTAATATTTGAGTGGATCCCCCCCACCACCTCCCTCCCCTCTCCTCCGTCCTCCACACAGACATAAGAAGCACTTGAGAAAAAAAGGCAGGAAAAAATACAATTAACAATTCCATGTAGTCGCTGAATAATCAATGGTGAGGTGACGGGAGCAGACGGGTTTGTTCACAGCTAGAAGTGCGAGTTATGGTGAGAGGATGATAGTGTGAAAGTGTCTTGTGAGTGCTTGCTGTGTGTCCTAGACGTCTCCTTCTCATGCCACAAGCTGAGGAAAGCAGACAGAGACGCCCTGTAGAGTGTGTTTTGGGTGTATTCATGCTCATGCTTATGCTTTGTGTGTGTGTGTGGTTGACCCGGTCTTGTGCTGCACCTGTTGTGTGTGTGCGTGTGTGACAAAGGTCCAGTAACAAATTGCTGAAGAAGCATCTTTCTCCTTTCTGTCTTTAACCTCCCCCCCCCTCTCTCTCTCATACACCCATCCTCTCATCTCCTCCCTCACTCTCTCCTCCCTCTGTCCTCTCTCCTCCTTCATCACTGCCACACAGTCCACTCTGACAACACCAGGCGAACTGTACCTCTCCTCCTTCTTCCCTCTTCTTTCTCTCCATCTCTGACACACTCGAAGTCATCCACCATGCGTCTGGGCATCTCAGGTTTCATCACGGATATCCTCAGCACCTCCAGCAACGTCTGCTTCTGCTGGGCCAACGGCAAGGTAGTGGCTCTCCTCTCTTCCAGTCTGAGAGGAGATGGACAACTTCACCTCTGTCTTTTTCTCCATCTCTTTATCTCTCTCTCAGAGGCATGCAGGGTCTCCCACTGTTTGGAGTTTGTTTGACTTGTGTCATGTTTACAGCTCATTTTATTTTCTGCTTTTGCTGATTGCTTTCGGGATGATTTTACCGTTTTGATGTGAGAAGACTTTATTTTGTGTGCATGTGAGAGAGAGTGTATGTGCGTGTCGGCGGGGGTGCTGAAAACAGTCCTGGCAACCGTGGGTGATTTGGTGTTGATGTGAAAGCGGCAGTGACTTTGTGTCATGGCATGTGTCCTGGGTGAGAAAGAGGCAGAACGAGAGAGAGAGAGAGAGAGAGAGAGAGAGAGAGAGAGAGAGAGAGAGAGTGATGAGCACTGAATCAGGCTACACAAATGTTACACAGACCTTCAACTCATTGCTCTTCACACTGACTCTTTACTTCACCGGACTCTTAACGGTTTCTCACTCTAAACTCTAAACTGACTTGTTAGTGAGTTTTACACTTGAGATTTTTTGGGGGGTATCTAGTCAGGTTTGCTCTTGAACCTGGGTGGTGTCCAAGGTGCTGATCTCTGGTTCAAGAGAAAATGCTAATCTAGACTTATCACATAAATTCTAGTGAACCATATGTAGAAGGTGTCAATTTCTAGGATCTGGTTGTACATAAGAAGTTGACTAGTGTCAAAAAAATGACAGAAATTGTACTTAATTAATAATTTTAATAACTTAAATATTTGAAGTGAATTACTTGCTAAATGTTAAATATGAATCACAGTATGAATGTGTTGTGATGCCCTGTGATGTACAATAGTGTATACCTGTTTAACCCTCCATATTCCTGGGATAAGCTCCAGATTCTCCACAATTCTGAAATACGAGAGGCGCTAATTTTAGAAGTATGAATGGATTACACTATAATTTATACTTCCTGACCAGCCTATAAATTATTCTTTAATAAAAAAGTGCACAGTCTGGAGAGTGGATTGCATTCATTTCATTTGTTCTCCTCCTCAGAAGAAGAAATGGTTCTCTGATATTTTCTCATCATCAGACTATCCTAACTGTCTGGCTTGAGCCTTTCCCCCTCCAATTGTGCTCCAAAAATTCCAGCAGTGCTGTTAAACCTTATGTTCCATGTACTCTGTAGCTCGCTGTTCCTATATACTCAGCAGCTGATTGCTGGGATCGGGATGGATTTAGATTCAACGCACTGCTCTTGACTGGGGATTGTAGGAATGATTTGTTTGTAGCTGTTCTCATGACCTTCCTAGCAAACATGGCAAGTGCTGACAAGTACTACAGTACATCACTAATACTAGCTATATTTTCTTCGAGGTTCTGGCAACTGAATCACAGATACACAAAACTGTCATTAAATTTAATGGTTTAATTGAAGGTTATGTCCTACATAAGTATTCACATGTCGAGCTCACTTTTTGGAAATCCCGCTAATCAGTGTGTTTAACTTTCAACATTTCTTTGTTTGTTTTTTGTCATAATAGTACTGTTTGGGCTTGGACAAGAAAGTATCCCTCATCCCTCGCTGTCTAATATGACCACCATGAAGGCACATAGGGGGATATCCTTCTTTTTCTAATCAGCCTGTCCAAGCTGTGTTACCAAATTACATCTACAGATCATTGCTCCTTTATTGATTTTGTTGTATGGACATGCAGATCTATAGTTCAGATGTTAGCACCAGGTTAAAAGATGAGTGTGAGGAGGTCATTTCTTTTAGAGTCCTGAATGGCTTTCTCACATCCCCAACAAACAGTCCTTTCCATACCGGTTCATGTCCTGCCTCGGGTCTGTGTGCATGTGCTCCCAGTGCTTGGTGGGTTTCCTCTGGGTTCTCCAGTTTCCTCCCATAGTCCAAAAACATGGAGATTAGATCATATGGTATTTCCAAATTGCGCATAGCGTGTGTGTGTGTGTGTATGTGCTTGTGGCCTGCGATGGACTGGAACCCCATCCAGGGTGTATCCTGCCTTGTGCAACTAGTACAGGCTGCAGTCTTCCCGTGACCCTGTACAGGATGAACAGTGTAAAGAGTGAGAGCGTAAGTGATTTTGTAGATCATTTATGTATTGTCACATAAAGTCTCCTATTTACACAATGTCAGACACTTAATTGAAGTCATGCGAAAATACACGCATGTGACATGCAATTTGGGAACACCAATTAGCCTAATCTGCATGTTTTTGGATTGTGGGAGGAAACAGAAGGACCCAGAGGAAACTCACCAAGCACAGGGAGAACATGGAAACTCCATGCACACAGACCTGAGGTGGAAATCAAACCTCTGCCCTGGAGGTGCAAGGTGACAGTGCTAACCACTAAGCCATTATGTCTCCAAAATTTAAATCAAAGAAAACAAATATTTAATATTTAAAAAACTTAATATTCAATATGGCGGCATGGTGGTGTAGTGGTTAGCACTGTTGCCTTGCACCTCCAGGGACCGGGTTCGATTCCCGGCCAGGCTCGATTCCCGTCTCTGTGTGCATGGAGTTTGCATGTTCTCCCCGTGCTTGGTGGGTTTCCTCCGGGTACTCCGGTTTCCTCCCACAGTCCAAATACATGCAGATTAGGCTAATTGGCGTTCCGAAATTGACCATAGTGTGTGAATGTGTGTGTGTGTGTGTGTGTGCTCTGCGATGGATTGGCATGCTGTCCAGGGTGTACCCTGCCTCGTGCCCTGAGTCTCCTGGGATAGGCTCCAGGTCCCCGCGACCCTAAATACAGGATAAAGCGGTATAGAAGATGAATGAATTAATATTCAATATTCTGCACTATTGTCTGTTTCCTATTTAAATGTAAGAAAATGTATGATATTGACCTGGTTAACTGTTTTATATAAAAGTTTTTTTTTTATAAAAATGTCTAATCTCTTCTATTAACGGTTGTGTTCCGAGGATACTCTCTTTGCATAAACTTGAACACCATATGCCCTCGAATCATTAAATACATTCACATTAAAGCAAAAAGGGGACACACCAAACCCTAAACTCTTGTAAATGTTTTAAAGATTCAGAGTCAGATGACTCTAGCCTGTCTGGTTTCACAGGGTCTCAGAAGTGTGCTGTGGTGTCTGGCACCAGGATGTTATCAGTGCATCCATTTGGTGCTGTGGGTTGCAGGGTGGGTCCTCTGTGGATCGGACTTGTTTGTCCTGCACATTCCATGGGTGTTTTATCGCATTGGGATTTGGGAGGCCAGGTCGACGCCCTTGGGCTCCTGGGCCCTGGGTGCAGTGGACTGTGTTACACGAGTTGTTCTAGTGCCTTTTTCTATTGTGGTCCCAGCAGGGATGCATGAACCTTGGGTTCTTATGACCCTGTCACTAGTTTACTGGTGTAAAGCTGGTGATTGATGCTGTTCAGTTCTCCTGGCAGTAGTATTAATATTATGGATGATCGTTGTATGTTTTTTACAAAATGATGTTGTATGTTTTTTGTATGATTGTACAGTCCTTTTTGAAAACCTTTAATTAGTGATTAAACAGGAGGTCTAATAGGGGTTTAGAATGAAATAAAATTCTGACAGAGCATCTATTTTATCTAAAATAACTTGATAAGATTTGTATAACTTTGATTGAAACGTGATTAGATATTGTACATGCTGTACAATTTTTATATTGAAGAACATTGTGTTAAGGCTTGTCTTATTACTATTGTGTTGTTTTAAGTTGTCCTCTCCACTTCCTTTGTGAAATCTCTTTCTAATTCTTTTCTCAGAGTCTTTTTAGTGACATTGATAATGTTTTGAAATCGCTAAAGAATATCATAAAAAAATTATTTGTTTTTAATTGAAAATCTGATGATTTGGACTAATTTAATAACTTAACCTAACTTAATTTTTTTTTCTAAACTAACCTCATATCCTAGCAACTGAAACTGAAAAGCACTAAGTTTGATTCAGAATAATATTTTAAAATACACTTAAACACATTTAATCAAACAAACCACTTCACATCCAAATCCATATTATTATTTAAAGTGCCTCATTGACCTCCCAAAACACGCAAGGTGGTATTTTTAGGCATAAAAAATAACCCCACTCCAGCAAAATGTAAATGGTGCCTGTGACACGGTTACAGCATTGATTTGTGTCCGGGGTGACCTAGCGTAACGGATCACGTCAGCGTGACGCTGTCATTTGTCATTTGTGAGAACTTTACAGCTCAATTTAAGGCCCGGAGTGTTTGCGGCTATAATGCACCGCGTGGTAAGAATGATGAACCTGTCTAATTTCAGTTAGAGATTCGGGTATTGATTCTATCCAGTATCCCTTCAATGGATTTCCAATAAAAGCAGTACTATCAGAATTATAACACTATTCCTCGGGTACATTTAGATATAGATCTTTAATACCACATATTTACTCTCAATAATAAAGTCCTAAAATTTGAATAACAATCCATAGGAATGTTTGTGCTCACACCTCTGATTATCCCACTTTCATTGATACAGACAACAATTTAAACATTAGTCATGATCGCAATACAGCTTTACCGAATAAAACGTGGGGAAATATGCATTAATCATAATTATCAGATTGTCCATGATGAGCAAGCAGGAAAAACACTTGAGAGGAGCCAGACTCAACATGGAACCCATCTTCATTTGGGATATAAAGGATAGCAGGGATTGATTTGCAGTCATACAGCGTGTCATAAATTACTCAGATATTAGGGATCATAGTAAATGAAGACCCCTGTGTGCTGAATGTGAAAACAAACTTTTGATAGATAGATAGATCTCGAAGGAAATTCCAGGGAGACTTCAAGACACTGACATTCTCATGGCAAAATGGTGTCACTGAAATATAAAAAAAATTTTTTGGAGCAATTAGTGGCAAATGTCAGGTACATCACCTACAGACTGTTTTTTTTATAACTCACATCATGCAAAAGTCTGTAACTGGTTATTTGTGATATCAGCCCAATATCCTATTTCTGGAAAAGTCGCCATGATTGGTGGTTCATGTTAAATGATGAAACTTGTCAGGTTTGTAAAGCCTGGACATTTAGTTGTTAAGTCCATATGATGTAACTGTGCAGTGTCTACCTGCTGAGATTCATGTAACCTACACCACTACTGTATGTCAAACTTGGGAGACTGGGATGCTGGTGTACAGTTCATCATTACTGCCTCTTAGCTTCACAGCCTCCAGTTTAATCCTGCACTCAGGTTACTGCAGCTTCTGCTGCTTCTCTTTCCATGGTTTCCTCCCACCAAACAAAGCATGCTTGAAGATGCTAATTTGCACAGATGCTAAAACATGTGCATGGTGCGCTATGCTGGATTGGCATCTCAATTACCAGTGGGTAATAAAATTAAACTTAAAGATACCTTTCTTGACTGATCTTGGACTTTAAATCAGTTATTCACTTTTTACTCAAAGATTTTTGCTACACATTAGCTTGTCCTGAAGTGATCACGATGCTTTGTTTGACTGTTCATGGTTTCTAAACTGTCAGACTGTCAGTACATCTGTCCTTGCTACCTCCCTGAGCATCTGGCAGTGATGGAGCTGCATGGATTTGCCCCCATGACTCCTGCCTTTAATCTGCTGCTTAGACTATTTTTAAAACCGTGGACTACGAGGTCTCGGATACAGTACGTAGGTCGTCTGGGTGAATGTGATCTGACCATCTTTGTAGGTTTTCTTTTTCTTCCTCTCTTTGTGTTCTGCATCCTTTTTTCCCTCTGTCTGTCCCATACCTTATGGAGTGCTGCATTCCCCCAATACCTTTTAAACTTCAATGCAACATGATTTAGTGGCATTATGCTTTACTGTAATTAAAACGTCATTAATGAACTACATGGTCTGGAGGAACACGGACATGACAAACAGCTGCAATCATATTAGTATCAGCTATGATCAGTCACATCACTTAGGCTGATTATACTGGACTCTCTCTCTCTCTCCAGAGAGAAAAGGTAATTAACAGCAGACAGATGGAAGGGGGACAGGAAGTCCATGCAGTGCAGCCACAAAACCCGTAATTACGCTCCTCTAAATCGTTGAAGTGCGATCACTGCTGGCTGTTTATTCTGCAGGAACCGTACAGTATGGGCTAAATTCAAACTAAAACTCACCTTCAAATACAAGACCTATTACTGTTCATAACAAGTCATAACAGTCAAAATATATCACTCTATTAGACTGTGTTTATATATATACGTCAAGGTGACCTTTGAGTAAATTAAGAAAAAATATGCAATTATTTGTTTTAAAAACTATAAATACGATCATACCAGAAATAAAGTTATTAGACAATAGATAAAGGCAAAGATCCAATTAGGGGACACCCACAACTCACACACTTCCACCCATGTTTCTTCTGGAAATAAAGATTTTTATCAAATATTCTGCTTTATTTAAAAAAAAAATGAACATAGACATGCTTCATTTCTTTCGCCTGCTTCTATCAAGACAACACAACGGACCATCTGACCCGTACTCAACTTGGCATAGATTTAACACCAATCATCTTCTTGATGAAAGCCTCCCATTAAATTTCCTTAAAGGTTTTATACACTGATCAGCCATTACATTACATGTAAAACGTTATGCCCAGTGTTGATAGGTTGGTTTCTCTTGTGCCAGCATTTACACATATACTGTAATTTTTAAAATCACGTTTCCAGAGAATTGGACTGCAGAACAATTTCATCTCATCAAGTTGTGCTTAAAGTAAGCTTGCATCACTGCTATTCCTTTTTATTTTCTTTTTTTTTTCGAACTCCACAGAATGCTACAGTGCATTCCTTAACTTGCTCCGTCACACCTGATCCGGCTTGTGTACTAAGTGCTGACTTGAATCAGGTGTGTTAGAGCAGTGGAAACACTGACCTTTGCTGAGCAGTGTGTCCAAACATCCTAAAGAAGGGCACAGGGGACGTCAGACAGGAGCTGCCTTCAATATTCACAGCTGCATTTTCAGATAGGGAGGGAGGACTGCTGAGTCCCAGCACCATTCCTCTTCCTCAGCAGCTTCCCAGACCTCTTCCTGTATATGCATAATAAAGGATGAATATCTGACCTTCATGCTTCATACTAGAGTAGCATCTGAGCTCTGCAGTGCACAAGATCGTATTGAAAAACGGTCACATATCACCTTTTAACCTTTTGGAATGTGTCTTAACAAGAGTGCTGTAATGTAACTGACCCTAAATGATCATTAAAATCTTTCTGCTTATTAGTCACATATGATTGCTCATCCAAAGAGAAATTATTATTATTATTATTATTATTATTATTATTATTATTATTATTATTATGTTTTTGAACACAGTGATGCAACATTGCTAACATTGCTTGATTCTTCATGCAAAGCTGCGCTGAGAATCATCTCCTCTGGTTGAGTCAGATCCCTTGAGTTCCAAAACCCTGAAGGCCTGGTGACTGCCAAAGCATGAAACTAATGACGTCAGAAAAGCTGATTTTTAACCCAGCACATAAAATGCATTAAATATCTGTGAATGTAAATCGTTATGCATGTTAGAATGTTAGAATTCTGCATACAATCATGATCGTAACAAGATCCGTGAACTCAAATTTTCCACACAAACTGGCTTTATGTTGTTTTAACTTTTGTAAGGAACCTTAGAAAAATTATTACATGAGATTTCTTTTTTTTAATTATTAATAATAAGTCAAGAGGTCCTTATTCTTATGAATCAGTTTTCTTATAAATGTTTAATACAAACCACAAATATTCAGATTAATCTTGATTGAGCCACAAAATATTTTGAGACATCCATATAAAAATATCTGCCATGATTAGTTGATGAGTTTTTTTTTTAGATGAAATTATGATTACTTTTATAGCAAGTGCATCACTAGCATACAGTAAGTGTGAATATTAGTCATGTCCTAGAGTAGTGATTCATGCCCCCCTTGCTCAAGGACCACCTCCCCTGCATTTTAATGTTTTTTTTCAGCTCCCAGCACCCCTGATTGAACTAATCAGCTAATTGGCAGTCTTTCATTAATTGAATTGGGTGTGATAGAGCAGGTAAAACTGTAAAATGTGCAGGGTTGAGATCCACTGTCCTAGAAGTTGCATTTTTAATGAGAACAGCAGTGGTCTTAAAATAGAACCTTGAGGAACGCCACAACTAACAATACCGTGTTTATAATTGACATTTACACAGCACTTACTGCTAGCTCACATATGTGGCTTATGCAGTCTTACATATCCGATTTACAGTATTTCATGATTGTTTCATTCGCACTTGTTCCCAGCACAACACCTGAACTTTCACACATGTTTTCACCCTCCTACGAACAGGCATGGATTTATGGTGAGGCCATTACCACCCTCACCAGGGTGCTTGACACCCCATTGTTGCAGACTATAAAACAGTGAAAGTACCTGAAAAGGCCAAAAGAGCTATAAACATTTCTATTATTCATGTTTCCAGCTTTCTATAAGGTGACACCTGTTTTTCTGAATGAATAGATCTGTTTTTCTGAATGACTAAAAATGGGAAATAGAGCCTTTTTGTGTATAGTTCAATATATTCTGTAGCATAGTAACAAACTTTATTTTTTATTTATATAAATAAAAAACTTTATTTTTGTTATTTATAATGCACAAATAACATACCCAGATTTGTGTTTTTCACAAGTATGAATGAGCAAAATATATAATCACTGTTCAGTTTTGACAAAAAAAGCATGATGTCCAAAACATAACACATTATGTAATAGTTTTTTTTTACATGCTATCAGACTCCTGACATCAACACACATACACACACAATCACTGAACCCACACCATTACATCCTTTGCAATTTTTCTGTAACCACCTTGCTGTACAATATTGACCATGGTTATTATATCAGAATATCTTTTTTTGCACTTCATTCACAAAAGAAATGTGTAGTGTCTTGCACTTTTTTAATATAAATCAAACTGTCCCATGCTGCTTGCATGCACACATACACTTTATGTAGTCCTGTGTTGTTTTTACAGTTAATAATGTTAGATGTAGTCTCATGTTGGTCTGGATTGTTTAATGTAGCACTATATTGCTGTGGAATTTTTTTTTCTCATTTCACTGTGCAATATACTTGCTGTATTTGATTAAAATTACAATACAACCCACTTATAATTACAGTAAGGGAAAGCCACTATCTGCTCTCTTTCGAGTCAGTAAGCTTACAGATGCCCACTATTGGCTAATTCCACTGTGATTGACAGGAAGGAAAGAAAAGGCCATCTGCCCAACCAGATAACATTGCCAAGTTTGGTCATGAATGGCTGTGACATTGGCAGGATTTGACGGTGTGATAGTCATTGCTACAGTGTAAGCTGCAGTAACTTGTAAACTAATATCACATGCAGTGTTAGATGACAGGCCATGATCGATCCATACAAGTAAAAGAAAGCAAATTGGCAAAAGACAAAACGCAAAGAATACATAATACTATTGTTAATCTACAGTGTAATACATCAGCCCTTTAAAATAAAAAATACCTGTTTTTTAAGAGAGAACAATGTTTTTGGGCTGTTTTAGAAACTAAGGCAAAATAAAGTATAGAATGTTGTTTACATTGTATATTATATGCTTGATTTGGCCACCTTAAAACCAAAAAAAGAAGAATTTAATATAATTATCATGTCCTCTACAACCTCATGAAGTGAAATGCTAAGCCACTAGAACACTAAAAAGAAGCTTTTGTCCCATACACTGTACAGTACAGTGACATTTTTTTTTCTAACCCTAACCCAAGGGCCCAACTTTGTGGAGGTGGGATCATATACGTAACAGATGAAAAACGCCAATTTCACCTTATCTTTTAAAGAAAGAATGTGTTTGGTAAATTGTTCTCTATCTATCTATCTATCTATCTATCTATCTATCTATCTATCTATCTATCTATCTATCTATCTATCTATCCATCCATCCATCCAGTATGTATGCATGTATGTATTGTAATATATGGTCCTGCATTTCCAAATCAAATCAACATATGTTTTTTTTTGTATTTCTGTCTAAACAGCTCTGTATTGAATTAGCTAAGACCTTAAGCAGTCAATTATGGTGTTATTTGCCAAAATGATATTTACTGTACACTTATTTATTTATGTGATTGTTCATATGGAAGCATATGATCCCTGTGGTGAACCTGTACATGTCTGATGAATGTTTTTTTTCCTTCTTCGCCTTTAATATACGGACACTGTGCTACATACACACTAAATACACACAAAAATTATGTATAAACAAATTGGAATCCTATGTACACAGAACATAGAAGTAACTCCCTGCCTTTCAGCTGTTCGTCTTATGTGGACTTGTCCAACCTGTCTTTCTCAAACAGTTATCAGAATCTGATTGTTTTACTAGCGCCTCCTGCGAATCCACCCCCGCCCCCCCCCCCCCCCGCACTGGCCCTGTCACTATATATTACTGCCGTCCCGTCTCTCTACGCGTCTGTACAGCTTACACCAACGGCTGTCTGAACCTCAGATCAGCTCCTGCTGCCCCCAGCTAAGACGATGCTGACCCGTAGCCCTTTTTGCAGCTCCATTCTCCACTTTATTATCACGCACATGAGTTCTCATCCTGGTTAGCTACTTGTTAATTGAATTACCTTTTTCTGTTTAACAACTAAGTGGGTTTATAATAGGAAACGGACGGAGGAGGAGGATGCATGAGTTGTTCGGTGCTATTGACACACCAATTTGTCATGTGTCCTTGCCATCTACTTGCTGTCAGTTATGTGTGCATGATGATGCAGAGTGCATCATGTCCTCTCCTTCCTCAGGCTGTGATGACATACTTCGGAGCATCAAAGGCGCAGTAGCGTGTCATGAGCTGTCCTTGTGCTATTCCGCAGATGAACAGTAGATATCACTATAGGTTTAGGTTTTCAAAAAATAATACCAAAACAGTGGATGTGTGTGTATATGATGCGATCTGTATTAGTGTATTTCTCTTTGGGTGTGTATTAATGCTGGCTGTGTGGTTCAGCTTTGCACGTGGAGAGCTGCTCGTTAGGCACCAGATTGATGAAGGACGACCATGGTTTGACTAACGACACTTGAGGCGGCTTTGCCGCTTCGCCTCTGGCCAGCACTGAGTGACTGTTCCGCCAGCCTCCATTACTCATGTCACACTCTGTCATGGTGCTAAAGCTGGGTTCCTGGAGAGACTCACTCATGCTGTGCACAACAGGAGACTGGGTTTTGACATTAAGGACAAGTAGGCAGAAAGGCCACAAATTCATGTCCATTATTTTACAGTGAGCGCAAATTAAGTGCAGCAGCTCTAAGGATTAAGACTAAGCATTAATCTAGACATATCAGAAAGCATGGCATTTCTAATAAACATTTTCCAACTTGGAACTGGTATAGACTATTTCATTGGGAACAAAAAAGTACAGTGTGCTCTGTGAGTCATGTGATCATATTTAGCTTTGCGTCATAATGGTGATGTAAGTGATGGTTATTTACAATATTTACATACATGATGCCAGGATAGATTCTGCATCCACTGAGACCTTGACCAGGATAAATCAGTTTGAATAAATGAATTAATGAATAAATGATTATCACAGCATTATTTTGTAGAAACCACTCCAATGTACAGTACATCTACTAAAAACAAACATACTGTATATTTGGTCTCTTGTATCTGTTATGAAAACTTCCATATCTTTTCTGGAATCGTTTTTTCCCCCCATGGAATCCAGTTACACTAAAGTGTTTTTAAGATCCGATCACTCAGTGACAAATATCATGCACACAAAAACTTTATGTAAGTCGATGTTGCAATTGTTTTTGTAAATCGCTTAAACACATCCACTAAGTATTATATGTACAGTAATCTCATATGTAATCTACAGAGGGAATGATTCTTCCACAGCCAAGTTTTCACAACACTTTTATTTTGGAAATATTTATTCTAGAGGCTAGGATGGTGCAGGATCATGTTTTCTGTTTTGTATTCTTTTCTGGTACAGTATGTGGTTTTAGTGAAAACGGCTTATGGCAGGACTTTTTACACTCAAATACTGAGTTATATAAATATCTTAATTTTTACTAACTTTGAAATTCATTCATTCATTTTCTATACCGCTTAATCCTGTGTTCAGGGTCGCGGGGGACCTGGAGCCTATCTCAGGAGACTTCGGGCACTAGGCGGGGTACACCCTGGACAGGGTGCCAATCCATCACAGAGCACACACACATACAGTACACACACTCACACACTACGAGCAATTTAGGAACGCCAATTAGCCTAACCTGCATATCTTTGGACTGTGGGAGGAAACCGGAGTACCCGGAGGAAACCCACCAAGCACGGGGAGAACATACAAACTCCATGCACACAGAGACTGGAATCGAGCCTGGCCGGGGAATCGAACCCAGACCCTGGAGGTGCAAGGCGACAGTGCTAACCACTACACCACCGCGCCGCCAACTTTGAAATAAGGCCAGTAAAATTATGTAATCATAAACTAATAAAAAATGCAATTAACTAAAAATAAAATTGTTGGGTGGGTTTGATTCCCGCCTTGGAGTGTGTGTGTATGGAGTTTACCCTGCCTCCTGCCCCAGCCCCAGCCTCCTGGGATAGGCTCCACGCCCCCCGCAACCCTATACACAGTATAAAGCAGTGGTAAAAAGCAGGAGGGCTAGGACACTGAGTTTCTGATTGGAAGATTGCCGGTTTGATCCCCGACTCCACCAGGTTGCCACTGTTGGGCCGTTGAGCAAGACCCCTAACCCTGTCTGCTCCAGAGGTGCTGCATCATGGCTCTGACCCCAGTTACTCTAAGACATGAGAAGAAAGAATTTCACTGTTCCGCAGATGAACAGTAGATATCATTATAGGTTTAGGCTTTCAAAAAATAATAACAAAACAGTGGATGTGTGTATATGATGCAATCTGTATTAGTGTGTATCTCTTTGGGTGTGTATTACTGCTGGCTGTGTGGTTCAGCTTTACACATGGAAAGCTGCACGTTAGGCGCCAAATTGATGAAGGACGCCATGGTTTGACTAATGACACTTGAGTAATGTACATGTGACAAATAAAGGCTTAACTTTAGTGATGAATGTTAACAGTAATTCAGGTTCATATCAGGTCACATTACTATTGTTGATAATTTTCCTAAAACAGCATGCCCCGAACTGTTTTATTCCTTACTTAGTACTGTACTGTTCAAAATATTCCATCTATCCATTTAGGAACCGCTAGAGACCGTGGAGGCCAATGTGACCATTGTATTTATTTCCATTTTTACAACTGTGGTAGGACATCCGATCAACATTCACACACTGTGGATAAATTGTGTAACTTTAGCCTAAGCTGCATGTCTTTGAAAGTTGGGAGAAAACCAAAGTACTTGGAGGAATCGCACCAAGTACGGGTAGAACATGTACACTCCATGCACACAAGCTCTAAGGCGGAAATCGAACCCGGACCCTGGAGGTACAAGATGACTGTGCTAACCACTAAGCCACCGAGCCAATACGTCAAAAACATTATCTATATGTAAATACGTTTGCGTTGGGCCACATTATTTTACTTATACTTTCTTTATAATTCCAATTACCCGTTATGCCCGTTACAACAAATGCGGAAATTCCACAAAGATACAGTAATCTTCCACTAATTATAACTTCTAGGCTCAGGTTTGCTGGTAATCATACACACAGTTCTCACACACCTTCCACTTTAAACCCAAGCACCAAATCATCCAAGATGGTGTAATTAAACCCTGTATCCAAGCCAATTTCTTCAAGTATGTAGCTGAAAGAAATCACCACCACCACCACCACCAGACTCGTTGTGTGTCCTCCAGTTTAATGCACAGACCAGTGTGTGTGTGTGTGTGTGTGTGTGTGTGTGTGTGTCCTAATGTGCATGTTCTATTGTAGGGATATGTACGGCTCCATGCTCTTGCATACAGGCTCCTCAGGAATGACGAACTACTGGGGCAGAAAACTACGCTACATCTTCCTACTCGACTTACGCCACACCTCTCCACACAGCCTTACACACCTCTGGCAGGTATTCTTCATTTCATTGCCTTTTACTTATTCATCACCTGCATCATTTAATAGTGGCTAAAGATGTGTGGACACTTTTTTTTATGTTTGCATCATCATTTCATTTTTCTTCTATGCACACTATTACTTTGCAGTGAGATTTACACAGCATTAAATTAATGCATTCAGCTTGTGGGGGAAAAAAATCAATAAGGTCCGGCACATGATGATCAGTGCCTTTAATAATTAAGCACAAATCACTTCTTGTTTACATCCACAAATTGAAAATATGATAGAAATGACAGGGAATTATTCAATTATAAGTTGACTTGCTTTTGTTAAACAGTTTCATTTTTACTTATATTATGATCTTGATTGGTACATTGTTGTACATTATAAGTGTAAATTACTATACTGTAGTATCACCCATTGATCGATCGATAGATAGATAGATAGATAGATAGATAGATAGATAGATAGACATCTATCCATCTATCTAGGAACCTCAGTAGTCTAACTAGGGACAGTGAAAGCCAATGGTAACAGTTGTATTTATTCCAATTTTCACAATTGTAGTAGGACCTCCAGTCAATATTCACACCATGGGCAATTCAGGAACACCAATTATGCTTATTTGATATTCAATACAACACGTCATGTGATATTGCATAATTAATTATAGAAATGTTGCTTCAGTTCATTGTGAAATAATAGTCACTTGTTACAGTCCAAAAAAGGTGCAGTGTTTTTATGTGGCCTCAAATGCATTCCTTGAGACAGAGGACTGACTGGACATGTATTCAACCATGCACTGGTCCTATTCTTCACGTCATTGTTCAAAGATTTAAGAATTGCTGTAAATATTTACTAGTACAAACATATGCACAACAGCAATACACAGTCATGAACAGTTTAGAGGCCATGCTGTAAATTTGAGGGTTAAGATAATGATAGGGCTTTATGATTAGTACCCGAGACCAGTTGTCCAGATGTGTTCTTTTGAACTCCAGGTACATTTTGTTTTTGTCATGTGGCCATGTTTTTAACCTAAAACACTTTACATTCTATCATTTTGCAATAATGGCATGTCCTGAAGGTGGCACGGTGGCTTAGTGGTTAGCACTGTCGCCTTGCCCCTCCAGGGTCTAGGTTCGATTCCCGCCTTTGTGTGCAGGGAGTTTGCATGTTCTCCCCATGGTGGGTTTCCTCTGGGTACTCTTGCCCTTGGTGTGTGTACCCTGCTATGGCATTAAGTCTCTCCAGACCCTCTGTGAGAAATAACCGTCTCCTTATAGGAAACATTACTATATTAACAATTACACACATACATGTGGTGCCTCCACCATATACTGTAGGTGTTCCTGGTTGAAGTGTCCATGTGTTAGAATGAGCACATGAATACTGTATGCTTCTGTTTGTCGAGAAAAGCTGTATCATTGATATTTATAGAAAGGAAAACTTTTGTCTGGTCAATACCTGCACTTTAACTCCTCAGCTGGCACTAGAACATGAGGTGATGAACACCACTTACTTATGCAAAAGCTCAAAGTGCTGTATCTGACTCACCTTCATACATCCTTTCTACCTACTCTCATTAGATGCACAGATGATTTTGAGTTTATGGATTAGTGTTAGAAGCACATTGCACAAACCTTGGCACATTATTACAGCATCCTATATCGCCAATACCTGTGGACATTAACGTGTGACTTATTGTACCATTGTTCTGAACATGATTTTGTCACACCCGAGGCATGGTTGTTATTAGTGAAGAGGTCTAAAAAAAGAGGTTTTTCTGCATTCAGAAAGAAAGTTTAAACCTCAGTGTGGCCGAAACCATTTTAGGATTTGCCATACAGCAGATGAAGTTAATATAAGACTTAAATTAAATTAATAAAGATAACAAAGAAACTAATTTCTAATGTGTTGCATTTTATTAGTGCTTTTGAAATACAGTATGCGTATGTGTGCATATTCATATAGAACTCTTAGCCTGTAAAAAAAAGTCCATAATATGTATTATTATTATTATTATTAGAGCAAAATCTACCAAAAATGTGAAAACAGCCCCTCTTGTGTCTAAAATAAGTACTGCACCTATAATAAAAGTCAATCCATGATCAACTGAAGCAGCTGACATCTCTCATCTCTTAACTTTAATTTTCATTCAGTGATTTAAACACCTTTTGAGGAAGTACAGATTAAATATAGAAAGTTATCAGTAATATGCTGATATTCATCAGATGTCAAATCCGTTCTGCAGCATGTCTAAGGACTCCAGGGCAGGAAATAATTTTTCCCCTCATGTTTCCCCCCCTCTGTGATGTAGGTACACACTTTTGAAATACATTACTTATTAATTCATGGCTTTGAGCTAAGTAATTTCGCAGATGCTCCCTTCTGGTTCTGCACCAATGCATATTTCAAAAGCAATACCCCAGCTACTGTATGAGCGCAGGCAAAGCTTTGAGCTCACGTTATAGAGAAAGCTTTTGTTTTTGTAACTCATTGAAGTCATAAATATGCCATATGCTTTGTGTGCACTATGTATGACTGCACGTCATACCTATGTGTAAATGTCTATTTATTTTGATAATTAACCATTTTGCTGATGTATATCTCACAATAGGGTAGCGTGGTGTTTTATTGGTTACCACTGCATCCTTGCACCTCCATTGTCCGGGTATGATTCCTACCTCGGGTCTGTGCGCATGGAGTTGCCTTCTGTTTGAACCCAGACCTTGATACTTGCCTTAAAATGTAAATGTGATATACAAGATACAATAATAGTGTGTCTAAAACAATATTATATTATAATATGTTATATTATATTATAGGTGGTGTAGTGGTTAGCACTGTCGCCTTGCACCTCCAGGGTCTGGGTTCGATTCCCCGGCCAGGCTCGATTCCCGTCTCTGTGTGCATGGAGTTTGCATGTTCTCCCCGTGCTTGGTGGGTTTCCTCCGGGTACTCCGGTTTCCTCCCACAGTCCAAAGATATGCAGGTTAGGCTAACTGGCGTTCCTAAATTGCCCGTAGTGTGTGATTGGGTGTGTGAGTGTGTGTATGTGTGTGTGCCCTGCGATGGATTGGCACCCTGTCCAGGGTGTACCCCGCCTAGTGCCCGAAGTCTCCTGGGATAGGCTCCAGGTCCCCCGCGACCCTGAACACAGGATTAAGCGGTATAGAAAATGAATGAATGAATGAATATTATATTATATTATATTATATTATATTATATTATATTATATTATATTATATTATATTATATTATATTATATTATATTATATTATATTATATTGTATTATATTACACGTGGTTGTTATTGACATCATGGGAAATATTTTCATTTACCCACTGAATATTTTTCATTAGAATGGATCAGTGCATAATATGTACAATAGCAGGTGTTAAGTTGATCAATATGCTGAATTCTATTTTAAACTCCACATTTCACACTTTTTCACTGGAAGTGTGATTAAAACAGCATTTAACATGGTGATATATTATTTGTCAGACCTGAGAAGCTTAATATGGGTAACATTTTTCCCTTCGCATTTTAAGTGTAGCTCCAGTGTGTTAGATGGTAGAAAGTGAACCTTCAGGCCTGACAGTGTGTTGGCATTGGTGGGCTTTGAAGCCGATCAGGACGATGCAGCCAGGCCCTGAAACGGGCTCGTTTGACAGCTCACTGTCTAGTAGAACAAGACAGCACTCATCCTCTTCCTACACACACATACTGTACACACATAGAAAAGGCTTTATATGTTAAAGCAGCTACTGGAGGACTGGAAGAGGTGAATGGCAAGCACATAATACATACACACTACACACACACACGCACACACACATTCTACAGACTGAGTGCTGTTAGCACGCTGAGCCACACAGAGACATCTCCCATCTAACACTAACTTTTTACAACAACACACTTGCAACACACACAAGGGTTAAATCGATTTAGTGGTTGTGAATGAGAGTGGTACCTGTATGAATTATCCTGTCATTCTGCCTAAATGATTACATCATCCTTGTCCTTTAATCAGTTTATTGGTCATGTGCTGAAAAATAGTGAACAACAGTGCTTGGTTTGGTCTAAGCATGAAAAGTCGAAGTACTTGAACTGACCTATGAACAGCTTGGAGAGTGGTCTTATAAATATACTATTCACTATTCATTATACAGGAAAGGGTTTTACTTGTGTTTGTAAGGCTTCCAAATGTTCAGGGCATTGGTGCCACAGTGGTAGGGTTATCACCTGCCATGAGGAAGGCTCGGGTTCAATTCCAAATCAGTGTCTGTCCCTAGCCTGGATAAAATGGCAGAGTGGCGTCAGGGAGGGCATCCGGTGTAAAAAACCTGTCTGAAGTTGTGTGTGGATCAGAAAGTCCAAGAACAAAAACTATTTGAAATGTTCAATTCCCTAATGAGAAAACTGTGCAGACTCATATTGGTTTTGTTGCTTGTTTGGATTTTGTGTTTTCCAAATGCATTGGTTTTACAGTTTTGAACAGTCAACCACCTGGAGCACAGGACTTCAATAGTAGTCTGGCGGGATATTATTTGTGGCCATGTACTGTATAAGCAGCAGATTCAGAGGACCTAATAGATGTAATGATTGATGTTGCATTTAAGGCTGCCAACAAGAAAAACATTATTTATTATTCATAGCAACAAAGGTTATATACACATCTTTATTAATTTCTTTATCCTGGTCAAGGTTGTGGTGGATCCAGAGCCTATCCTGGTAGAAATGCCGAAGTTGTCCTTCTGTATGGGACACCAGTCTATTACAGTTCAATTTAATTAAATTCAATTCATTTTTTTTAACAATAGTCAAAGCAGCTTTACAGAATCTAAATAATTTAGAAATTAGGTTGAAATGTATGAGAAAATAAGCATAAATTAAAACTTGCAGATTGTCCCTGATGAGCAAGCCCGAGGGGCAAGCATCTCCCTGAGATGGCTATAGGAAGAAACATTGAGAGGAACCAGAGTCAAGAGCCATGCCCATTTTGGTGATATCAGACAGCAGGGATGTATTTGTAGTCATACTGGGGACTAAGGTTTAGTGGTTAGCACTGCCGCCTTGCACCTCCAGGGTTGGGGTTCACAATTCCTGACTAGGGGTCTGTTTGCATAGAGTTTGCATGTGTTCCCAGTGCTTGGTGGGTTTCCTCCCACAGTCCAAAGACATGCAAATTAGACATGCACAAATTGGCATTTACAAATTGCCCATAGTGTGAAGGCAAGTGTCCCACCAAGGTCATAATAGGAATAAATACAATAGTCACAATAGTCTCTAGTTGGACTACAGAGGTTCCTACTGTACAGTATGTGGATGGATGGAGAGCACCATGTACTGTAAACATACACTCACAAACCTACAGTTATAGTAGGGCAGAGAAACTCCCTGCCTGTATGTTTTTTTGATTAGTGGAAGGAAACCGGAAAACCTGGAGGAAATCAATACGGACACAGGGAACAGAGACTTTAACCCGAGTTCGGGCTTGAGCCAAAAAATTCGATTGCAATAGGAAAATGCTTGATAGAATCCACCATGCCAGTTCTAACAGGAAGCCAAAGATGACTTAAAATATAAACAGACAGTTTCACTAGAGGAATGAAAGGAATTGAAAGGAATAGGAATGAAATTGAGAAGTTGTATACTTACTCATTGTCTATACCGCTTTATTCTGTATACAGGGTCGCGGGTACGAGACGGGATACACCATGTGCTGGGTGCCAATCCATTACAGAGCACACACACACACACACACACACACACACACACACATTCATTCATTCACACACTATGGGCAATTTAGGAATGTCAGTTAGCCTCATCTGCATGTCTTGGGACTGTGAGAGGAAACTGGAGTACCCATTTGAAACCCACTAAGAAGCTGTTTACTGCGATACTGATATAAAAATTTAATTATCAATTACAGTTTGTGGCTTTAGAGTAAGAACTTGTTTAGCTGGTTTGGAAAATACATCCTGTAGGCTATAAGATTCCTGTCAGTGCTTGATATTTATGAATGTGGATTATAATTTTAAACAAATTATAAATAATAAAACGAGTAAAAAAGAATTTCTTTGGTATGTTTGTGGCATTTTGTTTCAGGCTATAAATCTTTCAACACACACAGTTCTGTTTATCATGTAAGTTTCACAGAACAGTTAAATCAACGCTGCCAGCTGGACGAGTCCATTCTAAGATGTAGGGGTGTGACAAAGGCAATCAAAAATCTCGAACTCGTTATATGTATCCGCTTTTTTGTTTGAAGTTTAACGGTAAACGTCTCGTTTGATATCATCACTTCAGTTTTGGAATTATTCAGAAATTTCGTTGTTTTTATCAACAATTGTATGTAAAGGTGAAAGTAACCCCCCCGTGGCGTTTCGCTGGACAGTACAGTCGCGAAGTGGGTTGGCTCGGCTGAAAGTCTCTCGCTGTAAAAATGTTGCTCAGGCTTTACATTAGAGAAAGTGCGACCCCGAGGGTGTAGTGACGGCAGGAGTGTGTGACAGTTGCCATGCGCAGTTCAACACGATAAGGAAAATTATTTTGCACTTGACCTAATTTCAGACTGAATATATACATCTATATATTTTTGTCCCGAAGAGCGCAGGATGCCCGTCAAAGGAGGAGGAAGAAGCGCGAATAAAAACCAGAATGGAGGAGTAAGTAGACTCGTAGTTTATTTATTTACCTTTATGGAATTAAAACTATTTAAATGTATTTGTGAAAATATTAAGGTGTTTAAGTGTCTAACTAAGTCCATTTGTGAACTGGAAATGACCTTAAGCTATGTGAAAAACTTTGCTCCTGACAGTGGAATGTTCCGGCATGGCTTGAATCCCAAACCGCCTTGTATTCCCTACATAAGTGCACTATCTCGGACAGGATAAGGATGATGCGTATACACTATGAAGTGACCTATACGTTTAATTAGGATGTATTTGGTATTCAATGTGTGCCTTATCCACCTGTTGCATTTTTTCTCTTCGATCCAGCTATTCACCTGTTTCAGTGGTTTTCTCTCTTAGTTACTGTAACTGCTTTATCTTTACTCATCATCACCCACTGATAAAGTTTTATATATAAATAATTACTTTCGACCTGCATTAAACACCATACACCTTTTTAAGGAATATACATAACTGAAAAGTTCATCTTTGTGTTAAAATGTTCTTCTTGAATTTTAAATTTGAACTGAAAAAAGGGAAGAGGAGGTTTAATTGTGGCCTTGAGGGTTCAGGTTCGATTCCCGGTTCGATTGGGTCTGTGTGTGTAGAGTTTGCATGTTTCCCCTGTGCTTGGTGGGTTTCCTTCCCCAGTCCGAAGACATGCAGATTAAGCTAATTGGTCTTCTCTAATTGCCCTGGGGTGTGTGAGTGAGTGTGTTTGCCCTGCAAGGGTGTCCGCCACCTTGTACCTGAAGTTTCCTGGAATAGGCTCCAGGCTTCCTGCGACACTGTATAGGATAGGCAGTATAGAAGATGATGAAGATGGGGAAAAATGACAATGCCAAGAAGACACTAGAGAGTGGCATTAGCTGATTATGTTAAGGACAAAATTGCATTGTCTAGATTTGTTCTTTGGTGCAAAATCAGTCACCCCAAGGACAAATACAAGACACAAAAAAAATCCCAAAAGTCTCTATACAAATCTTCTGAAATATTTACATTAACTAAGTATAACAAAAAAAATTGGAATACATTTTTTGCTTAAAAGTGTGAATTTCCACTATGCGTGGATATCTTTTACACACCCTGTATAACTGAACTTTGTTGCTATTAATATTTAACTTTTTTTAAGGTCACCTGTATTTTGAAGATCTCTTAAACCTTTATCTTTATCCTCCTGTTTCGCTGGGGATGAATTGTAAGGGGACACAGGGTTGTTCATCATCATGGGGCAATTAGGGAATAAAAAAATGAAAGGATCTTAAAAGCTCATAAATTAAGCAATGGTTATAAACAATAGTCACATACCCTAAATATATTGATAGGACAGTAATGAACTTTACGAAGTTTCATTTAGGAGCTTTAGTTAAGCTGCTTGACAAAATTCCTTTTTGATGGTGGGTGACAGACATTTCACTGCGGATGACAACAATGGGTAGATGATTGTGGAAGATCACATCCACTAAATATACAATGAAACACGTCCAAGATGCCAACAAATGTTATATATAAGGTATGTTAGAATTTCTTTGTCAAAATAGTTTTCTGGCAACAAGCATTCAGGGTAGGTTGGGCATAAGGAGATGGATTGTTGTATGGACTATGTATGTTGGAAGAGCTGTGATCGTTTAAGTCCTTGAGAAACGTTTTAGGATTCATGGCATTACAGACTCCATGAAGTACATGGAGATTTAAAATGAAAATCGTTCAGGCGGTATAACTGGGTCATGGCTGGATCTCCCTGTTGGAGGATGATCCAAAATAAACATTTACATCCAGATAAAAATGGTTCAATGTCCACTGAATCCAAATTTTGACGTGACCATCCCAGGCTCCTTTGATCTTAAATCTCTTGGTGGAGCTGCAAAAAAGAGGCCAAAAGAGAAGACCAGGTCATTCCTGGATCTCTCCAAGCATTTTTTGGCACAAAGTTTGATATAACGGGGTGGCAAAAATTTAGACACAACTAGGTTATTATATGCTTTACAATTAAATGTTTGGTTTAATCAAAGCAGAACATTTAATTAGGGTAATCAAAGCAAGAAGTAAAGATAAATTTCCCCCCCCACCCAAGTGGTGCCAATAATTATGGAGCTGACTCTATCTACACTGCTACATAAGGAATTACATCTTTGAATCTGCTATAAACAATTTTTGGGCAAAAAATCTTTTTAGCAAAATATCATGGTAAATGAGAGGCATGTTTTAAGCGTGACTCCTGCCATCTAGTGACAAACCTGTGGCCACGCCCCTTATTTTTAGGCGGCTAGTAAACCTGACCATTACAATTTCTAATAATACTGGGGCCCAGGGCTTTAGCAAGTATTATTGTATGGAGTTTACTCTTCCTTTAGGGCAGCTGTAATAATGTGTGTGTGTGTGTGTGTGTGTGTGTGTGTGTGTGTGTGTGTGTGTGTGTGTGTGTGTGTGACTACACACAGTGGATACTCTTCGAGCTCATTATTGTCTGTCCTGGCGTGGGGGGAACGGCTTACAGTAGGGATTAAGGGCCCCATTATTTATCAGTGCAAGAGCAGGGTGTGTATGTCAGGATGAGATTGTCAAATAATCACAGCAAGAAACCTGTCAGTATGTTTACAGCAGCTAAACATATTAGAGCTGGGCAATTTTATGATGTAATATCAGTTATTGTGATAAACTAGGTCCTATTTAGCTTTCCATAGACATGATGTGTTTTGTTAAGACTTGAATAACATTGGCCGTCAGTCACCAACTGCTGGAACATTCAGAATATCTTTTTCTATTGACTATTTAATTCCATCTTTTTTTATGTTAAATAAAAAATTTTTTAGATGTTAAATTTAATGATAAATGAACAGATCAAGCTACAAATTTAAAATTAGTCAGAAGCTAATAAAATTTCCTTGGATGCGAAAGACTGTATTAATGTGTTCAGTCTAATATGTTATTATTTCTATAGTAACCAGGTACCCATGTGCGGCCGACGCTCCACAGAAACTTATTTAAAACATTTAATCAATAGGTTTTCTGTGAAGATTAATGAAGGATTACGTAGAAGGAGTCTCCAGTGTCAGCACTTTGTAACAGCTTTAACTTTAAAGTTAACTTATAAGTTAACACCCCCCATATTCTGTGTGTTTGTTAATATTTCAGCTGAAATATTCTCAGATAATGCATATTTAATATCTCCAACTCCCTTTATTTGACTCCTCCTCTTTCAAATTAGATGTTTCATTGTTTATGTACAGTAAGTGCTGAGCCAATCCCCCCCAGAGACCGGCAGAGCAACAGGTTGGGGGAGGGTGTCTTCTTATGTGATGAGGGCACAACAGGAGAAAAATCTAGTTGGTCTTTTTTTTAAGCCATGGCCAGAACATAAATGGAGAAGGTAAAAAGAAAAAAATTATAATCTTTTGTACTCATGATTTTTGTTTGTACACATACACACTGACCCACCTGAATATCAAAAAGTGACCCAAACGTAAATTTTACATAATAATGTAGGTCCTCTTTAAAGTTCCAAACAAGAGAAAGTATTCAAGATCATAGGATTTTCGGTTATACAGTAAAATAAAAAAAATGCATTTTTTTGGCTTATTAATTTCCAGAGAGAAAAATAGGGATGCTGGTGAAGGAAGGACTGTTTATAGCCATTGAAATATAAATGGCCACAGGAACTAACTAATTTTGTGTACTTCTCACAGTGTTAAAATGTCATTATAAACAGATTAAAACATACATGTCATTCTTTATAAAAATGAAACCTTTATTAATTTATTAATTGGTGGATTGCAAATGCTTTACATAATGATGCATTACACTCAAGTGTTTTATGTGTACTGTATGTGTGTGCTAGATAGATAAACACACTCTATGTACATAGCTGTCCTGTTACATTCACTGTACATTTATAATCTTTATTTAATCTTTATAGCTTCTCAGTGTTGTTGTGTACGTCTGTAACCAGCAGCCGGAATCAAATTCCTTGTGTGTGTCAATATACTTGGCAAATAAACCTGATTTTGATTCTGATATATATAGCAGCTCAGAGTTCTGCTCTTGGGTCAGTTTTTAACCTTTTACATCCTAGTGGTTCCTGTTACATGGACAGCTGGTGGTGGGAGACGCTAAACCACTAGGTCTTCTCTTAGTAGGAGACATGTGAGATCTGACAATGCGGTTTTGGAGCAGCTGGGATTTAACCTCGCAGTCGCCCATAAGGAAGCATGTGGTGGACACTTAATTAGGCCTAATCTTCCAAATGGCTTGATCTCTCCCACCAGTTTCCTTTCATCTTCCCAGTGGCAGATTTGCCCTTTTATTCCCTGTTGTGATCCTACTTTTTAATGTTATATTGGTGTTCTCTATTTCTATTTTTTTTTGCCTTCAAAACATTTTGGTCTGTGCTTTAGAAAGTATGAATCATAGTGTTCTCTCGTTGGGAGAAGTTGGTTTTGGCGTGAGTGTTCGTAGAGGAAGCAGCGACTGCCCGTGGTGCAGCTTTGTTTGTTCCAGGCACATGAAGTCTCTGTTTGCATTTGTTGTGTTTGCATGTTTGTCTCGTGCCTCCGCTACACCTTTCTGATCAAAACCACAGATAGAGAACTCAACAGGTTTGACATATACAGTAGTAGCATAGGATCTTCATTTTTTTAATTTACAGAAATCATGTATTATAAAGCTTTCCGTCTTGTTTTTTCAGTCTTGTGCTTTATCTCAAGTATAGTCAAATAATTGGTTGCAGTGTTTGTTAAATTACATATAATTAACTTAAAAGCTCCTCTTTTTTTTTTTTTTTTGTCTGGCTCTTAGTTTTGAGATCTCTAGACCACACTAGAAAGTGCCACCCCATGTTCTTATGGATAAACTTGGATTCGCTTTGGTCTCCATACAGTAGCTCGATTCCCCACTCGTGACAACAGCATGTAGCTCATCAGTGGAAATTACTTTAAGCTATAAAATTATGCATAATTAGGTGCATGGCCAATTTGATTGACAGCTGTATTTGATTGACAGCTAACCAGTCGACTGGAGTCATTGTAGTTTAAATTACTACAAGAAATGTAGGAGTTAACGCAGGACAGTGTGTAGGGTATGGATGACTGAATTCAATCAAATACGAAGTAATGTTAGCATATAAATTAAAAGGAGCCACTGTAGCATCTAAGCTAAAGCTCAGATAGCTAGCTTGTGGTAACTCTGATAAGTACCGTAGGCATGTTTCAAAAAGCAGCCAGGCTTCTTTTGTTCCACCTATTTGCCCATTTATAAATGGCGTGGAACAGCGTTCCCATAGTTGAGCTTTAAAACCGCTCTTTGGAAAAGTTATGGGTGATGTCATGGAGCTTTTACAGTCACATGACTACCATGACGCCAGTCACAACAGCCAGACTGCAGAAGCACCGTTAACTGACATTAGGCTACAATGTATTTTCATTGATAATTACATTCAATGTGTGTTTTGGAGCAAAAAAAATTTAATTAGACAGAAAGATTACCTGAGTATCACCTGATTAACTACGGGATAATATCTCCTCCTGCTTTATCTCAGATAAAAGAGTAACCTAGCAACTGTTAGCTTCTGTCCTGCTGGTTATTTTCATATGCAGTATGTTGTTGTGGACTTTAAAGATTTAAAAGAGAAACAAGCATGTAAAATGGGTGTAGAAGGTAATAAGGATATTCATTTCCCAAAGTTTGATTTGTTATTCTAACATGATTACCTCAGGCGGTGTATACAGTACATGTAATTCCTCTTGGATTTGGTTACTTGTGCGCTCTGTAGGGTGTACATAGACGGTTCACAGGCAATTCAGAATCAAGGTTAGGCAAAGAGTTGTTTAAGATAACACAACGTTATCAGATGTGTTTTCTTGATGAAAATGCTTCTGTGACTGGTTTAGAATGTGGGATTTGGGACTGGCATCCGGTAAATAACATTCCTTTTGCCATCCAGGAGTGGGCGGGACCATGGTGCACAGATCTCATGAAGTGTTTGGGGCAGTGGTGGCTCAGTTGGTTAAAGCTGTGGGTTACTCATCGTAAGGTCGGGGGTTCAAACCCCACCACCGGCAGGCTTCCACTGTTGTGCGCTTGAGCAAGATTCTTATCTGCTCCAGGGGTGATGTATCGTGGCTGACCATGTGCTCTGACCCCAGCGTCCTAACTGGGATATGTGAAAAAATAATGTCACTGTGCTGTAGAGTACATTCGACAAATAATTCAATCTTAATCTTAAAAGATCTAATACAGTCTATGGGTCCAGTGAAGAGAAATTGTAATTATGCACAACCTCCAGCGATGGCAGAAGAGCTACGTAAGGGGCATCCGAGTACTTTTAGCTGTATATGTATTACTGAATGTTCTGATCACATCTGTTTGTCACCACACCTCTGAACATGTTTTTATAGTGAGGGAATAATTGGGATAAATAAGTGTCATCTTACAGTACTTAATAGTGCAAAAAGAATAATTGTTACACCTTCGGTCAGTACTGTGCCGTCTTGTTTCAGTGGAATGCCAGCTATCATAATGTGTGGTCTATCTAAACAAAACCTTACCTTAGACAATCTGCAGCTTTTTTTCATACATGAGTACATATTCAAATTGGAGCTTGGCTGAAAGTTGACGCCCCATTTTTGTCCCTGAGTGTTAAAAAAAATGACAAAAGGTGTTTGAACAAAGCTATTAAAAGACTGAAATTCATCTGTAGTTTTTTTTTCCCTTTCTGCTTGTTATGATGGGCTTGTGGGAGGATGATCATTCTCACCACAGCTGGCAGTTAACTCCTCACAAGGCAAAACCCACATGAGGTCTATTTTTGTCTTTTAGACCTTTGCGCTGCTGGTCTTCATTTATGAACTTGATGAAATGTAAAAACGCGCAGAATTAAGAAACAAATTGTGATCAGTGTTCCACCAGCCATCATACTGGTCTTGTTTACCAAGTGAATGTCCATACTAGGTAAAAATAAAAGCTTTTTTTCTTTCCCTCTTATAAATGTTTTGTTAAAATTTTGTGGCGTTCCAAAGTTGTTATTTCCTTTCCAGAGCATGACAAATGACCTCAGTGACTTATCTGTAACCCCACAGGATGAGGAAAGTTTACAGACTACTCCTCGTGCAGTTTGTTTTTCCTCTCTGATCTTCGCTACGCCTTTGAGCTCCAATGTCGATCCCTCATCAGATTGTGCAATCAAGAGAGAACCCTGTCAGAGAGATAATGGTCGAGATATCTGGGAAGATTGAGACTCACCCTCCTGATCGCTTCACGTCTGACAGGGTGTTTTCTTTTTTGTTCATGACTCATTTCGTCAGGGCGTGTTCTCTGTCTTTTTAATCTGCGTGTTAATTCGAGTAAATTAAGCCCGTTTATATTCGGCACACTCCCACTACTTTGCAATAACAGGATGTTTGTTAAAGCCGGAAGGCATCGGTTTTAAGGTTTCAATATTTTCATTTCCCCTGGGAAGCATTTTAATTATGCGTTGATTATTATTTATTATTATCTATTCGTGTTAAACAGTTTTGGTATACAACTATTGTTACATACTGTTTTTGGCCATGGTGATTTAAGAAAGTTCCCACAATGACTACGTATTTCAGTGCAGCATGTTGGTAACTCATTTGGCCATGGTGCTCTGTATCACCTCTAGAAAGTATGTGACTTCCTGCAGATTCCTGGAGGAACAATGAACGGATAGTAAAGGTTTGATAGCAGAGCTGATAGTGAAGTCCCAAGGGAGTAGCTACTGATGCACGAATGTGCTACGTACAAATTTAAGGTTCGCTTAATGATGATCTGCCATTTCACTGCATGTATCGCTTCAGTGAAATAATTAATATCGCGCCATGGAGTCTAAAACAGTGTTAAACATACAGACAGGTGCAAAAGCCAACGGTTTTAAAACAAAATATATTCTTTATTTAATATGCAAGTGTTATATTTGTCATACCAAAAAAAAAAAAAAAAAAGCAGTTTGCCATGATCTGCTTGGCCTTTGCACTTTATTTGAAATGATATGAAAGTGCTAGGAGGTAATTATAAGAGCTTGGCCTGCAACTTACGGTTATTAAAGACATTGCTTGTTTACGTCCCTTTTTCACTTCATTGCATTACCTATTCTATAGTTACTACACATTTATTTAACCCGCACCTTAGAAGTTGCACAATGCCAATATTTGCACTGATGTACTGTATACACATTAATATTTGCACTTCCGGTAGATGCTAAACTGCTGTTCGCTCCTAAGGACGTGTAATATGCAATGACAATAATGTTCTATCTATCTATGTGTTACAAAATAATTATATAATCTTTAAAAAAAAAATTACATACAAAAACATCACTGTTTCTATCACTTATGATAAAACCTAACAGCTGTGAAATATCTTTATTTTGCCATAAGAGTGCACAAACTCAATGCATAAAGACGACCTTTTTTTGCGATTTGTCTTCAAATTCTATGTTTGATGTTTTTTTCTCTTTCTGATTTAGACATTTTTTCCGTTTTCCCATCACACAAACACGGCCCTGATTCGATCTATTTCTGAACATTCCACAATCCATGAGGAACTCCAAACATGTGAGCAAATCAAAATCTCATTCAGGGAGTCTAATCTCAGGCAGAGAGTTGGGAAGAGGAGGAGGAGGAGATTGAAGAGGATCGGGGATATGAATAAGAGATTGTTTATTTCAGGCTCTATGAGATGCTTTTACTCAATAGCGTCCATTGTCCTTTAATAAAACCAGAACACAGGCAGTGAACAGTGAGGGTGTCTGAGCGGGGAGCAGCTGTGTGGAGGAGGAGAGAGTCGGAGCACTTTTAAAACTTTTATCAAACTCAAACATGCACATTTTCTCACTGATTTAATGGAATTTTCTTAAGAAGGCGTGTAGCTACAAATAAATCCTTTTAGCAATAACTGATTCTTTAGAGCTTTTCAGACTCACAGGAGTATCATGTCATTTGATTATGTGTTGTAACAGCAAAACTCATCATGGCTTACTCTAAAGCATACCCTGAAAATGTTGTGTACACTATGAAATCTGAACCGTGCCTGCACAGGTTTTTATCAATTTACATTAGATAGTCCGATCTGCCTTTTTTTCAACTTTGACACACACCAGACACACTTCCTGAGGCAACTCCTTAATTTTACTCCGCCTTGGGACTGGCACTAAGGGTGTCCTGCAAACCCAGTCGCTGAATGTGGGGCAATGCCTTGGACACTAACTCGGGTTTTCCACATGCCATGTTCGTTTTAAAAGGAATAAGACAACAAAATGCAGCTTGTTTCTGAAACACTGTTAAACCTGAAGGTATAGCTTTAACTCTGCTTGTTACAAAGTGCTGATACCGGAGACGCCTTCAACATTATTAAAATAACTTTATAATGCCGCCTAGAGATAAGCAGCGTTTTGTGCTTTGCTCAATGCAAAGGTAGGCAAAATATACAAATGATTATTATTTATATAGCAAATCTGAAGCGATGATGTCGCCTCAAGACATGCTTGGAAACAGAGATCATATTTTTGAGAGATCATCATTTTTGCCCATGCACAACCACCGTTATTGGTCATCTCTTATGCTTGACATCAGCGTGACCTACTCAGTGCTAACTTTGAAGCTGCAGTTATATTGACACCTTCTGGTTTGCCATGCTTTGACTGCTTGTTTTATTATTATTTTTTTGTCTTTGTCGGATGTGGGGAAAAGTTTTTTTTTAATTTACAAGTACAGTGGAACCTCGGATTACGAGTAACGCGGTTTACGAGTGTTCCGCAAGACGAGCAAAGATTTTTAATAAATTTTGACTTGAAAATCGAGCATTGCCTTGTTTTACGAGCACCGAGTATCATGTACTGTAATAACGCATGCGCTTCTTGTTTTGACGCCGAGCGTCACATCATCACAACTGAGCCAGCGGTTTTTCTCTCTTTTGCGCTCATTATGGATTTATGCGTAAGAAATCAATAGCTTTAAGCAGTTTTGGAAGTGATCCTCTGATTTTAACATTCATTTGTTAATACATCCGCCATTCTGTTCTCTGTTTATGAGCTGTTACTATAGAAACAATAATGTAACAGAAAATGCTTTAAGGATATGTAAATTGAAATCTTTCATTCTATTCGAGCAGAAATAACGCACACCTTCACGCTGCTATTATATAATGTTCTTTACAGCTTTGTAATTATCTCAAATGTCTCCCCATATCCTATAAAAGATGTTTTGCTTTAGTCAAGTGCACTTTATGAGCCCTGACCTCTTAGCGGTCATACTGTATATGCAGTTTCAACATTCTATTACCTCACAGCAAACATGTGACTTACAGTGTGCTTTGATGTCATTAGAAACATTGGTGTTGTTGGGGTGTAGGTTTGAAAATACCCAGTTCTACATTCGCACTCAGCACTTCTTTTTTTTTTTTTTTTTTTTTTTACTGAAACAAATCAGTCCGTCTGGTCTCTCACTAGGTCTGAAGTTCGAAACTATTGAAACTATCGCACTATGTTGCACTTCTACTGTGCCGTGCTCAAACTGGAAGGATCCCAGATTCCTGGGCTTCAAGATTGCTGAGAGCTGGCTGAGCTCCAGTTCAGATCTTTTTTTTTTTCTTTTTAACCAGAATTCTTTTGAAAGGAGCCTCTGTTTGAAATAAAAGCACCTACACAGTCATAGACATAAAAGCTGTGATGGACAATGGCAAGGCTCGTGCCTGTCCGCTGGGGCCGCTCACTCTGTGGGTTATTATCCAGGAGGAAACGATTGCCCCACGGGGCAGAAGGTAGTGTGTGCTTCACGTACAGAGAGTGTCCGGTGTCCATCAGATTACCTTACAGCTCAAAACCGATACCCTTTACCTGATTGGCCACTGGGGAGCTCAGTGGGCAGAGCACAAGACACACTATTTGTCCCCGCAAGTGCTTTTTGTTTTATCTTGTTCCAGTTCACTGTGGGAGAAAAGCAGGTGAAGGAACCGTCACTACCATCTGATATGTTTTTTGGTTTTGTTTTACTAACGCTGATGAGATGTGAAGCAGAATGAGAAGGGAGCATTATGGCTGTTCAGTTCCTGCTGCAGGTAAGATCAGTATGGCGTGCACTAGGGAGAGATTATTAACCTCCATCTGATACCTGAAGCGAAATAAACTGCGTGTGTGAAAACTCATTACAGATCTGTGAGTTTGGACAGGATGGAAGGAAGAAATAGTCTTTTCATAGCTGGACTTTAATCCTGAAATACTGTAGTACTCCACCTGGGCTGCAGAACACACACACACAGGCATGCATGCTGTATACTGAGAGTAAGGAGGTTTCGTGAATCAGGTTACTGAGGTATCGGGATGCAAACTGGCTTATGTAAAAGAGACCTGCTGTGCTTCACTACTCCATGTTCTGTCTCAGCGGTCTGCCATAAACAAGAGCTACTGTATTCTTTGTAGTGTATCAGAGAGAGCAGAAGTTCCTTCTGTTGTTCTGACTCATACCTGAGTTGAAGATCTTGTTTAGCTTCTTGTTGGTTCATTGGCATGTCCAAGGTACATTCCAAGCTCAAAGAAACTAAGACACTGATGTGAATTCTTACATGATTTTCCAGAGATGGCCAGGTTTAGCTGAAAAGAACGCTTTTCTTTATTCCCTCTTTATTGGTTTAATCAGTAGGGCCTGGCCCTGGAGCTTTGTAAAGCCGCTTGGATGTAATATCTGTGCAAAGAAAAGCGACGTGCAAATAAAACTGAACTGAAATGTAAACATGCTGATGTATTAAAAAAAAAAATCTTTGTGTTCATTTCATGGGTGCTGAATGAACACTACAGTTGAAACGTACAGCTTTTGAATTCATAGTGAGAAAATGAGAGAATTTTTATTTTTTAGATATAAAATGTGATCGTGAGCGAGAAGGTTCGGCAACTTTATGACACACTGTATTTTTTCTTCTCTCGTGACCTAAAAAGAATTGATCTATAAACTATTAGACTATGTAGTAATTTAAGTCCATGGTTCGAAGTCATAATACAGTAGAGAAGTCTTAATGCATGGGAAGTAGATGAAGCTTGTGACGAATGCAAGCTTTTGTATGCATCAGCCACAGCTTCCTAATCACAATCAGTTTTGATGAGGAACATCACGTTACATCCTCTTCTTCTTCTTATCTGTAAGGCAGAGCCATGTCGCTATTGTTCCGGTAGCATTGTTTAGAGTTTAAGGCCTGACCTATTTCTCAGTATGGGGAGTTATTTTAGTTAGGGCAAGACTAATCATGCAGTAAAGTGTCAGCCATTGCGTCAGCATAATTAGAGCGAGGGAGTAATCACATGACCAGCATTCGTCTGGTCCTGTTTCTGGACCTTATACAGTTCTGTATATGAAATCTGTTTTAGAAAGTGTTTCTAGTATTACAACACAGTACAGAAGACAATAAAGAAGAGTGATTTCTATGCAGTGGCTCTAGGGATTGTGGGATCTACCGTGAGATTTAAACATTTTCTGTCCTAGAAATGATCATGAACTCCAGTCAGATCAGAGCATCTAAGATTTGTCCCTTTACTCTGACAGACCATGTACAAGATACATACACAAGGGCTGTATAATGCAAAAGTGGGAATAACATTTTTAATTAACTCACGTAAGTCATTAAATAAGTCACATGTCGGTAGTCACTCTTATTCTCTACAAATATTCTGTAGTACTCAATATGGCCTCCATCACAAGAGATGCATTTGCGTGTTTGTTGATTGTTGAACCCAACTTTCGAATCTTCTTTTACTCCTTTTTCACCAAAATGAAGCAGGTGCTAGTTCAGAGGCGATTCAATAGCAAACCTTCTAAGAACTGGCTTAAAAAAAATGCTAGCACCAAAACATGCTCTCGGCAAGCACAAGAACAATGGCGAACTTCAACATGACTTTGCAAGCAGTTCTCCTGGCCTTATCATTACTAGAAAGCACATAAACTACCCATTGCATACTGAATTCTTAAAAAAAAAAAATGGCGGTCACAAACTTTTAGTTGGTCATGGAAATCCCCCCCTTCGTCGGCCTCCCACAGCCCATGACCAGTGCTTTGGCTGTCTGGAAAAAAAGGACTGGTTCGAAATTGGGAACCAGCCCTGAACTAGCTCTGCACCAGTCTTGGTGGAAGGGGTATTTGGAAATCCTCTTTGTCGCACTTGATGGTCTCCCACTGCCTGGTTTGTCTCCAATGCTGGGTTTCCCTTCTTTAAACTTCTTCACCCATCTGTGCTCTGTGCTCTTGTCAGTGGGGTCATATCCATAAATATTCTGTAGCGCAGTTGCAGACTGGCACTTTTCTCAACAGCAAGGAAGTGTAGGATACCAGCTCGGTTGAAGGTGCTATCTTCCCTCTTTCACATACATGATCTTACAAACACTCACGGTTGGCTGTGATTGATAGGAAACTAAGAGTATTCCGTCCCTCCCACACAGAGAGCATGGTCACTTTTGCTTCTAGCCATGGATTACTGTGCCATCTTTAGGATTTTAACTCAATATCCAGATGATTGAGGGTATGCACTTGGGACCTCAACAGTAGTAACTTTCAGCATACAATTAGTAGTTAAAGGCCTTGCTTACTGCTTTCTAGCGGTCTCTGGTTTGAGCTCACAACCTTCCTGTCTCAAGTGCAGAACATTTACCGCTGAGCCTCTGCCTTTGGTTGCTTGTATAATTTTTAAAATCCCCATCATCCCAAGAGTTATTATATCCAGACATGTCCAGAGTGCGATAAAGCATTCTGCAGTTTCAGCCCCTTGTGTAGGCCATATATTTTTACTGTCTGGATGTAAGTGATATACACACAAGCGGTAGACATTTGCTGTGTGAAAAGTGCAGCAGTGGGATGTCCATGTGACGAGTCTGTGATAGATGAGAAGAGTAATGGCAGCCTTCATCACTAGGCGTGTGTTGGCTAGGAATGCCCTAAAAATACTAGCTCCTGCTCCAGCACCACCCCAAAGCTTCTCCATTTTCATCATAATAACAGCTCCTCAACCACACACACACACACACACACACACACACACACACTGTCAGACTGAACGAGCTTTCGGCCATCGGACCTGCATATAGCTGAGTCATTTTATTTGTTTACTGTAGAAATTTGAGTTGTTTTCATGATATTTGAGAAGTGTTGTCAGTTGGGTTTCACATCTCAACACTGGTGTGAGACGCTACTTGGGCACCAAGTGGAATATTTCAGGCCTGTTAGAAAGGGAAAGTTTACATCATGTGCCAAACATCTTTAGACTTTCAATCGGCTATTTTTTTTTTTTTACAGCCCAGATTCTGAATGTGTTTACATTTTTGTAAAAATGTTTAAGTTCTTTGCATTTTAAATGTCTGGAGAGCATTACTTCATGAAATAAACAGATCTACACACTTAGTATTGGAATTTCTAGTATGATGTTGTAGGACTTTTTAGCTGTAGAATCTTGGGATGTGACGGTTAAACGAGAAAAAGTGTTCTAATTAGATATAAAGTGCCAATCAAAAGTTTTTATTTATTTTCTACATTTTAGAATAATAGTGGGTTATTTTTTGTGAAACTGCGAAATAACACATATGGAATTAAGTAACAACAATGACAAAGGTCAGTTTATAAACTGGTTCTAATGAAAACCATCCCAAGAAAGTAAGACCAAAACGTACTTTTGCTGCCGAGGAGAAGTTCATTTATAGTTACCAGCCTCAAAAATCACCAATTAACAAACAGCACCTCGGATTAGAGCTGTTATTACGCCATTAATAAGGCTGTACAGAGCATAAGTAGCAGACATATCTCAAAGTAGATTATTGCATTTCTTGGATGCATTGTTTTACAATGAAGAAAGAAATAAACATCTGGAAAGACTAATGAATTAGAAGGTGTCCAAACTTTAGACTGGTATACAGTAGTACGTACTGATCCAAGTAGCAGGAGGACTGTTGTTTCTTATTCCATACCCCCCTCTCCCCCCAAAAAAATCAGCTAGAAACCTGACTGATTATGGTCATGGGCCGATAGATTATTGCATCTTTTACTCCCCCAAATTTTCCTCTTGTTTGCATTGTCACTGTTGTCATATATATTATATTACGTTGTCCATATACCGTAGATAATTAAATGACATCAGCCTCGGATATTAATTGTGCAGCCAACTGTCAAAGTAACATAAGTAAACATCTTCGTAAATTCAAAACCTAAGTAAGTAAATAAATAAATGAATAAAGAATCAAGCTGCAGCCTAAAGGTAGCTGAATATGTCCAAAAACTTGGTAAGGGGTAAATATTTTAGAGCACTGTCCTGCACTGTAGAAAGAGAAAATCTGTATTTAACGTGTTAGATTCATATTTTTTTTTACAGTGCACAGTTATTCTGTACTCCATTCATTTTTGGACCGAGCTATATGTGGTATTTTTAAAGGTGAGGTAGGATTATTAAATTTTTCAGGATGACATATGGAAAGGTTACATACTGTACAGTAGGTGGATTTAACATTTCAATGCTTTTTCGTTAGTTAGGGTTTTTTTCCTTACTTTTTTAAACTTCTGAGCCCAACCTCGCTGTTTTCGAAGCTACTGTACAGCCCCAGGATCTACGACCTGTAGAATAGACTGATCATCAAAATAAAGAAAAGAAAAGGTTTTCTTAGCCACTGTTGCTGAAGGTATCACTCAAACCGTTTTTATTTATCAGGTTCTACATATTTCTCTGATTATTTGTACAATTATGACCAAATATCCATTGCTCCCCTTAAATTTGTATCTACAGTGTTCTCATGTTCACAAGTTCTATTTGAAGTAACTACTTTATTTTATCAAACTGGAAAAAATGTTAGGAATGTTTTTCTAAGGACATTATGAAACAGTTGAGTATTACATCATAAACATTGTTTATATAACCTTCCAACCTAATCTTCTTACAAAATGTCTAGTAGATTTCTGGAATTTCTCTTAACCTTATCTGATAGTAGTTCAGCTTCTCGTTTTTTTCCTGTCTCAGACTTTCCAAATATTTGTGCACCCATTCTTCTCGAATGATGGCAGAGGAACACCTCTGATTTACAATTTATTTAACTAATTTTAAAGTTAACTCTTTGTTAATTAAGTTAATTTAGCTTATTTTTTTTATCGTTTACACATATTGTACCGTACACATGTATTCACTTCCATTAATTCACTTTAAATCAGATAAGAGAAGCTTTTATCAGTTGTCATGGCTCTACTGTTTTAAAAAGAGACGAGTGAGTATGTGTAACGTTAACACCTTTCTAAATTATAACATGTGCTAGCAGGAACCTGTTCACGATATCATTTACGTGACATTGCTGGAGTGCCCCTGTGACGGGCTGCCTAAGCAGTGTGTCTGCCCTGTGATTCCGATCTCTGATCTGCAGGCACTTGTAGAGGAGAGGTATTATTAGCGGAAAGAGTAGTGGATAAGGAATGTGGATGTGTCTACTCGAGCTGTTTATACACACTGTAGAAGAGCTATCCACACCGGTAGTCCTGACTGACCCTCTCTCATGATCGACACAGTGTGTGTCAGCAGTCTGAATCAATGTGGAGGTAATTAGGCTGCGCCACAGCTGACACGCATCCGTCCGCACCTCCAGATAAAGATTTATCCCAGTCAGTGGATTAAATGTGCCAGGTATCCCTTCTTTATCTAGCCATAGACTCCTAGGATGTCAGTCATACACCTACTGTAGTAGGTCTGTACTATAATAATAATAATAATAATAATAATAATAATAACAATAAGCACATCATCATTTTGAATTTAGTACCAATAACAAAACCATACTACAGAAAAAAGTCATTTCCAATGTGTTTGAAAAAAATACAGCATGACAGGTAGTACTGTTTTATATATAAGGCCAAAAAGTGATATTATTTGCTCATGATATACTGTATACTGTAGTGGTGTAAATATGGTCACGCACATGTTTATTTAACATTTATGTCTCCATGTCATCCAGGAGTCTCCAGCATCAGCATTTCGGAGCTTTGAGATAACAGTTTTTTGCATAACACCACTCTAGACATGCCATGTACATGTAGCGTACACATACAGGGTAACTAATGTTGAGTGTGTAACAGTACGTGTCTACTGTAGATTTAGCTTTAACTAGTCCTAAGCAGTCAATTCACTTTGATGTTCTACCACGATTGTTTAGAATGTCCTAAGATTGTACATGTTCATATACATAGTGCTGTGCAAAGATCATGCACCACCTCTCACCTTTTCTGTATTTGTAATCTAGTCGTGAGGAATAGCTCACCAGGATTCCTGAAGGACCTTTTTTGCCTCTGTCACTGTACCTGACCAGTTTCGGAGGAATGTTTTTTGTTTGTTAAGCCACACAGTGACCTACTGTATAAATCATTCAAGCATAAAAAAAATCACCTAGCTTAAGGCATGAACCAGTGAGAAACAGGTGCAGATGTATATTGTGTATAGTGGTGACACTGAATACTAGATGGAACGGACGAGAGGGGAAATGAGGTTGCTGCTGAGGTTGTTACTTAAACAACCAATTTTTACAGTAAATTGCATCTTTTGGCACTTTGTGTTCCCATTTCCTTAATGGAATTTATGATTTCACCCAGGGATCAAACTAGCAATCTCCGCATGATAGGGCGAGCACTTTACCTGCACCACTTGGGAGCCCCCAGGTTTTATTTGATTTATTTATTTTAAAAAATGTAACAAATATTGTGCTACCCTACATCCTAAGCGGTAATTCATTGGTCAGCATGGCAACATTTTCAATCTGAATAGGTTCGAAAGATGAACCCTGAAATAACTGACCCCATGTTCATGTTTTACTTTATTTCTGATGCTTGTTAGTTCTAATGTTGTCACTACTTTACCAAGGAAGGAACTCTGTGGATTTGAGGAGAAAAAAATAGGAAATAAAAGAAACACTCCTCATTTACTCTATTAATAAAAAAGAGTTCACCATCAATAGCAAATAATGCAAATAATGTTTTAAAAATGTCCTTTAACTATCCCGTAAAAAAAAAAAAAAAAAAAAAGAATTTTGGACTATTTGTTATAGATAGTGCTGTTAGTTTATCTCTTATTGCACAACTTAATACACTTAGATATCAAGACGTAGGTGTGTGCCTTTAAGTGCATTCCTTATGTTTTCAGAAAAATGTGACCAGTTTGCCAATATTTACTGGTTTATATATTTACCATGTAAATTCCTAATAAATCAAAAGAATACATAAAAAAATAAAATTACTTACTTTCCTATTAAATTTACAGAACCATAAATTTAATGTTGTATCTTACTGTGTCAGAGTATCTATGATTCATTTGCGTTGTGTTTAAAACGCGAGGCCAACATTCATTTAGGTTATGAAATTTTTAATTACAATTAGTTCAAGATTCTTATGCAAAAATGTAATAAAATAATTTCTATGGAGCCGGCATTTAAAAAGAGTCACCACTGAATCCGTATTGTATTAAAGTTCTTCCCTGCAATCCTGAAATATTACCCTTCGCTTTCCATGACAAATTAAAAAATAATGCAGAAGCAGCAGAGACGAGTCTGATGCTCATCCACAATTAATTAGTAGCAGCCGGCTACAGAAATGTCACAAAAGCGGCTAAAGATAAACTCTTTCAAAATTAATTTTCAAGTATTCTAGTACTGTAGGTGTTACGTCAGCACTAGGGGTTTTCCTGTGTAGACTCAGGACAACGATGTGTCTGTAGAGTGCATCGATGTTGAGCAAAGCTGTAGGTAAGGTGTTGTACAAACAATTTATGTATATTGGGTAATAATGGTTATTAATATCTGTTCCAAATCGCATTAGCTCAGGTTAATCCTTACATTAATCACCACTAAGGCACAGTGTATGTTTCTGCTTAACCTCCATAAGCCAGTGAGCACGTCTGTGTTCTGTGAGAGAGCAGTGTGTGTGTGTGTGTCACTAGTTGGCAAAGCTCATCATTCTCTTTCGTCATGGCTTCTTATTGCATTCTGCGCACGATAGTGAAGTCTTTATTTGGAGGCGTCCCTGTTTAAGGGAACAAAACAAAGGCCATGTTTGTGTGATTGTCACCCGTTGTTTTTTTGCCAGTGTGAAGGCTTTCTGTGCTCCTTGGCATATCTTTTGTGATGACAAGCTGAGCTCGCTTTGCTTGGTGAGGAGAAAGAATTGATATGAAATTTTAACTGATGTCTGGTGACTACAGGAGTATGTTAAATAGGCATGCCTTTTAATCCGATTTAATGGATGTGTTTTGTCCATTCTGCACATTATAGTGTAGTTTATGTCTCCTGTATTTATTTTGCTTTGTAACGAAATGCTTTTGTGGATCCTTTTTATTTCTGTATTTTCTCCATAATCTTCCTATTCTTTCCCACCAGCCAGATTCCCTCTATTGTACAACAGCCACCGACCGGGGAGGGTGAGGGCGATCAGGTAAAGCCAATCAGCTGCATCTTTTCAAATGCAGTGTTATACAGTAGATGTATAGTGTAAGACATTTGGAGGAAAGCGCTATTACAATCCTAACACACACACACACATCTGGACAGTCATGGGGTCATGAATGAGTCGTATGTCATCAGCTGTGAGTGAGGTCAGACGCGATGACTCACCCTGACCAGGAACTTTGCATTACAGGGAAATAGGGCCTATTATATTTATGCATGAGTGGGTGTGTGTGTGTGTGTGTGAGTGTGTGTTTTCAGTTTCTGGGAAAAAGACAAGAGTTGCATGAATCAGGGGAGTGTGTATTTTTTAGAATACAGGGTGTGTGAGTCCGGTGGGGTTGTGGGTGGTTCGGGGCGTTGCTCGGAAATTTGGTCTAGTGCAACTTGGAATATTTAGGTGTACACCATAAAAAAAAATCAGCTGTCAATCACATCCATTTGATTTCCTTCTTCTGAAGCCGATTGACATTTCGCTCCCTGTAGCATGCGCATTAGCCCGCTAATTAAAAGCCTCTAGAACAAATTAAATGGGATTTTGTGGCAGATACTTCATTTCCTGATTAGTCCTCATGGCAGTGTGATTCAGCCCTGATGCAGGAAGTCAGGAAGTCATCAGTTGCCCCAGACTTCTGTTTGTATTCCAGTGCTGAAATGTGTTAAAGGGACATGTGCAGTTTTTAGATTTACATTCTATTTAAACAAGAACTTTGAACTTTGAATTGAACTTCAATTCAACAATCATATCTGTATCTTAGAAGAAATGCTACAATGTAATAAGTGTGATTAATAACATCTGATGCACACATACACACACACACGTAAACACCACTTTATCTACTATATCAGTGCCAGATTCTGACCTCTCCCCGTCCCTGCGTGCATTCCAGACAATGTGGTGCTGGCAGTGACATAAACGGGTGTTTGTTGCCTTACGGCTACTTTTCAGTGCTCTCTTTGTTGGATGATGAGCTGCTTTTTACACAACACTACACCTCAAAGCATTTAACCGTTCCTCTTCATTGGACACATAAAATGCTACTTTTATGCTACTTGACTCCCCACCCCACATTGTGTATGTGCAATGTTGTCGATTAATTTTATTATTTTTGCTTTTATAAGAAGCTGATTATTAAATGCTTTGATGATTTGCAGTTCAAAAGGATTGTTCAGTAATATATCGCCAACTGAAAGGATCGTTAAAAGGAGTGTAGATCAGTAAGCATTTGGGTGACTGCTGTTCAGTCTTTCATTTGGTGCACCATGCTTTCTTATCTCAACTGATAAGAAACCCTGAGCTTGGGAAAGAAACTATCCTTTTTCTTCTTTTCCTGAGTAGAGGAAGCATTATGTTATTGTATCTAAGATTCTCACTGGTGCTCTTATCTCAAAAATGTGTTGTTTGATGTTTGTAGGGTTTATATGATGTTATCACCGTAAACCAGCAGATAAACCCATTAGATTTTAGAATTGATCCAAACAGGGTCACGGTCACAGCAAGTTCAAATGTCTGAAATAGTTTTCTTCAATAGCTTCCTTCCTATTTGAAGTATATTTTAAAGATAGTCTCCCATATGAATTAATACCAAGAAGGACTAGACTGGGTGTCTCTTTTGACATGCTTGAGTTCTGTTTGTTCCAAAGGGACCCTGTCCAGTCATCTGTTTTGACGGGAAGTTGGAATAATACTCCTATATAAAGTTTGACTTGTCCCACCCACTCCAATGGGAAGTTTGACTAACCCTATCTACTTCTATAGAAAGTTTGACTGATCCCTCCATGTCTAGCACAAGGTTTTTTCTAATCTCTCCTGTTTTTACAGAAAACTTAACTAATTCCTCCTTTGCACAAAGGAATTCCCTTTCGATCTATCTCCTGTAGAAAGTTTACCTAGCTCCACCCACCACCCACTCGTATATAAAGTTTGACCCACCCACTCCAGTGGAAATGTTTTACTAATCCCTCCCACTATTTGTATGAGGTTCGACTAATTTCTCCCAGTCTGACTAATCCCTCCCACTCTCTGTGGACAATCTGACTAACCACTCCCACTATGTGTGAAAAATTTGACTAGCACCTCCCATTACCCATGGGAAATCTGACTAACCCCTCCCACTCTTTGTGGAAATTTTTACTAACCATTCCCATCATCTGTTGAAATGTTGTTTTTTTTTGGGGGGTTTTCCAAATTTTCTCCCTAATTTAGTCGTGTCCAATTCCTCCCCGTCACTAGGGGGCTCCCACATTAAGGCTACCACTACCACTCAGTCGGGAGGCCGAAGACTATCACATGTTTCCTCTGAATCGCGTGACGTTAGCCGCATCTTTTCGAACTGCTTGCTCATGCACCATTAGGGGCGGAGTAACACACTCGGAGGAAAGCGCTAGCCGCTCTTTCCACGTGCGCGAGCTCACAGACGCCCCTGATTGGCTGTAGAGCCGTGATTAATGTGGGAGCGGACGTACCTCTCATCCCTCCCCCCTGAGAGAGCTCGGCCAATCAGCTCTCTCTATGCCTCCGGCTGTGAGAGGAAAACAGCATCACCCGGGGTTCGAACAAGCGATCTCCGGATGATAGGGCGAGCGCTTTACCACTGCGCCCATCTGTTGAAATTTTGACTAATCCCTCCTACTGTTCTTGGAAAATTTGACTAATCCTTCCCACCCTCTGGAGGGATTTTTTTTTTACGTATTCCTCCCACTCTCTGAGGGAAGTTTTACTAATTTCTCCTATTCCTGCATTCCTGGGGCAGGGGTAGCTCAGTGGTTAAGGCATTGGCCACCCACAACCACCAATGGCGCTTTTCCACTGCATAGTACGGCACGACAATGTTCAGATCAGCTCACTTTTGGGGGGTTTTCCACTGGGAACAGTACCTGGTACCTGGTCCTTTTTTTAGTACCACCTCAGCCGAGGTTCCAAGCGCGCCGAACCGTTACCAAAACGTGACGTGTAAACTCTGCTGGTCACTGATTGGCCGGAGAAAATCGTCATTACTGCGTCACCGAACTTGCGACACGAGACACAACAGAACCGCTATATTTAGAAACAGCCAGAGAAGGATCGCACGCACCTTTTTGTATTAACCGTCGGCCTCTTTTGAAACAAACTCTTTCGTCTCGCTGTTAAAAACATCCACATGCCGAGAATGAAGAACACCATGCCGTCGATATGCTCCATTGTTGTGTGTTTGTTTGTGGCGCGTTTACGATGATGTCACGGCAGTAGAGGCGCCGCAACTATAACGACACCTTGAGCAAGGTCCTTAACCCTCAACTGCTCAGATGTGTAATGAGATAAAATATGTAATTCGCTTTGGATAAGAGTGTCTGCCGAATGGCTAAATGTAAGTTTTTTAAATCCCCTCCCCCCAATCCAGTGGAAAATCTGACTAATCCCTCTCACTATGTGTGAAAAAATTTGACTAACCCCTCCCATTGCCCTTGGAAAATTTGACTAACCCCTCCCATTATGTGTGAAAAATTTGACTAACCACTCATTTACATTTACATTTAGACATTTGGCAGACTCTCCCATCATCTGTTGACTTTTTGACTAATCCCTCCCACTGTTCTTGGAAAATTTGACTAATCCCTCCCACTCTCTGAAGGAAGTTTTACTAATTAACTAAACACACTCTGTGGAAAATTGAACTAATCCCTCCAACTCTTTGTGTAATTGTATTAATATTGCCAGATTCTAAAGGCATTCCGTCTAATCTAACCTGCCAATAAGCTGAACTCGAGTGTGTACGACGAAGTATAACCATGCGCACCAGTCATTGAGAGATATTTGCCCTCATGTGCACCAGATTGCTGAACCCAGTTCATCATCCATCTGTTTATATAATGCAGGAAAGTTCAGGACACAATGACATTCCAGTAATATTGCTTCTGTAAGGATTTATTACATGCGGTACAGACAAGTTGTTAAAAAGTGCAAAAATCTATCGTGCAACTCTAGGAACAGATTTTTTTTTTCCCTATGAAATGCTGGTGTCTCACCCAAACAATATTTCAGTTTCACATTCTTTATTTCTGTTCTAAATAGTGACCGCTACTGTAGAAGCTTTAAAACAGCGGGACACTTTGAAGAGTAGGTGCAATGTGGAAATATTATAGTGTACACGAGTGTGATACAGATAACAGCATCTACATACGGCATCTCCTGCGGATCAGTGGGAGATAGAGTGTAGAGAGAGAGACAGAGAGAAAACGTGTGAATTGTTGTATGTCTGTGTGAGCCTGAGTAAGTGAAGACGTGTGTGTGTGTGTTTGTGTACAAGTATGTAGGCCATTATTGTATTTAGATGACATAACAGTCGGGAGCAGAAAGAGGAGAGGGAGAGACGGATGCAGATCGGAGATAAGAGTCTGTGTGCGTGCGAGTGTGTTTGTGCGTGTGTGTGAGGCCAGCAGCCGACAGACGGCTGAGCTTGGCTCGCGGACCAAGCCATGAAAACGGCGCTGTGCCGAAAGTGGGCGCGCGCCGTCCGATCACTCAGGACTCGCCAAGGCTCTGTGAGTTTTATTTTTAGCCTCCCCGCCTCCCTCCTTCCCTCCCTCTCCTTGCCGATCTCACCCTCCCTTTCTTCCTCCCTCCTCCCTCTCCGTCTATCTCGAGCTCCTGATCGGCTCCGCCACAGCTCCTAATGAGATTGGAGCACGGGCGGCCATGGGGAGAGATGAACGTGGACTGGCTGCCATGGAACTGCTGCGTGTGTTTGCGGAGAGCCACCGGCGGCCGGAGAGTGCGTGTGGAGGTGCGGGCCGAGAGCCGGCCGCTCAGAGACGACTCCATCATCCTCTATGCCCCCAGTCGGGCGCCACCATGCCTGTTCAGACTGGTGGGGGCGTAGAGAAACAGAGAGAGAGAGACAGAGAGAGAGAGGGAGAGAGAGAGAGAGAAAGAATCGCGTGCTCCATCCTCCGGGGATGATAAAACCCTCCTCAGGCAGCGTCTCCTCCTCTCCCCTCCCCCTCATAGCAAGTTGATTTGTGCGGAAAGTGCTTTTTGATGTGCTAGTCAATGCCGCTCTGGAGTTTGCCACCGAGTGTCTGTGTGTCGGGTTACGTGTGCATTGGAAAAGTAAAAGAAGGCAAAGAGATTGCTTGTCTAACCGCTGTTAAACTTAGTTGTGTTGTTCTGCATGCAGCTTCTGGTTGTTTGCCGTGTTGGAATGGAAACCGGGCCGCGAGTGAGGACAGAAATGACTCAAGCATGTGTGTATATTGCGGGGAGTCCTGTGGGAGAGATCTATGTGTGTGTAGCATGGAGCAGCGGTGATGGTGATGATGCTGGAATACAAAATGAGCTTGACTTTATGCATGTTCGTGTGTGTGTATGTGTATGTGTATGTGTGTAGACTCCTGTCGCATAGCGCACAGTCAGATTCTTCCTCTGCCGTGATGCTCTGTGTATATGTGTGTGTACAGTATGTGTGTCTGTGTGTGTGTAGGATTTGAACTCTGACACTGTAATACTCTGCCTCTGCAGCTCCTGTACTCTGGCTCTGCCATCCATCAGTGTCGTGTGTGTGTGTGTGTGTGTGTGTGTGTGTAGTGTACTTTATATGGTGAGTTTGGACTGAAACTCTGCACCGCACTGCTGTGCGTCTCTGTAACGCGACTGGACTCTCACTGCCATTCAGGTGCTGCATTTGTGTAAAGTGATTCCATGCTCGAGTCTCCATGTTGTGTCTGTATGATCATTGTATAAAACCCTTTGCTCAGCGCTCGGCTTTGCAGACAGATTTACTTTATTACAATTAAGGATGCGCTGATAATATCATGGCAGTCATAACTAAATCTTGTCCTGTGTGTATTGTACCTGCATGTGCTGATGCAGATGTTGATGCAGATGCAGGCAAAGATTTGCCAAGCAGTATAGTGAAGAAGGGTATACGCTGAGATCAGGGTCATTCCTTATACTGTATGTGTGGCCTTTTGGTTATTATATTGGCTATGGGGCATGCACTTATTGTGGTCACTTTAATAGGAACACCTGTACACCTATTCATTTCGGCAGCGATGTGATCTGCTCCTGTTGTAGTCCATCTGTCTCAAGATTTGTTTTGTTGTGCATTCTGGGGATGCTTAACAAGTTATCACTGACATAGCTCTTATTGTGGTTTTTGTTTTTCTCACCATTCGGTCTGAGAAATACTTAAATCAGCCGATCTAGATCAGCAGTAATGCCATGGTTAATGTTACAGATACTGTGGTTTTCGATTCTGATGTTCGATGTGAGCATTATCTGTTATTACCTGTAGTTCTTCATGTATGCCTGCATAATTTTACACGTTGTGCTGCTGCCACGTGATTGGCTGATTAGATAACAGAAACGGGCAGGTGTTTATTCTATTCTTATGGAAAAAAATTAATTGCACCTTTATTCCATTCTGTTAGGACGCATACGGAGAAGATCAAACATAGCAAGATGGAAATAAAAAATCCACAATTATCTCTCATATCAGCAAATGTAGCAGTTTATGCTCAACACTTTTTTTGAAACGTTGTCAATTTAAGGATGGACAACGTCGTTCTTTGTGGGTCCCCTTTTAAACAAACTGTACTTTTTTGTTTCGCAGTGAGTTCTGGAGTTTATAGTTGCTGGAAGGATGCTGAGGTTGGAACTGCCAGGCAGGAGGTCTAAAGGAAGACCAATTTATGGATGCAGTGAGAGAGGACATGGGGTGTTGGGGTGAGAGAAGAGGAAGCAGAGGATAGGGTTAGGTGGAGGCAGATGATTCACTGTGGTGACCCCTGAAAGGGAACAGCCGAAAGACAAGACAAAAGAGAAAGAAATGGATAAAATATCCAATGTGTTGTTTCTTAAATAAAATGTGTAGTCATTTGTATATTTATATATTTATATATATATATAAGAGAAATAAAGCACTCGTTGTCATTGAAAAAAATCCATATCCCACCATCACATTGTAGATTACACTAATCAGACATAACATTTTGACCGCTGACAGGTGATGTGGGTTATATTAATTATCTCATTGCTGTTTCACCTGGAAGTGGGACGAGATCTATTAGGCAGCGAGGGAACATTTTGTCCCTGAAGTTGATTTGTTGGAAGCAGAAAAAAAATATGCAAGCGTAAGGATTTGAGCGACTTCGACAAGGGACAAAATTTGATAGCTAGACGACTGGGATGTTCCCGGTCTGTTGTGGTCAAGACCGACCAAAAGTAGTCCAAGGAAGGAAAACCGTTTAACCGACAATAGGGTCAACAGGCTCAGTGATGCATGTGGCGAGTGATGGCTGGCACGTGCAGTTAGATCCAACAGAAGAGCTACTGTAGATCAAATTGCTGGTTCTAATGGAAAGGCGACACAGTGCGTGACATTTCGTTGTTTATGGGGCTGCGTAGTCACATTTTATCTCATCAGCGTCCGTGTACAGTACAGCTACGTTGTAATCTCTTATCAGGAATATCTCAATCACATTGAAAAATATGGTCGGTGTTAACCAAGCTACTGAATAATGTTATTACGAAACACAGGTAAATGAAGTGAAAAGTTAATTAGCGTGAAACCTATTGATGAAGTCTTAAATAGGAAATTGAGCTCATGTATTTACTTTTTAAATGTTTGTTTTGTTATGGCTGATGTATGACGTGATGTGCAATGACGAGAGTGGCAAAAAATGCCATGAGTAATAATGTTTTTATATACCGTTTAACAAAAACAATTGAAAATGTTTGATATTGTTCTCTTCAAGGATTTAATAGGTATAACAAGTATTAGGAATGACCCTGATCCTAGTAAATCCTGTGTATATTGGCTGGTATGTTGCAGTATGTTGCACTGCATTTCCATTGCGTAACAGCAGGGAAGCAGGTGTTTCCAGCCCTGATTCCCTCATGTGGAAGGTGAATTTTTAGCTTTCCCAGCTGTATATATATATATGTGTGTGTGTGTGTTTGTGTGTGTTGTAGCTTTTTTATGGCCTTACACTAGCCTTGACATGTTATTTATGTGATGTTTGCTGAGAGATCCATGTTTACTGCTTGATCAGCATCAACACCCGCATGCTCTCACTCTTCCTTCAGTCTCACAGCTTTTCCACTAACGCTGACAAAGAGCTGCTCTGGTTGTACTTCAGGTGTGTGTTTAGTTCTGACTAGAGCCATGGGTGATAGCAGCTGTAATGGGTGGTGTATGAGTGGGCGTGCACGTTTTAGGTTTCTAGGTTGTTTGCTATGAACAGTTTGATAGGAATTTTTTTTTTTTTAAATTTGCAAGAAGTATTGCAGACTGATTTTAGAGAATTTTGTGCATGATATCGTAGAGACACAAGTGCTAAATATTTTGTCAATTTTTTAGGTTCTATGAGTGTGAATTTTGTGTGATTTTGCAAAAAGCTGTAGGCAAAGAGTAACTACATCTCCCATAGTTTTGTCACAGTATATACAGTATATACTGTATATACAGTGGTGTGAAAAACTATTTGCCCCCCTCCTGATTTCTTATTCTTTTGCATGTTTGTCACACAAAATGTTTCTGATCATCAAACACATTTAACTATTAGTCAAAGATAACACAAGTAAACACAAAATGCAGTTTTTAAATGAGGGGTTTTATTATTTAGGGAGAAAAAAAAATCCAAACCTACATGGCCCTGTGTGAAAAAGTAATTGCCCCCTGAACCTAATAACTGGTTGGGCCACCCTTAGCAGCAATAACTGCAATCATGCGTTTACGATAACTTGCAACGAGTCTTTTACAGCGCTCTGGAGGAATTTTGGCCCACTCATCTTTGCAGAATTGTTGTAATTCAGCTTTATTTGAGGGTTTTCTAGCATGAACCGCCTTTTTAAGGTCATGCCACAACATCTCAATAGGATTCAGGTCAGGACTTTGACTAGGCCACTCCAAAGTCTTCATTTTGTTTTTCTTCAGCCATTCAGAGGTGGATTTGCTGGTGTGTTTTGGGTCATTGTCCTGCTGCAGCACCCAAGATCGCTTCAGCTTGAGTTGACGAACAGATGGCCGGACTTTCTCCTTCAGGATTTTTTGGTAGACAGTAGAATTCATGGTTCTATCTATCACAGCAAACCTTCCAGGTCCTGAAGCAGCAAAACAACCCCAGACCATCACACTACCACCACCATATTTTACTGTTGGTATGATGTTCTTTTTCTGAAATTCTGTGTTACTTTTACGCCAGATGTAACGGGACACGCACCTTCCAAAAAGTTCAACTTTTGTCTCGTCGGTCCACAAGGTATTTTCCCAAAAGTCTTGGCAATCATTGAGATGTTTTTTAGCAAAATTGAGACGAGCCTTAATGTTCTTTTTGCTTAAAAGTGGTTTGCGCCTTGGAAATCTGCCATGCAGGCCGTTTTTGCCCAGTCTCTTTCTTATGGTGGAGTCGTGAACACTGACCTTAATTGAGGCAAGTGAGGCCTGCAGTTCTTTAGATGTTGTCCTGGGGTCTTTTGTGGCCTCTCGGATGAGTTGTCTCTGCGCTCTTGGGGTAATTTTGGTTGGCCGGCCACTCCTGGGAAGGTTCACCACTGTTCCATGTTTTTGCCATTTGTGGATAATGGCTCTCACTGTGGTTCGCTGGAGTCCCAAAGCTTTAGAAATGGCTTTATAACCTTTACCAGACTGATAGATGTCAATTACTTTTGTTCTCATTTGTTTCTGAATTTCTTTGGATCTTGGCATGATGTCTAGCTTTTGAGGTGCTTTTGGTCTACTTCTCTGTGTCAGGTAGCTCCTATTTAAGTGATTTCTTGATTGAAACAGGTGTGGCAGTAATCAGGCCTGGGGGTGACTACAGAAATTGAACTCAGGTGTGATAAACCACAGTTAAGTTATTTTTTAACAAGGGGGCAATCACTTTTTCACACAGGGCCATGTAGATTTGGAGGTTTTTTTCTCCCTTAATAACGTAAACCTTCATTTAAAAACTGCATTTTGTGTTCAATTATGTTATCTTTGACTAATAGTTAACGGTTTTTGATAAGCAGAAACATTTAAGTGTGACAAACATGCAAAAGAATAAGAAATCAGGAAGGGGGCAAATAGTTTTTCACACCACTGTATACTGTATTTACTACAGTACACACTGCCTGGTACATTTAGGCTCTGGCCATTCAGAGCCTAAACCTGACTGACTGAAGCAACCTCCGATCATAACACTGCCTCCAGTGCCTTGTATACCCTCTGTAATAGGGTCAATCTAAACTCATCAGACCACATGACATTTTTTAATTGCTTCAAAGTCCAATCTTTATGCTCTCGAGCGAAGAGATGCCATTTTTTATGATTACTTTCACTAAGTGGTTTTCTTATGGCCGCACAGCTGTTTAGTCCCAATCCTGTGAGTTCTCATCACATTGTGTGTGTGCGCGCGTATGGAAATGCTCTTACTTCCACTATTAAACACAGCTATGATTTTTACTGTTGATTTTTATTTTTACCATGCACCTTCACCAAACGTTTAAGTGATCTCCATGCATGATTTTTACTTTACGATCACATTTTATCCACAAAGTTGACAGTTCAGCACCATCCTTCCAGGATTTGATAATGTTTTGAAGGCTTCTCAGCCCAGTTCCAGTATTTTTAAATCTCCTTAGTTGTTTCCTTTGCTTGTTGCAGGGGAGTAATTTGTCTCTTCAAGTATGCATTTTTGTATCAATAATATGTTGTCTAAGTGTGAATAAAACTATTGAAGTGTAAGATACACAATACAGTTCAAAACACAAACACTTTAGACACAATAAAGGACAGCATAGTGCTGACTAAGGCTGCACGATATATCGAAAAAGTATCGTTATTGCGATAATGGTATATGCGATATCTGTATCGCAAACAGTTGCGATAAATGAAATTTTATTTATGTGCCGAGCATTTGTGTGTTCAAATTTGACCAATCAGATGGGGCCTTACTATCTTTATACCCGCCTCCCAAGTAGGTGATATAATGCTATTGGCTAGTCCGAGCCAAACGGTGAACCTAGCGTCTCAGAGCAGGGAATGAAAAATAAATATGACAGGAGTAGAGACAAGCGAGGAAAATGACAACAGCATGATTTTTTTAAAATAGCCAATAATAATAAAATAATAATAATAATAATAAATGCATTTCTCCAGGGAAATGTTATATCTCAAGAAATATCGTTATTGCAATATTCAACAACAATATTGCATATCGCATATTTTCCTAATATCGTGCAGCCCTAGTGCTGACCAGTACAGAGTCCTATGATGAAGTAAAGGAAACAGGTTTGTTGTAATACAATATGAATGCAATGAGTATTAACATTACATGTTGCTTTGCAGCCATATTACAGTATCATACAGTATTTTGTACTAATACAATACAGTGTTTTGTATTTATCAGTCAAATCAACATAGAAAAAAATAGGCAAAATTGCAGATAGTGTGAAGTAGAATGGTTTTCAGTTTTGTGTGTTGGTGTCAGTCCAGTCCCTGGATGTTGTGGAGTCTGATGGATTGTGGAAATAAACTGTTACACAGTCTGACAGTGTGGACTGAATGTTTCGGTTGGAAAATATTATCATAATGTGCACCTTGGCACTTTGTTGCACCAAACCAGTATAAGTGATGGCAGGAGCAAGGGGAAAAAGTGTTGATTTAGAGGTGAAACAGAAGGTTACACTTCAGTTTTCCAAGTTTTTGTTAGTTTTGTTAGGTATACATTACATTGATCAGCCAATACATTACACCATAAATCATTATGCCCAGTATTGTCTAGGTTCCCCTTGTGCCACCTGGACAGCTCTGGCCACTTGGAGCATGACTCCACAAGACCTCTGGGGGGGTCTACCGTGGTCTTTGGCAGCGGATCCTGTGGATCAGACGATTTTTTTCCAGAGCATCCCATGTGTACTCGATCAGAGGCCTTGAGCTCATTGCCTGCCATGCGCAGGGGGCTGTAATGCACAAGTTGTTCTTGTTCCTTTCTGTCATGGTCAGCATTGGCTCTTTTTATGGGATCAGACAAGACAGGGTAACATTTGGTCCCTGCACTCATTAATGAACCTTGGGTACCCATGATCCTGTCACTGGTTTACTGAAATATACAATTGATGATCAGTGTTAATGTATTAATGTTCTGTGATATTAATGTTATAACTGATTGGGTTATATCATATACACTTAGCAACACATACCTGTAGTACATTAATGCTGGGGTAATGCTGCCACTAACAGTGTATTAACATCATTTCTCTTACTTTCTCCCATTCACTAAAAGTCTATTAAACACATGTAGTTTGCTCACCGCAGCTGCTGTCTTGCACTGCAAGTAGGTTCACTTTACTGATCATGTGACCGAAAGGAGTGGTGTGATTAGCTTTTGAGGACACATTGAGAACTTTTGCTATGAAATGGGACGTCTATGATTTGCCTAAAACATGGAAGTTCAAAGATTCTAAAAGAAGGATATGTAGCGGATTTAAAAAGAAACATCATTGTTATCCGAATGACATTATGCCGATCATGCAGTCACATGATCGGCCCTTATGGATAGCTCCGTGAACAAGCAGGTGTAGATCGGACCATTGAATTGTTAAAAATCAGGAAGCAACAAGAACGTCAGTCAGCAATTGAGTTGAAAGCCACACACATGTTTTAGTGAGTGCTGCAGTGATCCTAGCAGCCTAAGCGTCATGCTGGAGACCAGAATCCTGACCTTATTCTGATTAAACCTGAGAGCTGCACTCCTGGGCACCGGGGTTTCTGAGTTACGACTCAATATCGTGTGTGTGTGTGGAGAAAGAGAGAGAGAGAAACAACATATGAAGTACAAACTTTTGACACATGCTGAGCCATAAAAAAAAATTATTAAAAAAGTCTTTTGGGACACCAGATCATAAATGGTCAACCATACAGATTAGTATTCATACGGTTCTTTTTCTCTAAATCACTGCATTAGGTATGAGAAGTATTTAAAGTTTATACTAAAACACAATATGGCATAAAAAACATCGCATATTTATGCTTTAATAAATGCATAATTCATACTTTAAAGCCTTTTAATATTCATTCTCAGGCTGAGTGTGTTTGAGGGATGGAATCTAAAACTTGGCAAAGAAAAAAATATATATATTTATGAGTAGTTGAGATATTGTGGAATGCTGGCGTTGGAGTGGTGCTTGGTGGAATCATGGCGTGGTTATGCTTGTTGCTTTAATTGAATTTGAGTACGTTTTGAGATGATGACTATAAAGTTTGAACGAGTTCTGAGATGATGTCTATGGAGTTTAAGGAAGTTCTGAGATGATGTCTGTGGAGTTTAAGGAAGTTCTAAGATGATGTCTATGGAGTTTGAGGAAGTTCTAAGATGATGTCTATGGAGTTTAAGAAAGTTCTGAGATGATGTCTGTGGGGTTTGAGGAAGTTCTGAGATGATGTCTATGGAGTTTAAGAAAGTTCTGAGATGATGTCTGTGGAGTTTAAGAAAGTTCTGAGATGATGTCTGTGGAGTTTAAGGAAGTTCTGAGATGATGTCTATGGAGTTTAAGGAAGTTCTGAGATGATGTCTGTGGAGTTTAAGAAAGTTCTGAGATGATGTCTATGGAGTTTAAGGAAGTTCTGAGATGATGTCTGTGGAGTTTAAGGAAGTTCTGAGATGATGTCTGTGGAGTTTAAGAAAGTTCTGAGATGATGTCTATGGAGTTTAAGGAAGTTCTGAGATGATGTCTGTGGGGTTTGAGGAAGTTCTGAGATGATGTCTATGGAGTTTAAGAAAGTTCTGAGATGATGTCTGTGGAGTTTAAGGAAGTTCTGAGATGATGTCTGTGGGGTTTGAGGAAGTTCTGAGATGATGTCTATGGAGTTTAAGAAAGTTCTGAGATGATGTCTGTGGAGTTTAAGGAAGTTCTGAGATGATGTCTGTGGGGTTTGAGGAAGTTCTGAGATGATGTCTATGGAGTTTAAGAAAGTTCTGAGATGATGTCTGTGGAGTTTAAGGAAGTTCTGAGATGATGTCTGTGGGGTTTGAGGAAGTTCTGAGATGATGTCTATGGAGTTTAAGAAAGTTCTGAGATGATGTCTGTGGAGTTTAAGGAAGTTCTGAGATGATGTCTGTGGGGTTTGAGGAAGTTCTGAGATGATGTCTATGGAGTTTAAGGAAGTTCTAAGACGATGTCTGTGGGGTTTGAGGAAGTGTGGAAATATCTGTGGAGTGTTTAGTTGAAGGGACTAATTTATACACATATCTCCAAAACTACGGAAATTCAGTATAATGTTGATATTGAAAGAGACATTGGTCTTATGGTTGGATTGATTGGATTGTAGACTTAGAGATCATGTTTTGAGGTGTTAGTTTGATTGTGGAGATTGAGCAATTTGCGGTTTTACTGGGTTTATAATTGGCTGCCGGGTCATCAAATTGACCCAGATGTCTGACTGTTTATCCAGGAACATTCACACCCTCAAGCCGTGTATGTGTGTGTGTGTGTGTGTGTGTGTGTGTGTGTGTGTGTGTGTGTGTATGGTGTGTGTATGAATATGATTTTTGATTTGAGGACTGTAGTTTTGTTCACAGAGGACACAAGGGCAGTAGTACAGTCAAATGAGTTCACATGGATTCATTGCAGAGTGTTCCGTCTCTCTCTCTCTCTTTCTCTCTCTATCTATCCCTCTATCTCTCTTTATCTCTCTTTCTCTCTGTACCACATTGATCCCATTAAAAACATAAAAATGTCCATAAACTATTTGTAAAACAAGGAGACAGCAGGACCATCCATCCGACTGTACTGCTACCAATAGTACATCACTTTTCCTTTCATCTGCACGGCTTTGTTTAATATACAGTAGTAAAATATTTAACGAGGGGCCTGTTTGAGTAATATCGAATTATATAAAGAAGAATTCATAAATTCATATAAATAGGAAAAAGCTGGATTTTTGTTGTTTTTGTCATTTCAATCTCATTTCAATATTTGATTTTCAGTGAAATCATAACTAGGAAGTAAAAGTACAGTGCTCATATGAGCATAATAAAAATGTCTGTTTGATATATAAAAATCACATCCTTGTTACACATAAACCGAGAGGAACAGTCAGTATTTTCTTACTAGGGTCTCAGTTATTATCTACATGTACTGGATCTACCAGTTAGTTATGAAGCAGCTCTCAGGACAAATGTACTATTGTACAGATATTATTCCTTTGTTGACACCCTGTATAGGTGTAAATATACTATATAGTTATATACTATATAATAAATGAGACGGTAATATCAGATCTACAGTATTTAGATCCATTATGTGGCAATCTGTGTTTCAGATTTTTTTTAGATGTGTTTTTTTCTTTGATATGTAGCTATAATATGATAATATTAGTTTAGTTCTAAAAATGCTAGAGTAAAGGGACAAATCAACAAAACATTTACCTTTTAATTCACTTTCAGTTTAACAGTGATATATTACCGTTATATTTAATCTGTATAGTATTTCTTGCAATAAGTTACTAAACAAAATTTTTGTGGAGTAAAAAAATAAAATAAATGTCACAATGAGACCGAAGCAGCTGGTCCAGCTTAATGCACCTACACCTTATGTGCTGTCACTCATGTATTCACAACCATAATATTCAAGTAATATTTTGTTAGATAAAGAATTAAGGTGATATTAATATTCTTATTTTTCTTCACAGACCTCAGGAATGGAGGAGACGGTGTGGGAGCAGTACACTGTGACTCTACAGCGGGTATGTCCTTACGTCCATTCGGTTATCTAAGCCGCACCATGCTTTATTTTGGTATATTCCGTCTACTCTGTTTCCTCAGTTGTAAATCTCTTATCAGTTTACATGTCATGCAGACATGGTGAGAGTTTCTGCTTTCCTCTTCCTGGCTGCCTCAGAGATTCAGCTCCATTTGTGCGTCCTCTCACCACACAGGAAAGGCTCCTCTCATGTTCATGAGCATGAGAAATCACCCAGCTAGCCAATAGCTTTTCCAAACACATATACACACACACACACTCACAGAGACACGTGCAAATACATCCATTTCCGGGCAGACTATTTCCTGCTATCTTTATGTATAGTATATAGAGGAAGTGGTTAAGCGTGTTGACATGTGCAGCGGGTGTGCCACATCAAGAGGGATTTTGTTCTAGGTTAGGAATATGATGACCAGTACATGGGGAGGAAGCAGTCGCAGGATGCAGTTTGACGTTGGTGAGATTCGGACCGAACAGGAAGCTGGCAGAGTTCACAGTGATTTCCCACGGCAGCTTTTAAAACCCCTATTTATCTGACCAATCAATAGTCTGCACTTACCATGGTGTTGCTGGACTGCCAGATTCTGCGACTTTAAAACCAACTCTACACTTGCTCTCGTTTTATTGACTTATGAAAAATTTGTCTTCTTCCATACTGTGAACACATACATAAATGCCTTGATTAAGGACATGATGGAGGAACAATCGGGTGCTCTATAACCAGCAGTCCGCTATAATGGGGTACTTGCGGTGGAGCAAAGTTTGGACTTGAGTCAGTAGCTTAGTTAAATAGATAATTTGCTGATTTATCACTTCTACTAAGTTCATTCAGCTTTTATTCATCTTCAGTAACCAGGTTTGTGTTGCATCAGGAGATTAGGTCAGGACCTGGGTTCAGGACCCGCCAGTCCACTGCGGGGCGGTTCTTAGAAACTTTTTTGGGAAGTGGGTGGAAACTTGAATACCCATATAAAAAAAGAGACATGCCAGGAACATGCAGAATGCAAACAGGAGAACATTAGGGACTCTGGAAGGGTGAGGTGGAGACACTTGCTGTCCCAGCATGCCGCCCTTAATCAAATCACGGGTACTACTGCAAGGAAACAAACAGTAACAAACAGTACTGGACCATGATTCTCCAGGAGAAGAGTGGTGTATGTACAGTATGCCTGAAAGGTATCAACTGTGCAATTTTTAACCCATGAGAGCCCAGTCGCATTTCTCCTTTAAGGGACATTATGAAGGATATAACACGGACCAAATAGACACCATTTTAAAGGACGTCACGTGGCATTTTCCCCTGACGACTTTAAGGGTTAAAAGCCGTATGTGACATACACTACCATTCAAAAGTTTGGGGTCACTTTCTAACTCCATGATGGTTCCTGATTTTTATTTCTTTCTACATTGTAAAGTTTTGCTGAAGGCGTCCAAAAATGCATTAATCTCCTTTGAACAGTTGATATTGAGATGTTTCTGCTACTTCTGCTCTGTAAAGACTTCATAACGCCTCTAATCTGAGGTGCTGTTAATTGGTCATTTTTCAGGCTGATAACTCTAAATGAACTTCTCGTCTGCAGCAGAGGTAGGTTTTGGTCTCGTCCTCCTGGGACGGCCTTCATGAGAGACAGTTTCATTATGGTGCTTGACGGATTTTGCAAATGCACTTGACAATACTGTTCTTGCAGGAACTATTACAGAAAGGCCGACCTCTGTGTCTTAAACTAACAACTAACTGTTGTTTCTGTTGTTGTTACGTAATTACCTAATTCCATTTGTGTTATTTTATAGTTTAAAATCCCCAGTATTGTTGTAGAATGTAGAAAATAAATCACTAAACAAAAACAAAGAAATCTGCAAGTGACCCCAAACTTTTGAACGGTAGTGTAAGTTTTCTTATTTCGTTCAGTCAGAACAGGTAAATATAAAATATAAATCATTATAATTGTTAAATGGGATGACACTTTCTGTAACAAAAAAAAAACAGGCTTTTTAAAATTAGTTTAGGGAAAATTGTAATCCCAGTGTTCTCTTCAACATCATACTGCACCACCAAAACATTTTATCCCTGAGCAAATATTTTGTTGCTGGCTATTTAAATACAAGGAAAACTATCATTCAAAATCATGAACCTCATGTTTACCTACTGACCTACTGTACACAAGAGAAATGAATTTTCTAGCTAAAAGGTCTACCACGATTGTACTACTGTATTTACCCTCCTCCAAATCTCCCCGTCATGTTTTCTGTGACCTAATTAAGCTTGGAGAGATAAGTTTGGGTCTGGCTGAGACTAATAGACAGTCATTATGCTGTATTTTCCAGCGTACAGCTCTAAAATTATACCACAATTAGCTTGCTGTAGGCAAAGAGGCTGTTTGTTAGGAGCAAGGCAGTGACTGAACGCAGGCCAGAGCTGGGTTTTGTATCGATGCCTCCTTGCTGTGAGTTTAAACAGGAGATTAATGCAGCTGATGTGTCCAGATATTGCCTAAAGCACAAATCTTGTCTGCTTGACCATCACACTGTCTAACTGCCCCACCATTTCTGTTTATTAGAATTGTAATGTCTTAATATCTGTGATCTAGCACTTGATCGGGGGAAGGGACATCAGGAGAGCTTTAAACCTGAGAGCAATTTTCTTCTCCTCATATTTCCTCTCTGTCTCTCAGGACTCCAAGATGGGGTTTGGAATTGCTGTGTCTGGTGGCAGAGACAATCCCAACGTAGACAGCGGTGAGACGTCCATCATCGTGTCCGATGTCCTGCAGGGAGGCCCGGCTGATGGCTTACTGTAGTACGTCACCTTCTCGCTCTTTCTTTTCTCACACATTAGTAACATTAGTCTTACCTCTTAGACCTGGCCAACTCCAGCCTGGTATCTTCTGTTTGCTTTGAAATCATTTGATGCATGTTTTTGTGATGTTTGGCAGTGAAAATGACCGGGTTATACAGGTCAACACCATTCCCATGGACAGCGTGTCTCATTCCTTTGCTGTACAGCAACTTCGAAAATGTGGAAAAGTGGCTAAAATAGTGAGTTCTCTTCTAGCAAACTTCATATTGTTTGAATGTGTTTTATATTGAATTATCTTCTTATCTTCTGGTATCTTACAGACAGTGAAAAGGCCTCGCAAAGTTACTGTACTCAAGCGCCCCCCTTCCCCGGACAGGGACAGCCGGGACTACAACCTACAGTCCAGCTATTACCCGGAAGACAACCGCAGCACACACAGTGACCCAGATTTGGATTACTCCAGGGGTAATGGTGGACTGGGCTACCCTCGTGGACCAGAGCGTCAGCGTGGCACTTTGGAGCCGGAGTACCGCAGCAGGGGGCGCAGCACAGATAGATCACCCAGCCCAGATAGGACCTACCACAGGGACGGGAGCCGGGGACGGAGCTTGGACCGCAGCGTCAGCCCTGAACCACGCTACCATGGGCAGCAGGGCCGTGGCCATGGGACTGGTTACAGAGGAGGGGGCAGTCCTGTGCCAGGATATGACACGAAGATGACAAGGAGTTACAGCAGAGATCGGTTGCAGGAGGACTCGCCGTCACCTAGTAGGGGGCGCGGGAAAGATCAAAGCTACCACGAGCCGCTGGATCCTCCAGTCAGTGTCGTGCTTATGAAAAACAGGCCCAGTGAGGGTGAGACTTTACCTTTATATTTAACTTGGGTCTAGTCTTGTAGTCTTGAATGGCAGCTAATTAGCTAAGGATATGAATTATGATTATAATGAAAGTAGCCTTCTTTTTATCAGTCTTCTAGTGGCAGTTTGACGTTTGATGCTTCTAAGACTTAGCAGGAGCTAATCTTCAGACTCTTTGTATGCTGGATCAGGTGTGTTATAGCAGGGGATATGCTGAGCTATGCAGTCATATGGCCCTAGGGAACTGGGTCTTTTATTTATGAGGAATAGTTTCACGGAGTACGTTTTCGAAGGTGGTTATTACGCAAGTTCTCGGTCTGGTGTCCCTCGCATCTGGGTAGTGATTTTTATCTCAGCTGGAAATGAGGATATTTTAATGTGATTTATTTTTGGCTGAGCGATTGGCAAGAGGAGATCTCATCTTATGATTCTGCTTATAACGCCTGTCTTCTTTCATCTTTTCATCAGTGGTTCACAGCATGTAGTCTGAGCCACTGGCCAGATACTCAGCATTACTCCAACTCATTATGGCTGTAGAAAAGGTTACTGATTTTTCCACACTTACATGGACTCCAAAAGAAATCTGAAGGTTGTGAACATTAAACACATGCAAATCGTTAATTCTTCTGCTCTATATTAAAAGACAATTCTCATCAATAAAGGAAATAAAGACTGTATAATATATTTTCTGTTTGATTTAAGAGCAGGACTTGAACTGTCATAGCTGAATTGTTAACTTCCTAACATTTTGTTCTGGGTTTATTGAGGCGGTACAGTCAGTACTCTGCAGTTTGGCTTGATTTGATTGGCTTTCAGTCCCCGGCTGTCTGCTGGACTGTGATGGATTTTGCCTCAGGGTTTGCTGTGTTGTAGTCACGTTAAGTCCTTAATGGGGTTGAGGTCAGGATGAACCAAACCATGAGTAACTGAATTTTCAGTCTTTCCTTACAGAGTATGGTCTTCGGTTGGGCAGCCAGATTTTCATTAAAGAGATGACCAGCACTGGACTGGCTGCCAAAGATGGGAACCTCCAAGAGGGTGACATCATCCTCAAGGTATAGTACCGTACCTATTAGACCTGTAAAGTTATTTTTCTGTCTGCACATCATTCTTGGTGCAGTTCTTTGCGCATGTACAAAGAAAAAACAAGCAACTTTTATGATAAATATACTAATCAGTGGTTATCACTTTTTAGCTTTGATCAGCTAAGATCTATGGATTTAAGATAAATTTGATCCAAGTGTTAAAGCTCTCTATGTAAAATCTGTAACTAGAGATAAGAATTATGACCTGATTGTGTAAATATTGATTGGCACAAGAGAACTACACACATATACAGATGAAATTACACCTGTTAAGTTATCTGGGAATATGAAGTTTATATACACACACACACACACTGGTCAGTCAAGAGAAAATCACCTGCCTTATATTATGTTGGCCCGTCTTGCTTCACCATAACAACACTGAACCATCAAGGCACAGACTCCATAAATCCGCTGAAGGTGTGCTGTGATATTTGGCCTCAAGCTGTTAACAGCAGATCCTTTAAGCCCTAAACCTTGCATTTATGGATCAGACTTGTTAGTCCAGCACATCACACAGATGCTTCATCAGAATGAGATCTGGGAAATCTGGAGGCCAAGAGGCCAAGCACATTGCACACTGGGAAATCCGGAGCCCAAGCACATTGAACACATTGAACTCTTTCTCATGTTCTTCAAACATTCCTAACCATTTTTGCAGTGCAGCAGGGTGCATTATCCTGCTGAAATCGGCCGCTGCCATCAGGGAATATTTGGTCAGCAACACTTTTTGGGTGGTGCTTTGTGTCAAAGTAAAGCACCCACGTGGATGCCAAGACCCAGGTTTTTTTTTTTTTTTCAGCAAACATTGCCCAAAGCATCACACCGTCTTCTCCCATAATGAATCATGGAGCCATCTATTGCTCAACTAAGTGAGACACACGAACCCATCCATCCTCATGGTGTGAAAGAAAATGTGGTCCATCAAACCAGGCCAAGTTCTTCCATTGGAGACAAGACAGCATGGGCACCGTGACCAGTCTGTGGCTATGCAGCTTGATACATAACAAACTGCGATGTGCTGTGTGTTGACACCATTCTGTTGGAAGCGGCGTTAACTTTTTCAGTCATTCGTGCTACAGTACTGTACTGTAGCTCTTCTTTCCCAACATGCATTAATGAGCCTTGGCCGCCCATCACCCTCTCCCCGGTTTTCCTTCTTTTGACGACTGCAAACCGGGAAAATCCCACAAGAGTTGCAGTTTTGGAGAGACCCAGTCATCTATTCATCCCAATTTGGCTCTTGTCAAAGACCATTTTGTCAGCTTACAGATATAAATTATCATCGGATATGAATAATCACTTACTGACTCAGTTTAATTAATCACAAGATAGACAGTGTTTCTTTTAAATCACTGGCAATATCTGTTAATTTTCTTTAATTTGGGTCTATTATAGATTTCTTTAAGCTCTTGTAAAAACAATGTACAGTTCGAAACTCTTCAGCAAACAGAAATACTGTATTTCTGTAACTAGTTTCTTTGCTGTGGGACAGATTAACGGGACCGTGACAGAGAATCTGTCTCTGAATGATGCGGGGAAGCTGATCGAGAAGTCTCGGGGGAAATTGCAGCTGGTGGTGCAGAGGGACCACAGGCAGATCCTGGTGCGCATCCCAGCCCTGGCAGACAGCGACTCCGAGCCTGACGGTGAGTAGAGCCTAAAGCTGAGCAGTGATTGATGTGATCCATTTGGCACGAGCTTGTACTGGACCAGCGTTCTCAGTAGCTCATGAATACAGCTTCATAAGCATAATTATAATAAACCTTTATTCATTTAGCCCATTTAATACATGGAATAGAGCTATAATATTTAAAGATGTCCGCACAATAGAAATACAAGCATTCGATGTGGTTTTAATTCACAGTGCCATGATTTGAATATGAATTAGCGTACTGGAAAAAATATGTTTGCAGGAGACAATAATTTGAAAATGGGCAGATTTATCAAAATATTTTATTATTATTATTATAAACCAAATTGTAGATTTTTTTTCAGCCTGTTTTTTAAATGCTTTTACTCGTTTAAAGCTTGGTACACTTTTATTATGACACTTTTCTTTTTTTCTTTTTTCTTTTGGTAAAGATTTGATTAAGGACGTCTGTCCATTGTTACAGAATTTATAAAGAGACAGAATCAAGGTGCAATGAAGAATCTTTTTTTCCTCACCACTATAAAATACTCTGTCTAAGAACCGTTAAGCATAGCACTCAAAGCTCCAGGGTCTGATTATATCACAGCACTAATGCTAATTCTAATCGGTCCGTGCCTTTGATATTCTAATAAGTATGTTTAAATAAATGTAAATCAGCATTCTTAGCCTGGGAATGTTTGATCTGTTCAGCCTGCTGCATTATGATTCAATATACAAAAGAGAATCAGGTTAATTAGATCAGGGAAATATCATGTGTGCGTGTTATATGCTCCATATTCAATATTTCTTGAAATAAATGACTCCGACATGTGTGTATTCAAAGGTTCTCCATATCGTTCCCACTGTTTTCTGGTTCTGGTTATCGTTTGCTTTATGATTCTTGCACCCCCTGAGCAGGTTGATAGCCAGAGAGCTGCACTGATGTGAGAATGTATCGGTTTTACAAGAGCAATCCTATATCTGTTCTTTTTATTTTACAGATAATATGTCATACTTTTAGCAGAAGGACGTCAGAGACACTGCAGCACACACTGTCTGGTTGCTATTAATCTTTATTATTGACTGTGCCTTAACCGAACTGTAAAGCTTTCATGCTCACACAGTTAATAGATTTGTGGAACTTTTACATTTGTGCACGTTTTTATTATTTTTTTGCTAACTTCAGCTTTTAATATCCATTGTAATCAATAAAGTATTTTATTCATTGTTGATTCTGTGTGGAGACTTTTTTTTTATTATTATTTTGGTTTATAAAAGCCAATAGGCAGATATTCTGTAATGTTATTGTAATGGTATTCCTGCTGTAATTATTAGCAGCAAAGATCATAAGATTCTCATGGTCATGCCATACTGTTATGAGTATCATACCGTGACATTTTCGCTGTGCAGTGTGTTTACAGTGCTGTTTGCTCTGTGCCTGGTGTTTGGATCAGATTGTGGTTTTTGCCACCATACTCAGAGGTCGTGTTAGTTTTGGGGGCTTTTTTATAATCTATTGGATTTTTAATAGTGGTGGACGTCTGATAAATAGGACAGCGGTCATGTGACCAATATACAGTAGCATACAGTAGATGAAATATGAGAAATATAAGATTACAATAGGCTATTGGCTATTTCTCCTCGTGTTATACAATTAATCTTATATGGATAACTATTTATGAGGATTTCAGGCAGGTTTTAACCCTTGACCTTTGCCAGATGACTTCCAGCAGTGGTGATGTGTGTGTACTTGTTATAAGCCTCTCAGTATGTAATCCCTAATTACCAGACTACATCTGATCACATGATTGGGTTAATCATCCTCTCTCTCTCTCTCTCTCTCTCTCTCTCTCTCTCTCGTTCTATGCGTGCGTGTGTGTGCATGTTTTCTATCCGCTTTGGTGTCCTGCATTTTCTGTTTTTGTATTTCTATGAATTATCATTGAGTGTGTATGCCTGGGGTGTGTGTGTATGTAAAGGATATGTACATGTTTATACACACAGTGGTGTGATGCACAATGTAAATAGCCAGACATGGCAGAAGAAGTGGTTTTGTTTTGCACTGATTGTCCTGCTCTCTTATCTCTCACTTTGTTTTGTTCTGTTCTTGCGTGCATTAAAAGCTGTAATTACATTTCCACCTGAGAAATGGGTGAAATGTAAAGAATTACATATCTTTGATTAAAAAACCTGTTCTCTCATACAGTATATAGGTACTTTTGTTTTGGAGCTTAATGCAATGACGACACTTAAACTGTTAAGTGAAACCGTGTACAGGTTTAGGGATGTACCGCTCCTAGTTTTTCTTTTTCCTTTTTTTTTTTCCACCCCTGATGGTGACGTGTCAGTTTTACTGGGTAAATATGGGAATATGGTGTGGTTAGAGGTCAAACATTTGAGCAGGGTTTATGTTTGTTTGAAAACGTTTGAACAGAACTGAGACTTGAGTTTTACAGGAATCTGGATCTAGATTTAGATCCCTAATGAGCAAACAATGGCCAGGGTTAGGTCTCTGTGTTAAAAGGATGTACAGTAAAGTCTATGATGTTCGTGTGAGCCTGTCCACTGAGGATCTCTGTTCGTGGCATAAAATCAATCAGTGTATCATGTTGGAACATTTCAGATCTGCCATATAAGTCCAATATCTACAGTATGTTCACACTCGGTATCGGAGCGGTGCATCCTTGAAGTCACAAATTAATCACTGCTACTAGTGGACACTTTATTTTCTATTTCTGTATTTTCTTATTTAGTGCTCCACTTAGGCCTTCACATGCTCTTGGCTGGTATCTTTGGCTGTGTGTGTGTGTGTGTGTGTGTGTGTGTTGTGCCAAGTAACAGAGTGTGTTTTAGGCACGCTGCACTGGCCACCACTGGCACTGTGACGAGCTGAAGCACCGGACATGCTCTTAGGTTCACCAGCAGCACCCAGCCACACAGTAACTTCCTCCCTCTCTCTCTCTTTCTCTGCCTCTCACTCTTCTCTATCATCTGATAAGTGTCCTCGTGTCTCTGTGTGTCATGCAATCATTCTTACCTTGCTTGTTGTATTTCTCGATTGAATCTCATACGTAACTCCCTCTGGTGCAAATATCCGCTTCATATCGGTGCTGTTTGTTAACCCGTCTCTAATTAACAGGATTGTTTTTTTTTTTTTTTTTTAATTTATTTCTGAACTACCCTGGAAAAAGTAGAGCTGTACAATACGATACTGTTTTCTGTGGTGATTGCCTGGAACAAAATAGCTCTGCTGTCCAAGACAGTTCACTGTATCCGTCTGTGTCTCTCGCACATCTCCTCACAGGGGTAACGGGTGTCCTGTTTCATCAGACCTGCCTATCTTACACACTCTCTCTCACTCTCAAACATACACACACTTTCTCTGTTCTGCCTCTTTGTAACTCATTTAAGGTTCAGTCCTGACAAAAACATTACAGCCATTATCCACTTTTTTTTTTTTTTTTTTTTTGGATTATTTTTACCCCAAAACATCACCAGTGGCAATGGATGTGCTGGCGAAGCTGCCGTCCTGGTTCCTCATCTTCCAGTGTGTTATGACGAGGCAGATCTTGACACATTAACACAAAGTAAATAACTCTAAAAGCTGTGTGTGGGAGCGGGAACGCTAAACTCTCTCTCTCTCTCTCTCTCTCTCTCTCGGGGGGCCGTCTGGTGGAGGGATTTAAAAGGCTAGCATTTATAAGAAGGAATCTCACTCTCTTGTATGCGTTTGATTTCAGATATGTCCGAGATGGAATCATACAGATCATATTCACCACAAGATGACCGAAAGTCGCGGCAGTCAGACATCTCTTCCCATTCCTCCAACGATCTGCCGCGCGAGAGTGCCAGGTATGCTCAGTGCTGAGATCCACAATTTATTATTACAAAACAAAAATATATATATAAGCTATAAATAGAAATAAGGAGATATCAACCGCGGTCGCTTTTTCAGTGCAGTGTAGACTGGTGTGTTCCTCAGGAAGTTTTCAGGAACACTTGGAACTGTACAAGGAAAGGCTTCCTGAGTTCTACACCAAATCAATTACTTTCATTATGTTGTGGTTAGCACTGTGGCCTCACACCTCTGCGGTGTCTCAGCTCTGGGTCGTTGTGGGTTCAGAGTTTTTCAGTGGTTAAGGCATTGGACTAGTGATCAGAAGATCCCACGTTCAAACCCCCACCACTACCAAGTTGCCACTGTTAGGCCTTTATGCAAGGCCCTTAAAGTGCCCCTATAATGCCATTTTAAAGGTTGCTAATATTGCTTTTAAGTCTCTTAAAACAGGTTTACATGTATGCAAGGTGAAAAAACACTTTAGTTTTCTCCAAAAATAGACTTAATTTGACCCCATTTCTAAATGATTCGTAAACGACTCGTGTGAAGCAGTTTGAAGAATCAGTCTGTCTAAACCCCTCCTTTCCGTGAGCCCTCACTGCTGTGATTGGTCAGATGGCGCGGTCCTTTATGATTGGTCTACCGCTACATCGTGTGTCGGAAAACGAAACGCCCATTACCATAACTGAATGAAACCTCTGGAGACGCGTCAATACATAGAAAACATGGCGTCGGTTTTACTGTATCAATTCGAGTTGGAGTCTGACGATGAAACGGTTGAAGTGGCACATCGACAAGAAACTGTTTCGCAAGCATGACTGTAGCAGGACGTTTCTCAGTGGTAAGTGTCATATGTTAACAAGAGTTTGGTAACGTTGTTGGCCCAATGTGGAAACACAAGTTGTTCGCGACGTACAACGTGCGCGGACATTATGCAAATATGTTACTTCATTTATCGTGCACTGTCGGCGTCATAACTTTGCAGATAGTTTATGTTCATATGACACACTGCCTGACAGATCCGATTTGAAAACGCATAATAGGGGCACTTTAACTCTTACATTTTATTACAATAGGACAAAATTAAAGTCTGGGTAAGGTTGCTTGCCAAATGCAAAAATCTAAATGTGTACATGGAGTTTGGAGGAGATTTTCTCCTTGTGCTTGGTTGGTTTCCTCCCACAATTCAAAAACATGCAAGCTGATTGTCTTTTCCAAATTGTTTATGTACTCTGCAATGAATTGTCACCCTGTCCAGGGTGTACCCCACCCTAAGTACTCTAAGATAGGCTTTAGGTCTCCTGTAACCCTGTACAGGATCAGCGGTACAAAAAAATTATTGGGTGAGCGTTTTTATTATATAATTGCGATTGAAGCATAGGATATTATATGATATAGGATATATATTATTAAGTTAGTTATGACCGAGTAATCTGATTGGACAAGAGGCATTCCACGAGTGGTGATAGACGTTAACAGCATTGGGATGTTTAACTATATGTATCACTCCACGTCACAGGTGATCTAACTGTTGTTAATTACACTGACTGTCGGTCAGAGCGGGAGTTAAAGTAGGTCAGTACCATTCACGGTACTGGAAAGAGGGGAGAGCAGCTGCTTGCCAAAATTCACATTTAAAACCAGTCACGAAAGCACTTTCTGCTATGTCTGCCAACTAAAACATTAGGCTGCCTGTCTGTCAAGTCGCCATGTTGTTCTGTTAACGGCTGACTCTAGCTAGTACCTAACACAAGTCTGGATCCTATATCCTTCTCTAACCCCTGATCAATGGCATGAGCAATAAGTGTGAAGCTTTCAGTTTAACGTTATGTGGAAATATAAAGTAAATCAACATCAAACAATAATCAATAGACACATCAATCATAATATTTTGATAATTAATGGTCTATGTGGAACTGTTGTATGAAAGCAGTATCGCACTTGAATTTGTGCTGTTACGGTATACTGAACGTTTCCCTGATAGCATGATCATGATGTCTCCTCTCCTGTGAGAGAAAAAAAATAGGATTATTAAAACTGTACAGTTTAAAATGGTCTGACTTCAGGATTTTCATGCTGCTGTGCTTCAGCTTTTCTGTATGCCGCCTGGGTATTTAGTCACACATGCATGTAACTTAATGAAATGGTGTTAAATTACAGTACAATTAGCTTCTAAATGTATCATGAGCACAAGGGAATTTTTTAGATATTACACCAGGTAATAGAATGCAAAAAAAAAATCTGAAATCAATTTCAGCCCTTTTTCTCAATTAAACTTGCTGTACCCGAAACCGTTCTGATTACTCAGGAGATAAACCTTCCATTAAAGTCTTGTTGCTCTTGTTTCCAGAGACGAGCCCATGAACAGACTGGCTAAGATGGGTCCACCGTTGTCTCCTTATAAAGTCAGAAACGAGCCACCTGCAGTGCAGGTAGAGAGAGAAGATCCACCAGAGGAGCCTCCAGGTACAGTACAGCCTGTTTCTGTAAATACAGGACAATGAACAATGTACAACAATGCTTATTCAACACTCTCAAGCTGCAGATATTGCTGGCATTAATAAAAAACTTTATATTAGATATTAAAAGAAACATTCTCTTGTTTCATTTCTGTACTTTTCCCACGGTTGGTTGTTGTAGTTTTTTAACTTTGTTCCTGAGATATACAAAAAAAAAACAGCATTCCATTGCATTAAGCTCTGGTTACAGCATGCATTATGCACAGTGGCCAGTGAAAGTGATTCCTCATACTCCCAGAATGTAATGTTCATGCTGTCTTTTCAAATTAAAGCCTTTGTTCCCGATTAGTCTCACCAACAAGTGGTTTTAATAATAAAATTTTTAATAATGCACTGGATGGTTCTTAAGCCAATACCAGTCATTTCAGGGGCAGTATTTTTTGACCAGGCTGGGTAAACCATTTTAGACTCTCCTGAGATTACTTAAGATTTTAAAGTGTGGCTTTGCATATATGAATCCCAGAACCCCAACACAGTATAGAGTACAGAAGAAGAGATGTTAAACCAAAACTAATGGCATCATCATTTTTGTATGCTATTTTATGTTTCGCTTTTCAGCACCGATCAGAAAAACACCCAGAATTTTGCTGCGGCCAAGTCCTGAGGATGAGGAGCTGTACGGGTGAGTGCTGTAGGTTTACTGTAATAGATTTACTGACTCAAGTTTGCAGTTTGTTTGATTTTTAAATCACCCCATCTGCTTCCTGCCTGCTCCCAATCCAATTATAATCCTGCCTGATTATGCTCATTCTCTAAGTGATTTGTGCGCAATCCCACTCTTGTGCAAGGCCCTTAACCCTGCCTGCTCCTGTATCATGGTTGACCTTGCGCAGTAATGCATGCTGTATGTGACAAAAAGGCTAAAGTTTGTAACTAAAATAACAGCAAGGCCCATGGTGTCTCCGTTGTTGTTGTTGTTGGTCTTTCGGCTGCTCCCGGCAAGGGGTCGCCACAGCGGACACTTGGTCCGCACAACAACTTGGCAGAGGTTTTACGCCAGATGCCCTTCCTGACACAACCCTCCCATTTTATCCGGGCTTGGGACTGGCACTGCATCCAGTGACTGGGGGGTTTGGGCACTGGCTGGGAATCGAACCCGGGCTTTCCACATGGCAGGCGAAACACCTACCACTGAGCCACCAGTGCCCTACGAGGCCCATGGTTTCACCGTGTTCTGTAATAATCACTTTTCCTGTTGGTTCCTTTTTGTTCCAGTGCTTGTGTTTGTGTTAACAACGATAAACCTTTACATGCCTACAGTAGGTTCAGCCGCGTGCATGGTGTGAGCGGACACTCAATAATTCCACAGGCACACGAGCAAGTACTGCAAATGTAAAAAAAAAAAAAAAAAAAAAAGACATTGACAGGGAGTTTGACAAATATTCTTCTTTGTACTCTGCTTATCCTCTGCTTATCACACCATGCACAAGGCTAAACCTATGCATGTGAAGGTTTATCGTTGTTGTTTATGCTTGCTGATTAAAAACCTTTGTGTCAAAGCTCTTTTAATACATTTAATGAGTTTCTACCCGGTACAAGTAATTAACACATGCTAACAGATTGCATTTTTTTTCGCGACACAGGATCAAGAACTGGCACAAAAACGAACCAACAGGACATGGTTTTTTAATGCACAAGCAAATGTGCATAGTGACACTATTGTTAAGTTTAATAAGATACAACAAGGGTTTCCTAATTTAGTTTTTTTTTAGTTAAGCCTTTTTGACACATACAGTATAGGAGTATAGATTACTGCTCAGTGAAATACTTTTCTTCACATTCAGAGCACAGGGTCAACCATAATAGTGTGTCCCTGGAGCAGACAGGGTTGAGGGCCTTGCTCAGGGGCCCAACAGCTGCAGATTGGTGGAGCTGTGGCTTGAACCACCAACCTTCTGATCAATCATCCAGGGCTTTAACCCACTGAGCTACTACTGCCCATTTAAGCTCCATTAAAAAGTCCCATGGTGGTACAAAATGTTAGGTCTAAGAATAGCCACAAGATAAACCCTGTTAGCTATTGCAACATCATGTGCAGCAGTAAAAACAGATCCATGTCGAGGGATGTTTAATGTGTTATAAGATACAGTACTTCAGATTTGACTGCTGTTATACTATGAGAATGAATGAAAGAATTTCTGTTCAGTTTTTCTTGTAGGCCAGCTCAGTGTGCTATGGTCAAATATACTGTACTAAACATACTAAACAATCCTTCTTTCCCTGCTTCTGAGTTCTAATAAGTTTTGGTTGCTATACAGATTAGAAACCCAAGAAACTTGGTACTGGACCCATAGGAGTGTACCCAATTGATTGTAAAAATTTTTAGATTTTAGGTATTCATCCTTTTGTTTATAAGGACTGTTGCATATAGATTATCTAGTACTAGCTTTACGGTCTTCTGGGCACATGGTCATGTTAAGGACTTGATGGAGGCACATGATAAAGTCCTTGATAACTGCATTACCTTCCAACCCTTTGTCACTGTCTCTCTCTCTTTCAACTACTTTCAGGCCAAATACTATGATGGTGAGCTTCCAGAAAGGAGAGAGCGTTGGCTTGCGGCTTGCGGGGGGGAACGACGTGGGCATCTTCATTGCTGGCGTTCAGGAGGGCAGCCCTGCAGAAGAGGAGGGCCTTCATGTTGGGGACCAGATTGTGAAGGTATAAGCAAGTGAAATACATCTTAGAGTCTAAATCAGTCATTGTTGGCCATCCAGTCAGTCTACATTTACATTGAGGCATTTGGCAGATGCCCTTATCCAGAGCGACTTACATTGTCTCATTATACATCTGAGCAGTTGAGGGGTAAGGGCCTTGCTCAAGGGCCCAACAGTGGTAGCTTGGTGGTGCACTATAAAGCAATAAACATACCATAAAGCATTCTTTGAGTTCCAGATGCATATTGTTATAAAACTGGTTGTGATTGTCACTTGCAGGTGAATAATGTAGACTTTCGAGGAATCATACGTGAAGAGGCGGTGTTGTTCTTGTTGGAGCTCCCCAAAGGAGAAAACATCACTATACTGGCACAGAGCAAAGCAGACGGTGAGTCTTCTGCCTTCCTCATGTAGACAATAAAAATAAAGACATTAAGACCGACATACGACAGTTTTTACACTTTCTTTAAGCCTCAGGTGAATCCCTGTACAATGTGACCGACTACATTAGTAATGCATAATCAATAGTTTCTCCTTTGAAAGGACAAATTTCACAGATTTACGAGATTTATTTACTTAACTACAGAATTAATCATTGTTCAATGTAACATTCTGAATTAACTTAAAGTTAACTTAATTTAAGTGTAAGCGTGGCTGATAGACATTCAGTAGGGTCACCATGTGTTCTTTACAAAAGAGCACATTCAATTAAAAAACATTTTAACAACAAAAAAAGCCATTGATTCATTCATGTTCACAACTCTAGCAAAACAATAGTAAAAAGCATGATTAAATATCCAGTAGCCCACACATATTGTGACCCTATGACCTCAATTTACTGTATTGAGGCCTCGTAAAGATCTAATTAACTGTAGGTGTGTGATTTTAAAAGATTTAATGCAAAGTAATAGGGCGTACTGGATCAAATACTTGATCAAGCTGCCAAAGAAGGTCAGTGCAATAATTTTTAAATGAATCCAGTTTACCGGCAATAAGTGTAATAATTAAAAAGGGAAGTATTCTGATAGCAATAAAATGCCAATATATGTTATTATAAATAAATGTTTGACATCCTTTCATTTATAGATTATCATATTAGTCTTGTTTTATATCTCAGTTTTGTGTTTTTGTAGACACTTATTTCATTCAATATAAAATAATTGTCTACACTCAGTTTTTACACTCAGTTTCTCTAATGACAAGATCACCAGTTATTTCCCAGTATTCAACACTGCCCTTTAAGAGGCCATGTCTATTATGCGCCGGCAGTCGATTCTCTTGTCAGCCTTTCGTACAGGGTTTCAGATACAGTACATACCCAAATCACCAGTAGTAAAACGTTTAACACTTACGGTTTCTGCTTGTATGTATGTATTGCTCCCTCAGTATAGTAGTGTACGTGTTTAGGTGAGAAATGCTTAAGCAAGCATGACAGATTTAAGAGCAGCCCAGGCTGTTTTTTAATATCTAATCAGGTGTGTAGTCACCCCTGTGTAATGGCTGTATGGATCATGGTGAGTTATTGGATTTGGATTCCAACCAGAATCTCGTCCTGCTTCACAGTATCCTGCCAGGATGAACAGCACTGACCTTTACTGTCAGAGCTTTGCTTTGCTTTAGTTCTGCATTGCTTTGCAATGTACGTCAGGGCTCTTAAAATGAATTTCACTGTAAATGAAATGCAATTTACATATTTTCTAATTTCAAAATATCCATGCCTGGGAAAACTCATCAGATGTCTGATTTTGGCAAACAGCCAGTTGGGTTTTTGGCAAAAGCGTAGATTTTCCACCAATAACACACTTATGTTTGAGGAAAAGTGTTAAGGGCTTTTCACACAGTCACAAATGTCTAAGAACCTCTTACATGTTCTCCTTATTGTCACCAAAACATGGGATTTGTAAAATAAGATGTCTCTTTATGTGTCCTAGTTTACGAAGACATCCTCGTGTCCGGAAGAGGAGACTCCTTTTTCATTCGGACTCACTATGACTATGAGAAGGAACAGCCGCAGTGCCTGGCCTTTTCTAGAGGGGACATCTTCAAAGTGGTGGACACACTGTACGATGGCAAGCTGGGAAACTGGCTAGCTATCCGTGTGGGCAAGGATAACGAGCTGCTGGAGAAGGGCATCATTCCCAACAAGAGCAGGTGAACCATGTGATAGAACAACACAGAGACTACCAGTGTACTGTACACTGATGGCATTAACACCACCGCCAGGTGAATTGAATAACATTTATTACTAATTATATACCAATAAACTGGTGACAGGATCGTGCGAACCCGAGGCTCACCGATGCGTGCAGGGACTAAAAGCCAACCAGCCTGGCCTGATCTCACAGATCACAGCCAGTAAAGCACAAGATGGCGAAATAAAGTAAAACCAGAACACCCAGTGCATCACCGCCTGCCTCTCACAGGGCCCACAAGGGATAGCAAGGAAATCAAGGTTGTTGTTCGGGCCTTCACATTCCCCAGATCCAAAAAGAACACTCACCTAAAGAATTATTAGGAACACCATACTACTGTAACACGGTGTTTGACCCCCTTTCGCCTTCAGAACTGCCTTAATTCTACGTGGCATTGATTCAACAAGGTGCTGAAAACATTCTTTAGAAATGTTGGCCCATATTGATAGGATAACATCTTGCAGTTGATGGAGATTTGTGGGATGCACATCCAGGGCACGAAGCTCCCATTCCACCACATCCCAAAGATGCTCTATTGGGTTGAGATCTGGTGACTGTGGGGGCCATTTTAGTACAGTGAACTCATTGTCATGTTCAAGAAACCAATTTGAAATGATTCGAGCTTTGTGACATGGTTCATTATCCTGCTGGAAGTAGCCATCAGAGGATGAGTACATGGTGGTCATAAAGGGATGGACATGGTCAGAAACAATGCTCAGGTAGGCCGTGGCATTTAAACGATGCCCAATTGGCACTAAGGGGCCTAAAGTGTGCCAAGAAAACATCCCCCACACCATTACACCACCACCAGCAGCCTGCACAGTGGTAACAAGGCATGATGGATCCATGTTCTCATTCTGTTTACGCCAAATTCTGACTCTACCATTTGAATGTCTCAACAGAAATCGAGACTCATCAGACCAGGCAACATTTTTCCAGTCTTCAACCGTCCAATTTTGGTGATCTCGTGCAAATTGTAGCCTCTTTTTCCTATTTGTAGTGGAGATGAGTGGTACCCGGTGGAGTCTTCTGCTGTTGTAGCCTTAAGGTTGTGCGTGTTGCAGCTTCACAAATGCTTTGCTGCATACCTCGGTTGTAACAAGTAAGTGGTTATTTCAGTCAAAGTTGCTCTTCTATCAGCTTGAATCAGTCGGCCCATTCTCCTCTGACCTCGAGCATCAACAAGGCATTTTTGCCCACAGGACTGCCGCATACTGGATGTTTTTCCCTTTTCACACCATTCTTTGTAAACCCTAGAAATGGTTGTGTGTGAAAATCCCAGTAACTGAGCAGATTGTGAAATACTCAGAACGGCCCGTCTGGCACCAACAACCATGCCACGCTCAAAATTAAATAAAATCACCTTTCTTTCCCATTCTGACATTCAGTTTGGAGTTCAGGAGATTGTCTTGACCAGGACCACACCCCTAAATGCATTGAAGCAACTGCCATGTGATTGGTTGATTAGATAATTGCATTAATGAGAAATTGAACAGGTATTCCTAATAATCCTTAGGTGAGTGTATGAGATGCACCAGAACAGCAAACCCAATCTCCTGAGGCCCAAAACACAAAAGGAACCCAAAACCTGTAGTGTTAATGGTTTGTTGCTAAAGTTATGGCTGATCAGTGAGAAATGGGTTTGGGTTCGAATAGGAAAGCCCCTTTAACCCCATCACTCACCTTTTCCTGTCTTTCTGCTTCCAGAGCTGAACAGATGACTAATGTCCATCACACTCCTAAAGCGTCCAGCAGTGACAGAGCTGACTTCTGGAGGCTTCGAGGCCAGCGAGCAGCTAAGAAGAAGGACTTACGCAAGAACCGAGAGGACATGAGCCTCGTCTCGACTCGCTTCCCCGCCTATGAGCGGGTGGTGCTCAGAGAGGGTAGGACTTTCAGAGACAGCCAAAAAGTGAGGCAGCCATAAAGAAACAGAGACATACATTAAGAGTAGAATATCGGAAGATGTAAATAGCTCACAGGTCTGTGGAAAATGATTAAACTGTGAAAGACTGGTACAAAGTGGCATTCGTGAGGCAGTAGGCGCAGGAGCAGGTGCTGATTAAACATTTACAATCTCGTTACAGTGAGAACCATTCACTGACAAACCCTGAGGGCAGAACCGATGCACAGAGCATGTCTCATTCTCCCCATTATCAATACGCTAATGTAGGGAATGAGAAAGAGAGAGATAGAAAATTACTTATTTAAAGATTAGAATCTGAACACGGGGACATCACTGGATACACAAATCCACGTTGTAAAAAGTATACACAAACTGCAGTAAGCATGATTTAATCATTAATAAAGGTTAACGTTTCTTCATCAATGAGACCTTTACAATTATAGATTCAGCTATACAGTCACTTTGTTGCTGTACTCAAGTCTGTTTTCTCGTATTTCAGTTTTGAGTTTTACATGATAGATTTCAAAAGTTTAAAAAAAATCTACTCCTCACTTCATCTTTATTCTTATTGTGATAGAGACAATATTATTTGAATTTAGCTAGTGTTTTAATAAACCTCTTAGTTAACCTTAGTGTAACACTGGTTACTTGATTAAAGGTTACAGTTACTATAATTAATGTGCGATTTCTTTAAATGTTTTTAAAAATGTATTTTTATTTTAACAGAATTTATTTAGATGATATTGAGATGAGTAATTGCACTAGATCTACTGTACTGTATTCATGCATAGAGGTCATGTTTAAAATATTTTATAATGCTGTTTAGTGTCTAATTTCTCTAACTTCTCAACATCTGTCCTGCAGCTGGTTTCAGGAGGCCTGTGGTCCTGTTCGGTCCTATAGCTGATGCTGTTGCTAATAAACTGGCCACCGAGCTGCCAGAGGAGTTTGTCATTGCCAGTAAGTAGTGGCACATACTGTACAATAGATCTAAAGACCTTCTTTAGTGTGACATAATTGATCATAATTAACTTAGAGAGGGCATTCCTTCAGAATAGAGGCTGGTTCTATAGATACACTTTATCATTGTATGGGTTGTTTAAATGAGCAGTATGTAATATGTGGGTTTCCATATTCTCTAGTGGCGCTTCATATGCATTGAGTTTCTTTTTGATGAAAAGGAAAAGCTGATTGAAATTACCAAAACTATCCAGATCCAACACATTGCAGTATTTTTAAAAGAAAAGTGATTATTACGGATATACACTACCAGTTAAAAGTTGAGACAGTCCTTTTAATTGCGTGGTCTTTTTTGATTTTTCTTTCTTTATACACTGTAAAACAATGCTGAAGCACCCGAAATGTACAATAATCACCTTTGAACAGTTAATATTGAGATGTTTATGTTATTTATGCTCTGTAAAACCTTCATAACGCTTCTAATCTGAGGTGCTGTTAATTGATCTCTTTAGGCTGGTAACGATAAATGAACTTCTCCTCTGCAGCAAATGTAGGTTTTGGTCTTTCTGTCCTGGGAAGGTCTCCATGAGAGCCAGTTTCATCATGGTGCTTGATGGGTTTTGCAAATGCACTTGACAATACTGTTCTTGCAACTGTTCAAGGACAGCTGACCTTCCTGTCTTAAAATAACAACTGACGGTTGTTGTTATTCGTGCTGTTATAGTTACATAATTCAGAAATTTTTTAAATCTTCAGTATTGTTCTAGAATGTAGAAAATAAAACATGCATTAGAAGCTGTGTCCAAACTTTTGTCTAGTACAGTATAAAATATTTAACATTACCCTTAAACTGCACCTTTAAGTTTAAGGGGAAAATATCATTCCCATAAATATTTCATACATAAGAATTAGTTTAATTTTTAAGCCAGCTAGTGATATTTCAGTGACTCCTCCATCAGTCACTTTTAGTCAGGGAAAATCATTTCTAATCATTTCTCTTTTCTGTGATGCCCGCTCTTTAGAAACAGAGCCTAAAGATGCAGGGTCAGAGAAGTCTTCCGGGGTGGTGCGTCTCAACACCATCCGACAGATCATCGAACAGGTAACACCAATCATATTCACCTTGTACCGCATGCACCTTAAGCTTAAACTGGCCGAGTTATGTCTAGAGTATTCCCATTTATTATTTTTGTATTCATCAGGATAAACATGCTCTGCTGGACGTGACCCCGAAGGCTGTGGACACACTAAATTACACGCAGTGGTACCCCATCGTCGTTTTCTTTAATCCAGACAATAAGCATGGTGTGAAGACCATACGCCAGAGGATTATCCCTAACTCAAACCGCAGTGCCCGCAAACTCTATGACCAGGCTATGAAGCTCAGGAAAAGCTGCTCACACCTTTTCACCGGTGAGTCCCAGAGATATACAGTATGTATTATGTATTTACCTCATGTGTTCATCATGTACGTCTTCTGGTAAGTAGCTATTTACATAACCAGTACAGACACGCCAACTTTACAGTCTTATTAGATGTTTAGAAGATTAGATAATATTGTCTCAGAAAAGGCATCACGGTTAGCACTGTCGCGTTGCACCTCCAACGTCTGGGTTTGATTCCCACCTTGGGTCTGTGTGCATGGAGTCTGCATGTTCTCCCTGTGCCTGGTCGGTTTTCTCCAGGTGCTCTGGGTTCCTCCCACAGTTCAAAGACATGCAGATTAGGGTAATTTGTTTACCTTCCCTTAGCTTTGATTATGGGGTGCCATGTGGTGGCCAAATCATGTGTGAAAATGATGCCCCATCCTCCCAGAACCACTCTTTCACTATTTCAGTACTGGAATCTGGCTCTGCCAACAGGGGAGGAAAAACCTGAGATGATAACCTGGTCATTCAGTACATTCAGGTCATCAGCTGACTTTATTTTATTACCATACAATGGGGCAAAAAAGTATTTAGTCAGCCACCAATTGTGCAAGTTCTTTGCCCCACTGTATAATGTTGCTGGGCCTAGACCTGTCCATCCCTGATGCACCCATCACTCTGGACCAGGGTCAGTCTGCACTCATCAAATCACATGACCTTTTCCCATCGCTCCAAAGTTCTTTCTACCAAATTGAAGCCCATTTTCTAATTAATCTCACTAACAAATGGTGTTCTTATGCTCACACAGCTGTTTAGTCTCACCACTTAATTTTTTTTACATGCAACTTCATGTAGTTTTTAAGCGATCTCAATTTATGACCACATTTCCTCATTGACAGTTCAGAATTACCCTTGCAGATTTCAGGGTTCTTAAACAATGTTCCAGTAATTTTAAATCTTTAGTTGTTTTCTTTGCTTGATGCAGAACAAAAATGTGACCCTTCTGAAATGGTGCCCTTTTTTTGGCTAAGCAATATATATATACTGTATAAATACAGTACTGTATAGAGTTTCTCCATTTGATATTAGCTTGTGTCTGGTATTCAGGCTCAGCATGCTTCTGGAAAATTAGTGATTTTAGCAGTCAGTGGAAATGTGGTTAACTAAACAGGTCAATAGGTGAAACTGCAGAACAAGGTGCTCTGATCGAACATCTTAATCCCCCCCCCCTTCTTGTTTCTTTACTGTGCTAGTTGTTATTGATCTGAACGCAGCCAATGATGCATGGTACGGCAGTGTGAAAGACTGCATTCGGCAGCAGCAGACTCAGGCTGTGTGGGTCTCAGAGGGCAAGGTAAACACCAGACGTTGTCTTTCTCCATCATCCTTCACTTCATCTTATACTTTCAGTATCCTTTCCTTTATCTGTTTCATCAACTTACTTGCAAAAATCACTAGTATTAGTATATTTTCATCATCATTCCCTGCATTTGCTTTCCTTCTTAGTATTCATTTGTTAGTCATATTTAGACCTCTTTTGTTTCTTCCTGTGCTGTTTACTGTTCATTTTTCTTTGATCGTTCTCTACAGCTTTGCTTTTGTTGTGTGTTTCTGTGTGTGTGTGTGTGTGTGTGTGTGTGTGTGTGTGTGTGTGTGGCTTGTTTTCTTGTTTGCACTCCTGTCTGTACCCAAGATCCATCATGTGTCTCTTTTAGCTGGACGGGATGGCCGAGGGAGACCTTGATCTCCACGACGACCGCATGTCGTATCTATCGGCGATGAGCGCCGACTATCTGAGCATCGACAACCGTGTGACCAGCGACTACGATGACACTCCTGACGAGGGAGGAGCCTATACAGATAACGAGCCTGATGACTCGCTAGAGCGTCAGCGTGTGTCAGCTATCAGCAGATCCTCCGAACCGGTCATGCCAGAGGAGGTCTGAAAGCACACACACACACACACACACACACACACACACACACACACACACACACCTATAATGAACACATAGGCCATCAATTCTCTACAGCTTTTAGGAACTGACATACACATACAGTATAAACACACCACTCATAAACATTCTACAAAACAAATAATACAAGCACAAATATGAGACACACACTTAGTTTCAGGGTGTTTCTCTTACCGTTTGTTCAGATCATAGTAAACATTATGATCATGAAATCAGTGGAATACCTATCTCACTTAGTTTATTAAACTCTGGAGTAATATAGAGTAACACAGGCTCTTCTGCCCCCTCCTGTTTAATGGTTGTAATTACACCATTCCTGACTGACAGTCAACGCATTCATAGAGAAATTGCCAAAACTTACAAAACTTCTGGAGAAACATACATCATTACCAGTTACATTTTAATGTTTAAACATAAAATACAGCTACTAATTAAAGAAATTTAAGGTGATTGTTTCGTTTTACAGCTTCACGTCATGTGACCACTTTAACTAGCGCCATGGATTATCAAGAGATGGGAAAGGTTATGAATGTGAAGCAAGGAAAATGTTTTGTTAAGCCCATTTTATTGTCAGGTCTCTAATTGGACCAGAAAAGGGTTAAAAAAAATATGAAAAAGCCATGAAAATCTGAAAACTCTCCTCTTTCTGAGCTAATGTTTCTACACTAGTCTCTAGACTGATAAACTGCCTTCATAAAGGCAAGTTTAGAAAACAGAGGGATTTTGCTCTGCTCAAGTATTTCTTGAAGTTTGGCCCGGTGACAAAAAATTCCTGGGTTTAATTTGGACTGCAGTTGATGACCCCCGGCTGTGCAGTCATCATGTGGTGTGTGTGTGTGTGTGTGTGAGAGAAAGAGTCTCTCGAAACTCTCGAAACAGACCATCTCTGAGTAATGTGTGATCTTCTGCTTGCCCTGTAGCTCTTCAGGAAGTCCAGCCCAGAGATTCGCTTCAACCCCCGCATGGGTGTGGTGAGCAGAGAGTCGCCAGTTGAGACTAGCCCTCCTGTACTGTCCACCTTCCTCCCTGAGCCACCCAAGGTCAGCCGGTCAGCCAGTCCTGCAGTCATCCAGGTGAGCTGTGTGTCCCGTAGAGCAGGCAGACCAAAATAAAGGGGGAAGTGCTTACTTAGTTTACACTCTCTCCAAAAGTATAGAGGGTGTTATAGACTACTGTATGCACTATTTGCTACAATAGCATATTTAAGGTCATTTGTTGGGGTTATGAATGACAGAGCTTTAGAATATTTATGAAATTTCCAGTACTACATTAACTGGTCCTTCTGGTAAAAGGTAAATTTTTTTTAAAGAAAAGGCTTACCAAGATTTTACTGACTCTAAAGCAGTGTTCATTTATTACTCAGGTGAAACCACTGGCTCAAGGTGAATCCCCACACGGACACTTCAACCAGCCACGAGAACCAAATGCCAGCAACCCTGAAAACATCGAGCATCTTCACGTCCAAAATTCCCCCAGCATCACAAAACCTGTTCCACCTCCCAAAGCACTGAAGCCCACTTCTGTCCACAGAGCCCCCAGAGTTCTGATGGACAGCCCCATCAAGAATCGCGGGCCTCCAGAACCGAGCCCTGAGGACCCTTCACAACGGTCGTTCCTGGGCAAGCTGAAAGCCTTCGAGAAGATGGACCAATTCGCAAGAGCACAAAGGGTGATGGAGCTACAGCAGGCTCAGGATGCCAGGGTAAGGCTCATGTGTGAACATTAAGTAAATTTACTTTTTAAAAGGTAAATACTAATATGAGTTATGAATAATACACTGTTTGTTAGTTGGAGATTGCTCAGAAGAACCCAGACATCTACGCCGTCCCTGTAAAGTCCCCCAAACTGGACCACAGCAGACCACAGCCTATTGGGTAAGAGCACTGAGTTTCCTCTCAGGAGTAAGAAATGTTTCCATGACCCAAATAAAGAATGCAGCTTTGGGACTGTGGTGTCATGTCCACTTATTCCAGTCCCTGTCCTTGATTCATTGGCAACAGTGGTGTGTTGAATGCTAGACTCACCAAGACATCTGACATCTGAAAATGTAATAAAAAAACATAGATAAATAGTGGATAAGAGCAGAAACTGACAATATCAATGTAAATAATTAAAGCACAACTTTATCTTTTTGGAGGACGTAGATTTTGTCACTCTGGAGAACTTTTGTGTATGTTTTCAACTTACAGTATTTGAGTGACAGGATATGTAAAAAGTGTAATCATACAATATCACCATTTTCATATATTATATTGTACAATATCACCATGTCTACCGCTGTATCTCTGTTCACAGATCCAGTGCGAAACCAGAACCTCAAACCCCTCCTTCCAAAGTGCCCTACTTGGACAGCATCTCTGCCTGCCCCTACAAAGAGGACATGTGTGAGGAAGAATACCGACAACGGTTAGGAGACCCGACCAAACACGGCTACTATCATAACACACAAGAATATCAGGACACAGAGCTGTAGAGCTCCACACACTGTTCCACCACCATTCCACCACCAGGGCTTTCAACCGCTGCTCACGCCCAAGCCTTTCCTGATCTTTGGTTTCTGATTTAACTCCATGTGGACAAGAAGGCCTATTTGTTTTTTTAAAAAAAATCTATATATATATATCTATATCTATATATTTATGCCAGTTATTTTTTTTTCCTTTGTGTGGAAGGAAGGAGCCACTTCTTTCTTGCCTATGCAACTAAATCAGTTTTTATTCAGAGCGACAGAAACTTCTTGCCATGACTCTTTGACTTTTGCTTCATGACAACCTTAAACCTGGTGCACGCCACCGGCCAGCTTTTTTTTTTTTCTTTCTTTCTTTTTTTTTCAAAAGTTTTTTTTGTTGTGAGCCTGAAGAAGCAAAATGGTCTGAAAAATGCCACTCTTTGGAGTATACACTCCTCAGCCTTTGCATTCCGTCATTTCTGATCACCTGAGTGTATGATTATATAATACAATACACTGGATTTTGTTACGATGTTTTAAAGTGCCTTTTACTTTCTGAATAATATGGAGGTGTGGGGACTTGACAATCCAGACCGCTGGACAATAAATATTATTTTGCTGCTCACAAGCGTCAAGGGCAAAGAGACGACACCAAAACCCTTAATACTGTACTACTGTCACCTGCCACCCCTGTCTTTACTGTTAGCAACAGCCAGGAGTGATGAAGTCGGCTCAGTCATGTTTCCCACAGCCTGGCTCAGGTTTGTGTGTGAGTGTGTGTATGAGAGAGAGAAAGGGTTTGTCTAGAGTATTTGATACAACCCCTGGTAAGAATTACTTTGTAGCAAATAAACAGGTATAACATAATAATTGAATTCAATTATTGTAATTAGTGGTATAATATTTTTTTCCAGATCAAGTAGAACAAAATATGGAAACCCTCAATCTTTAAGTAAAAAAACACAAAAAAATCAGATGACATTTTTGCTCTTCCTCTGGGATTTATGGCTTCTTGAATTCGTTGACGCATGGACTTCACTAAGGAAAAACATCGACATTTTCTCCATCAAGAATAGTTTCTCAAACAACAGTTGAAATGTCATTTTTGCATTTTTTTTTCAATCAAATTGAAATCAGTCATGTCATTGAGTTCATATGCCTTTCCTAAAGAAATCTTTAATACTGTACTCTTTGCTCTGTGACAGTTATTATTATTATCATTATTATTATTATTATTATTGTAAAAATGACTTATTTACTATTAATGGAACAAGAAAATGTCTTTGACTGCAATGATTGTTGATTCCACTGATCAACTACATATTATACTGTACATGTGTCTGGAAATTAAATCAAAAGGAAACAGTCAGTTTTAAATGTAAACAAAGTTCCAGCATCCTCTCCCTGGTCAATGCAGATTTTTGATCGATCACTGAATGACACTTTCTTCCAATCATAAACACTCTATCACTGTTTTCCTTCAGTCGACTGTTACACTGTTTATCTTTTTTTTTTTTTGGGGGGGGGGGGGGTGCACTTTTTAATTTTGGCTTGTTTCCTACAGATCTATCACAGTGACTCCTGTTTGTGCTTATTTGCTTTTCATTTGTTTGGTTGTGCAATTTTTCCAAGTATTTTTTTTTTTTCCCCAACAGGAACACTAACAGATGATCGTTGTCTCAATTGTTGTAATTATGCTGCAATGTCATGCAACATCGGGGAAACATGGTTTTTGAAAGTTAGAATGACTTTAATGAATTGACATTGACATAACTTTAAATGAAAGACCCCAATACAACATTGGAAATACAACCTCAAAATAACGAAATGTATGCCGCTTGAAGTCCATACGCACAACGTTCGACCACAAAATCCTGACAAAATCTGATCGGGATAAATAATATGATGTGTGCACAAGGTCTAGAATACATCATATCTCGTTTAAGTTCAATTCAATTTTATTTATATAAAATATTGACTTGGAGGTAATATTTTGTGGCACTTTTTGTTGAACAAAGCAATGTGGATTGATTCGTTGGATTAATGGTGCCGCAGTAAGCCCACAGTGACTAAAAGTTTAAAACCTTCTTGTGTCATCGGCTCGGTGTCGTCGCAGAAAGACATCATGGGTTAATTTGCATATTGATGACGCCAGCACACAGGATTTGCATAGCAACTGCCATGGAGGTACAGTATAATAGCAGGAACTGACATTAGTCATTTATTTTTTTAAAGAAAAAAAAAGCCCACCAAGTTGTCAAAAAAATTATTATGAACAGTATAATCATTACATTAATATTTTTCAGTTGAGAGATGAACATGAATGATAGATAAAAATATTTTGATGTATTCGCAAGATTACATTGGAGTCATTTATTCAAGGTTACCTCAATGTCATGAAGTCAACGTTGGCCAACATATAATGGCAACTTTCAAAAACAACCCGATACCAAAGGTGTCTAAAGGTGTCCTGTCGTTGCCAAATTAACATCCCCATAATGTTTTGACAACAAACAATTCCTCCTGAGAAGTTTTCTTCTCTATGTACATCTATGTATGTTTTACTTTTATATTCCAGGACTTGACTGGGAACTACCAATATCTTGCATCAAACTGTGTTGGATTGTTTTTCTTATCATATATATTTTTTCATAATGCTTTTCATTGTTTCAACTGGCAGCTCTCATGCTGGAGCCTGAGAGCCTTTCCTTTCAGTTAGTCAAGACCAACAGCTTGCTAACATCTGTGAACTGCAGACTAATTAGCACTTTAAGACTTGTGTCTGTAATTGGTTTGGAAATGCCAATTACAAGGTGATTCCATTTATTTTTTCATTAATATTGAACGATTCCATTTTTATACCATTGATTAACATGATAAAATTTCATTTGTTTTAGAAATGTTTCTCCAGAGCTATAATTTCCATCTATTAAACAAAAATGTGTTTCTCATATCTGTGATGTGATGTAATTGTGAAGAAGTAAAAAAGTTACATCATTTTGGCCAGGGGTTGTATCCGTTTCTATACATTGTTTGATTTCTCACAACATTTCATTTTGTTTCTGTATTTCATTCTGTGTTGGTCTGATGTACCTTCACATGTGGGTTGAAAAGTGCTTTTATAATTCATAAACAATGTTTTGATGGCCTCCAGTCTGTGTACATATTATACAGTAAATGCGTGCACTGACTGGGCTTTAACACCAAATAAAACAATTCTAATCAACTACAGTGGACGGAATATTTGTTATTAGGGTGATCTTTTAAAATAAAGTACAACAGCACCACTAGTGGTTGTAAGTAGAAATACACTAAATACAGTATGTGACTTCAGGACTAATACAGTTTGTACACTAAGGCTTTTAAACCCGCTTTACTGACACATCCATAATAAGGCAGACAACAATATCTACATAATGTTCTGCTTTACAAACTGGCTGGCATGTTTTTTGTGTGCAAATTAAATTCATTACAATGCATTTTTTATTAATATCAGAGAAAATCTATCGATTAGTCTCAAATTGTATTAGTCTCCGCTTGATCATTTCCGCCAGTGTGGTATGAGTGATGGAAGATGATTCTGTCCTGGCGCATGAACATGTGATTTGGGCCGGTGATTCGGCTCTTTTCCATCGACGTGTTGAAGCCGTTATCGCGAAATGTTCCAGTTTTCAGGATGAGGTCTGAAAACTTGCTCCGAGTTCCATGGAAGCTCGTCTGAAATAACAGATGAGCAACAGAACAACTGACACACTTGTTTATAATCAGGACAAAAACGTATATTTTACAGTACACACAGGATAGTTACCGGCATTTCATGAACTGTAGGTTTTTTGCAGCCGTAGAGCTGGTTGGTTGTTTGGTACAGTGGGTGTCTCTTCTTACTGCAAGGGAAAATTTAAGAAGTTACAGTATAAGGTAACTAATTTCTGTAATATCCACCCACTAGAAGTTAGTTCTTTTCACACCCCATGTACGAATTAGCATCCAGGAGCATTTAACGTTAAGACATGGATCACAGGGCAGCTGAACACACTTAATGCAAAGAGCTAACTACAATTTACCCACACACAAACATGCATGATGGGTGACAGACAGGGTTAAGCTCCTCACACACAGACAGAACAGCCAGTTTTGCTCAATCGGGCACCGGGCTATTATCAGGACCAGTGTTAGGGTGAATCCACTTGGGAGTCCAAACATAACTAAGAAACAGATGACATGAGGATGCTATTTGTAAATCTTTAACACTAGAAAGTAAATACGAGAAACATTTTTAAGCTTAATGTAATAACTTATAAATACAGCTATGGATAAATCAGGGCTTAACTTTAATTCTCACTAAATGGGCTGCTTTATTGATCCAGTCATCATGTTAATTTTTCATACGTAATGCATTTATTTCTACTATACATATTTGTTTTTACTTTAATATGTTATTTTTTCACACGACCATTAATCACTCACTCGCTCGCTCGTTCTCTATACCGCTTATACTGTACAGGGACGCCAGGGGCCTGGAGCCCATCCCAGGTGATTCGGTACATTAGGTGGGGTACTCAATAGACATGGTGCCAGTCCATCATAGGACACAAGCACGCACACGCACACGCACACACACACACACACACACACACACTACGAGGAATTTGGAAAAGCCAATTGGATTAATCTACATGTCTTTGGGCAGTGGGAGGAAACCGGAGTACCAAGAGAAAACCCACCAAGCACAGGGAGAACATGCAAACTCCATGTACAAAAAAAAAACGAGGCAGGAATCAAACCCTTGACCCACTTCACCACTGTGTTGCCTAAGCATTAAACATTCTATATATATTTTTTTTCATAATATGTCATGACAAATGATATTACCTTGACATGATTGAATATGAAATGTATGTGATTTGTCCATAATGGTAGCTTAAGGTAATATCAATGTATATAAAAAATGTGTCTCACCTTCAAGCAATTGTAATGCAAAGGCATTTTAACAGTGAATAATATATTATGTATGTTGTGACTATACTCGAGTATTATCTTGCCATATTTATTTAATTGAAAATTGATGTATTTTACATATTTACATTAGTGAGAAAAACAAACCTATTTTTTCTCTTTACTCTTCCTCTCTCTTCTATCCAATGACTATGCACTATACATCACTGGATTGAGCTCTGACATGTTATTATTCATCACGGTTCATAAAATGGAAAAGAATATCAAGAATCAGGAGAATTTGTCCCCAACCATCAGACTGCAGTGTTGAACCTGGGGATGAGCGAACTGCAGTATGCTGAAGTAATTAATAAAAAAAACTCATATACAGTAAAATCAGATTTCTCTTCTGCCCGTTTAGAAGGCATGAACAAAATCATCTCCATTGTCATCGTCATCATCCTAGCAATGATAACTAACCTAATGATGGTTAGAAATCAAGTCACATACTATTGTGTAATATCGCACATTTATAGATTATGATCTATGTTTTCAGTCCAAATCAGATTTACAGTATCATCATCATCCTCATCTCATCATCTACACCGCTTTATTCCTGTATACAGGGTCATGGGGGGCCTGGAGCCTATCCCAGGAGACTTCAGGCACAAGGCGGGGAACATCCTGGAAGGTGTGCCAATCCATTGCAAGTCACACATACAGTACAGCACACACACGCTAATACACACACTATGGACTCACCAATTAGTCTAACCTACATGTCTTTGGACTAGGAGAGGAAACTTGAGTACCCGGAGGAAACCCACCAAGCACAGGGGTAACCTGCAAACTCACACGGACCTGAGGCGGGAATCGAACCCAGACCCCACAAACACAAATCAGCTTTAGATAGATATATTTTAAAGTTTCTTTTTCCTTATGAGGACATGACTAATTAAAATGCATCAGATCATTTTTTTTTTAATACAGACTTGTTACTTGGAGTATTTTGTTTTGTTTCTCTAAAGGTTCTCTAAGCTTTGTTAAGTGTAATTTCTCACACTATTCTCCAAATATATAATAAACCTGAATCAAACAGATCAGTCCTGGTTAGCCGGATAACTTAAGCAGGCTAACCTTGTTGCTGTAAAGCTGCTTCACCTCACCTGTAGCCTTTAAACTCATCAGGATTGTTGAAGCGTTTCGGCAGATTTTCGTCCACCCTGTAAACGTCGCTTGTCCTCAGGTCTTTGTTGTCCCCAGGCCGGTCCTGCTCCATGTCCATCCCCGCGTCCAGACCCTCAGCGTCCATGTTCCAGTGTGGAACTCAACGCATTAACCTGCACGAGCGCGCGGCTTCATTTTCTCCACTGGTTGCTATCAACAGTGTAACCAGGTGACGTCATAACTACGGAAGCCTCTACACTAACGTACTCACCTACTCAGTAGTGTTCCAGAACAACAGTAGTGCTACAGTACAGTAGGTGGCTTTTACTTTACAGCGCATTGATCAGTGTAAGGCTTTGGGTTTTAGAGGGATTATTTTTGACCTCGTCTATTGAAAAAAAAAAGGAACATGGTGCTCCTATTTATCTTTTTAATAATAACTTGCTAATATGAATTATTAAATCAGTAAGATATATGATTACAATGAAAGAAAAAAAATCATAACGTGATATGTCAGATATTTTCATCTCCATGCAGTACCTAGTAATACTAGGACTATTGCTCAGATAGGAGGAAATCTGTTACATCAAAAATATTTGAGAAACAGATCAATTCAAATTCAAATTTTATTTGCCAGGTACACAACCATACACAGTATAATATGCAGTGAAATGCTTACAACTGTTCATGAGCTAAAAAGAAAGGATAGGATAGAATAGGAAGATTTTTTTTACTGCAGCTAAAGGAACATTTCACTAAGAAAAATGTATAATATAGAAATTTATGATGAATTGTACACATCTACAAATTTACAAAGTTACAATAAAATATAATAAAAAATATAAATATATAAATATGTAAATAACACATAATATGCAGAATGTGCAAAATGTAATTATAGTAAAAAATATTTTTTAAAAACTAGAATAAGGTAAAAGTAGTCCTCGTTTTATAGATTTAATATGTATTTAACTACACACACACACACACACACACACACACACACACACACACACACACACACACACACAGTATATCAATCCATATTCCAAGTTCAAATAATTATTTAAAAATTATTATGAAAATACAAAACTTTTCCTATATCGTACCTCAAATATTAATACATGGGTGTGTGTAAGCAAAAACTTTTACATAATACTATACAAATAATAATAATAATGATAATAATAATAATAATAATAGAGTTTGTATTGAGTGTAAACTACACATTAAAATGCACTTTACCTGCAAACAAAACTGCTTAAAAAAAACGATTTCATGCACTTGTTCATTTAAAAAAAGCAAATAGTGAAGAAAAAAAAAGCAATAACACTGGAACAGTAAGCTGATGGTCTTCAAGATGCTCATCTTTTACTGTCAGGTAGCTTAATGCCTGCCACAGTGCATTATTACTCACGGTACGAGTTTGAGGCAGGCCTAGCGCGTACCAAAAGTAATAATGAGCTGGGAAGCAGGCCAGTTTCTCTGATATTAGATCACACTTCATCTGCTCAGTGGCTCAGGGACCTCCTGTACAGAAAGAAAGAAAGAAAGAAAGAAAGAAAGAAAGAAAAAAATGGAAGATATGTTAATCAAAATTTAAATAAAGCATGCACTATATTATTATTATTATTATTATTATTATTATTATTATTAACAACTATAATAATAATAATAGTAATAATAATAACAACAACAACAACAATTATTATTATTATTATAAAATACAAAACTGCTATACTAAAATGTCCTGAACATTTATATACTTCTAAAGCAAACTGCAGTCAGTATATTTATTTATTGTATTTATTTTTCAGAAGAAATTAGCAAAAACTTGCAAATGTGACAAGTGGAAAAACAAACATAAGCTAATAAATATCTAACGTCTGATTTAAAAAAACAATAATAATTGGCAACTGTTATGTAGTACTAAAATCCGCCACGAGGAGGCGGAAACCGAATGACTGCATCCATGAACGCTTTCAAACTTTCCGCCCAGAACTAGTTTAAGTAAAATACATTTCTTTTGTGTTAACAGTGATTGTGCGATAGAAAAGAACAAAAAGGCAGAAACATAAAATAAAAAATATATCGCTTGTTATAATTTATAACAGTTAAATCCTAGTGTCATTATTAAGTCGCTACATCTTCTGTCGCCTGCGTTTTGGTCTAAAAGCTACAAACTACAGTGTGAGAAATAAACCCCAGTGTGTGTGTGTGTGTGTGTGTGTGTGTGTGGTTACTTTACCTGGTGTAGCTGTGTAATGTCCGAGGCCAGTGAGGCTGGAGGTGGAGAGCAGTGTGCTGTGAGCTGGACTGCAGGGAAATGACTCGCCTTCACCAGCGATGAGCCGCTTTTTATTCTGCCTTCCTGTGGAAGCCGCGACTCGGACGGTCATTTCCAAACCGGAATTCCTGTGTGTGTTTGGGACTGATAAACCCAGTGTGGAGAACAGGCTCCATCCTGCCTGAAGCACCTCACACACACTTTTAATCCACACAGCAGTGTGTGTGTGTGTGTGTGTGTGTGTGTGAAGCAGCCTTAGAAGAACACGTAGAGGAGGATTTCTAAGAACTTTTTTTTATTCCCTGAAATGATTTGTGAATTTTTTTTTAAAGCACAGCCTTTACCCTAGCACAGGGAAATACCTCCAGAAAAAGCTACTGAAGTTTATGTGGAGTAACTATTATTATTATTAGTAGTAGTGTCTGTCTATCTATAGATATTTTTGTCCAACAAAAGTTCTGTGTCTTGTATTTTCTTCTGAGCATCTTCAGGGTCTGGGTTCGATTCCCGATTCTAGGCTCTGTGTGCATGGACTTTGCATGTTATCCCCGTTCTTGATGGGTTTCCTCTCCGGGTGCTCCGGGTTCATCCCACAGTCCAAAAACATGCAGATTAGTCTAATTGGCGTTCCCAAATTGCCGGTAGTGTGTGAATGAGCATGTGTTCCCTGTGATAGATTGGCACCCACTCCAGGGTGTACCCCGCCTAGTGCCCCAAGTCTCCTGGGATAGGCTCCAAATCCCCCACGACCCTGAACACAGGCTTAAGCGGTATAGAAAATTAATGAATAATACACACTACCGTTCAAAATTTTTAGATCACTTGCAAATTTCTTTGTTTTTGTTTAGTGATTTATTTTCTACATTCTACAACAATACTGGGGATTTCAAAACTATAAAATAACATGGAATTAGGTAATTACGTAACAACAACAGAAACAACAGTTAGTTGTTAGTTTAAGACACAGAGGTCGGCCTTTCTATAATAGTTCTTGCAAGAACAGTATTGTCAAGTGCATTTGCAAAATCCATCAAGCACCATAATGAAACTGGCTCTCATGAAGGCCGTCCCAGGAGGACGAGACCAAAACCTACCTCTGCTGCAGACGAGAAGTTCATTTAGAGTTATCAGCCTGAAAAATGACCAATTAACAGCACCTCAGATTAGAGGCGTTATGAAGTCTTTACAGAGCAGAAGTAGCAGAAACATCTCAATATCAACTGTTCAAAGGAGATTCATGCATTTTTTGGACGCCTTCAGCAAAACTTTACAATGTAGAAAGAAATAAAAATCAGGAACCATCATGGAGTTAGAAAGTGACCCCAAACTTTTGAACGGTAGTGTATAAAGCGATATAGACGATATAAAGCGATGAGTGAGTGAGTCAGGGGTAGCTCTTAATGGTTAAGGCATTGGACTACGGTTCGGAAAATCCCACAACCACCAAGTTGCCACTGTTGGGTCCTTGAGCAAGGTCTTTAACCCTCAACTGCTCAGATGTATAATGAGATAAAAAATAAAAAAAAGTAAGTCGCTCTGGATAAGAGCATCTGCCAAACGCCTAAATGTAAATGAGTGATCAATGGCTTAAAAAAAAAAGAGTAATACACAACGATCCTCATATTAAGATTTTACAAGGGTATACGGTACCCAGTGCGGTAGAGAAACAGCAGCATCTCAAGATGTTACATCTCATCCCAGTTCCCAGTTCTTTCTCAAATGCCTAATTCATAACAAGTCGCACTTCATAGCTGTAGTAGTTAAACATTTGTAGCTGTAGTACTTCATAGCTGTAGTAGTTTAAACCGCTTGGTATAAAATGTATATTTTCCAATAGCATCCTGAAGTATTTTATTCCTTATATCACCTCAAACTGACTCATTATTAGAGCATGCCACCTCATGATTTATGTTTAGTTAAAGTTACGTTTAATGTTGTGAAGCGCCTGTGAAAAAGGTCAGTTCCTGTTACCACTTATGTGATTTTGCAGCTATAAACAGCCATTTCCTCACCAGACTCTATTTTTTCTGTCTGTTTGTCCGAAACATAAGAAGATAAAAAAAAAAAAACTTTTATACATTATGAAGTCGTGACACCAGAGACTCTTTCCATAGATCTTAAATAGATGTCTATCACCACATCATGGCGAAATAGGGCAACGCCCTAGGATTCATTTAATGGCCTTTAGCTTTGATTACCGTGTGCAATGTGGTGACCAGTTTATTTGTGAAAATGATTCCTCATGCTCCCAGAACTACGTACTCTTTCACAATCTGAATATTGGATATGGCCATGCCGTGAGGGGAGAAAAAATTAACTGATGTGATGACCTGATCATTCAGGTCATCAGCTGACTCAACAATCAACTGACCAATTGAAGCAACCCCAGATTATAACATTTACCTGCCAAGGCTTGTACAGTGGGAAATACTGTATGCATGATGGGTACATCGTTTCATGTGCTTCCTTTCTCACCCTAGTGCTCCCTTCGCTCTGGAATAGGGTCAATCTGTACTTCTCTGGACTTATGCTTTCTACCAAATTGAAGCTTTTTTTCTGATTAGCCTCACTAAGAAGTGGTTTTCTTTCGGACATAAAGTTCAAAAGTTCAGTCCCAATCCTGTGTGTTCTCATTGCATTTGTGGAAATGCTCTTACTTTCACTATTAAACATAGCAGTGATTTCTTAATGTTGAAGTTTTGTACAGTGCACCTTCACAAATCGTTTAAATGATTTCCATTCATGTTTTTATCCCGACCACATTTCTTCTAGGAAGTTGACGGTTTTCCTTTCAGGTTTTAATAATGCACTGGACAGGTTTAGCTTTAATGTTATTCCAGCGAATGTGGATCTCTATAATTGGTGATGTGCTTGATGCAGGTCAATAAATTGAGCCTTCTGAAACGGTGACCTTTTATCATGTAAATCCCGATGATTGAGCTGATACTGCAGAAACATTTTAGACCACAACCACTTGAGGGAAACTTGTCATTTGAATTAGAACTGGAACTTGAACTGGTTATAAAGAAATTGAATCAAAACCATCTAATTACTCAGAACTGAGAATACAGCAGCATTCTGGCATAAGAATAGATAGAAACCATTATTTATCCATAATTCTAAAACATGTCCATCTTTTATGTCGTATCATTTGTTAAAAAGATTGTTTAAAATCTTTATATTATTATCTTAAAACATGATTGTTTCTCCTGGCGGCGCGGTGGTGTAGTGGTTAGCACTGTCGCCTTGCACCTCCAGGGTCTGGGTTCGATTCCCGGCCAGGCTCGATTCCCGTCTCTGTGTGCATGGAGTTTGCATGTTCTCCCCGTGCTTGGTGGGTTTCCTCCGGGTACTCCGGTTTCCTCCCACAGTCCAAAGATATGCAGGTTAGGCTAATTGGCGTTCCTAAATTGCCCGTAGTGTGTGATTGGGTGTGTGTGTGAGTGTGTGTATGTGTGTGTGCCCTGTGATGGATTGGCACCCTGTCCAGGGTGTACCCCGCCTAGTGCCCGAAGTCTCCTGGGATAGGCTCCAGGTCCCCCGCGACCCTGAACACAGGATTAAGCGGTATAGAAAATGAATGAATGAATGAATGATTGTTTCTCATGTATATTTACTGTACATATACACTTCATCATTTGCACTATCCACACAGAGGCACGTTTCTGGTTTAGTTGAGTTAAAGACTGTATTTGCTAACTGGTCAGCACACTGCTGATTTAATATCATTTCAGTGATGGATCATTTCTATTATCAGTAACACTGAGTTGGTGGTGTGTACAGTATGTGGCGTATATTTGGTTGTACATTCTGAAACTAAAGCCTTTTATCAGTGTCAGGTTCTGACCACATGACCATATGACGACTGATAGCTGGAGATATTTGTCTGGGGAGATCACAGCACCACACACACTACAGTATGTGTCACTCCCACTGCGCTATCACTGTTGATCTGAGGATAGTCCATCACCCAAAGACCATCTGGTCAGTGGTGGTCGTGTAGTGGTTCCTTTTCACTGATGGATGAGATAAAGGCTGACTCATTGCAACAGATGGGCTCCAGTGAGTAACTGACACTCAAGTTTAACAAGTATGGATACACATTTAGAAGATAGTACTTTAAATGTTGTTTAAAGATTTCTTTGGATAGTTAAGACTTTTAGCCTGTAACTTCTGATAGAGTAAGATCCCATAAAAAACAGGTGTAGCAGCTCCAGATCCTGATCTTGGGATTCTCTCAGGGTTAAGTTCCTTTGCATGTTCTTTCCATGTGAGTTTTCTTCCAGGTTCTCTGGGTTCTCCCAACCCATGAAGCATACCGTTAGGTGTGTTGATTATGGTAGGTGGTAATGCTCCATATGCATTTGCAAGTGTTTCCAGAATAATAAATGAATGGAAAGGAGGTCTAACTACGGCACTGGCAGCATAGACTGTAAAAAAAAAAAAAAGAACAAGGGAAGATCGGATAACTTACTGTAAGATTCATCAAAGACAAGGTACCTGTACCAGCAATAGACCTTAGGTTGCTATGACAACACTAACTCACCTACAGGCTTACAGGCTTTCTGATAAGGGAAATAATTAGGCAGGAAGCATATAAGTGAAGCATTTAAAGCCTTTTATTGTTTATTTATTACTTTAACAAACTATACAATTCAGTCACATTATATAAAGAAGGGAAAAAGACATTACTGACCATGCACATTTTTGTCAAACATAACATTTCTGTATAATTCATGGAGTTGCATTAAATCATAATAACGTTACGCATTATAGAGTTGTCAGAGCGAATGACACTCGTGACAATATGGCGGACAGAGTGCTAATCTTACTGCACATGCTTGTTTCCATCACAACCTATGCTTAACCAGCCATCATCTAATGTGGAAGAAATGTGCCTTTTTGGAATAACAGAGCAGGAAAGTTAAATTTATGTCCAGAGTGCTGCACAAGGAGTGAAGGAAAGCAGCACAGCATTTCCTGTCAAAGAGGAAGCAGGAAGTGGCTGGTGGATGGAGATACAGGAGCGTGCACAGTCCGAACAATACAAATCTTACCGAGTCAGGAAGCGGATCTGCGTCAGCTCTGACTGACAGATTTTAGAAAGGCCAAGCAGTGCCAAACCCGCAGAGGCCTGAGAAAATCACAGTTTCTTGCAAAGTCTAGCGAGTGTGTTGCTTTTTTCTCCTTACTTTTAATTTCTTTTTCGTTCGTTGGGACGCTGCTATTGTAAGCATGATGCAAAGTTCTCTCAGAAAGACAAACTCTACAAATAGACTAAAGCAGTGTGTCTCTGAGAGATTGTGGGAGGAGTTGTGCTCAATTGAGAAGTGTCAGACTTCCACAATGTCATGGTTCCAGGAAAGTGACTCCCCTGCTCACAGGCATTGAGATGAATTCATCTGTTTACTGCAAATTATTACTCAAATAAATGCATTAACCAGGCGCAGACATATTCGAGCAACCCGACCATGACCCATCCTCAACAAAAAGTCATTACACTGAAGTTGCCTCAGGCCAGGCATGGTCCACACAGGCGGCTGAAACGTTTTATTTATTGCCTTTTTTTTTTTTTACTTACATTAATGCTAGAGAAGTTAAGCATCATCAAAATCATGTATAAAATGAACTTTGAAAAAGCAAACGTTTACGCCTTTTGCATTATTTAAATGGTAGTAATTTGGGTTGATTTCTTTCTTTCTTTTTTTCCCCCTAAATGTAACAGCAGATTATTATCTTGCAGAAACACTTCCTGACCTCTTCAGGACGAGCTGGAATGAGTCTTGCAAGCACATGAGCTCAGCTCGGACATGGATGACACAGACACCATTTATTTATTTATTCATTTTAAGTTCTCTTTGATATTTTCTATCAGTGATTGCATTCAATTGTGTGATGCAATACTGACATGTTAGGTTTTATAGGTACAAAAATCCCAGTATATTAATGTTAAACTTGGGAATATCTTACACATTTTTGGTAGTCAGCAAATTAAGCAAATTTCCTTCATCAGAGGTCTATAACTGTCTAAACAATGCATACCAAATGATCTGCAGCTGCAACGAGTACTGTATACAGTATCTAACATATATCAGTACACCTGGGATGCCTGATATACTGTAGCTATATCTATCCTTATAGCATTAACAAAATTTTTTAATGAAACTCTTTTCTTATTATAAGTCCATACTGCTAAAACGTTCTAGGCCGAGTGTTCTCTGGCCTGATGAACAGAAACTCCCACAATTAGGCAGGAAATGAATCCTAGGAGAACACAGGGGGGAATGGAGGGGGTTAGGGAGGGATACAAAAGTCTTGTGATATTTGGGTGGGGTTGCAAAACATATCTTTGAAAAAAAAAAAGTATAAAAAGAAACAAAGCTATTCAAACTTGATGGACTTGTTTTGAAATTCCTCAGCTTCTGAGAGGCATTGCATTCCACCGTTAGAAAATAAAGCTCAAGACAAATACAGGAAGTGATGTAAGAAGTTCTCCTCTTTATCTGCCATTCCCAGTCTTCACCTGCTGAACTAATTACATCCCTCCAACCCCCCCCCTCCTTCCCCCTCCTCAATTGTAGGCCTCTGCAGGAGGAAAACATTCATCTACTGTATGTATCTGTCATACAGAGCAAGTCAAGGTGTGCCTGTGTGTTGTGTGTGTGTGTGATACAGTACACTGGTGTATACATTTTTTATGAACGGTATTTAAAAGGGAAATAATAATTTTAAGTATAACCAGGCATCATTTATCAAATGTTTCTTTTAAAAAACATTATGTACTGTAGGTTGTAAAAGGACAGAACACCATGATTGAGATGTTGATGTGAATATTTAGATTAAATGATCAGAAGTGTCTTTGTGAGCACACTAGACAATTTTTCAGGCACATTTAAAAAATCGTACTCCCACCAAATCACACTAAATATTTGGACAGATATTCTAAATATTTAAGTGGGAGGTGGGATTTTAAAAAGTTCTCCAATTTTGCCCACTCCTCTAAAAAAAACAACAAACCTGGATCAGTCACAGCCACTACCAGAAAGTGTTTGACCAATCTGGTTCATCCCCCAAAAAGTCTGATCGATCCTGTCTGCTCCAATAAAAGAATTCACTTTTTGCAATAAATAAATAAATAAATAAATAAATAAATATATATATTTATTTATTTATAATATACATTTATTTATTTATATATATATATACTGTATATATACCAATCCTACCCACTACCACAATGTTTAACTAATCCCAACAACTTGCACAAAAAAGTTTGTACAAGCGCACAACACTGACAAAAAAATTCACCAATATCATTCCCTTGCTCAAAATTTAAAAATTAATACCACTCCCGCCCACTTCTACGAAAAATGTAACAAATTACAAGAATTCCCACAAAGTCTTTCACCAATCCCACCCACTCCGACAGAAAGTTTGACTGTTTCAGTTTCTTTTAAAGTTTTGTCAAATCCGGCGCTATTTCCATAAAAAAAACCCTGACTGATCCAGGCAACTACCACAAAAACAACCATTGGAACTTCCATAAAAACATTAAAACAATCCCACCCACTAATTCAAATGATCTGAACAATCCCATCTTCTCTAAATAAAGCTAAACCAGTTAAGTCCACTCCCACAAAATACTTGTACTCCCTAAAAAACTCCTGTCTGCTTCCATAAAACATTTGACCAATCCTGCTCACTCCCCAAAAAACTCTGATCAATCCCACCCATTTTGTAAAAATATTGGTCCAATCCTGTCAGCGCTCTCAGAAATATCCGACCAATCCCTTCCAGCTAAACCCTGCTCGAGGTAATGCACCACTTGAACACAAGTTCTGTTAGAGTCCATTTTTAAACCAACTTACATCACTTCTTTAACAGTTTTAAAACATTTGAATTTTAATAGGCCCCTTTGTACACCTGAAAAAGCATAATGAATATAATTAATAGATGTGTTATGTGTAATATAAAATTCAGTGCCTGCTGCTGTAGGATCTCTGCAAATCAGGAGCATTAAAACCTTTATTACTGTATGTACGTCCTGCTGGAAAAAGAAATCAGCATCTCTATAAAGCTTGTCAGCAGATGAAGGCATAAAGATGCGCTAAAATCTCCTGGTAGACAGCTGCATTGACCTTGGACATGATAGAAAAACTGTGGACAAACACATCAGATGCCATGGCACCCCAAAGAAGTACAGAATGTGGAAATTACACGCTGGATTTTACTGGACTTTGATTCCGTGCCTCTCTATTTCCAGACTCTGACATTGACTTCCAAATACAACGCGAAATTTACTTTCATCTTTGGACCAATGACTAATAGTCCAGTTCTTTTCCTTCTAAGCCCAGGTAAGACGCTTCTGATGTTGTCTCTGGTCCAGGAGTGGCTTGATACTAGGAATGCAACAACAGTTGTAGCCCATTTTCTGAGGACTGTGTGTGGTGTGTGATGGCTCTCGATACATTAACTCCAGCCTTACTTCACTTTTTTGAAAAGCTCTCCCAAAGTCTTGAATTGGCTTTGCTCGAGACAATCTTTTTAAGGCTGCAGTCATCCCTGTTGTCCTTTGTGCATCTTTTCCTATCGCACCTTGTTTGGCTAGATCTCTTTGTAATGATCATATTCTGAAGAATTCTTAAGTCAGCAGTCTATCTCAGACTTACACACTGTATAGACTGTATATTTTATATGTTAAGAAACTGGAGAAAAATCTTACAGGATTCATGATATTTTCACTTGCTAATCTGCCATCTTAAACTGATATGACGATGTCTTAGAAATATCTCAGACTTTGAATTTTATAATTATGATATCTCATAAATCAAAATTCTGACTTTGTGTTTCAATATGACAGAAAGAGATCACAAATTATGATTTGGCATATCATAATTATGACTTAGTGTAAATGTATTATATTAAAATCTTGACAGTATGTTATGGGATAGTATTTAAGACTTTTTCAATACACAAGTCAATACATCAAGGGCTTTGATACATGACGATTACATTAGACATTTGGTTATGGTTTTTGGTCTCAGAAAGCAGTCCTGGGTCAGTCTTGGGTATTTATGCCATGTATACCTTCAACTGCCATATGCTGCCATCTACTGGCTAAAGAAAAAAGAAACAGTAGTGTAAATTATTTAGAGATAATAGAGATAGATAAATAGATAGATTTTTTTTCTGAAAAAGAATATATTAAACATAATAACTATAATAATTTTAATGACTGATAATAAATAAATGTTAAAGACGCATCTGACACCCAATATTGAGACACAGCAGCATATTTCACAATGGCCTTTAATTTGATTATTTGCACATAAAAATTTGATGCCTTTTACAATGGTTCTGTTTTGAAAATTGAAGTAGAATTAAGCTCTATTATTACTAATAAACAGGGAGCAGCTGGGATCAACACTGACGTTACAAGGCTCTGATATCTTGGCAGTCTGGTGTTTATGATAAAGTCTTGAAGGGAAGAGAGAGTCAGAAAATCTAAAACACAATACTGAGAATGCATGCACACCCTCACACCCTCACACCCTCACACACACACACACACACACACACACACTCAGCACTGCATTACTCTTTCTTTATAAATGGAGATAAACCACAATGTTAGTCATTCAGAGCTGATTCAAAGAGCAGCCCAAAATCCATCAAAAATGAGGTAACTATTTGTTTTTAACATCAGCTCAAATTACTGCAAAATGACGATCAAAAAGAAGCATCTCGATTTTTCGTAAAAAAATAAAAAGAAAGAAAAAATAAAAAGTAAAAATTAAGAACCTAGGAAGCATGAAGCAAGTGGCCATGCACGGGTGGCGAAAAAAATAAAACCTTTCAGATCCATAGAAAATGAATAAATAAATTAAATAAGTAAACCACAGGCACGAACACAACTTAAGAAGCAAGTTCGCCCATCAGGAAGTGAAGGCAAGAACTTGCTGGACCCTTAAGACTGGCACAGACAAAGAGACGGGGCAAGCATGCATGCGCAGAAACACAGCACCAGCTGGAGAACATCATCAACATCGAGTGAACGCACTACTACAGCTACACGACACACGGCTATGGCCAAAGCCACTGAGCCCACAGAGAGTGAGAGAGAGGGGGGAGGGGGAAGAAGATACAAAAACGAAGGAAGAGTAAAAAAAGACACAATGATAGAGGAAAAGATGGAGGGAGAGAAAGAAAGAACTTGACCAGGAAACAGATTTAAAGTGAGGAAACGTAAAAGACAGGAAGAGGAAGACAGAAAGAAAGAGACGGGAAACTTCAAAGAACTTTAGCGCTTTTTCACTGTATAGTGGGGTACGGTAACGGATCATTCATTTATCCGAAGAAAAAAAAACCCATTGCAGAGCACATCTTTAGACTGTGGGAGGAAACACACCAAGCATGGGAAGAACATGAAAACTCCATGTACACCGGGTTCGATTCCCATTCGAGGTGGGAATCGAACCCGAATCCTGGAGATGCATGGCGACAGTGCTAACCACTAACCCACCATACCGGCCCTAACAGCAACTTGTTTATTGCTAATGTTTATATTAACTCATTTGTTCTAGTACATAATTGTTACTCATTCACAGGGACCTGTATAACAGACGCCCCCAATTTTCTTCATAATGAAAAAAATGCACAATCCTTGCTGTGGTGAAATTTAATGTTATTTACAGACGGAGTCTCCAGTGTCAGGGCTTTGTAACAGTTATTAAGACGACTTTCTATTTAGCAGCCGTTAAGTGACATCAAAATATTTTTTTTATTTGCAGGACGTGTTATTACGCAGGACGTGTTTCTCTAAGAGCATGCCCTCAAGTCTTTTATTATTCACTACATGCCTACAGCAAATTGACTGAAACCATACAGAAATTCCTACTTTATCAATCCTACTCATAGTTTTAAGGCAAGTGTTCTGCTATTTACCACTACCTCACGATCATGTTTACTCAACCAGTAGATTTGGATTGTACTGCTGCATACGGTACCACAGTGTCCAGTGCAAAAACGCTATTAGTGCGAGAGAAAAAGATCAAAGCGAGAGAAAGAGAGGAAATGTGATGGATACACATATAACAAGGAAGAAAGTGAGCATGAGCGGGTAAGCGAGTGAGTGAGGCGGTACTGCTTTCGTCTCCGTGAGGAAAGAGTGACCGACTGAAGGACTGCAACACTAAAGCTGCCTGCTTCAACAACTTCACTCTCAGATTTGGTCACAAAAAACACCATATTCAATCTTTGTATATGATAAACCTCTAGAAAAAAAGAAACTTGAGCACCTTACCCGCTCTCGTAACCCGCCCTAACATTTTTTTTTTTTTTTAAATGTCCAAGAAAGTGGTTTCCCTAGGGATCTTCAAGAACCTTCTGAAGGCCAGAGAAAGACAGCAGCTACTAGATCAGGACTATTATGAAAAGCTTGGCCGGCTTGACTAGAAGCACGTCACGGTCCTGTACTGTATCTGATTCTCAGGGATAGAGTTTAGACCTCTGGTCTGACAGCAAGCAGCTACTGCACAAGGCGGAAAAGTCTAGGCTCACACGAGAAGCAAGCTCTGCAAATCATTAGCACACGAGTCATTTAAAAGAAAACAAAAAACAAGCAAAAAAAAAAAAAAAAGATCTCAGACATTATTTCCGAGCAGGTGTTTTTTTTTTTTTTTTTTTTTTGCCTCTGGCCCGAAGAAGAGGAGATTCAGAGTTTGTGTTAAAAAAGGATCGGCCTGTCAGACGGCCTCACACAGCACCTCTCTGACTACGCATTAAAGAGGAGGGATGTTTCACGCAAGGACGCTTGCCCTGCCACTCCTGTGCCAGCCAAACGCTTTTAGGGATCTGCAAAGAAAAGAACAAAAAATAAAAATAAAAAAGCAAAGAAAAACAAACGAACAAACAAAAAAAATCACACAAGATGTTAGACATGTGACATTGGAATAGTGTAATTTCTGGACTATAAGACACTTTTATTTACCCACAAGCAGGTGATGTGATGTTGATAGATTATTATATGCTGTGAAAGAAATTCTTCTTTCTAGAAATCTAGGTGAAGAATCGATTCAGAGTTCTTGCGAAAGGTTCAGGGAAAGCTTTTGCGACTGCAGGATTTATTGCTAATGCAGCCTTCGATGTTACTATATGACTTTGTCTGAAGGACTCGACCTTATCCACACCCGGATGGGAGAGTCTTCTACTCAAATTATGTCTAACAGTCCAAAAATACAGCACTAACCCATGACAATACTTGGTCACCATTATCCTACATTCATTCGCAAGCGTACGTTAATGTGTCACCTACAGTAGCAGGTGATCGAAAAAGTGTCAGTGTTAATATTTCCTGCTGTATCGGTCTAGAAAGTAGTGAGGCAGAATTTACAGCTAATATATTGCTTTACAGGAGAGAGAAAAAAAAACAACAACAATGGGAAAGCTTTCATTTTACAGCGACTTTAAAAAGCATGCAGAAGCAGATGCAATCACATTAATACTATTCGCATCATAAATCACTAAACTGTGTTTTATTTTTTTTCTCCGCCTCATTTAAATCCTCATGGAAATGTCATCAACTGGTTTTGCCGCTCGTGACAAGAATTGCATGCAAAATGGTGATGGTGGCCTCATCATATTCTCACAACGTCGCAAAATTGATTCTGCTCGAAGCTCTTTAACTACTCTAGCTGGGTCTCAAATCAGAGATCATGGAATATGTAAAGCTGGTCAACGCTAAATTTGTTATGAGCATGCATGAATTAATGTAGCTAGTTGTTTTTTGTGTTTTTTTATTTTTTTATTTTATTAGGATTATACACATTTAGCTTGAACTGCTTGGGAAGAAAAATCGTATATTTGTTAGTTAGAGAAATAAAAAGAAATAAGTACCTGAGTAAACGTTGGACTAGACGTTTGTTCGTTCATGCTCGCTTGTAGAATATTTACAATCATATATTTTAGGATTTGAAACACTGACGTACAGAAAGTCTGATTTACTGTAAAAATTTAAAGTTTCTATACTTTTTTGTTCTCACATCATTATTGCTGAGTGTCAATCTCTTCACCAAATTGAAAGAATTTGATTCTTAGCTCGAAAACAAGTATTACCTGTGGCTCAGCCATAGACAGACATATAAACATACATGAATCTTTTTTTTTTTTTTTTATACAAAAACAACCACAATACCCAAAGATATGATTTGAAATGTAGATTAAGCAGCGTTTTCTACTAGCACACCTCTGGGGCGGCTCTATTGCCTTCTCATCGTCATAGACACAAAAGTTTATTTTTTTCCTCTTTCTTGCATTGAGAGAGAGATGTTCAATAAAAGAGCCGATTAATACTGACACAATAGTTCAGTCCACTTCCTGTCCTATAGCTCTCTCTCTCTCTCTCTCTCTTGCATTCTTCTATGCAAAAGAAAAACTTTTTAAAATAATAAAAAAGAAGAAGCAAAAATGGCCTAATGTGAACATTATACACCATCGTCCTGGCCTAAAAAATGGCCAGAGGACAGGGACAGTCAGAAGAAGGCGCTGATGCTACGCATGTCGGTTTAGCTCTGAGGGGTTAAATATAGGTCATGGCACCTTTGGAGTTGGCGTCGAAGCAGAGTTTGATGTAGGATGTGGGCACGTATCCCTCTTCGTCCTCGTTCCTGCGCACTCGAGTCCAGCCGTCACCTTTGTCCTCTTCGATTACGTACAGCATCTCGCCTTCCACCATCGGGATGGTTCCCTCGTTCTGGCCTAAAGCGTGAGAAGGGATGAGAAAGTTAGAGTTCTGGTTTAGAAAGATACCCACAGTACGAACATCGTACTGAACCCTCACGTCCTGTTCACAACCTAGCAATACATGAAGCAGCCAAAACAATTAAAAGTTACTGGAATGGAGAAAAAATACAAACGTGTCCTTAGTAATGAAAATGTCAGTGTTGAAATGGGCAGAGCTAGACAACAGCTTTTTTTTTTTTAGTTGAAAATAGTTCCTGCTATGGCCTCTGAGTGGCGCAGCGGTAATCATCCGGAGATTACAAGTTCGATTCCCGGGTTGATGCTGTAGCCTCTCGCAATCGAAGCTCTAGGGAGAGCTGATTGGCCGAGCTCTCTCAGAGGGGAGGGATGAGAGGTACTTAGTTCTCCCACATTAATTACGGCTCTACAGCCAATCAGGGGCGTCTGTGAGCTCGTGCGAGCGGATAGCGCTGTCCTCTGAGTGTGTTACGCCGACCCCAATGGTGCGTGAGCAAGCGGGTCGAAAAAGATCGCGGAGGAAACACGTGATAGTCTTCGGCCTTCCCGACTGAGTGGTACTAGTAGCCTTAATGTGGGAGTGCCCCCTAGTGACGGGGAGGAATTGGATACGACTAAATTAGGGAGAAAATCTGGGGAAAATATCCAGTAGAAAATAGTTCCTGCTTTGCCACTTGTCAAAACTCCAGAAATCCAGAAACAGTGCTGAAACAGTATACAACACATGTCCAAAAGTATGTGGAAACCTGACCTTCTCGCCCATCTTTGGGTCGTTCCCAAACTGTTGCCACAACACTGGAAGCCAACAGTTACCTACAATGACTTTGTATGCTGTAGCATTAAGAGTTCACTTCACTGGAAGTAACAGGCCAAAACACGATCCAGCGCAACAATAACAAGTGCAGTCAGTAAAGACATGGTCAGCCACGACTGGTGTTTCCTGCACAAAGCCGTGACCTCGACCCTACTCAGTACTTTTGGGATGAACTGGAATGCCAACCGAATCCCAGGCCTCCTGAGTCATCATCAGTGCCTGACCTCACTAATCCTCAATAATTTTACTGACTGAGCACATATCCATGTTCTGAAGTCTAATGAAAAATCTTCTCAGATGATTGAAGGTTATAACAGGAAGGTTGTTATCGTAGTAAAAAAGGGAACGCGGCATGGTTTTGAAATGGGATGCATAAGTATGGGACTTGATATCTTTCAACATCTTTTTACAAAGCTGTGTGTGTGTGTGTGTGTGTGAAGGGGTACAGATGACCCTACAGTATGTGCTCCACAATGCACCAAGAAAAGCACAATGGAATCACCATCCTCTCCACAAAGAAAAAACTGGTCCAAAGACTTGTATTTAGACCTAAACTAGTAAAGTATTCTTTCCATGTGTTTTAAAATCATACTGAGCATATGTATTCCAAGTGCCATTGGGAAAAATGTTGATCCCCTGTCCATATTTTCTATAACTGACTGACTATATATAAACTATATATTTAATTATACATAAAAATACATAAACTACAAGAGAAAAGTTATATGTTTCACACTGCACACACACGACGGCCAATTTTGGGAATGCCAGTCTTTGTACTGCGCAGGGAGGAACCTAGGGGAATCCCATCAAGCACGGAGAGAACATGCAAACTCCACGCACGCAGACCCGAGGAGGGAATTGAACCTTCAAGCCTGGAGTCGTGCGGCTACAGCTCTAACCACTATGCCACCGTGCCATGTGGGGAAGTATTGATTAGTTACATTTTCCCATTTCTCATTTAATCCTCAGGATCATAAAAGCTAATTGAAGTCAAGCAACATCAAATTAACTGACTCTCCTACAGCTTTGACTTACTCATGAATTACTCATTAAACAAGCTAGAAAAGTTTTTTGGTTAAAAAAAAAAAAAATCACCAAAAGTGATCAACTTGTGCACTCCATAATCTAGGAAATTTCTGCCGCTACCTTCGAAAGGGTAGAGAGCCTTGCAGGTTCCTATTGTGGGTAAAGGTTCTTCATCATCGAACTCATCATCGAACTCGGTGCTGCGGGACTTGAACTGCACCGTCTCCGTGCTGGGGTCCTCCGTATAGCTGCCGTCCGGACTGTGCACAGAAGACATGTAATACATACAACAGTCTAAATGAATACAAAGTTAATAAGGGCGAGGTGAAAGTAAATCATAGGGAGCCATGCAGGGTGTGTAGAGGTTTGTGTGTGTGTGTGTGTGTGTAAGGTATAAGCGTGGTGTGTGTGCTTCAGGAGTACCTCTCCCTGTTCTGGGCACAGCTGTTAGCAACGTTGGCCGGGTTGCCCTGCGAATCAAATGGGGCGCTTTGTCTCCTCAGAGTGCTGTCCTTCTCCAGCAGCTTCCTCTCCAGATCTGTTAGCCAGGTCTGTGAGGAGACAAGAAGAACATGGAACTTAGTCAACTTTTTGGCTGTTTGAGTTATTTCACATTGAATGTTGCGCAATGTCTGCTTCTATTATCCATAGTTCCTGTTTAGGGCGGGGTTTCCACATACAGTAAGTCAGTTGTAAAGACATCGATATTTACGCCTACATTGAATTTCTTGCACTGGAATAACAATTCTTAAAGTCTTAAAGCAGCTTATTAAAGACTTACTGAAGCTAGATTTTAAAAACTTTTTAAAATAAAAAATTTCTTTAGTATTAGAGTAATTAGCAAATCCAGTTAGCCTTGGATTCTAAATCAGAGATCATTTAGGACAAGCCTAGAAACCTTTCTAAGATTTGAGTCGGAGCGGATACAAGTGCAGATATTCTTTAATTAGATGAAGTTCAGACAAACAATACAAAAAACAACCGACAGTACTGTACAAGCATAGTCATAAGACTGAGCAATACTTGCATTTCAAGAACATGCATTTCAGAACAGTAAGCACAAGGAAAGCGTGACCCGGAGACGCAGGAAACTGGCACTTAAATACACAGCAGGACGACCCAGCTGAACATGATCAGGGTCATGCGACGTGCTGAGGCTGATAAAAGATAAAAGCACCTCTACGGAACCACCAGGACAAAGACTCCAACATCACAGCCATTCAAACAAGTATTTGATGATCACGAGAATTATCTTTGCATAAAAACAGTACTTTAAAAAAATGACATCTGCATGGATTCGATGGCTCCAGGACGGGTTTTATTTCCTTCTCACCTCATATTTATGTGCCTCGAGCTGGAGCTTTTCGATGCTCTGCCGCACCTCCTCTAAACGTGGGTCCACACTGTTGGGGTCACCCATGTGAGGGTTCTTAATGTACACTTCCTTCATTTTATTTAGCGCGTCCCTGCGGTCAGTGAGAAGAAAAACATGATGCTCTGGAACTATTTATGGCGGTCCGTTAAAACAAAAACATTGGATGGGATTCTACATTAAATCTGAATTGGATCATTGTAATAAGTGTGTGGAAAGTGTGTGTGTAGACATACAGTACCTCTGATCCATCTCTTTCTGGATATCTTTGCTTATGTCATTAAGCTTGGCCTGCAGTTTCTTTCGCCTTTGCTCTGGGGGTAAATGACTGTAGTCCTCCTGGATTGTTCCCTAAACATACAGAGAGAGAAAGAGAGAGAGATTAGAGCTGGCAAGCATGACAACCTGTTTATTTTCTCTATTTAGTATTCAACATCTTTGCCTTAATTTAAAGCTACAAAACCTGTAAGTTAATCTACAATGCATTTATTCCATCAGCAAAGGTCTTTAGTTACCATAGGGAAAATGTGCACATAATAATAATAATAATAATAATAATAATAATAAATCTGTAGTATCTGGGACAATGAAGCTGGGAGAGCAATGATGCCCATCACAACAAAGTCTGGTTTCTTTTTCATTTTCAGAATGAGTCTCCAGTGTCAGTAGTTTGGAACAGAGTTAAAGCTATAAAACCATCACGTTTTTCACTACAGGACAGAGTGGAACGGTGTGTTTTGCAGTTTCTCTGCATTTGTTAGAGAATGTAAACGAATGATTTGTTTATAGCTGCTAAAGTGTAAGTGATATCAGGAACTAACACGTTTCAAGGATAACCATGTGACATGCCATTCAAGTTAAAAAGGCTGAAAAAAAGCTGGCAAATTTTTGTGGAGTAAGCAGAATGTAGAAAAAATAATAAAACAGTGCCACCTGCTGTATAGAGTTTAAACTACAGGCAAAACAACATTACGTAGTGTCACATTTATTGTTGTTAAATGCAGTTTTCAGTGTAGATTTTTTCGAAAAACTAATTACATAATATCCATTCGTAGGTCCCACTTAGTCACTTGTCTTTTGTTTTCTAAAGCTAACTTCTATAAAAGCGTCTCCTCTGATCCTGGGGAAATTTCTCACGCTATGAAATCATACTGTATGTACAGACCCAAGTCCCCCAAGCAAGTTTATTTATTAAATCATCTCTGAAACACTGAAAACCACCTACCGTATTGTTACTCTTTTTATAATGCCCCCCTTTTTTTAAAGCTTAAAACTAGTGAGACTGGTGAATGTAGACACTTACACTTACCAGCTTTAAGGAGAGCTGTAGTATGCAAAGGGATGCAAAAACAAAAGACAACAGAAAAAAAAAAACTCGAATCAATTCAGCACTTTTTACAGCCAGAAACCCTGATGTAATCCTTACAAATCCCTTTTACGATACCAGCATACCTTTATTTTATGACCATAATCTAAATATTAGAATATAAGGACATATTTAGCAAAGATGTACAGTAGCATCAAATTTCATTATTAGATTTTTTTTTTCATCCACAGACACTAATGACATGAATATCAGAAAATTTATCACATAAACAGCAATTTATAATTGATTTGATATCACTTATGCTAAATCTGTTTACTTATCATGACGATACACTGGTCAGCCATAACATAACAACGCAAAACATTATGCCCAATATATTGTGGAGGTTTCCATTGTGCCACCTGGGCAGCTCTGACATGACTCTGGCAGTAGATCCTTTGGGTGCTGTGTGTCGCCTCCGTGGGTTTGGCTTGAATATCCTGGGCATACCATGGATGCTTGATCAGATAGGGATGTGGTATTTTGCAGACGAGAGCCTTGTGCAGCAGGCCTTGGTGCACTGGGTGTTCTGGTGCCTTTCTGTCATGGCCAGCATTGACTTTTTTTGGCAGTTTGTGCTGCATTGGCTTGGCTGGACGGGTTGGCTTTGATCCTCGCGGACATGGGTGCACATGATCATGTCACCAGTTTACTGGTGTACAATTGATAATTGATATAATGTATTAATGTGATGTGGTGTTAATATTATAGCTGATCAGTGTTATAACAAAACAATTATGAATGTAACATTCATAGGTAGTTAATACTTCACACTACCACTGTGGTCGTGTTTAAATATACACCAAATGAATCGATTTTGTAATATTTATAATATATGTGATATTTTCTCATTTTCTCATTTATCAATTTTTTCATTTATCAGATCCTGGCTAGAGTCTTTATTTATCGTCAACATACTCTGAGACAGCTTTACAACACACTTTATTTTCTGAAAATGTCATCTGCGCGAGCTAATTAATCTGAATAGTAAAAGCTGCTGTGTGTAGTGAAGCAGGTGGTGTGATTTTAGGTGAATAGAGTGCACTACAGGTACAGCGCTGAAGTGTGTCACACGACTGTGAAGCGCTTTTTATGAAGAGTAGAATCTTTTTCTGTCCGTGGTTGCCGAACCAGTCTACTGAGTTGACTGAGTCTACCTGCCCACAAGACAACTATAAGAAACTACTAGCTATCAGTACTGTACCTACATACTGTTCCTGTTAACCTAGTTGAAGAGTGTTGCCTATTTGGAAGCATAGTTCACTTTTAGTTCCATTTTTTATTGTTTTTTGCCACACTTTCTACTTAATTCACAAATACAACTCGTAACTCTATCATGCAGCGGTTCCCTCGGGTGCTTACCCCACGCTTGAGGCTCCTCAGGCACTGCATCTTGTGTTTGGAGCTCATGAAGTCATTGAGGCGCTGTCCGAGCGGCTCCTTGCTGTGCGGAGGCGAGTGCGGCCCGTTGGCCAGGCCTTCTGGAGAGGGCGATGTGGGGGGAGGTGGAGGGGGCTGACGGGGTGACGCTAGCAATGACATAAGCTGCTCATGAGAGAGCGATGGAGCCACGGTCACAGATGGAGGAGTGATGAAACACAGAAGGAGAGAGAGATGGAGACATAAGGACGGAGAGAAACATCAGAGGAACCCAGCAACAGCAGACAGCAGGAGCGCTTGAGTCCACTATCCACTATCAAAGGCCGGTGCTGATTTTAAGTGTTGTTAAGAATGCTTATTATTCTGTTGAACGTCATCATATTACATTATAAATTAACAATTGATAAATATATTTTAAAAAATTATATTTTCTTAGCTCAAATTTAGAATTTTTAAATGAACAATGCTTATAATATTTACAACAGAGAAGATGTTTTTTTTTAAATATAATGATAAAATATACCAATAATGACACTGTAGTACTGTAAGTGAATACCTTATTAGGAAATATTGGGGAAAAAAAACTACTTGAGAATGGTTTTGATAAGTCTAATAACCTGTGAAAATACAGTTATTTATTTATTATAACTAAGATTAGAGTATTGATGGCTCAGTGTTAAGCTTCTTGCCTGCCCTGTGGAAGGCCCGGGTTCAATAACCTGCCTCTGGGGTTTTAGGGCACCCTTAAAAGCCTCTGGCATAAAAACCTGTGCCAAAATCAGAATGTGCTGGTTATCTGATCCACTGTGGCAACTCCTGATGGCAGAGCCGGGAAAAAAAAACAAACAAAAAAATTATTATAACTAAAAAAGAAATCTTTTGACAAAAAGGGTTTCTGCCTACGGTATATTCAGCTCCAGCTGGATTCTGCTTTATGATGGTTGGAGCTACACATGCTGCTCCTGTGCTTCCAGTTATCCAGACCCCATCTGCCCTCTGCACCTACTGACTCGTCCCTATGCTGAACTGGACTTCATGTTAATTTAAAGAATTTCTGTTATATTGAACTTTCAGCTGCATAACACACATGATGTTATATCATCTCTATCTGTTATCACCCAGATGAGGATGGGTTCCCTGTTGAGTCTGGTTCCTCTCAAGGTTTCTTCCTATTGCCATCTCAGGGAGTTTGTCCTTGCCACTGTCGCCGTCACCCTTGGCTTGCTCATCAGAGACATTTCATTCATCATTCATTCACCTCATTATTATCTAGACACATTTTTCTCACACATACACAATTGAAAAAAATAATTAATTTCTTTCATTTTTGACAATGACCACTGATAAAAGTGCTACAGTATATAAATAAAATTGAATTGAATAGAATTATAGTAAACATCGCATTTTAACTGTTTCAGGTATATGTAAGGTGACAGGAAAGAACTCTATTATACTGTACTGTACACTATACACCACCATTCAAAAGTTTGGGGTCACTTGCAAATTTCTTTGTTTTTGTTTAGTGATTTATTTTCTACATTCTACAACAATACTGGGGATTTCAAAACTATAAAATAACACATATGGAATTAGGTAATTATGTAACAACAACACAAACAACAGTTAGTTGTTATTTTAAGACACAGAGGTCGGCCTTTCTGTAATAGTTCCTGCAAGAACAGTATTGTCAAGTGCATTTGCAAAATCCGTCAAGCACCATAATGAAACTGTCTCTCATGAAGGCCGTCCCAGGAGGACGAGACCAAAACCTACCTCTGCTGCAGACCAGAAGTTCATTTAGAGTTATCAGCCTGAAAAATGACCAATTAACAGCAGCTCAGATTAGAGGCGTTATGAAGTCTTTACAGAGCAGAAGTAGCAGACACATCTCAATATCAACTGTTCAAAGGAGATTAAAGCTCTGGCCCCTCTGTACATGACTCCACAAGACCTCTGGGAGTGTGCTGTGGTATCTGGCAGCAAATCCTTTGGGTGCTGTGGATTGGAAAGTGGGATCTCCATGGATAGGCATTTTGTCCAGCGCATTTTGTGGATGCTCGGTTGAATTGAGGTCTGATGAGTTTGGAGGCCAGATCAGCAATCAGACGATTTAGCTTTTGGTCCACACAAGGCATAGAGTAGATGAGCTTTGGGTGCCCATAATCCTAGCAACAGTTAACTGGTATTCACCTGGTGGAGGTGTTAATATTGTGGCTGATCAGCGCACACTGCATGCATGTTCTTAAAAAGGGGTTATAACAGAGCTTCTACAGAGCACTGAAATACTTTTTTATTTTGTTTTATTTTTTTGGTCAGTGTCCTATAGATTAGAAAATTAGAAAAACCCTTTACATTTACGTTTTGCAGAAGAATCTTGCTGAATTTTTATTATGTTCGTATTTTCCTTTAAGAATGCTTATAACAAATTTTTCTGAGTAAAACATTGACGTTCTTCTGTGATATGGTAGAACAAACAGCGCTTTACGATTTTATGAATGACAGATTATGTCATTGCATGGCTGAAGGTGTGAACAGGTGAAGCTTAATAGTCAATAGCAATACATTTTATTTCTCCCTTGTTAGTGTTTATTCAGCTGCTGGATTTTGGTCTGCGTCAATTCTACACCTCTTCAGAACCCAATCACCAGGGCATTCAGCCATGATCCCTACCTTATTCCTCTTAATTAAAGGCCAGAGCCTGCTCCGGCTTCTGCGCCGACTCTCTCCACGTGCGTTCAGGAAGCTGGACTCGGACACGGCTCTCTTCATGGAAACGCTGTAGTCCTCGAACTCTACGTCACCTGGAGGCTCAAAGCCTGACTTGTACGTCTCTACCACCTGCTTGGTGTCCTGATGTTGAAAACATGGATGGGCAGAAACAAATTTTAGTTTGCTAAACGTTCCATGATATCCATTTGTACAGTATAATGTACATACAAACTACTGTATTACATCTTTACTGGGAAAAGTCTGAAGTATAAGGTGCAAGAATGTGAGAGTAAGTCTAGCTGATTGCATTTCGTTAAAGAGCCTTGATTTTCTGAACCAGAATTATATGAAGTTAAATTAAATTACCTTGCCATTTATAGTTAATCATCTTAACAATGACATATTGCAAATTTTTAAAAGTCTGTCCTCGTCCTGCCCACTTCCAGATGGCTACACCCTGATTCACTCACTTATCGTTTACACCACTTTATCCTGTATACAGGGCGGCGTGGGGCCTGAAGCCTATCACAGGACACTTAGAGCAAGAGGCGGGGTACACCCTGGATGGTAATTAAGGTCGGATAAAGGTGTCCACTGTTGTGATTGATAAAATGAGTACATATTAATGATTGATATTAACCGCATAACCACAAAAGATCAGTACGGTAAAGGCAATCTGAAAACCTTAGTTCTTAAACTTTGGTTAGGTGCACAACCAAATTTTGGAAATGCTGAGAGAAAAGGCAATGGGAAAGGAAATTGTCTGAAGTGTGTTTCTGTTGAGCATTTAAAGCTGAACGTAAGGTGCCATCTTGAGTCACATGCATCCAATCACAGCCCGTAAGCCACTTTAAATCTGCATAGAAGTGACTCAATTAGTGCTCCAGAGAAGTCTCTTATCATCTGTGACACTTGGATGAACTGCATACAAGTGAGCGATAGTTCAGGACTTAGCTAAAAAGACACACACACAGACACATTCACACACACAAAATACACATCATCTCCATGGCTACTAGCCACAGCTGGTAAAAAGCTGGGCATCATGATCATCGCTCATTAGCTTAAAAGTGGGGCAGGGGCATTTAGAGTAATGAAGTCAGCACTTTTCAGTGATACATTATTCATATGTCTGCTAAATATAGATGACTTAAGCCCTGTTGTTGAACAAAGTGAAAATTCCTCCATCCTTAATATTACTGCAACATGCTGCCTTACTCAGTTTTGCCTACTATACTGCATCTTTTCTTTATGGACTACAGATGTGTTCTAAACCACATGTTTTTGCCCTCAAGTCCTGCTTTATTTCTGGTTTTTACTCTCATTCTGTCATTGGTCATTTTTAGCAGAGCACAAATATGAAGAATAAAACGTAAAGGCTATTATAGTGCTGTTATCACTATTAAACAAGGATAGCTTTATAACTTTTATCCACTAATAGTTACGCGATAATGTTGTGAGACATCTAATAATGTATGAAATAATTCCTGTTATCACATATGTTATAAATAAACCAAATATTTCAGCTTGTCATGCAGCATGATCTCAATCCTAATAATGTTTCCATGTATGAAAAATGAAAAACTTTCTGACAAAGTGTTAACTTCAGAATCCCCTCTAATAAATATTGTATATAAAATGTATACAAATGAAAATAAATGCCTTTAAAAAAAATAATAAAACATCAATTAAATGTTTACTATTACTCTTATTTATGCCTTAGAAGTTCTTGTGTATTTGTGTATTAGAACATCTGAGAGAACATCCATTAATCTAAGCATATGATTTGTCTAGTAGCTAAAAAGACTGTCAGAGGCACTCTCACAGAAAATTAATCAATGCCCTTCGACCAATCAGATTCAAGCATTCAGGAGCACTGTGATATACAGTAAATCATTATACATATTACTAGATCAATATTGGACTCTGCAGTATTGATATTCAAGAAAATGTGCAAATGTATACAGAAATGCCAAATACATTCCATAATCGACTATTTCCATTAGTATAATGAGCCTATGGTGGCACGGTGGCTCAGTGGTTAGCACCTCCAGGGTGAGGTTTGCAGAGGCTTGACTCTTGCCTCAGGTTTGTGTGTATAAAGTTTGCAAGCTACCCAACATTCCAAAGACATGCAGGTTAGGCTACCTTTCCCAAATTGGCCATAATGTGTGAATGACAAAGGGGTGTCGAGCTGGCAGCCCGACCTCTTAAGAAACGATGGATATATTTCCAGGATGGAGAGAATATATCGCCCAATGTGCCGAATGAACGGACCAAAAAAAAGAAGAGAAAAAATTTCTATAAATAGAGGAAAGACTGTCCACATACCATTTTGGGCTCGATGGACTCAGCTGCCTTGGTCATGCCATCCAGACACTTATTAACAATGGGTAGCACTTTGCGCTCTACCTCGGAATAGCACGTCATGCTCTCTCCTAGTCTCTCAATACGTCTCTCCTCCATCTCCTGGATCCTCTGTAATGCAACAACGAAGTAGTTAAACTTAGACATTGTTGGCAGCTACGATCACAAAATAAAGTTTTTCCGATCAATTAATATTTCATACTTGAAAGATGTGAGGGATGAGGGTGTAGTAGTGCTCATGTTGGTCTTTATTAAACTTCTGTAGGTAGGACAGATACTCGTTCTTACTGTCATCAGCTATTTGATGCCTTATTTGAGCCTGCTGTTTAGCCTAAGCAAGAGAAATTCAGAGAGAGAGAGAGAGAGAGAGAGAGAGAGAGAGGTTAGTGCTATAAGAATGTTTGCCCAAAAAGTCCAGCATCCTTTGTGCTACTGCACGGTCACGCTGTAAAGTTAAATAAAAAGCCACATATGGTACAAAAAAAAACATAAAAAAATATATATATGTGCACTGATATCCAACAGCACGTAATACCACGTGACGTCCGTTGTGGCATAAAAACATGGACTGATGCTGATCTACCCGACAGGATGAGTGCAGCTGCACAGACAGAGACGTCTCTCATGGGGCTTCATCCACAGATGTGTCCAAACGTGTGGAAACTGGAAACGCTTTAACACGCCAGACACAAACCCACCGGCTCAAGAAAAGAATCACACAGTATCACATTACCTCATGCAGCCTATGTTGACCAACAAGGCTATTTTATAAAGCAAAATGTTCCAGCAAGGGCACAATAAATTAAATGAAATATCTGATTTGAAAATATATACAGAATTAATTTTCCTCTTACCTCAAATGTAGTTAGTTGTGCACTAGAGCTATGAGGCTAATGCTGCTAACAAGTAGGGCTACAGCTGGATTATTTGAGTTTACTGTACTACTGTATGTTTACCTTAGGCTTCAGTGATTAAAAAAAAAAACAAGTTTGGAACAAATATGTCATAAACCTAAGTTCACATTTGGTGGAGAGATAATTAGCTGGTCACCAGAAGATTTAGCTACATTATTTTTATGCTAAGATAGTCATCTTGCTAACTTACTGTAGCTTAACAAGCTAGCTATATGTTAGTTATGAACAAAATCCTGGATGTTCTGGAAACCTGTATTTTGATAGCTTCCGTTACTAAGATAATTAAGATGCAATTTGACATTTAAGATTAAAAATTGAAATACAAGTCAGTTTGCTAACATTTAACTAGCTGTCTAGCTTTGTGCTGTAGCTATGTCTATAAACACACAATGTTCTTTATCAAGAATTACAATGTGTCCTCGTCTCCTCAGTAAGGTTCAGACATACAGTGCTCGATTATTTGGTGGAATAATACTAGTATGTGTTATAAATGATAGCCTGTTAATAAACAGGTAAAAGCTGTAATCTTCCGTTACTAGTTAGCTATGATAACCTCGTAGCTTCAGGGCAAAACTAAGCAAGATCAGGCGCCAAACATGTTTAGTCTGGGCGACTACATTTGAGGTAAGGGGTGCAAACTGTGTAAAATTAATTTATGTCAAACCGCTGCTGTAATCCATACTAGGGCTGCATCAAGCCATCAACAAAATTAAGTAGATCGATCTCATTCTCAGTTGACACGTTATTTATTTAACCAGCAACATAAATGAGACGTTGGCTTCCATCAGCAACATCCCTAGAAACTGATCATGAAAATAACTTCCTTCTGAAATAATTCATTAAAACAAGGACATGATATTACTAAATAGCAGTTACACTGGCAGTGTGCCTTTTATCATTAATCTGTGATCTTCATTACTCACACTATATGGACAAAAGTAAATGGCCAAACCTTCAATGACATTGTACCCAATTACATTACAGGTAGTCCCCAACTTACAAACATTCAAGTTTTGAATTTCCGCAGATACAAACAGGCCACAGATCTATGAACATTCACAGATACAAAGAAATTGCACAAGTAGCTCACATGTATTGTACAAAAAACTGCACTGCAGTGCACCAGATACCAAAATGTACAATTATATACAATATTTTCAATGTGTAAGTGAATGTATAAAAAGTCTGGTATGTTGTATATGTGGGTGCAGGAGAAATGAGTCGGCCTCAATGAATCAGTCCGGGAGCACGGTGATAGAAAATGTAAAGCTGTCTCGATAGTGAATAATTCTAATTTTTGAAAATCCGTAACGAGAGGGAGTTCGCAGTCCAATACAGCTTTGAGACAAAATGGCGTCTGTGTCATCTTCCATTAAACGACCCCAGGATTCCCCTTGCGATTCGAAGTCACAGTCTCGCGAAAGTATAATGCTGAACTAAAACACCAAACCCGTGTGCTTGTTTTTTTATGCTTTACATTGTATATTTGTGACAAAGGTGTATAAGACTCACGTTGTCGGAGTTACAAACGAATCCGACTTATGAACGTGCTCCCGGAATGGAACTTCAATATGGATTTGGTCCCTCTTTTGCAGCTGTAACAGCTTCCACTCTTCTTGAAAGGTTGTCTACAAGATTTTGGAGTGTTTCTGTGGGAACTCATGCCCATTTATTCTGAAGAGCATTTATGAAGTCAGGCACGTATGTTGGACGAGAGGGCTTGGCACAGAATCTCCATTCCAGTTCACCCCAAAGGAACTTGATGGGATCAAGTTATTTCACACTCATCAAACATCTTTATAGTCCTTGCTTTGTGCACTGGGGCATAGTCATTTTGGAATTAAAAATGGCCTTCCCCAAACTGCTGCTACAAAGTTGGAAGCATACAGTAGCATTGTCCAAGATGTGTTGGTATGCTGAAGCATTAAGATTGCCCTTCACTGGCGATAAGGGGCCAGATTGAAACACCTGAATTCGATAATTAACAGATTTGGCCAAATACTTCCATATAGTGTATATACTTTGTAAATCTTTGTCAGTGAGGATAAACAGGCATAGAGAGAATGTCTAAAAGATCTAACATTACAGACCCAATTCTTTAAACCCCTAGAGAACCTTATAAAAGTAGCAGCGCAAAGTATAGCAGCAGAAAAAAGAAGGCGTTGAATTAGGAGCAGTTAAGGACTGCAAAGAAAGAGGGGCATTGTACCTGTGATCATTATAACATACACAGAACACATACACACCAATAAGACAAAGTCAATACGGTAGTCAAGAAACAAATCACTTTTACATGTTTCAGCACATAGATTCATTCAGCATGCACACTAACAGAACACAAACACCGAGGCACACAGCACAGAAAATGGACAGGAATTGGCCGTCTGTTCTCAGAGCAACTCTAGGCTTTCCGCATTATGTACCATTTAGGTGACTTAATTTGATAAAATTGTATATCAGACAAATGTATTGTGTGCTAAACAGTGGTTATAATAACCACATAGGCATTTGTTTGCTTGCACCAATGGCCAGAGGGACGTAAGACAGCAACAGGGCCAGAGATTTGGACAAACAGAAATAATTTTGCGACAGACATTTTATGTAGACGTTGAGGTCTATGGGCGTACACTAAACAGATTAACAATTCCCCACAGACAGAGACGACTCGTGGTTATAAACCTACCTTGAGTGAACACCGCTTTGAGCCATGTTAAAAAGACAAAAACAGAGTCGATTAGTGTCAGAGCACTTTGTTGCGTAGAGCAGAATGTCAGATATATGCGCATGGGTCAGCCAAATGGCATGGACTACACCCGGGATTCTGCCTGGTCACAGATCACAGCTAGATTGCACATTCAATTTTTTTTGTATAAATTATGCCTATAACATTGTAGCTGTCCAGGATTTAATTAAAGGCAGCAAAATGGCAGATGGTTAATATAATTGCAAGCTAATTGCAATACAGCAAAATAATTTCATATTCATAATGGGTTACATTTTAGGTACCTTAGTTGTTCCATTTCATAAACCACTATAAAATGCAATGGACCGAACAGGCAGTTTATTTAATGCTACACTTTTGAGTGTCTTGGTATTTACTGCCAGTGTGAATCAGTTCAGTCATATGAATCAAAAGGAATCATGACACGGGCCGTAAAACTGTCCACAGCTCATTAGGCTCCAACAACTGTCCAATTTCCCTGCAGGAAAGTATGGCAAACTTCCAGAGGAGACGCTGTGGCTAGTGGGTGGAGGCACAAGACTCTTTAGGATGCAGTGGAAGGGGTCTTAAAAATGCTGAGCACATCACTGACACGCATCCATCCCAAATGCACTGCGGAGACCCAGGGCTGAGACACAGAGAACAAGCAGGAGAGAAAAAAGGGTAAACCGGAACTGGACATACCTTCTCCACATCAGCCTTGGTCACGTTAATGTCAGCATCCATCTTGTCAAAGTAATGCTGGGCACGGTCGGCTTCTTTGCAGTCTCTCTCAAACCGACGTTTACTCTGCAAAAGACCGGTAACAAGATTAATGGACTAGTTTGCAATTGCAACAGCCATGCATTAATGTTTCTCACAATTGACCTCAATCCCTACTGTAAATGCTTCTTAAGCTGCCTTTTTGCAAAAACAGTGAAGCTAAGGTATTCTATCATGACTTTGGCGTTCAGACCCGAAATAAAACAAAATAAAATTAAATTAAAAAAACATTATAACAACTGGACTGCAGTACTGCTAGTCACAGTTTTAGTACGGTTTCTTTAAAAGTGCATGCTTATTAGAGGCTGAAAAAGAATTAATTAAAAAATTACAAATAGCACCTTTAAACCAAAATAAATCACACCCTGGACTAAAATTAATTGTCAGTGATAAATCACTATCAACTCTAAAATATAAAATATTCACAGAAACATTAACAGTATGGCTCAGGGAGCATGAATCTTTAACCAAAAAGCTCTTTTATTATCCTGGGTAACTCGATTATGCACAGTCCTGGTCTAATATTAAGTAGTAATTATTCTGCAGTGGAAACTTGTTGAACTAGTTTTGACTCACCGACTCCAGTTGTTTCCAGGAGTTCTCAATGTGCTGCTGAGCTCTGCGGCCATCGTGGAAATGCTGCAAAAAGGGAATCATAAACATGAGCATGGAGATATCATCAGCATCAAAAGTGTACAATGATAAATCATTTTTGTTCACATTTTAGACAAAACATTGGCCATTAACAGTGCAATTAAATCCATACATAAATTTTTTAATCGAAATGGGAAGTATGAAACATTTACTACTACATAACAAAAAAAAATCTGAAGAAATACTAATATATACTAATACTAGTACATAATATATAATGTATACTAATAAGTACAGTAGCAAAGTGCTTCTCCTTTGTTACTGGTGACATCATTAAAGGATTAACATTAATTTAGGATTAAACTATAAAAATAATTAACATGAATCTGTCCTACCTAAATTTAGCAGCACGCCCATAAATTCATGCTACTACTTGCATTGGCTTAGGGAATTACAGTTTGTATTGAAAGTTTCATTCATGCAATTTTATTTTCCATTTTATTTAATTATTTGTCAACAACAAGTAGATTTTAAGAGAGATTGAAATGTGATAAATCTTAAAGAATTGTGGTCTTAGATAAAGCTCCAAAATGTGACATTAATATATACAGGTAGGGTTTTCTGATAAGTTAAGTATCAGAAAATTTATAGTGCACTGTACAATCGGAGGTAGAACAAATTGTTAGAACACCAGACACACGGCCCAGCCAGTTAGCAATCTACAATTAACAAACAATTGTGGTTGATGGAAGTTTTAATATAAATAGTTGAACCTTAGAACCTTATATGTTCTGAGTGTAAATATACAGATGAGAGAGCTGGCCATACAGAAATGCTCAAACACTGCTGCATTGACCTCTAGTAGATGAATCGCCACTGGCACCAATACAGTATATCTGCAGGTATCTGAGTAGCATTGTGGGTAATGTAGGAAACCTTTATGTTGGTAAAAGAGGTTTAAACTGAATAATTCACTTTATAGTTAATAAATCACATGAAGATTGTTTCTTCTGTCATATTAAAGGGTATTGCCATATTAAATCATGCACAGTGAATGTTTCCTTTAAAAAAGTCTCATATTTCATGACACAGCAAAAAAACTGACTGCAGTCTTTCAGAAACAAAACTGATGAAAGACGAAATATGAACCTTGTTGAATCATTCAAGACAGAATAGCCAGAAGAATGTACATTATTCCTCCCAAAACAAAATGCTCACCACTCACAAACTTCTCATTGTATCAAATAACATTTGCTTAGGTCACCCAAGGTCACGGTGACGTGAAAATCGCGTCATGACCGACTCACTCCCACTCACGGGATGCCATTACATGCAGTATGAAATATACATAAAGAACACTTTCTTTCACAAATGAAAGTCAGATGAAAGCTCATCGGGGCGGAAATAAACGATCTGCTCGACATTTTGTTCAACTCATGCGTGGTCATGTTTGCTCCTACTGTGTTAGTTCCAGTCATTTGGCTGTGACAGAGGACTCGTAGGCCTAGTTAAGGAGGAGGAGCATCTTATTCCTGCACCCACTCCACTGACCCCAATTCATGACCCACATTCAGCTCCAGCCTGCGCTACCATAAAATCATCAACAGCGTAAAAACATATTTCACATTCTTTATCCAGGGATTTACGGGAGATGGGGGGAGGTTTTTGATAATCAGTAATTTTGTCTGTCTCAAAAACAAAAACAAAAAAAATCCTTAATTTCTTAAAATGCACGTCACTGAAAGTTCCCATCATCCACAAAAAACACCATCTACAAATATTAGATGTCATACATTGAAGACATGGTGTGTGTTTAGTCAGTGAGCTTATGTAAAGCCCACATGTAATGCTCTCTGAGTCAGCCTATATGGAGGTACAGAGAAAGACTCTCTTTTACAAGAACAAAAGTGATTTTGTGCTAATTCAGAGTTGGCTCAACCCCATGCAGTGAAGATTTAATAGTCCTAAGATATAACTATGGCACTATTAAGAAGTTCATTTGACCACATGCAGGTAGAAGTAAGCTTTCTGAGCTCACAATAATCCTGGATGGCCTTTCTGTTTCATAAAGTGCAGCAGTAAAAGACCTTGGTGTCTTTGACTTAAAGCTCATGGAGATAATATTATTAGGATAGCATTCTTTCATGTCAGAGATATTGTTAAGATAAGAATTATAACATAGTAATATTACATAATGCAAAGAAAATAGCTACTGTACTAGGACAGGACTAATAGGACTACTGAAATCTTACTCTCTGAATGTTAGGTCCATTAAAAAAGAGCAGCCGCCAATGTCATTACTAGAATCAGAAAATATGAGCAGATCACCCCTACTGTATCTTAACCACACTGCATTGTCTCTCTATGAAATTTCACATTCATTTTAAAATGACCTATAAAGCACTAAATGGTCTCTTGCCATGTTACCTGAGTGAACTGATAGTGTTTTAGGATCAGTTACGCGTCTATATCACTCAAAAGGAAAGGCTGCTTGTTGGTACCTTGTGTAATGCAAACTACACAGGGGGTAGAGCTTTTTCTTACAAACCCCCAAAGTTATGGAATACCATTCCAATTAATGTTCGAGACACATTCTCCGTGTTTTAGTCTAGGTTGAAAGCCTATACATTTAGTCAAGCCTTTTGTAAATAGATTTGTCTTAGATAAAGGTGCAGATCTGGGGCACTCATGGACGTAGAGTATTATGGGAAACTGTCATGTTTGGATGCTGTCTTCCCTACTATCATTGATCAATCGAGTTTGTTGACAGCAGAGTGACTGGTTGCTTTACTTTTTCAATGAGCCTCATGTCTGTGTTTCCATCTGGCTCTCCCTTTTAGTAATGCTGTAATAGCCAGTCCTCCCGCAGTCCCTGTTGCATTTTGCTCAAAATTTGCACTGACCTTATACATTATGAGACATTATAAGTATATCATGCTGTTTTCTCTCTCTCTTTCATAAAGAACACTTCCCCCTGAGTTACCAGTGATCCCGACCCTTCTGCTCTCCGCACCTGTCTGACACATCTGGAGCCCTGCTTCTGGTCAGAGTTAACGTTGAACCTGCTGCCGACCCCATATGACCCCATATGGTCTGCTTGGGCATGACATGTGGTGACTGAGAACAGTTCCACTCAATGACCATGAAAATGGTCTTGGACTCTGCTGATGTCGGCACTTTTCCTGTGATGGCTTGCGACTAACAGTTTTAGTACTGAAATTGCCAAAGCAGTTTTGCACCCGAATCTCCATCAGCGAAAGTGGACTTTATATAAATTAGCTTTCAACCATATTGCACACAGATATAGAAGGCACTGATTTATGGTTGCACTATGGTATATAGCACTATTCTTCCTCTTGTCAGCTCTGGAAGATTTTACTTATCACCCTGGCTTACGCACCAGGGACAATATTCTGTATAATTTATAATTTTTTCTCATTTATATCCATATTTTTTGTTTCTGTAAAGCTGCTTTGTGACAAGGCATACTGTTAAAAGCGCTATGCAAATAAAAACGGAAATGCCAGTTGGAGTTTAAATAAAACAGGTATGTTTGACGTTCTTATGAGACATTATTAAGGTCATAATTAACAAGGAATATTCATGCAGCAATATACAGTACTAGATTTCTGTTAGATGTTTATTTCAGCGCTTGCCATCTTCTCAACTTTTTCATTTGTCATTTTTTCCCATTTTTATTTTTACATTTGACATCATGCCTGCATACTGTATAGGAATCATCTCCCCAAGATGCACAATTCAGCATTTTAAAGGTGAGGTTTAACCTAAAGTGTAAGGATATATTTATTAAAGGAGACTTCAAAGCACTTTTGTACAGTAGGTCAGTCTGGATAAGGGCATATCAGAAATGCTGTAAACGTAAAATGTAAATGTAAAGTCGAGCAAAACAAAAGGTATGTAAAATGTTAGCCAACGATTTGGCTAGGAAATGTCACATTCTACTCCTTTTCAGTCCAGGGTGGCTTGAGTTCTCATTTCCACTTAATATGTTTAACTGCAAGGTGTATTGCATGTACTGTATTAGGCAAGAGGGTTATTTGACACCTTTGTCTATTCAATTCAATTGTATAACAATCGCTTCCCCTTCATGTCCCTAATTCTCACAATGATAAGTTTAACCATAGCTACAGAATGAATACTTGTTCACTAACCAACTACAAAAAGATAAATAAATAGCCTGGATATGAAATCCGGTTGCACTCTGAGCCCAGGCTTATTATTTTTCCATTTTCACCAGATAATAAATTGTTGGATTTGGTTGTTTCAACAACAAAAAAGCAGCTTTTCATTTAGTAAAATATGCACATTTACAATAATACCACTGAAATTTTTCATTTTCAAGTTTCTGTGCACGCACCGCTTTCCGTTCCGCTTTCAGCTCCTGGATGTAGCGCACCAGCTCCGAGATGATCTGTGTCGAGAGGTTCTCTGCGATGACCTCGTGCTGCCCGGCGTAGTCGTTCAGCTCGTTCAGAGTCATCAGAAACGCTCTGCATGAGGTGTACCTGACCATATGGGCAAACACAAGAGAACAAGCATTACACTGACTATTACTCAAAAAGCAACATGTTTTTAGCATTCCTAACCAGTGTTGGGGGACGTTACTTTTTAAAGTAATTAATTACATTATAAAATTACTGCTATTACAAAAAAATCTGTTACATTACAGCAATACCTTCTGATAAAAGTAACTAGTTCGGGTACTTTTCCATTGCAGAAAATGAAAACTCCTTTGTGATTCCTCATGCATGTTGTTTTAGTCAAGACATTTATAATTATTATCATCAGTCAGCAAAGTTTGGGCCATAATCTGTTAACTACTAATACCCCTATCGCACCTATGTGGTTTTGCACGGTGGCCGTAAGTACGGTTCATCATGATTCACTGAGAGTTTTGGCGCTGTGATTAGGTTTCATCTTTCCGCGCGTTGGTTCTCGCATAGTCAAACCACATAGGTGAGATAGGGGTATAACAGCTGGAATAACAGAGGGGGGCGGGTTATCGGGGGCGGGGCTTGTAGGACGACTTTCACACACACACACACACTAACAGACTGGGAATGACTGCTGTCTGGCTCATGGATTACATAAACTGTCAGAATAACTGATTACATTTTTGAAAAAGTTACTAAATAACTGAGTACTTACAGTAAATGGTGGACCTAACACGTTAAATTACTTGTTACATCAAAAAAAGTAATCCAAGTACTCTAACGCTCTACTTTCTAAGGCCAACACTGTTACTAACACACCAGCGAGCTCATCAGCCAAAGGAAGAAAAAAAACAATTAAGTGGTGAATAACATTACACAGATTCCATTTCTGATGCCTACTATGGACTTCACGTAGCTACAGTAGCTGGTGAACAGAGATGCATTATATTACTGTATTACAGAAAGTAAATAAAAGCGAACTGACGGTATAATACGTACTTGTATTCGTCCTCTTCTCTGGAGTTCTTCTTGGGCTGATATTTCTTAGAGAGATTTCTGAAATAAGAGCGAAACCTTTAGACAGGAATCAATATCAATTTTATAACAACATAATTACATAGTAATGCTTAAAATATGAAATAGTTAATTAAAGACAATATATAAATAAAAAGGAACACTTTAAATTCAATTAGGAAAAAATGACAGAAAGTGTGGTTATATGACAACAATGAATAATGAGATGTTGCGACATGGCGTGATGTTACCACTATGGAGTTCATTATTTTCCAAAAACAGTATGAGCTCAAGTGATTCATCCCTTCTTTTTTTTTATCCTTTATTTTCCCTCTTGAAGTTAATAAGATGTTATATTACATAGAAACTGCAAAGCTCTCCATCCTGGAGACCTTGGATTGTGGGAAATTTTAAACTGACTGTTACAAAGTGCTGACACTGGAGACTCCTTCCAACATTCCTTGCAGAAAACTTACCCATATGAACAATTATACAGAATTAAGAAAGAAATAACATGTTTAAATGGGGCTGTCTTTCATACAAGACTCTTACATCCATCCATCATCTGTACCACTTATCTTGTGTAGGGTAAAAGGTGCACACACACTACAGGCAATTTGGAAACACCGCTCAACTTACACCTACATGTCTTTGGCAAGGAACATGAAACTCCATGCCCACAGACCCGAGGGCACGATTCGAACCCCTAACCCTGGAGCTATGTGCAACCTACTGTACTACAGAAATAATGACAATATTAGAAGAAGCACAGTAATATAAACCTAACCCTTGCTCTTATCTGGCTGCTGTTAAAGGAAATTATCCAATTTATTATTAAACAGTGCTGTGGTGTAATGTGACTTAACACAGAGAATTGCTTTTTGTCTTTGCTTATATGTTGGCTTTTTCTTTCACCCTCTGCATTTTTTATTTATGAAACACAGATCAATTAAAGCAATCGTGTCCTGAGAAACAAACAAAGCCCTGTAGTGTCCTGACCATAATGATGTCTTTATTATGTGAGGGCTCTAATTCATAAAGCTGGCATTTGTTAGTGTGGCGATTCGAGTCACACACACCAGTACTGTGACATTAATTCTGGTAAATGTGAAAAGGGATACAAAGCACTCATGGACATAATAAAGTGTGTTCCTGGTGCCGCCCTGTCCCTCACTCGCTCCTCTCGTCTGCGGTTCTGTCTATCTTCGCCCCCCCCCTCACTCTCACCCCCCACCCCCACCCTCGTCTGGCTTGCTCTGCGTCCCTCTCTCTCTCCCTCTCTCTCTTCGCACACACACACCCAGCTGTACCTCCCTGTAGGCTGACGTGTTGCTAGGCAGATCGCCATCTTGCAGCTCCTTGTCAAAGCCATGCGGATACTGCCGCTTATTGTCTCCTTACCACCTCAACGAAGGACCCAAAAGCATTCTCGGTGTTCTGCAGGCGTTCAGTAGAGCGACAGGATGAAAAAATATAAAAATAAAATAAAAAACAACGCAATTGAAACGTACAGCACCTCAGTATAATAAGAACTATCCTGTGGCCTTTTAAACAGCCATTATTCCTGAGCTGGAGGCAGGTCGATGCCGTTTGTCTGCTAACAAGCGCATTGTGTCAGATAAATCTCCACTCATTTAGGGAGCTGAATAAAAGGCTTGAGGGAGGCGTTGTGAATTAAGCCTTTCTCTCAACAGAAGGCATGCACAAATACACTCAGGCAGACTTCATAGAAATAACAAAGCGCTGACTGACAGGCAGCTATAAAAAGCAGATTTTCTTGTGTGCACATGTGTGTGTGTGTGTGTGTGTGTGTGTGTGTGTGTGTGTGTGTGTGTGTGAGTTTCTTCATTGGCTAACACAGCCCCGAAAAACTACAGACAGGACCATACCTACAAAACCAGCAAAGGACAATCAGGATATGGGTCAGGACCATAGCAACCCATGTAACCACGGTGATGAGGTATATACAGTGGTGTGAAAAACTATTTGCCCCCCTCCTGATTTCTTATTCCTTTGCATGTTTGTCAAACAAAATGTTTCTGATCATCAAACACATTTAACTATTAGTCAAAGATAACACAGTAAACACAAAATGCAGTTTTTAAATGAGGGGTTTTATTATTTAGGGAGAAAAAAAATCCAAACCTACATGGTCCTCTGTGAAAAAGTAACTGCCCCCTGAACCTAATAACTGGTTGGGCCACCCTTAGCAGCAATAACTGCAATCAAGCGTTTGCGATAACTTGCAACGAGTCTTTTACAGCGCTCTGGAGGAATTTTGTCCCACTCATCTTTGCAGAATTGTTGTAATTCAGCTTTATTTGAGGGTTTTCTAGCATGAACCGCCTTTTTAAGGACATGCCACAACATCTCAATAGGATTCAGGTCAGGACTTTGACTAGGCCACTCCAAAGTCTTCATTTTGTTTTTCTTCAGCCATTCAGAGGTGGATTTGCTGGTGTGTTTTGGGTCATTGTCCTGCTGCAGCACCCAAGATCGCTTCAGCTTGAGTTGACGAACAGATGGCCGGACATTCTCCTTCAGGATTTTTTGGTAGACAGTAGAATTCAGGTTCCATCTATCACAGCAAGCCTTCCAGGTCCTGAAGCAGCAAAACAACCCCAGACCATCACACTACCACCACCATATTTTGCTGTTGGTATGATGTTCTTTTTCTGAAATGCTGTGTTACTTTTACGCCAGATGTAACGGGACACGCACCTTCCAAAAAATGAAACTTTTGTCTCGTCGGTCCACAAGGTATTTTCCCAAAAGTCTTGGCAATCATTGAGATGTTTTTTAGCAAAATTGAGACGAGCCTTAATGTTCTTTTTGCTTAAAAGTGGTTTGCGCCTTGGAAATCTGCCATGCAGGCCGTTTTTGCCCAGTCTCTTTCTTATAGTGGAGTCGTGAACACTGACCTTAATTGAGGCAAGTGAGGCCTGCAGTTCTTTAGATGTTGTCCTGGGGTCTTTTGTGGCCTCTCGGATGAGTCGTCTCTGCGCTCTTGGGGTAATTTTGGTCGGCCGGCCACTCCTGGGAAGGTTCACCACTGTTCAATGTTTTTGCCATTTGTGGATAATGGCTCTCACTGTGGTTCGCTGGAGTCCCAAAGCTTTAGAAATGGCTTTATAACCTTTACCAGACTGATAGATCTCAATTACTTTTGTTCTCATTTGTTCCTGAATTTCTTTGGATCTTGGCATGATGTCTAGCTTTTGAGGTGCTTTTGGTCTACTTCTCTGTGTCAGGTAGCTCCTATTTAAGTGATTTCTTGATTGAAACAGGTGTGTCAGTAATCAGGCCTGGGGGTGACTACAGAAATTGAACTCAGGTGTGATAAACCACAGTTAAGTTATTTTTTAACAAGGGGGGCAATCACTTTTTCACACAGGGCCATGTAGATTTGGAGTTTTTTTTCTCCCTTAATAACGTAAACCTTCATTTAAAAACTGCATTTTGTGTTCAATTATGTTATCTTTGACTAATAGTTAACGGTTTTCGATGAGCAGAAACATTTAAGTGTGACAAACATGCAAAAGAATAAGAAATCAGGAAGGGGGCAAATAGTTTTTTACACCACTGTACGTATCTGGGTGAATATGTGGCATGAAAAGTAAATAATAAGCAAGTAATACTTATTTAAAGATCATCTGCAATGGCAAGTGTGTAAATAGTTGAAAAACACCAATCAGACTTAGATATATTGTACAAATGCCATTCTGATCCATCTACATGCCATCCAGCACATCGGACATTCCGTACCCTGGAGGTATAGACCATCATTTCTGTGGCAGTTACTTAAGGGGGCGAGTTGCCAGATTGTCATTCACACTATGGGCAATTTGGGAGCGCCAATTAGCCTAGACTGTATGTCTTTGGACTGTGGGAGGAAACCTATCAAGCACGGGGAGAACATGCAAACTCCATGCACACAGACCCGAGGTGGGAATCGAACCCGGACACTGGAGGTGCAAGGCGACAGTGCTAACCACTAAGCCACTGAGCCGGCACATATGCCATTACCTGGATTTAATGTAAGCCTGCATTTTATGGATGGAAATAGCACACTGTGTTCTACATTTTGATCACAATATACCTTGCAATTTACTGAAAAAATAAAACATATTCATAGCCGTAGTGAAAATACCGTTATTATTTTTGGCCAACAAAAAAAAATGGAATCTTATATTCTGTAAATCTTATTGCTGCTGTAATCATAAAGACTTCCATGGGCACTCCCCAGGATTCTTATTCACTGATTCACACATACAGTATACTGTACACTACCCGGCCCAAAAAAGTTGGCCAGTCTAATCTTTTTGTTCAACATATAATGGCCAATTCAAATATGAACATGGTAACTCATGTCCCAGAGTCACTCTTTCAAAATTTGTCCTCAGCTAAGAAAGAAATGAAGAAAGATCTATAGATGTGAAAACCTCTTCATTCAGTACATTGGTAGTCAGCTGACTTCAGTTTATTGCCACATAATTTTGAAACAACCAACTGAAACAACCCCAGATCATAAACCTGTCTCCAGCGGTGTGTGGAGCCACAGTCCAAAGACATGCAGGTTTGGTTAATAGGCGTTCCCAAATGTGCCCGTAGTGTGTGAGTGTGTGTACTGTATGTGTGTGTGCCCTAAGTCTCCTGGGATAAGCACCAGGTCCCTGCGACCCTGAATACAGGATAAAGCGGTATAGACGATGAGTGAGTGATTATACATTCATGATTTTTTTTTTCTGACCGCATTTCGTCCACAAAGTTGACCATTATCCTTCCAGGTTTTAAAAATGTCCTGACCTGTTCTTATCCGAAGTCCAGTAACCTCAACATCGACTCTTCTGAAATTTTTGCCAGCCAGTATAGTTCTGTTTTACTTTATACTTTACAATTGAAGAAGAGTAATGATATATAATAATCATGCTGGTTGGCCAGAAAAGAACAGGATCACTTTTGTCTCTGGTTATAACTCAATTACCTTTTTTTTCCTCTGGCCCTCATTGCTTCTGGCTCATTAGAGACATAAACCTATATTAAGATTTCCTTAAAGCTTTGTCTGTTGTTAAAAGTGCTATCCAATAAGAATCTTCAATTCAATTACGTAGATGTTGTGCAGCCCTGACTAAAAACTTGTTAAGTGTACCAGAGCATTTCCAAGTTTTCAAAGTAAAAAAACAAGGACTTAGACAATTAGTATCAAGCAAAAGGCAAAGCTTTGACCAAAACCATTAACACTCAGTCAACAATGGTAAATCAGTTATTGTGGTTTTGAATGAGTTATGTTACCATTAGAGCCCCTGATTGGACCGGGCACTCCTGTTAAAAAATCTGATTCTTTGGAGCACCCTTGGAAATACTGATTAGTCAGAGAAATCTTATTGGGAATTCAGATTACTCCGAGCATACTGGGAATTCGGATTGGTTAAACCAATCTCAGTGGGAATTATAATAGTTGAGAGCACCCTCATGGGAAATACTGATTATTCCTGTCACCCTTGTTAGAGTTATGATTAAAGCATCAGCATTGGGAGGTTTGAATGCATATAGCGTTCAAAACATCCTCGTTTGGAATTCTGATCGTTCAGAGCAACCTTCCTAGGAATCCTGATTATGCAAAGCCCCCTGGTTATTTACTATGATTGTTCAGAGCAACCTCTGAGGATGAGAATGCTCATTGGTCAGACCACCAACAATAGAACTCCTGTTTGGTCAGAGCACCAGCTTTAGCAAATCTGGTTGTTTAGAGCACCCTCGTTGGGGATTCTGATTGTTTGGACATTGTCTTTGGGAATTCTAATAGTTTAAAGCACCCACGTTATGAACTCTGATCTGTCTAAGCATAATCATGAGGGGAAAAAAAATGTGATGCAATGCACAAGTTACACGGCACAATTCCCGGTGTTTATTTATCACTTTCAGAGTTCATGTGAGTTCAACTGGAACTGTATAAGCACTGTAAAATGTTAATTCAACACGCTGGGTGATAATTTATCGCTGAGAAATTTGCTGTGCACTAATTTAACAAACCCATTTTTAGCAAATGGGTATTGTACTGGTACCTCGGCATACGAACGCGGCACTTCACAAATTTTCACCTTAAGGACGACGAGGCACACGAAACATCCGGAGCTGTAGAAAATGCTAAGAGATTTATTTTTTTATTATTATTATTTTTTGGGTTTTTCCAATTTTCACCCCAGTTTAGTCGTGGCCAATTCCTCCCCGTCGCTAGGGGGCTCCCACATGAAGGCTACCACTACCACTCAGCCGGGAGGCCGAAGACTATCACGTGTTTCCTCCGAACCGCGTGACGTCAGCCGACCGCATCTTTTCAAACTGCTTGCTCACGCACCATTAGGGGCGGAGTAACACACTCGGAGGAAAGTGCTAGCCACTCCTTCCGCGTGCGCAAGCTCACAGACGCCCCTGATTGGCTGTAGAGCCGTGATTAATGTGGCAGCGCAAGTACCTCTCATCCCTCCTCCCTGAGAGAGCTCGGCCAATCAGCTCTCTCTATGCCTCCGGCTGTGAGAGGAAAACAGCATCACCCGGGATTCGAACCAGCGATCTCCGGATGATAGGGCGAGCGCTTTACTACTGCACCACTCGGAGGCAATGCAAAGAGATTTTACACGTATTTATTTGCATTTAGTGCAAGAATGTTAGCAATTACGACAGCATGAAGAATAGGGAGCAGCTTTTAGTTTTGTTTTTAAAGTAGCTGATGCCAAGAGGAATCATAAATTAAGGTTAAGTGAGGTGTAATGTCCATTTATTTCATATTTTACATTATTTACATGTCATTTAAAAACATTTTCCAATGCAAAAATATGATTATAGTGTTGAACATAATTGGTAATATTGGTCATATACTGTATTTGGATGGCTGGATTGCATTTACATTATTTCCTATGAGAAAATGTGTTTTGAATTTTTACCTCCAGAACAGATTAAATGCATATGTCAAGGTACCACTTTTTTTTATTTTTTAGTATTTCTCTTTATTATAACGTTTGACAACGAAAGGTGTTTTAGTAGTTTGCTTTCCCGTGGCTGTCAGATTTTTCAGGTCCTCACTCGGCAAGCTGAAAAATGAAATCTTGCATGCTGTGAAAGTGTTTGCAGTGACATACGATATTCCAATACCTTATTTGCTTGGCATAGCTCAGCTCGATTTCGGATCTCTCCTTGACAAACTTGGTGTAGCGCTCCACAAACTCGATGCCCCACTGTGTGTGCTTCTCCAAGTTATCAAACTGATCCTGAGGAAGAGGAAAAGAGTGAAGAATGTCTGACAGCTGAAGATTCCCCTCATCCAAGGATTTTACACACAAACTAAAAATGCATGAAAAATGGATAAAAACCTATGATTAACCTTTATGAACTTTGAATATAAATATTTTTAAGTGAAGAAATACACTCTGGTGTAAATTGCACTGTATAACATCATTTATTTCAATAAGAGGTTGAGTGTTACTGCGTATAATTCTAGGAAAATAAATCATAGCGAATTTTGTTAAGAAATTTATTTTATTTTTAGAATTTTTTTTTCAGTACCATGATTTCTTAATTGAAAGTGTGCGAAAAATCAACAAGCTTTGGTTCAGCTTGCTTGAAGGGGTCATTAGGTCGTAGCTCTCTTTTTAGGTCTACTCCACAGTGCAGTCATATTATATTAAGCTAAACGATTATTCTCTGCCCAAAATTAGACCGTCTCAATATAATATAATATAATATAATATAATATAATATAATATAGTATAATATAATATAATATAATATAATATAATAACAGTATCATGTGTGCTATTAGAGCAGCGCAAAGGTACAACAGTTGCCGTGTTTCGTATGATCCCCTCGTATGATCCAACAACAAAGTGTGTGTGTATGGTGCTCTGCAATGGATTGCCATCACAGATAACGTGTCCTCCCACCTCGTACCCTGTGCTCACACAGGACAGGCTCCGGATTCACTGCGACCATGACCAGGATAAATCATTTACTAAAATGAACGGCCGAGTCTGCTATTACACGAATAAACCACCAGCCTGTGTGTGTGTGTGTGTGTGTGTGTGTGAGTGTGGACATGAGTAAATGTGTTCGCTGTTGTGTGTGAAAGCCGCCACCTCATCATTTCTCAGCATGACTAGTGTGCTAAGTGCTCACTCCAGATCATGCAGTTGCCCAATAAGGCTCAATGTTGAACACTAGACAGCTAAATAGCAACGAAGCACAGTTTTTACTGTTCATCCCATAGACGATTCTGTACACCAGATTTTGAATCGGCTACTGTAAGTGTTTCGCAACTTCAGCACATATCAAAAGAAGCTATTAGATCAAACTGAGGGTGTTTGCTAAAGCAGGACGTAATGGGACAGAGATCATTACACAATGTACATAAAACAGTATAGGAAAAAAGACTTTACAGACAAATTAAACACTCCGCTTGAAAAATTTTGGTTTCCATCTTTTTCATTCAGCTAGGCCCTTGGAGGTAAACCTTAAAATGTCTATGTAAATATGAATGAATGAATAAAAAAATAAAAAAATAAACAATAATAAATAGCATTAAATTTAATATGCCTCTGTACCAATTTATCCCGTAATCAGGGTGCCAATCCATTGCAGGACACATATACACAAATACACACACACACTACAAGAAATTTGGGAACGCCAATCAAGCCTATTGTCTGCAGACTGTGGGAGGAAACCGGAATACCCGGAGGAAACGCATCAAGCACGGGGAGAACATGCAAACTCCATGGACACAGACCCCAAGGTGGGAATCTAACCCGGCGCAAGGCAACAATGCTAACCACTAAGCCACCGTGCCGCCGCCCCAAAATATATTAGAGAGAAATAAATATAATAAAATACATTGGATATTTTCTGGAAAATAAAACGCCTTCAGATAAAATCTTTACCTCTGATATGATCTGAGTGAAAAAAACGTTTTTCTCTGGTTTGTAGGATAGTTTGAAGTACTTTGAATAGATTTTTGATTAGACTGAACTTTGGAATCATCGCCGTGAGAGAAACACCATATTGGCGGGCTCTAATGGTTCTGAATGGGCTCCATGTAGATAGTAGACACTGATGTAGACTCAGAACAATGGTTCCCCAAAAGCAAGAAAGCAGAGAACCAATAGCAGATATCTGACTTCCTTTTTTTTCAAAAGGATGTTCTTAGACAAAAGACGCGATTATCTTAGAAGCTTATTTGCATTCTACAAAGGAACACATCTCAGAAACCAATTCCGGTGAATCTGTCCCATAAACTTATCCAAGGTCTTATTATTCAGAAGTGATGGAGTTTTGGACTATCCTCAGCTTAGATGGAGTGAGTACAAATGCTGTCTAGTCGGTAGCTTTCAGGAACAATGTTTCCATTGGTACACAGTATTACACTCCCACAAGCCCTGAAAGACATTTAATGTTTTTCAATTACAAAAAAAAAAGACTTTGAGTAACAATGTCCAATTCTTGCATACCATCGCAGTGTGTCTTATATCTGAGGTGAAGTTGGGGGAATGCTACTGTAGGATTTTGGACTAAATGTGAACAGAGACAACATGTAGCCTATAGTTGTTACTCTTTGTCTTTCAGCAGCTCCTGTCGATGAGTCACCACATGGGTTGGACCATCCAATCAACGCAACAACTTCCGCACAGGTTTTATGCCGGATGCCCTTCAAGACACAACTCTTCCATTTTATCCATCCAGTGGCTAGGGATCGAACCTGGGCCTTCTGAATGGTACAGTAGGTGAGAAACCTACCACTGAGTCACCCCAATGCCAACATGTGGCCTATAGAAGGTGCCACATAATCAGAATAGTACTGAAACAAGAATGATAGAATTGACAAGGGAGTCTGTGTTCCTAAATACCATACTATTATCATGTTGTACTATCATGCTTGTCACATAAAAAGACCATAAGGTTGATCTCTTCTATCTTAAAACTCATGCAGATTTTTTGATCCAGATAATCACTCACTCATAGTCTATACTTTACCACTTCATGCTGTATGCAGGTTTGCAGAGGGCCGGAAGTCTATTTGAGGAGACTTAGGGCACGTGGCGGGGTGTACTCTGGATGGGGTGCCAATCCATCTCAGGACACACACACACAACTGGAAAGCCAATTAGCCGAATCTGCATGCCTTTGGACTGTGGGAGGAAACCAGAGTACCTGGAGGAAATCCACAAAGCATGGGAAGACCATGCAAACTCCATGCACACAGACCAAGAGAGGTGGGAATCGAACCACTACCATGGAGGTGTGAGGCAGCAGGGCAAACCACTATGATCTAAATGCAGAGCTTGTGAGTTGATTAATCACAAATATGCACTACACTGATATCAGACATTGCAGTGTTGAAATGGATCAGATCTGTCCCTAGATTATCAGCTGATGTGATGCAGAATAAATAGCTGATAGAAAATGGCATGCACGTGCCAGAGCTACAGTATGAGCAGTACGTATAGAAATGTCTCGTGCCCTTTGCAGGCGGTCAGGACCAGCATTAACGGCGGATTACTGTACAGTGGGGTGAGCCTGCGCGATGGCTAATACATGTATATAGAAAGGACCGGCCACGATAGATTTGTCTGCCTGTAAACTACTCGTACAATGCATTTTGTTTCGACGCAGGTGGACAAAACGGACGGAACCGCGCGAGCCGCATACACGCACGCACGAATCCTGTAAAAATGGGCGGAGCTCTGACTGACCCAGCATTAGCACAGACTCCTGACACACCTGCTGATTACTGATGCACGCGTTCATTTTTAAGATTTCTGACCGTTGTCATGATGCATGATGATCTTTGACAGATATTTGGCACGTACCCAGAGCTCGGTGCCCCAGCTGCAGCTCAGGGATTCGGGGCAATTCCTTCGTGATAATCCTCTGCTCGAATGCATGGCGTGATGGCTTCGGAAGAGATCACTAATGTAATTTAAAAAAAAAACTGATCCCGAGGTTTTAAAAATATACCGTCAAGGGTGTAAACCTCGATCGGTTATGAGAGATCCGCTTTCACCTCCGCATGCTGCCAGTTCCAGGCGATCAGCCTCGGCCGTCTCTCTCTCGCTCCCCCCCCACCCCCGCTCTCTCGCTCCCCCCCCCCCCGCGCTCTCTCCCCCCCCCCGCTCTCTCTCTCTCTCCCCCCCACCCCCGCTCTCTCTCGCTCCCCCCCCCCCCCCCCGCGCTCTCCCCCCCCCCCCCGCTCCCCCCCCCCGCTCTCTCTCTCTCTCCCCCCCCCTCCCTCTCTCTCTCTCTCTGCACCCTGCATTCATTCAGTCAACCGCTTGGGACGGCGCGCACGCACACACACACTCCCGAATGATGCTGATTAAATAAAAGTTATTAAATAAACTCACACATAGTCTAAAGCACCAGCATAAGCGGAATGGTTTTTAACAGTTTTTAACATCTTTAACGGTTAAAAAAATTTGGTTTTCTTTTATCTTTGGAAAAATAATCTAGGATTTAGACCATCATCGAAATACGTTACACAAAAACAACAATATTTAATAAATAATCTCATTTTAATTAAAACGTTCAATCTACAGTAAATGTTTCCATATAACATCATTTCTCCATGCCTTTATTTTGACATGATGCGCAGTTGTGTTCCAAATAGATCTCACTGTAAAACAAAGTACACTATATTACGTCTGGAAAATCCGCGTTTCACACCCTGTGTAGTGCGCGTATAAGATGGCGCAATTTGGAACGCATTCCAAAAAAAGGGTTCGTACGAAAGATTGAGGAGAATTTCCTCTTGGTAACCAGCAACAGTTTTTCGGTTTCTAGGCAGTTTTTATGACGCTGCAGGCTGTTTGATTTTTTTTATATAGAAAACTGAAAGAATGTCACGTTTGCTCGTTTACTATATTTGTATTTAAATATATTACATTTTCGATATATTTATGTTAACTACTATATAAGTGTAAACTACATTTTTAGCCGTAGCTACCCTAGCGGTTAGGTTAGCGGTTGCCTCGCGACAGCTGTGTTTGTTGACAAGCTAACGGGTTAGCAAGAAGATTACCGTTAAAGGGGGTTGTATAGGGCAGAGCGTTTAGTATAAATAAACACATACATAAAATAAAAATGAGTGAGCAACTTAAATTCATCGTGGAACAGCTGAACAGAGAGCCATTTAAGAAGAACTTTAACTTAATCACTTTTGACTCTCTGGAGCCGATGCAGCTTCTGCAGGTTCTCAATGATGTTTTGGCTGAGATTGAGTCTAAGGTGAGACAGCTTTAAGTTAATACGCTTTGAGTTGCATTAGTGTAAGGTTATCTCATATTCTGTGAACAACGGCATGGATAAAGACTTGGATGTTTGGACCTTTTTTTCTTCACATAAACATATACAGTATTAAACAGGTTGACATTAATACACACAGAAAAAATATTGTGCATGCATGCTGGATTGTGTTCAGTTAAGCTATATACCTGAAGCACAGGTAGATTAATCAGACCTAAAGTCTTTTACTCTCTCCTTGTCAAGTGTGAAAGGCGATGTTTGGCTTCATGGTCTGGGGAACTGGTTTTAAATGGACTTTATTGATAAGAAACCAGAAGGACTGGAGATGGCCTGCTGAACTTTTAAATGGGGGGTTGGAGTTCAGGCCTAAGTATCCAGAAATGAAAAAATTGTGAAAGTTCATTATCGTTTCCTGTAGCTTAATAGAACAACATACATCATGAAGACACTGCAAAAAGGGGCATTTTTCACAATTCTTTTCGAAACACTGGTGGATCAGTGTCTTGCCTGCCATGTGAAAGTTCAAATCCCACCCAAGGAAAACCCCAGCCACTGGATGCAGTGCCAGGCTCAAGCCTGGATAAAATGGAAGGGTTTTGTCTGGAAGGAAATCTGCCTGGATGAGAGAGTCCGCTGTTGACACTATTTATTTATTGTCAGTTTCAGTGATTAGAATTTAAGAGAGTTTTTTTTTTTTTTTTTTTTAGAAGTTTTTCTCATATTATATGAACTAATTATGCCTCTATGCCTGTAAAACAACCCCCTCATTGCCACATGGGAACACTTCCTATAAGACATCCTATAGCCAAGAATATACCTACAAACAACTCATTTAAGCTGGAACCATTTTGTCTACATTACCGTTCAAAAGTTTGGGGCCACTTTCTAACTCCATGATCGTTCCTGATTTTTATTTCTTTCTACATTGTAAAGGAATGCTGAAGGCGTCCAAAATATGCATTAATCTCTTTTGAACAGTTGATATTGAGATGTGTCTGCTACTTATGCTCTGTAAAGACTTCATAACGCCTCTAATCTGAGGTGCTGTTAATTAGTCAATTGGCCTTCATGAGAGCCAGTTTCATTATGGTGCTTGATGGATTTTGCAAATGCACTTGACAATACTGCTCTTGCAAGAACTGTTACAGAAAGTCTGAGCTCTGTGTCTTAAAATAACAACTAACTGTTGTTTTTGTTGTTGTTACATAATTACCTAATTCCATATGTGTTATTTTATAGTTTTGAAATCCCCAGTATTGTTGTAGAATGTAGAAAATAAATCACTAAACAAAAACAAAAATTTGCAAGTGACCCCAAACTTTTGAACGGTAGTGTAACTGGAAATTGTTAATGTGTCTACTGAGCCCTGTTGTGGGGGCAAAATAGTATCAAGCATGGCCATGAGATACTACTGTATGCTGGATATATAGATTGTAGTTTAATCACAGTTCATTTAGGAGAGGATTGTATTCGTGATCACACATTTTATTTTTTCAAATAAACTATTAAATTGCAATAGTTGTTTTTGATAAATGCGTGACGTTAGAGATGTGGGTTTGGTGCTTCATGTATTCACTCTTTACAGAGCAAAGTGTAAATATCAGGTGCATTTTTATTTTATTTTATTTATTTTTTATTAATTTTTTTATTATTTTTTTTTTTTACTTAATTGAGCTCTACAATTCACCAACAATCAAAGCATGCTCAAGAAATATTAACCATGTACACACAATATAAAGATTGCAGTCACAAAAATAAACAAGTAAAGACATAATGTAATCCTATCATACATGTAATTAGAATATGATTTCTAATTCTTGATAACTCATTGTAAGTTCACAATGATCCCAGGGCAGTACAAATTGTTGCAAATGTTCTTTATCTGTAAAATAATACATATTTAGATATTGTCTTTAATACTGCTTTAAACTTTCTGAACCTTTCAGGAATCACTGTTTTCACTCAGTTATAATTTACTGTATTATTTGAACACAATGAGGAGGAGAGACATATATTTTTGCTAAGCATTATATGCCGGAGGATCTCAGTTCTTTTTTATGGCACACCCATAATGCAAAAGATAAATCGATAAATCAAACGGATAGATCAATCACTTCCATGACATCGCTATTTTCTCCCTTATTTATATACAGCAATATGAGAGAACGTGTTTTTTCATCAGAGGGACAACCCATGTGAGATGTTTTGGAGATAAAGTCAGAGAGGACAGATTGAGGTGGTTTGGACATGTTCAGAGGAGAGATGGTGAATATATCGGTAGAAGGATGCTGAGGTTGGAACTGCCAGGCAGGAGGTCTAGAGGAAGACCAAAGAGGAGATTTATGGATGCAGTGAGAGAGGACATGAAGTTAGTTGGTGTGAGAGAAGAGGATGCAGAGGATAGGGTTAGATGGAGGCAGACGATTCGCTGTGGCGACCCCTGAAAGGGAACAGCCAAAAGACAAAGAAGAAGAATATGAGAGAACGTGTTTATCTTCAGTAACAGATGTAATGGGGTGGCATTACTGTACAGGTCCTTCTAAAAAAATTAGCATATTGTGATAAAGTTCATTATTTTCTGTAATATACTGATAAACATTAGACTTTCATATATTTTAGATTCATTACACACAACTGAAGTAGTTCAAGCCTTTTATTGTTTTAATATTGATGATTGTGGCATACAGCTCATGAAAACACAAAATCCCTATCTAAAAAAATTAGCATATCATGAAAAGGTTCTCTAAACGAGCTATTAACCTAATCATCTGAATCAACTAATTATCTATAAACACCTGCAAAAGATTCCTGAGGCTTTTAAAAACTCCCAGCCTGGTTCATTACTGAAAACCGCAATCATGGGTAAGACTGCCGACCTGACTGCTGTCCAGAAGGCCATCATTGACACCCTCAAGCAAGAGGGTAAGACACAGAGAGAAATTTCGAATAGGCTGTTCCCAGAGTGCTGTATCAAGGCACCTCAGTGGGAAGTCTGTGGGAAGGAAAAAGTGTGGCAGAAAACGCTGCACAACGAGAAGAGGTGACCGGGCCCTGAGGAAGATTGTGGAGAAGGACCGATTCCAGACCTTGGGGGACCTGCGGAAGCAGTGGACTGAGTCTGGAGTAGAAACATCCAGAGCCACCGTGTACAGGCGTGTGCAGGAAATGGGCTACAGGTTGCAAATTTTGCATGTCATTCGGAAATCAAGGTGCCAGAGTCTGGAGGAAGACTGGGCAGAGGGAAATGCCAAAATGCCTGAAGTCCAGGCATACCAGGCACTTCATGCTTCCATCTGCTGAAAAGCTTTATGGAGATGAAGATTTCATTTTTCAGCACGACCTGGCACCTGCTCACAGTGCCAAAACCACTGGTAAATGGTTTACTGACCATGGTATTACTGTGCTCAATTGGCCTGCCAACTCTCCTGACCTGAAGCCCATAGAGAATCTGTGGGATATTGTGAAGAGAAAGTTTAGAGACACAAGATACAAGAATCTGCAAAAGGATTCCTGACCAAGTATTGAGTGCATAACTGAACATAATTATTTGAAGGTTGACTTTTTTTGTATTAAAACCACTTTTCTTTTATTGGTCGGATGAAATATGCAAATTTTTTGAGATAGGGATTTTGGGTTTTCATGAGCTGTATGCCACAATCATCAATATTAAAACAATAAAAGGCTTGAACTACTTCAGTTGTGTGTAATGAATGTAAAATATATGAAAGTCTAATGTTTATCAGTACATTACAGAAAATAATGAACTTTATCACAATATGCTAATTTTTTGAGAAGGACCTGTATATCACATGGCACCATGCACACATTCTCACAACTGTGCAGACAGACAGCAACCTGAGCTCAGGATCGGACCATTGCTGGGAGACAACACTATCTATTTTACCACTTCAATAAAATACTTTTGTCAGAACTCTTCTTTTAAGAAAACTTCTTACAATCCACGATTTTCTTTTACTGAAAAACAAATGATCTACCCCCGCAACAGATTACTTATATCCACATTTTAGAATGATAAGCTGTACATATTATTATTTGTTCTCTTATTCTACTCTTTGTATTTATTGTCTTATATTTCAGCCATCACTTGATATCCGAGAAGAAATGCCTGAACAGACTGTCAAAAGAATGTTCACTTTGTTGGGGATGCTGAAATATAAACCACCTGGTGGCTCATTTGATGTGTAAGTTAAATAACAAAAACTCTAACGCAGAGTGCCTGTTAAGATGTGTTAATATGGTAAGGGATAAGCATTACTGAGTATGTTTTGTAGGTGTCTCCAGTGTCAGTGCTTTGCAACAGTAAAAAAAAAAAAAAAAAACGTTTTCTGATACTACAAAGTATTTTGGAAGAAATAATTTTTCCAGTATTGTGATAAGCTGATTTTTTATTTTTTTTATGTTAACATCAACAGGGTAGTTGGTGAGGGGGAAAATGTTTTATAGCTGTCATAATTTAAGTGGGTAACCGATTATTAGGTGTGGTTATAAATGCATTAAAACTAGGGCTGAACGATTTGATAAATCACATTGTGATTATTTTGACACAGATTACGATTGAAAGGGTCATATTGACTAATAAATGTATCTTTTTTAATTTAAATGTATTTATCTAGGCTTACAGCAAATAACACAAATTATCTTGTTAAGTAGATGTTTTATACACACTCACATTTCATACAAACTTAAATAATTCTTTTGATTGTGTAAAGCTGCATTGCAACAATGTCAATTGTTAAAAGGGCTATACAAATAACATTTTATTTAATTGAATGTTTGCCAATATTAATTTAGCACATTAAAGTATTTAAATAAAAAAAAACAACAACAACACTTAAATAGGCAAGATTTTGCTTCTCTTTTTGAGTCCCTGTTCATCTCTGCTTTCCAGGAGCAGTTTCCGTCAGGGACTGGTGACGGGCAGTAAGCCGGTGGTGCACCCCATCCTGCACTCGCTGCTCCAGAGAGTTCCTGAGTTGAAGAAGAGGGCCTATCTTGCCCGCTTCCTTGTCAAACTGGACGTGCCCACCGAGTTCCTGGCTGATGAGGTCATCGCTGAGGTCTACCACCAGGTCTGAGCTTATTTTGGGGTCAATGGGCTGCTACGTTTATGCAAACTCTAATACTACTCTAATAATTGGAATAATATGCCAGTCAGAATAATAATATATATTTTTTTAAATCGTCATCCAACCACTTCTGACCCGATTCGGCCTAATCAGTTTGTATTTTTAATTGGACTTAGAGGGGCAGTGTAAACTTTTGATAGTCTGTTTAGTGGGAAAACATTATCCATGTAAACCTTTAATAAATATAATTTTTCTGTCCATGTTTGCCCCACATGGGGGTAACATCAGCTGACTTGAGAGTGAAGGAAGAGGCATAAAAATGTTTTCTTTCATTCTTTTTATTTAATTCATTGAGGATGTAAGTCCACATGTTGTCAGAGTAGTGTCCAAGTTGGAAACTTTAATCAGAATGAATTGTCCATGTAACTGTAGATAGTGTTTGGCTAATTCTAAGATCTAATTTGTGCTAAATAAAATCACCAGCAAGAAGTATATTACAGTTTATATGATTCAGGTCAGCACTTTAACTTCGGCAGTATTCATTTGGCATCTTCTATACCGCCTTATCCTGTATTTAGGGTCGCGGGGACCTGGAGCCCATCCCAGTAGACTCAGGGCATGAGGCAGGGTACACCCTGGTCAGTGTGCCAATCCATCGCAGAGCACACACACGCACACACTCATTCACACACTATGGTCAATTTGGGAACGCCAATTAGCCTAATCTGCATGTCTTTGGACTGCAAACTCCATGCACACAGAGACGGGAATTGAGCCTGGCCGGGAATCGAACCCGGACCCTGGAGGTGCAAGGCGACAGTGCTAACCACTACACCACCGTGCCGCCCATAAGCTTTTTTATAAAATAATAAATTGATGGCATTATTTTTGTCCTAATATTGTTTTTTTTTTTTTTTTTGCTGTCTTATATTTTTGATATTTCACACATTTTCTGTGCGAATCTTTCCTATTATCTGTATAGTATGAAGAGTTGGTAGAAGGATTTAAGAACTTCCATAAAGAGTGTGAACAGCTAAGGAACTTTGGATTTTCTGCAGCGGAGATTCGAAGGGTGAGAGACATTTACCCTTTTTTTTTTTTTTATTACTTATTCATTCTACTGCTTATACAGTTTAACAGCAGTAATGTATTGTAAAATAAAGGAAACTTTTATTTGCTGTAGGGAATAAACTGTTACTGTTTTATTCTGAAAAAAAGTAATTTTTATGAACAATGCTACAGACATCTTTCATTTTAACTGGTTATTTTTTACACCAATTTATATTTCAACGTGCCGCGTTTCTGGTAGTGTAGTTGAACTTAATGTTCAGTTTTGTTTAAAAAAAACGTTTATTTATTTTTCATACACCTTCTTCCCTGTGGCCAATTTAAATAACTTTTATAACAAAACAGTATGTATGTTATTGAAAAAATAATAATAATAATGGAATTTGTTACTGCAGGACATATCAGATATGGAAGATGAGAAGGATCAGCTGATTAAAAGGGTGGAGCGTCTGAGAAAGCGGGTACATTTTTTTAGATTTGTACCAGTATTAAATTTTGTGTCTCTATAAGGAATAAATTATATTATGTTCTACGTGAGACAGACTGACATTTTATTCCTCTTTATATCCTCTACAGTCTAGACAATTGCGTTCAACCTTAAGAAGTGTGTATTACTTTATTTGTCCACAAGGTGGAGTGTGTGTCTAACCATCAGCGCATGCTAGAGGTGGCCAGGCAGCTTCGGGTGGAAAAGGAGAGAGAGGAATCTTTGGCTCATCAAAAACAGGAGCAAAAGAACCAGGTGCCTAAGCGCTCCTCATTTTCTTTTTCCTCTCCTTAAAAACAGTTTAATTCAGTGTCAGTATTTATGTGGAATATTAAATAAAGTCACCTATATGGATTAATAGGTGCATCTTTCAAAGACAATTTTTGAAAGTGTATTACACATGTAATATGTTGGTTGTGCATTTCAGCTATTCCAGGCTGAACAGAGGAGGCAGAGGTGTCAACTCCAGCTGAAAGACTTGCGACAGGCAGCAGCAGATGCCAAGCCTGAGAGTGAGTGGACCATGGAAAAATCTGTGTCCTGGTGGTGCATGACAGAGGTCAAATAAACGTCATGTGCACATGCGTCCCATTAAACAGAATACTCCTTTTAAACATGTCAAGCCCTCATATGATGTTTTTATAGGCATCACACACATTTCAATTCTCTGGTATGAATTTAAATTTTCCAGATCACTAGATTTTCTTATTTGGAATTTTTTTTTCCTCTCAGCAGTTTGTCTGTGATAATATTTCTCTAAAATTAGCAGAAGTGCTATTTTGCAAATGAACTGTCTGCACTGCTTACATAGTGTGGCATGTGGGAGTGTGTTGTGAGGGCTTAGTGGCAAAAGACTTTTCTATTGCAGGCCTGGTGAAGAGACTGGAGGAGGAGATTAAGTTCAACTCCTACATGGCTTCAGACAAGCTGCCCAAAGAGCTGGAGCGCATCCGCAGCAAAGTGCACTACCTGCAGAAGGTGGAGTCCAAGCCAGCCATGGGTCACGCCGAGCTAGACGAGCTGGAGGAGAAGGTCACATTTCACTGCATGTTTTATTCCCGCTCTTAGTTCAGATCTCGGCACAACACCTACTGCCATTCACACACACAACATAGCACTCTACAGTTTCTTCCCTTTCCCTTTTTACACCACCACAGTGTATTTGACATGAGGCAATCAAGATGTGACCAAAGTGATTAACAAAATTAGCTATTTTTTCAACAAAGCTTCTCCATTTTCACAGGCTCAAAAGTAATTGGAAAAACTTACATAATTATAAATGGGAGAATTATCTTTAATACTTGGATGCAATTCCTTTCCAGTCAATGTCTCGGACTTCAACTGTTCCTCTTTTGTAATGTTTTGCCAGGCCTTCTTTGCTGCAGTTGTTTGTAGTTTGCTGGGTGTTTTTTGGTTTCAGTTTCAACATCAGTAAGTGACGTGCTTGATCAATGCGGATGAGGCCAGGTGACTGACTTGAGCATTTTAAAAAACATTTATCTTTATTTGCCTTATAAAGCTTGCACATGTGGTTCATCATTATCCATCTACAGTGAAGGTTCATCCTATCAGTTTTGCATAATCTGACTGAATCTGAATAAAAAGTACAGCTGTATACATTTCAGAATTCGTCCTGCTACTTCTTTCAGCTGTCACATCATCAATGTGTGACCCATCAAACAACAGTGACCCAGTTCCATTAAGCCAAACATGCCTACTGTATACCATAACATTGCACTCACCATTTTTCCATACTGGAAGGTAATCTTGTTCCATGACTTGGCAGGTATTTTAAATGTTTTCTTTCAAAGTCTAATCCTATCCTAATGTTCTTGAGGTTAACTGTCTGTATTCACATTTATGTTAGCATCTATTTGAAAATGATGGTGCTTTTGACTTTTCCCACTTTAATCTTTCATCCACTTTAGTTGTCTTATGTGGTTTTCTAGGCCCTTTGGTGTTGCTGAGCTTGTCATTGGGTTCATTGTCATAAAATGTTTGCCAATCGTAATGTTTCCACTTCCACAATGTTTCTCTCTGGTATGCCTTTTTTCAGCTCGTCCCTCAGTTGTATATACAGTAGCTTAATGACCTGCATATAAAACATCCCCATGAGTTGCTACCAAACACTTGGAATGGCCATGAATTTCCTTAATTAATCTGTTTGTCTAGAAACTTTTTGAGACTGTGAAAATAGAGGGACTGAAAAATGGCTTTAATTCTTAATCAGCTATTGCAAAAGATTGATTGCTTATTTCAAATCCCTTGTGGAGGTGTACAGCAGTCAAAATACAGAAATTGTGTCCTTGTTCAAATATTTATGGACCTGACTGTATGATTCATTTCCCTATGTTAATTTCATTTCCTATTAGTCTGTTTTACTTCTTTTAGTTTTCTACTTTTTATTTTTCATTGATCCCCAGACAAAAGTATTTTTGTATCTTCTGCTGATCAGATCAAAGAGCTAAATCAGATGAACCAGGAGATGGAGAAAAAGATGTCCAGGTCTGACCCAATGGATGATAACCTTACTTTGTACAGACAGCAGGTAGGAACATTTGTACTATCTGAAAAGGAACTAAAGCAAACAACAGCTGTGTTAAACCTTTTACCTAAAGCACTTCTAATGGAGGTATAAGGGTGGTTGATAGATTCTGTCAAAGTACGCAGTCACTGGATACTTTACAAGTAACCCCATACTAATACTGGGTCTGAGCTCCTCTTTGCTCTCCAAACAGTCTCAATTGTCCATGAGATGTATTCCCCATGGAAGTATTTTTCATCTTAAAAGTGCTCTGTTGGATTCAGGTTTGGTGCAAGCTGAGGCCACTATTGTAAACTAAGCTCACGGTTATCTTCATGGTACTGATTTGAGATTTGTGCTTCATTATATAGCAGATTATTATGCAAGTAGCCTTTATACTGTAAGATTCAAGTGTTAATATTGTTGCACCCATTTACGTCCACAGTTTAACATAAGCTGTGGCATTCAACTTATTCTCGAGTAGTGTCCAATAAAGGACTTTTGCTCCAACCCAAAAAAAAACAGCTTACCATTACATCACCAGCCTGAACAGTTAAAACTAGGCAGTTTTAGGCTATGAATTCATGCACTTAATCCCAAATTCTGACCCATCATCTGCATGTTGAAGAGGATCTCAACTGTCTTGTTTTGGAGAGCCTGTGCTCACTGTAGCCTTTCACTCCAGTTTTGGGTGGCTGGAGATTTTCCTTATAAAGTGTCCACTAAGTGTAAAAATAAGTGTTTTGAGTTTTGTTCCTGTGCTGGGAAATTTTATTTCTTTTTCTTGTTATTTGCACATATACTATATGTACTTTAGCGAGGGATTCGGTTAATACACATTTTGATTGTAATGTTTCCTCAAAACATACTTCAGATTAACAAATTACTTTTGAATTTTGTTTCTTTTTCATAATAGCCAGATAGCTTATCATGACTGCATAATGTGTCAAATTTTTTGGCAAAAATGTCGTTAAATGAATAGATGATACCACACTCATCAGTGGAAACGCTTAAAAATTTACTGTTTAATAGGCTTCCATCATAGCACGTAAGAAGGAGGCAAAGGCAGAAGAATTGCAGGAGTCCAGGGAGGAGATGGCCGTCATAACAAGAGAGCTGAGCGCTAAGGGTCAAGCTGTGGGGCAGGGAGGAGTTGAGATCATCCGCTTAGATGAGGTATGTTTTCACATACAGTAAATTTTAAACTCACTCCTCTTAAAGCAGACCAAAATGTAGACCAACAGAAAAGCTTTCTTTTTGTTCAACGTAAAAATACAAGGTAGACTCTATGAATTACTCTTCAGAAGTACTCTCGCCAAGGGTGCTTATGCTAGTATTGGTACTGGAGTGGAACTGAACATGGTATAGTACAATTTCTAATTTCTAGAAACGAGAGCAGAAGTTTAAGCATACCGTCAAATCTAGATAGCATAGTCAATGTAATCAACGTAATAATAGTCAGTGTATAGTATAATACAGTATAATGATATTAACTGTTCAGTCAATAAAAATAACTCCTTGAAATAGTGGTGACATTATTGCCACAATTGAATACCATAATTACAACCAAAGGAATTTGCATCTTTTGTGGAAAGTGTTCTGGATATTGCTTTTAGTGCCTAGGAACCTTATCAGTTGCTGTTTTTTGTTTTATGGAAAAATAAATATCAGGTAACACAATAAAAAAAAACTGTCATTTATCAACACTCTAATGAGAAATTCTGTTGAGCTGCATGGATTGTAGAGTGACTACGAAACAAAAACAAACAAACGTAATATTCAGCAGTTAGTACTATCAGGGCCTTAATAGAGAAGTTTCACATTCTCATATTCCCCTCCCACACACTGAGAGGAGTCCAAAGATTACAGTTTCAAAACAGCAAACTTTAGTTGAATCTTGGGGTTTCACCATTTTAAGATCAACAATGAGACACCAGCTCCATTAATAGAACCTTTTTGGAAGAGGTCTACAAAAGAAGCTTCTCTTGAGACCAAAAAACACATCTCATCTGGACTTTGCCAAGAAACATTGGGATTACAACTGGAAATGTCTGTCAGGGTCAAATAGGACAAAAGCTTTTTGGCTGTAATTTTTGGTGAAAAAAAATTTATAATATGGATTGCATACAAAAGTCAACATCTCATACAATGGGTAAAATACCCTGGTAGTTCTTTCATGTTTTTCATGTTTTGTCTGTTTTATTGCCAGTAGTCTGGGGCTTTAGTTATGGTCAGTGGCATAAGAATTCTATTTAACACAGAAAATCTGGATGCCTCTACAACAAGCCTGAATTTGGGTCTTCCAACAAGACACGATTAGAAACACCTGTCAAAACTGAATAATACTGCAAATTGTTGCAGCAACACAAAATCTGAGTTTAATAATGGCCTTTCAGTTCAATTCAATTTAATTTTATTTGTATAGTGCTTTTAACAATTGACATTGTCTCAAAACAGCTTTACACAATCAAAAGAATTATTTAAGTTTGTATGGAATGTGAATGTGTATGAATCAAAATGTTCAGATAGTCCCTGGTGAAGCCGAGGGCGACAGTGGCAAGGAAAAACTCCCTGAGATGGTAATAGGAAGAAACCTTGAGAGGAACCAGACTCAACAGGGAACCCATCCTCATTTGGGTGAAACAGATAGCAGGAAATGATCTGCATTTATACAGTGTTAGGTGGCAGGCAGTTCAGCTATAATAGTTGGTGTTAATTGATGTTAAAATGGAGTCCAGGTAGTTATTGGAGACTCAGATAGACTTGTAGAAAGTTCCAGTCCTGAACTATCGAATTGTCAAGTCCTCAGAGAAACAGCTGACAACACCAGTCGAGGCCAGAACCGTCTTCTAAGTAGATAGAATCATCCCCAGACACCAGACGCATCCCAAAGAGACACACGGGGCATCCATGCGACGAGACCTCCAACCAGAAACGGGGCACCAGGATGGATCAGACAGGTCCGGAGGGCAGAGGGTGTCTGGATCACTGGCAGCTCAGGAATGACGTGTAGCTCGACAGAGAGAGAGTGAAAGGGGGAGACAGGAGGAGAGAGGAAAGAGAAAGAGGGGGAGAAGGAGAAGAGGAGGAGAGATGGCAGTTAGGTATGGTCACAGTCACCTAATGTATAATGTGAATGTATATTTACTGTAGAGTGCAAGCAGGGACTCCGGCAGGACTAACTATGACAGCACAACTAAAAGGGAGAGCCAGAAGGAAACACAAACATGAGGGCTCCCTGAGATGTAAAGCAAACAATCACCTCACCGTCAACAAACCTGAGTGATCAAATGAGAGTGAGGAAGACAGCATCTAAACATACCAGTTCACCATAATACTCTACGTCCATGAGTCCCCCAGATCTGCTCCTTTACCTAAGGCAAATCTATTTATAAAAATACTTGGCTAAATAAATAGGTTTTTAGCCTAGACTTAAACACTGAGACTGTGTCTGAGTCCCGAACACTATTTGGAAGACTATTCCATAATTTTGGGGCTTTGTAAGAAAAAGCTCTGCCCCCAGCTGTAGTTTTCATAATACGCGGTACTGAAGCAGCCTGCATCCTTTGATCAAAGTAGGCGTGGCGGATCGTAAGACACTAGCAGTTCGCTGAGATACTGCGGCGCGAGACCATTTAATGCTTTATATGTCAAGAGTAGTATTTTAAAATCAATGCCAAATTTCACAGGGAGCCAATGTAGTGAAGATAGGATAGGGGTGATGTGCTCATATCTTCTGGTTCTAGTGAGGACTCTCGCTGCTGCATTCTGGACTAGCTGAAGCTTGTTTATGCACCTAACAGAACAACCAGACAGTAAGGCATTACAATAGTCCAACCTAGATGTGATAAAAGCATGAAATAGTTTTTCTGCATCGTTTAGCGAAAATGGATTGCTCCACTTTTACAAAGAGGTAACCCTATGATTCTTGAGTGGTTGGAAATTGTCTGAATGGATGAGAAGTCCAAGATCCCTCTGCAGTTTTTCTCCAAACTTGTTAAATACGATTGAAGGAGACTAAGTGTTGTCATTCTACTAAAATACTGAAAATTACTGAAATATTGGGTGGCTTTTTTTTAACTGCATTATGAACATGAAATTTTTTGTTCCTAAAATTGGTTTAACAATAAAAATCTAAAGAATCCCTTAATGCAAATGTGAATGTATTTACTATAACAGGACTTGTAAATCAAAAAAGTGTGCTAAACAGAAAAAAGATCTGTGAATTCTAAGATTGAGTAAGTTCTAAGATTGGTGAGTAAGATTAAACTATTATCCCACTGTAACTACACTCCATTTAGTCTAAATGTTACAATGTTACCGATATCACACTGCTATTACTGTATGTGTGCTCTGTACTGTACTGGATGTCTCTGATATGGAATCTGCACATCATCCTAAATAGCATTGTGGTGTTAAAATTCCTGTCTCTGCTCTTTGTCTGTATCCTCTCATGCTGTTGGTCTGTTGGTTTGTCTGTCTGTCTGGGTGGCTGGTAGATTCCAGCATGGTCTTGTGCAGTGGGATGGGAGGCAGAAGAGATAGAGAAGCACACAGGCCAAAATAGCCCCCACCTTGTCTTTCCACTTGCTTCAGTCCTGTCACATCCACTCGTCTGCATGTGGCTGCTTAAACCCAAGGATGGGTGCAAGATCGCACCAGCCATGCATAGTTACACAAGATAATGAGAAACAGGGAGGTAAACTAGTTCCTGTTTTTTTGCCATATCATTGTCAAAGGTTTTTACCCACCAACACGAAGTGTTTTACAGTATTTCCCCAAAACAATATAGCTTTTGGGAGAAAAAAAAAAAAAAAAAACGGGCCAAAATGGATTGCTTCACTTTTCAATGAACACACGTCAGGGTAGGAAAAGTTTGTGCATCTGTGGAAGATGTTGAAGAAAGAGCTCTGGGATGGATTATGCCCTTGTATGGTCACACAATGGCACAGCACTGATTTAAAAAAGGAGAGAGCGCAGCACATGGGGTTCGTAGCTAATAGCTGTTGTAATGAAACCGACATTTAATAGATCAGTGTAAATAGAGCAAGCTTTTCAAACAGCAGCTGGTCCATATCCTAAAATCAGTGTGTGTGAATGTGAGTGCTCTGCATTTTCCGCGCTTTCCTTTTTTTTTTTCTTCTTTTTTTTTTTAGGCTCACGTAGTAATAATAAATTGTGAAAGTAAAGGAGCTGTACTTTGTTTTAACTTTTAAGCATTTTGAAATATAATCTTTAAAGGGTTTTGATTTAATCAGATGAAAATGTTTATTAAATTATACATGTTTATTTTATGTCACTTCAAAGCATAGCAGAATATTCTTTTATGCTTTTGTTTTAACATAGTAATGAAATTTATTGGTATTAGGAGGATAACCCCTTGAGAAGAAACATCTCGTTTTCGAGGGGGTCCTCGAAACATAGATCAAGCATTATTAGTTATATAGACAAAACAAAAAGATGAATTGTAGTGAAATAATAAATAAATAGAGCATTAATTCATGCTTGCTTTAAAGTGGAAGAACAAGGAATTAGCAGCGTTCATCCTATTATTGAACGATCTTGTGTTTGTATGTCGACAATGCTGCTGCCATGGAGCTAAGGAAGCAGGATTGGCCATGCTCCCTTTGTGGGATGACTGAGATACTCTGCCCCGTCTGCCCCATGGACACTAGCTCATCGCAGCTGTCTGTGAGCTCATACAGCATATGTGAAAATGTATATGTGAAGAGTACGGAAAGCACTTTTTTCGTGGTGTTATTTTTGCTTTGTGATAAAACATGACATGAGGGGGGGAAAACACTTAATATTTTTAAACTTTAATTTTCACATTTAAGAGAAATGTCAGAGTTTAAGCAGGTGGTAAAATTTATGATGGTAAAACATTTGACTATCACTATAACTTTTCTGATACTATAGTCACTGCTGATTCAGTTACGTCTGTATCAGTTTCTTCTGTATTTTCTGCATTAGGCCTAAAAAGTAACACCTGCTCTGTATGTTTGTTCAGTTCTTTTAAATGCAGCACTTGCTAACAATGATTTATTTGCCCTTAATGCCTCTGCATTTTTTCCCATTTCACTGTGATGATTACCAACGCATGTGGTGACTAATTTAGCCACTGTCACTTGACGGCCATTTGTAACGAGAGAAAACAAGGGAACACTAACCAGCACAATTGTTGCCTATAATCCCCCCAACCTTGTCTGCCCTTGATGTCCCGAAATACACAAAGGGTAAACTCTGACACACAAGCTCCACATTCTCTGAGCGACACACGACACACTGTGATTTTTCTCAGGTTGCTTTATACATGTATAGCTGGCTGTAGTGACAACAGGGTGGTCCAAGCGATGTTCTTTTGCAGGAACTGAACGATGACGAAGGCGCTTTGCACCCCTGGCCATGTGCCTACAGTCTCAAGTTACTTTGGTCACAAACTGAGGAGACATCCCTGAGGGACACCACTTTACTGCCAGATACCTGTACTTCTAAAAAAAAACATAAAAATAAACTCCTATCCCCAATCCCCTACCACCAGCAAAATCTGATTTCATTCAGTCTGTATTTTTAAAGGTCCATTCTAGCTGTGTAAGGAATATAACACAATGTCAGCCCCTCCTAAAATGTTTTATTCTGCTTATATCACAACAAAACAGATGAATCTCGTCACATTAAAGAGCAAGCAGAAGATCTGCTGTCCTTTCACTAGTTAAGCCTTACTGACTATTGTAAAGTGCAGACAAAGCGATTCCTGCCCTAAATATTACATAAATGTTTTTTTATGGAAAAGTTCAGTGTATATAAAGTAACTTGCTCGGTTGCATAACAAGATGTTGGTGTATCTGGGAATTATTGTCCTTATATTGCTGTAGAAATAATGACATTTTAGAGCAACTCCATTAATATAACCTTATTAAAGGAAATGAATTAATATTTTCAACCAATCAGATTTGAGAATTTAACAGTTCTGTAAAATATGTTGGGGTATTCTCCAAAAAGACAATGAGGTTTTAATCCTACATTCTTATGAGTAAAGACTCTCGTATAGGATGTGTGCATGCATGTGTGTGAGCCTGATGTTTATTCTCATTGGAATATTCCTCTTGTGGCTACCCACTTACTACATATAGCACAGCACTTTTACATATGACATGGTGAAATTTATTTGCCAATTATATATATTTTTTAAATGCTTTTCAAATATAAACTTAGTTCAGATTGTCCCTTATGGTTTTTGATTTCTTGATTTATTATCTCTGTGTTGATCACAGTTCAAGAGGTATGTTGCCAAGATGCGTGGCAAGAACATTGTATATAAGAAGAAGCGGCAAGAGATAGCAGAGGTTAAGGCTGAGTTTGGTGTTCTACAGAGGACAGAGGAAGTCCTTCGCCAGCGCCACACTGCTCTACAACAGCACCTGGTATGCCCATTGACTTTTGCTTGTCCCTTACATTTCCAACTCCATCAGCTTTTATACAAAACTTATTTTCTTCCTTTTTTTTTTCTTTTTTTCCTTCTGTCATGTTTAATTCTATATATTAATTTATGTAAAGTTGAAATTCAATTACATTTGCTTAGAGTATGTCTGAATATCAGCCTAGTTTGAAGGTTAGAAGCTGAAGGGTAAAAGATTATTGCCCCCCCCCCCCCAGCACTACACAAGCATGTTTCATTTTTAAGCAGTAAATTTTTAGACACTTTACTGAAAGTGAAGGGAAATCTTTGAACCACACTTGAAATGAAAGTTTAAAGTTAGTTAGATAGTTTTGGAGCAAAAATTTATAAACTTCTATTTTTTGTTGAACACATTTATGAAATCCACAGGCGCCTTTCTTCTTGTGTAAATGAATCTCTATTCAAGTGTACATTTAAATTTCCCTTTTAGTTGTATTTTAAACAATTGTTAGGTAAGCAGTTAAGTAATACAATACCTTCATGACAGAAAGAGTCACACACACAAAACTTGCCATATTCGCACGACTCTACAGTACATAAAGTATCTGTAAAGAGGCCAGACCATTTTTCAAATATTTGTGTGTTTGCTTTTATACTAGAGTCCAACAAACCAATCATTCATTGCAGTCAAACTGACAGTTTCCAAATTATGTTTGGGATTAGGTAGCAGCCAGTGTTGCCAGATCAGACTGACAAACCCTTTCTAGGTAGTGTTAAAAAAAAATAAAAAACTACTCGTTAAACTTGTTTGCCTCCTGTCTTGCTCATTTTTTGTTACCCACACATTTTCCAGCCCAATATGGTAAAATGTAGCCCAATTGAGCGGCACAAAGCCCAGGACTCTAGTAACATTTATGAATCACTTTTAACACAGCATGATTATGAACGGCCTGCAGTCACATTAGCAAATAGGCATGCACAACTTTATGAGATACTGATGTCAGACATCATTCCATGTAGTGGGCCTACCAATCCCGACAGGCTAGCAGCATAACTTCAAGCTTTTCAAGTGTCTCTTCCTAGACTGTCTGGGTTTGGTAGGCCCAATATATGTAATGACATCCTACATCAGTATTTCAGTATCCCATAAGCTTGTGCGTGCCTATTTGTTAATATGACTGCAGGCTGTCCATACTTCTGATGTGTTAAAAGTAATACAAAAATTTTACTACAGTGCTAATACTCTGCTAGTACCTTGTGTGACTTACCAGGTGTGGCTTTACTGCACGTACACACATGTACACACACACACATACATACACACACACACATATATATGTATATATGTGTGTGTGTAGATACACACAGAATTGCATTGTTTGGAGTGTTATTCTTACATGCTGTTTATTAAGCTGAGTTCTGTGAATTAGTTCAGACATCAGTCCTTTAAGCACCCAACAGCTGTGGGATTCAAACTTCTCAGTCAAAAGAGAATTATTTGAGCTGCTAGCCTATTAAATTACAAATAACCCGAGAACAAACTGATAAATGCTATTTTTTGCTCCTTTCAGCTGTATTTTATTTTAAGAACATTTCGCATTTAGCAAGAATTTGTGATTTTCATCTGACGTCTCTGTCCAACGTGCTGTCCCTGACCCTGTCCCACAGAAGCATCCATCCCCATTCAGATTTCACTGTGTTCATATGAAGTTACAGCACCTTCCTGGAAATGACTTCACACCTTTGAACCCTCCCATCCACGGACCTGCTGATAGCTCTTTTGACGCAGGAGATCTGAGCCAGGGCTATTTGTGAGAGCAGCATTTGCTCTCTGGCTACTTGAAAGGCTGCGCTTAGGCGGGTGGGAGAGTTTTGTGGTGGGTTGTGCGAGCCTGGACTATCGCCACCAACCCTCCTGGCAGCTGTACGCCTGTTTCCCTACTCTCTCTGGAGAGCTAACTGTCAAGATGACCATCACACTTACTTATACACATGATCCATCCTTACTATCATTCAGATCACCAACAATATCTTCATGCCATTCACGAAGGCAGTTCTGCAAAATCATAAAGCAGGTCACATGAAATGCATGTGACCTGTTTTTGCTGTAGGTGATGTGTATGAGGAGCAGCAGGTCGTCCGGCTGTCTATATCTAGGCTATAATGAGGGGATGTGCAGTGAGATATACAGAACATCTCTCCCAAGAGACATATCCAAAGATCTCTGAACTTTTGAACCCAGATAGTAATGTTGTGTACGTGACATTACCACCACTATAACATCAACACATTTCCCTGAGAAAATTACAGAAACCCTGTTCACTTGTATTTGAAATATGAGCAAGTGTATGGTTAGTCTTTAACAATACCATGCAAATTTTCAGAAAAATCCATTGGTAAAACATTCTAACACGTCTGTCTTATCCTAAGAACATTTGTTGGTGGAGTGTAATGTAAAGTTTTAATTCAAGTATAACAACTGGCCTTAGATTTTCATTAGATCTTAGTAGGTTTTCTGTTCTTTTATTTAGTACAAATATGTTTTAATGACTTTACCGATGATTATCAATGCCCCCTTGCTCTACACCTTTCTCACAAATTTTGTCCACCTTTCAATTCCCACCCACCATCCAGCTCTCCCTTGTTAACCACTGTTGACCTGTGTGACTCTAGCCAACTGAATATTTTCATAGATTCTGCTCATGCTTGCTGCATCACAGAACAGCTTAAAACGATTGTAGATAATTTCTTATTCAGGCTTTCCTCATTCTTGAGCACACATGTTCCAACTGTGTCATTTCACTGTAATTGACAAGAGAAAATAGTATGGCATGGTATCTCCGTGGCATGGTATCTCTGTCCATGGATGTCTTTGGCGTCATCGGGTTCTGAACTCATGATTTACCACATTAAATGTAACTAAAAATTAATAACTATATTATGTGTTCTTTTAATAAGTACATTTTTGTTATGTTTGGCAAATATCAATGAGATAAATAAGAAGAATAAAACACTGGTGACGTGCTATTAAAACCTCTGTGTTTTAAGTCTTGCATCAAACATAACCAAATATGCATTGATGTATCCCAGACTCTTTGGCTCATATTACAAATAGTATGTGTCCGTGTAGTGAAGAGGTGAGGGCTGACTGTGTAGACATGACTCTTCACAGAGTGCTTAGCACACTCAGAGGCCTATTGTGTTTCCAGCCTTTCAGCAGCATCATACCTTTTTGCTTGTAGCACATGTGCACTGATTATACGTGCAAATGAGACTCAAATGAGTCCTCTCAGGGGACCTTGGATCTAAACTCTAATGTAACCATCGTTTTTTTTTTTTTTTTTTTGGGTTTTCAGCAATCCCTTGAGGCTCAGAAAGGGATCTCGGGCTTCAGTGAGACCCAGGAGGAGCTGGAGAGAGTCTCTGCCATCAAAAGTGAATTGGATGAGCTGAAGGGACGCAGGTTGGACAATATGTCTGAGATGGTGAGCTGATTTTAAATAAAAAATAAAAAAGTGCAATGCTTGTTTTCTTTGTTTCTCCTTTTTCTTTTTATTTACACTCTATCAAAGGCTGTTGAAATTTAAATCATGGGTGAAATTTTAAAACCTTGACATTGTCACATATGCTGTTTATTGCATCAGTTTGTGTGGTGTTCCCTTGCTTCATGTTTTTGTTCATTAATGAGCGCTTTGGGCTTATGGGAAAATGCTGCTCCCCTGATGAGTTCTGTAACTGCCCTGGCACTTTGCTTGCTTTGGGTTGCTACAGAAACTAGAAGAATAGAACTTCTTAAATCCAGTGTTGGGGTTTCAAGTTGCACAAACCCGATAGTTGTATATAAGGAAACAGTTCTGCTTAAAATGAAATGTTAATGCTACATTTTGAACGTGAATACGTAACTGCTGCAGTTTTTGTACTTGCTTAGGTACATGAGAGGTTGTGTACTTGCAATCTGTCCTCGCACAAAGCTGTACCAACTGTTGCCATTTTGTTTGTATACATGTTATATTTAAAACAGAGCTATTTGTAGAAATACAACTATTGTCAAGCTACCATTACAAAAAATAAATCCGCATCTTCAGATTAAGAATTCAACAACCATTCAAAAAGCATGGGCCAGGTGAGTGGAGAAACATTCTCATTGTCCTGCACAAGGGTCTCCAAAACTAGAACTAGAATCAGAATGCCAAATTTTACACATAATTGTGGCCATTTGTGTTGTTTTAGGTGAAGAAGATTAATTCAGCAATATCGGAGAAGAAGTCAGCTCTATCTCCATTAATAAAGGAGCTGAGGCCTCTTCGCCAGGAGTGCCAGGTAGGAGACTAAAACTACAAGACACTCTACAACACACTTTACAACACTGCCCCTGAGAACATAAAGTAAAATTGAAAATTATATAATATGTAGGTGTTTCGTTAAACCTTCAGCAAAGTTTAAATAAAATCAAGGCTAGGCAATTATTGTTTAGCTGGACCACGGTGTGCTGCTCAGGCATTTGAAAAGATGGTCGTTTCACCATAGCAACCACAGCAAAGCAGTAGAACTTGATAGGGTTGGAGATACAATTGCTTTTTCACAGAGCTCTTGTTTATCTGGCAGATTTTTAAAATATAATATAAGTTGCAGCTGAAAATCTTAAACAAAGGTCCAACAGTGGATCATTAACCAGTCTGAGATTTGAATCACGTTTGATTACCTTTTGAGACCTAACCACTGAGCTGCCTCTACCATGATGAGCACTGATGATTATCAAAATCTAAATTTTCAAACCTAAAATGCACCATAATTCAGTTAGTAAACATCTCTATTTTAGACTTCTCCGTGGTTCAGGGATTTTTTTTTTTAACATTCAAAACCAAAAGGCCAATTTCATAACTTGGTGTAATGTTTGCTAGTTTAGCTTGCCCTAACTAGTTCACTTTGCCCCTCTAGGTTCTTCAAACACTGCCAATTCATCATCAATGAATTTATTTACCCTTTATCCATGATTTGTTTATGCTTATTGAGTTTATACAATACTAACATTAACCCTGTTGGATCTGTAAAAGTTTATAATACTAACTGTAAACTTGTGTAAACTATACATCAGGAGCTTTCCCAGGAGTATGAAGAAAAGAAAGCTCTGTATGACACTTGTGCTGCTGGGCTGGAAAGCAACAGATCAAAACTGGAGCAGGTAAAGTGGTCTGTCGGAATTGCACACACAGCCTTTGCCCATGTAGTAGAAGGGAGTCTTGCCTAAATAGCCCTTAAAGTTTTTCAACGTGTTAATGTCATCTAGGAGGTCAGGTCCTTAAGGGAGGAGACATCACAGGGGGAAAACCGCTATCACGAAATCAACTGCATGAAAGAGGTAATATGCACCTTTATTAAAAAAAAAAAAAAAACCCTGTTCCTTAAATCCTGTTTTTCTTTTATTCTGCTACCCCTCTCCCCACCATCCATAAATTTGCAGATCACTGAGATTCAAATGCAGCGGGCAGCAGACGAAATGAAGATCTATGTGTCCTCTGACCCACAGACAAGGAAAAAGTCAATCAGGTATCCAAAAGCTTCACTGTTCACTCTTTACTCATTCATATTTAAATTCTCGGAATGTGTGTCCAAACAAAGCCTCTCTGTCTGAGATTATTTTAAGTAATATGCTCCCCATATGCTCTCGCTTTTCTTAACATAGAAATGTGGGACAGTTTTCTGTGCCTCTCATTTTAGTGGTGCTTAGAGGTGCTCCACTACCGTGTCCTATTCTTGGTTTCTTCATTACTTTCAGTCAGGCAGTCATTAGAGGACAAAAGAGGTCTTTTCTTATAGAAGTATATTTTCTTTGAGGAAATAATTAACCTCAAAGGTACGAGTCTGGCACCAAAAGAGTGGCCTAGAATCACATACTATGGCAGAGTCAGACATTATCGAATATATATCGTTACTAGATGTATTAGATAGTATTGAAGCCCTAAAAACAACTTAATTATTAATTAAATTGGTTATATAACAAGAATATTATTGCAATAAAATGTATCACAGCTTGGCTCTGTCCACAACTAGGCTACATCAGCATATCCACAAATTGAATACAACACATTACACACCACATCACCCAGTTCCCAACTCAAATGCAACACACCACCCAGTCCACAACACAAATATAGCGCATCATCCAATCTGGAACTCAAATACACCACATCACCCCATTCACAACTTAAATACAACACATTATCCAGTCTACAACTCAAATACACCACATCACCAAATTCACAACTCGAATACAACACTTAACCCAATCCACACCTTCACTAAAGCACACTACCTAATCTGCAACTCAAGTAAACGCACTACCCTGTCCACAACTATAATAAATCACAACACATATTCCCCAACTCAAACACATTCTTGCTCAGTTGACGCCTTTAAAAATATTCCTCTCACTGATTTATACCTCAGTAATCTTTTTCTCCAATCAACGTTAGGAAGATGATGAATTTTTTGAACAAATACATTAATTTAAACCTGTGGGTTGCCTTTTAGTTTTAGAACTATTGCATTTTTTGCATTTTTGAACTATTGTCAGAACTGCTTTTATAGAAAGTTAATCAATTCAGATACGGACGTAAGAACTTTAACTGTTCTACTTTTCAGGGAACAATACATGAAGAACATTGCAGAGCAGGAATCTTTGGGAAAGGTAAATGTTTTGGCTTCATAAGTTGTGTGTCAAATCCCTTAGCATGGTATCCTCCCGGTTCCATCTTGTGTGCTTATAGCAGGTTGATGATAGGTGACAGCAGGGGCTTGTCCTCAGCTATAATTCTGCCAAAGATTTTGGAGTATGCTGTCCTGTCACTCTGCATCATTCCTCACTTACACCAAAGCATGTGAATTATATGGCAGTGATGAACAACATTACTGCTTGGCCTTCCTTAGAAGGAGGACCTCCTGGCATTACACTGACGTGTGTTATGGTGTATTTGGTTGATTCATTTGAACTATCTTATTATAAATGGAGAGATAAATAGATACTTTATTGATCCCAATGGAAATTTCCAACATCCAGACATTTTGGATTTTGCATCTAATTTCCAACATAATAGACAATAAACATGTAGTAGCAATTAAAAATCATCATTCATGAAGTTAAAAAAAAAATTAACTCATAAGTATTTCTGGTATTCATGGAAGATATACATATTTCAAAGGGGATCGTCTCAAGAACGTAGGATTACGTAGTAAAATCTGAGTACACAAAGTGGGGTGACATATGACAGAACACCATGGGAGCAATGTTTAGCAATACAATAGGCTAAAAGATCAATTAGAGACATGCTAACAATGCTGTTGTTCTTTTCTGCGCACTAACAGAAGCTCCGTGAGGAGCAGAAACAGGTGAAGGAGAGCCACAGCCCCAACATGAAGCAGATGCATATGTGGAAAGATCTTGAACAGCTGCTGGAGTGTAAGAAGCAGTGCAACCTGCGAGCTCGGAGCCAGGCGTCCATTGGTCAGGTGATCCAGGAGAGTGGAGAGGACCGCCTGGTCCTCTAACTGAGCTGCACTGCACGTGAACGATTCAAGTTATTTTTGTGATCGTCATATCAAGGGTTACTTTTCAGCTATGATAAAGCAATGTGTGAGAAGTGTAATGACTATGCTATCAAATGTTTCTCTCTGTCATTCTCCCCCATCAGTACAATGCTGTGGACATTTGGTCTTGTTTTACAAAATGGAGCAAACTGTCCTTTTTTGGACATAATTAGTGGGAGTTGGGAGATTTTTCATGGAGATAACCAGTGGAGCACATTGAAACTGTGTGTGTGTGTGTGTGTGTGTGTGTGTGTGTGTGTGTGTGTGTGTGAGAGAGAGAGAGTGAGAGAGATGGAACACATGTTCACAGTAGTGTTTCATGGATAAGGGGTTTTAAAAAAATACAAACAAGTCCATCGTCTCCATTTTGACGCGTCTTTAAGAATAGCTCAACAATCCATGTGTTGCGAGATAGCGGTGAACAAAGTGTTACACTTTGAACGTGCCTGCACACAGTTATTTTGGGAAACAGCAGTCATGACCTTGGGCAGAAGAGCTGTCCAATTTAGGAATTCGACTGGTCCTTCTTTTGTTTCCGTCACTGAGGGGCAGAGGTAATCAGCAGAGCAACATCTACAACTCCTCCCCTACCTGTTAGTGCACACTGACATGGGACATTTGTATAATGTAACAAGAGGTCTTTAACTGCTTGAATAATAAAATTAAGTATATATTTACACAAAACCAACCAATTTGTACTGTTGTATGTATTTTCAGTTTAGAGGATTTTGAAAAAACGAGCAGTAAGTGAACACAAGTTGTTGCAGTGTCTACACATGACCTACACATGACATCTACACTCAATTAACACAAACATTTAAGCATTACAGTTAACTGACCGTGAGTAAGGAGGAAAACATTGCATAGGAAAATAAAGCAAAATACTGTATCCCATGATGGTGGTCTGATGTGAAGTGGATAAATTAAATTGTTGGTTTGCCAACAATTAGTTTTTCATTTATTAACTGATGTCATGTCATCCATTTCCATTAATTATGCTTATGTTGAGTTACATTTAATGTGAAACGTTTATTATATTAGTTAGTACTCTTACAACTTACATTCTAGCAGACATAAACAGTCACTCCCTCACCAGGTTCTCTTTTTTTCAATTTTTTTTTTAAAGTAACAAAAACTAAACCCATATCATCTTTACATAATATGGATTGGTGTTTTTGGAAAACAATGTCATGTCTTGTGTGGACAAAGTCAGTGTTTTACTCCTCCTATGAGATTGAATCGCCAATGAGATTAGAAAATTAAATACCTCTCTGTTATAACCAGAGATGTCACACTATGATATACTAAAATAATATAAGCAGAGATATCACAGAGTTTGCTAAACTAATGATGATATACAGTAAGGTGAACATCAGTGAATTTTTGTATTTCATTGTGTTTAAAGTAAATAAACTTGTATTCTGGCTGTAATTTATTCTTCTTATACTTTCAAATAGACTGTCCACATAGTAGAGATAATGACAAAGTCTAAATTGTTATCGTAATGTAATGCTGTAATAGAGCATTTTTTACTAAAGTCCATTTAAAGTGCTTAATACTGTCTACACTTAATTCAAGGGGAAGTCACCAAAAAGTACATCATCAAAGAAGTCAACATGGGGAGTGTCCAGAGAATCTCCTGACATTTAGTGGACCTTATTATTACCTGGGGAAGAGATGGCACTGGGCAATGTTCTCCTGGGAAAACTTACATCCTGGCATTCATGCAGATGTTACTTTGACATGTACCATCTACCTAAACATTGTTACAGACCTTTATTACATGCCTTTATTGCAACAGTATTCCCTAATGAAAGCACCCTGACAAAATTGTTTAGGAATGGTTTGATCAGCATGACAAAGAGTTCAACGTGTTGACTTTGCCTCCAAATTCCACATATCTCAATTTGATTACACATCCATGTGATGTCCTGGACATGTCTTGGTCCATGGAGGTCTCACCTTGCAATTTGCAGGACTCAAAGTATCTGCTCCTATTGTCTTGCTGCCAGATGCCATAGCACACCTTAAGAGGTTTTGTGGAATCTGTGCCTCAATGGTTCAGAACTGTTTTGGTGGCACAATAGGGTCACCAGTCTACACACTATTTTAATGTTGTGGCTGATCTGTGTAAATTTAACTTGGAAGTTAATTCTGCATGGCCATGAGATACTAAATCAAAGTCACAAAATTGGAATGTAAAATCCCCCCTCCCCCCCTTCAATTAAAGATGTACAATCATTCTGGTCTTATAAAAAAAAGAAAGACTAGTTTAAATAATGAAATAACTGAGCCAAATATTGCCATAAAAGTTACATTCATGATGAATGTCTGTAAAACATTCACTTTCAACTATAAATGTATGTTACCTGGACATTTTAAAGAAGGTCATTTTATTCATTCATTTGCCTTCTATACCGCTTATCCTGTACAGGATTGTGGGGGCCTAGATCCTATGCCGGGGAACCTGCCTAGTGCTCAAAGTCCCCTGAGATACAGTAGGCTTCAGTCCCCGCCAACTTGTACTGGATAAGGCTGAAAAGGGTGCTAATCCGACACAGTGCGCGCGCACACACACACACATTACGGGACAATTAGCCTAATCTGCACGTTTTTGTAGTGTGGGAGGAAACCCACCAACTACAGGGAGAACATGCATGCACACAGCAAGATTCGAACCCTTAAGTCCATAGCACTAACCACTACGCCACCATGCAACATAAGGTCATTTAATGCCCCATTTTATTAAGAGATAACAGTGGAGGATTGCATCAGGAAGGGGATCTGGTAAAAATCCATACATGTTCCTATGACAGATGACCCACTTTGGTGACCCCACCTAAAATTAGTTTACAATTGAACAAATATGCAGTAGTTCCTCAACACGTGTAAAACTGATGCCATCTGAATAGGGCTTATGAATTTCAACTCACTTACAAAGCATTCTGTGATCAGGCGGAAACTGGTAAATTATATATATTTTAAAAAAGATTCCATACGAAATAAAGAAAAAAAAAAGGATTGGGTTTGACTTCAGAAGGTGGCCGTGTGTGTGTGTGTGCGCGCGCGTGAGGTAGTGATTTGAAGGCTGGTCGCACGAGCTCCCCGAACGCTCCCCCTTGTCCAATCAGCGGGCTCGGTGTGCGGCGCGTGCGGTGACGATGGGCGGCAGCGGCGACGCTCGCGCAATAAAACAAGAGTAAACGCGGCACCCGGTCGCCTTTGACCAGCGGGACTCAGCGGAGCGCGTGCACACTCGGGCTGAGTGGATGTGATGTACTGAGCGAGGACGTCTATCCACCTCTCTGTCTCCCTCTCTCTCTCTCTCTCTGTCTCTCTGCTCTCATACGGAATTGCGGAAAAACACGAATCCCCTTTTCCCACCTCTTTCTTCTCCCGTGGATAAGATCCCCAGGAAATCCTCCTCTGCATCTCTGCCTCTGCACAACTTCCTCCCTCGCGTGCCCTGTCTCTCAACTCGTGCCAACCTAAATGTTTTGGGTGCACGCGGAGACACACAGCGCCTTCTGACTCTCTGCTGGAGGAAAGGATTCTCTCTGCTCTTCTCTGCTCCGCTCCGAGTCCTGACCCATCTCAGCCATGGAGAACGCTCACACGAAGAGCGTGGAGGAAGTTTACAGCTATTTCAGCGTGAACGAGAGCACGGGTCTGACGCTGGACCAAGTCAAACGCCAAAGAGAGAAGTGGGGTCCAAACGGTACGTAGGTGCTTTCAGACCCGGCGTTCAGAGTCATTTTAAACTTAAGTCACTGCGCTTAGACAGTAGCTACAATGAGATGCTCAACACCAACGTCCCCAAAACCGGTGAATGCAGTGACGTCATAACAATTTACGACCTTCTGCGTCCCTCAACACTGATTAGATTTTGAAATACATTTATCCACTGCTTTTTTCCTCCCCTGAAATACTAATTATTTAAGGAAAATAATTATATCAGGTTCGATTCCCACCTCCACTCTGTGTGCATGTTCTACTCATGCTTGGTGGGTTTCCTCAGAGAGCTCCGGTTTCCTCCCACAGTCAAAAAACATGCAGATTATGCTAACTGGTGTGAAGGATTGGCACCCCATCCAGGGTGTACCCCACCTCATGCTCTCAGTCCCCTGGGACCGTCACCTTACATACAGGATACAGCGTTATAACCAATGATTTTTGAATCATTGAATATTTCTTTTAACATGCAACTTGGCTTGTTTTATCTATTGATTATATTACCTTTTTTTGGGTCGGGGGTAGATCGGTCCACAAAGTGCTGGGCCCCTCAGTCCACCTGGCTTTGTGTGGGTTAACTGACCAGTTTGCAACCAAATGCATATATAATTCATTAGAATTTGAAGCTTTAATATTATATGCGTGATACAGCATAATTCATAATGTAAGTTCTTGCTTGTCTCTTTGCAGCCTAGACACTAAATATACACAGTAAACATATATGATCAATGCAATAGTAATAAACATACTGTATAAAGACTGACAAGGTACCATTTTCAAAAAATATACATTAATACAAGATAATATCAAAGTAAGAGAATTTAAAATACATGACTATTTAAGATGTTTCTTTTCTGCACATAAGAAAGCCTGTCCTATCATAGGCGACTGCCTCTTTTTCGGCTTATTTTTACTTTACAAACTTTTCACCCAAGCTGTCCAACATATTGAGTCTTCTTTGGTCCCTTTTTGTGTAGGGTTTGTTTTTTATATTTGACTGCTTATTAGATGAACATTCTGTCTATGTCATAAATAATATTCAGATAGAATTTTCTGGACATCTCCTTTTTAAGTATTGTTTCCATAGGATGTCTGTAGTTATTATAATCAATTCCCATGGGATTTCTGCATGGGAAGTTTCAGAGATGGGAATGTCTTCATATGCTCTTTACATGATTGTCGCACAAAAATTCTATGCCTATTATGAACAGTCGTTCTCATTTAATCTGATAGTTTTCGTCTTGATTATAAGAGTAATCACTGGTTGATGATTAGGAGGTTATGTGACCATAACGTATACAGTATGTAGGCCGCAGCTGCTTTAGAAACTCAAAAACTTTAATTTAAAACACCCTGAAAGGTTTATCTGAAAAGTAATTTTAAAGATTATATTATATATAGAGAGAGATGATTGCTTTGTGAAATGTCTTGTCATTAATGTAATAAAGAAAAAGCAATATGACTTTTTTTTTTAATTGAAGAAGATCACATGGAATTATACTTTTTGTTAAAAAAAACTTCTGACATATCAATGTATTAATTATCAAAATTGTACACCCTGTTACATGGGCACTAAACTTAAATAAGGTTATCCTAACTCTCAATAATTAAAATAAAGACATTGGTAAATTATGTCCATTTACAGTATACCTAATACAATGAAACACACTGTATCCTGTGTGGTAGGAGCTAATTTCTTACTATATTAAGTTTGTTTTGAATTGTAACAAAATCTGAAAATTGACTACACTAATAGTTGAATAGTTGAATAGAGTTGTATCCATAAAATAAGTAAAGGAAAGATCAAGGAATTTATCAAATGTATAGTTCCTATTTTATATGGATTTCTCCCTAATTTAGTCACATCCAATTCCAACCAGGAGGGCGAAGACTATCACATGCTTACTCTCATTGCAATTTTTTTTAATTGCTGTTCATGCAATGTCTGGGATGGCGTAACACACTCAGGAAAGCGCTATCTGGCCTTTCCGCTTGCATGAACGCACAGATGCCCATGATTGGCTAGTGTCACTATGATTGATGTGACAGTGTGTGTATGCCACCTCCTCGAGAGAGATCTGCTAGATCTGCTTTCTAGACTCCTGGCTATGGATAGCTGCAGCATCATTTGGGACTTGAACTCATAATCCCCAGATGATAGGGTGAATGAGCACATTACCGCCGTGCCACTCGGGAGCTTTATTCGTAGTTCTTTATCTTTTTTGACAAATTGTTCTACAGGTCATGAACTGCAAATGGTGGGAGAATTTTACGAATGCTAAATGTTTATGTAAGTAAGCATTTTGGGCCAAATTTGTATCTAAAAATAAATTCACAGTCAGCTTCAACATTTATCATGTTCTATATAATAATCCTGTTAACATCCTGAAATCTACTGTACATTTTAATATATTTCAGAATTTCAAAATAAATCACTTTTTGAGAAGTAGTCAAATCAGAAACAATTAAAGATTAGAATTGTATCAAAATTAGAAGAAAAATTTATATTGAATCAGGGTATTTATAAAATAGCGGTACTTACAAAATGACAATACAAATCGAATCGGAACCTATTTATCGTGATTTATCGTGACTTATGACTTATAATCAGTCATCACATTTGATTGAAGGTGGGGGACGTGGTAAAGTCACAGTATATTGTACCGCAAAGAAGAGAATAAAAAGAAAGGCAAAAATGGTGTTATCTTTTCCACTCAGAGGTTTTTTCAAAAGCAACATGGGCTTAATTGTTTTATTTATGATACCACATTATTTCTTAGGGACACATTGGCCTTTTTTATCTAAAGCATTTCCATTACCAGCCTCTATTTTTTCAGGAAAATTTCTTATTCAACTTTGTCCTTGACTATAACTCATGAAGTCATCATCCTGGTGCAGTCATGTGACAGTCTGTGAATTTGTGTACCCACTACATGATTTTCAGTATGATAGTGCGTGTCATATAAGGCTTTTAACCCTAAAATTGTTAGGGGAAATGCCACGTTATGCTTTTCAAAATGTGCTCCGTGTGATAATTTTGAGCAGTGATTTATCCCCAATAATTTCACTTAAATGAGAAATGTGTCTGGGCTTTTACGGGTAAAAAAAAAAAAATAATAATAATAAAATCACAGCATGTCATGTTACCTGTCAAATCCTTTATAACTATAATAATAGACAAACTAATAAAGTGTCCCTAACACTCATTCACTTTCAGTAAGTGCTTTATCTTGGGCAGGGTCCTAATGGACACAGAGCCTATTCTGGGAACATTGGGAACAAGCCGGGAATACACCCGTGATGGGATGCCAGTCAACCACAGGGCACCATGGGCTCACACACACACACACACACACACACACACACACACACACACACACACACACACACACACACACACACACACGTACACACCATCATTGACACATCGCCAAATTTATTTTAGCCAGCCCACATACTGTCTTTTTTGATGTACCAGGAACCCAGAGAACCCAGAGGTAGTCCATAAAGCCTCAGGAATTTACTTGTGGAAGTGGAAATTTATCATGAATGTATCATATCCAGAAATGTTGAATTGTTGAAGAAGTGCCATGTTTCAGTTGCCGTTAATGCCAGAACTGATTGAACTAACACATTTTCATTGACTTTGGACTGTTCTGCTTTCCCTGTCCTTTCTGGTGTCCTCAATGTCCTCTGACTCGTACTCAGACTGTACCATATTTCATAGTAGGTAGGGCAAATGTAAATATATGTAAGCTGTAAAGGAAGGAGTATGGTGCTGTTTGCCCTACTTGTGTTGAGTCGCTTTTGGTGCTTTTGGGTAATTTAGAAAAATAACAACACAAAAGCTATTCCAATATTAATATTTTAAGGATAATTCCTCAGAATTCCATAATAATAATAATGTAATAACAGATAGTTTGCACAATATTTTAGTCATGTTTAAGTTCATGAAGGTTTTCTACCTTAAAGTGTTTTCTGAGGCTGATAAATACAGTAACATTATAGAGACCTACAGTGTGAGTAGAATGGATCTCCATCGAGGATGTTTTTGATGGGCCATTACTTCAGTTTATCCTACAGCGACATTCAATTTGTGAGTCTTATTGGTTATAAGGTGTTTTTCTATAACAGCAGCTGAGCCAGTATTACCTGCGATAAATGAAATCAGAAATTAATATTAATGCACTCCTTCCTTTTTTTTCTTTTTGGGAGGGGATATTTCCCCCCAATTTCCTATACCCAATACCTACCCGTCTTACTGTATGGGAACTCTCTCACTAAGGTGACTACCAACCAAAAATTCTCATGGGCTTCCTCTGAGTTACATGATGCCTGCTGACCGCATCTTTTCAAACTGCTGCACATGCAATGTTCAAGACAACATAGCACACTCAGAGGAAGACGTTATCAGTCCCTTACGCTTAGGTAAGCTCAAAGACGCCCATGAATGGTTAGTGTCTCCATGATTTACGTGACAGTGCAGGTATGCCAATCAAGAGATCACGGCCATCATCATATGTTCTCTAGACTCCCTGCTATTTATGGCTATAGCATCACCCGGGAATCGAACTCATGATCTTCAGATGATAGGGTGAACTTTTTTCCTTTACACCACTTGGGAGCCAACAGTGCACGCCTTCTAATACAGTATAACTTCTGTAGTAACAATATACACCATTCAGCCATAACGTTACAATTTAAAAGTTTATGCCCGGTTTTACGTGGGTTACTTTTGTGCCACCAGAGCAGCTCTGGCCCCTTGGACCATGACACCAAAAGAGTTCTAAGGAGTGCTGTGGTGTCTGTCACCAGGACATTGGCAGCGGATCTTTTGGATGTTGTGGGGATCTCCATGTATTGGTATCTTTGGAATTTGGAAGCCAGGTTGGCGGTATTGGGCTCTTTGCCTGTGCTGTGGTACACTGGGTGTTCTGGTGTCATCCTTTCGTGGCCAGCATTGGCCTTTTTCCTGATTTGTACTACATTGGCTTTTCTTTGGGTTTGGACTGATTGTTTTTGTTTACTGAATTTATGTTAATATGTTAATGTTATGTGGTGATGTTTTTATGATCGATTGGTGTATAAATGGGCTTAATTTAATATATAAAAAAATGTATTTTGAAATTAAAATTCGCAAGTCTCTAGTGTCAATATGACTTTGTAAGGTTGACACATTCATAACTATAACCCCAACCTGTTGCTAATGATTTTCCTGGAATACCAGACCCCATTGTGTTTATTCATTACCTAGTAAATGTAATCAATACTCCTTATTTGTTTAAGCCCAATGTAATTATTATGATAGAAGTATTTTCTATATCGTAATTACCTTTTCTCTTTTTTTTTCTCTCTTCTTGCTTGTGTGTGCAGAATTGCCCGCTGAAGAAGGTAATTATTATTTTTATCATTTACAAGTGCATTTATGTCAAAAAGCATTAAATAAATTGCATTGCATTGTAGTGTATTATAATACAGTAGATACCTGATTTCTTCTGTCCTATAGGAAAGTCATTATGGGAGCTGGTCGTTGAGCAGTTTGAGGATTTACTCGTGCGGATTCTCCTGCTTGCAGCTTGTATATCATTTGTAAGTGCAATTAAGGAAAATTAATAAGAATACGTATGTTAAAGGCATCCACATATTCAATTCCAGCAACAACAAAAAAATCTAAATGAAGTAGTGTAGTGTGTATGCTTAAACAGCCTCGTGGGGTGTGTATGGTGTGCATGTGTGTGGATGAGCCGTTGTTTGCATGTGTGTGTGTTTGTCTTTGTCGTGTCTTGAGTTGCTCAGAGATCAGGAGGTTAAGCAGCTGAGAAAGCTGCTCCCGCGCAGGAATGGTGAGAACAACATTCATAGCGATCGAGTGTCTGTCGCTATCTACCGAGCAAGACGTCTGGGCAGGATACTTCTGTCTCACTCCGACATGTTTACGCTCCTTTCATTAGCCTGAAATGCTCCTGGAGGAAGTGGTGTAAAGACACTTTCCTGTCCGTCTATCTTTGTTTCTTTGTTTCCCTTTGATGTGTGATATTCTTTCTGTCTTTCTTTCTTTTTTCATTTTTGTCTGTCAGTATGTATTTCCTGCGGACTCTGTCACTCTCTTTTTGCTCTTATTCTTTTTCATTTCTATTTGTTACGGTTTTTTATTTATTATTTCATGTTGTGGTTATTGTTTCATAATTTCTTTTTTCTTTCTTCATTCCTTTCATCTTTTCTTTCTTTCTCTACCTATTAACTACTTTCCTTTGTTTTCAATTTTGCCTTTCTGTTTCTTCCTTTTATGTCTATCTTTCTTTCTTTCTTTCTTTCTTTCTCTTCTTTTTTTTCCCCCGTACAAATCCTCAGGTCAGGTGATGGGTTTGCAGTCACTGACCCTTGAGAGAGTGTATCTTGTGGTCTGAATGAGGTCAGCGGTCGGTTAAGCCGTTAAGTCTGTAAGTGCGTGTGGTGTCGTGAACTCTGAACCACATGGCTGCGTGGGCAGCTTGCTACATCACAGCAGGCAGAGGCATGAGAGCCAAATGCCCACCTGGCAGTGTAAAGATAGCAAGGTGTCGGGCTTGGCTGTGTCACAGTTCTCCTGGAATGCATTAGGCCAGAGGGCATCGCTGCAGGACAAATTTAGCTTCTGACCTTCAGTAGGATGTTGGGTGTTACAGCAGCTGGGGTAATTGTCCAGCGGTAGGAGCATTATCCATTGGCTAGTTTTATTTATTGGCCGGTACCTGTATTAGAAATGTTGGAAATGGCTGCTGTTTAACACTGGTGTGTTAGTAGGTCTTCCTGATCTCTCGTCGTGCTCCAGTGATGTCCTTCCGCTCTTGAAGCATGCGTGTCACTCAACACCTCGAACGACTCATTGCAGCAACACTTGCTGAATCATGTCAAACACCTCAGCGGCGGATTTGCCCAGAATTTCACGTTCGTTCTTTGTTCTAACTTACTGTCCATGATGAAGTAGCAGAAGTGGTAACGCACATGGTCAGATTAGCACCGGTTTCACAGCTCTCGACACAATGTCTCACAGGACACAATGTCTTTTGGCACACTGACTTATGAAGCCATCTGCTACAAAAACTAGTCTTGAAACTTTTCGATACCGCCTCGTAATTATTACACTTATTATTTCGTTATTATACGCTAATTGACTTGTCTTTTCAGTTAAATAACCAAAACTTAGTATCTGAAGAAAAATATAAGTAATGCCAACTTGAATGAGAAAAGATTTAATGGCTCCAAAAAGTAAGCGATAAAATACTTGGGGGTGTGTCGTTATAGGAACGACCTCAATACTGTGTGTTGCGATGTGGTGCGATGCAAAGCTATTTTATTTTTATCACCTCAAAATAGATTATTTTCCGCTAAAAGTGTTTCATTCTTCTTATAACACAGCATTTTGCTGCTGGAACATCAGCCCTATCTGTTTATAAGTGCATTTAATATTGTGGATTATAAGCACATCTAGTTCCTGTAGTCACTCCAAACAGACACTCACATACACACCATCTTAGTTATATGCAACCTGCTACAAGACCATATTGACAAGTTTTTGCCGTGTTTTCGCCATACAAGTTCCTGTGTAAGCCGTTACTATAGAAAGTGTAACATGTTAATATCAACATTATCGATTGGACTAATGTTTGGGCTGAATTTATAGAAAATTAATGAACACCTTCAGACCAGAAGTGATCAGCGCCATGGCCATGTTTTGCCTAATGGACCTTATATTTGATTTGTTTAGTCACAATATTTTAACAGGTAAACTGACACTTCCTGAGAACTAAATATACTATCTACTTGATTTTATTTCTTAACCATGGACACTAGAGTCAGGATCCCAAGCGCAGGTAAAATGGGCGTCAGGAAGGACGTCCGGTATAAAGCCTGTGCCTTGTTGATGTGAAAATCAGTTGGTCCGCTGTTGCGACCCCTCACAACAAGACTAACAACATTCTAGGTCATCACAATTATTGACTGTTATAAATTGTGATTAATCACAATTTAGAAATATTTATACTTACAAGATTTACTTGTATTATAAACGTGCAGTGTTGAAATAAAGAAATGCATGACGACCTGATAGACGAAACATTATGCAAACAGATGTTAAAGTAAAATCTTTGAAATAGTAGACTATTTGCGGCAGCAGTCATTTTTTGAAATATTGGCTAGCACAAAAAAAAAATAGTCAAAATGTCTTTCTTGTCTTTTTACATGCTCAGAGTGAATGAGTGCAGTTGCCATTTGTCATCGATTAGGTTTGGTTGGTATGGTTACTTACTGATGTCCTAATATATATATATATATACAGTACTGTACAGGTATATATTTCATGAGCTTTAAATTTTAGTTTTGTTTCATCTGTAAGTAAGCCAGAAGCCTAGAGAGTCTGCTCATGATTGTATTACATTAGGACGGTGAAGGAAGCCAGACTGCAGCAGTGGCATTCTCGTGTGTAGCACAGTGTTTCTGCGCTCCAGAATTTTGATGCTGCTTTGTGTGACTTGTCAGCCGAATCACTCCAGATGGTGGCTTTATGCATATAAAACAGCACGAAGAAAGGCTTTCGAGAAACAGGCACCGTTCAGGAGCGCAGTCACTCAAATGAGTGCTGAAGGTTTGCTCTGCTCGGCTTTACTGTCTGGCACCTTTGAAACAAACAACACGATTACTGAACCTAAACTGTATGTATTTAGTCCGGAGCTTTATACCGTATCAGCGTCCAATAAACAAGACGGACGTGTAAACAGCACAGGGACACTTATTCACAGTGGCGTTATTGCTCATAACATCAGACAGTGTTTTTCAGTCTATAAACCGTGCCTGCTCTTGATTATAGGTTGTGTGTGTATGTGTGTGCATGCTGTATCGAGGCTTTTATAGCTTTATAGATTCCATATCAGACTTCTGTCCTGGAGGAGCCTCAGCACTGCAGAGTTTAGCATTTGACCTAATTTCTTTATTTAACAGGCCTTATTAAACTCTGCGGCTAATTAGCAGGAGATTCACAGGCTGAATTTGGGATGGTGGAAAGATGGGGGGAAAAAAACAACAAATCTCTGCAGTGCAGTTAAGACACTATAGAATTCCAAATCGTAGGAAATACAGCATGATCAGCGGGTTTGGAATGTTTAATAATAACTGGAAGCTAACTAGAAGCTGGTTTTATGTAAGAGAACGATGGAGGTGGAGGTACATTATAATCCCAGAGAACGGCTGCTGCTACATCATGCATCTAAAAGCAGCAGATACTAGCGTCGCGAAATGTAAATGCTAATGGAGAAAAAAAAAAGCTAAGAAATTCATATTACCTCAACCGCACTTAACACATCATACGGTCTGTTATGTGCTATACAGTTCAGCCAAGATTTAGTTTTATGCATTAATTACACAGTCTCAAGTAAACTTTAATAATTTGATTTATGTCAATATGAATACGGTATCTCTGTGTTTCTCTCTAGGTTTTAGCCTGGTTTGAGGAAGGCGAAGAAACAATAACAGCCTTCGTGGAGCCGTTTGTAATCCTGCTTATTCTTATAGCCAACGCCATCGTTGGTGTGTGGCAGGTGAGTTAATATTGGCACGTACTTCGTTTCTAAAGTCGCACCCTCCTGCACGCTTTCTAGAAGAGCAGTTTGTAATATTTATGGCCCTTTGAAGATACCGTGAAGCCTTCACCCCTAAGCATGATAAAAAAAAAAGTGTTTTTAATTGGTGTGACCCTGAGTATGGAGAAATTAGGCTAATCCTTTCCCAGGAAATATTCTATATCTTAAAAATGGTAAAACCCTTCCTTCCAATTACAGATTTAAGAAGTGTTCACTATTTGAAAGATTTTTTTTTTAGATAAAAAGGTACCTCGGCGGCGCGGTGGTGTAGTGGTTAGCACTGTCGCCTTGCACCTCCAGGGTCTGGGTTCGATTCCCTGGCCAGGCTCGATTCCCGTCTCTGTGTGCATGGAGTTTGCATGTTCTCCCCGTGCTTGGTGGGTTTCCTCCGGGTACTCCGGTTTCCTCCCACAGTCCAAAGATATGCAGGTTAGGCTAATTGGCGTTCCTAAATTACCCGTAGTGTGTGATTGGGTGTATGTGTGTGTGCCCTGCGATGGATTGGCACCCTGTCCAGGGTGTACCCCGCCTAGTGCCCGAAGTCTCCTGGGATAGGCTCCAGGTCCCCCGCGACCCTGAACACAGGATTAAGCGGTGTAGAAAATGAATGAATGCATGAAAAAGGTACCTAAACCTTTAACCTTTCCCTTATACTTGGAAAATGTCCACACTTACAAATGGCTCCATCTGATCGTATTTATAATAAATCGAGATCTTCCTCTTCCTCTTGCTAAATAAAGTGTCTAAGCTTTAAATCTTGCCAAAAAAGCTCTTCTCTTCCACAAAACAGTGTGATAAAAAAATTAATGCATGGTTAACATGTAATGTGTCCTTTCACTTCCAACAAAGATCTGGGGTTGTAGTCGTAAGCATGAATCACGCAAGCAGACATTGTAGTGGCTATGCAGGTTTAGTGCAGACGGCCTTTTTCCTGCCTGTAAGCGTCCTTTTTTCTTTCTTTTTTATACTTTGAAAAATTGACAGGAGCGTAACGCGGAAAATGCCATCGAGGCACTTAAAGAGTACGAGCCGGAGATGGGGAAAGTCTACAGGCAGGACAGGAAGGCGGTGCAGAGGATCAAGGCCAAAGACATCGTACCGGGAGACATCGTGGAAGTAGCTGGTAAGACTGGGAAAACTTAGCACAACAGCTCGAACATGCTGCTAAATGAACCATTATGTAATGATGCTGTGAATAAAGGCTGCTGTGTATCTCTCGGTGCTTTGATTAACTACTATGAGAACCGCCACCCACGCATACACACACTCCCGTGCACCCCCACATCACATGCCTCTAGTAAAGCTTTTGTCCTTCCTAGGAGTTCTCAGACTATCTTTCCTCCCTTTCTCTTTCTCAGTGTCTTGCTTACACACACATATGCACACACTGTACTGAAATGCAGAAGAGCTCACAATCATGTGGAGAAAGAAAAAGGATTAGGGCTTTGATTTATTTCAAACCTACAACTTCTGGAAGTTTAGGAAGATGCTGTTACATTTTGTTGTGTGTTGATGCAGGATAGCTTTTCCATTCACCGTGCCATGGGCTATAGTTTTTTTTTACAAACCTGTTAAACCAGGCTGAAAATCATAGACATTTTTGGAGTACGAGTGTGGGAAGATGGTGTAGGTTGTAATGGATTTTTTTCCCCCCCGTTTGTTCTAGAGTGGTGGTCGGTTTATTTTTATCTGCGTGGCGAGATTATGGAATGTGCTATGTATAGCGAACACTGGCAATAGTGAATATGACAGGTGTTAAGTTCTTCATGGAGGCTCCACCACCCCGTGTCCTTTATCCTCATTGTTGTACTGGAGTATCGCTGTGTGTGATGTGTGCGATGTCTAGGTGAATGTCAGCATCATCTTGACAATGCCACTGAAAGTTTCATTTTATGTTCATTTCAATAGCAGACATGAAATGACACGAACATTTTAGGTAAACATTGATTGAGCAACGGTGAACATATATGAAGTTTTTTTAAGCGGTTAAATTTGGAGTGAAATTTCATCGAAATGCTTCCATGGAAACCTCTTTTCAACATCTGAGCTGGTTGTTAGAGTGATGGAACGACATTCAGCTGTGTGAATGAGGCAGCGTGACAAGGATCTGCTGCCATGCTGCTTGGTGAAGAGGTGATCAGTTATTAGAAAAAGGAATTCATTTAATAAAGCACAATCAGAGTAATTCACATACTGTTCGATTTGTAATGCTTTAATGAATTATAGAAATCTAATTCATAACATGAAGCATGTTATTTGATAAACCTATCAGTGAGAGGATATCTACAGTATGGAGACAGGTGCCAAGTGCAGATAAGTTTGTTAAATAAAAGGCTAATCAACATCCAAAAGGCTGAAAAACAACCGGTAGCTAAATAAAAACAAATCAATATGAAGACAAGGCAATGACAGGAAAAACATAACAGGGGAATGCTAATTTTCATATGAGAATTTAAGGTAGGTAACTTATCAGGAAGAAGCACAACTCAGGTGAGCACAAGCAAAGAAGGACGTGAGTGGGGCGGACCACAAAAGAAGAGTTTTCCAAAAATGTGAGTGTGATTGCCGTCTGGTTCTCTGGAGAGATCTTGTCTATGTGCAATGTGGAATAGAAGCCGCTTAATTTGTGGTTCCTGAGACACCAGGACTGGGCCCCTGACCACATCAAGGCCAGACTAAGGATTGACGACCACAGCAAGGCAAGAGTAAGGAGCTACGGCAAGGCCAGAATAGGGAACAACGATCCCTAGGCCAGAGTAAGGAGGGAAACGAACATGGTGAGGCCAAAGTAGGGAGGCAAGAGGAAAGAGTGATGACAACGGCAAGGCAATGGTGAGTAGGGAGTGACGGCTGAAGCAAGGCCAGAATTGGAGGCAACGGCTCCGGCAAGACCAGAGTAGGGAGCGATGGCTACATTGTGCCAGAGTAGAGAGCAACGACCATGGTGAAGCCAGAATAGCGTTCGACGACCATGGTGAGGCCAGAGTAGGGAGCAATAATCATGGTGAGGCCAGAGTAGGGAGCAACAGCCACGGTAAGACCAGAGTAGGGAGCAACGGCCACAGTGAGGCAAGAGTACGGAGCGAAGACCACAGTGAGGCCAGAGTAAGGAATGACGACCACGGCATAGCAAGAGTAAGGAACTACAGCAAGGCCAGATTAGGGAGCAACAATCCCTAGGCCAGTAAGGAGGGAGACAACCACGGTGAGACCAGAGTCAGGCCAGAGTAGGGAGCAGAAGCCACGGCTATGTTAGGGCCAGAGTGGGGAGCGACGACCACGGTTATGCTTAAGTAGGTAGCTACAGCAAGGACAGAGTAGGAAGCCACGGCTATGTTGGGGCCAGAGTAGAGAGAAACGACCAGAGTGAGGCCAGAGTAGGTAGTGACAGCTACGGCAAGGCCAGAGTAGGGAGTGTTGGCTATGTTGGGACCAGACAGAGTAGGGAGCGACAACCATAGACAGTGATAATCATGGCAAAGCTAGATCAGGGAGTAAAGACCATAATGTTCTTAGCCGAGGAGACAGGCGTTCTCAACCGAGCGGGGAGGCCGAGAGAAGATCTGATTGTTAGTTCTATCATTCTCAGGGATATAAAGTTTTAGTATCTGATGTGTGATGTGTCAGCTATGGATTTTCTCTCATTTACTTTCCATTTTCCATATGGATAATGAACACCAGTCACTGAGTTTACCTGGATCCTAATATTTCACTAACAGTCAGAATGAAGATGCGCTCTTGTAAGCGCCTCAGTTGGAACAGACTGGCCTTACGTGGCCCGAGTCTGGAGAGGATTTCATAACCTCATGTGTCTTTTTATATTCTAGCTCTCTCAGCATGCAGTCTAGAAAGGGATTATGTATTGTAACAGGTTTGGATCTCAGCATTTTTGTGTTTTTGAAGTGGAAGAAGAGGATGTTGGATTTTTTTTTTTTGGTTTTTTCTTATTTAACTTCAAGAGAGAAAAAAAATGCTTTGTGGATGCTCCAAGACTTTACACGTACAGTACCAGTCAAAGGTGTACCTAATTTAGAAAGTACACCTTCTAATTAAATTGTTTAGTAATTTATTTTCTATATTCCAGAACAATACTGGAGATTTAAAAACTAGGATATACCACCTATGGAATGATGTAATCAAGTAACAACAGCAACAGGTCAGCCTTTCTGGAATAGTTCTTGCAAGAACAGTATTTTTAAGTACATTTGCAAAACCCATCAAGCACCATGATGACACTGGCTCTCATGAAGACCAAAACTTACCTCTGCTGCATAGATGTTCATTTAGAGTTACCATCCTCAGAAATCACCAGTTAACAAACAGCACGTCAGATTAGTGGCGTTACATCTCAATATCAACTGTTAAAAATGAGAGTATTGCATATTTTGGACACAGAATTGTTATACAGTGTAGAAAGAACTTAAAGTCAGGAAAGACCATGGAACTAGAAGGTGTGTAGCAGTGGTGTCAAAAGTATTCACATTCATTACTTGAGTAGAAGTATAGATACCAGGGTTTAAAAAAACTTCTTAAGAAGTTGAAGTATCAACTCAAGCTTTTTACTTAAGTTAAAGTGTAAAAGTACTGGTTTCAGAACTACTTAAAGTATAAAAGTAAAAGTAACTTGAGGGGGTTAAAGGCATTAAGGTCACGCGTTTTGATCATGTGACGGGGGGGTGCGCGTTCTGATCATGCGCCGGGTGGGTGCGTTCTGATCATGCGACGGGGGGAGGGGGGTGGCAGGGGGGGTGCGCGTTTTGATCATGCGAAGGGTGGACAGGACCAGTAACGAGGCTATTTTTAAAAAGTAAGGAGTATAAAGTACAGATAATTGCTTAAAAATGAAAGGAGTAGAAGTAAAAAGTCGGCTGAAAAATAATTACTCCAGTATAGATACCTCTATATATCTATATGAGTATAGATACCTCAAATTTCTACTTAAGTAAGGTAACGAAGTATTTGTACTTCGTTACTTGACACCTCTGGTGTGTAGAAACTTTTGATGGTGATGTAAATAAAAAGCATTTTAAAAAAGTAGGACATATTTTTCTTTTTTAATTGAAAACTGCACTGTGGTTTAAGAGGCATAAAAAATTAGCGCACTGTGATGTGCTTCATTTCCAAGTAGCTTCATGTGCTAATGTATGGATACACTGTCCCAAAATTAAATACAGATACCATTGATATATTTGAACACATTGATACCCGGGGTGGGCTCTCGGAGTCTCTCTCTCTCTCTTACCTCTGTAGGTAAAAAAAATGGATAAGAAAAATTATGATGACAAATTTGTCATAGCAGAGGGCCTAATAAGTTTCTAAGACACCATTCCTAGAAAACATTTTGATGTGACTAATTAGATACATCATAATCCAGGACAAGGTTATGTCATATTGTCGACTAATATATCACAAAAAAAGTGTTCCAATGCTGTATTTATTATGAATGGAAATCAGGATCTGATGGTACAATATTATCACAAACCTATTTTACCCATTCAGATGCAAAATTCATAAATTACAAATGAATAAAAAAAATTCGATTCAGTATGGTGATATGGGAATTGCCATAGTAAAGAAGTAAATGTACAGTAAAACTGAGTTGTTTTTTCCCCCCCATCTCAAAAATGTATACAATATACAGTATATGAAACATTAAATGGGCAATGGCCAAAACTCTGTATGAAATCTCATGTGTAACTTTGATATATTGACATGTACGTGTGCTTTAGTTTAGAGGTGGTGATGACTTGCTTGCTAGCTTGGAGCATACACATAATATACACGGTCCTTGTCGAAGAGTTTAGGTGTTGTTTAAGCAGGTGCATGCTCTTCAAGTCGAGTTTCTGAACAAAAACAAAAAAAAGTGGCCCGTTGTCTCTTCAGTTGCTCTCGATTCACTTTGATGTTTGTCGAGGCTCATAGTACAAACTACTTCACATGTTCACCACTAGCATAACATAACCACCACCAGTGTTGTGATTAAATAGCCCGATCAAATAACCATTGACATAATAAAATATATTGCTTTTTTCCCCAAAAATACTGTGCAACTCCACATCTCACCATCACTGATTGTTTTCCTATTGCCGCAATCCTGATTGTGTTTCATTTCATACACAGAAGCAGCCATTAGAAATGAATGTGCAAATTAATTAACAAACAGTCTAATTGATCTTTGTATATTCATTTAATGATGGGTTAAATGAATATAGGATGTCCAGTCCTAACCGCCCCACTCCTTCTTCTCATCTTTCCATTGCTTTTGAAAGGCCATATGTCATACAACACCAGATAATATGTAATGGAAATGTTATAAGTGTGTGATTTATACCTTTTATCAGCTGTTGAATGGAAGGAAATCCCCCTCACATCAAGCCGGGAGGGATACACATTGTAGCCTGTGATTGATAACAGCACTGAGTTCTCCTATTGTTGGCTCCCAAAGAGATGACCATAAAAGGAAGCGCTCATAAGGTACCTCCTCCCGCTCCTCCTCAACCGGCCCAACCTGCTGTCCTCAAGAGTGCTGCGATTTCAAACATGCCGGCCAGCGTGCAGGATTGCTCCAGAGCTGGCAATCATCTCCCTTCACCGAGGGGGCTCGCGAAGAGGAACGGGGCTGCTGTCAGGTGGATTGTGCATTCACACTGACATGAAGGGAACAGGTGCCTAGTGTGCAGTTTTCTGTTCACCACAAGCATCAGAACGAGTATCTAAGCAGCAGATGTCTTCTTCCGTTCTTCTGATTCTAATCAGTCAGATCCAGTGGCTTAGGTTCAGTAGGTAGGAACATGACACTGTCTGGTGTTTAGATGTTATCTCGAGCTGTTCATGATGTACGGATTTCTCTAGGGAGGTAACGAAAGTAGTAACTTTCTACTGCACTGTGGTATAAGCATAGTTCTCACCCCAGGCTATTTAATACAGCACCTTCTTTTGTACTTACGAGTTTCACAAGGCAGATTTATGTAATAGCTAACCAAAAAGTAAATTGAAGCAACATGAACTTTTGGAGACCCAAGTTTTCATTTTTTTCATGATTTTTTTAAACAATGGTTGGATTCAGGAGGAAAATGTTTTCCATCATAGGTTACAAATTTTTCATGAAGTGTGTTTTGTGATACACATAAGATTTAGGAATAGGGCCTCCGAATGGCGCAGTGGTAATGTGCTCGCCCTATCATCCGGAGATGGGTCGATTCCCGGGTGATGCTGTAACCTCTCTACAGACTTAAGAAGTACGGTACAGTCGGAAATGCGTTGACCATCGGTAGCTTGCAATGAACTTGTAATGTTTTTCATTTACAAAGCAACGTAAACAACGTTTGCATAACTTTTTTTATTAACTGATGTTGATTATTGAAATTGTACGTTAGTAGAGTCACTCTTAACCTATGTAAAGGTTCTACTCAACACAGCCTTCATCAGAAGCGATGCATCGGCATTGAACCCATCGGCATTGAACCCAATCCCCTTTGTTGGCAGTTGATGGTCTCCCACTGCACTGCTGGTTTCCCCTTCTTCATGTCTTCATCCATTTGTGAACCTTCATTCTCATGTCAATAGTGTTGTCTCTGTAAACATAAAAAAAAGTTTAAAAAAGTAGAACCTTTTTATGGAGAAAGAGTTACTCTACCAACATATGCAATTTGAACTATGTGAGCATAAATAAAAATGTATGCATTACTTTTTACACTTTTGCTTTATTTTGGGTACAGCCCTCGTATATTATTAACGTATATATCATGATCAGTTGTCAGTAAGCTAATCTAAAGCTGTTAGTAAACCTGATGTTGCACTTGTTCACAATCCTTGCCACCCTTTACCTACGTCCACGTGTTTCATAACCTATTCCGCTGTACATGTTTTAGCTCTTCAGCTTTAGTTCCCACTCAGAGCGCTACAGATGGTGCCGTCCATGTTTATTTAACCTCAGTGCTCATTCTCATTGTATAGATGAGGCCACTTAACAAGATCCATGTGACTGTTTATAAAAGCCAAAGTGCTGGGACCTCTGTACAAACTCACACAGCGGGTTATGACTGGCTACCATGTCTCCATTCTGTTACCGACATCATGTTTTTTTTGTTAGCAAGTGATCGATCGGTGCAGCAGGAGCTATGAACTTCTTTGGCCTCTTTTCTCCCACTCCTCTCTTCAGCACCTGGCTGTGACTCATGTGTTTAGTATTGTGCTGGTTCTGGGTACGCTGTGTGTCGTGTGTAGGTGTTCTAGAGGGCGCAACGCTCTCAAACCGCCCGGTCGAGCCGAGAGGAGGCGGATATACGAGTGAAGAGGAAGGATAAGCAGCTAAACAGCAAGCAGAGGAGAGAGGAGGACAAACACGTACCTGTAGGCCACTTTGCAAGTAACAGTACTAGGCCGGGCTTTGAAGCTGCTCCTGTAACTTCTGAAAAAGGACTTATCTCAGGGAATGCGAGATCGGTTAAAAAGCCAGCTCTCGCTGAATCAGTCACACATTTCACCACTGATGTATTTTGGATCATGGTAATATTTCTCCATGTGGTACGTCAGTTGGAAAGATCAGTGATTAGAGGGAAATAATGTCTCAGAAAGAATGCTTTCATTCATTCATTCATTTATTCTTTCTCTTTTTATAACGTTGTAATCTAGCTGATTAAAAAGGTGTTGCTTAACTTTCCATAGTCTCAGTTTTGGCTGTAATTTATATCAACACATTTTTTTTTCTAAAATATTGTCTATCATTTTTCTAATGCGTTTCTTTAGTAGGAAGATGTTTGCATCGTATGATCCACACGAAAGATATAGAAGGAGTCTTCCGTTTTGTAACAGCAAGTATTCTAACCCTGGTGTTAGCAGTAAGTTCCCTCATTATTAGTGGATTATTTTTGTATAACAGCATGACTCTGGTGCTTTACTACTCACTGTAGTCCACAGCTACACTATGATAAGATTTTATTCTAAGCATAAACCATTATAGTTAAATGCATTTTTGGTGAACCAGAGCAACAAAACTCAAAGTGACTCATAACACTTGCATGAAATGTTTAGGTTTTTTTATAAGTCGGTTATACATCACTTGTGTTATATAAGGAATAGGTAACTTAAAGCAAGCTGGTACAGTAGGAAGATGGGTGGTGGGATGCAGACCAACACAACGTTCAACTTACTCGGCCAACAAATACAAATTTTTGTCAATTAAATAATGACTTACTTTTACAATTATTTTTATAGTTGCATTCAATTTGGGGGAAAAAAAACTCTAATCATACAAAAACGTGCAATTTATTCCAGGTAATTTTTGCATAGTCAGTAATTAATTATTCGTCATAGTTTGATGCTTTTTGAATTTTACTGTAAATAATTAATGTGAATCACTTGCAGACATCATGCTGAGTGAGAAAACATGAAAGAGACAAGAAAATCACAGATGCCTGTCACATGTTACGTACCGTAGCAAAGGTCGTGCTGTGAAAGAGGGATTTCAGAAACTTATAAACATATGAGACCGGAAATATTAGTTGCATACTTATACTACTTCTAGTGCCATTGCTTTCTTTTAGTCTACTGTATGTAAATCAGTTTGAATACTAAATGGTATAAATATTGTAGTTTCAATCACAATGTTAATGTCAAAATAATCACGATGTGAATCTACTGTAGAATCAAATCATGTAGCCCTACTAACTACTGAAACCTCTCCTACTGTACATCACGTGGTTTAAGTGATCCAATTTATTTAAGTCTGTTCACATGTGCATTATTATTATTATTATTATTATTATTATTATTGTTAAATGATTCATCTAGAGGTAAGTGAAAATACTGCGTAAACTGGACCATTGTCTTTTTATAAGAATTTTTTTTCCCCCAAAGCAAAACCCAACATATTACATGTAAACAGAGCCCTGAGATGTTGCTGTGTAATGGAACCTGACTAAGACTTCTTGTGTTTCAGTTTTGTTTAAATTTCTTGTCTTTGGATCATGTCCACAAACCAAGTAATCCGTTGAACAGTATGTTCCCAGGTCTACTTCACCCCGATCAGAAACGGAGACAGTGCCTGTTTGACCTCTGCGATTCGCTCATCCTTATTTGCTTGCTGAAATGGAATCGCTTTGCCTGCAAACAATGCCGGCTGACCTTCAGAGAAGTGTGGCACCCTTCATTCAGTACATTGTTCCTCATTTAGCAGGCTGAAACAAGTGCCTGAGCATTATTATGTCTTTCTAAGAAGAGAGCTGCTATATGCCCTCACCTCTGTAGCTCCAGCTGATGCGTATCGCGGCCTGTGCGCAAATCCCCTACGCTAAGATCGGGTTGCACGTGCCTATGTTCTGGCCAGCGCCAAGGCCGCGAGGCAGCCATCGTTGTTGTCTATCATTTGTCACATCACAGTACTCAGCAGTAGCCTAAATGGAATGGCAGCGATTGATATAATGTTGGGCAGAAATCAACGTGATGGATAGCTCAGCAACATCACAAGACTTACATGTGTAAAATCATTCTAAATAGGATATTTTGATCGATTTTCTTTTTAAAAAATACAATGCAAAGGAACTCTAAAGGCCTAAAAAGTGCTGTATCGGTAATTTACAAACATGATCCTGGTGTGCTACTTATCTTCAATAAAATTGAGTTTTTTGTAGAGCTTCAATCCTGTTTGATGAGTTTTAATTGACAACCAAACGCTCTGACCTCCTGCAGCTCTTCCTGTTTCAGGCAGCTGTTCTCGTGCGTCCACATTTAAACCTGATCATCGGTACATCAGGGAACAGATCAAAATTGTTTTCCCATGTTTGGCCTGGTGTATTGTTGCTCCCATGCTATTTTCTTCTCTTCTGCTAAAGGGAATTGCGTGTGATGATGGGACTGTTTTTTTTTGTTGTTGTTGCTGGATTTTTTTTGTCCGGAAAAGGAAATGTTGTGTCTTTGTCACGGATCTTGTCCTTTTTCATTGTGAGTTGTGGAAATAATTCATGCATGAAAGAGCATTCTTGGGGTTTGAAAATAGTTGATCTTTTCCCTTGAGGTCCCTTTTATATGCACTCATTATGTCTACATTTCTAAATAATCTGAATTACTCAGTATACAGTGCATTTAAATACATTTTATACAATGTGTTTTTTTTTTCATTGCAAACTGGAATATTCCTAGTCTTAATAATTTCAATTACAGATCATGAAAATCCACTATCTCAAAATATTAGAATATTTTCTAAGAGCAATCTAAAAAAAAAAAAAAAGAAAGTTTACACTCTGTATTAATCAGTTCGGCATGGCACGGAGGTGATCAGCCAGTGGCACTGCTTAGGCATTATTGAAGACCAGGTTGCTTTGATAGCAGCCTTTACCTCATCTGTGTTGTTTCTCATCTTCTTCTTGATATTATTATCTAAGAGATTTAAGTTAGGCAAGTTGGCTGGCAAATCAAGCTCACTAATATCATGGTCAGCAAACCAGTTAGTGGTAGTTTTGGCACGGTGGGCAGGCGCTAAAAAAAGAAAATCAACAACTCCATAAAGCTTGTGGTGAGCAGACAGAAACATGAAGTGCTCTAAAATCTCCTGGCTGTGTTGACTTTGGACTTGATTTGGGATGCCATGTCACAGTGTTGGTCCACTGTGTTTTATCATCACCGACTGTGGAACCATCACACTGGACTGTATATTGTTTACAATGCCTGATATCATGTATTCAGTTCTGAACGAGAGTTTTATAGAGCATTGTTCCAAAAAAAAAAAAAAAAAAAAAAGATTTTTCAAGAGTTTGTTAAGGGTAGAATGTTTATGCTTGAGAAGAAAAATAATAAAGCTCATACAGCTGTACACACACACTCAAAACTGCCCCTAGTCTGTATTGAACAATTTCATTATCAGTTTAAAAAATGCAATCAATTAAAATTTTTTGTATTGAGTATTAAGTATTAAAAGGTTTTGACTAATCCTTTTTGTGCTTTACTTCTAATATGAATTTTAAAGTTTTCTCTCTCTCTCTCTCTCTCTCTCTCTCTCTCACACACAACACACACACACACACACACAATCTGATGTTTGACTTAATTTTTCCCTCTCTTGTGTTTTTCATCTGTCCAGTGGGAGACAAAGTGCCTGCAGACATCCGTATTTGTTCCATCAAGTCCACCACGCTGAGAGTGGACCAGTCCATCCTCACGGGTAACGTAAAACTCAAAACACACATCAACGTGCTCATAAACAAGCACACCAGTTAGCACACTTATTCGGAATGACGTCCGCACGTTAGCAAGCTATATATTGACACTTGCTATCTTTGTCTGTCTGCACGTACAGGCGAGTCTGTCTCCGTCATTAAACACACTGACCCTGTTCCTGACCCTCGAGCTGTCAATCAGGACAAGAAGAACATGCTGTTCTCTGTGAGTGCCATCACACGGTGGCTGTGCTGGCTAGTTACCGGTGCAGCCCTGTCAATTCTTTGCATTACTAGGTGATACAGAAAAGAATGTAAAAGCTCTGGCTTTCTTACTGACCTTTTTGGAGTTAAAAAAACATAAACAAGAAAATAAACCATCTTTTGAATATTGTAACTCTTCTGAAAATAAGTTTCACATAACTCGTTTGATATATATATATATATAAAAAAAATATTTTTTCATTTAGGGTACTAACATTGCAGCAGGTAAAGCCGTGGGCGTGGTGGTGTGTACAGGCGTGAGTACCGAGATTGGCAAGATCCGTGATGAGATGGCATCCACGGAGCAGGAGAAGACACCACTGCAGCAGAAGCTGGATGAGTTCGGAGAGCAGCTTTCCAAAGTCATCTCGCTCATCTGCATCGCCGTCTGGATCATCAACATCGGCCACTTCAACGACCCGGTGCACGGGGGCTCGTGGATTCGCGGCGCCATCTACTACTTCAAAATCGCTGTGGCTTTAGCTGTGGCTGCAATCCCTGAGGGTCTGCCCGCTGTCATCACCACCTGCCTGGCATTGGGCACACGCCGCATGGCCAAGAAAAATGCCATTGTGCGTTCACTGCCCTCTGTGGAGACACTGGGGTGCACCTCAGTCATCTGCTCTGATAAGACTGGCACCCTGACCACCAACCAAATGTCTGTCTGCAGGGTGAGTGTGTGTCTGTATGTGGCAGGGTATTAATTTTCCATTAAAAATACAACGAATACAACAAATAATAACTTTAGTTTCAGGATGTGATTAAGTAGGGAATAAAGCACTTGGTGTCATATTCTTATAGGAAAACAATCAGTGACCATGTGGTGTGATGCTACCCAAAGTAAAGTGAAGATTAAACATTGTTGATTTTCATTCCTAAAAAAATAATCTGTCACCTCCCGATACAATATTATTGTGATACTGTACCTAGGTGCAGATTCGATTAATATTCTATAAGTATCACAATTTGATAAATATGTTTGATCATCCATCATAATTATTATTTCTAAACAAACTTGGGAACTAATTTATTCCTACCACACGGGATACAAATATGTAAATAGTTCAGAATGCGCCACCTGTAGGATTATAAAGAAACGGCAAAATTTTACCGTCTCAGATTCCTCCCGAGTCTCAAAACTCAACTTGACAGTGAGCGTCCGGGCGAGCACGCGGGTGTGGGTGGCTTCTAACGCGCGGGTGTGGGGCGTCATAAATAGGTTTCTCGATATTCAGTTAATTAACGGTTGCGGTATGTTGCGACTGGTGTAAGTGTATGTACTGAGTGTGTTTGAGACTCAATTCCCTCACAGTGTTTGGTGAATTGGAATAATGTAACAGCATGAAAAACGTTTCTGTTGCGCCAATTGGAAGCTCAATCAAACTGAAAACCAGCCAGTTCTGGTCACAGACGATCTAGCGTTTCATCTCTATTTTAAACATAAGAATATCTATTTTTAAAAATCGATTTTGGAGACAGGGTAGCAATATACAGTATGAATCACCACACATCACATAACTGATTTGATTTTTCCCCCCCATAACATCATATAATGGTGTGTGTTATTAGTCTTAAACCACAGCAATTTTCAATAATTTTCATGAATTATATAATGTGAGATCATCATTCTGATCAATTTGTGGATGCTTGTAATGGTGTTTAATATTTGTTATCACTTATGGATGGGTATGAACAGTAATTCCCTTGCAGTCTCGCGTTTCTCTTAAACTGTGACGCACTACACTGATCTCCCATGAGCGTCCTGATCATCTCCATATGATTTTGTATTATCGCAATATTGCACCAATTTGGGGTCAGTTTTGCGAATGTGGGAAATGTTCCTTTCCACTGACCGTTACAAGATATCGACACTAGAGAATTCTTTCACAAATGCTTATAGAAATCTTTACCGTCTCAGCAATTACACAAATATTCCGAAAACGTGTGTACATGGAGCTCCCACCGTCCATATGTGAGCTGTTACTGTAGAAACGACACTGATATATATTCAAAACTCTGCAGCAGTGTGAGAAAGGTGGCAGCTGGGGTTTTAAAAGATTGGGAAGACATCCTGTGAAAAGCGCCATGAATGTAATGATACATACTGATATATTCGAGCGAGCACTTTAATATAAACCTGTGATTCAAATTGCAGCTGCCGCTACAGTCAGAGCTGCTGTCGTCGAAAATTATTCAGCACCTTCTGAACAGTCAGAATCAAGAAATCATCCGTGCTGCGGTATAAACACGAAAAAGGTCAGGAAGAAAGGCTTTTAGAACAAGGTTAAGGTTTTTCTGAAATATCTATGATGTGCTGTAGTTCGTAACTTCGAATCCTATCTGCTGTTCTTCTTCTAACGCAAACAGCCAGAGTGTGTGTGTGTGTGTGTGTGTGTGTGTGTTCTGCAGCTCTGTTTGGTGTTCTCCCACTCTCTGGCCCAGGAGCGCTGCTCTGCTTCCTGTGAGGATGGAGATTGGCAGAAACACAAGTGTCAGATCAGTAGAAGGAATGTAGTGTCTAAAGAACACTTGGACTAAGAACTGTAGTTCACGAACTTCACGAACAGTTAGAGAAACAGCAGTCACAGGAAAAGCTGCAGATCTCAACCGGTGTGGAATCTCGATAGGCCCTAGGAATGGTTTTTATTCCAAATCAGGAAGAACTGTTTAACATATCCAATTATGTATTTGTATATAAAAAAGGCCTGTGATTACTGTGGTTCAACCAGAACATCTCTGAATGGCTCAGATTCACTATTTGTGTTGCGATGATTTCCTCTGCATCAATGCAGTCTATTATATGAGCCGAAGATTTACAAAGTATGCTACTTAACTAGTTTTCTGAACCTGCCATTTAACATGGGACCCTTTCCCAAGAAGATTGTGCCTCTTAGATATAATACATGTGTAGAGTCATGCCCGAATTAAGCACTGAATGGTTTCAAAAACTGAGAGAGATGTCAGCTGGGGTTTTGAAAGATTGGGAAGACATCCTGTGAAAAGCAACGTGAATGTGATGACACATACTGTACGAGATGTCCCATCCTAGCAGAAGAAAGATAACGTGTAATAATCCAAATAGATTCAATAGCACTTTACAATACACATCAGTGGTTTGATTCTAACATTAATACAGAAAGGCATCCATGCAGAAAGTGTACACGTGGGTATCCAGGCCTCAGACGTTACTACAGACGTGAGAAAAGCTCAGACAGATCAGTGTGTGAGATGTGTGAGAGGTGGAGCTTATCCTAAACACAACTGTGTCAATTATGCACAGTTCTGACATTGCTCAGTTTTACTTCTGTGGTATTGCGGGAGGTGCCACTGTCTGACACCGTATTTTCCTCTGAAACACATAATTATTACTTAAAAACACGTAGAAATTAAGAGATGCTAGTAAAAGCTATAGTGGTTATTTCAGCTCGGGTGAAAGCGATTGCTCATTCCACTGACCAACAAGGCATTTCCACTTACACAACTGTTGCTCATTTGTTTTTTGGTGTTCGTACCATTCCTTGTGAAACCTAGAGCAGTATTTCTCAAAGTGTGGGCCCCTGGTGGGCTGGGATGGTACTGCAGGTGGGCCATGCGAAAGAATTTTAACTGACTATTCCATTATTCCACGTTATACCATATACTGTACAGGGTCGCTGGGGGCCTGGAGCCTATCCCTTAGGGTATGAGGCAGGGTATACCCAGGACGGGGTGCCAATCCATTCCAGGGCACAACACATAGTGTACAAGTCCTTCTCAAAAAATGTGCATATTGTGATAAAGTTCATTATTTTCTGTAATGTACTGATAAACATTAGACTTTCATATATTTTAGATTCATTACACACAACTGAAGTAGTTCAAGCGTTTTATTGTTTTAATATTGATGATTGTGGCATACAGCTCATGAAACCCCCAAATCCCTATCTCAAAAAATTTGCATATCATGAAAAGGTTCTCTAAACGAGCTATTAACCTAATCATCTGAATCAACTAATTAACTCTAAACACCTGCAAAAGATTCCTGAGGCTTTTAAAAACTCCCAGCCTGGTTCATTACTCAAAACCACAATCATGGGTAAGACGGCCGACCTGACTGCTGTCCAGAAGGACATCATTGACACCCTCAAGCAAGAGGGTAAGACACAGAAAGACATTTCTGAACGAATAGGCTGTTCCCAGAGTGCTGTATCAAGGCACCTCAGTTGGAAGTCTGTGGGAAGGAAAAAGTGTGGCAGAAAACGCTGCACAACGAGAAGAGGTGACCGGGCCCTGAGGAAGATTGTGGAGAAGGACCGATTCCAGACCTTGGGGGACCTGCGGAAGCAGTGGACTGAGTCTGGAGTAGAAACATCCAGAGCCACCGTGTACAGGCGTGTGCAGGAAATGGGCTACAGGTTGCAAATTTTGCATGTCATTCGGAAATCAAGGTGCCAGAGTCTGGAGGAAGACTGGGGAGAGGGAAATGCCAAAATGCCTGAAGTCCAGTGTCAAGTACCCACAGTCAGTGATGGTCTGGGGTGCCATGTCAGCTGCTGGTGTTGGTCCACTGTGTTTTATCAAGGGCAGGGTCAATGCAGCTAGCTATCAGGAGATTTTGGAGCACTTCATGCTTCCATCTGCTGAAAAGCTTTATGGAGATGAAGATTTCATTTTTCAGCACGACCTGGCACCTGCTCACAGTGCCAAAACCACTGGTAAATGGTTTACTGACCATGGTATTACTGTGCTCAATTGGCCTGCCAACTCTCCTGACCTGAACCCCATAGAGAATCTGTGGGATATTGTGAAGAGAAAGTTGAGAGACACAAGATTCCTGACCAAGTATTGAGTGCATAATTGAACATAATTATTTGAAGGTTGACTTTTTTTGTATTAAAACCACTGTTCTTTTATTGGTCGGATGAAATATGCTAATTTTTTGAGATAGGAATTTTGGGTTTTCATGAGCTGTATGCCACAATCATCAATATTAAAACAATAAAAGGCTTGAACTACTTCAGTTGTGTGTAATGAATCTAAAATATATGAAAGTCTAATGTTTATCAGTACATTAAAGAAAATAATGAACTTTATCACAATATGCTAATTTTTTGAGAAGGACCTGTATATACACACACTCACATGCTCATACACACACTATGGGCATTTTGGAAAATTAGTCTATTCTGCATGTCTTTGGACTGTGGGTGGAAACCGGAGTACCTGCGGGAAAACCACAAAGCACAGGAAGAACATGCACACAGACTCAAGATGGGAATCGAACCCAGTCCGTGGAGGTGGACAGGTGTTACATTTTCATTTTAGCAATTAAGTTTGAAATTTATTTTATAATATTTATAAAAAGTCATCAGAACTAATGAAACAAAGCCATAGGGTTAAATCCCATTTCATTTATCTGACCTATTTTAAAACCAGAAGGTATCCCTTATTGTCGTCATTAGCGAAGGCATCAGAATTCAAAATCATAATAATGCTAAAAGGAAAGCTGTTATTAGATTACATGTGTTGCTTTACACAATCTGTACAGTATGTGGATGGATTGTTACCTTGAATTGCATTGTCTTAGGTCTTGGTGTTCTGTTTATGAAATAAAAATATCTAGTTAGAGAGAAACACTTTCCGAGATGATCAGAAATGTGATTAAACGTTTGCGTGGGCCACAAGAGATTTTCCAATTTCAAACTGGCCCGTGGCCTTTCTAAGTTTGGGAATGGTTGCTCATACAGCATTTCAGAAGATCAGCAGTTTCTGGAGAACACCAACGATGCCTTGGTTAAAGCATTACATTATAAATCTTCCTTCCTGTAGCCTTAACAAGACATTTTTTTTTCCTCTAGATGTTCATCTTGGACAAAGCAGAAGGTGAGAACTGTTCTCTGACTGAGTTCACCATCTCTGGATCGACCTATGCCCCTGAAGGAGAAGTGTGAGTCTCTCATTACATCATACTATATACATAACGCTTCTAAACAGTTTTCTTTTTTCCTGCTTGTGAACTGTCTGATGAAGCTCAAATTGTGTCTCCTCGCAGATATCTGGATAACCGCTCAATCAAGTGCTCTGGCTATGATGCTCTGGTGGAGGTTGCTACGATCTGTGCTTTGTGTAATGACTCCTCCCTGGACTTCAACGAGGTACCATCACATACGCACAAATATAACTGGATCTGAAAAAAACCTTGTGTTAATAGTGCGGTTTGGAATATTAAAGAACATTTCCTAAAAATGTTTTCAAGTGTACTTTGTATTGAATTAATTAAACATGTTAATTCTATTAACATGTTAGATTAGATTAACATGAATCTATGTTATGAATTGAAATTTTGGCATTCCAGTTATTGTTTTGGTTAATATTTACATATTTCTCACCCAAAAACTAGCTCCAGCAGCATCTGGAACACATCTGTTCGTCTCGGATCTTTAGAAACATACAGTATACAGTATATGGGAACATGGGATCATTTGAAAGCATGATGAGTTAAACTGTGATTGGATGGAGGAAAGAAAAGTTGATTAATATGACAAAATGCTTTTTTAATTACGTTTGGGAGTAATTCGTAAATGATATAAAAGGCTAAACAGAGATTTTGACTTGTATGTAAGGCTAAAATATCAGGGTGTGTCTGTAGGCTAAAGGTGTGTATGAGAAGGTGGGAGAAGCCACCGAGACTGCTCTGACCTGCCTGGTGGAGAAGATGAACGTGTTTGATACAGATGTCAGGAACCTGTCCAGGGTCGAGAAAGCCAATGCCTGCAACTCGGTAAACATCTACAGTTAACTAAAGTAAATGATAAAAGTCACAATTATGGACAGATTTATTGTGTATACATCTAAGTGACATAAGACGCACATGTGTGTGCCTGTGTGTCTCAGGTGATCAAGCAGCTCATGAGGAAAGAGTTTACACTGGAGTTTTCTCGAGACAGAAAGTCAATGTCTGTGTACTGCACCCCCAGCAAGGGCAAGTCCACCACCAGCAAGATGTTTGTTAAGGTGACTAGATATATTCTGCAGCAGAATACCGAATTATGTCTATTAAATTGAGTTTTTTAGACCATGGAATTTGCTTCTTAACCTGCCTCCACCATCGTGCAACGTTACCACTGTATCGCCGCTTGCAGGGAGCCCCAGAGGGAGTGATTGACAGATGTACGTATGTACGTGTGGGAGCAACCCGCGTGCCCATGACTCAGGGCATTAAGGATAAGATCATGTCTGTAATCCGGGATTATGGCACTGGACGTGACACACTCCGTTGCCTGGCACTAGCCACCCGGGACAGCCCGCTCAGGAAGGACGAGATGGTTCTGTCTGACACGGCACGCTTCGGCGAGTACGAGGTACTGCTCATAGATCTCTCTAATGTTTATAAATATATTTCACAAAATACCTTCAAAATATATATTATTGAGATAGCTTTATCATTTCAGGCTTCAGCTTACATTGTTCCAGTCCAGAAATGAGACCTACCCCTTTCTTTTTCTGTTTACATGAATACTTACATTTTGCTACTTAATACTTTTAACATTTCATCAAAGCTTCAGTTGTTTACTAACACTCTGTTGTGTGCAGTCTGACCTGACGTTTGTGGGCTGCGTGGGGATGCTGGATCCTCCCAGGACCGAGGTGGCCGCCTCCATCAAACTCTGTCGTTATGCCGGTATCCGCGTCATCATGATCACAGGTGATAACAAAGGCACAGCAGTGGCCATCTGCAGGCGCATCGGCATCTTCTCCGAGGACGATGACGTACATTGCATGGCCTTCACGGGCCGTGAGTTTGATGACCTTTCCCCCGAGGCGCAGCGCGACGCTGTAGTGGCTGCCCGCTGCTTTGCTCGTGTCGAACCTTCTCACAAATCTAAGATCGTGGAGTTCCTCCAGGGCTTCGATGAGATCACTGCCATGGTAATGACATCCAGAACCGAACCTGTAACGTTATGTAAATATAAAATATTGTATTGGTTGGATAAATTTAACTGTAAACATCAAATCAATAGTCAATAAACCAGTTCCTAGGCATTATAATAAAATCCTGTCAGAAATAAAATTTATCATTATCAATGGCTGTCTCGATTCGCTTCCTCCACAGACAGGAGACGGGGTGAATGATGCCCCTGCGCTGAAAAAAGCAGAGATTGGCATCGCCATGGGCTCTGGCACTGCCGTGGCCAAGACAGCCTCGGAAATGGTCCTCGCTGACGACAACTTCTCCACCATCGTAGCCGCTGTTGAAGAAGGTCGAGCCATCTATAACAACATGAAGCAGTTCATCCGCTACCTCATCTCCTCCAATGTGGGCGAGGTCGTCTGGTCAGTCAGTGCCCATGCAGTTTCTTTATGCTTCTTTGTGTTTGTAATTTATGAATAATTTATTATATAAACTAAAATGAGCCATTTCGTTTAGTCCTGTGTTCCTCGCCAGTTCCCTAGACATATTACAGAATAAAATAGACTCATAAGACATAACACATGGACCTCAGGGTTCCTGTGTGCTGTGTGTAATGATTATTTTTTTTGCTCTGCAGTATCTTTCTGACTGCAGCATTGGGCTTCCCAGAGGCTCTGATCCCAGTGCAGCTGCTGTGGGTTAACCTGGTGACAGACGGCTTGCCTGCCACCGCGCTTGGCTTCAATCCCCCTGACCTGGACATTATGAACAAACCTCCCCGCAATGCCAAGGAGCCCCTGATTTCCGGCTGGCTCTTCTTCAGATATCTCGCCATCGGCTGTGAGTTAACCTGCTTCTTAATCGAGATCCTAAAATTTGCCGTAATGTGTTAATAGACTATATTAGGGCAAATTGAACGAGACTGAGTTCTTAGGGAATGCTTGCTTCACTAGAACCTATAAAGAAATATGTCTTGGATTTTCATTGTTCTGAATTAGCCAGAACTTACTGTAATAATGATGATCCAGTTGAGTACGAAATGATGATTAACAGCTTGCATATTTTGCCCACTCCCATATTAAAATGGCATCCATTGTTCTGTAACGATTCTCTATAAATGTATTAGTTCATCATTGATGAAACCTCCAGGGTTGTGCTTCAAATCCCATCTCCTGCCTGTATGCATGAAGTTCACATGTCGTCTCAGTGCTTGGTGGGTTTCCTCCAGGCGCTCAGGTTTCTTCCCTCAATCCAAAGCCATGCAATGTAGACTGATTGATGTTTTCAAATTGTCCATATTTTATGACCGTGTGTGTGAGTGGATGCTTGGGCAGTGTGATGGGTCGGCACCCCATCCAGTGTGTCTCACACCTTGTGCCTGGAGTTTCCTGGCTCCAAGATCCTACAAAGCCTAAATGGGATGAAGAATGGTGGATAGATGGATGAACGTGCAACGACGAGCATAGTTTATATAATTAAATAAAATCTTTTTTTGCTTTTCTGTTTTTCTTTCTTTTTCACTTAAAAATGTCCAGAAAGACATAAAATGACAAACAGCAAAAGGTTGATAATTTTAACAGAAGGAAAACCTTTAATGGTCCCAGAACTGTGTATTGATTCTACAATTTTACCACTAATTTTGCCCAGTGATAATAATCTCAAGTTAAAAAGTTCAAAAATCATTTAATAAAAGGGTCTAAATATGTCTAAATATACAGTCTGTTTACTGTTTTCCTCTTCTATATAAGTATAAATGTGTATATTTACATTTCCCCCGTAACATATCTGCTTCCGTTGTATTGTAATGCAGTCTTCCGATTGTGATCCGCAGTGTGCCGGTCCCTCAGGAGTGGGATTGAGGAACTGTGATGTATCGGGCTGTAGGTGGTAATTGCAGTGTGTCTGTGCTGTGTCTCATAGGCTATGTGGGAGCTGCTACAGTGGGAGCTGCAGCCTGGTGGTTCACTGTGGCTGATGACGGCCCTCAGGTCACCCTCTACCAGCTGGTGAGTGTTCGGGCAGGCGTCAGGTCTGCACGTGGGAAGTGGAACTGTTAACAATAACATCTCATTTGTTCAAGTGTGAATTTTTCTACTTTCTTTTATTTTAAATGGCATGCTCCCTGTCCGTGTGTTGTGCTTCATTCTTTCTCTCTCTCTCTCTTTTTTTTTTTTGTTCCTCTCAGAGTCACTTCCTGCAGTGTTCTCCTGACCATCCTGACTTTCAGGATTTGGAGTGTCACGTGTTCGAATCGCCGTACCCCATGACCATGGCGCTGTCTGTACTCGTCACCATCGAGATGTGCAACGCTCTCAACAGGTCTGTCGCACCAAGAATCACACAAGCGCACAAGAAAAGGCGCAATGAATTGCAAGTTTATTTGGACAGAGCTTTGCACTTTTTCATGTTTAGCAAAACGGACAGTTCTGATTAGTACCATCAAGAATCTGTGATATCAGGGGAGTAGGAGTGTCGTATATTATCACTGTTATTACAGCGAGCAAGTCAGTTACATAATGATTGTGTAAAAAAGGTTACTACAGGACAAGAGTTTTAAAATAAAAAATATATTAAAAAATGAGAGCGCTTATATTAATGATACATTTTTTTCTAGTTGTTTAACAGGTACGGTGCCTTGCAAACGTTTTTATACCCCTTGAACTTTTCCACATTTTGTCATATTACAGCTACGGATGTAAATGTATTTTATTGGGATTTTATGTGATAAACCAACACAAAGTGGCACATCATTGTGAAGTGGAAGGAAAATAATACATAAGTTTTCCAATTTTTTTTTTTTTTTTTTACAAACGTACAAAAATACATAAAATGTTGGGGGTTGTAATATGGAAAAGTTCAAGGTATATGAATACTTTTGCAAGGCACTGTAGCTCACTATATTTCAAATATTAATGCTAACAAAATGTCCGCATAGCATCTATCGAATTGGTTTACAGAGAAAAATCAATGTTTTGCACAGTATTGTTTTCTGACACTATATTGCTGAGGATGCTGGAGGTTTTGATTTTGGAAGGGAAAAACAGAAAAGGTAAACCTTGTAAAAAAATAAACTCCCACATGGTCTTTAGAAAACGTTCACAATTCGTAACATTCTGTCCGTGCTCTCAAAGCAGCTGAAACTACAGTTTTCCTTTTTAAAACGGCTCACAAACGGGCACTGAGTTGGCTTTTGTTCCCAACAGTGCATCACATATCAAAAAGCACTAACTGGTGAAGTTGTTCGGGAGACTCATTAGAAATCCCTAGTTGGTGTAGGGGTCAGTGAATCAGTGACAGGATCGGCTCACTGGGAGAATGTTTGAAAGATGTCTTTGATTTCTGCTCTGTAGTGTACTATATCTATTCGTGCAACTGATGCATAAGGCTTAAGCTTGTGTGATTTTTCTGTACAGCACAAACTGAGTCACCAATTTTCTGCCAGTCTTTTTACTGTCAGTCTCTTGTTACTACACAAATAATAGTGCTTTATGCTTTTTTTAATCACGATACTAAATCTTTGCATTGGTGTCCAGTCTGTCGGAGAACCAGTCTCTGATTCGCATGCCTCCATGGGAGAACGTGTGGCTGCTGGGAGCCATTTGCCTCTCCATGTCCCTGCACTTCCTCATCCTCTACGTCGAGCCTCTGCCGGTAAGAACGATGGTGGACAGAACGAACAGAAATTGAGGCGATCGACAGCATGACTGATTTGAGACTAGTTCAGCCTGGATGTAGATTTTATTGGAGTTATATTATTTTATTATATTATGGGACACATAATTATATTATATTTATATTTATTATATTATGGGAATAATAATAATAAAGACATTTAAAGATGTACATAAACCTTAAAACCCTGCTGTGAAGGGGTTTGTTTCTATCCTATATATATAAATATATATTAAAATGTATTATATTATATTATATTATATTATATTATAGGACACATGTATGTATATATATATATATATAAATAAATATATCAATATCAATATAAGACAGAAACAAACCCCTTCACAGCAGGGTTTTAAGGTTTATGTACAGAACATCTTTAAATGTCTTTATTATTTTTATTATTATTATTATTAATTTTTTAAAATGACGTACATTTGAATTAACTTAGTTTTAGCTTTTAAAATTTAAACTAACTATTTAATAACTATGTCATTAGTCATCAACTGCAGGGCTGTAGGCCCGATTCAGACCAGCAAAGTATTTCTTTTCACTAAAATGTACTGTACCAGATGCTCTATTGCAGTTTGACCAATCATAAGCACTTATGTAAATTATTAAGCTAAAGCCAGCAGATCCGAGTAATAACTAGCTACTGTACAGGGCTGGATACATTAGATCAGGCCTGTTCAAATCCATTACTGGAGGGCCAGTTTACTGCACATTTTGTAAATGACCAGCACCTAAACCCACTCATTGAACCTGCTAATTAACAGATTTGTTGAATCGGCTGTGTTTGAGGAGAAGAATCTCCAAACTGTACTGGACACTGGCCTTCCAGTCATGCATTTAAACAGTCCTGTAGAGACAGTGTCCTCTGAAATGATTTACAGATCTTGCATTTTATTTACCCTCTCCTGGTTTTAACTGGTGATCTGACTTAAAACAAAAGAAAATAATATAGAAAAAAACATTAACAACATTAAATCAGGATGTACAACTACAAACTAACCACATCAAATTGTCTTATTTTATGCCTTTATTGACATTTTTCACATGGCTTTTCGATGTGATTGTCCGCCATGGTCATGTCTATTTCTGGATGGCGAAAGGGATGACACGTATTTGAGGGATGATACATTCCAAAATAAATGTGAATTGTCCGTGTTGTGTTTCACGGCTAATTAGCTTCTAATACAAAGCTGAATCCCAAATCCCTCTTTCACCCCTGATCAAGTGCATTATTTGGTGTGTTATTTATAGCTTTCCATTTCACGACTTTTGAGATTCAACCCAAAAACAGTTACTTAGCTGTTAATTAGAAAGCTTGAAACGTTAACGTTACCGCCTAATCGTGTGATGAAGTGTAAAGCACAGCACATTCCATAGCATCGTCTCGTTTGCAGATGAAAGACTGAATGAGCTAACGCTAAAGCTACCAAATCCATGAGGAATCACATATTTTTTACACCGTCTGAGGTAATCATGTTATTATAACAATTCAGACTTCTGCGCATTAATATCCCTTTTACCTTCTTCATCCATTCACATGTTTGTTTCTCTTTTGAATACGTAGCAAAGTCCACCACAGCTAATCCCATATATGATCAGGTGATCATCAGTTACTTTTTGGCCGTGAAATACATCTCGAATGTAATTATCATTGAAAATACATAGTAGCCTAATGTTGGTTAACGCTGCTCCTGCAGTCCACTGTTCTAACTGACGTCATGGTAGCCTGCAAAAGATCAGTAGCCATAAAATAATCATTAACATGTTAAATAGTAACATAAATATAAGTTAGCCTATAAAACATACTGTTTCAAGGCATCAGGCTTCAACTCAGGCTGTGCAATGTTAGTGAAGTGTTTTGATAAACATGGAGACCATTGTGAAAGATGCTTCTCGTCTCCTCCTCTCCATTCCAGGTCATCTTCCAGATCACTCCTCTGAACTTGACCCAGTGGCTGATGGTGCTGAAGATCTCCGTGCCCGTCATCCTGTTGGACGAGTTGCTCAAGTTTGTGGCGAGGAACTACCTAGAGCCGGGTAAAGATTTAGCTGTGGGGGCACAGCAAGAGAGCTGGAGTGTGTCTGCATGTGTCCAGGGCATCTCCTGGCCCTTCATAGCTATCTGTCTCCCCCTGGTGGTGTGGCTGTACAGCACGGACGCTAATGCCGGTCGCTCGCTGCCGTCTTCCTGACTGACCGATCACTGACTGAGATCTGCGGTGACGCTAACACACGACCACATTAACCCAGAAACACGATTAACCTAATCCAAGAGAATGTTTGCACAGGAATCTGCATACTGTATGTTTGGTGTTTTTATAATTAGCTCTAAGAGTGACTTATTATTCATTGCTGTAACTGTTGCATTTAAAACACACACGAATTGTTTTTATATATAAATATATTACAGCTATATTATTATGAGATGTTAGAAGCAACCAGTGAATTAATATATTTATTAGCAAGTTTTCAGAAGGGGTAAGGACCCATTGGACGTCCTCGCTATCCACAAGATGGACTGGGACAGTGTGTGTTTTCATGACTTAATCCTGTACAGTAAAAGAACATATATCTATATATACTAGATTATATTGGGTTTTTTTTTTCTTTTTAATCGCCCCTTTCTAATTTATGAGATTTTGAAGTACAATCACGGTACTCTTTAAAAAAAAATACAAATGTTATTTTCTGCATTTGGCAGAATTCAGCTACCTCAGTTCCACTTCTTTCTAGTTAACTTTAACTCAGATTTTCGTTAGATTTTTTTTCCCCTCAGAAAACCAGCATTGCTCATTATCTTTAAAGGGGCACTTTGTAATTTTTTTAACCCTGAAGATGCAAATGGCACTTGCACTGAAAACCCTGATATGCCTTTTCCGTACCCCAGCATACCCCACCCTCTTAGTTTGAACCTTGTGGATTGCTTCTTTAAGAAGAGTTGCTCTGTTCTGATTGGGGGTGGAGCTAATTTCTGGACTATCTATAAAGTGAATTCTATATAACATAATTATATTTTCATTTAAAACAGCTATAAAATGCTGTTTAATATTCTACACTGCCCGCCCCCCCCCCCCAAAATAAAAACAATCTTACACTAATACCTTGTTGGACCGCCTTTAACTTTGATATGCCCGTACCATCAGGGTATAAAAACTATAGATGTGCTAACCTGCTGATTCAGTGCATTCAGGTCATCAGCTGACTTGATTTTATTCTCACATAACGTTGCTGAGTCTAGATCTGACCAACTGAAGCAACCCCAGATCCCCAGAACACTGCCTCAGAGGCTTGTACATTGTGCACTATGCATGATTAATGCATCACTTCATGTGCTTCCCTTCTAACCCTGACACGCCCATCGCTCTGGAAGAAGGTCAATCTGGACTCATCAGACCACATGACCTTTTCCCATTGTTTCAAAGTCAGAATCTTTATGCTTTCTACCAGATTGAAGTGGTTTTCCTATGGCCATACAACTGTTTAGTCCAAATCCTGTGAGCCCTCCACATTGTGTGGAGGGCTGTTTTTTCCCCCCTACTTCACCAAGCATTAAGTGATCTCTAATTCTGACCATTTATTATTGGTTTCTGAACACATGAAGTTAATAGTTCAGCAGGTGTTAGACAGTCCTTTACACAAATTTTAGTCATTTTAATGTTTTCTTTGCTTGACGCAGGACAATAATTTGATCTTCCTGTTTTTTCTTGATAAGGCACCGTGTGTCAACGCTTAGATATTACAGCCTAAACCTTTAAAGTTCGGAAAAGCTCTTTTTCCAAGCTTTAACTTAGTTATTTAGAAGGATGAAGAATATCACTTGCAAGTAGGATTTTTTTTTTTGTATTTGGAGTATTTTATTCCATGACCTTTCGAGGTTGTGGAAAACGTGCACAATACTGTGGCTTTACTTGTAGGTAAAAAATGATGTGTTTCTATGTATATGTTATGTAAATGAAGAAGAAAAAAAAAGGTTGAAACAAATACTGACAGCACAAACGCTCTAGGGATTTAGAGAATTCTGAGAATCCTGCCATTAGAAAAGGACAGCTAGATGTGTAACTTGAGATAATGTGAGATTTGCTTTTTCCCCCCATTGGCTCTCAATTTATAAGCATGCTTCGTGATAAAGTTGAAAAATGTATCTTCCATTGCTTTGCCATACTGAGAACATAACACTTTTAATTTTCCGCTCCTGCACCTCCTCACCACTCTACTCTTATTAATACTATAGCCTGCATTTTCATTATTTAAAATTTCTTTAAATACTATTTAGTTGCACAGACTTGAGAGACAGGGTTGCCAGATCTCCATGTAAATATTCCCAGTCACAGAATGTGACGCATCAAAAAGTCCGTACTGGACTCCATATTACGACTAACATCACAAAATACTGTATAATGTAGTACTTATAAAGTTAAACCATAAGTTAAAAAAATAAGTTGTATACCAAATTGGTGTTTTTATAAACACCTCTTTTATTCCTCAACATAATGGAGAAAGGCCACTTTTCCTTCAAAAACTACACCTTCCTATTTTATTTCATAAGAAATGAAGCATTGTGCAATTTATAGTTATATTTAAGAATTCAAAAATTCTGTCAAAATAAATCAGATACAAGTGCTTGATTTTGAGTTTCAGAGGAACGCTGAAGACCTGGCAACCTTTGTAGAGAACGTTACATTTTTAAGCTCTGTGATGCAAAAGAATGATGTATTTAAATAAGCAATGCATATGATACATCTTTAAATGATTCCATTCTTCAGTCTTACACTAAAGCTTTTGTAACAAAACATTCTTTCTTTTCATTTATCATTAGATTTGATCATCCTTTTTAATCTTTCCTTTTTCTCTCTTCTCTCTCTCCCTCTTCAGCACGGGCCCTGTAAGCCTGGCCTGGTTCTCAGTAATCCTTGCAGAAGCTGTAAAGGTTTTGTTAGTTTAGCTGAGTATTTTAAGCAAAACCACATCGCTCATGACCTGCATGCCAACTGTGCCAAGTGCTAAAAAGAAAAAAAGTAGTTATTTTTTAATTGGAGTGAAAGGTTCTATGGAAAAGAGACTAAAATGAGTGAAATATTAAGGGAAATCAGGGTGCATGTCCCTTTAAGCTATTCAAACATGATGCTGGTGAAATGCTTCTGTATAGCACAGCAATACTTAATTTAAATGTATGTATTTGAATACCAATTGTCATTAGTGACAGGCACCTGTTATTTTATTTTTTTGCAAAAGGACTTATTTTATTTTGTGAGATGTGTAGATCAACCAAATGATTGTGCGAAGGGGATAAGCCTTACAAGTCACAGTGATCTGTTTTAGACCGGATAAGGAGTGTGATGAGGGTTTTTGTTCCTGTGACGACTACATGACACTGTTTAACCAGTGTCTAATATTGTAATTATCATAAGGATTTGTGGTTAATAAAACGATAAATGAAAGCACAAGTCTTTTTTTTTTTTATCAGGATCATCGATGAATGAATGAACAAACAGTGCAAATCTTTCTTTATCCTGCCAGCTCCCACAGTTGAGCTCTTCATAAAATCTTAAGGGAACTGATTAAAACAACTTAATGGTTTTAAAAAATAAATAAAAAGGGAGTGTCAGATACTTTTATTTATTCATTAACATTGAAAAATAGCATTATTCACAGTTCACAATATTGTTATAAACATTACAATAGAAAAGTAACACCACAAAGAGCACTTTAGGCTACATGACCGTAACTTGATCAATATGCTGACGCAAATGTTTCCTCCTGGTGGAGCGGTTTGTTCTTCTGTGTGGTTCTTTACTTGATGACATCAGGAAACATGGATGTTTAAAAAAATTTAAATAAAAAAAAAAAGCTGTTTGTGGCTGAAAAAGGGTGTCAAAATTAGCACAAAATAAAGGAAAGGTCCACAGTAAATACGTTTATACTGAATATATGCAGGTTTATAATCTGGTGCTAGTTTGTTGTATTTTCATTAAAATCACATAAGTTGTTAGCAGATGAATGCAAGTATGATGTCATAGGGCAATATTGCCAGAGCAGTTAGAATGCATTGTATCTAAAACAAATATCAATGAGCTCAAACATAAGTGATACGTGATAACACTAAAGCTTTGCTGTAACCCCCAAGCAATTAAGCTAATGTTTCAAATTCAATCAAAAAAAAAAATGGTTGAGAGATCTCGCTATGGCAAAACTAGAAAAGTGACCGAGGTGCTCAAAACAGAAGTATGAACATTAGATTCTAATTTAAAGCGCTGATGCAGAGCAGAGTCGTGTACAGTCACATGACCTGTGTAAGGACAAAAGACAAACCTGATGTAAGGCATTGCTTTTGCTACACGGTGGTTAAAACGTTCCCAAGCGTCAAAGCTGTTCTTTACAATTCTGCAACATCTCCTGTATTGTCCGTGTTTACGCACGGATATACATCAGGCTTTCCAGTGCTCTGGGGTGTGCAGATATGGCTCCCAGCCTGCAGGAGGCACTGCAACACTTTCTGTAGACCAGACTCCTAAAGATCTCTCAAACTCCACCAGCTGATCTAGGATCAGTTTGTTTTTTTTGTAAATCCTGCCGAGTGATGATACGAGGCAGGAGGAGGCTGATCCGAGATCAGTGTTGCCACTCACTGCATTCCGAACCACTGCTCCTGGTCGGCCCACTGCGCTGCCTCGCTGTCACTGCCCTCGAGGTCGCCTTCCTCTCCGCTGCCCTCCATGTCGTCACCGTCGATCTCCACTGTGGCGTCTGTAGGGCTTTCCTCTTTTTCCATCTTTTGCATACCCTCTAAGGACTTCTGGTCATTTGGATCCAGGCTATGGGAGGAGGGGAAAAAAAATTGGTGCTTTTGGGAACACATAAATAAATGTTTGTTTTTTTTAACTGATGAGGGTGGAAACTGATATGGTCTTCTGCTGTTCTGTTCTAGCCCATCTGCCTTAGGGTTTTCAGGACATTTTGACTTAATGTGGTGTTTAACCAGACAGGCTCAAACTGGCAGATCTCCTCCGTCGTCTCTTAACGAGACATTTCCATCCTGCTCACTGGATGTTGTTTGTGTTAAGTCTCAGATTTTTTTTTTCCTGAAATCCTCAAGCTAAGCCTGTCTGGCATCAACAACCAGTAAAAAATAAATAAAAACATTTGCTCTCTATTCTATTTTGATGCTTAATATGAACATTGCTCTTGGCCTGAATCTTAATGTCGATGCTGCTAACATGTGATTGACAGACTGGATGAAGGAACAGGTATACATACTTTTTTTTTTTTTAAAGAACAAAGATTGAATGAAAAATCTAACATGTTGCAGTTTGCAAAAGATGATGAGATTACCTCAGTGCTATGCTGTACTGGTCCATGGCCTCCTGATACTCGTTAACAGCTACTAGAAAATCTCCAAGCATTCTGTGCAGCATGCAGTCGCTCTGATTGGCAAGTGTATTTCGCAAAAGTGCTATGCCTTCTTCGTATTTCTGTTCTCGACCTTAAGACAAACACACAATGTCATTAACTATTTTCCTACAACAGCATGCCCCTAGTGTTTATTCCTATGAGAAGATTTACACACACACACACACACACACACACACACACACACACACACACACACACACACACACACAACTTGATATGAAATATCTATAATATCAATGGTTCATCACACACTGAGGAGCTCTGCTTTCTTCACGACGGCCTTGATGTAGTCTGGCCGCTGGGCGAGGGCTTTGTCCAGCAGGGTCTTGGCCTTCTCTTGGGTCATGGGGTCCTCCAGACACACAGTGGCCAGGATAGTGAGTGTCTGGGCGTTGGCACCGAGAGTCTTATAGATGTTATTGGCCATTCCCATTGCCTCACGGATACCATTGGATGCCAGGTAGCAGTCAATCAGTCCTAAAAACCCAGGTCAAAAATATAACCAAACCACATCAGATATGGATCCGACAGATGTTCTGCATTTATTGTGGAAAACAAAGGATGATCCATTTTATTCTATATAATCTCAGCAAGTGACGAGCTTACCTTCGTAGCAGTCCAGGCGGCACGGCGCCAGCCTCATTGCCTCCCTAAAGTGAATGATCGCTTCCTGTACTCGGCCCATATTACGCAGAGCGGCTCCTTTCAGAAGCAGAGCCTGCACGCTGTTACTGTTCAGCTGAATGGCTTTGGCCCCCAGGTACAGTGCACGAGAGTAGCGCTTACTGTAGAAACTGTGGCAGCTGAAGGGCAAAACACAAAGAGCATGAAGAGAGTTGATTTAAAAAAAACTAAAAAAGCCTTTCTGCAGAGGTACCATGACCTGAAGGGGGGGGGGGGAATTATAAATCAATCTATGGGATTAATTTCAAAGCCGTGTGTTTATCTGGTCTGAATGATAGATTTTTTTTCCTTTTTGTGGTCCAATAACACAAACCGTGGAGTGTGGAAGAGACAAAGACGTTCCCCATGTTCCCAGACAAAATAAACAGAGCAGCACCACCAACTCTACAGTGCAGCATGAGGGGGACAAGGCTAAAGGTACATGCTGTTCTTTAGATAATATCGATGGGCAGATTGAAATTCTCTCGCAAAATTGTCAAGTCAAGTAGGCTTTCAAGTAGTAGCTCAGCACACAGTGAAACAAAACAACGTTCCTCCAGGATAAAAGGTGCTACATACAACATAAATTAACAAAACTAGCTAAGACACCTAATTTCAGTTAAATACCTACAAATCATGCTGCCTGTCTGGCTACAGCTTCCAGCACACATCCCTGAAAGTGACAGCGCACATAGATTCTCACCCATCCCCTTCCACCACCAAAGAACACAAAGGAGTGTTACTATTCAGGTTCTTTATATTCCTTGTGAAGGAGGCCGTTTTGAAAGCTACTAAGAAAACAGAGACATCTTCTAACAGTATGACATCTGGCTTCTTCCCAGACATGTCAGCAGAAATACTTAGGAAACAGCAACTATCTGAAGCAGTGATCAAAACTTTGGCATGTACAAGGACTTCAGCTGTCCAGGGAAACTCTACTGTTTACACAGGGAGGATTCTTCTATTCAACAGCGTGGCATCCGCTGCTTATGCTCTGGACTCAGCGTATAAATACCCCATCTCTTGGATTATTCGAGGGTTCTGAGGGGTTATGGTTTAATTACAGAGCCTGTAGCATTTAAGGATCATATACTCATGTTAACCTAATTTTTCTTTACTCTCAGCACTCAGTGTTATTCAGCTCTTTACCTTTACATGTCCAACTAAAGGAATCACATGTAACAGGAAGCAGATATGCAATGAAGGAAGAAAAGACTGCACGGTGCCAACCTCATGACCACTAAAGTGAATGATAGGATACACACACAAGAAAAACCAAGATGGAAAATGTACTGTAGGACTACTACGGAAGAAACAAAATGAATTTATGAAGGAGGATTTTAACTGAATGATAACTTGGACAGGTCCTTCACTATAAAAACAGCATCCTCTCTTCAGGCATCAAGCTTGGTACAGACAAACAGAACGGCATCCAGGTGTCAAGGTAATTGTTACCCTCATGGATCTAGATTGCACTCTAGATCCTGTGAAACTGGTTAGTTCTCTCCGACTTTAAGGTCTAGAGTTCAGTTAATACCAGATACACATGACTTTAAAGCCTTCCTATTGGAAATTTAACAGCTTAATATAATTTAAATTATGTCTTTTGTCTGTCTCAAAAGAAATAAAGCTATATAATTGATAATAGACAAAAAAAAGAAAAAAATAATTAGACAATAGCTAGAGACACAAGAGCTTAGACAGACAAAAGCTTAGAAAATGTGCACCCACTCAGAACTGTGATCAAGCTGGAAGGTCTATTAAAACTTAAAACTGCTGAGGGAACAATTTCGTATGATCCAGTTACATATATTAGTTTTATCAATTTCTATGGAAACATTTATACCTCCATCTGTGCATTATAAAAAAAATTAACACCTTTCTTGGACAGACTGGTTTATTGGCCTGAACTCGCTCCCCATACCTGATTCTTTCCAGAACACCTCTATTAGTCAGATTATAGGAAAATTTTAATTGTGCATCATACCATCTAATCACTTTATTCACATAGACCTCCAAAATAGTGGTCAAAGCATTAGCCTGCCATTCTCAGTTAAATTTACTTCAGACCATTACACCAGATCAAACTGGTTTTAGCAAGCCCTGATGTGGTTCAAATAACATACATTATTTGTTTGTTTGTATTTGGGTTTATTGCCATATCAGCTTCTCAGGCTATTTCATGGCAAGATTCACATCAAATATTAAGCTGATTTATTATGTTATAAAAATGTAAGTGATATAATAAGGATAGGATGTAATAATATGAATAATATGAAAGGATATAATAATAGATAACATAATAGCATGGTCTTGGTCAGAAGAACAGGGTTTTACATTTGGTTCTTTACGTGTACTTTAGACAGAAATAGTAAGAGTTTTTCTTTGCAGAATATGTTTTTTAAATCTTGTTCCGGTAGAAATTGTTTTCTTATGGTTGTAAAACTTGGGCAGTCCAAAAGTATGTGTTTTATGGTTAGGGTCGTTCTGCAGCGCTGACATTTTGGGGCTTCTTCATCCTTTTATAAGCATGGGTAATGTTTGTATGGCCTATACGGCACCTTGTATATACTACCTGGTCGTGTCTCGATTCGAATGAGTGATAACTTCTTTTTCCTACCACTGAGTTTATTTCGAATAATTTGTTGTTTTTGTATTGTTCCCATTCTGCTTGCCATTTATTGAATGGTTTAAGGTCAGAGGGTGGGATTTGGCATAGGCTAATAGTTTCTTTAAGAGCTTGTCTTGCTGCCATGTCAGCTTGTTCATTTCCCATTATTCCACTATGTCCTGGAATCCAGTAGAAGATAATATTGTGATGGTTCTTCTGTAGTTGGTTTGCCTTGATTAATACTTCAGTGATAATTGGGTGATTTGTTTTCAGAGATTCCAAGGCTTGTAGACAGGATTTTGAGTTTGTGAATACTAAGGCGTTTAGTTCTCTTTCTTTTTCAATATGTTCCAGAGCAAGTAACAGAGCCCGGGCTTCTGTTGTAAAGGGGAACTTTGGTCAAATAACATACATTATTAAATTATATACACTACTCGACTATAAATGGAGACTATAGATCTGCCAATATACATCTTTACATAGAACATATTTAATAAGATACTCAATTGGAGATTCGTCTTGTAGGGGGAGGAAGGGGGTTTGGAGAGGTCAGCTGTTACTCACCCAGATATCACCCAGGGTTCCGCATGCTGATCCGAGATGTTAAACAGCCGTCCGCCGAGAACCTCCACATCCTCCAAATGTCCTTCTCGAGCCATGAGGTAGCCGTACACATCCATACCTAACATTCAGCATGACATGTCGCTTTCATCAGCATTCAGCTGCCACAGCACGACTGATGTAAAGCAGAACGATTTACACAGAGCCACGGCAGAGACATGCTACCTTTAATGAGATATGGGTCGAGCATCTGAGCCTGCTCGAATTTCAGGATGGCGTTCTTGGTGTCTCCGGCTCGGAAGTACACGTCTGCGAGGCTCACCAACAGATCCACGTTATCCCTCAGGAGAGACTTTTTCTCCAGGGAGCTGTAGGAACACGTCAGTAATTAAAGCAAAGGATCAGCATTTTCACTCTGCCCAAATGCAATATATTATTCCCCCCCCAAAAAAACAAACAAACAAAAAAAAAAAAAAAAAACAGGAAGTGCAACACATCCTAGTCATTAAGAGTTTTCTTCAAAATAACCCTTTAAAAGCTGTATAAAGTCCATATCCTCACCAGATAGTATTGATAGCTCTGTGATTATCTCCTCCATGGATGAAGGCGTATGCTTTGATCCAAACAGAAAGCCAGTCCAGATTGGGAATAGTCTGAATCACATCCATGGTCATGGAGGCCACCTCAGCTCCCTTCACAGACAGGGACAGCAGCCCTGCAGATATCCCAATACACAAAGCTCATCTTACTGAAGTATTTAATACTTAGACCTACAGACTACCAGTTCATGTCATTAACACTGTCTGCAAAAGAAACTTATAGTCACACACCAATAATAGCATCGAGTGCGAGAGGACACTGCCTCAGGACTTCCTTGTAGCTTGTGACCGCTGATCGCTCCTGTCCAGCCTTTCTGTACAGATTCGCCAGCATCATATTGATCTGTTTGGATTGAAGCATCAAACATAATGAGGTGAGTAAACTGCATAGTGAAACACTGAGCATTATCATCAGGTTTATTAGAGTAAATGCAGTAACACCTTGGGAGTCCTCTGCCTTGAGGGAATCCCGTCCAAAACAGAGATAGCATCTTTGTCCAACTTCAGAATGGTGTAGCACTCTGCAATCTTGTACTTCACTTCAATTTCTGAAGGCAAGTTCTACAAAAGAAAAACAAAATAGTCTAAAGAAAATACAACAACTTGAGAGATTCCATTCATCAAGTAATAAAACACAATGCATTTCCTAATATATGCTACTCGTTTTACCATGTACACAGAAATAAAAACCAGGAAAGACCATGGAATTAGAAGACGCATCCAAACATTTGACAAGTAGAGTACATTTGTTTTTCATCTCTTATCTGATATTAAAGTGTTAAATCGTCCATGCTTGCCTTGCTATCTCAATTTGGATTTGATATTAAGGTGTTAATTCTAGCGACAGAGTAGCTTAGTTGTTAGCACTGTTGCCATGCACCTCCAGGGTTCAGGTCCGATTCCAGCCTCGGGGTCTGTGCGCATGAAGTTTGCATGTTCTCCCCGTGCTTTTTGGGTTTCTTCCCACAGTCCAAAGACATGCAGATTAGACTAATTGGTGTTCCGAAATTGCCCTTAGTGTGTGAATGAGCTTGTGATTGTGTGCCTGTATGTGTGTGTGTGTGCCCTGCGATGGATTGGTACCCTGTCCAGGTTTTACCCCGCCTCGTGTCCCAAGTCTCCTGGGACAGGCTCCAGGTCCCTGTATACAGGATAAAGCGGTATAGACAATGAGCGAGCGAGCAAGCGAGCGAGAGAGAGAGAGAAAAAACGTAAGTAAATGTTAACTCTCCTATGCTCACCATCTCGCTCTTTTGCCCTCTCCCTCGCTTGAGCTAAGCCTTCCTGGTTCGTCTCTGGACAGACATCTATACAACTTCCACTCTTTGTTCTTGGGAATTTTATTAGGACATCTTAAAACGGTTTATGTTCTTTGTAGTAACAGATGCACCCGGTGTTTATCCAAACATGTAAAAAGACTTTCACTGTTAATGAATAGAACCTTTTCTGAAAGAATGTCTCTCCTGGCATCAGTAATCTTAACGAAGCACAGCGGACAGACCAAGCAATGTTTGTTCGTCTATGAAAGTTTCAAACTAAATATTAATCCATGTTTCGGTATTATTGACTTTTGACTGCCAACTCATATGAGCTGACGATGAGATTCAAAATACTACTGTGTGTGTGTGTGTGTGTGTGTGGTGCTGCATGATGAGGAGACACTGGTCTAACCAGCAGCAGTGAGCAGCTCACCTGGGTTTGGACAGAAGAGGAGCCTCCTGTGCTGGATGGACGCACTTTGGAGGTTTTACTGAGCACCTTCTTCTGCTGCAGGGCCATGTTGTACTTGCAGGCTGCATTTCTGTACTCTTTATCATGGAATATGGAGTCTGCGTGGTAAACCAACAGCTGGTACTTCTGTGCAGGAGAGAAGAGCTCCCTGTGGGACAGGAACACACTTTACACACTCACACACACTCTCTCTCTAGCTCTAAAACTAGATTCTCAGAGTGTCCAAAAGTGTACTTAAAAAAAATCAAGATATTAACTGTTCCTTAAGTTCCGCTTCCACTGAGTGTTTAAACAAAAACAAGAAACAAACAGGAAACATTTTACAGCTAGCTAGCAGGTTACGCTAATAACAGCTAGCTTAGCTAGCAGGTTATTGGCTCGCGCCACTGTATTTAAACGCAGACGCTTTTTCCTAGCAGATGAAGCGGCTATCTGGCGGTTCAGCCTGAACACTTACGGGTTGTTGGTGCTCATGGTCAGCAGCAGGCTGCTCAGGAGCCGCACGTTAGAGTGAAGGCCCGCGGCCGCCATGTCACGCACATGATCGATAACATTCATCCTGAAATCTGTCACTGACTTAACGACTAAAGTTGTTTAAAGATGTAATCGAGCAGCTAAGCTAATCGTAAAGCGGGAACATAAACACTGACACTTTCAAAATGGCAGCGACGTTGATATTTATGGACAGGAAAACTTCTTCTTCTGGTTCTTTTTTTTTCTTCTTCTTCTTCTTTTATTTGATGGCGGGTCGAAAGCCAGCTTCAGGCGCAGTACCGCCACCTAGCAGACGAGAGCGTGGCTCGCTTTTAATCAGCAAGTAAGAAAAAAATACAGCTTGTTCTATATAATGTGGGAATAAAGTAAAAGGAGTGAGAATCACCACTCACACCCCGGTACGATGTCATCACGAGACCCAGGTGCCGATTCGATGGTAAATTCTGATTCGGTAAGTATCACAATTTTATACATATCACGATTCAATATGACCATTTCCCTCCGATTTTGTTACAATTTTAAACCTTGAAAAAAGTTTCATATAAATATAATTTTAATCAATTAATTAATTAGATGTAGCCCGTTCCTTATAACAAGGAGTTTTCTCAGTTAAAATACATTTAAAAAACAAGCGCAGCATTTAAACAATACAATTAACTTCAAATACAAGAGTTTAACATTTAACTAACAAGTAAATTAAACAAAAATTAAAAGCTACATTGTTACTGAGCAGCACACACACACACACACACACACACACATATGTCATCTGCCATAATTATTATTTCTAAATAAACTCCTAGGAAAATGTGTGAATAGTTCAGAGAGCGCCACCTGTAGGATAGAGTAGTGATTTTTCGGGACTAATTAGCGCTCGCAGTGTTTTGAGACTAGTCTAAGCGTGTGTAATGTAATGAGTGGGTTTCAGACTAATTATCTCTCAGAGTTTGACGAAAAAGGCAAATTGGAGGCTTTTAATGCACATGATTTTTGATAATATAACGGCATAAAACCGCATTTCTGTTGTGCCACACGGAAGCTTCTGCTCTCGGTACAGAATCAGTTACTGTATCACCGGTCACACAATTAAACTGAAAACCAGACAATTCTAGTCTCTGGCTGATCGAGCGATTCATCTCTATTATAAATGTAAAAACGGGTTTTAAAAATCGATTTTGAAGTCTAAACGAGAATCGCCACAAAAAGAACTGGCTGTACTGTGTATTTATTTTATATTTGACGTTTGTCTTAATGTCATTTTTTAAATATACACTAAGCGTTTACTGTGTTTGTCCACTAGGCGGCTCCAAACCTGCTGTTTTAAAGCATCTACTCTTGATGCAGCAGAAAAAAATGAAAGATTCTACAAAATATTCTAGTTTGAGTTTATGGGATTATATTAAACTAGGGATAATATGAATAACTACATATATAAAGTGCAAAACAACTTTAGTACAACTTTTGCAGTTTAAATAAAATCCCTTTTCTTTATGAAAAGCGAAAATTTAGGATTTTCATGGTTGTTTAAAACCCTTCTTTAATTTATGTGAAAATATAACAAAGAAATAATGTATAAACAAAATGCTTAATTTTTAAAGAAACGTGCACACAAGAAGTACATTATTTAGTATAATATTTAAAATGACAAACATCAGCTTATGCACACATTAACTGGATATAATAAGAAACCTCATTATATATTTTCTGTTTGTTTCTGTCTTTACAGATTAATCCGAGGCAGTGGTTTCCAAATTATACACATACATACAGTATATACATACATACATGTACAGTACATACACAAGAATAAATATATATATATATATATATATATATTCTTATGTACTGTATATGTACGTGTAATATATATATATATATATATTAGCCCAGAAGCTTCCGCGTGGCACAACAGAAGGGGGGTTTTATGCTTTTTACGCCAAACTCTGAGGCGCGGTTTTATGCTGTTATCTTATCAAAAATCATGTGCGTTAAAAGCCTCCAATCTGCCCTCACTACTACATACAGTTAAATTAGTCTTCAACACACTCATTTCATTACACACGCTTAGACTAGTCTCAAAACACTGTGAGCACTAATTATATATATATATGCAATATTAATAATAATATTTGCAAATATAGGCCCTTTTATTTAGGCCCTCACTACTGCATACGATTAAAACCGTTATGTATTTTATTTGCACCTCTATATGAATTCTTATACTTCTAGCTACGTTTATTTACTGAAACAATCAGTGGAAAGTTGGCTTGCTGCACTGTGGATTTTTACTTCTACTTCACGTTAAAATGACTGTGTTTGTCCACTAGGCGGCTCCAAACCTGCTGTATTGAAACATCTACAGTGGTGTGAAAAACTATTTGCCCCCCTCCTGATTTCTTATTCTTTTGCATGTTTGTCACACAAAATGTTTCTGATCATCAAACACATTTAACTATTAGTCAAAGATAACACAAGTAAACACAAAATGCAGTTTTTAAATGAGGGGTTTTATTATTTAGGGAGAAAAAAAAAATCCAAACCTACATGGCCCTGTGTGAAAAAGTAATTGCCCCCTGAACCTAATAACTGCTTGGGCCACCCTTAGCAGCAATAACTGCAATCAAGCGTTTGCGATAACTCGCAACGAGTCTTTTACAGCGCTCTGGAGGAATTTTGGCCCACTCATCTTTGCAGAATTGTTGTAATTCAGCTTTATTTGAGGGTTTTCTAGCATGAACTGCCTTTTTAAGGTCATGCCACAACATCTCAATAGGATTCAGGTCAGGACTTTGACTCGGCCACTCCAAAGTCTTCATTTTGTTTTTCTTCAGCCATTCAGAGGTGGATTTGCTGGTGTGTTTTGGGTCATTGTCCTGCTGCAGCACCCAAGATCGCTTCAGCTTGAGTTGACGAACAGATGGCCGGACATTCTCCTTCAGGATTTTTTGGTAGACAGTATAATTCATGGTTCCATCTATCACAGCAAGCCTTCCAGGTCCTGAAGCAGCAAAACAACCCCAGACCATCACACTACCACCACCATATTTTACTGTTGGTATGATGTTCTTTTTCTGAAATGCTGTGTTACTTTTACGCCAGATGTAACGGGACACGCACCTTCCAAAAAGTTCAACTTTTGTCTCGTCTGTCCACAAGGTATTTTCCCAAAAGTCTTGGCAATCATTGAGATGTTTTTTAGCAAAATTGAGACGAGCCTTAATGTTCTTTTTGCTTAAAAGTGGTTTGCGCCTTGGAAATCTGCCATGCAGGCCGTATTTGCCCAGTCTCTTTCTTATGGTGGAGTCGTGAACACTGACCTTAATTGAGGTGAGTGAGGCCTGCAGTTCTTTAGATGTTGTCCTGGGGTCTTTTGTGGCCTCTCGGATGAGTCGTCTCTGCGCTCTTGGGGTAATTTCGGTCGGCCGGCCCCTCCTGGGAAGGTTCACCACTGTTCCATGTTTTTGCCATTTGTGGATAATGGCTCTCACTGTGGTTCACTGGAGTCCCAAAGCTTTAGAAATGGCTTTATAACCTTTACCAGACTGATAGATCTCAATAACTTTTGTTCTCATTTGTTCCTGAATTTCTTTGGATCTTGGCATGATGTCTAGCTTTTGAGGTGCTTTTGGTCTACTTCTCTGTGTCAGGTAGCTCCTATTTAAGTGATTTCTTGATTGAAACAGGTGTGGCAGTAATCAGGCCTGGGGGTGACTACAGAAATTGAACTCAGGTGTGATAAACCACAGTTAAGTTATTTTTTAACAAGGGGGGCAATCACTTTTTCACACAGGGCCATGTAGATTTGGAGTTTTTTTTCTCCCTTAATAACGTAAACCTTCATTTAAAAACTGCATTTTGTGTTCAATTATGTTATCTTTGACTAATAGTTAACGGTTGTTGATGAGCAGAAACATTTAAGTGTGACAAACATCCAAAAGAATAAGAAATCAGGAGGGGGGCAAATAGTTTTTCACACCACTGTATCTTGATGTAGCAGAAAAATGAAAGATTCTACAAAATGTTTCTAGTTTGGGTTTATATTTATTATTTATTTTATAGAGTTATACATTATTATATAATAAAACAAATTCAGTACAATCCTGTATACTTTTTTAAATTATATTTTATGTTGCCTGCCTAACCTTTTTATTATGTTGAAGAAAAAAAAGGTTTAGTTTAATTGTATTCTCTTGTGCAATTTGGTAACCTAGTACAGCATGGTAGTTGTAGTAACTCCGAGCCGACAGTTCATTAAATTATGTCTTTATTAACAAACATAAAAGCATGGAAACCTTACCACAAAAAAAAAACCTAATCACAACCACACACGCGCATCCTGCTTCTCTCATTCAGCCGCTTGCTCTCAGCTCTATTCGTAACATGCCTGTCCTTAGTATTACTCACTACTGCCATCTAGTGGATAGGTGAACAATCACTTTACTACAGTAGTTTAGTTAGATGTAAGAGTTGTGCCAAATATATACAAGTATACATCTTAGGAGGTTTTATAGAGAGAACTGCAAAATATAAATAAATTCCGCCTACAGTGAAAGTTGCCACCCAGTTATCAGCGGAAGTGCGCTCTTGTGGTTAGTCTTTGGGAAATCGGTGCGCATACGCAGTGCAGAACACGCAACTCGAGCTGGGGACAGCACCCATACCCTCCTGTAACGCGCTGGCCTGAATGGGTTTGGGTGGAGAAAAAGAGAGAGAGGGAGGGAGGGAGGGAGGGAGAGAGGGCTAGTGACGTTCGAGGCGAGGATCAGTCTGCATTTAAGATCTATTCCAGAGACCGACTCCACCTGCTCCAAAAAAAAAAAAAAAGCAGCAGTGTTAAACCGAAACATCTGTTTTTCAGCATCTGTCTAAATCTGGAGATGGATTTATATGGGAAGGTAAGGAGGATGAATATGATGTCTTTTTTTGTCGAAACTGAGAGACGGTAGCTTATCGGGAATAGGGGATAAACACAGTGAATTATGTATGTAATTATATAAAGAAATGATACACGGATGCTGAATCCACTTAGTATATGAGATGTAGTCTGTGCAATCAAATTATTCATCCTGATCTGAGAGAATACAGTGCTCAATAGAAACACAAAGGATTTCTCTATGATTAAAGATACCTTTATTAAAAAAAAGGTCTATAAATCCTCAGAGTGAAACACCGCAGTAGAGAAATCTGGTGTGTTTAGTAAAAGTCTCGGATTTTCCCAGTTTTAAGATGAATTAGTCTGAGCTGGTGATACCGCGGACAGCTCCCGGTGCTGAATACGCGGCCAGCTCTCAGCGCGGTTTAACTCGACTTCCTCATCTCCCTCAAACACTTCCGTTACTGCACTATTAACTGCTGTTCAGTACAACACATGTGAGCAGATCTGTCCAAATAATTTCATCCATTTGTTAATATTATCATGTGGGTTTGAAATACAACACTAAGTCAATAAATGGGGAGAAGCGTTAACGCATTTCCGGTTTGGTCCGCGCGCGATAACGTGGAATATCGCGATACTTGAGTGCAGTTTGAGTTTTATCCAGTGAGGTGTTCAATTACAAGTCGTGTGTTTTAAAAAGTGGTAACATTGTAACATTAAAACGTCAGCAGCAGATTACCACAAACCGATAAGGTTCACTATGATTAATGAACACACTTTTGGAAAGCTTTGTTTTTCATATTACTTTAGAAAGTTAGACCCAATCCAGGATAATGGGATAAATTTTTTTTGTAGTGTTTGAAGATCTACAATGCGCTTGGATGTGATTGAGTGTGTGTGTGTGTGTACATGGTGGTGCATTGCACAATACAAAATTTTCAGGTGTATTCCCATCTCAAATTATCCCAAAGTCTCTGGATTCTGATTCTGACATCAACCAGAAGAGAGCAATTACTGAGGATAAATGAATAAAGGGTCCTCCTGCCCCACCCTTGTGCGTCAATGTACAGGAACCATTACCAGAGTCTTGCTTTTGTGTCTCTTGTCAGCCATGCCCTTGTTTCCTTTGTTTTCCCTGTGTTCTTAAAGATGGCTGCCACTCAAGACAGCAAACAGAAGGATAACTCGGATCAGAACTTTGACTACATGTTTAAACTGTTAATCATCGGGAACAGCAGCGTCGGTAAAACGTCGTTCCTGTTTCGCTACGCTGATGATTCATTCACGTCGGCGTTCGTCAGCACAGTGGGCATCGACTTCAGGGTCAAAACCGTGTACAGGAACGACAAAAGCATCAAGTTGCAAATCTGGGTAAAGTACCAGGGTTACATCTTTTCATCTTAGAAACACATCTAGAATTAGTTAATACTTCTTTTAAGCCTGGCTAGACTGGATATATTGGTAATTTTATCCAAACAAAGCCACCAAAACTTGTCCATCTATTCAATTAAAGTGTGTATATATAGGCTGTACTGTAAGTGTGATTATTCTATCAATACTAATGAAAATAAGCTGAACATATGAACAATTTGTAAGCAAGGAAAATATTAAATATAAAAATAACCACAGGAGCCATATGGGCTACGTCAAGGAAAACATGGCTTATGAAAACAGAGATAAGGATCTACTGCAGATGGCCGTATCCTGGCCTCACATCTTGTTATCAGCCTCAGTGTATGCAAAGCGCCTGGTGGGCCAGATCACAGCAGTTTGTCTTCTTTTTAGCCTTTTCACTGTTGGAGACAGACAAGTGCCACTGTAATGGCCTGAGTTTTAGTCTTACAATAAGTGCTAGGGTGTCCATCTGTTCAAATAAGATAGTGAATCTGGGTTATTTTCTTTTGAAATTATTTCTCTCAGATAAATTTACTTCATTATATAAACTGTATGTACGTGTGCAACATTATATCACAACATTATATACACTGATCAGCCATAACATTATGACTGCTGACCGGTACCGTGAGTAACACTGATTAGCTTGTTATAATGGCACCTACAAGTGGGTGGAATATATTAGACAGCAAGTGAATATTTTATCCCTGAGATTGATATGTTGGAAGCAGAAATGGGCAAGCGTAAGGATTTGAGTGACTTTGACATGTGCCGGATTGTGATGGCTAGACATCTGGATCTGAGCAAGTTCAAAACCGCAGCCCTTGTAGGACCTTTGCACACCACCCAAAATGCCTACAATGGACACATAAGCACCAAAACTGGATCATTGGGAGAACAATGGGAAAAGGTGACCTATTCTGATGAATCATAATTTCTTATACTGTATATTATGTGGATGGCTGGGTGTATGTGCTTTGCTTACCTGGGAAAGAAAAAGCACCAGGATGCTCTATGGGAAGAAGGTGAGCTGGCAGAGGCAGTTTTGATGCTTTGGGCAATGTTCTGCTGGGAAACCTTGGGTCCTGCCATTCATGTGGATGCTACTTTATTCACATAATTCCCTGAATGACCGTGATGTCTTTCAGGAGGATGATGTGTCCTGCCACGCTGTTCGAGAATGGTTTTAGGAACACAGCAACGAGATTAAGGTGGTGAATTGATTTCCAAATTCTCCAGATCTCAATCCAATTGAGTATCTCTGGGATGTGCTGGTAAAACAAATCCATTCCATGCCAGATATCACAGAACACCTTCATACAGCGGAGGTCAAGGGAACAAAAAGCGGACCTAGTCAATTTTATGGCTGATCGATGTGTGTATATATGTTGTGCATCCAAGGCCTAAGCTTAATCTGTGTCCAGGCAACATACAGTAACATTGTGCTGCAGGTTTACTAGCCTATAGTATCTTACCTTAAGTACCTCAGCTCAGTTTCCTACATTTAAAGGTAAACAGTGCTAAAAAAAATTTTTTTTTTTGGTTATTTGTACAATGAGAAATGAAGAAACACTAATAGTGACTCTTCTGTGCTTTTGGCAGGACACAGCAGGCCAAGAGCGCTACAGGACCATCACTACGGCTTACTATCGCGGAGCCATGGGATTCATTCTGATGTACGATATCACTAATGAGGAGTCCTTCGCTGCTGTGCAAGACTGGTAGGTTAAGACTTCTGAAGAGTCGAGAAAGGTTTAGTTTATTTACCCATCCATTTATCTGTCCACCCTCCCCAGACTCTATACCATCTGTTCATTCACCCCTCCATCTACCTAACCACTCATTATATTACATTACATTTAGGCTCTTATCCAGGGCGACTTACAAAAAAGCTTTGAAGTTTCTGTCATTGGATACATCTTCATACTGGGTTACTAGCTAAGTACCATCAGTCAAAGGGCCTCCGAGTGGCGCAGTGGTAAATCTGATCTAGTGCTCGCCCTATCATCCGGAGATCGCTGGTTCGAACCCCGGGTGATGCTGTAACCTCTCACAGCCGGAGCTCTAGAGACAGCTGATTGGCCGAGCTCTCTCAGAGGGGAGGGATGAGAGGTACTTTGTGCTCCCACATTAATCACGGCTCTACAGCCAATCATGGGCGTCTGTGAGCTCACGCACGCGGAGGGAGTGCCTAGCGCTGTCCTCCGAGTGTGTTACTCCGCCCCTAACGGTGCGTGAGCGAGCAGTTTGAAAAGATGCGGTCGGAGGAAACATGTGATTGTCTTCGGCTCTCCCGGCTGAATGGTAGTAGTAGCCTTAATGTGGGAGCCCCCTAGTGACGGGGAGGAATTGGCCACAACTAAATTAGGGAGAAAATTGACTGATATTTTTTGGGGATTTTTTCCCCAAACACCTGTTGGAAAGTGTTTTTTTGGAAAATTAACCCAAATAATGAAGAAACAAATGTGTCTTAAGTCGCCGTTTAACGATTTCCAGAGACTCGGTATGAGAGAGTGAGTGAGTTATTTATTTTAACATATAACTATTATGATCAAATTAATTCAATTACTTTCGCTACAGTTGAAAAAAAATAAATGAATCAATGCACAGCTGCTAATCTGCTAATCCTCTGATGCTGGGACATAAACAGGCTACGAATGATGCGTCGCTGTCTTTTGTTTGCTTTCAGGTCGACTCAGATTAAGACTTACTCATGGGACAATGCCCAGGTGATCCTAGTTGGAAACAAATGTGACATGGAGGAGGAGAGGATAGTGTCTGTGGACAATGGAAGACTCCTGGCAGAGCAGCTGGGTGAGAGAAACTGTCCTGATCAGTGTGCTGTGTAAGGTAACTGGAGCAAAGGGAGCTCTGAAGCAGCAAATAGAAGATGTGAAACTTGGATAAATGAAACCTATTGAAACACCAAAAGTAGATTTAGAAGTAGATTCATACAAGCGTATACACAAGAATAACACCTTAAGAAAATCAGATGTTTGATAACTATTGACTAGGTGTACCTATCTACGATATCAATTATGAGGTATGACTATGATTCATCGAAACTTGAGGCAAGGGACTTGGGAAATTATTTACAAAATGGGTGCCGGAAATCTGAACTCCATACATGTAAGGTATCTAACGTTTATTAATAATAATAATAATAATAATAATAAATAACTCGACAGGTTTATTTTCTGAAAGAAATGTGAGTGGTGCTTCCTGTGGCAAAACTTTTATAATGATCGTCTGTGGGATCAGTTGCTAAGGTGGTTGCTAGGGTGTGGCTTAACAGCTTCACAATGATCCTGAGAGACTGTTTGGTTTAAATTGAGCCCACCTCCATGTCTTTATGACAATGGGATCCACAATTGGGTTCTGTTTTAAAGTTGCTATGAAAGTTACCATAGCAGGGAATGCATCTGTGAGCACTTCCTGTTTCAATGTGGAGTACCTTCACCATAATATATCAATGGGGAACATTTGGGCACCTCTTGCACCCCAGGAGTACAACGTACAATGTTAAGTCTTTGGGATTTTTTGGGCGGTAAATTGCCTCCTTTGAAATATTATTTCAGTATTTGCAGTTAAAGGAATTCTAAAAGCCAGAGTTATTGCACTCCGCTGCTTCCCACATCCTTGCTCGAAGGTCCCTTGAACCCCACTTTAGCACTGGGTGAGGCTTGTGAAACACTAAACACCCTCGGACAGGATTTTGTATAGGATTCAAAATCCTACCGAGCCTGTCCTAGTTCGCACCAGTCGGCACAAGTTGCGGGAACTTGTCGTGGTACGTTGGCACAGAAATCTGAAAGTGTAGACTCGTCAAGTGTGTGAGGAGAACAGAACGAGAACAGACTCCTCCTGAGATATGAGGCACGGGTGATTTTTCAGAGCTGATTCTGGACAGAGTGTACAGTGACTCGACTGGCGAATGCATAGCATCAACAGCCAATGAACAGGGTGGAGGCGGGATCATGGGCAGGATACAGGAAGTAGAGGCAATAAGCACCCATCCACATCTACCCAAATAAATTTTTTTTTTTTTTCCTTTTCTCATCACAAGATGGGAATAAATTCAGTGGTCACCATTGGCCTCCACGGTCCCTAGTTGGACTACAGAGGTTCCTAGATGGATGATGGGTGGATAGTCACAGATTGTGGCACATATTAAAACGGCTGCTGCCTGGCTTGCATACATATTCTCTTGTTTGTTCTGAAGAAGCCGGTCAGTTGGTGTATACTTCAGGCCTTTCAGAAACCTTTGGGATTGTGAAAGTCATGCAATATATCCCCAGCTTTATATACACTACATTACTGAAAACCTTATGCCATGACCTCTTTACATAAAAGAAAATCTACCCACCTTTACGATGTGAACTGCTGACCGGACATTTTAATCAGGATGGGCCAGACAGGAAGTCAAGTTAATTACATGTTTATTGTGACTTTAAATACTGATCCTTTCTTTATAAGTTAGGTCGACATCTCAACCTCTGGTAGTAGTTGAGTTCGGATTTTCGAAGTGGGTGGATTGTACTTTCTTGTATGTATGCAAAGTGTTGCGCCTTGTGACCCGGCAGTTCGAAGACACGTGATTGGTTGGCTTCATGTGAATTGGAGGATGCGTGTGTTAGTCTTCGCCATCCCATTGGTGGGTGGGAAGCTGCCTAATCCAAGTGAGGTAGAAAATAGAGATGAGGGGTTAGATCAGATTGATGTATTCCTTGTACACCTGCTTTCTTTCTGTCTGAAGGTTTTGGGTTCTTCGAGACGAGCGCAAAGGACAATATTAACGTCAAGCAGACTTTCGAGTACCTGGTGGACGTTATCTGCGATAAAATGGCCGACAGCCTTGAGAACAACCCGGCTGAAACCACTGGAACACCTACAACCAAACTGAGTGACAACGCGGTACCGCCCCAGCAGTCCGAGTGCAGCTGCTAGTGATACCTGCTCAGGCTGTGTGTGTGTGTGTGTGTGTGTGTGTGTGTTGGATTTCTGTGCTGTTGCCAATCTTTCAAAGACAATAATGTATCACCAAAACCCAAAGGCCAAATTGTAGACTGGGTAGAAGATTTGCAGAATTGTGGGGAAAAACAGGAACTTTTTCCTGTCTCTAATCTCGAAGTCTAGATTAGGATCATCAATGTGGAACTCAAAGTTTAAAACTATTGCTGAAAAGACTAAAAGTGCCAAACTATGACGATGAGAGATCGAGAGATGGTTGATTCGATCACTGTAAAAGCCTTATCTTGTGCATTGAAGTTTAGCTAATTACAGATCGCCTAACCTGTGGAATACGCGGTTTGTCATGTAAGATGAAAAGGAAAAAAAAAAAAGCCATGAACTGAAATAGCAGCTGTGCTTATTCCCACTCGCCTCAAGGGAATTACGTGTGCGCGCGCGCGTGTTGCTTTCTTTCTACCTAATGTACATATATAATTGGTAAGCCTTTGTTATATTCTAACTAACAAGTGTTTTGTCGAATGAAATCTATTACTATGTATATGTATTTAAAAGCTGCGTCATTATACATGAATAAATGTGGCCTTAAGATATTCAGTATAAAGTTTAAAGAGAAATGATTCCCTTCAACTTTCTGAGGTTTGCGTTTCATTACACAACACGATACATGTCAGAGCACGATTTCACAACAAAAAGAAGCAACACAGACGTATGCAGTCAACCCATGCTTTCATTTATTCTGGTGCATATAAAACATTTTTATTCATTTTTAACTTCAAGTTTAACTTCTACAGTTCTATCCAATAGACTGTCATAAATAAGGAATCCATTAAACAACTACATTGTCTTGTGAAACCTCCAGATAAGTTGGCATTCAAGTCACATAACAAAAAATAGTTATCCCTAATTTTTTTTTTAAGTTTTTATTTTTATTTTTTTATTCTGATGATGTAAAAAGATGGCATGAGACAAAACAAGGAAAGGAGCCACTGATTCTATCCATTTAGGGCAATTAGGAATCTACAGTATATGTGTCAAAATTAGTCTCCACTCAAGGATTGGAGTTTATATAGACATTCCATCCTTTGTCCAAAATTAAAAAGACTAAATGTCCCCAATGGAAATGCAAAGTGTTTGCGTTCATATTGCATGTTACACAGAGGTCATCAAAACTGTATTTTGTAATGAACTAGCTTACAGGTAAAATTAATTATTAGCTTAGACTGAAAATCCAGTCAGTCTCATTGAAACAAACAAACAAACAAACAAACAAACAAAAACAAAGATATTTTGACAGAGTTAGAGCTTTCCAATTCTGCTTTGGCACACATTCATCCAGTCCCTCTGAAAGTATTGGAATAACATTTATATATAAACATCTTTCATTTCCTTATAATTACATCTACATGTGTAAACTTCTGATTGGACCTCGCTAATTTTCAAGTGATCACAAACGGACAGGTGTTTCTTGTTGCCCAGATGTGCCCTGTTCGCTTGATTGTTTAATTAAAGGTTTTAATTAAATGGATTGAGCGGTCTGTGGGAGAAAATCAAGCCATTCATAGGTGAGGAAAAAAGGAAAAACAATCAGAGCTATCGTACAAGTGCTGAACATAGACAATACAACAATCTGGAATGTCTTGAAACGAAGAAACCACTGGTGTAATGACAACCAGATCTCCATTATGGCCCAAAATGGAAAATAAGCAGTTGATGACAGACTCATTGTTACAGCCAGTGAAGGAAAAAACCCCAAAACAATAGTCAGTGACATTATCACCAACCCCAGGGTAGTCCGGGTAAAGATATCTTCATCATGCCACAAGGGACTTAGGACTCCATCAGGGTGGAAATACTGTAAGATTTTAGACTGGCCAACGGATATTAATCCAGTTAAGCCGCATTTCACATCGTGAAGAGAGAAAACCTCCAAAACAAACATCACAAAAGAAGAACGCAACAGTTTGGTGAAGTCAGTGGGGCCGGCTTGATTAACTCGCAGTTATTGCGAAGCAAACGATATGCACCCAAATATTACTGTGTGTATTATACTTTACTTTTCTGTAGGACTATATGTTCCAATACTTTTGCTTACATAAAAATGATGGTCTGGCACCAAAAGGGTCATGCTTTAACACATCTAGATGTAAATACAAGGAAATGAAAGCTCAAACTTTGATCTCTTGCTTTACACTCATCTCCAGCATGTAGCAAAAATAATAATAAAAAAAAAAAAATCGCTTTTCTTTTCTAATAATTCCAGAGGGTCTGTGTGTATATATATATATATATAATTACATATTTCCATAATTAAGCACATAATAATATGTTGACAGCTTATAAAAACACATCAATCTGATCTGTTAAAAAAAAAAAAAAAAAAAAAAAAACAACAGCATTGCAGTGTGCTGCCAAATGTGGTGATATACTTTTAAACACCAAATGTTCCTCCATACTGGCCTTTTTCCATCAACTCACAAAAAGAAATATTCATCTGTTACACTTTAAATAAGGGAAAAATAAAGAATATTAAAATACATTAAGGTCAATTTCCAGCCAGTATGTTAATTTTTTTCCTTTAGTGCAGCAAGAAGATTAGAAACTTAAATAAAAAAGTTTATTAAGGCACAACCCTCTGGCCAAGGGACTGCTGTTTCTCTAAAGAAAGAAAACACACTGAAAACATTGGATTTCTTCACTCTTCCACGCAAAACAATCTCAAAGGAGATGTTTATAGATGGGTCCTTAATATACTGAATAAGAATAAAACATTCTCTCAATAAGAGTTCTGTAATACAGCAACACCATCACCATTAGGGATGATAGAATAATTTACAACATGGTAAGAACAACAGTATGTACATGTACTGTACAGCACAATAAATACATGTAAACAGACAGAAATGAGAAACCACTGAAAGCAAGGAACCTGGCTGAGGATTAACAGATAGAGAGAGAGAAAAATCATTTGGCAATGAGACACGAAATCTAAAGTTCAAGGACAGGCCGTTCCTAAAAGCAGGGTGTCTATACATTTTGTCTTAATTGTAAAAAAAAAAAAAGAAAAGAGGATGACGTTATATAGATTCACACGTGCTCGCTCGTCAGCGTTCTGCTGCTACAGTTGGATTTGATCTCGCCATGCTACAGGCGTAGAAATCAAAATAACAGAAATATGAGGCTCATAATTGCAAACTAATGTAAAAAAAGGCTTCAAGGTGCAGCAGATGAGTGCATGTTTGAGCAGAAAGTCACATTAGGAGTGAAGAAGACGACGACGGCGATGACAACCTGCTGACCTTCAGCCTTAGGCTCATCTAAACCAGCTATAAACATGAACACACACTGCTGTGAAGGTTCCTTCTCAAACTAATGAGTGTTTATAACACACTGTGCACTGAACACTCAACACTTTTGAGCATGATTTACGTGCTGAACATCAGTGCTTCTGCTTCCCCCCACAATCATCTAAACCAATCCGACCATGAAGTCGTCGTTCTTGGCTAAAAAATATGCTGGATCCCTGATCTAAACCAATATTTTAAGAAGTTCGAGCTAGAAGATCTCACCTTGTCTGAGACTATTGGAATTCTTTTTCAATTTGTTAACTAAGACTAGTTCATCTTCAATTAGTTAACCTTAAGTTAAGGTTGGACGTTTATTGTTTCTCAAAAGATCAGCAGTTTCTAAAAAAAAAAAAAAAAAGGCAACCTAGACCTTCTGGCACCAGCAACCGTGGCGTGGTTATAGTTGCTGGAATCAGATCTGATGTTTAATATGATCGTTAACTAAAGCGCTTGATCTGTATCTGCATGATTTTATCATGGTGCTGGTGCTGCATGATTGTCTGATGGGATACTCGCATGATTAAGCAACGTGTTCAGGTGTTCCTAATATAGTGTCCGGTTAATGGATTTATAAATGAGTTGTGAGTGATGAATGATAAATGAGTTATGTTTATAAATCAGTTCTAACTCAAAATTTATGTTAGAGATGAAGAAACAGGAAGGCTGTTCATGTTGACACGCAACAGAATGTTAAGGCTTGTCAAAGCAACAATGAAGGGGGGAAAACTAATAAAAAAAAAAAAAAACCCTATGTAACTGAAGCACTGCACCAAATCGAACATTCTTTCCATGGAATTAGAAACAAATAGGTGATTTCATAAAGACGTCTCTCACACACATACAATAAAAAAAAAATAAAAATAAAAATAAATCTTTGGCAGTTGCCGATTGTAAATTTTTTTTGTGCCATGAGTCATTTCTATTAGCTTTGGTAATGAAAGTCTATCTATCTACACTAAGCACTGCAAATAAAGTAGATCTAGACTTTGAGGAAGAAATAACATTCAAATTGTGTAGTGAACGTCTACCAGCCGCATGTGTCTCCATGCAATGAAGCTTCCATCAAATGACGAGTTAAAAAAACAGATAGATGGATGGACTTTTTTGTTTTTGGCAAATAAAGATGAAAACTACATGAATCTGTTGTCTGAATACCACCCTATTTAAAAACAGAAATATTCACAAATTACATGAAAAAAAAAAGAGAAAAGTTTTTGTTTCTAATGTGTGCGTGGAAAAGACTTTCCTGAGTACAAAAACGGGTAATATACTAGTCATGGACAAAGGTTAAAAAATAAATAAATAAAACCGAGGACCATATGCATGATGTCAGTGATGACGACAGGAAAATGAATATACATTTTCGGATAACGATGTACAGTACACACGTACACAAAAATAAAACATAAAAATATGAAAAACCCTACAGCTTATCCATAAATAAGTGGCTCTCATGTCTAGTATAAAAGAAGTCCGGATGCTGTCTCATACTGTGTTACGTATTGGCAGTGTCCTGTTCTTCCGCCTCCTCCTCCTCCTCCTCTTCTTCTTCTTCCTCCTCCACCTCCTCCTCCTCATCTTCCTCCTCCCGTTCCACTAAAACACAGGGTTCTGATATCTCCGCCTCTTCCTCTCTCTGCTCCTCTCCTACCTCCTCGCCCTCAGTCACCTGTTCATCCAGAGGAATCTCGGTACACTCCGAGTCCTGTGTGCAAAGGGTTTTAGAGTCACTGCAGCTGTTTTCATCCTCTTCGTCTTCCTCCTCATCCTCATCTGGAGGGCTGCCGCTGTCTTTCTCAGTGTCCGATTCTCCGTCCTCCTCCAGCGTGAGCTCGAACTGGAACTTGTCGTGGGTGGTGGTGCGCCGTCCCTCTGAATTTGTGTCCAGTGCGGGGGACGGGCTCTGTGGGATGGTGCTCTGATACCACTCCCTGTTGTCCTCCAGCGTGTCCAAGATGTCCTGGGCATCGGGGTGCACTAGGTCTGCCCACGTTTCCCACAGCGGGTGCACGATGTAGTCGATGAAGCCCACCTGGAGAAGAATGAACACAACTCAGCGGGAGCCCTAAAATGTTTACTCTCTTTAATATGAACTCATTTTTAAACCTATGTGGTTTACAAAGGTTACTGAACTGTCTAGTTGGTAGAAATTGGGAACATTACATAAACATTACATTGTCTCCGATTACAAATATCTGGGAGTTTATCTGGACAACAAACTTGACTGGTCACTCAACACAACGGCACTCTACAAGAAAGGCCAGAGTCGATTGTACTTTCTTCGAAGGCTCAGGTCTTTTAACGTCTGTAACACCATTCTACAGATGTTCTATGAGACCGTTGTGGCGAGTGTCATTTTTTACGCTGTGGTCTGTTGGGGTGGTAACATTAAGGTGTCTGATAAGAACAAACTGGACAAGTCAATTAAAAAGGCCGGATCTGTGCTAGGCATGGAGCTTGACTCGGTGGATGTAGTAGCAAAGAGGAGGATTCTGTCCAAAGTACAATCCATTGTGAACAATCCTTCTCACCCGCTATACAGTGTTTTGGCTGAACAGAGGAGCAGTTTCAGCCAGAGACTGATTACTATCAAGTGTTCCACTGAGCGTCACAGGAGATCCTTTCTCCCTACGGCCATAAAACTTTACAACTCTTCTCTGTAACTCATACACACATGTATGTGGATTTTTTCACTGACTGGTATACAACAGGACACTAATACTTACCCTTTTTTTTTTTTTTTTTTTTTTTTTACCTTCCTTAGTTAACAACTGTGAGCACCTGTAACCGAGCATAAGCAATTTCCCTTTGGGATTAATAAAGTTCTTTGAATCTTGAATCTTGAATCTTGAATCAAATATAACTCTATGATGACTGCCTGGAACGTGTGCACCCTGAGATATGATGCTAGAAAAAAAATTCTTGTGGCAAACGGATGTCCCAGAAACATAATGACTATTATGACACCTAGTGGTCAAAATTGAGTATAAAATTCTACAGGTCATTGGCCTCTTACCTGGGATTTTTCAACTGAAGCGTTGTGTTTGTCACACATGGGGCTGATCTCCATGCCACGTTCCCTCTCGCGGTCTCCCTGGCTGAAGAACTCCTCCATGATGCGGTCTGTCCACTGCCGGTACAGCTGCAGGGGCTTGGTGGGGTTACTGAGGTCTGCACAGTGCACCATGTTCTGCAGCACCTGAGACACAAGCAGCCCAAAAAGGAGACGATCAAACTCAAACGATGCTTCCGTCATAACGGTCCCTTATGTTTCTCAGTGCTGTTGAATTCACTATACTGATCGGTCAGAAAGTGTTTAGCTATTTTTAGTGAGCCTCCAGTGGTAGAGCTTCATAGCAGTCTGAAGAAAAGCTGTAGGTTTTTGACTCAGGCAAGTCTTCAGAACACAGGACTTTGTACCTTTTCTTGTGACATGACAAGCTGTGACCTTTTATCTTATTAATTTCAAGAAAGAGGACAAAAAGAGGAAGGACCGTCTCAGGGAAGGACTGTCGTCATGGTTTCTTCCCTTCCTTCTCCCCTGACTGCACCTCTTTTTTCCCCTCTCTGTCAAGTGACACAGGGCACTGCTGAGTTCCCAGTGATGCTGACCTTTTTTGCCCTCCAGAAGTGCCTGATCCATCCTGATGCCCTATTTCAGGTTGGAGTTTCATCATATGCAGACTGCTGCTAAGGATGTCCCCATATGGTCTGCACCATATAACTGAACCTACTGTAATATTCATGATTATGGCTTTGGACTGTTTTTGATATTGTATGGTGAGGCCTTATGCCGAAGAAGGAGAGGAGGAAGGCGTGTTCGAAAGCAGAGAGAGAAGAGGAAAGGCAAGAGTTTAGGAGTGAAATTAGGGACCTTGAATGTTGGGACCATGACAGGGAAGGGAAGAGAGTTGGTTGATATGATGCAGAGAAGGAAGGTGGATATACCGTGTGTCCAAGAGACCAGGTGGAAAGGTAGCAAAGCTAGAGGCTTAGGATCAGGGTTCAAGTTGTTTTACCATGGTGTGGATAGGAAAAGAAATGGAGTAGGAGTTATCCTGAAAGAGGAGTTTGTTAGGAATGTTCTAGAGGTGAAGAGAGTATCAGATAGGGTGATGAGTCTGAAGCTGGAAATTGATGGTGTGATGTTCAATGTTGTTAGTGGTTATGCTCCACAGGTAGGATGTGTGTTAGAAGAGAAGGAGAAATTCTGGAGTGAGTTAGATGAAGTGATGCAGAGCATCCCCAGAGATGAGAGAGTTGTGATTGGTGCAGACTTCAATGGACATGTTGGGGAAGGGAACAGAGGGGATGAAAATGTGATGGGCACGTTTGGTCTTCAGGACAGGAATGTAGAAGGACAGATGGTGGTGGACTTTGCAAAGAGGATGGAAATGGCAGTAGTAAATACTTTCTTCCAGAAGAGGCAGGAACATAGGGTGACATATAAGAGTGGAGGCAGAAGCACTCAGGTGGACATCATCTTGTGTCGACGTTGTAATCTGAAAGAGATCAGTGACTGCAAGGTGTTGGTAGGGGAGAGTGTAGCCAGACAACACAGAATGGTGGTGTGTAAAATAACCCTGGTGGTGAGGAAGGTGAAGAGGACAAAGGCAGAGCAGAGGACAAAGTGGTGGAAGCTGAGAAAGGAAGAATGTTGTGTAGTCTTTAGGGAGGAGTTGAGACAAGCTATGGGTGGTCAGGAGATGCTTTCAGTTGACTGGACAACTACAGCCAATGTGATCAGGGAGACAGGTAAGAGGGTACTTGGTGTATCATCAGGTAAGGGAAAAGGAGACAAGGAGACTTGGTGGTGGAATGAGGAAGTCCAGGAGTGTATACAGGGAAAGAGTCTAGCCAAGAAGAAGTGGGACACTGAGAGGACTGAAGAGAGTAGACAGGAGTACAGGGAGATGCACCGTAAGGTGAAGATAGAAGTGGCAAAGGCCAAACAAAGAGCATATGAGGACTTGTATGCTAGGCTGGACAGTAAGGAGGGAGAGGTGGATCTGTACAGGTTGGCGAGGCAAAGAGATAGAGATGGGAAGGATGTGCAGCAGGTTAGAGTGATTAAAGATAGAGATGGAAATGTACTGACAGATGCCAGGAAGGTGATGGGAAGATGGAAGGGGTACTTTGAGGAGTTGATGAATGAGGAAAACGAAAGAGAACAAAGAGTAGAAGAGGTGACTGTTGTGGAGCAGGAAGTAGCAAATATTAGTAAAAGTGAGGTGAGAACGGCGTTGAAGAGGATGAAGAGTGGAAAGGCTGTTGGTCCTGATGACATACCTGTGGAGGTATGGAAGTGCTTAGGAGAGGTGGCAGTAGAGTTTCTGACTAGTTTGTTTAATGAGATCTTGGAGAATGAGAGGATTCCAGAGGAATGGAGGAGAAGTGTATTGGTGCCGATTTTTAAGAACAAGGGAGATGTGCAGAGCTGTGGCAATTACAGAGGTATAAAGCTAATGAGCCATACAATGAAGCTGTGGGAAAGAGTAGTGGAAGCTAGGTTAAGGGCAGAGGTGAGAATTTGTGAGCAGCAATATGGTTTTATGCCTAGAAAGAGTACATCAGATGCAGTATTTGGTTTGAGGATGCTGGTGGAGAAGTACAGAGAAGGTAATAGAGTTGCATTGTGTCTTTGTAGATTTAGAGAAAGCGTACGACAGGGTGCCGAGAGAGGAGCTGTGGTGTTGTATGAGGAAGTCTGGAGTGGCAGAGAAGTATGTTAGAGTGGTGCAGGACATGTATGAGAGCTGTAAGACAGTGGTAAGATGTGCTGTAGGTGTGTGAGAAGAGTTCAAGGTGGATGTGGGTCTGCATCAAGGATCGGCTCTAAGCCCCTTTTTGTTTGCTCTAGTGATGGACAGGATGACAGATGAAGTTAGACAGGAGTCTCCATGGACTATGATGTTTGCAGATGACATTGTGCTTTGTAGCGAGAGCAGGGAACAGGTGGAGGAAAATTTGGAGAGGTGGAGGTACGCTCTGGAAAGCAGAGGAATGCAGCAAGACGGAATACATGTGTGTGAATGAGAGGAACCCAAGAGGAACGGTGAGGCTACAGGGAGCAGAGGTAAAGAAGGTGCAGGATTTTAAGTACTTAGGGTCAACGGTCGAGAGCAACGGAGAGTGTTCAAAGGAGGTAAAGAGACGAGTACAGGCAGGTTGGAATGGGTGGAGAAAAGTGTCAGGTGTGTTGTGCGATAAAAGAGTATCAGCGAGAATGAAAGGAAAGGTGTACAGGACAGTGGTGAGACCAGCAATGCTCTACGGCTTAGAGACAGTGGCACTGAAGAAAAGACAGGAGGCAGAGCTAGAGGTAGCAGAGCTGAAGATGTTGAGGTTCTCTTTGGGAGTGACAAGGATGGATAGGATCAAGAATGAGTTCATCAGAGGGACAACCCATGTTACATGTTTTGGAGATAAAGTCAGAAAGGCCAGATTGAGGTGGTTTGGACATGTTCAGAGGAGAGATGGTGAATATATCGGTAGAAGGATGCTGAGGTTGGAACTGCCAGGCAGGAGGTCTAGAGGAAGACCAAAGAGGAGATTTATGGATGCAGTGAGAGAGGAAATGAAGTTAGTTGGTGTGAGAGAAGAGGATGCAGAGGATAGGGTTAGATGGAGGCAGATGATTCGCTGTGGCGACACCTGAAAGGGAACAGCCCAAAGACAAAGAAGAAGATGGTGAGGCCTTATGCCTGTAATCACTAAGGACTGAAATTGCCGTGAACAGTTTAGTTTCCCCAAGTCTCCATGAGCGAACAGCTGGTCAAAAACCTCAACAAAGTGGAGGTTATACCCTGTTATAGCTTTTAGTATGTAGTTATAGAGTGGATTTATTTATGGTCACACTGTTTGGTATCACACAAATGACAACGGGTTCACTTTTATGTCTTGACGTTTCTTCCTCATCGTAAATGATGAACTTATAAATCTAGACATTTTTGCATTTATTTTTTTGTACTGTATATCTGGAATTTTTATTGCTGTACAATGTCACAAAGTGTTATATAAACAAAATGGAATTAAATTGAATTAAAATGTTTCATAAGCTTATCTCAAGAAACCTATTGCAGAGGCAGGGAATACCCTGGATGGGATGCCAATCCATCGCAGGCCACACATATGCACACACTCATTTACACAATATGGGCAATTTGGATACAGCAATTAGCCGGAATAAAACCGGAACATGCAAAGAATACAACCAAGCATGGGGAGAACATGTAAACTCCATGCACACAGACCTAAGGTGCGAATCAAACCCGGACCCTGGAGGTGCAAGGCAACAGTGCTAAACTACAATTTCTCTAATTCTCTCTAATTTATTATGGGAAAATTCAATTTGATTTACGAGTGTTTTGGAATACGAGTCCGCTTCCGGAACGAATTATGCTCGTAATCCGAGGTTCCACTGTAACTCATTTCTATCTAACCACTGGAAATGATTTATTAACTACAGTAAAGTTAATAGGACATGTCTGTAGCTACAGTATGAGAGTATGAGGTCTGGCCTTGCTTATGGCTCCTGAGAGTTGAAGAGGTTATTTGAAATTGTAATCCGTCACACTCCTATCATGTATATAACACTGCCAGTGTTGTGTATATAACTAACCTGTATCCTGTCTGAATAATTATCCAGCAGAAGAACTCCAGAGCTGGTCACTTTTTTTGTCTCCACCATGGTTTTCAGATCCGCCAGTAAATTCATATGTTTCGACATGTCTGTCGCCAGAACCTGCACATGACCCAAAGCACACTCATTAAAAAGCCCTTCGGCTGTAATGACAGCACTAATAACGAGATAGAGTGCAGATAAATAGTGTGTGACTCACGATGTCGATGACCATCTTGCGTAGCGACTGTCTCTGTTTCTTGGTGAGGTTCTGGAAGATGTCACAGTTCTCCTCCTGCAGAAGCTTGAAGCCCACAGCCAGGTGATGGTTCTCCAACACAGACGAGTCGTTATACATAAGAGCCAGCTCGGAGTCTGAGAAGAAAAAAAACAAAAACATATAAACCATGTCACATAAAGGACACATTTTATAAACATTTGTGTTATCATCCGGTGTATGCGTACATCATAGCTGTATCAAAAGTAATGCAAATATCGGCATAACTTTTTTTTATTAACGGACGAACAGTACCAGAAAACGCACTCTTATTCAGTGTTTTGTCTTTTTATTTTATTTGATTGTTTTCAACATTTTATTCTAATACTGAAGACATTGACATTATAACAGAACAAATATGGAATTATGTAGTCGACAAAAATTTATTAAATAACCCAGAACAAAGTAACCTTCAAAGCAGCTACATTTAGCTTTGATGTCAGCTTGGCACTCTCATGGCATTCTATCAGTCAGCCACATGGAGTCACCTGGAATGGTTTTCCAACAACCCTGAAGGAGTTCCCAGTGGTGTTGAGTACATGTTGGCTGCTTTACATTTACCTTCCAGTCCAACTCATCCCAAACCAACTCAGTTGGAAATAGATCGAAGGAGATTGTGTCCTTCTTGGCCAGGTCATCTGATATAGCACTTCATCACTCTCCTTGAACAAACAGCTCTTAAAACCTAGAGATGTGTTTGAGTTCATTGTTCTGTTGGAAAAAATGATGTTCCCCCCAGATGGCATGGCATGTCGCTACAAAATGCTGCAGTTGCCATGATGGTTCCCAACAGTGACACCGGCAAAGCACCTCCCCATGCTATCACACCTCCTCCAGGCTTCACATTCAGGAACCGTCTGTTCACCTTCTCTATGTCTAACAAAGGTATGGCGATTAGAACCAAAAATTTCATATTTGGACCCATCTGACCAAAGGACAGTTTTCCACATCTAATGTCCATTTGCTATGTTTCTTGGCTCAAGAAAATCTCTTCTGCTTGTTCTTCTTTGCTACAATTGAACCATAAAAATCTGACTTCTGCAGTCTCCTCTGAACAGTGGATGTTGAAATACAGTATGTCTGCTGCTTGAACGTTGAAAAGCATTTACGTGGGCTCTAATCTGATGGTTCTTGGTCTTCATTTCATGGGATAGTCCTCGTTTCCACGACTGCACTTGGGGGTGGTGGGGGGGCTACAAAGTTCATGAGATTTTTCGGATTGACAGACCTCAATTTCTTAAAGTAATGATGGACTGTCTTTCCTCTTCACTTGATTAAGTTTCTTGCCATAATATGGATTTGTATAGTAGTTGTAGTAGCACTAACAGCACAAGACAACTGATTGTCTGATGCACATTAAGAAGGCAAGAAATGTCACAAATGAGCTCTTGATAAGGCATCCAGTAAACTGAAAAACATTTGTACATCTGATGAAAGAATATCATGAGTATAGGTCAAACAATATAGGTCAGCTTTAATTGTACATGTTGGTAGTGTAACTCTTTCTCTGTACAATGGTACTACTCAACATGTTCTCATGGGATGACCACACCATCATCGCCATCGTTGACCTTTACATAATAAAGGCTGCTATGCTGAGTACAGTGCCATTGTGCTTGGCTCAGAGAAAAAGGACCCTGTGTAATGGCATGACACGTGAGACTGGTCACTCTTGTCAGCCACCTTCATCATGTTCGTCACGTGTACCGACAGCTGTTTGACTTAACGACACAGCTGGCGCACGTGAAAAACAAACTCATCTTAGAAGCTGCAATATTTCATACACTCTATGTAGGCCAAAAAAAGCACAGAACATTTGACAAAAGTGCAATTTTAGAGCAGTTATATTCCAAGAGCGGCAGCTTGGAGTCCATACTAGGTTTATTTTTAGGGGACCGAGGCAGAGACACAAATAGATAGTGGGTCATGGTGACAATATAAGGACTGATAAGCCTGTTCGCACTCTGTCAGCTTGATGCGAGGCGCTGTGGGCAGGGGACAGCATACAACTTACTAGTGTTAATGAGGAACTGGTTGGAGACGCCAGGATGATCGACATCATGTATCGCGCTGGCAAATATGGCAGCAAGAATCTCTAAATCTGTGAAAACAGCCTATTGAACGAAACAGAACGAAGAGGAGAAGAAAGAAAAAAAGAGTTTGTTTACTTCAAAAATTCTAATCAAAATTACAACACAATCACGTTTTGAAGACTAAAACAGAGAAATGCAACCATCAGATAATCTGCACAGTAGTGTGTTATTACAGCATCATATACTGTAATGAAGCTACTTAAACCAACTCTAAGCGTGTGCACATGCACAGAAATAAGCCATACCTTGCAAAACCTACTTAAGTAATCAGACAATGGAAAAAGGTCGCTTGTGAGGGTTCACATGACATGACAGTCGGATTTCTTTTCATTCAATAGCACCATTACAATTACACAATCTATTAAGTGAAATGCATTTCCCTGTAGTTTTATTTTTGACTTTTAGTCAATTTTGTGTGTATAGTGTTTTCAAGAATAGAAATGATCTATCCTTAAAATATCCCATCCTCTTCTGGGCGACTCTGGATAATAAATCATTCCTCTAAACGGTATACTTTAAAGTGAAACAGAAATTAGTTTACTGAAACAACGTTCAGAATGATATTCTGATGAGACATAATGAGGACAGGACTGCATTAAAGGTTACGGAAGCTACTTACAAACAATTTGTCTGCATTGCATAATATTGGTAATAAACTCCACAACAGGTGGATTTACATGGACTCTAATATTCCACTAATAATCAGATCCAATTGGAATAAAACCGCATCATGTAAACTGATCTCTCTTCCATCCACTGGGACTCCGGCTGAGAAAGAGGCTCTGATTGGCTGAACATTACACATGTAATAAACCCTTTAATCAACCACAGATGAGATTAAATTCTTGAAGTCAATACAACTCAGAAAGCAGAATTTATTGGGAAAAAATGGGAACCCTGTTCAAAAGAATCTTGTTCTTCTGCTAGCTGATTAAAAGCTTGGCACATCTCCAAAAAATATATATTCTGATTAAATGCTTTGTGGATTATTGGATCAGAGTCCCTGTAACCAGTTAAGTCTCTAATTAGAATGATTTCAATTCGATTTCAGATCGAGGAAATATTGTCCGCGTAAACTTAATTAGTTCTTCATATCATTGTAATCCATAATGACTTATATTTTTTGCTGTTGTTTGGACTAGAGGTTACTGGCTGTTAATGAGTTGCACTCATGCAACTTTGTATGGAACACTTTATCTGAAAAGTGTATTTTTTGCAAATTATACGCAATCCTATTCTTCAAGCAAGGTTGCTGTTTATACAGAGAGAGAGAGAGGCTTTTTCAGTCTGAAATCATCTATTCCTTTTTCCACACATGCAATTAGGTAGAAAAATAAAAAATACCAGATTAGCATCGTTAGTGTGCAAAGTAAACCAAGTACGGAGATACATTTTATATAAAATATAGATTTATTCAAATAAAACAATCAATTTTTATTTTAGAACTTGGCTTACATAATAATGAATAACTGCTGCTGGAAAACCATTAAATAAATCTTAACTTCTTTCATCTAAGTTGGTATCCTAAACCTGATGAACTGAAGCAGGGCTGGAGATTGTTGTGTAGTACCTCGAGAGCAGGGCTGGAGAGCAGCACATGAGTGGACTGAGTCACATCGGCAGCGTGGATGTTGTTGTGGTAGGCAACATCGCTATGGTAATGGTCTTCTAACGTCATCAGATACGTTATAAAAGTGTCGAGTGGAATTTTGAACGTTTTTAATAAGTCTCTTTCCTGTAACGTAGCAGACAGAGGAAAAAAAAAAAAAAACCATGAAGATGCACTAAAAACTGAACCATAAGCAGTAACTACAGAATCGCCAATGCCAACTGAGAAACTCACACCAATGAAACAACAAATAAAATAAAAGATACACACCTGGAATATTGTGTGCATCATAACTGTTAAAGGTCTGTTGCCAGAGAACTCTGTGACTTTGAAAACATTAAGGCCCCATTTGTTCACATCTTCAAGCTCCTGCAATGGAAACAAAGCAAACGTGATGTTTCATGCTTGTAGGGGGAAAAAACAAAAAAAGTGAGCGCATCTGCTGATCTATTGTCGATCCCTGAAGTAGATGGGATTATCACCATTTTCCAGACAGATTAAGCAACACATGGATGGCCAATCCTGGTCCCTAAAGACCAGAAGCCTGGACCAGGTGCTGAAACTGATAGATACAGTACCCATTCACATTGTCTTGCCCCACTCCTTCCTGCTTTCGATTGACTGAACACACCTGATCCAGGTACTCAGAAGTGGGTAACTGAAAAACATGCATGGCTGCAGCTCTCAAGAGCCCGGGTTGGCCACCCATTAAAAAAAAAACAAAAAAACACTCCCGGTTCAGGAATAACAAAAATGATTAGTCTAAAGTAAGGTTTCATTTTCATTTAGACGACATCGTTTCTCTGCCGAGTGACACACACACCTTGGCCAGTGCTTCTTCTGTGTCGGTCTTGACCCCGAAGCGAGGGATGTTGGAATTCGTGAGGCTGGAACTGTGAGTGAGCTTCTTTACGCCGCTGATCTGAGACATCGGCCGCTTCTTCTTCTCCTTGTCCTTCTGTGACTGTGGAGACGGCATTTCCACTTCGTGCTGCTTGTCTGTGAAGGCACGCAAACATACACGCATACACACACACACGTGTAAAAGTAAAGCAAAAAAATAGCATACATTATCATATTCCATGTAAAATTATAGATTTATTGGATTAACTAATCTGACTTGTTTGTCAGGAAAATAAGTTTAAATTATTTTCTGGATGGGACACAAAGTATTTCCACTCAACAATTTAGTTTTATGATAATGTACAGTAGATACGCAGCTACTTCGCTGATAACCAATGAAATGCCTTTGTAAATAAAGGTAATAAAACTATGCCATTCTACAATTAATTTAAATATTATTAATATTAAATCACCATAGCTCAGCTTTGCTTGCTGCTTACACTACATTAATGGCCCACGACATCATGACAATGTTATGAACATGCGCCTGACCCTTGTCACCACACTTACCTAAAAAAGTATTAGAGATGTACTCGGACACCTGGTTTCCAGAGCGGCTCATTTCGGACAGGTGGGTCAGCTCTCGGTTCAACATCCTCTTGAACTGTGATGGCACATGACCCGCAGGGTTAAACATTGCCACATACACCGTTATTCCAAACATTTTCCACATGAATTAAAAATTTATTAAAATCCTATTGAAATGCCAGGTGTATTTTGATATGAATAAAAGTGACATCTTATTAAAATCACTTGGATAGGTATTTGTGCTCCTAGTCCACCAGAACCAAGATAAGGACCAAAACATAATCTTGTGCGGTTCTTATTTTCAAAGACTTGTTAGGCTCCAGATGGTCTGGATACTCAAGGCCGAGTTCCACAGACGAGCCAAAATACAAGAAGATGGAATCTGAACTCTCACACTTAAAAAAACAAACAAAAAAAAACGAGGTCACAGTGACACGCTCCGCAGGCCTCGTGTGTATATAAAAAAACACACACACACACAGGCAGCAATGTAAGACTAGATGGGCAGCAATACAGAAAAGCAAGAACTGGGATGAACGACAGCTTCAAATAAGCAACGAGGAATGAGAACCATTACAAACAATTTACATGACAGGAAAAAAAAAACTGTGTGGGAAGTGAGATATAGAAATGGCAGCAGTGAGGACTCAGCTAGAGACTAGCAAGATAAACAACAACATTTGGTTGTTCATTTAGAATCATTATCTGAGAAACAACAGCAGTGGTGCGAAAAGTGATAAAAAAAAAAATAAAAAAAAAACAGTCCGTACATAACAGGCGGCAATCAATCAATAAATCAGCTCGTTTACACATTAATCTCGCTTTCCCTCTGTACTATACTTTTCATAAGAAAACCCCTTTAGGTCTAAGGTAGCACTGGGTCAAGATTCCTTTACACACCTCTCTATCTTTCTTGTTATCATAAAAAAAAAAAAAAAAATCATAAAAACCTTGTATCTCAGAGGAACTAATTTCCAGGAGAACGAGCAAACCCTCTGATGCTGGGTATAAACGTTTCACTAAATTTATCAACCAGTGTCTCACACATCCATAATGCGATCACTCCACGTGTGTATACCAGGACTATAACGTTCTGAGTGTATATCTGTCAGAAAACAAACTTTGTCTCTCAAAAGGTACAGATTAATAGAAAAAAGGGAGGAAAAACATTCAATTTATTCGTAACTCTCAGGGCCTGATGATGGATCATGACTTCTTACTAAATTCCAGCTCCTCTCCATGCAGCTCACTTTCATTCTTTTTTTTTATGTTGAGTCTTAAGGACTTGGCCCGCTACGTCTTTGCCTGACTTTTCCCTTATTTGTTACTCTTCTGATTAGTCACTGAACAACATGGCTAAAAAGGTGTCATACATTCACATCCCAACATAAGTAGCAGCAAGCTTCATTAATTCTTCCATCAATTAATCAGTTTATTTAGATGTATAAAATAATATACCCCTACAGAATAAATGAATTAGTAGTACATTATTATTCCCTTATCAATGCTTCTTGGGAAATTTAACCAGGTCATGTGTCAGAAACCTTGCAATCTGCAATATCTGTCTTTTATCCTTATTATTTTTTAATATTATGTGCATACTAGAGATATTTGTTGGTGTGAATATTGAGTTTTCATCAGTACAGGTTTAAAATTTAATCAGTAGCAAAAACATAGACTGCGATATGCATCAGTGATGACATGCACATGCTTAAGTCACGACCGAAAGGACTGAAGGACTCAAATCTGATGAACTTGATGAGAATTAATTTCTATTGGTCCATCTGTTATGAAATGTTCAGGCAGCTAGCGCTTGACGATGGTGTAAATACACAGCAGAAGAAAAACAATCACCCGGGTTTGAAATAACAAGTCTATAGAACCATTTGAAATTAAAAATAGATTCTTCTCATTATGAAACGATGTGTCCATGACCAGCTTACCTTTATGTATCCCCAAGAAACGGTAAGCAAGTAATTTGCCTCAGGCATTTTGAGAAGCAAGCTTGTCCGGATAATAGATAAAAATAGCACAGCTTAGCTGGAGAGATGAAAATTACAATAAAACAACAATTTGATCAACGAAATATTCCTCCTCGTGCATCCACAACAAACTAGAAGAGCAGCACGGTCCAGACATTTCTCCAATCATTATAAAAAAGCAAGAATCCTGCATTCATCCCGTATATAGCTGGTCCGGATTCCAGGTAATACAGACAAACGTGTGAGCCGATAGCATCTTTCTAAAGCACACAGCGAACTCGGAGATGCTCATGCCTGAGAGGCAGAGAACCCTCCGTCAACATCTTCCAAATAAGGCTCGGTTTCACACCATCATCATTCAGGTGAGAGCAGCTCAGGCTGCAGCCTCCGCTCGGCTCGGCTGCCAATCACGTGCCCTCCGATAATGAGGCTGTGGAAGCTGCTCGAGCTTATTGGACAGGCTGAGGGCTCTGCAAATCTGAGAGGCGGGATCTCTCTCTCTCTCTGTCCAGCCGTGTCCCTCTTCCCTGGAGCTGTGCAGCTCAAAGCGGAGCGCTCCAAGCAAACCCCATGATACCTGCTAATGAGCAAATGAACATGGAGTACTGGAGACGGTGCAATAGTGCGATGCTGCTTTGTCTGTGTGTGTGAGTGTGTGTGTGTGTCAGTAATCAGAACGACATGACTGAAACGTAGGTATTGTTTCATCCTAGGGTATTAAATATTCAGCGAGAGGAGGAAGATTCACAAGTCTCGCTCATGTGGGGAGTCAGAGAACATATGTGAGAAGCTATTATGATGACGTCACTAACTTGTTCTGTTCTGTGATAACATGAAGGCACTAGAAACAGAACTACTTTGTCCCCATGAAGTCAGACGTGATGTCAAAGCTACAATTAGGAATTTGGAACTTAAACAAAGCATGTTTTTTTAATCCTCATCCGCTCAGATGTTATAATTTACTGACAATTACGAGCATGTTTAGTTTAGATGCACAACTCCATGAACCGCATAAACAATTGAGAATTTGGACTGCTTTGCTGTTTCATACTGTACATAATCCAAAACCAGCAATTACATGCTCACAAGAGCCACAAATCCAGGACACAGTGCTAATATCAGTGGCATTTTGTAATGTAAGCTTGTACTATTTAGGAATTGACCGCCTGTATCTTCAAACACCAATTACATTTACACTGTCCGTTTATGCAGTTATTTAACAACATCTGGAAGCAGCACAGAGCACACAATCATACAGATACAGATCAAGAGCTTCACATCAAACATCAGAATGAAGTGAAAGTGTGATCTCGGTGACTTTAACCGTAGCATGGTTGTAGGTGCTGGATTAGCTGGATCGAGTTTTTTAAAAACTGCTAATCTCCAGGGTTTTTACAGAGTAAGACAATAGAATTTGCACAAAATGTGGAAAATGCTCACAAAAACACAATAATCCATATAACCCTATTGAGCGGAAAATCATCTCAGCATGCATCAAACATTGAACCTCGAAGAGGATGGGCTACAATAACAGATGGACACATCGGGTTTCAATCCGGTCATCTAAGAACAGAAGAGTGAGGCGTTCATGGGCGTGGACCAGAATAAATAAATAGAATAATATAAATACTAATGATAAGAAAAATGCCTGGTCTTCTTCTAGTCTTAACAATAAATATACTGTATTAATAAGCCTGAAAACTGAAACCACTCAAAGGTGAAATAAATAACACTGATTTTCTCAACACAATGGCATCTACATAAAGGGGATACAGTAGATATATAGTATGTTTTTCTCGAGCTACCCCTTATTTATTTATATTTTGCTACCAAAGAACCAGACGTTCCTGTATTTTTATGTAATATTTAGGAATATTTTTCCCGGCTTCCTGAAGGACTTTTTTGGCTCTCATTTTCAGTCTAGTGCTTGTACCTGACCAGTTTCAGATTAATGTATGTCGTTTGTTAAGCCACACAGTGACTTGGAAATTATTAAAGCAAACAGGTGCGGAGTATGACAGATGATCAGGCCTGCGATTAGTATACAGTACTGGTGATGCTGATGCTGAATGGCTGGAACAGACGAGAGGGGAAATGAGGTTGCTGCTGAGGTTGTTACATGAACAACCAGGTTTTTAAATTGCATCTATAGGCCCTTTCGTAGTAAAGCATTCCTCTCTACATCTCAAACTTAATCCACATCATTTAATTTAATATGAAGAATAGTCAGTTCTCAAAGTTGACGTGTTGACAGCATGAGTAAGGATTCGACTCTGACGAGAGCCAAATTGTGATGGTGATTTCTTGTGGAGTGTTGCTATGATGCACTTATTTCCTCCTCCAAAAATGGTCCAGGGAAGGACAATTATGTAAGCACTTACAGTATATTATTATAAATATAACAAGCTATTGAGTAAACAAGAAATTTGATATAGATGAAAGAGTAGAGACAATGAACTGAAGTTCTTTCTGGAATTTGGGTCATGATGATAAGATAAGCCTTTATTCATCCCACAGCGGGGACATTTCCATAGCGGAATGTAAGATAAAAATGGATGGAAATGTTCATAAAAAATGTATATATATATATATATATATATATATATATATATAAAAAACATTTTTTCATTTTTTAACAAGTGATTGCCCTTTACGGTGGATGCAGAGTCTATCCTGGATATGAAGTGGGAACAGGATGCGATTCCATCACGGTCATGTACCTACACCATGCATGTACCTACACATTCACACCTCAAATTCACACCTACAGTAGTTTCCAACATGTCAAATTACTGATGAGCATGTTTTCAGCATACAGGATGAAACTGGAAAACCCAGGGTGAACCCAGAAAGACAAGGGGAGTACATTCAAAACTACAAATATTGTTCATGTTTCACTGTAGAACGATATGCTTCAAGAGAAATAACTAAATAAAAAAGCTGTAATTTAATGGATTTTGAGAGTGATGAAAGCAAATCCTGTAATGATCAGCTACGGTCTTTCGGTGGTCCCAGAATAGTTCCTTCCAATAGTGTGGACAGTAGAGGAAGAGGATGAGCCGAATAGGGTGACGTGGGATTGTTTCACACTTCGGCTCCCTCGGAGATGGCAATAGAACGCTGCCTCATTTACAACTTTACCCGGAGCAGATGAGCCAGTCATAATCGGGTGGTGTGGGCTCATGCGGACAAGCACTTGTGTGTGTGTGTGTGTGTGTGTGTGTGTGTGTGTGTGTGTGTGTGTGTGTGTGTGTGTGTGTGTGTGTGTGTGTATGTGTGTGTGTGTGTGTGTGTGTGTGTTGTTTCTATTGTCGAAATATCTGCAAGGTGTTAAAACACTCACTCTTGGTGGCGAAGGGAAAAAAAGTGAGCCAATTCTTAGCTGTGATTTCTCTGTAAATGTTTTTCCTGTAGACTGAGATCTAAATAGCAACTCTATTTTGAATGTGTGGCATTGATTTAAAAATAAACCCCATAAACAAGAGATAGAGACTTTATGTAATAATGTCAATTAAATATTACTTTCCTGGAAAATGTGTATGGAATCTGTTTAGTATTAATGTCGGTGTCTAAAAGCCTGACTTCTATAGCGTACGTATACATGCTCACACACACACACACACACACACACACACACACACACACACACTAAAACCCACAAGTACTGACAAAATGAATAAAAATTATACACAATACGTTTTATAATAAACAGCCTATACGTCTATACGTCTGATATCCTTAAAGAATATTTAAAATAATGCAAACAGTTACATTTTATTTATCTATTAAATTAGCTTTCAGTCTTCAAGAATCTGTTCATTGTCTTTGTTTATTATCTACTGTATTTCCATGGCATATAAATATTAGGCTGCAGACATGCAAGTTTGCTTTTCATCCATCATAATGTTGAAAAGCAAATATCACTTTATATAAAAATATAATTAAGCTTAATTATTACAATTACAAAATCTGGAACAGTAGACCATTAAATCGAAATTCCATGAGGGAAAAGACCAAATCTCACAGCACAACAGTAAGTTCAGTTGTTTCACAAACAGTTCAGTTGTTTCTTGAAGTTTCTAATAGAACCATTTAGTTTTACCCCATGTCGCCTCAGACATCCCAGAACCATCCTGATGTGAAGGATAGTCCAACTCCAAAAAAGAGTGCCTCTATATATAATTTTTCTTCATTCATCTTTTATACTGCTTATTTAGTGTACATGGTCATGGTGGACATGGTGTCAATCCATCACATGGCAAGTACAGTACGTGCACACGCACACGGGCAATTTGGGAACGGCAATTAACCTGCAATTAATCTGCATGTCCTTGGACTGTGGGAGGAAACCAGAGGACCCAGAGGAAACCCAGTAAACACGAGGAGCACAAACAAACTTCATGCACGCAAACCTGAGACGAGAATCGAGACCTTGAACCTAAAGATGCGAGGCCACTGTGCTAACCACTACGTGGAAGGTAATATATATCAGTCACACATGCATAAGCCAAAAGTCACCCATTTATACACACAACCTCTCCAAAAGTATTGGACCAACAAAGTCAACATTTTTGCTTTTGCTATATATTGGAAACTTGTAGCATTCAATGATCAACATAAGACTATAGATTCATTCATCTTCTTCTATACCGCTTAATCCTGTGTTCAGGGTCACGGGGACCTGGAGCCTATCCCAGGAGACTTCGGACACTAGGCGGGGTACACCCTGGACAGGGTGCCAATCCATCGCAGGGCACACACACATACACACACTCACACACCCAATCACACATTACGGGCAATTTAGGAACGCCAATTAGCCTAACCTGCATATCTTTGGACTGTGGGAGGAAACCGGAGTACCCGGAGGAAACCCACCAAGCACGGGGAGAACATGCAAACTCCATGCACACAGAGACGGGAAACGAACCCAGACCCTGGAGATGCAAGGCGACAGTGCTAACCACTACACCACCGCGCCGCCTTATAAGACTATAGATTTTAGCTTAAATTTCCTGATATTTACATCTAAAGAAGCTGTGTTAAACAACCTATAATATGACACCTAGAATAACAGAAAAACATATTAAACATTGCAGAGTCCTATATTAGAGTAAATCAGAATAAATAACACTTGCATCAGTAAATGCACCACATCAGATACCCACTGACATCACAAAACGATTGCATTCTTCTTGTGATGCTCTTCCAGGGCTTGTACAACAGCTTCTTTACGATTTTTTTTCCAGCTTCTTTTTTTTGTCCTCCCAATTAGACTGCATGCATTTCTCTGTAACCTGGCATTCAGAATGTTCTTGGAGACTTTTGAATTCATTCTGCTGCTCTCATCATGAAATCCATCATCAGTAAAGATTAGTTAGCCTGTCCTAGAAGCAGCCCATCCCATGAAAGCCTTATGATGATACCATCTCTACTGCGCTTGACCAAAGGGTTTGTACTGTACATTCAATGGAGGTTAATTTTGGTTCCATAACTTTTGCAGCTCCTCCTTATTTTTTTCTGAATGTCAATTTAGCCTTCTGATCCTGCTTGCTGATGAGTGGTTTGCATCTTGTGGTATGGCCTCTATAACTCTGCCCTCGAGTGGATTGTAAAAATCTTTACCCCCGCCCTGTGGAGGTTGCTGTTGATGTCACTGACAGTTGTTTTTAGGTTTTTCTTTATAGCTCTTAAAACGTACTGTATAGATCATCGACTGCTGTTTTTTCTTTTGCCGTCCTGTTCGAGGTCTGGTCGTTAGTACGCCAATGGCTTCTTGCTTTTTCAGAACTTTCCAAATTGTTGCATTGGCTGAATATTCATATACATCATTAGTCTTCAGTTAATTGCAAAAACAATGATTTTACAAGGGACTGTACATATTGATGGTTATCAGATGCAAATCGACAACAATGTAAAGCTTTTTACTAAGTCACCAACTTCAGAGCACAGATTCTTTCTAAAGACAATATTCCCTCAGTATGTGTATAGGTGATGGCAGCAATAAAAAAAAAAAAAATAATAATCTACTGACATGATAGGTGATCACCTCCAGTAACCGTGCCAATAATTCTTATTCAATAAGTTGGCCTGTAAATACAACCTTTTGTGCAAAATAATGACTATCAATTAATCTCATAAATACATAGTAGCAACTAAATAGTTCAGGACTATTTCTGTTCAGAAATGCCACTCATGTCTACAGTTTCATAGCAAAGTCATTAACCCTAAGCGCTAGTTACTGTCTGTGGAGTTTCACATGTCCTTCACATGTTCTCCCCTGAGTTCCCAAAAACAGCTGGTAAAAAAAAAAAAAAAGCTGTGATAAATTACCTACAAAAGTGAATGTGTGTGTCCATGTTGCCCCACAACATCCCACTTAGATGTATTCCTGACTCTTTGTTCCTGGAATAAGCTCTGGATTCACAGCAACTCTGACTGGCATTAAATTTGTTATCGAATATACGTGAATGAATGAATGAATGAATGAATGAATGAATGAATGAATGGAAACCTCTTACTAGTATCACAAAACACTCAGCCTTTTGTATCCCACATTCCCCCACTGTTTATTGCTCAGAACAAAATTCATAAAACTCTCAGTCCAGTTTATACATTTCAACCCTCCATCATTACTTAATTAGTTAATATGGGCCCTGACAACATACATACACACATATGCATCCATTTAACTGGAAAATGCTCGTACAGTTTGTCACTTCACAAACAGTATCTGATTTAAAAAATAAAGCACCAATTAAAGCCGACACCGTTATCGGTACTGTATTGTATACTGGATTTATGTAGTGCTGCTGCTGGCGGGCTTGAGCAACAAAGCAACCCGACAGGCCTTGTGCGTTACCATGGATACGTGATGGGGGGGGGGGGGGAGAACAGGCAGCCGAAGTGGAAACAACAAGACGTGAATGCTAGGTGTCCTTACACTAATGGGTGACCACTTCTGTAAGATACTTGGCCGTATATACAGTATGTGCAGCATCGTCGGCATGATTAAATGCTGGGATTTTGAGCGGTGCTTTTTGTGGCGCAGCTGACTGGCTCGGGCTGATTAGCATGCTGCATGTGTGCTTAAACCCTGATGGAGAGTGTGAGCATGCTCAGTGCAGCAGACAAGCGATTTTCGCTTCCACTGTTGTAAACACTCCGAGCAAGAAACAAGGGCTTCACTATGAGAAGTGGCACGACACAGATGAAAACACACACACACACACACACGCAGGTAAACACTCACAGACGCAGCAACCAGGCCTTGAACTGATTGTGTGTGCTGTGGTGAAATGAGGTTACTGACGGGTAATAGTGGTGGGTCCAAAATAATGTGGTGACCAGGTGACCGTGCATTAGGAAGGTCACAGACCAGGCAGCGATCAGAACGTAAAGGACATTGTGACTGAACCTGTTCATGGTTTAATGAGAGTCAGAAACAAAGAGGCCTGTGGGACACTAATGAATAAAGAGGGGACTCGGAGTCAGAGACATGAAAAACTCACAAGAACTGTTCTGTCACACCTGCAGCACTCTGTGGCATTAAAACCCATGACCAAAGTCCAGCTGAAATAAAGCAAATAAAGCAACAAAGGTGCCAGGCTTACCTTGTTAGAGGCCATCTCGCTGACCGAGTGCCGGGTCTGCAGGGTCTCCAGCTGGTCTAGGCACCAGTCAAGCTCCTCCAGCGTCTCGGTGGCCAGCTTCTGGTAGGCCTCTTCTGCAGGGAGAGAGGGGAGTGAGGGGTCAGTTCTGAGGCCCTTCAGTGGACTAGCTGAGGCTCCCAGCAGAGGGCCCAAACGGCCATACAGCGTCATGTTGGGGTGTCCCGGCCGGACGCATGGGTGGTTCTTCATGCTGTGCTCAGACCCTCCACGGTGAACGTCAAGGCTCCCAATTTGAGCCGAAAAAAACAAACAAAAAAAAACAAAACTCCAGAGTAAAAATATACAGAATATATCTCAGTCAATGATAATCCTCAAGTGGCAAAGTGCAGCCACAGGACACGGTCGAATCTCATGAGGTGAAGGGAACAGTATATCCCTAAGGAAAACACAGAAAGGGGCCACACAAAGACAGAGGGCAAAACTGATACACACATTCTCTCACACACACACACTCACTCACACACACAGCGATGTATCCAGGGATCTAAGGTCCAACGTGCTGTTAAGCGCAGAGCGAGTGTCCCAATGCTGGAGTTGCTTGCTGCTTGTGAGCAGGCCCATCTCTGCCCAGCAGCTCCTGCTTCACATCCACAAGCTTTACATTCATAAGGACCAGCTCACAACAACGCCTAAAACATGATGTCTGAGCAAAACACACAGACGTACATCCATACATTCACTCACGCACACACACAGTGTATGAAAGGCTGACACCAAGAGATGACCGGTCTCTTCTGTCTCTAGTCTTCCAGCTGTAATAAGGGATGAAGCATCAGAGACGGGGGGAAAAACGGAAAGTCTGTCAGCTGTGTGTGTGTCCTAGCACAGCGGATGCCCTGTGGGTGCGGGGGGCGGCCGTGGCGCGTCGCTAGCCGAACGTGAGCAGAGCTTCCCTCTAAAACAGGAGCCTGAAGGCTGCCAGTGCTGCGCCGTGGAAGGAGAGAGCAAGCTGAAACCAAACTATGGCTTGGAGTCTACAGGATTCTGTGACGAGGGAACAGGAGGAGGAATCTGCTGCGTACAATACAGAGGATAGCGTCCTATAATCATGCCCTGATAATTAAAACTGAACCCAGCTTCACTAAACATAATGCAGTAAGAATGAAGAACGCACCATAGGTGTTTCAGTTTCAAATGTGGATTTACGGTAAGGAGAATTCTGCACACATGACTGAACAGACAATCCTAATTAATTAGTATTTAAAAAGAATCAGAAAAATGTCATCTAATTTGTTAGCTATGCAGTATATGGTCTTGGGACTGAGTAGTAAAGCACATGTTCACTGATCTAACAAAGCTCGGATTATCCCGGTCACTTTCTTTCCTTTCCTCTTTCTTTTTGTTCGTCTCTCTCTCTCTCTCTCTCTCTCTCTCTCTCTCTCTGTGCTACGCAGGACTGGGGTGCCACACTCTGAAAGGGACTGCACTGACGTCAATGGCATTCTTCTCATGCTTAGTGCGACACCAGACACCAGCGCGAGCGAGGCCACTGGCTCCGTGGACAGCACGGCCGCTACTATATTCAGGACTGGATCACGACAATCCGGATCAGGGACTCTGAATATACCGCACTATTGGCTCAGAGTTCATCAAGGTAACAATACCAAAGCTGCTCAGAAATTATATTCCATTAAATTTCCCTTTAAATAATCAGCTGAAACACAGTGCGGTGCCTGAAGTTTTGCTAATGTACTTAAGCAGGAGTTTAGTTGACATAGACGTTTATGCTTGTAGCTCTGGTGTAAAACTAAAGGAGCATGTACTGTACTGGAATCAGACATTCCCTCTTTATTTCTCTATGTTCAGTCAGAACAAGAGAAAAGTTGTGGTAACTACTCGTTAAGATTTTTCTTTTTGTCTAGACAGAATAATGTGTCACTAACAACTTAAACACTTCTTTCTAACAAATCTAACAAAGTACTTCTAACTACTTAACTGCAGGGCACACACTCGTTCACACACTGTGGGCAATTTGGGAACGGCAGTTAACTTAATCTGCATGTTTTGGGACTGTGGGAGGAAACACACACACACACACACACACACACACACACACAGGAAATCCAACCCTTGACCCTGGAGCTGTGTAACTAAACACTACGTCACTGTACCACCTGCTGATAATTATAGTTTAGTCTTTTATCTCTTACATAAAAAAAAAAAAAAATAAAATAAAAAATAATAATAATAATAATAATAAATATATATATATATATATATATATATATATATATATATATACAGTGGTGTGAAAAACTATTTGCCCCCTTCCTGATTTCGTATTCTTTTGCATGTTTGTCACACTTAAATGTTTCTGCTCATCAAAAACCGTTAACTATTAGTCAAAGATAACATAATTGAACACAAAATGCAGTTTTTAAATGAAGGTTTACGTTATTAAGGGAGAAAAAAAACTCCAAATCTACATGGCCCTGTGTGAAAAAGTGATTGCCCCCCTTGTTAAAAAATAACTTAACTGTGGTTTATCACACCTGAGTTCAATTTCTGTACTCACCCCCAGGCCTGATTACTGCCACACCTGTTTCAATCAAGAAATCACTTAAATAGGAGCTACCTGACACAGAGAAGTAGACCAAAAGCACCTCAAAAGCTAGACATCATGCCAAGATCCAAAGAAATTCAGGAACAAATGAGAACAAAAGTAATTGAGATCTATCAGTCTGGTAAAGGTTATAAAGCCATTTCTAAAGCTTTGGGACTCCAGCGAACCACAGTGAGAGCCATTATCCACAAATGGCAAAAACATGGAACAGTGGTGAACCTTCCCAGGAGTGGCCGGCCGACCAAAATTACCCCAAGAGCGCAGAGACAACTCATCCGAGAGGCCACAAAAGACCCCAGGACAACATCTAAAGAACTGCAGGCCTCACTTGCCTCAATTAAGGTCAGTGTTCACGACTCCACCATAAGAAAGAGACTCTGGGCAAAAACGGCCTGCATGGCAGATTTCCAAGGCGCAAACCACTTTTAAGCAAAAAGAACATTAAGGCTCGTCTCAATTTTGCTAAAAAACATCTCAATGATTGCCAAGACTTTTGGGAAAATACCTTGTGGACCGACGAGACAAAAGTTGAACTTTTTGGAAGGTGCGTGTCCCGTTACATCTGGCGTAAAAGTAACACAGCATTTCAGAAAAAGAACATCATACCAACAGTAAAATATGGTGGTGGTAGTGTGATGGTCTGGGGTTGTTTTGCTGCTCCAGGACCTGAAAGGCTTGCTGTGATAGATGCAACCATGAATTCTACTGTCTAGCAAAAAATCCTGAAGGAGAATGTCCGGCCATCTGTTCGTCAACTCAAGCTGAAGCGATCTTGGGTGCTGCAGCAGGACAATGACCCAAAACACACCAGCAAATCCACCTCTGAATGGCTGAAGAAAAACAAAATGAAGACTTTGGAGTGGCCTAGTCAAAGTCCTGACCTGAATCCTATTGAGATGTTGTGGCATGACCTTAAAAAGGCGGTTCATACTAGAAAACCCTCAAATAAAGCTGAATTACAACAATTCTGCAAAGATGAGTGGGCCAAAATTCCTCCAGAGCGCTGTAAAAGACTCGTTGCAAGTTATCGCAAACGCTTGATTGCAGTTATTGCTGCTAAGGGTGGCCCAACCAGTTATTATGTTCAGGGGGCAATTACTTTTTCACACAGGGCCATGTAGGTTTGGATTTTTTTCTCCCTAAATAATAAAACCCCTCATTTAAAAACTGCATTTTGTGTTTACTTGTGTTATCTTTGACCAATAGTTAAATGTGTTTGATGATCAGAAACATTTTGTGTGACAAACATGCAAAAGAATAAGAAATCAGGAGGGGGGCAAATAGTTTTTCACACCACTGTATATATATATATATTTTTTTTTTTTCTTTTTTTCTTTTTTTTTTCTGTAAAGCAGCATTGAGACAATTCCTATTGTTTAATGCAAAATACTAATAAAAGTGATTTGAACTGAACGAATAACATATCTGGTTATGTCTTTTGCAATCTGATAGTCATTTTTCTTTCAAAGGAACAATTTTTCTAAATCCAACTGTCCTCAGGTGGACACAGCCGGACTTGGAGCATGACACCCCTGACCTAATCGTTGTGCTCATACAAGCAGGGAATGCTGAGATTCAACCAGATATCGGTCATCATCTTTACTCCAGGATCCTATTTTAAATGCGCTATGAATAGCCTTAGGAACATGAGCAAATCAATACAATTCCAGGTCTGTCATAAATCGATGAGTCCATCAGTCAGTGAAGAGGCGTTTCTTATCACTGCCTCTGTCTGGCTTCTGGTGTCAGAGAGATTTTATATCAGTTACTTTAGGAGTATGTCTTAAAATAAGCACTTTTATTGCTTTTTAGAAAGTTGTTGATCGATTATTGCCAGATATCACGGGTAATACTGCTTCAACACTTGTTTGTAAACCACTGGAATATTTATCCGACTCCTGGTGCTTTAATGGCATGACTCTTCTCTTACAGTATATATTTTATGTAGCTGAATTTTACCAAATATAAAAACTGCTTATAGGCTTTAGACTAAAATCATCAAAACTAACCAACAATAATTGGATTTTAAATAATTCATAATAATTTTTTAAATTTTATTTTCCATTTTTCAATTGAAATTCAGGATAATAAAAATATTTTCATTACTTATCTATTTCTTTACGCATTGATTTTTTTCATACAAATCTACAAATATTTACTTTTAGTTAGATGTTTTTCTAGACAAGTTGAATTGCGCTGGTTGTGGCTGATCTTTATCTGGAATACATTAAAACACTGCAGACTGTGCATCATCACTTCCTGACAGTGATGTCAATGTTGTGCAGGAAAAATCAAAACCGGACAATTAAAATATAATTTTTTGGGGAATTCGAGTTGTACATAATTCAATTTTTTAGATATTTCATTTAAATTTAGAAAAACATATTTACAGCATTAATTATCCATACATAAACAATCATTGCCCTTAACCTTAAAATATCTTTTAATTTATATTGGTTTAAATAAATCAAATAAGCTAAATAAATCACCTATATTAACGTATATTTATTCCATTTGTGAGTAAAAACAGTTCTCAACTAGTCTACTAATCTCTTAAGTACTTTTTTTTCCAAATGCTTAAATGGAAATAATAAAAAAAAAACGGAATATATTTTGTTTGAGTATTTTCCATTTGAAATAAATGTTAAAATTTCTCCAATTACAGAAGAAATACAAGACCGGGTGCCAAACCATCACATAGCACATACACTCTTTCACACACACTATAGGGAATTTGGTTACACCAAATAACCTACTCAGCATGTATTTTGGACTGTGGAAGGAAACCAGATCACCCAGAAGAAACCCACTAAGCATGAGGAGATCATGCAAACTCCAGGCACACATACCTCAGACAGGAATCGAACCCTTAATCTCTGCATAACTCCATTAATACACTTAATCTCTGCATAACTCCATTAATACACTTAATCTCTGCATAACTCCATTAATACACTTAATCTCTGCATAACTCCATTAATACACTTAATCTCTGCATAACTCCATTAATACACTTAATCTCTGCATAACTCCATGATGGTAAGTTAATACTTACTAAAGCAGTAAATAATGTAATTTCCTAGTACTGCAGGATTCTCGTAAAGGGTTGATTAATTTTCAATCACGGCAGCCTCTACAGTAGTTCTGGCTGCATGTCAAATCCCACGTTTCTATAACGTTTCTATTTAGGTGCTTGTTCTAATATTGTATAGTTTCCACAGTAACAGCTCATTTACAGTGCCTTAAATAGCAGACAGATTTATTGTTTTAGAACAAAACCAGCGAGTATTGACCTTGCTGTGATGGATATTTCTTTAAGAAAAATGTTTCGTTTTTTTTTTTTTAATAGAGGGAGACACCGGCGTCAGTGCATTAACTGGAAAATGGTTCGTGAAACACCTTCCTGTTGTTGGTTTCATTTCCCATAACAAGGAAATGCCTGTCATGCTTTATTCGTTAATGTAATCCACAGATTATTAATGTTTTTCCCTCCCTTTGGTTTTAGACTGCATTTTTATATACCGTAATAAGCAGCAGCAGCAGGATTGTTCTCAGTTTTACAAAGAGATGAATGAAGAAAGTCCAAGCAGTGAGAAGAAAAGTGTGAAATGCTGTAGCACCAGGTGACACGAAGTGCTGTGATAAAGCATGCAGGTGTGATAAACTTTGGGTGGCCCTGCTGTATTCATACTAAGAACGCGGTGCTCTCACACTTCCTCTTGAATGAAAGTTTCAGATGACACATCTGGCCAGGAAACCATGCGTGCTATTCATCATCACAGCAGATTTGTTTTTGCGAATTTCTTACAGACACACAGACGCATGCACGCAGGAAACATGACATCATCTTAAAAGAATGGTTGAAGATACCGCACCTGTGTATGTGGTCTTTGTGATGGGAGGAGGGTTACACATAGGTGATCTCCTGATGGAAAGAAGTGACATATGTAAGAGGGTGCACACAGACCAAAACAACAACAACAACAACAAAACACTTCATTGCTGGACATTAAATTCTACAAATCGGGAAATCTCTAAGCTGCTTCTTATTTGCACTAATATCAGTTTACGTGAGGAAAGCGCTTCAAGAGAGTCAAAGTTCCTAAAGCTTTGTTTATCGGAGTTAGTGCTAACAATGAGGAACTTGCTCTAAATATTTTTCCTTCCACATTTCATCCATTGAGTCATTATCAAAAGTTCAAGTGCAATCACTGTTATATTTATTCTGGCACAAAAAAGCAGTAGATCTGGTTAATCCAGGAATGGGGTGTCGGTAATAAATCAATGAGGTGTCTGCTTGCTTACTTATTGGAGGTTCTTTCTTGCTGCACATTTGTCAGTGCTGAAAAATTATTCCGTACAGTTCTTAAGCTAGCCAGGACCTGATGGGAAGAACATGACAAAACATGATACAAGTATTCAAAATACATGCATGCTGTACTGTACTGTATATAGTTAAAATATACAAAAAAATACACTATAATTAACTTTTCAGCCAACTTTAAGTTTGAAGAAATAATAATATTCAGCAGTTATTAATGTACGTAATGTAATGTAAACGTCTGAGCTAAATTCAGCCCGGAGAGTAAAAAAAAAAAAACTAAAACGGCAGTGATTTACAGAAGAGGAAACATACAGCATTGACTTACCTGTGCAAAAGGAGTCACAATCATGTCATCTCCATGTCTACAAGGTGAAAAAAAGGTTTGATGAGTAAATCTCAGTTTACATCAACAAACATTTTTGTCCAATAATTGCTGTAAGATGCTGTAAGTGTTTAAAATGGAAAAGTTTGATATTCAATTGAAATAACGATTGAATCAAAGCAATCCTACGCACTATACCGCTTGGGTTCTCAAACATTTTGCAGCCAGGGATATAACTTTATTACTAGTAAGCATAATACTCAAATATTAGCTCCTATTTACAGTACATGTGTACAGTACAACAACATTCAGGCTATTTCCTGGAGATATTCATTCCTGAGCCTTCTACTGTACATCATGTTATTTACACGTGACTTGCTTTGGATTCAGCGTATTTCATTCAAAGTAAATACCTACTGTATTATTTGAGAACCACCGCTACAGTACAGTATATGGACGCACTGTATCAACATGCTGTGTTTCTTTAGCATTTCCACTTACATGTCGCTAGCGATGGAGGAGTTTCTTGACATGGACTTTGGTGAGAGGTCATAGTCACTGTCGGAGCGGTACAGAAACGACTCCCTCCTCTGGCTGTGTACGAAGTTGGCCTGCAGGATGAGACCCGACCCGGGGCTGGCCATCGGGTCCAACGGGCTGCGTCCTGACGATGTGCCATTATCCACGTCGAAACTGTAAAAACACATCGGCAATAGAGTTTAAACATAAAGATACAAATTCTTAACATGCATTGTTTGTCTTGTAAAGTGCAATCGGGAGGAAGAAGGGCCGGTGATGAAGTGACTACTTGTAGCTGCATTAATGTACAGTAAGTGTTGACAAAGATTCACTGACAGAATGTACCAGTAACAGACTGTCCTGTCTGGGTTTTATTCCTTACATAACCTACCAGGAAGCAAAACAAACAAAAAACTGCATGTCATGGGAAAAATAAATAAATCATGCATTCTTCTTTCCTCATGCTTTATGCTCCAAATAAACCCACTGGCTTGCGATGGGATTGAGATCTGGTGACTTTGCAGGGCTGTTTGTCATTGAGGAATGCACGAGTGTCAGTGGAGTGTTTGGATAAGAGACACAAAAGGCAACCTCAGACTCTGGCTAACAAACTCATGACCCTATGTGAGGTCAAGTTCCATCCATCCAGGCGTCGTCATCACCGATTCACAGACAGAATAACAACGAGTTGCTAACAACACGTACTGTACAGTGTTTTGTTTTCACTACCGGCGATTGTGAAGAAACAGCAGCGTGAAACAGCAGCGTCATTGCCAAAGTGTGGAGTCACAATAATGATGTTAAATGCACAGGCGAGTTACTGTAGTTACACTGTACCTTCACAAATAAAATCCTGAGTCCACCCTGTCAGAGTAAAAATTCAGTCTACCGTGCCCTCCAAAAAGGACTGGTGTCAAGACCGAGACTACTTGAGTACTACAACACTACAACCAGATATACAGTATACAGTAGGCAAGCTCAGAGCCTGAGCAACAACTCGTCATCCTGTTTGAGGTCAGGATCCGTTCTTCCGGGTGTTGTCATTGTACAATACGCCGATACAATAACAATTAGTGGATGCGACACGTACAGTGTTTTGTTTGGGTCTCTTTATCACTGATGAGTGTGAAAAATAAGTCCGTAAAAAATGGCCGAAAGCCAGTCAATCCTGTTTTGACCAGTAGTGTCCAGTCAGCAACTCGATGTGCATTACAAAACATCATCCTGTGTTCAAAATAGCATATTTCAATATTGTGAAGTCATGACCGAGACAAGAGTTAATTCCAAGAGCCGGCCAGTGCACCACATATTTACAGTCAAATGCGGAACATAGTAAACTCGTCTAAAATTTCCACGTTCTCATAAACCACTGGCAGAAAACAAATGACGGTCGTTCCTCTTCATCCCTCTTATTCAGTTTCACCATGAGAAATGTCTTGATAAAATAATCAAAAGACATCCCAGAGGTCAACATTATGTGTGGGAATTTTCCCTGGTTTTCTATAAGCAAACAGATACAAACAGGCACTAAGGAGCTGAAATCAACTTTGAATAAACCATCTTTATTCAGTTTTATTTCGGTTTTATCTTCTACTCAACAAAGAGGTTTTTGTGCACGCATCATGTTTTCTGGGTGACTTTTGCCTTCCCCTAGACACCACTATTACTGTAAATACGGAATGTCACGATCTATAATTCAGTAGGTGCTTACCACATATTCAACATTTATACTGAAGTGGACTTGTGGACTATTTCACAAAAACCAAATCATAATAGAAGTGCTATAACAAACGTATGTAAAACGTCAGTTCTCAGGAAGAATCATCGACAGCAGGAGCTACAGACAGATGTTTTCTCCACAGCACAGATTTGTGTTAAATAAATGTGTTGGCTTATAAGCTATATGACCATCTCCGCATTTATATATATATTTTTAAAAACTATTTATGATGCCTGTTAGAGATCCGATGAGGTCAAAGGTTAAACGCAACTGAGCAACCTGCAGTGGCAAAACACTCTTCATACTGTCCAAGCTCAATACCAAGGACGAGCACAAGAAAGGTTAAGTGACTAAACACCACCAAGACATGGCCTCAAAAATTACACCAATAAACATTGAGTTTAAAGTAGAATTTAGTTGCATTTCAGAAACATGAGCGATTGTAACATTCTGTGACATAAACACGATATTATATACATCATTATAATTGTTAATTACCTACCTAATGACATGTGCTATTTCATAGATTTGGAATTTTCAGTATTGTTCTAGAAGTATTGTTAAGAAGATAAATCCAAACTCTCGACCACTGTGTCCAAACTTGATGAAGCGTTACGTGATTAAGCATTAAGCAGCAGTGTGGCTAAGGAGCTTATTTTTAATCAGGATGTAAAGAAATAGAAACGGAATCCTGTCTATTCCCTCTTCATTTAATATTAATAAAATCTAAATCTAAATTTGCTTTTCTTAAACTTTTCTTAGTATTTTCATGGTAGTGCAGATTAAACTATTTGACAGCGCATGAATCAAAATCATTTTTTGATAAACTATGACACCACTAACGTCCATATAAACAAAACATTCAATTGAGATTTGAACAATATAAAATCAACAGTGTGTGTGTATGTATATATGCGCTGTACCAATTTTGTCATATATGTTTATCATGTCTGCATAATTATGATTGTACTATATTTCTTTCTTTACAGCCATGCATATATTCTCCTGTAATGTTATTTATAAATTTTTACTGTAAGTTATATATGGAAATACTGAATGATTTTGTCCATAATTATGCAGATATGATAAACACATATAACAAAACTGGTACAAACATATAATATGGTGCCTAAGACATTTGCACAGTACTGTATATATATATATACTCTGCTCTGGCTTTCTCAAAGGCAGTCATGAACATGCAGTATTGGGGGACAATAACACTATTGACATACTCAGTGATAAATAATTAAAAGGGTTATCACTGCTGCAGTGAAGTTTCTGTGTAATCAAACACTGCAGGACATGTCAGCCCTGTGAAGTTTACTGCTTTTTAATAGTTGGGCTTATCTTCCTAAGACGCACTTCCTCGTAACCGGTGCTCGTCTCCTTGGTAACCAGCTGTACCGGAGCTATCTGGGCTGACCCAGAACACCCAGAGAGCATTACTACAATCCCAAAGCTCCTGGGATTCCCTCTGGCTTGACGTAGAGCATGATGTGGCAGTACGTCTGTCGCTTACCTCATTGGCAGACCTCAGGCCTGTAGTCACCGTGATTACTCAAACGGGCGCAGTTCAGGCTACTGTTGGATAATACTGACTAATCCGCTCAGTCGGATGTGTTGAGACACAGCAAAACAATGGGCTTGAGTGCTGAGAGAACAAAAACGTGGTCACGTGCAGGGGTCCTCTGTGGACGTCACTACTACGGGGATGACGGCAGGCTTAACAAGCGGTACAACTGAGCTCAGTGAAAAATTGGCTAAAATCAATTAAGCTTAAGTCTACTATGAGGCATGCTGCAGAGACTTATCTGCTTACACAACCACATCCTTCTGCATGCGTTATGCCTGAGCTGGCGTTTGTTCTTCTTCTTCAATGAGCAGTGTTAATGGAATTGCTTAGCAGTAAAATGAAACGTACATGTTCGGGCGAGAGGTTCTTAGTGCCTGAAGTTTGCTCCTGCATTATACTGAAGAAAAAGTAAATGAAAAAGTGGATTGCTACAATAGAAGTAATCTGGACGACAACATTGTTCTGATTTAGTTTTGTGTACTTTTTGGCGAAAAACAGACTGATCATTTATTAAACAATTTACGTACCGATGGCATTACCTACTAGGCCCTATTGTTGCCTTTGCGGTAAGTGTGATACGGGTTGCATTGCTAAACTGGCATCCATTAGCTTTCTTGACTTGTGTTGTACAAACACACACTTCTATTTACCCCAGAGAGCCTTTTACCAGCTACAAAAACATACTGAACATAGTTTTGTCAGACTGATATTTCATGACTGATCTGCCAGTAAACAATAATTTTGGAATCATACTGTGCTCCAGAAACTCCTTATAAAGATTTATGCTTAACTTCTGTTTAAGGGCTTAGAGAACCTGAATCTAAAACAGAAGTGCATTTAGAGGTGTCTGGATGCGAGAGTAAAGCTGACTTTCTTTTACACACACACACACACACACACACACACACACACACACACACACACACACACACACACACACGTGTATATATATATATAGATATTTTTTTCATATAGTTTTTCATATAAAATACAAAACTTAAAAAAATAATTTATTCAATGCATTTTTTTATCCAACATTGGGGTCCAAATAACAGCCGTAAAGTCAATACAAACTACAGTACAGTATATTCATACGATTCACATACTAATGACAAAAGTGGTATAGAAGACAGACGTGAAATCTGTCGTGATGTAATCTGACAATGCATGTATGATATTTTAATTTCAATAAAACAGTATATATAAACTTTTATACAACCATTCCATGAGTACGACAGCACTGGGATGTTTGTCCTGAGGATTGTTAACTACACTAACTGTCCTTCAACAGCTTTAACGCTACACTACATAGAACTATATATGCAGATAAGTGATTCAATTAAAAAAGCTAATTATTATCTGTTGATGTTTGTAGAACTGGTATATAAAATGTATCAGCTGTTCTGATATTCAGTACAACAGCACCTTCTGTCGTGTGATATTGCTTAATTATACCCACAGGGCTGCCGAATTCTCGAACCTTACTCATTAGACCGTGTTGAGTCATTTTCTATAACAGTAATCCTTCACAAATTGCTGTGATGTAAGACGAACAAAATTCTTAAGGTTGTGCTCTTACTAAATTATAACTTTACTTTGGGGTTGATACTGTATGCAGCACATCTCCCTGTTGCCTGTTATGTTCCAATAACAGCACTGCCTGTCATGTTTTATTCCTTATAATCATACAAGAAACATTACACTCATCATCGTTAATATACCTAACTGACAACATTCATGTCTTCACTAACACACAAATCAAGCAACAGTTCCTCAGGAGCAGCACTGAAACCAGAATGATCTCAGAGACGTTGCAGTTTTTCCACAGACAATACCACAATGACCTTTAAAACTAATAGCTGCAACTTTACAAAAAAGTGAAGAGGAGAAAAGTAACACACTGTTCCTTCGGTCTATCTCTGTCTCCTTTTCCTTCTCTCCGTTTTATTGCACTTCATCACTGTGAAAAGTGAAGTGATGGCCTCTGCATGTTCCTCAAACAAGAATTACTTCATATTTCAATCTGGGTTATGTTACACATAAACGCACATGAATAATTGGACCGGCTTAAAACGTGGCCGTTTTAAGCCGGTCCAATTGTTCTTATAACAGCACAATCGTTATAAGATTTTTGTTTGTTCTTTCAGTGTCTTCACCTTGAGAGCCCTGAATCCTGATAGGAGCGCACACCGAGTGAAACGTCTTCTCCATTTGATTACAGAGCAGCCTGACCCTGACCTCCCGCCTAACAGATCGGAATTAGAATTAACAGCAAAGGAATGGAATGGCCCTGACTCAGGTATGAGCACATTCTACGTTATTATCATCATCATCATTATTATTATTATTACTATTACACTGCCAGGCTAAATAAAAAAACTCACCATTTAAGACTTGAAATGACGGGAATTCTGTTAAGAACCATCCAACACATTATTATAATCAGTAAGGATAGTGCGGACTCTCAACTTCTCCAAAGAAATGTGGTTGGGAAAGGAAAAAAAAAAAAAAAAGGGGGAATGGAAACTTACGGCGACTTAAACACTTTGTGTAATTGCATTGTAAAAAAAAAACAAACAAAAAAAAAAACAGTATATATATATATATATATATATATATATATATATATATATAAAGTGCTATGCTTAATAGTGAAGTTTAGTGTGACCGTAAGAAAACCCCTTGTTAGTGAGACTCATCAGAGAAAAAAAGGCTTCTGTTTTCCAAGGATTGGAGATTGGACTCTGGAGCAATGGAATAAGATCATGAGGTCTGATGAGTCAAGATTGACCATATTCCAGAGTAATGTGCGTGTCAGGGTAAGGAGAGAAACGCATGATCAGGCGCATGACCAGTGTACAAGTTTCTGGAGGCAGTGTCATGATCTGCGGTTGCTTCAGTTGGTCAGGTCTAGACTCAGCAATGTTATGTGGCAATAAAATGAAGTCAGCTGACGACCTGAATGTGCTGAATGACCAGGGGCCCGGTTTCTCGATAACGCACACTATTCGCGCGCTAAGAAGACTCTTAAGATATATCTTACGTTAAGTGATAACTTTTCTAAGTGTATTTCTCGAACTGTCTCTTAGGAGTCTTCTTAAGTCGCTGCCTCTTACGTCCGACGTTACGCGGCGCTGTCTACAGTGAAGGTCCTGAATTAGCGGACATCGGTGGCTCAGGAATCGATTTTTCACTCGTTTGCATGACAGCGTTAAGAAAGACGGCACTTTCTATGCAAATTAAACATTGCACTAAATTCTTTTAATAGCGTTTATTTCGACATGGGTTAACGTATCAATAACATGCCATAATAGACAAATATATCAATTAAATCACCAAACTGTCGCTAATATTTTCATGTAACATGTGGCCGTGAAACGAACCGGGTATACAATCATAGTTGGTTGACAAACAGCTGAGAACACTCTTCACCAGCTTCAGAAACAATGTGAAGTGTCAGTTGTTGGGGTTGTATAGCGCACTTATGGAATGAATACGATGAGATGACCGAGTGGAGGTTTAATACCCCTATCTCACCTACGCGGGGTCGTAAGTGCGGTTCATCATGATTCAGCGCGAGTTTTGGTGCCATAGTTACGTTTCCATTTTACCACGCAAAAAAAAAAAAAAAAACCTGTGGAAGCTCGCGGACCGCGCAGATCTTTGCGGACCTTTGGGCGGTCACTCGAGGCGGATCACGGTGCCTAATACCCCTAACTCACCTGTGTGGCCTGACTCATCTCCGTGAGCTGCCGCGATTGCCCACGTTCCTTTAACATTCCGCAAAGTTCTTCAAGGTCTGCAAGCTTCCGCGAGGACCAGCAAAAAACTTTAAATTTTTCACGCGGAAAGATGGAAACGTTGCCACAGCGCAAAAACTCGGGGTGAATCATGATGAACCCTACTTATGGCCACAGCACGAGACCACGCAGGTGAGATAGGGGTATAACACACCTCACAGCGAGTCAAACCGCATAAGTGAATACTGTAGGGGTATTAAGCATTACAATCACCCAGAAAAATGAATGGATCCGGGGTCTGAATCTCACAAAGTTATTTTCTTATTTAACTAAATCAAATTTCATAAAAATAAAACGTGTCTAAAGAAAAGCCCATAAAGTTATGGATAATGGCTAATGATCAATGAAACATATTTTAAACAAAAAGCAGCGAGCAGCTGGACATCGGGACGTACTGTAGAGCGTAAGTACGACGCGTTGGTCAAGAAGCTCCATAATCTGTGAAGGCAAAACCTTTTTCTTTTTTTTTTTTAAATAACGACCACGGGGAAAATATGAAAAGGGCTGAAGTTTTGTCTAAAGGAAAAATGTACATGACCCACACGGCTCCACGGACGGCGCCGTCTTCAGTTTTACACAACACCACGCTGTATCGCTGCCTAATTGTTCACCACCTGTTTAATATTAATTGTGATTGGCAATTTTAATGCGTTAGTCACATTATGAAATAGGCTAAAAGTCACTCTATTAGTTCTGATATCAAATAAAATGACATTCTTAAACAGGTCTACAGTATATTCCATCATTAATACGACTTTGATAACGTGCCATAATGTGTTTGCATACACCGCTGATTTATAAAGACTGCTGCTCAGTGGCGGCGACTAGCGTATTGAGCTGAAACTACGCTAAGTATGAGTTAAGGTTGGTCCAGACCAACCTTATGAATGTGTGACTTAGCTGAGAGATACTTAGCGTAAGAATGTTTCGGGAAATGCGCCATAACGTTAAGAGAGAGGTTAAGGTACAACTTAAGAACTACTTAGCGATAAGAAGCTTTCGAGAAACCGGGCCCAGGTCATTACATATAAGGAGTTTTCTCTTCCCTGATTCCATAAGGACTCAAACTGTGGAAGAGTGGTGCATGAGGAATCATTTTCATACATGAACTGGACACCACATAGTGCCAAATGAATATGAGAGGGTGCGACTTTTTTTTTTTTTTTTTGGCTAGGTGGTGTATTACACTGTTCTATATGGACAAAAACATTAAATAAACAGAAAGGCTATAAAAGATAAGTTCTACAAGTTTTAAATACAGAAACCTGTTTGCTTTTTTTTTTTAAAGAAAGTTCCCTCTCAGTATAGAAATAAATGTAAAAAAAAAATCTGCATGATAAACTTTCCACCCACAAAACCATTTTACATCCCAGCTGTTATTATATATAGACATCATACATTTGATAACAGTGGGTTATGGGATCCGCAACTGTTACACAATTAGAAAACCACAGACCTCCGAACTCGTCTTTAAAGAAACTTGTGGCTTCTCAGACTTCACACTGAGAAAGACAGATCGAAATGACTGATGCATTTGTCAGACTGATGCTTACTGCGTTCAGTGGTGTCAAAAGTATTCACATTCATTACTTGAGTAGAAGTATAGATACTAGGGTTCAGAAATACTTCTTTAGAAGTTGAAGTATCAACCCAAGTTTTTTACTTAAGTAAAAGTTTAAAAGTACTGGTTTCAAAACTACTTAAAGTATAAAAGTAAAAGTACCGTGAGGGGCGACAAAAGCATTATGGTCTCGCTTTCTAATCATGTGACGGAGGCGGGGCGTTGTGCGCGTTCTGATCATGTGACGGAGGGGGGGCGTTGTGCGCGTTCTGATCATGTGACGGAGGGGGGGGGGGGGGTTTGCGCGTTCTGATCATGAAAATAGAGTAAGGAGAAAAAAAGTAAGGAGTAGAAAGTACAGATAATTGCTTAAAAATGTAAGGAGTAGAAGTAAAAAGTCGGCTGAAAAATAATTACTCCAGTAAAGTATAGATACCCAAAATTTCTACTTAAGTAAGGTAACGAAGTATTTGTACTTCGTTACTTGACACCTCTGACTGCGTTTAAGTTAACACAGTTCAAATGAATCTGAATGTTATAAAAATTGTAAAAGATTCAGATGTTCCTGAACTTGTACACTAACATTTTTACAAATATTGTTGGATAGAGACTAGAACTAGAACGTTAGAGTCTAGAGATGACATCAATAGTGCATTAAAGGGGAAGTCGGCCATATTGGAAAAAGACTGATGACATTTGAACTCAACATTGCCAAGGCAGCAACATCAACACCACCCCTGCCCTTCCCCATGTCCTGTGCAGGAGCATGATTGCCCCCTGTTGCTGATTGGCTGGAGTCGTGTAGTGCAGCACAGTCTTTGACAAAAATCTGATGTACGTACACAGGAAGAAGGTGGCATTCAACACCGAGACCAGAGTGCTAGCAGACAGTTAAGGAGTCATTCACTGAATTTGCCAAAAGGTGTATTAGATTAGAATCGCTTCCTCCGCCTTTAAGTATCTTTACAGTTAGGAGGTGCTGTAAAAGCAGCTTCCGTTGGACAAATCACTGATGTCAATACGTTTCCCCTTCCACATTCTACATTGGATTGTGTCTTAACTCTGAAAAGAATTTTTAGCCATATTGACATACCATGAAACTCTAATATCAAATACAAACTGCTTACTTATATGTACACAAAAAGATGCAATTTAAAAATTGGTCATTTACATAACAACCTCAGCAGCAACCTTTTTTCCCCTCTCGTCTGTCCAAACCACTCAGCATTCAGAATCACCAGTTTACTAATCAACGGCCTGATCATCTTTTATCGTCTGTACCTGGTTCTTAAACAGGTTTATGCTTTAAGGTAAAAAGGTTTTTATATATATATATTTCCTTTGTGACAATCAATGCGAAAAATGTTTCTTCTGCAACAGATAAATACCCAGTAAAACAGAAATCACACATGGCATCAGTTAGCTATTTCTGAAGATTTTTCAGGCATGCGTTCACTACTGGAAAATGCCATGTTGCGCATTTAACCTCACGGATGACGCCGAAATAAACGATAAAATCAGGAAAGGAATTCAGTGCGGTTTAGCTTGCTGACTCTGGCGACAAAGTCACAAACAATTCCAAAAAATATTTTTGAATCAAATCTCATCAAGGTAATACGGTAATTACTTTTTTATTTCACTTTTTATTCTGAAAATCCTTGACAGCACAACATGATCATGATCTGATCTTGTGAAAGAAAAAAAAAATCTCCTCCATTTCTGATACAAATCTCAGAACAATTTTCTTAGAGCGTAGGAAACTAATCTCTTCCAGGAGGGAATGGGTTTGGTCACATCCTGTCAGGAAAAACCCAATCAGGATCCCAGATCGTAGACAGCCACGGCTTAACTATTTAGCAGCTATTACCTCGTGCACACATACTATTCGGAGGAAATTAGGAGCCAGATGCTAATCAGCTTCCCATCATATATTCTCCTTTAGAATCAATAAATAAATGCGTATGTACAGTACAGTAGATGCACAATGTTTTGGGTTTCCTTCTGTTTTGGCACACAGCTAGACTCAATACCTCAACACCATCTTTCGTCCCTGTGGTAATAAAGCAAGTGACTAATATATTTAGCTGTTTGAGAAGATTGTCCGATGCCAAGTCACAAGCAGAGGCAGGACGTCTGACGAACATTCGTGCCACAATAAAAGCACAAGTATCTGCGTATATAGGACTATTGTACTTGTGAGATGAACTGATAAAACATACTCACTGCTCATGAAATGATATACAATATACAGCAGCGTGGCTTTAGACCTTAATCAGCTCTTTTTACCCTTATTCCTTACTCATTTTTTAGACCCACTCTGTCTTGTAGTTAAACACGAGCCATCTTTAGAGTTGAGCGTGCATACAGTATGTAGTGAGAATTGAATGCAATATTTAATATTTTAACCAGTTTAGCGCAATTCAAGCGGTTGTGAGCGACACAGCGAGGTTTCCAGTCAATGATGTGACTTTCCAGATTACAACTAGAAATATTCCAGCAGCGATATTTCCAACAACTCTGTTTTGTTGCTATAACCTTCTTCTGTCTGTATTTTGCTGAATTTTCCGATTGTCTCCTCTTTTTCCTCTTATTGTTGGACCACAACAAAGAGAACAATACCTTCTTAAAGGCATGTGCTTGTTTTTAATCATGGTGGTCTAGACGCTGAAAATAAATACGTCTCTGAGACTTCTGCTTAAGAAACATCTGGCAACCACAGAGGCATGAAGTGCATGCAGGTGATTTGCATAATCTGATCAAGAAGCCTGGAAAATCGAATTAAGTGAATACACAAACCCACTCTGAATATGCGTAGCTTTCCAAGCCTAAATATTGATGTATCGAGCCTGCATTCGATTAGCTACAACTTTGACGCGAGTTTTCGACTGACATTATATTCACTGTAGCTGTAAAAATAACTCTTTATGAGTTATCTCATGACTTTTAAAGTATTACTGCAGTGTAGGCACTAAAGTTCAATTTTCAAAGCTTTAATATCAAGCCAAAATAATCTCTGCTCAGTCTTTATGATTGTTTGTTGTTGTTTGCACAACGTTGCCAAGAATGTTCGACAGCACAAGACAAAAGAATTTAACACAGCAGACGTCCGAAATTAATTCCACCGCGGCGTCTTGCCAAACTAGCCCAGGGAGTCACCCCTCCCTCATAACCTCGTGACCTTTTCACATGCATGAATAACACAGACGCACGCACACTCTCCCATCAAACGCATCCTGCCCAAAGTTTACATAGCTTAAAGACTTCATTAATAGTGACGACATGCTGCATTCCACAAGCAGCATTCCCCATTCCGCACGCGTCGTCCTTACACGTAAACCATGCAGACAACAATCTGCGATTCGTCTGCGAATATTTAATAAAAAAAAATAATAAAAAAAAACACGTGCTTGGATGTCTGTAACGAGAACAGGCTGACAACAATGCTTTTCCGTAACAGCACGAAACCCTTTATTTGCCTGTTATCGTGAGCCTAAGTGAATAACAATTCATTCAGGCACGATGGCAATCACAAAAGATAAACTCCGCTATGCCAACAAGCACTCCTCCCGAGTCTATAATAAGCACAAGGAGATAAGGAACAAGATGGGGCAGGAGGAAAGAGGCCGAGCTGTCTGCCCTCCAGCGTGTAAACAGCACTCTGACAGAAACATCTCGCACCCCGGAGTGATGTCGAAAACGCAGCGCGGACCACACGTCTACAAACGCAACGACACACACAGAACACCGGGAGCAGCTGAGCACTTAAGTGTAATTAACTGCACGGCACGGACTTAATTAACTGGAGAGCGAAGTGACTGTTAATTCCGCGGTTCGCCTATAAAACTAGCTAATATGACACTCGACGCTCAGTGAGCAGCCAAAAGGCAGTGTTGTGTTTGAGCGCGTGAGTGTGTGACACTGAGATAGAGCGTGTCAGAGCGAAGGGGGGGGGAGGAGGGGGATACAATGCCAGGAATGTGAAGATCCCAGGAAAAAGGTATTTGTTTTTACGAATCGGGGATGAAACCAGAGGAAGCAGTCAGACAATTACAACAGAAGGAAATTTAGACAGCTGGTAGAAAAAGAAAAAGAAAGAGAGAGAGAGAGGAGATAAGAGAAGGGCTGAGACAGCATGCTGAGACAGCAGAGCGAGAAATGATCCATTCGAAGGCAAAACCCAACATCAAGAGGAAAAGTTTACCATTCAATGCATTTCAGTGAGCTGGTGGAGCGCGAGCGAGGCTTCATAACAATGCTCATGTTGCCCGGACGTCTCTGCTCCTCGTTCTTAACTCCCTGCGCCTCCACACGCTCGTCTCTTCATACACACACTTCTACCTACCAGCCCAGTCTCACTGAAGTACGGTGTTTTCTCTCCGCCCAGTGTTACTACAGTGTATGAGAACCCGTCCAATCTGTGCTCTCTCTCCCCTCCCTCTAACTCTCTCCCAGGTCTCTCTCTCTCTCTCTCTCTCTCTCTCCCGCCCATCATTTTATCTGTCTCTCTCCCACCTCTGGTATCTCTCACTCACTCCGACCCTTCCTTCTGTCCTGCTCTGCCTCTCCCGGACGACTGCAGTGAACACTGTTGTTCTGTAGAGTGTTGTAGTAACACGAGCCGAGCAGGACCCCTGAGCTCCTCTCGGGTGACGAGGAATCCCAGAACAACAGCCGAGAGCCTGCAGTGCATGAGTGCTTTCTCGTAAACACTGTGTAAAAAAAAGTTTTGTTATAGAAGACTCGAGCAGAATGAACTAAAATAAAATAAATTAATAAATGAAATAACATTTTTATGTAGGTTCCTGGACATTCTTGACAGATTTTGCCTCCCTTTATCTCTTTGTGATGAATAAGACAACCAAATGAACAAATTCATTAATAAATGAATAATAATTAGGTAAAAAAAAACTAACAAACACAAGGCGTATTCACATACACACACAAAACTGTAGATAGATGGATAAATACTGTAAATAAATAGATACACAGTATACAGTACCTTAATGATTCCCTAGGAAATTCCACTATTCCAATTATTCCAAAGGAAATCCCATTATTATAATTATTCCATTATTCAAATGATCACTTTTATTATAAACATTAAACACCACCTTCTGACCCATCCAGCAGTGCTGTTGTATAACGGGGTTTGATTAAATAACTCAGATTTGCCCTGCTGTGTAAACAAAGCCTGGGATTAAAGGGGTCCATAATAAACCTCTTGTCTAAACATGACAAATCTTTATTCTCCTCCCCAGATTAACTCTATAAATAAAGCCGTGTTACACAACTTTAGCAACTATAGCAACTACGACCGCATGATTTAATTGAGTAATTTTACCATTTTCAGCTGATTATCTAACAGCAAATAACTGGACAAATGAGCTCATTTAGGTTCTCATTGTCAACTTTTTTATTCATCACCTTGAAAGTATTTAAAAACTAAACAAATGATTAAATTATTGACAAATCTTTACATATAATAAAACTGTAAAGTTGGCGTGTCTGTGAATTGAAGATATTTGTGAAAAAAATATTTGCTGAGAAGCAAGATGAGTGATGGAACACGTCGAGATGGTTTTAACATTTTTTCTGTCTGTCTGTCTGTTTGTTTGTGCACGTACAGTATCACATGAACGAATTCTAATGCGGTTTTCATAGCAAACTTTTATTTTTGGCCGAGCTTGAAGTAACATAGGTTTTGTTTCATCGCAATCGGACCAGGAAGAGAAGACATGCTACTTTGAGATTGTAATGGAAAATGCACTTGTATCATAAAAAAAATTACCTTGAAAAAAAAACATCAAATCATCTCAAAATTCAACAGATGGCATTTTACATTTTTTAAAAATCCGCTTAAGCGTGTGCAATTAAATTCCAATCTATAGTGCAATCTACTATAGTCTAAATAAATTTACGACTTTAGCTATTAAATAATTGCACAGGTCCATAGTGCGATTTAGATAAAAAAAAAATAAATACAATTAATTGATCGGGACTAACAGGAACTTAAACTCTCTCAAATGTAATACATAACAGATTGAACGTATTGAGCATGTGTTATTGTTGACAAGCCTAGTTATGCTAATGACAACCACAACACAACACCATGGTATAAAAAAAACAACGACAACAAAAAACCCGACAACTCCGAATTGAGCAGTAAAATGTGAACACAGCTTGAAAAACATTACATGCATTTTGTGTGCGTGTGTTTTGATAGACACGTGTTTTGCTCAAAGTGACAAACAGAAGAAGGTGCACGTACAGTAGAGGAGGGAAACGCTCTAGACGTCTGTGTTTGTGGAAAACCACAGATCTCCCATGTCAGAGTTTTGATACAGAACTGCATTTGCGGTCTTAAAATCCACCTGAAAAATTTTCAGCTTTAAAAGTGGGATCTAATACAAGGTTATACTGTAGTCTAGAGTAACATGCCATTTACACACTACTGTAACACAGAGACACAAACCGTCCTTAGTTTTAAATCTGCTCGACCTCTCGCATGACCTAGTTATGCTCCTCAACCTCATCTCCACCTGTCACCCCGAATAATCCTCAGGAACCAGTAGGAGTCCTTCATGGTGACGCAGATCCATTAGAGGAACTCTCATCTGTTAGCAACATGCATCAGGGAGTTGATGACGAGCATGTGGTGGTGTTTACAGGGCTGTTTGACGTGTACAATGCTGAGTTTGGGGAAATAAGCTGCGGATAAGGGAGGCGTCTGACACTACGATATGGGGGTTTGTCCAAGATCTGAGCTTAACACAAGTCTCTCAGAGGTTAGATAACCAGCTTCAGGTCTGCTCATCAGGCATGCGCAAAAGTTCTCCTATATTGGGTGCCAATACTTCAGTATTAATGAACAATACTTTTCAGTATATGTTTTTGTGACAAATTATGATAAAGTGCACTAAAACACACATATCAACTATTTATAATCAAATCATATCAACTATTTGCAAAAGGACATAATGAACAGAAATCATTACTGCGAACTTGTCAAGGATGTTCAGTCTTATTCACACACACAGTTACACTTTTTCCACCCAAGCAGCAGTCACACCTTGTTTAATCGCTTTATCCCGGTCAGGATCTTGGTGGATCCTGAGAACGCTGATCGTAAACACGCCCGGATTCACTTATGATGTGGGTGAAATGGCTCGGTGAGTAATGTTTAATGAATGGCTTTGAAAATTTGCTGTGGTTTCTACACTTTTCCCCCGAACGTTTTCAACCGTAAAAAGAACAATGACAAAGTCAACATATTATTTTTCTTGCTTCCTGTGTCATTTCTTATGACTCCCAATTTTACAGATATATAATATTAATGTCACCCTAATAAACACACTTTTGAATAAGTATATCCTTTACACGTTGTTACAAAAGTCCAGCAGAACCAGACGTTTAGGCTTCCATTAACACTAATGTGCATAAAGCTTAAGCCTATCTGTCCTCCTGTATTTCTTTTTCTCAAAATGATGAAGCATGTACTGTACTGCTTATCCAAATCTAGCAATAAATAACGTTATAAATAATAAAATAACGGTGCAGTTGTAGAACTATAATGTGCAGATCAGATTAGACTGGAGTGGAAACCTGGCGCCATACGGACCCTGTTCAGATCAGACACTGACGCGGACACTGCTCTGATGTACTAAACCCTGTGGAAGACTCATAGTTTCCACAGAATCTATTAACAGGAATCTGCAAAACACTGAAATAAAGAAGCCTTTACTACTGTATAGCTGCCGTGTGACACTGCCCTCTTGTGTTGAAAACTAGGAACAGCTTCACAACAATAAAACCACTAAACAATAAGTTGTAAATAAAAGACCAACTAAAAATCCACAACCTTAAGAGAAACAATACTTTAAATGTTCGTACAACCGTTATCGTATCTTATCTTGTGTCCATATGTAAAACCTCATCAGAGAGATTTCAACTCGAATGAACCGATTTCAAAAACAGACAGAGAAATACTGTATACAGAAATGAAACGTAACGCAGCATGTGAATGCGTGACGGAACTGGGCGTACTGTACCTGTGAGACTTAAAGTAGCGTTTCCTCTTCTTGCCTTTAGGAGAGCTCATTTTTAAAGCTAGTTGCCATCAGTCTAACAGTGAGAGAGAGAGAGAGAGAAAGACTGACTGAGCTTCTGGACCAGATTTGCACTAAAATCCTCTGACCTAAACTCCACGTTTGTGTGACGGAGCCATGCACGTCACTATCCTCTGACCTCTGGCTATAATCCCATCAAATCCCAGTGTCCTTATATGGTCTAGTGTAGTGAACACAATGGGCTCTCCCATCTCAGCTCCATCCTAGTCACTATTCTCCTGTACATGCCTCATTAACAGATCAATAAGCCTGTAAATACGGCAGAATTGAAACTATACTGAAGAGAATTCCCTACATTTGAAGCCTGATTAAGTGCGCACTTATTTCCTCGGGATTACAGGAGTATTTATCTTATTTTTGTCGGTTTTGGTTGGAGGGAGGAAGCGCCAGACCCACACAAAGCAATGCAATAAACATTACAACAGTGAAAACCATTAAAAGGTGTGTCACATTAGTGCAACCTCATTAAAAGCTACAGTATCGGGATAAAGAGATTACTGAGGAAGAATGAATGAACCACCAGTTTTATTGTTTGAAACAATGGGTGGGTGAAATGCTAGAAGGATCATATCGACATTAGGATTTTTAAGACAAAAAAAGCACCAGCAAAAGCTCAGTGATGCACTAAACAACCTGCGGAAAAACTGAGTGACTTTTTTTTTCTTTCAAAGAAAAACTTTTCACAAAGAAAGTGATTGTAAAATCCAATAAATATATTAAGTACTTCCTTATGTAAGTTAAGTTATTACTAATACACATGTTGAAAAGTATTGTATCTTGCAAAAATGGTCACACACACTCCTTCAGTGTGGGATTCTTTTTTTTTTTTTTTGCATTACATCTGAAATTTAAATGGATTTTTTTATTCAGATTGTTAAATTCGTTAAGTGGAATGAAAAAAATAATAGTTTAAAGTTAAAAAATGTTTTTTATGTATATGTATTTACATCTTTTTGCTATGAAACCCTAAATAATATCCGGTCCAATCAACTACCGCTTTATACTGTATACAGAGTCGCAGGGGACCTGGAGCCTATGCCAGGAGACGTAGGGCACGAGGTGGGGTACATCCTGGTCAGGGTGCCAATCCATTACAGGGCACACACACATACATTCACTTACATGCGTATTCACACACTGTGGGAGGAACCCAGAGCACCAAGAGGAAACCCAGCAAGCACGGGGAGAACATGCAAACTCCATGCACACAGACCCAAGGAGGGGGTCAAACCTAGACCCTGAAGGTGCAAGATGACAATACTAACCACTACACCACTGTAGTTTCACATGATCTATCACATGATCTCAGTAAAAATCTTGATTATGCTTGATTAATTGAAAATTTTATCTTAATTACAATTAATGATTAGTTTTTTTGCCCTCACTGACAAGGTTTGTAGTGTAAAATTTTTATAAATTCCTAAAGCTGGGATGTTTTTTCCTAATGAAAGAGTTTTCCGGGACATGTCGGAGTCATGTGACTGCATATACAGTAATAGTATGTTTTAGGGGACGGTACAGTACATACACAGTGCGGACAGAATTAACAGAATTAAAAAATGATAATAATTGACATGGACATGATTGCACCGATTAGACATTCCGAATGTCAGTTTCATTAATTTGCTAATTAATTGGCCGTCCTTAGTCTGCACCGCCACTTACTAAGCATCATGAAGACTCTAGAAACAGGTCAGAGATACAGTTGTGGAGAGGTATAGGTCAGGGTTGAGTTCATACAGAATTCAGGGTTGAGTTCATTCATCAAATCATACAGAAATAATACAATTTCAAGAACATGGCAATAAGAGTGAAAACAGGTACTCATAGGCAAAAAGGGAAGCGATTCAACAAAGTGGTTAGTAAAATAAAAAACAAGAGCATATTCGATGTCCACCACCCAGCATGTTGCAGACTTCTCGAGCACACGGAAGGAGGTTCTGTGGTTGGATGAAACTAACATTGAACTAATTCTACATCATGGTAAACCCTACACTTTCCATCACCCCAAGAGCTCCGTTCCACAGTGTGCACGGTTTTAACATCATCGTGCTATAGGGACGCTTTTCAGTGGCAGATTGAAACAGGTTTTCCCTGAAGAATAGCACTGGATTTCGCGTAATCCATCTTCCCTTCAATACCGACCGGTTTTCCAGCCTCTGCCAGAGATTTAATACTGTGATGAAGGATCACCAACCAGCAGGACATACAGCTCATACATACCAGCTGAGGCCACACTCGAGTGGTTTAAAGAAAAATTCTTGGAACGGCTTAGTCAACTCCCAGACCCCGATCCAGTTAAGGATCTGTTGCATGATATCACTGTGGCAAGATCATATGCAAAGCTAATAAACTATAATAAACGCATTACAATGTAATATCACGCGCATGACTGTAATGAGGACATTTAATGCCTCTCTCTACACATGCATTGCACACACGGGTCGTTTAGGAACGATTCGTTCTTTTTGAACGACTCTTTAACATGACTCAGATGAACGAGTATCTCGGAGAGTGATTCTTTTGTCACATGACTCCCATAGACGCTGCGCGGTGCAATAGATTCAACAGAACGAACGACTGGAAGATATGATGGTGAGTTACTCATTCCGTTTATTCTAATATGTCCTTAGTTGCATTGTATTATTTTCATAACTGGAACTATAGCCAAAATTTGTGCATGTAAACGTATTGGGGGGATTTTTATTGAAAACGCAACATTTTAATTTATTTCTGATCAAATGAACGAAATGACTCAAAAAAAGATTTGATGAACGAGATTCAAAGAACCGAGTTACTAAAATGATTAGAACTTCCCATCACAAGTCTCACACACACACAATGAGTTCAGTTGTACTGAATCAGTTATTTTTCAATTTCATGTGGTAAGAGGCTTGAATTTAAGTTCAATAAGCAGAATATACTGTTCATGTTTGCATGTTTTTATATTGGGAGCTATCGTAACAGTACTGAATACTTGACTACTGCTCTAGTGATACAGTGTATTAGGGCTGGGCCGATAAACGATATCATATCGAATCGCGATTTATTTGATTTTAAAAACGATGAAAAGCTCTAGACATTTTTTGCTCGATATGGATTAATCTAAGAGCCAATCACACAGCAGAACAATACGACAACAACCAATCAGCGTGCAGCTTGCACGTGCCATGCAGGTCAAAGTTAATTTCTTGCCGCACTTTGCGAAGCAAACTTGACACCAGGACGACAAAAAAAAAAAAAGAAAAAAAAAAGTGGAAGCAGCGACGAAAGTGAATCTAACCTCGAGTTATTATCCAAAGACGTTGAAATTGTCGACAAAAAAGGTAGCACGAACTCCGTTATATAAACGCATCACCCACACGACCACACTGAGCATGAAAATGCGGGCCGATGCTACTCCGTCAACTAGCAGGGCTAGCAGTGGGGCTGTACCAAAGCAGATATCGATCGTGTCGTCTTTCGTGGCCATTACACCTTATAAAAGGTGTCCAAAAGGAGCAAGGATATAACCAGGGCCGTTTCTAACTTTCTAGCGAAAGATATGATGCCCCTAAGCACACGAGGCTGAAGTTAGCTCCTTATTCGCAACTTCCGATTCGTTTGGCTTCTTATTGCGCAGCGTCTCATTCTGCGGCTGAAGTTTAGCTCCTTATTCGCCTCGTTACTAACGGGAGTGTTCACGCTGGCGAATGCTGCACAGTTTATCAATAAAACTTTATTTTGGTGGCTTAAACCATTCTAGCCAAGCAAATATGAACTATACAACACCTAGCAGGTACCCAACTATATAGTAAAAGTGAAATTGTCCTGGTCCAGATTGATAGCTGCATAATTCATTCCATGTTTGTTGTCACTGCATGCTTAAGCCATTATGTCAGTTTATTGGGGCCGTGTGAAATAGCCTTCATTTAACTCTGAATTGTGGGATAAAGACAGCCCTAGTGTGTGTGGTCTAAATGTTGTTTCTCATTATTGTTTAAAAATCTCAAAACATTGTAATACATCATCACAAGATACTTTTATTTTATTAAAATATTTAAAAAATAAATAAAAATCTTTGCCTTGTAAAGATTCGGAGCATGTGCATATAGTATCTTAATTTTTAAGGCCAAATCGGTCATCTGTTTTTATTAATAAACTATACTTTAAAATGTAATTTAATGAACCCTTTAATTTTTGTGGCTTCAGTTTAAGTTGTTCAACATTGATGTTCAACTAATAATCATAGATAGTAGATAGTGTGTGTTGCCTTCAATTAATCAATCAAGTAATGCAGCCTTCATTCAAAAATCTCTCACTTGTGAGCATATTTACTGTACAAAACCTGTCAGTGAACTATGAGGGCAAAAAAAAAATCGTTTATTAATCGTTAAAATGTTCAATTAATCGAGATTTTGATTTTAGGCCAAATCGCCAGGCCCTACTGTGTATGCTGTCATTTATAAGTAAATCTAGATATAACAAACATTAACGTATCATGGTGAAGAAAAAAATGTGATTTTCTGGTGACAAAATTGTGGCTAGTAAAAAGGCTGAATGGCGAGTGACTCCGGAAATCCACTAGACACATTGGGCCAGTGAGCAAAAAAGTTCATGTCAAACCCTGGTATGCACATTTAATGTTTATTTGATTATTATTATTTGAATAATATTATTTGAATATTATATTGATATGTGATATCATGCGTTACATAAAAATAAAAAAAAACATTTTTTGCACTTTTAAAATGGTAGGCATGTTCAAATCTAAATCAAAATCCCTCCAAAAATCTGTTAATTTCAGATTTTAATCTAACAAAACAGGAAAAGCATTGAATATTCATTTAAGACATAATCTAAAAATTATTTAAAATTTAAAATGTATATTAAAATATACATATATATAATTTAGACAATTGTTTCAGAACAAGTGTTGCTGTAGCGGTTTCTGAATACTTATATATTTGTCAATCATTTTATAGACACGCCCCTAATGCTTCGTCACCTTCATCCTCATCTTCATTAGGTATCATAAGAAGAATTTCTATAATTTATAATTCAAGCAGTTAAACATCCAAGTGCGTCATGAAAGACCTCGCTAATGATAACTCTAGTTAGCATTAGTGATGGGAATCACCAGTTACCAGCCGATATAATATCCCGTTACCTAGGTGACGTTTCGATTAATATTACAATGTAAATACAAAATGTCTAAATGTATACCTGCACAAATTTAAGTCCACAAACCTTAAAATAAAGAAATAAATCTCCGCTAACACTACTGCACTGCTGTAGGACTTCAGTGCTGTTCCCATAAAAGTGTGACGTTCTACGAGTTTTACATCGTCTGAACCACAAACACATCATTAGTCATTAAGGACAACGTGTGACCAACGTGTGACTGCTAAAGCGGTCAGAAGGTCAAGGCACGTTAACAGAAACAAGAACTACCTGCTACTATGACTAACTGTCTCACTGATGCGGCCCGGAGCTCATCGCCCAGAACCAAGCTGACCGTCTGCCTGACCTAATGTTCCTGGTGGATTAGAATATGAAACAGGAGCCTGAGCTGAAAAGTGAAAGCGAGATGGCTTCAGTAACTTGATCCTTTTCAGGACTTTAGTGTAAAGGTTAGACAGTGACCTGGTTGATCAGAACAACCTGTTCACCTCTGGAAGGTACCTGTTGAACCTGTGTGAGCTTGAAATAAGCCAGTCAACTGAGATTAGTGCAGGTACGGTACATAGAGTACCACAGTGAACAGCACTCGTGTGACCCCAGGAGGTGAAAAGAAAAACCACTTCATCATCTCACTAGCAAAATGCAGGTCTGTTCATTATAGGGATCTGACCGATCTCATGGATTTTCCTACACACTTGAAGCCGGGTTAAGAGACTATTTTGCTTTCCTTGCTGATATTTTTCCACCTAGATGTGATTTGCTGCCATAATCAAATGCATGTGCGTCTTGGGATTTTTATTCTTCTTTACTTCCGCTCCAAAACATCATCTCCGTAGAACAAGAACGGGTCTGACGATTTAGATCCTTGTGCGGTTAATTGTGCTTGAATTTCTCAGTTCTCAAACTATTCTTTCCTTTTTTATTTCTATTTTTCTGTTTCTAAACACAGATTATTAATCAAAGGGGCTTTAAAGCACATAAAATAGGCAAATCGATGACACAGACTGGCATCTATCCAGGGTGTATTCCTGCCTCATGCTCAGTATTCCTGGGATCGGCTCCGGATCGATTGGGATAAAGCAGTTAGTAAAGATTAATCAATGGAAACAGGATTACACTTTTGCTGTTATTTCTGCATTTACTAGATACACTGTGCACGTAACAGCTGGAAAGCACACACATAACAAATCTCTTACAGTCATAAAGACAGCTCTGTTAGAATGTGGAAATACAATTCAGTTCAAGATAGTTGTATTGTTATGGATTTACATACAGTACAGTAGGTTTCTGCTTACGACCTTTGCCTATAAGTATTAGCATTATGGATTATCTGTATTTTTTTTAATGATATGCATTACATGGTTCAAATATGGGAATCTGCTTAGCTATAGTACCATCTCACACCTCCCAGGTTCCGGGTTTAATACTGTACAGAGGTTTGTTTGTTTCTCCCCCGTCTGTGTGAGTTTTCTCCTGACTTATTCCACCTCTTATATATAGCTTAGTTCCGCTAAATTGCCCCAGGTGTTAATGAGTGTGTAAATGTGTGTGCACATGGTGTCCGGCCTCACAGCGAGTCTTTCTGTTAAAGCCGCTGGATTCGGCAACACCCTGACCAGGATACAGCCGTTAATTCTAAATAAAAGGTCTGACTAGCGGTACTGTATATACTGTACTGTTGCACTAAGAAGCATACATTATTAAAACACGCCAGTTTAAACACCTGCCATCTCCTTGCACTATCAGACTGCCGATCCTGTCATCAGTTGGTCGGTTCACACCTCCACCCTAGTGTTTTCCACCCTTCTAGATGTTCTCTAGCTCTGCTTCTCGTCAAACGAGGGGCGAGAAATCAGCACGACTCAGAACTGTGTCAGATCAACAAGCGGCCGCGTAATGAACAGAAGCTGAGCGAAGGACACGCGGTAACCCCTTTGCCTTGACTCGCCTACACACCCTCTGTAGAACATCCCCACTTGAGCGACGCGGCCGATCTCTCAGTGACCTGTCTAACCTCTGACATTTAAAAAAATGGTCCCACCGCCTTAGGCGTAAGCTCGTCCCGGCCCCGACCTGGAAATAACACATTCAACATTCATGTGGACTCTTAAATGAAATGCATTATACCGGCTGTTGTGTTACGGAGGAGGATTTGATTTTAAATAACCATGAACATATGGTATATTGCGCAGCGCTGATTAATAAAAGCATGGCTACAGCGAACTAAGCTTAAAACCACACTTTTGATTCAACGATGGAAATCCTGCAATCGGGTCCGCAGCTCTAGTGCTCGATTATTCCAGCGCTGTGTCGTATCTGCCTCCCTACGCTGTAAACGGTAATGCACAGCAATTCTTTTATTTGATAAATATTCGCATTAGAATAATTATTAATAATGCAACACACCAAAGATTTATGGTCTAATCACTTAAGTGAAGTAACACCTACTCACCTCTGGCTTTACATTACAAAGAACAGATGGTGTACATTAGTAATGTATGGCTTATCTTCATACTACATATATGTTCAGCTCATATCTGTGTGACAGCAACACGATACACACTGGCTTTCCTCACAGGCTAATAGCTCCCTGTTTCCTATTATTGATTACACTACTAACAGGAGCTGGATATACACTAAGCGATGACTAAAATGTGTCGCGAATCATGCTCGCACTCAGCTGTTTGTCAAACAACAAATAATTCAAATAAAACCGCTGAAAAAATAGCCGGATAACTGGACTGGCAATGTGTGTATTTTAATAACGGTAGCATTGGATACATATCTGATAGCTGCACTGTTGCCCAGCATTCAACTGGACATTGCTTAAGCACACACACACACACACACACACACACAAATCGTCTTTCAGTGTGCACCTCCGATATTGACCCATGCCTTTTTTTCCCCATGCAAACAACCAAACAGTTTCTGAGACGACGCTATTATAACACGACCGTGGCACCAAACTCATGACCCACATTTCCAACTCCAATATAACGAAGTCCAATATTAGTGGAGCAACGGTGATTATTACCCCTGGTGACATTATGTTCAACCCCTCATGAGCAGAGACAAGGCGGTGTTGAGCATGAAGCAAGGCTAAAAAAAAGCCTGCTGGAAATCAATACCACCACGAGCACTTTATTTAAACTGGGATCTGAGGACGATTATTGACAGCTCTGTGGCAGAACTGATATCGCCTTTCGGACGGAGTTTCGCGTTCCGTTCAAATTAATGTGCCGTCTGTCGCGGATCAAAGTGGGTCGTAAATCAGCCGACCAGGAAGCCGCGCTTCCAGCTGAGCCGATAAATCCGCCTGGTGAGGATGAGACTAGAACCTGGCGCCAGGCAAAGCTCACGCAGCAAGGATGCAACAAAACCGGACATTTGGGGAAACCCAAAAAGTCCACATCAAGTACTAAAGGATAGAAATGAACCCTCGGATACATACTACTATACATGTCACTAAACACCCCTGAGTAAAGCAGCACATCACTCAAGCCACTCAATGCCAGTCTACTTTGTAGAAGTCATCTTTACCATCTTCTTCGGCCCTTGATGTCAATGGGCTTGTTAATGGCATATGGAGAGCCATTGATGCAGGCGCTGCGGTAGCGGGCGACTCTCTCCAGGGAACAGAGTTCCGAGCTCACCGGCAGACTCATCGCTGGCTGACGAGAGGACTGTGAGTGATGAACCACCGGATGGATACAGGCTCCCAGGCGACAAAGGCTCCGTCTCTTCCAGGCAGACTGGGGGTGGGAGAAAGAGCAGGACAAAATGCAGGCGGGTGGAGGGAGGGTGTGTGTTTGTGTGTAAGAGAGAGAGAGAGAGAGAGAGAGAGAGAGAGAGAGCGCACAGCATCAAGAGAGTCGATAAGAGAGTGTAAATTGCCAGGTTTTAGAGCACTAATAACAATTAGGAACTTAATGAAGAGATGGTAGGCAGTTTAAGGGCGTGTGTGGCCCTGCATCTGCATCTAGGTGTGTGAGCAGCACTACTTCATGTTCTTGGAACTTGATTTACAGCAATCTGTTAAAGGCTTTTATATCCCCAAGTCCTCGCGTCTAATAAGAGAGGCGAGAGTGACGTACACGGGGAACATTATCAATCCAGCGTGCCTGATCCTGCTGCCACTTCAATTCTGTTTAGAGTCAATTTAGTGTGTAAAAAGCAGTCCGGTGGCTTTTTGGCATCAAAAACATTGAATTATGCATTCGGGATCATGATGGATTGTGCTGCGTGCAGCTGTACGTGAATTTATCACGTCTTAAATAATGAGGACGCATCAGAAGTGGGATTTAATCTGGGCAAGGGAAAGCTCTTAAGGAACACCGCAGTGGGTCTGCTATTAGCTCTGTAGGCTCATGTTTTATGCGCACATCATCTAGACACCAACGCGGATAGACTTCTAGGCAGGACTTGAATTGATGCTCGTTCGCCCTCAGAATGCACCAGCGCTAATTGGAACTTAGACGACCTCTGGGGCCGATTTCCGGGGCAAAGACGTGAACACGACTCACCTCAGCAATGTAGATAATTGCAGTAACAGCGGGTTTATGGATATTTCTCCTAAATATAATCTGACTTCATCAAACGAATTATGCACCTACTCAAACACTATTTTTTTTTTTTTGGAAAAATAAATGCTAAGCATTTAGGCTTTTTTTGTCGGTACGACTTTAGGCAAGTCTATCTAAGAACTTATATGAACAAATAAGTGTGTAAACTGGAGCTTAAACCAAATCGTTTCCAACGTTAAACGATTATTCTCTTAATTTGTTTAATATTTCTTCACTTTCACTGCCGTCCTCATTTGTGTATCAGTTCTGTTGGCACTAATAGCTGCTAAAACCATTACCAATCTTCAGCTCTTTTCAGTAATGCAAGGGATATACAAGGAGTGTTCAAGTCAAACCTGGACTTTAAATTGTGCAGAATAACAGAAAACAGTTAAAACTACCTTTATTTCTCTATCTAATCCCCTGCTACACTAATGCACTCATCACAGCTTTTCACTAATGCTTGGATACCATCAAAGGTAGAACGTTGTCTTACTATGCTTGAGCCATGATCCCACTGCCTACCTGAAGCAAGCAGTGGGATCATCGACCTTGGGAAACTCCAAGGTCAGGACTACAGTAAATGGGGGATGTAGCGATAACTCCCAGCCGAGTTCCTGTAATGTGCAAGTGGTGTTCATGAATGATTGTGTCTACAGATCTTCTGGAGAAAAGTTGATTTCTGTTGTTCTGATCTGTTGATTTTCAAGGATTAAGGGTTGGGAATAACTGCAGTGGGCTCTGAACCACCATCAATTTTAAAAAATAATTTTTTTTTACTGTACGCATCACCTTACTGTGCTCGAAATCTTATTTAAATATCAATTGAATTCATGCCTTAATTCACAACGCATGGGTTGGGGGGGGGGGGGGGGGGGGGGTTCCAAACCCCAGCACCACCAAGTTGCCACTTTTGGGCCCTTAACTTTAACTGTCTCAGATGTATAACGAGATAAAAATAGTAAGTCGTTCTAGATAAATGCTGTAAATGTAAATTTATGAGAAATGTCATCAAAAGTCATGGCTTGACTTGAACGTCCCTCATTATATTCATGATGGCAGGTTATAAAGTCACTATTTACCATAAGGTCATGCTTTTGCAAGAGCTGCACATTTCTGACGATGCCTAATCTTTATAACAATTGAGTCTGTAGACTCAATACACATTACATCATGAAAACGCAGTTGAACCTTGAGCTCATTTTGCACCATCCTAACATTTTCCCAGTTGATTTTCTCAATCTTGAGAAGAGAATCAGTCTCAGTTTCATCATCTGCACAGAACATGCATTTCTCTACATTACCACCAGAGAGCAGTAGAGCAGTGCACAGAGACAGACAACAGCATGCCTTAAACTACATTTCCAAAGCATCATCCACATCGCAGTTTACGGACAACAGGTTCTGTACTCAACGCTGTGATAAACAGCAATTTACAATAAACATTGTTCAAAACTTTAAATAGAAAACAAGTTCTTTTTTTGTTATATTGCACTCAGGTTATTACAATCTTTAAGAACCCCTACAGAGAAACACTCCCAGCTGGTGACAGATAGCTTTCAAGTGGAGACTCTTTAATAGAAGTGCCCATCGTACTTCGTGCCTGAGGCTCACAGAACCTGAATTACCTCTGCAGGGGGTCAGGCGGAGATGGCGGGGCCACTTTCAGCTGGAATATATGTCATTATATATTTCAAACCACCTGTGAGCTCAGAGTAGACCAGTTTCTGGATACATTTTTAGTGGCGCTCTAATGGTCTAGTTACATACATACGTAATATGAGGAATATAGAATACTGTATGTACTGGGAAACTCAACAAGATATTACAAAGTGCACTAGAAGGGTGAGTCAAAGCAAAGTCATGGAATTTTGATATATACGGAATCTAAAGATACAACGTACAGTATGTACACACAGAGTAAAAATGTAGTATTTTGGTCATTGATCTCAATAAATTCACCTGATTACTCTTCATCAGGAGTAATACAGTATCAATAAAAAGAAACCAGAGACCAAATGAAATGTTTACAGGAAAAATAATGTTAAATAATGTGTTTATTAAATGGTGTCACATTTTTCGCAGGGAAACGACCTCAAAATCATCATCACTACTTTTGTTCATGCTCAATTCATTAACCATGACCATGCCGCATATTACCCGAGCAATAATCTCATCTGCTGTACTGTATGTTTTATTAAGATAGCAAGATTAATATGGAAACGCAACCAAATATGCTCCACTCTGAAGACAGCTCAAACAGCCATATGAAATCTGATATCCACCATGCGGCCAGAAGTAGAAACTGACTCCCTGTAGAGATAAGTGATGCTATCAAGGCTTCGAGCACAAGACATTATGCGTGGCATTTTATACAAGATTCTATACAGCCACTCTTTTTATCACCACTAGAGAGCAATCTGTCACCAGCTGAGAGTGTTGCTCTGTGGCTCTAGCTGACGATCAGCTGTAATAACTGCACTCTGGACACATGCTCAGAAATGCAAGAAAGAAAGACAGAGAGAAAAAGGTTTGAAATTCCATTTCCAGAAAACCACTTCCACTTTGAGTCTCAGTATTTAGAGCATACGTAAGGAAGATTCCAGAGCAATCAATGTTACATTCTCAAATCAGAAGGTGCTGATTATTTTCCTAAAACAGCATGACTGACAGTAGGTCTGGCTGTAACACTATAAACGATAGCTGTACATTAATGCACTTATAATAATAGGTTACTGTTTCTATAGTAACAGCTATTGCACAGGGCAGACACTCCAATAATAATAATAATAATAATAATAATCTAAGACTAATAATATTAAAGTAACAAAAAACAGAATGATGTTATTAAAAAAACAAACTGAATAAACAACCAATTAGTCAAGCATTCTGTTAAACTGAGGTGTCATCAACTTCAAGAGACAGAAAAATAAGGAAATGATGGTTTATACCAGTTATAATGGAAGTGATAACAGGATGTCATCACTTCTGTCGTTCTGTAGACATTCCAGAAGATTAAATATTAACTGAAAACTGTATTTGATGGTAAACTGGTGGGGATTATTAAATAACACTCTGCGGCATGCTGTTGTTGGAAAACAATTCATTTTTGTCAGAACTACTGTGTGCCTATTCTTTTTTTTTTATATATATAACAGCTTGGTGTTTCATGTGTTTTTCCTCGAATAAAAGACAACAGGCCTACAACACCTTTTACAGCCATTTTACACAACATGACACAAATTTTATCCATTTACACCAATCAGCCATAATATTATAACCTGATATTTAGTAGGTCCCCTTTGTGTTGCCATAACAGCCCAGACCAGTCACGGCACGGACTCCATTAGACCACTAAAGGTGTGCTGTGGTATTTGGCACCATGCAGACAGTTCCGAGGTGGTTCCTTTATGGATCGGACACAGATTTTTCCATCCATCCATCAGGTACTGATTGGATTGAGATCTGGAGAATGTGGAGGCAGAGCCACCATGTTGAACTCATCGTCATACTACAACAACCATCCATGAACCATTCTTGCACTGTGTCAGGCTGCATTATCCTGCTGAAAGAGGCCATTGCCATGAGGGAATACCGTTTCCATGAAGGAGTGTGAAACATTGTTTAGGTATAGTAGGTGGTACTGTATGTGTCCACATGAATGGTTTCCCAGCGGAACATTGCCCAAAGCATCACACTGGAGTTTGGGCTTGCTCTGTCCCTGTCCTCTAGCCATTACAAATTGGTCCTTGTTAAAGTTGCTCAAATTCTTATGCTTACCCATATTTGCTGCATCCAGGACAAAACTTGGAGACAATAAACTTAAGGGACAAAATGTACATTTAATACCCGTTATCCTGTATGTTGTGGTAGACAAACAATTGGTCCTTAAACAGGCAATAAGTCAAAGACACGCATGTCCCTAGACCACTAGACATGGTGTTTTCAAGCTTACACTGAAGAGTCCTTCCAAAAATATTTAATAAACTCCTTCCACCACATAATGATTCCTTACAACAAATCACATTCATCATACAGTATAATACTCTGATCAGCAAACCGGGCCGAATTAATCATAGGTCACGCAGTGTTCAGTGTGGCTTGCACATGTGCAGGAGCACATTTTCAGGGGTATCCTGCTCTTCCTTGAAGATAAAGTGCATGTTTTGAGAGCTGGATGAATTTATCCATCACTGATCAGGAGCAGCTGGAGGAGAAGCGACAGGCAATCTCACAGCTTCAGCCAGGGATGAGGCATCGGATGGCTTATCTGCTTTACACAATACTCCTCTCGCTCTCGATGCAAGATGCCCTAAAGGAGCCCTTTGGTCAGGTCATAAATTAGATCTGTCCTTAGGCCAGCTTCACTACTTTGGCTAGAAAGCACACCATCAACATCAGTCACCTTTTACAGCCACACACATGTATGCATACACCATCCTGACAGATACGAGTAACCCCCCCCCCCCCCCCCCAAAAAAAAAAACAGTATTAATAATGCAGCATGATTAATTTGGTTATTTCAAAAGCCTCAAAGTCCGAACCCCAGGGCTCGGCACCAGGTGCACACAAGGTTTTCAAGATCAGCCAGCTGGCATCATGTCAGAGAGTCTCTACTGGCAGCTTCAGGCATTAATTACTCAGTCAAAACAAACTTGTTTTTTTCGTATTTTTTTGACTTCTCAATTACACACTCCTGACGATGATAACTGGTGTGTTTAACAAACTGTACATCCGACACCTTATGTGAGATGAAACATGTTTACTTTTGACCTTTCTGAGGTTTGCATGAGGCAGCTATGTGCGGGCCTGCCCAGGCAGAAGGAATGCATAATTAGTCTGGAAGAGAGTGCTGTGCACCTGATGGCCTGATGACGTGGCCAACATGCTGGTCTATAGCCAGGATTCAGCTGGATCTGATTACTCTCTTGTCTTTGTGTGTATGTGTGTTCTCATTTGTGTTCTCATTTAGGTTGAGTATCCACCTAATTCTCCTCTGGCTCAAAGCGTGTCACACGGAGCAAAACAATTCCCTGGACAGCAGTGGTTAGGATTCAATTAGTATAACAGAATGCACTGTCGGATCTGTTTGTACATGTTCCAATACAGTAAGCTCATTGCTGTCTGATTCCATCTAGAAGGCAAGATGTGTTAATGCTTTCTTTTAAAGTATGAACAAGTGCTACGGACCATATCATATCAGTTGTTCACCAACATACAGTGAGGAAACAAAACTGTCAATTTTCAAAATTTCAAATTTTCTTTGTGTTTTAGCCAGTATCATAAAGGAGACGAGATAAGAGATGCCCCATTTCACCTAATTACAACCGTTTCCCACTTCCCTGAAGATGAGCCTACTAGCTCATAACCATGAGGCATCTAAACATCATAGCACCAAAACAACTGGGTTATAAGTCAAGCAGTGCCTGATATCACCGTGCTTCTTCTAACATGTCCTTGAGCGAAGCAAAATGAGATACATTCATAATAGGCTAAATAATCATTATAAAACAGGGTCATCCCGATTTGCATTCGACACATCATTAATAGATCTCTGGATATTTATGACACATTCAAAATGTGCATTTTAAGGTTAATAAGACAGAAACACCAGGGATAATAACAGCCATTATGAATCTATTTCAGAGCCCCATAAATTGCAAAGATATAATTAAAAAGGTAACTTCTTACCTTCTACCCTGAGCTGAAGAAGATCAAAGTGAGGCAGTTTGCTTCCTCGCATGCATAATTGCACGAGCCACTTGAGCATTAACGCGGAGAGAGAATTCAAACGTATCCGGTAAGCCGAGTTTTTACGACTTTCGGCTTGCAGAATGGATGTAAACTCGGGAGATTTTGGGATGCCCTAAAGGGCACACCATTCATCATGGCAAGAGCATGATTATTCAAATAAAACAGAAGAAAATGATTCACTTCATTTTCCTTTTCTGATGCAATAGAAAAGCAAGAGCTGACCAGACAGGAAGCAATATTCACCAACGTGACTTAATTATTCTGGCTGCCAGCTTGATTATTCAGGGTTCACCAGAGCAGCACCAGGCACTGTTGCAAAACCAGAGGGTTTTAAAGGTCCCACAATAAGCACAAAGGCATGAAAAAAAAAACAGCTTTAAACAGGTGCTATTGAATCCAGACTTGTCATTTGGTAAGTTGGGTTCAGGCCTGGCGACTTGTAGAGCTGTGCTATTTAATTAATTATACAATTTATTCTAACCTTTGTTCTTGTTGTTGTTGTTGTTTTTTTTTTAACCTTTTGAGCAGTTTTCTGTTTAGAATCTATTTCCACCTTATAACTTATTTATTTAGGAACAAATTTTAAAATATTCTAAAAGTGACAAGATTCCCCATAGCTTGTGCAAAGAAACAGAAATCGCTTGCATCTTCCACAAATACTCATATTTTGCGAGAGTATAACTTCTTCTTTTGAGCTTATGTGAGCTTTTGAGCTGTGTAATACTGCCACCTACTGAAGTGGAGTAAACTGATGTAAACCCTTAGCAGGGAAAACAGGTTATGTTTATATTTGATGACATTTCAACAACTGACAATCAAGCTACAGTATGACCGACAGCTCTAATGAATTGAAGGCCCTAGCATATAATTTACACCATTTTCATTTGCATCCATATCAGTCGAACCACGGATCTTTGTGCCCTTTGGATGAGGAGGGAATTATCCTGGAAGCAACCACTGTCTTCAGGAGAGAAAGGTTTCGTCATAGGATAAAGAAGATGAGTCAATAGAACATTGATTTACAGTGGACACAGCAGAGTCCCTAGTTTTTCCAGAATTAGGCAGATCAGTCTTAACATAAAAGAGGCAATTTAGTCATATAAAGAGCTAAAGAGTCATGTAAAGAAAAAGACATCTTTGCAGTCCTAAACCATAGTAATGAAAAAATAATGTAATCATAAAAATATGTATTTTACAGTACTTTTCTCCCCCCACGCACAACTAACACATTATCTCAAACGTTGACATTTTAAAAAAAATCTTTTATTTTAATCCCTGATTAGAAGGACATTCAGTTCTAATAACATCAAAAGACTATTTTGGGGGCAATAACATATGTACTGTAAATGTATGCATGACTAATTACCTAAAGCTTCATTTGTATGAATAACTGTAAATGCATTGTGATATTCTCTTTACCACCAGTGTCTGTAAATGCATGCATCGTGGAAGGCAAGAATTCTACTGAGACAAAACAATGAATCCAATAAATGGAAGAAGTTTTTCGAACCGCACTTGAAATCGAGCTATTTCTTAACTCAACCAAAAACCTGTTCTTCTTGACAAGGCAATGACACACAAGATGTAAGAGGGGGGGGGGGGGGAGGGGGGAGTCTCAAAACCCTTGTCTCGATCTATTCTAGTTAAAAAGCATGACGCAAGAAGTCGTGAACTGAAAGCAAACAGAATGTTCACACTTTGTCCCTCAAACGTAAAGTCATGTTTTTTTTTTCTTGTTATCCAGACATATAATTGACAATTGCTGTTTTTTTTCTCCTTACTCTCCAGTCACATAATAGCCAAATGGTGTCCATGGCTGCCACGGGAATGAATTCAGAAGCAAATGTTTTTCATGTCTGTAGCAAGGCTTCTTCCATAATCTTTTCACAAAGAATTTAAGCAACAAGCGTGGTCAAATGCTGTTCAGTTGTTGCCAAGGCTACTCACGTTTTTTTTTTTTTATGGCGACATGAATCTGTGGCATGAGAAAGTATGAATGGGTCTACAAACAAAAAGGGGATGATAAAGTGAGAAGGGAGTATACCTTGGAGTATATTACAGTGAGCTTCAAGCTTTTTTTTTCATGCTATATCTAATAAAATCAAGACTTACATCTATTTCAATCTGCCAAAACATGAACACCACCACCAGGCAAATTAAACAACAGCGATTACCAACTATATACCAGTAAACTGGTGACAGGAGCATTGGCACCCAAGGCTCACCCATGCCTGGACAAAAGGCTAGACTGACCTGTTCAATGCCACAGAAAAACCAAGGCAGCACAGATCGCTGAAAAGGTTAATGCTGGCCACAACACAAAGGCAGTGCTTGACCATACAGTATGCCTGGGTTCGGTTCCAAACCAATGCACCATTCACCCAGCCACTGGGGTTGTCCAAGTTAGAGCAGTGGGAGTGCTGTGGTGTAAAACCTGCGCCAAATTAAATGCGAACAAAGGAATTTCCACTGCTGTGACCCCTCTTGGGAAAAAGTTTTAGCAATGCGTTTACACCGAAAAGTACTATGCTTAGACCTCAGTATTTTTGGTTTTGTAAACTGTAAAACAGCATTAGTCAGGATTTGTCAAAATATATCAAGATACACCCATCTATGGATCTCCATGTGCATCGTGAACCTCTGTTGGTTCAACTAGGCTGAGCATGCTAACTAGAGGCAGCATTAGCCAGGACAGTCATGACGGATGACTCAGGCGCACACAGACACCTGCTGGAAAAACAAGTATAATGCAAAAACAAAAAACAAAAAAACCCCATCACAATTCAGCCTGTACAGATTTGGAGGATGGTCACTTCACTACTTTTCTAATGAATAATAAAAATAATAAATAATAATAATAATTTTACACGATTCATGATGTAAAGCAAGTCATTTAAAAAGCAGCCCAGATCTTGCATCCCCTAAACCTGGAATAAATACTCCATTATGAAAAAGCAGTGCCACCATTTACTCTGACTTTATTCCTTTTATTGCTCTTAAATTGTTTCCTAGGGACACTCCCCCCCCCCGCCCCCAAGGGTGAGTTGTGGCAGAGTGAAAGGATGCTCAGGAAATTCAAAACAGAACCTACTGTATAAAATGGCTAACAAGGAGACAACACTAACACACACTTTGGACCATAAAAGAATATTCCCAAAGGCTTTTCACCAGCCACAGAAAACAACAGTTCCAAAGCTATAGTTTTATCTGTTATTATTATTTTTGGATAAACATCTGGAACTAGGCGGCACGGTGGTGTAGTGGTTAGCACTGCTGCCTTGAACCTCCAGGGTCCGGGTTCGATTCGTGGCCAGGCTCGATTCCTGTTTCTGTGTGCATGGCGTTTATATGTTCTCCCCGTGCTTGGTGGGTTCCCTCCGGGTACTCTGGTTTCCTCCCACAACCTGCAGATGGATTGGCACCCTGTCCAGGGTATACAGTACTCTGCCTCACGCCCCAAGTCTCCTGGGATAGGCTCCAGGCCCCCCGCGACCCTCAATACAGGATTAAGTGGTATAGAATGATGTGAGTGAGAGAGTCTGGAGCTGTCGGTTCAGCTTAGTTTTCTCCTGTATGTTTCTTTTATTACAATTTATACCCAGCATTAATATCATTATATTTAAACTTAATTATTGTTCATGTATGTAACTGTGAAGAGATAAATATAAATATCTGACAGCTTTTTATAGGGCTTTCCTTTTGCTTGTCTAAAAATATAACCACCCACAAAAGGATTGTGTAAGCCGAGTTACCAAACATGGCTACACGAATTGCATCTTTAATGTGAGAAAAATAACATGTCCCTTAATAAATATGCAGATTGGGGTGTTTCTTCCTAAATGTGCAAAATGCAGTGGGTGGCTATGCAAATATACTGCTTTAACACTCACAGTATGATTTATTCGGGCTTAAATCACCCTAATTATATACAAGTATATACAAAAGGTATATACAAAAGGCAAGTGTTACAAATCACAAGTTGGTTAAAATTCTAAACTCATGTTTTAGTATCTTAACAGTTTCGCTAAATTTCACTTCTTCAAACCATATTCACAGCAAAGTGTTTTTTTCTCTTCATTCGCATGTCCAGGTCTACATCATAGTGTATTCAGATCAGTGGCTTTTATTTAGAGGTAATATTATACTGTAGCTGCTCGAGAACATTAATCACTCACACTCACAAAAGACCATATTTAAATATTATCCCCTAATTTGCATTGAACCTCAGTCAATTATTCTTCCTAATGCATCGTGTCTATAAACTGCAGACTCATCTGTGCATGCAAATTCTTCATTTATTTGGGATCTTAGTAAATCATACTGCTTAGTCATAGTTACAGTCGTCGTCATCACCACAATAACAAAGCTTCTGTAATATACGCAGGAACATACAGGAGGTAACTAAGGGTATTGGCACCAACAGCTCCAGGCTTTGACACACGGATATCACCTCGGACAGATCGGCTTACGACGGCACAGGAGATTGAAGTTCAGCCTTTTGAAAATGGAACCATTAAAGCAACGTGACAGGATTCACAGAGTAGCAAGATTGAGAAGGGGATATCACAGCATGCGTTTATCAATGAACAGATCACTCCGTCATTGGTGTATGTTGGAAGAGTGTAAGCTGCCAGACTGGATTTACAGTCATGTGATCGAGACACAAGCATAAACAAGTCACTTCAGTTATGTTAAGTACAATGAACAAATTTACATTAAATGGTTCCCAGGTCCAGCAGAGACACCTGGGCTGCACTGGGATTCAAACCAACAGCTGTCATTTTTCAGGAAGGTATTGTTCAGCAGAAAAAGCATGAAAGTCACTTGGTTCACATTTTTTGACAGCTCTCATTAAAGAAAATGCATGGGATAAAATCAATCACATGTTAATAATATAATAAATAGTGAAATGATTTTTGATCTTTACTGCATAACGAACCTGAGATTAACCTTATGAGGGTTTTTTTTTTTTTTTCAGGAACAGGAAGGGAGCAGTGTGATGTGCCCTGATAAGCCACTGTTTTGAAGTAAGAGTGACGCGTACACTACAAGGGAGTTCGCTAAAAAGCAAAACAATGGCATGCTACGTTATGATCATGAAAAAAATGTATTAATGCGACAGTTGGAAAGACTAAGTACAACGTAGTATGTTAATGCTGAAATATAGATTATATATATTTTATAACTTAATTGTACAGTATGTGCGTTAAATGTTAGTGATGGGAATCACTAAGGGCCACCCAAGATGATATTATCATGATACCTACTGTAAGCTCCGATTCAATCTGTGTTGCAGTTCTTTTATAATCCCAATTTTATAAATATCCTGATTCAATATTCACTTTGTTTTTAAGGTTTTAAGGTTACAGTTCTTTTTTTTTAAATTTTTATTATTATTATTTTTTGGCGGCGCGGTGGTGTAGTGGTTAGCACTGTCGCCTTGCACCTCCAGGGTCTGGGTTCGATTCCCCGGCCAGGCTCGATTCCCGTCTCTGTGTGCATGGAGTTTGCATGTTCTCCCCGTGCTTGGTGGGTTTCCTCCGGGTACTCCGGTTTCCTCCCACAGTCCAAAGACATGCAGGTTAGGCTAATTGGCGTTCCTAAATTGCACGTACTGTGTGATTGGGTGTGTGAGTGTGCATGTGTGTGTGCCCTGCGATGGATTGGCACCCAATCTAGGGTGTACCCCGCCTAGTGCCCGAAGTCTCCTGGGATAGGCTCCAGGTCCCCCGCGACCCTGAACACAGGATTAAGCGGTATAGAAGATGAATGAATGAATTATTATTTTTTCCCGATTCTCTACTAATACCACTCAGTCGGGAGGGCTGAAGACTATCACGTGTTTCCTCCGAACCACAAGATGGCAGCCAACAACATCTTTTCGAACTGCTCACTTGCGCACCGTTAGGAGCGGCGTAACACTCGGAGGACAGCGCTATTCGCTTCTTCCGCTTGCGTGAGCTCACAGACGCCCCTGATTGGCTGTAGAGCCGTGATTAATGTGAGAGCACCAAGTATCGGAGAGAGCCAATCAGTCCTCTCTAGAGCTCCGGCTGTGAGAGGTTACAGCATCACCCAGGAATGGAACCAGCAATCTCCGGATGATAGGGCGAGCATTTTACCACTGCACCACTCGGAGGCTTTTTAAGGTCACAATTCTAAACAAACTTCGTAAATAGTAAATGTGCTCCAACCACACAGATGCTGTGCTGCCCGGCACTGTGGATAAAGTTTAAAGCGTCTTTTAGACCACATCTATTAAATATTTTGGAATATTTTGTTTTATTATTTTAACGCATTACAGTAGCTTTACAGGAAATTAAAGAACATCATCGCAAGGTCAAAACACGTTGATTGCACAATGCTTTTATTTTAAAGACTAAATGCTTTAGAAAGAAAAAAGCCTACATAAAACTGGATAAGGTAGCTCAAATGTCAGTTGTCTCTAGCTGATTAAATGAACAGCATCATAAGGAAACACAATGTAATTTTGCCAAATGTCTGGTGTGATGGATGAGTTTCATGGCCTTTAAAGAAAATTACAGTGTAAAGAAAAGGAAATGAGAAGCCCGGAATCTTACTATATTAGATTTGAGCTAATTTATTTTCTGTGACTCTCTGTAAGATAAATTCTACTGCTTCAACGTTTCGTTCTTTTGTCCATAAAATGCCTGAAAGGTGAATTTAAAATATTCGCTTTTATGCATTGTGCAGAACAACACTTTTATTTTAGTCTCAGCAGCCTTGAATACTAGTCTACTTCCAGGCTACAAAGCAGCCTGACCCATGATTAGGAATACCATGCCCATTAATGCATGCAATTATCCTATTTATTAACTATTCAATTATCATGTGGCATCAGTGAAATGTATAATATCCATGTCAAGTTCCAGAATTGTGTTTGACTATCACATGCTTGATGGTGGCAGAAAGGCAGAAATTCAATTAATCTCCAGGGATTTTCACATACACACACTTTCCAGAGGTTACACCTTATGAAGGGAAAAGGAAAAAAATCAATTTGTTGGTTTAAACAGACAAACAACAGAAACTCAAATTAGTACTCTTTACAACCCTGGTAGGCAGAAAAGCATATCAGTCTGACGCCCCCTCCAGCAATTTATTTTTTCCATACATTTTTGTGTAAACTTTGAGTTCTAAAAAAGGGCATAGATAACAATTGTGAAAGAGTGTATATAAATATTAACACAGTGTTGTGCATTGCACCGGGGACATGTGACTGGCTGGTTTGATAATTGCATGAATGATTAAGGATCATGAAAGCTTTAACAAGCTTTAACAAGTCCCAAGAGTAAGAGAGAGTAAGAATAGGCCAAGTTAGTTAAGCATGCTTTTTATTTAGGTTTAAAATCAGCTCGAGGGCTGGGGTTCCTAATATTTTACCAGCGATGTATATTTTCCCCCAAGAAACTATTTGTTTATATATTCGAATGGCGAATAAGTGATGGCAGTTACTATGACCATTATTGATGTTATGGTCATACATTTTGATCAGTTGATTTCCTGTGTACAGTACTTCAAGTGAACGATTTTAATCTTTACAAATGCATAAACTGCACCATGTTTTTAAATACCCAGGCAACTGATGTGTAACTGCATTCTTATATCTGCTCACAACGTGGTTGCATTGGACGGTGTGTCTCAAGGTGTCCTGTTATTAGATTTCCTCCTGGATGTGGCCGTTCTTTGGTTTTATGGACAAAACGCTACAAGTGATCCACGAACGAAGGAAACCCTTAACAAGAAGAGCTTGATGTGCAAAAATCGGCAAGATTTGCAGGAAACATGACGAGTGCAAAAAGCATTGTACTGTCCGGTTAAACTGTTTATTACTCGACTGTCAATTGAGGAATGGTTACCGATTCTCATCACTAATATCCAGACATTATAGCGTTTGACTTCCTCTGTGTGAAGGCTGTGAAGTGATTAACATTCAGGTTCCCAGTTGCTGCTTCACTATGCTTTACTACATGACTCCTGGGTCAAAGCCAAAAGGATCACACCAGCGACATGCTTCTATCATGACTAATAACCGCAATGTGATCTGTTCTGATGTGTCAAGCTGAAATCCACAAGGCTCTAGAAGAACAGCTCAAAAAAAACATCATCACAGGTCACATTCAGTTATTAGTGACTCAGCGACTGGTAATTACTAATCATCAGGAAAATTGTAATTAGAACATAAAAGCTCTCTCAAATCCACTGCCTCTCTCCACTGTTTCATCTCTTTCAACTACTACCCACAATTCCACACCAGAACCAGCCTGCATGCCTCTATCTTCTGTATATTAATCTTTGGAAGTAAAATGAGCATGAAGAAGCACTGAGGAAGAAGTGATGAACAGAAACGGTGTGTTAATGCGGCGTGGGAATATAATCTTCGGTGATGTCCGGCTTCTCCATCTGCGCAGGAGGTAGCGGCTTGTTTTTAATCTTGGGCAGAGTCGAAGTAATTTTCCTCAGGGACAAAGTCTGTCGCAGCGTCGTGCTCATGCTGCATCACAGGGCAGAGTAACACACTTGATGCAAAGTTATACACACATAGGCTCACAATGGCCTAGCTATGATTGACAGGAGAAAGTGAATGTCACCCTCCCACTAAGAGAGCACAGGACATTTGTTCCTCTGTTGGCTCCCAAGCACATTTGGCTGTGGCATCACTAGACATAGACCAAGTGGATTTCTGTTGTGACACGACTCAAGCTCGAATTTTAATCACTCAATCGAGATTAAAGCCAAAAACCCAGTGGATGTCAGTAATGAGACCAGCGGCGAATGTGTCATGGTTGTATAGTATTGAACTGAAAGCTGTCAAGGACACACATGCTATTAACTCCAGAACGAGCAATTTGGGACCATCAATTAGCTTATACAAGCCCTTATACTGTACCTTCATTTTCCTCAAGTACCAGATATTACTCATATTTTTTACATTTAGCTGTCTGGTCCATGTATAACCAGATGATGTGTAGGATGCAAGTTAATCTTTCCACATTCACTAATGCCAGCGATTTATACTGTATTGTTTTATTGATTTGGTACTTCCTTAACACTCTCTTACCTAATAACGGTCTCATGTGTGCCTAAAAAACCAGGAGACATTTTTTAACAAAATAAAGAAAAACTGAAAATTAAATTACCTTTAGATATTGTTTTATTTATTTGTTGTAATAATTTGGTGGATTTTTTTTAACAGTATTCTGTTTCTTATGGTTACTTCCTTTAGACTACTCAAGAAAAGCAGAGCTGTACACGGACCCAGACAAATCTAAAGAACATTCTTTCATGTCTCATTCGTACCCTGAAACATTACTTACAGGTTGAAGTTTAACCCTCAGTGAACTTGAGCTTGGTTGCTTAGTGTGGTGAGTTCAGCTCACTCAGCACGACATGGCTAAAGTGCAATGCTGTACATCCCACCTGAGGTAACAGGCCTTTAGTGGACTTCTGCTAGTCTGAGAACCCAGAGCAATCAACCTGCTTTCCTACATCCTGCTGAGTCCCAGCAGCTCTCTCACGCTCGACCTAAAGCTCAATTACAAGCGCCACTCAATCTCGTCAAAGGTATGTGATGCAATTGGTGCTTCAGATGAACTGGAGACAGGGGGATTCTCGTCTTCTTCCGCAGAACCTTTTACGTGCCGGTTTCCTTGGTTAGGCAGTCGGGAGAAACTAATTCACCATGATACTCTTAAATAACTTGTGGCATTTTGCCCATCCACAGCTGACAGGAGTTGTTCATTCCCATGCGTCATTTCCTTCCCAACCAGGTCATTCAAATTACCGTGTCCATCAAAGATGCCACCGATGTCTTGTTCCTGTCAAATCTAACTCACCCTCACATCAACTGAGTATGCAGCTTGTGAGTGCTTTGTCTGCTGTTTCAAATAACCCTACACATTTCTCTAGGTGGAGTTGCCACCTGACAGACCAAAGTATTTTTGGGCATTGAACTGAGTACAGCAAAACCTTGGATTGCAAGTAAATGCTTTGCAAGAGGCACAAAAAAAGTTTGGCCCAAAATCTGTTAACTACTAACACCTCATAGTCAGTGAGGGGGACTTGTAGGACGACTTTCTCACACACACACACACACACACTAATGGAATCACTGATAAATTGTCTAAATTGTCTGAATAACAGATTACATTTTTGAAAAATATAACTAAACAACTGAGTACTTGAATGGCAGACCCAACGCGTTACACCCAACACTGTAGTACTTACTGTATATGCGTTGCATCGCGTGATTACAACCGAGCCAATGGTTCTTCACGCTCTCTTGCTGCGGGATTGTGGGTAATTGAACAAAAAGGAAAATATTCCAGTTTAGCCAACAGATAGCAGTGATTCCTTTAGACTCTGTGTGAATGTCATTCTACACAATAACCGTCTGGCCAACGCCGGACTACTTTACGTCCATCAAACTGTTGTGTACCCGATTCAGTACAATAACCAGTTTTTTTATTGGCGGATGAGCCTAATGTTGTATCCATGCAGCTTATGACGGACTGCTTTGAGACTCCACACAAACCAACCTGCAAAAAGTTCTTAACGTTTTTCCTTTTGTCCAAAGAGTCAAGCAGCACCAGTGCGATTATACTGAAAAGGTCACGCAGGCTCTGGGCTAATTCATTCCTGTGGGGGGGGGGGGGGGGGGGGGTTATCACAGAAACATGTGAGTCATTAAAGCTTCCATTAACAAGTTCAATACACAGGAGCTGATTTTGAAAAAAGAAAAAGAGAGAAAGATGAAAAAAGCATCCAAATTCACACAGCACACTAGTCTTTGAAGAACTTGGATGGAGTTTGACGAAGATTCCTTTGGTGTCTCCGTCATAGGGGATGTGCAAAAAACGAGCCCCGTGTGCCTGCAAATTAAAATGCTCCTGCTTGTTTAGAGAGATTTAACGAGATACTGAGCTTTACACAACTGCAGAGAAAGGGCAGAGAGGAGACGGGGAATACTAATTCCATCTCACGCCGACGCCTGCGCTGACTGGAGCGGCATCTAATCTGGTTTAATTACTCGCACTCTCCAGAGCGCCGATGCCACATTTGCCTGTGTCGTCGTTATCTCTAGTAACAGGACGCCGAGCGCTGCACCAGTCACAACCGAGCCTGCAGGCATTAAAAAGCTGCTGGACAAGATGAAATTTTAATGATGTCTTAATCTTAATGGTGAAACCTTTCAGGGGTAAACGGAGCAGCTCCAGTCTGTACCTCTCCTCCATCTTTCTAAAGCATGCCAGCACCGGACAGGAGTGATTGTTGCCTGCAGATTTGTGCTGACACCGTGTTCCTATTGTGAGCACAGCTAACAGCAATACACCCACTCCATCTGCCCACCGCGCTGTCAAGAAGGGAAGCGGCAGTTTCAATAAAGCATCAATCGGCAGCCGAGCCTCCTTTCTCCACGCAGAGGGAGAGAAGGAGAAGCAGCAGGCCTGGCAGAGCTGTGTTCCAATATTTTCGATGGAATCAGCACTTCTGCAAATCCACAGCCAGGGGATTACATACCGCGGTTTAAGTGCCATACAGAGAGGGAAAAATAGGCTGCTGCTTTTTTGGAAAGATTAGAGAAACGCTACAAAAATGAGTTAAGAATTATTTTTTTTTAAATGTATATAAGAGATAATTCCTTAAAAATAGTTGAGAAATACAGTATAGAGTATTTATTATTGTAGCTTTTGCCCTTGTATATAATGAATTGACTATCTGTTGATCTTCAAGGCTGAACAACAGTATAATGAGTGGGTTAGAGGTCCATGCTCTTATTAACAGCAGAACAGGAGCGACCCGAGAGGCCTAACCAACGATCGTTATACACTTTTTCCAATGAAACGGTGTAAAGGGCAGGAAGAGACGATGCATCAGAAATGCTGCGTTGTCTACATGTACACAGCATTTCTGTTCCACAGCTAGACAGAACCAGATCTTTCTGTTTCTGATCAGTTCAGCAGCAGCAGCCTCCCAGTGCTGGGAAATGGGGATGTGGTGATGCTTTGAGTGAGATATGCCGTGTTACGCCTCACACACACACTGCTGCTAACAACCATCCACAAGGAGGATTTTCAGCTGACATTGGAGCTCTATTTCTGTTAAAGTGATGCCTCGGGCGCTGCTTTAGAGCTTATTATCCTCAAATCAATGAGGTCTTCCAGGTCAGAGACTTTAAAGCGAATGTATTAAAATATTCAAACTTCTGGTTGTAGCAATTTTTTTAAATTTATTATTACAGATATTGTTCTGCATTGTTTATGATTCAGAAATAAATGACTTCACAGTCATTATTTTTCGATTGAATCTATATTTTGATAAATCGACTCATTCAGCTTAGGATTCAGAATTGATTCACACTTTCTGAACTATTTAGGTACATTTTTTACATGTGAAATTCTCTAAAACTGATGAATTCCTTAAAACTTTTCTTCATAAAATGCAATTTAACAAAATATAGATTAAATAGAAAAATAATGAATGTGATGAGCTTTTTTCATTTCTGAATCATAAACCATGCAGAACAATATCTGTAACAATGCATTTTTTTTTTTATTGCTTCTGCATATTTAGAGAATATTCTACTTTTAAGTTTATGTGCAGTTAGTGCAATACCGCCACCTAATGGACTGGAGTGTGGAGCGGATGACTGGCAGAGGGGAAACAATATTGCTTTGTATGAGACACAATACAAGTTACACAATATTTCAATGCATATTGGACATTTTTTGTATTTTTATAATAAAAAGTTAGTGTCAACAAACCAAACTGAACAGAATATCGCAATGTCAAGAAAAATTATAACCGAATCTACAGTCCATCAATGAGTCGCAGCACTAATTGTTACCCGCCCCTACTGTTTAGGAGTCTGTGGCAGTGATAAAATCATGCAAACAATAAAGGAGGCTTAACTTTAAACTGCTTGGACTGTATCTGAAGTGTAAGATGCTTTGAAAATAAAAGCATCTGCCAAATGAACGTGTGCAGAGAATAAATACATGGGAAGGAGATACAGCAACAACATAACATATTCTATTACGCCAGTGGTTCTCAAAGTGTGGGGCGCACCCACTAGTGGGGAATACAGACATGACAGGTGGGGCGAAATGATCGGGAGGAAATTAATGGAAAATACCTATTCTAATTCATGCTTTTCTTTATTGATAATGAAGAGCGTACGCTCAAAACTAAACAATCACACACAAATAAATGGATTATTAATACAAGTAAATTAAAATAACATCAGTTGTGGGCCGGGAGAAAAAGTGGAACCATAGTGGAACAATAACGGTTTAACGTCGGACCAACTTGAGCAGCGCTGCTCGAATCACAAACCTGCGCAACTCTGACAGAAATAAACCGCGCCGACCATCAAATTACATTTTACCCCGCTGGGTTGCGCACGTACAAACCAGGCATGGCAAGGCGGAAACAATATTAAACAGTCCTGACATTTTAAATTGTTTTTAAATAAAACACATTGGGTCGCGCAGGTTTGTGATTCGAGCGGCGCTGCGCGATCCACCGGGCTGCGCGAATAAACCAGATCATCACTGCGCTATTCAGGTAGTCGCGCTGCGCTGTATTTGCGCAGATATTTGGTTCAATCGGGTGCCACGGTTTCGTCCCACTTTTGATGTGTTTGGCTTCACATACACTTCGACAATGGAAGAAGACGGTGCAGCAGCAGTGAGTTTGCTTACATGTGACGAAACCAACAACGAGGAGATTGTAAAGAAAAAAGCTGCATCGTCTGTGGTGTGGAATTGGTTTGGGTATAAGAAAAGTGATACGAATGAGATGAACGTGATTTGCAAGGTACACAAGTGCACTGTTTTAACAAGTGGTGGAAACACGTCAAACCTTTTCTATCATCTGAAATACAAGTGTAAGTGCCATATCTGTAACGGTTACCCACTAGAGGGCGCCTAACGCCCGTTCTTGAGTTTTTGTGTTGTAGTTTGTTTTAAGTTGCATTTTGACTTCAGTTCCCAGACTGCCCCTCGGTCAGGTGACGTAGAAGCTCACCTGAACCGAGGGAAGATTAACGAGGTAATTATGTTTTAGTTTAGTTATAAATAGCCTGGCTGGACTCCAGTCAGGCGTCTAGCAACCGTTACAGTAAGTTTAGTTTGTGTTGGGATACTTGTGTTTACTTGTGTTTAATTTGGAAGAACAAAAATAAAGGACTTTTGTGAAACCGTCAGCTTGCCTCCGCGATCATGCCTCACAAACACGGCCGACACAGACACAGTAAGGGGAAGAAACGTGACATATTGCTAGACCCAACAAGTGGCATGGCGGAGGATCCCCTCCTGAAGTTTTTTGGGGGGGGTGCGATAGCCATCTCGCCCGAGCTGGCGGATTGGCAGGAGAACAGCGAGGAAGAGGAGTATGGCGAGTGGGATTACTGCTGGTTGGAGAACGGCGAGGTGGATCGGCTCAGGAGCTGGAATTACAACCAGCTGGTAAAACAGGAGCAGGAGCACCTAAGAGAGAGCAGCGAGAAGAGAGAGAGAGAGACACCACAAAGCTGGGAGGGCTGCAGGCTCGCCATTCGGCGGACGCCATTTGGTAGCGACGCAACGCGGGGTCACGTGGTTCCCCGCACCGGCCGGAAGAGAAGGGCGAGGAAGCCCAAGTACGGCGGTGACGCGGGGAAGAGAGAACCTCAGGCAGAGCAGCAGCAAAAGGAGCTCAGGTGGTGGTTTCCAGAGCCGGAGCAAGTGCGAGAAATACGGGAGCAGGTGGAGGAGATGCAGCGCATGATCCTCCACTTCCAGGACAACCGCGAAGCAGGCTCGGAGCTTTTTCCTCCCTCGCCAACGCTGCAGGAGAGCGCTGTGCACGCTCCAACGCTGCAGGAGAGCGCTGTGCACGCTCCAACGCTGCAGGAGAGCGCTGTGCACGCTCCAACGCTGCCGGAAAGCGCTGTGCATGCTCCAAGGCTGCAGGAAAGCGCTGTGCATGCTCCAACACTGCAGGAGAGCGCTGTGCACGCTCCAAGGCTGCAAGAAGGCGCCGTGCACGCTCCAACACTGCAGGAGAGCGCTGTGCACGCTCCAACGCTGCAGGAGAGCGCTGTGCATGCTCCAACACTGCAGGAGAGCGCTGTGCACGCTCCAACGCTGCAGGAGAGCGCTGTGCATGCTCCAACACTGCAGGAGAGCGCTGTGCACGCTCCAACGCTGCAGGAAAGCGCTGTGCATGCGCCAACGCTGCAGGAGAGCGCTGTGCATGCTCCAACGCTGCAGGAGAGCGCTGTGCACGCTCCAACGCTGCAGGGAAGCGCTGTGCATGCGCCAACGCTGCAGGAGAGCGCCGTGCACGCTCCAACGCTGCAGGAAAGCGCTGTGCATGCGCCAACGCTGCAGGAGAGCGCTGTGCACGCTCCAACGCTGCAGGAAAGCGCTGTGCATGCGCCAACGCTGCAGGAGAGCGCTGTGCATGCTCCAACGCTGCAGGAGAGCGCTGTGCACGCTCCAACGCTGCTGGTGAGCTCTGCAAAAGCTCCAACGTCGTCGTCGAGCGCAGTGAGCGCTCCAACGCCGCTGTTGAGCTCTGCCAAAGCTCCCACGCCGTCGTCGAGCGCAGTGCACGCTCCCACGCTGCAGTTAAGCGCAGTGCACGCTCCCACGCTGCAGTCGAGCGCAGTGAACGCTCCAACGCCGCTGGTGAGCTCTGCAAAAGCTCCAACGTCGTCGTCGAGCGCAGTGAGCGCTCCAACGCCGCTGTTGAGCTCTGCCAAAGCTCCCACGCCGTCGTCGAGCGCAGTGCACGCTCCAACGCTGCAGTTAAGCGCAGTGCACGCTCCCACGCTGCAGTCGAGCGCAGTGAGCGCTCCAACGCCGCTGTTGAGCTCTGCCAAAGCTCCCACGCCGTCGTCGAGCGCAGTGCACGCTCCAACGCTGCAGTTGGGCGCAGTGCACGCTCCCACGCTGCAGTCGAGCGCAGTGGACGCTCCAACGCTGCTGGTGAGCTCTGCAAAAGCTCCAACGTCGTCGTCGAGCGCAGTGAGCGCTCCAACGCCGCTGTTGAGCTCTGCCAAAGCTCCCACGCCGTCGTCGAGCGCAGTGCACGCTCCCACGCTGCAGTTAAGCGCAGTGCACGCTCCCACGCTGCAGTCGAGCGCAGTGAACGCTCCAACGCCGCTGGTGAGCTCTGCAAAAGCTCCAACGTCGTCGTCGAGCGCAGTGAGCGCTCCAACGCCGCTGTTGAGCTCTGCCAAAGCTCCCACGCCGTCGTCGAGCGCAGTGCACGCTCCAACGCTGCAGTTAAGCGCAGTGCACGCTCCCACGCTGCAGTCGAGCGCAGTGAACGCTCCAACGCCGCTGGTGAGCTCTGCAAAAGCTCCAACGTCGTCGTCGAGCGCAGTGAGCGCTCCAACGCCGCTGTTGAGCTCTGCCAAAGCTCCCACGCCGTCGTCGAGCGCAGTGCACGCTCCAACGCTGCAGTTAAGCGCAGTGCACGCTCCCACGCTGCAGTCGAGCGCAGTGAACGCTCCAACGCCGCTGGTGAGCTCTGCAAAAGCTCCAACGTCGTCGTCGAGCGCAGGGCGCGCTCCAACGCCGCTGTTGAGCTCTGCCGAAGCTCCCACGTCGTCGTCGAGCGCAGTGCACGCTCCAACGCTGCTGGTGAGCTCTGCAAAAGCTCCAACGTCGTCGTCGAGCGCAGTGCACGCTCCAACGCCGCTGTTGAGCTCTGCCAAAGCTCCAACGTCGTCGTCGAGCGCAGTGCACGCTCCAACGCCGCTGTGGAGCCCTGCTCAAGCTCCAAACTCGTCGTCGAGCTCCGCACAAGCTCCAACGTCGTCGTCGAGCGCAGTGCGCGCTCCAACGCCGCTGTTGAGCCCTGCACAGGCTCCAACGTCATCGTCGAGCGCAGTGCACGCACCAACACTGCAGGAGAGTGTCGTGCACGCTCCATCGCCGCCTCCCGGCTTCGAGGATAGCGAGCGAGCACGCCAGCAGCCGCTGTCCCATGCATCTGTTCTGCCGCCGCCTCCCGGCTTCGAGGATAGCGAGCTAGCACGCCAGCAGCCGCTGTCCCATGCACCTGTTCTGCCGCTGCCTCCCGGCTTCGAGGATAGCGAGCTAGCACGCCAGCAGCCGCTGTCCCATGCACCTGTTCTGCCGCCGCCTCCCGGCTTCGAGGATAGCGAGCTAGCACGCCAGCAGCCGCTGTCCCATGCATCTGTTCTGCCGCCGCCTCCCGGCTTCGAGGATAGCGAGCTAGCACGCCAGCAGCCTCTGTCCCATGCACCTGTTCTGCCGCCGCCTCCCGGCTTTGAGGACGACGTTGAACTGGCGAATGCACGGCACGCTCCAGAGTCGTCGTCGAGCGCCGAGTGTGCTCCAACGCCCTCTACGAGCGCAGTGACCGTTCCCACGCCGTCTACGAGCGCAGTGCCCGCTCTCACGCCGTCTACGAGCGCAGTGACCGCTCCCACGCTGTCTACGAGCGCAGTGACCGCTCCCACGCCGTCTACGAGCGCAGTGACCGCTCCCACGCCGTCTACGAGCGCAGTGTCCGCTCCCACGCCGTCGTCGAGCGCAATGATGCCTGCGTCGAGCGCAGTAACCGCTCCAACGCCGTCGTCCAGCGCAAGGTCCGCTCCCACGCCATCTACGAGCGCAATGACCGCTCCCACGCCGTCTACGAGCGCAGAGACCGCTTCCACGCCGTCTACGAGCGCAGTGACCGCTCCAACGCCCGCGTCGAGCGCAGTGACCGCTCCAACGCCAGCCTCGAGCGTAGTGACCGCTCCAACGCCTGCGTCGAGCGCAGTGAACGCTCCAACGCCTGCGTCGAGCACAGTGACCGCTCCTACGCCTGCGCCAAGCACGTCTCCAGTTCTGCAGCCGCCGAGCACATCTCCAGCTCTGCAGCCGCCGAGCACATCTCCAGCTCTGCAGCCGCCGAGCACATCTCCAGCTCTGCAGCCGCCGAGCACATCTCCAGCGCGTCGGCAGCCGCCGAGCACGTCTCCAGGTCGGCAGTCGCCGAACACGTCTTCAGCTCAGCAGCCGCTGAGCATACCTCCAGCCCCGTCACCCAGCCTCCTGGACAGGAGGCGTAAGGTAGAACATTGGGGTGGGTGTCCGGGGCCTCCGGTGATGCTCCGGGAGGAGCATTTTTTAGAGGGGGGGTTATGTAACGGTTACCCACTAGAGGGCGCCTAACGCCCGTTCTTGAGTTTTTGTGTTGTAGTTTGTTTTAAGTTGCATTTTGACTTCAGTTCCCAGACTGCCCCTCGGTCAGGTGACGTAGAAGCTCACCTGAACCGAGGGAAGATTAACGAGGTAATTATGTTTTAGTTTAGTTATAAATAGCCTGGCTGGACTCCAGTCAGGCGTCTAGCAACCGTTACAGTAAGTTTAGTTTGTGTTGGGATACTTGTGTTTACTTGTGTTTAATTTGGAAGAACAAAAATAAAGGACTTTTGTGAAACCGTCAGCTTGCCTCCGCGATCATGCCTCACAAACACGGCCGACACAGACACAGTAAGGGGAAGAAACGTGACAATATCGCACTTTTTATGAATTTGTTGTTGTGTTTATTTTATTTTATTTTACTTGCTGTTATTTCATTTATTCTACCTTGTTCTATTCATTAGTAAAGCATTAAGCATTAAGTTTGTTACATAAGCCATAAGCTTTAAATTTCTTAGTTATGCATCATAAGTTGATAATCGTAGGTTGGTCTGTGATGTCATTCTACTATTACATGCATTTGGGTGACTGTGATATGCTAGAAAGCTCAGTATAGATTTGGAAGGCTACGGAAACACAAGCTTTAGACCGTCAGCTAGTGAGAGCTCCCGGTAAGCTAGAAATGTAAGATACAGCAACGAGGTTGTTGTAACCGTAAGCTAACGTAAGCTGGGAATGTAAGAAACAACAAGAGTGTTGTTAGATACCCAAGCCAAGATTGTAATCTACAAGATACAGCAAACAGGTTGTTGTAAAACTCAGAGATTTGCAAGATGCAGCAACTGGTGTCTGTAATAACAGTGGATTTACTCAAGACGACTGTATGAAGTGTTGATTCTTTGATGCTGACAAATAAACGACAAAAAAGACAAAGAGATCGGACTTCTGTCATGTGAGTGAAACTTTAAGACATTAGCTACGCGTCAAAACTAGTGAAATAAGCCAACCGCATCTACAACAAGCATCCAAACGAATATGGCCAAAGTAAAAAAAAATGCGGCAAACCTCAGCAATTCACAGTTTAAATAAAATTACATTATGTAAAACAGTTTCTTTGTGTTTGAATTTTTATTTATGCATTTTCAGATACAAATTGCTATATTGTGATATATATCGTTATCGAGGTAGAAAATCACTTCTACCGTGATAGAAGATTTTGGTTATATCACCCACCCCTAATGAAGCCTATCTTGAGCTTGGATTCATGGTGGGGATGGTGGGGGCAGAAGAGAGACACGTGTGTGTTTTGTGTCTTATACCGCTGGCAGCAGACCACATGAGACCAAACAAATTAAGAAGATACTTAGAGACAACACACTCCAGTCACGTTAATAAGCCACTAGACTTCTTTCAAAGAAAGCTGGCAGAATACAGACAGCAGGAGAATCGCATGGTAACATCTGAATCAGTGGACAGCAAAGCACAAATGGCTTCATTCAAAGTTGCATACAGAATTGGCCAGTGCAAAAAAACTACAAACGATTGCTGAGCAGCTAATAAACATGGGGTCAATTATGCAAAGATATGTGACAATGTAAGCCTTTTAACAATTGCACGTGTATTTTATCTGTTTTTAACATGGTGTTGTTTGATCTTATTGGTTTAGAAATTGATATTTCAATAAATAGTAAACTTGCCCGATTTCGTTATTATTTTGTTGACAAGTGGGGCTTGAAAATTCGCCCTCACCCCCTTAAGTGGGGAATGACAGAAAAAGTTTGAGAACCACTGGATTACGCTAACAAGAACAGATGTACTGTACAGTACAGCAAGGCACAAGGGCACAAGCGCAGCGGCTCGTTTATTGAGGGCAAATCCACCAAATGGTGTCATAATTATTAGCATTTCTAATAAAACACAGACAGGCAAAGTCAATAAAAAATAATCCATAACCATTAACTGAAGAACAAACAGGAGAGAGAGAGAGAGAGAGAGAGAGAGAGAGAAAACAGGGAGGACAAAAATGCAGGAACAAGACTAAATGCAAAGATAAGACTGTGGAAAAACAAAGACACCAGAGGGTATAAACAGGCAAACTAATCAAGGATGGATTGAAGGCAGGTGAAAACAATTGGAGAATCTACCAAATTAGAGGGCACGGGTGAAGACAAGTCTTAAATGATCACAAATGCAAAGGAGCACACGGAGAGATGAAAACAAAATAGAAAATGGTGCAGCACTTTTCCCGGGAATTCATGGTAACTTCCTCATGGACAAAAGAAATGGTGCACTATAAAAATGACAAAAAACTAATTGTACTGTTGAAAAATTTAAATCTGAAACATAATTCACAATATTTTGTTACATTAAGAACACAGGTAAAATAAGTAAGGTAAAATTACAGTCATGTTCAGTAGAGCGTTACTTTATCATGGATAACTCGCATCTTCTTAATGGGTGCCTTGCACATGCACCAAGTTTGCTATGCAATTATGTCTAGGAGACATATCGTGGTATCAAAGGGTAAGGAGAACATTCTTGTATTCATACTATTATGCCTGTTTAGACAATGCTAGCAGAGACACGGTCATAGGAATGCTTCAACTTGGTGCAACGTACAGTAAGCTGACGTCGTCACTCGTTTTCCCGATAACTACCCATATCGTACAGTAGGCCTCTGCGTCATTGTCATCTTGTATTTGAAATCACTTTTGTAAGAAGTTTACACGTGCACTTCTTTCTATGTCCATGGATACGGTATATTATAAAAATTAGCCTTAAAAGGTTTTTTTTACTAAGCAGGAAGTCCCAAAATAGTCCATATAATTTATTTAAAACAAAAACATCCAATTACAGTGCTATCTTATGTCTTAAAATGCTATCTTAAATAGGTTCTTATTTTAAAAAGGTGTAAAGATTTATTACAATAAACCAAATATAAAATTATTAAGCTTATTACTAATCCAATTTTACCAAAATTTTAAGCAAAAATTTCTTACAATTTCGGTAACGTTTTATTAGTAATAGACTTAATAATCTTGTAATCTTTTTGTACATTTTTTATATAGAGAGATTTGGGTTTGGAAATATATTCAAAATATTGTACTTGCGAATGTCATTTTTTGCAGTGTAATAATGAAAATCAGAAAAGATCATTATGTAATCATTATATAAAAGTAAATATATAACATCCAAACATCTCTCTAGTACACAAACCTTTACAGTATGTTACAACTGGTGACCGCTGTGGATCAAACAGGACTCGCAGCGTTTAACATGCATTTTAAACCCGGGACTCTAACCTGCTTTTGCATCAAAGATACTAAAAACACATCACAAGATGCATGGATGACCTTATGAGGATGATTCAGAATGGTGAAGGAGGGAAAGGAGCCTGAAGTTCACAGTTTTATTGATTCCTGCAGTTGCCAAGTTGCAAAATCAACTATTAAACACCACTTTCATAACAACAAGCTTGGAAGAAGAAAGTCTTTCCTGAGAGCATTGGCCAAAAACACAGGACATAAACATACCAATGCATCGAGAAAACTAAGGTCTGCTTTTCTGGTTGTGGAAAGAAGAGAACCACAACTAGCTTTTTGGTCGTATACACATCATGAGCATCTTTGGTAACAAAAGAGACAAAAGGACCGTGACAGGCCACATGTCATACTGTATGGTCAGGGATCGGTAAAAAACTTCAAGGTTCAACGGATCATGGGAAAACTTATGGCACCTCAAATTCTGCTAAGTGCTAAGATATTTCGGACCCTAAGCTGATGGCTCCTGGCACGAGGTTCAGCCTTGGCAGTAAATGCAGCTTTCGACAAAGTGTTTAACATGCGTCTCTGAAATTGAACCCAACTGAAACCTGGGTCGACAAGTAAAGTCCACGTGCACAAAGGTATGAAGAAGAATAGGTACTGTATGCGACAAACAAGCTCTACTCTGAAGTCATATTTACATTTTTTCCTCGTGGTTTCCTCATTGAAGTGTGAATAACGTTTTCAATCTCAGGAGAGCGGATACCCTGTCCGGTCTTGCAAACTTGTAAACTGTAGTATGTGATTAGTTCATTTTTGTTCCGTTACTACAAAAGCACACTGCATTCGAAAAAAAAAAAGAACCAGAAAATCTGAGAACATCTCATAATTATGACTTATTAACTCATAATTATGACTTATAAGTAACTATTGTGAGTTAGTAAGTCATAATTATGACAATTTCTCCATTAGTTTTTCTGTGAATGCAATGCGCTTTCATCATTATTCTTACTTTTTCTACTTACATGCTGCCAGGAACAGGGTTGTATTATTGACATTCAGTGTGAAACCAGATTTCAGTGTTAGCTGATAGTTGACTGCAGTGACCTATGACTTTATGCGGGTGTGGCTAAAAAGAATCTGCATTCCTGCACCATTAGGCACCATACCGACAAACAGCGCAGTTCTTCGCCGTACCACCATCAAGAGTTGTCACCATGAGGAAAGAATAAAAACATCTAATTGGATGAACCTAAAAGCTACCTACTGTAGATGTTACATTGTTGCCGGAAAAAACTACCGTGGAACCTCGGATTACGGTGGAACCCATTTTAAATGCTGACCCAAATATTTTAACCAACTGTGAAAATGGAAGTCGAATGTTGATCATTTTAACATCCAGTGTTTTGTGGAGGTGAAAAAAAGCAGTTCATAAACACAGGATTATATATTTATGTTCTGTTTGGCTGCTGTGCAGACATCAGTAATGCGGCAGTGTCAGATATTGAATGATATCCAAAGCTTTCATTTTGAGGTCATGTCAGAAATGCTAAATAATCAATGCATCAATTTGTTGTAATGAATCAATCGATGCATCATTTTTATCATTACCTATGAGTCTGGAAAAGTGTATGAATACACACATATGGAGACCGACATGGAAACCAGTAACATGTCCTCCTAAATCACAACACAATGTCAATCATAGGAATGAAATGTTTCTAAAACACAGATGTGAGGGCAGGGACATACCGGCTTTCCTATGCAGGCTTACGCAGAAAGCGCTACAGAGGTGCTGCGAGGAGCCGCGTACTGATGAAATGCTAATCAGCCGCACTAATCTGTGTTTGATTTACACTCGGGCTGCAAAAGCCGCTCGGGTGTTTAATGCTGCAGCGGATGGCAGCAAATCACTTCAGCATTAAACGGCAAATTTACTCTCCATGGCAAACATCGAGCACCGAGGCAGACACACTCCTCATGCATCAACTAGCATTGTGAGGACTTTCTGACCTGATTATTATTGAGTCTGATTAATGGTATGCCACACCTACAGCATATCTAAAAAACCTTAACCTCAGCAACAAAAACTAACTTTCTTGTAGGGCTGGGCGATATGGCTGAAAACTGTATATACTGTAACGGTCGATATCGATAATTATTGATATTTTTCATGACCCATTTAAAATAAGGACCAGGAGAAAAAAATATATTACATTTAAACATTTCTATTTTAAACTTAACCTTCCTCTGATCATAGTCTCCTCAGTTATTAAGACAGAAATGTCAATAACCATGGAAAACTCAAATAATTAAAATGTAAACATAAGTCTAAATTCACAATGAACACTTAATTCTCTCTTAACATTTAAGGTGCAAAATGAAAGAAAATGTAAGAAATGCTTAATAAAGTGTAATAAAATAGTGCAAAGTGCATTTTCTGCTTTTGAAGAGGAATCCAGCAGACCAGCACGAGACAACGACATGGCGCAACCAAACATGATACTGTTACATGAGTGGCTGTTAGCGTATCACTGCCTACGTTGCTAGGTTACCAGAGAGCGAGTGCCTTTGTTAATGCAACGGTCACGGGCAACCGGAGGCGGACCAGAAGACTAGCAGTTAGCCCTTGTAGCGTTGACGGTAAACCCAAACGCGGAAACAGCATGAACAGGCAGGATAACCACGCGAGTTATTATTAGTACTCTCTCACGCCAAGAGCAAGAGTTTACACAATTAAACCCACGTTCTAACAACACACACTCAATCAGGAATTGGACCCAAAATTGTGAGTACTCACATAAGATCCGCCGAAGCGTCGAAAACGGCATGGGCAGACTCAATGACTGAGCGATCTTGTCTCATTTAATGCTTCCTGAATCGCGACCGTACTACTTCTGGGTCCTAGTGCCGGTCACGGAGCGAGTGCGCATGATAGCAACCAAATTAGCTTCGCAACCTCTGTTTTCTTCCGACAAAGAATAAAAATTATCGAACGTTTTATCGAACACATTTTTTTATTGATATTGATTTTTTTATCAATTGATATTGATTTTATTGATATCGCCTAGCCGTACATTCTTGCATCTTTTATTTTTGCATTTTTAAAAAAAGGGGTTCTTTATGAGGAGGAGACATACTGTACGCGTTTACAAGGTAAAAAATAAAAACTTCGTATTGTTAGACAGTACTTTGTTTGGCATTTGGTTCCTACCAATGTATAACCCTTCCCGCTATATAACCGCCCACCTGAACCTCTACCCCTGCCCAACTCTTTCTGTCTCACAAATACAGAGAGATAATATACGTTTGAAACTTCTGTTCATCATGCATGAGGATACTGAGAAATTCTACAGATTTTTCTCTCTCTCTCACACATACACACACACTCTCACCAAATCCAGGAATGTCTTCTGAATGGGAAATCACTGAAGTGTATCATCCTCCTCTCTCTCACCCTGCAAGGACTGCCACGCTTCATGAGGTCACAGGTGGTAGAGATCCGTGTGACCTGAGGGAAATGCCTCTCTCTGTCAGATTCCCTGCTCTGAAAATCATGCAGCAGGGTGCAGCTCAACGCCACACATCCACACCATGGAAAAAACTCATTACACTTGAGCTAAAAAGTCGATCCGCTGCGAATCTCGACACCTTCCTCCTCCCATAAACCACAATCAAATCAAATAACAAATCACTGACCAGAACTACGCTATCATATGACGTAAACTAGAGGTCCCCGTAACACGGTTTCTATGAAACTGTTTTGGCGGAAACCCGAGCGGATTCCTGCTGCATGTCCCAGTGACGATAACACCGCTTTGTTTTTTCCTGTCGCCAGTCATTTTTCCCCTCGCGGCCCCGAGAGCAGACACGCGAGTTCACCGGGGCCATGATGAAGCACTTCCTCCACTCGGCCTCCTCTTTCCCTGTCTACCAGCGTGTGTGCGTGCCTTAACGTGCACGGCATATGAGGTAAACAAACCGCAGGGCTTCACGAGGCCAGGAAAAAGAGCTCGCTCCGTGGCGTCATGCCGCCAACCTTTTGACCTGCTAAAGAGACTGAATGTTGAACTCTGGCTCTTTTGGATCGCTGATCCTCTCTCCGGATTCTACTCTTACCTCAGCGAAGACATCTTCTAGAACATGGCAGGCTCATGCAGGACGTGTTTAATCCCCTTTTCCCAAACCTCCGCCTCTTATCGCCCATTTCCTAGTCTTGTAGACCTCTGAAATCTATCAGACGATTCATCTCAGGGGGGCAGAAACATCCCCTGGTCTCTTCACCAGACCTTAATCTTTCATTTCATCTGATCGTCCATCTTTTCATTTCCACTCTCTTTAACACCACCTGGGCATCTGGTTCGTGTGGACGGATATGAGCAATAAATATTAATGCGTACTCTCACGTCCCTTAGACATTCCATTAAAGAACACTGGGACATGAGCTGTAATATCACATTCTGCTATTTCTGAAGAGACGATGATTTGTTTTCAGAGACAGCACTGACCTGCAGTTAAGCAAGAAGGATGTTGGCGTCAGAGATCACATTTCTGAAAGTATGCAATGTGGTGCATGTTTATAAACCACCAGCATGGTAAAATCCCATGTTTAAGATGTAATAACTCTGTTCGGGGTCAAATAGCTTGAACCACATGAGCGGTCATTTCCATTATTGAGAACTGTGACCTGGTCACTCGTCCAACTAAACCAACGTTTAAAGGAAGTCTTAGTCAAGGACACTATAATATACTGTGTAAACATAATCTCATGACTTGTGCCAGAGTTGGAGTACTTGGCAGCCATTTTTATCACAAATAATTAGACGTTGCCTTCCCATCGCACCATCAGAATTCAGATATATAGTGATTTTGACAGACGAGCATTATCCACTCGTCTGCCGCTGACGGATTTGGCAAAAAGGATAATTTCGTTGGCACATAAATGCAGAGCCTACAGCATTAGCCGAATCCTTCTTCACATAATGCTGTTTCCTCAAACCAGAACTCAGCAGATGGAGATTTAAAATATCAATGATCCGCAACTGCAGGCGATTTCGGTCAGCCCTCAGTGCGCTCTGCTTTGCACAAGTCGCTGGGACACGAGCCAAAGCAAGCGAGGGTCGGTAAGAAGCAGCTCAGGCTGCAGCATGCATCGATGTGCAAAAACATACAGTACAGTAGAGGCTGTTGAGCAGAAGAGCAGCCTTATAAAGTTGTGGGAAAATATCTTGATGCTTTTTAGGTTAAAGAGCTGTATGTTTGAGGCACTGAATTGAATGAAAAAAATTGTTATGCACTTTTTTTTTTTTTCAAATTTGTATTAATGACAACAGGTTAGAGAGAAAAGAAATCCAAGACAACGTCATGAGTTATATAAGTATCCGATGTGTTGTTTACAGAAGCTCTCAGAACAATAACATTAGTCTCAGTAGTAATATTGAAGTCAACTACATAATATATTTAAAAAAAATGTTTAAATCCTTTATTTAATAATGTTTTGACATCCAGGAATTACAATAAATACGTTCAATTTCTCAAATAATGCAAAGATAAATGCATTTAGGTCGAGTGACTCAGCTTGTTGATAAAATATAGATTATTTAGTGTGTGTGTGTGTGTGTGTGTGTGTGTGTGTACTGTATATTGAGGCTGAGAGCACAGGGGTTTAATGGCCTGAAATTGCCCTATCCCAAATCTCGGTTATGCTTCCAGGCTGGGCAGTAGTGGAGGCTAAACACGTAAACAGAATTTACACACCACCTAAATTTCAGAAATATCATTTACCCACCTCTGACCAGCAGTTACCCAGCTCTGACCAGCAGTTACCCACCTCCGACCAGCAGTTACCCACCTCCGACCAGCAGTTACCCACCTCCGACCAGCAGTTACCCCCCCTCCCCCGACCAGCAGTTACCCCTCCTCCCCCGACCAGCAGTTACCCCCCCTCCCCCGACCACCAGTTACCCCCCCCTCCCCCGACCAGCAGTTACCCACCCCCGACCACCAGTTACCCCCCCTCCCCCGACCAGCAGTTAGCCACCTCCGACTCGCCTCAGAAGTGTTACTCAGTTCTCATTACCGTTAATGCAGCTTCACAGCAACTCTGGATATTCATGCTATTTTGCCAGATCAAACTGGAGTTTATTCTGTTTAAAGATAAATTCTTTATATTTATTTACAGTAATAACTACCCTAAAATATACATTTATACATTTCTAGCTTTTCTTAACTCACAGAACGTTTTTAGGTATAGAGGAAATAGCTATCTACCCTCTTCCACATACATGAGCTCAAAGATAGCCCTGATTCTATTTCAATTGACAGAAGAGAGCTAGTATGCCAAGCACGGCCAAAATGACTCGCTCCTGGTTGTTGCTGGCTGCATGGATCCTATAGGAAAATAATCAGTATTTTTTCCTTTTGAACAAACAATTAAGTTTATATGAATGATTAAAAAAGCATCATACTTACAGTATGCTATAAGTATACACGAATATGTACATGTACATTTATAGTCATCAAATGTATGACTACAACATCAGCAACCAGCAACCAGTTCATTCCTGTTACATTATAAATGCTATAGTCTGTCCCCTAACCAACCTCTGCTTTTTTATTCCTAGTAGTTCTCACTGCGTACTTCACCGATGAGGACAGGCGATACCACTATTCCGTCATGACAAAGCTACAAACCTTTGATATGCAGATAAGACTTGATGAGAAATCAGCAGGGAAGCTAATGCAAGCGAGTTTAGAAGTTCAGAATGAGAATCCCACTGGGTTTTTATCTCACTCTCTCCCTCAGTCACTCGCCAGTCTACCGGCTGCCTGAAATAGACTGTCTGCATTGCACCAGTGCTCTCTATCTGTCTACAATGCTTATGGTTTCCTTGCTGCTGGCACTAGTTTCATTTACAGGCACAGGTTGCACTTCATGTCCTTATCATAAGGGTCTCACAGGTGTCGTGGAGATTTTAGGTAGAGCCAGCGTAGGAAACAAATGCTGCCTGTAAACGAAAGACTTTAGCACAATGGCTCTACAGAGCATCGTTACGCCAGCTGTTGTGTGTGACAGGCTGCGTATCTGTTGTGGCATTTGCTTTCTACCGCACATTGTTTACGAGCTCAGAAAGAGACAGAGGAAGATAAAGACGGCTTATTTGTGGAGGAATGGCGGATGATGAATGAGTGAACAAGCAGCTGCCGGAGCTGCATAGCTTCAAGGGTTTGGCAGTGACTCCATTGGCCAAGTGTCTTATAATATTTCTATTCAGAAAAAAAAAACAGCTAACTTACTTATGGAATAGTTAATAATAGCCCAGAAGCTGTGAATGCTAAATAACATGGTGTACAAAAAAAAAAAAAAGTACAGTAAATGATGTTTATCTGTATTTTCAAAGACAGGATACATCAATGAGCAGAAAAGAAATAACAGGACATCCACCACTGTTATTAATCAATATTCATATCCAGTACACGCCATAATATACAGTACTGAAATGAAAAGACAAACAATATTACCTTGTCATCTGTGAGTTTATTACTCAATAAAAAAATAAACTAACACACACTATTAGCATGTTGATTTACCAAGATATAGTAAATCAATAATGTACCTGTAAATCAATAATGTACCTGTAAATGTTCGAAGTGTGTGTGCCCCGACAACAAGGTACTGTATGTACTGTACGTAACCGGGATGGCAAAATTTATAATAACAATAGATAGCATAACTGTATTACTTGGTGCAGTCTTATTAAATCTCTCTGCGAATTGTTCTGCCACCTTTTTCGAACTTGGTCCCCATTCATGATCACTTCCGTATGAGCGGAAATAATACTCAACTATGAATACGCTCTCCTTCGTCGAGAGACCCATTTACAGTACAACAACAACTACACAACATAACTTCCTTTTCACTACTGGGTACACGTGTGGCTAGAGCTACAGTACGTCCCGTCGACTTCTGCACATGCGCGTTCGACGTGCGCGAGTTTCAATACTGTATATTTTGGCACCATACTATCTACTTAACATGTGGATGATCAGAACAAAACATTTTCGTGTGCAAATTCATGTACCACCACATGGACTGCAAAATCGTTTTTTAGCATAGTGTTTTTATTTTGTTTAAATTTAAGGTAGTAAAAAGTCGCAGTTCTTCTAGAATCCTAGAGGATTATACAGGATCCTACAAGTTTGTTTACAACTGTAACAAAATCAAAAATAATAATACCAAATCAGGATATTTCTAAGCTTGTGATACTAAGAGCATCGAGAAATAGTCAAAAAGTCGTACTTGATGGTGACGTACTGCCAGGCGCCTGTGCCACCAACAAGTGTTGGCTTTCTTGTTGCAAAAATGTTATGTAGAAATATTTTTATATACTGTAGAAATAATAATTATGACAGTTGACAGAGATATGTGCTGCTCAGTTAAATGTTAAACTCTTATATTTGATCATTAAACATTTTTAAAGGCTTAAAACTGTAACAAAATCAGGGGAAAATGTAATATCGAATTGTATATTTATACAATCACAATACTTACAGAATTGCAATTTTAATCGAATCTACTCCGAGGTATCATGATATCATATTGGGAGGTGACTGGTGAGTCCCATCCTAATAAAACATTCATTCATTCATTCATTCATTTTCTATACCGCTTAATCCTGTGTTCAGGGTCACGGGGGACCTGGAGCCTGTCCCAGGAGACTTCGGGCACTAGGCGGGGTACACCCTGGACAGGGTGCCAATCCATCGCAGAGCACACACACATACTGTACACACACTCACACACCCAATCACACACTACGGGCAATTTAGGAACGCCAATTAGCCTAACCTTCATATCTTTGGACTGTGGGAGGAAACCGGAGTACCCGGAGGAAACCCACCAAGCACGGGGAGAACATGCAAACTCCATGCACACAGAGACGGGAATCGAGCCTGGCCGGGGAATCGAACCCAGACCCTGGAGGTGCAAGGCGACAGTGCTAACCACTACACCACCGTGCCGCCCCTAATAAAACAATACTTAAAAAAAAAAAATAAAAAAAAAAGAGAGAAGAGAAACCATTTAGAAACCATATGACCTTACTGCGTCCTTACTGCGACCTTACTGCGACCTTACTGCGACCTTACTGCGACCTTACTGCGTCCTTACTGCGTCCTTACTGCGTCCTTACTGCGTCCTTACTGCAACTCTGCTTGGATCAGTTCCAATATCTAATCAGTTTCCCTGCTGGTTACTTTTAGAACTCCATTTAAAAAAAAATCCTACTTAATTAAATCAAATTTAGTTTTAAGCAGGCATAAAAAATTACAGCAAGCATTGAAACATTTAGACAAACATTTAGATTTTCTAGGTTCTGAAGCAGAAAAAATAAACAGTGATGCAGAATATTGCAATGAATAATAAGATCTCATTTCAATAATCTATTTCATCCTGTCAAATACGAGGTAAATAAAGTCAGCCTGATAATAAATGCTTGCTAAGGTCAATGCTTAGTGGGTTTACTCCTATAAAATGTTCTAAACCACATACAGTACAGGTCCGGTCGATACGAAGTGCTTACAATCACTTGCTATGTGCCTTTCTATAAGAAGGTGCATGTGACTGTTTAACAGGCGCTGAAAAATCATAAAAAGCTATGGTATGTTTTCTGTTCAGCAGAAGATCTAAACAGGGACAGAAGCTCTTCAATGTGCGGCGAAGATCATTCGAAAATTATACAGCAGATTTCACTTTAAACGCCTGCTCGAAGTGGTTAAAAAGCATTCGGGAAAATAAGCTCTGAAGAGGAACAACACATTCAACACATTCAAGTGCTTCAGGCAAGCAAACCCCAGCAACAAGCCATTGAATGAGTAGCTGTGCTGTCACACTGTAAGGCCAAATTATATCGAAATATCTTCCTCACGCAACACTAAGTTGTAACGATTAACAGACGTGTTGGTAGTAATCCACAACATCAGATTTACCCCCTAAAGGCCTTAATCAATACATTACAGCTTTTTCTTTTTTTGTGAGCAAATCTTTAACATCATTAGCGTGCTAAGAAACAGCAAGGATGTTTATAGTTAATAGTACGATGTTAAGCAATAGATCGTATTAGCCGAGGGGCCGAGAGTGACCAAAACAAAGTGTCACACCTCAGGTGTCAGTGCTGTGAGAAAGCGAACCGTGACACGGTCGCAAGAAGGCACAATTAGTGTCACGGAGCAATCATCCCTTCTCCTGAGCTTGATGGATTAACTGGCGGTTGGAGCATTGGGGTCTACGGGTACAGGCTGAAACAAGAAGTAGTCATGGAAGCTTAAGTGGCACTTAAACTGTGAGGCTGTGAACTGCAGCAAATGATTTAAAACACAGCCTGATGCAACCGCTACTAATAATAACCACAACCTGATGAGCAAACCTTGAAAAAAGCTCGTCCGTGTCCGGTTCTTTTACAGCCTTTTGAATGATGTCTGCTGAAAATGCAATCCGAAGAGAATTAGTTATATTAAAGACGCTTAATCTAAAAAAAAAAAAAAAAGCAGCTAACATTGGATTTCCCTTTGGATCATGAACCTTTGTGTTGTCTCCCACAGGGTATGAGGTAATCACGCTATTAATGAGAGATACTGGTCCTGACCAGCGAATATTACAATTCCAGAGTGGTTGCTATGGATACAAACATATCCGGGTATTGGGAATTAGTTGGATAACGAAATTGAATACTGTGTGGAACTACGTGCTGTTCGTATATGTTCGTGTGATCTATCACAAAGCGAAATAGACTGCACTGAATTATTGTTGCATCACAATATCAAAAGGAGGAACTACAGCGTCTTTCTTCAGCACAGGAAGCCTGATCAAACACCAGCAAAGTGTTTAAACTGTATCTTTAATGGAGAGATTAAGCTGCGCAACTGAATTGATATTTTGCTTGTCAATTAAAATTAATATTGAATCCATAAACAAGTTTTCATTTCAGAAACAAGTTCATACTTTTAAAAATTATTTAGGCTTTTTAAAAAAAAAACATTAAAATGGTTAAACATTGATGAGTTCCTTAAAAATATAAATCAGCTTTTACAGAAAAAAAAAACAAACCATGTGCATCTTCTGCAAATATTACTTGGTTTAAGTTGCAATACCACCACCAAAAGCGTAGATTATCACTTCGTACGAGATGTCTCATTTAAACGCTCAACAACACAAGATAAACATTCATTCATTTTCTATACCGCTTAATCCTGTGTTCAGGGTCGCGGGGGACCTGGAGCCTATCCCAGGAGACTTCGGGCACTAGGCGGGGTACACCCTGGACAGGGTGCCAATCCATCGCAGGGCACACACACATACACACACTCACACACCCAATCACACACTACGGGCAATTTAGGAACGCCAATTAGCCTAACCTGCATATCTTTGGACTGTGGGAGGAAACCGGAGTACCCGGAGGAAACCCACCAAGCACGGGGAGAACATGCAAACTCCATGCACACAGAGACGGGAATCGAGCCTGGCCGGGGAATCGAACCCGGACCCTGGAGGTGCAAGGCGACAGTGCTAACCACTACACCACCGCGCCGCCACAAGATAAACAACATTTTAATATTTATTAAATACTGGATTTACTACTCGTAAGAAACGGATGTTTGATACAGATCCCCTAAAGGGACTAGTGTAAAAAACAACAAACAAAAACAACATACAATTATCTGCTGTGCACTACAAACTGTATTTTTATATCTTGCATCAAAAATCGTAATGACCAAGAATCTAATCAAATCAGCAGCGTATCTACGACTACGATAAAGCTAGAAGACAGATAGCATCAGCAAGCTTGGTCATTAAAAATTCATGTGTGTGGAGCAGTAAAGTCGGCATGCAGAGAGGCAATGGATTTCTTTGAGCACTGAAGCACCTGCACTTGTCAGGGTCTACATTTTACATGTGATTAGTGGTACAGAATCGTGCACTCGTCTTAATGACCACGCTCGCTGATACTAACACTGCGCTCACGTCAGCTGTCCTTGCACTTTGTTGCATCAGAGTAATACATTTCGTTAATTTTAATCAATTTTATATGATTATTTCTTTCTAACTGTATTTAACCTGCTGAGACATTTTCTCTCAACTACATGGTTTAAAGTTTGGACGCACCTTCTAATTGCATTGTCTTTCCTCACTGGACCCTGATTTCAGCAACACTGGCACACGACAAAGTGACAACAAAACAAGCCATTCGTTTAAGGCTCTCGATATTGAATTGCGATTTTAACATCCAGACAAGCAGGTTCGACTTGTGTACATCAGTTTCTCCTCACTGTTCCTCTTTATTAGTGCCTGATACCTATGAAGTTTGGCAAATAGATTCTAGTATGAGGACAGTATAATCTATTTGCCAAACTTCAATAATTGTCGTGTGCCAATGTTGCTGAAATCAGGGTCCAGCGTTGTGCTTGTTCAGTCCACAGACAACGAATCTTCACTTTCCTCACCACTAGTAGTGACAACACTAGTGCGAGGGAAGTGGAGCAAACTAATTTAGAGCAAAAGGCAGTGCAGTGTTTTTTATATTTATATAACGCACAAAACCAAATTAGAAAAACAACAACAAAAAAAGGCTGAAAGTGAAAAACACACTAGCAGATAAACACTCAAGAAAGTGATGTATATATAATCCACCCACAATCCACCTCCCGAACAGAAGCAGAAAAATAATACTGTCACCCGTGTGATTTTTATATTTGATTTATGTCAAGGAAATAATAATAAAAAATAAATAAATAAATAAATAAATAAATAAAACACACTTGGACCACATACACAACCAATTATTTTGTGTGTGTGTGTGTGTGTGTGTGAGAATCCGCTTAATCATTAAGTATACAGGGTTGCAGGGGGCCTGGAGCCTATCCCTGGAGACTTGGGGTACAAGGTGAAGTACAGCCTGGATGGGGTGTCAATCCATCGCGGGGCGCACACACCTACTACGAGCAATTTGGAAATGCCAAGTAGCCTAATCTGCATGTCTTTGCACTGTGGGAAGAAACCCACCAAGCACGGGGAGAACATGCAAACTCCACGACCACAGGAATCAAACCTGGCTGGGAATCGAACCCAGCCCCTGGAGGTGCAAGGCGACAGTGCACCTGTCTTATTTCTCCCTTTTCTTATTTTTTCTTTGCACCAAGCACTATTCTAACATAGTGGAGGAGAAAAAAAAACAACAACAACAAAAAAAACAACCAACAACCAAAGCAGAGATTTAGTTGAGGCGTTAAAAATAGCAGTGTTGTGTAACGCAGAAGAACAGAAGCGAAGGTTTTTGGAGGATTGGGTGCAGGTAGAGAGCAGGGGTGCAATAACATCACTGAATCGCTGCCTGCTGGATCTGAGGTATGAGCGAGAGAACAGGGCAAAAGCCACCCGCTTGCTCTTCCTCCTCCACACAGCTCTTATATGTGCTCATCACTCTCTCGTTCTCTCTCGTTCTCTCTCCTGTAGTTGAGAGTGTTGAGGTATTTTCGTGTTTTATTTGCAGAAGAGGACAACATGGAATCGCTGCCGTCTCCGAGCGTGTAGTGTCACTTTGCCAGAAATACTCGTCTCCCACTGGCAGACAATCAACCTTCTATTCTGTAACTGCTCCATGTTTGGCTGTTATGTCGAAATAACGATAGTGACTAATTATAAAGCAATGACTGCGCTAATAAACAACAAGAGAAAACTAAATGTGAAGATGTGACAAATAAATATGTAGATGTGATATTTATATAATTATCCAATCATATAATTGTGATTTCTGTGCACATTTGGCCAGGGTTTGTTCTTCTGCCATTTCATTACTGTGTTTCTGACTAATTACTAAAGGAACATTTTATATAAGACAAGGCTTTTCAGAAACATAAATCTTTAGAAGACTTTGGATCCTGAACTCAAAATATTAAGGAGCCAAATAAAGTCTTTTCATGAGCCAAAATGTTAACCTTTTTTTTTTTTTTTTACATAACCAGGCGAACTCATGTAGCCGTGCTGTTTTAAAATGGAGTCATAAGTACAAGAACTTACTGAGCTGCACTTTGCTTGTGTTACCCAACAATGATGACTGAACACCCGACTGAAACAACTCAGTCTTTGTATCGAAGGCAGAGGAGGCAGGTTTGAACGGACACGAGAGATTTTTTATTTGGACATTTAGTTTCCGTGTCATTTGTCGATGTTCCTTGACTGACGTTAGTTAAATCACTGTACTATAAGGCAAATGTGAATAATTTAAACTTTTGAAAGCTGTCAAGGTTTGAAAAAGGAAATGGAAATGCTTAATATTATGAAAAATACCAGCAAATTAAGTGTAAAATTGATCACTCCTATTGGATTGTCGCCATCCGAGTATGTTCACCGTGGACAGAGCACGAGAATACCGGAGTGCGTGTGATACAAAGGTGGGGCTGCGTTCAATAAGACGAGTATTTGTGAAATGTTCACCGATGTATGACGGGTCTGATGTCATCACGTGCACTCTTGTACGTTCATGCCGGGCAGGCAGACGAAGGAGACGAGAGAATAATTGATTTTTTTCATGAGGGACAGCCACTGGCGACACGGCCTGCAAGTACGTTTTCAGCCATCGTGTTTTGTTTTTGGCTTCTTTATGTTTAATGTGGAGAACAGAAACGCTTTTACCATGTCATCTATACAGTAGGTCACGAGCTCAAATCTCCGTAATATATCACGGCCCTCCATGGCTGAGAGTCCAAGAGAACCGAACTGGTTGTGGTGTCTCTGGTTGTATGGGCTGGCATTCTCCGTGTCCCCTGGCAGTCACCCACTATATGGAGCTTTTGCCAAGCAGAAGAGCATGTACAGTACAGTACAGTGACAGACTTTTCTTTCACAGAGCTGCTCTACTGACAGACTCGGGAAATCCTTTGTTCCCAGGGCCATATGCTGGTTTAACACCTCTTTACGGTGCCTGAGGACGTGACTGGGATTCTTGGTCATGATGTTACCTCAACATCTACTCATCTATTGTTAGACATGGAGCTCTCCTTCGTAAAAGACTCACTTTTCAGTCATATTCCATCATACCCTAATCTGCATTGACTTTCATTACCCCAGTCTTGCAAACTTACTTTTTGCACTACTGTCACTTTTATTTACTATAACTCAGCTGCACATCTTAATTTACACTATTCTGTCCACTGCCAATATTTATTCTTATTTACGTTTACATTACTGCCGAGATTTGAACACATTCGTCTAATTTTTCACATATATTTTATACATTATTTTCTCTTAATCATTCTATTAAAGCATGGGGGCAATGGTGGCTCAGTGGTAGACGTTTCGCCTGCCTTGCGAAAACCCAGGTTCGATTCCCAGCCAGTGCCCAAACCCCAGCCACTGGAAGCAGCGCCGGTCCCAAGCTCGGATAAAATGGCAGGGTTGCATCAGGAAGGGCATCCGGCGTCAAACCTGTGCCAAGCTTGTATGTGCGGATTGGATGGTCCGCTATGGCGACCTCTTGACGGGAACAGCCGAAAGACCAACAACAACATTTCTATTAAAGCATGGGCCATCTCCCACATGCATACTTATTTCTTTTTTGGTTGACTTTACACTGTACATGAGTAGAGATTTGCAATTGTGACTGTATGCCTACTGTGTTACTATCCTTGCTACTGGATGTTTTAAATTTTCTTCAGGATCAATAACGTATCCATCCATCCACCCATCACGTCAACACTAGGCCAACGGTGTGAGATCACGTATGCAGAAAAGGTATACAGTAATAACATTCCTTCCAATCCTTAAAACACTGGAAGCAAGACAGAAAGCCAGGACTTTGAAACACACACAAACACACACATTCACACACATCCACAGCCTCGTCCACACCTAGAGGCAATTTACAGCACTCAATCCAGCTAATGATGGGGTTTCAGAGAGTTTGAGGAAACCGGAGAATCCGTCATTTGTTTCTGGTTGTAACACCTTTTAATGAAGCTCTGCACCAAAAATCCCAACCTTAACCCAACCCTGAAGGGAAATCAACAGTATTCGCAAAGTCCATTTCATATCTTGTTTTTTTTTTTTTTTTTTGCTGAGACTGTGGTACGCAATTCAGTGCCACATGTTTATAATAATATGACTCCAGAGAATAAGAAATGCACGGCCACGTCCACAGTCTGCTCACATTTCCGACACCTGCTCCAAAACCCCAGGAGAGAGCGAGAGAGAGAGAAAGAGAGAGAGTGAGAGAGCTCGTATGGGGAAGCAGGTTCCACTCGGTGCTCTGTGCTGTTCTGATAAGAGACAGATCTAATGAATCCGATACTACAAGCACATGATTAGGATGAGAGCTGGCTATTTTCCTTACTCTCTTCTTCTCACTTAGTAGCCATTAATCACATCCTCTCTCCTCGTAATCTCTCATCTGAAAGGCCACTTTCTTTTCTCCACTTTTTTTATTTCCCCTTCCCTCCAAGAGCTGTGGCCTTCGTACAGGGCACCATCAGCAGAATCAAGGGCGGCGAAAATTCAATTACAAACCACATAACAAACTAACAGAGACCTTAGGCCCAGTGGAGCTGAAAGAGACTTGATTAAAAAGCGTTTGTGAAATAACAACATAGGAGGTGATGATCACGGGACCATCAAGGCTTATTTAACTCGTGCACTTGATATACACGAACAAATCAAAAGTTCTGTTGGTTTTTCATTACTGCAGTCGGGAAAGTTTTCCTAAAGGCTTGATAACACTTTGGTATGTTAATCAAAACATAATATACCAGCGAGATTTTGCACAGCAAGCCAGGGCATAAAAAATATCACTATTTAATTGTAAGAATGTAATTTTTCAGGCCATTAGAGCAAAAAATTCAGTAATATGAGCTTGTTCTCTGACAAACAATAACCATGTACAGTACAAAAAGAAATAAATCCCCATCATCATCGACCTTGAGTAAGCTTATGTAAATCACTCTTTTTTTTTTCTAGAAGAGACAAAGTGTATGTGATTGATAGCCTGCCTACTTTAATTGTGGTTTTATAGAGTTATTTGCAGTTTCTTAAATGAAACAGAATATAGAGGATAATGAGATCACATGATTTCCGAAAATCTCATCAAGCCTCTATTCAACAGTACCTGAACAAAGAGATATGCAACACCATCTCTAACATTGAAAGAGTTGAATATAACCCAAAATCATTCAGATAACACTCTTTTGGCAGTTTAAATTGTTTTAAGGAGCTTCAGACACATACTGTAAGGGATTGGGAAATTCTGAACTCGCAAAAATGATTGTCTCCGGAGTCACTGCTGTGCAGGTGTGAATGTATGACATCAACTCATTTAAACCTGCGGTGCGAGCGAAAATAGATGCACCACTTGTGATTTGCTTAAAAGAAGAGCAACATGCAGTAATTCAGTTTTTTTGTGACCTGAGGTGTACCTGGTGCCGAAACAACTCGCAAAAGAGCATAAACAGAAGGGTTAAGATATCTGCAAACCAATTTTGGACTTGATACTCTGAGGAAGGTGACATGGACTCATCACTACGAGTCTGAGAGTAAACGGTAGAGTATGGAATGGAAGCATCGTCAAACTGGATGAAGAAGTTCAATTCAATTCAATTCAATTTGTATAGCGTTTTTATCAACTGTCATTTTCGCAAAGCAGCTTTACACGATCAAAAGAATTATTCAAGTTTGTATGGAATGTGAACGAATCAAAATGGTCAGATGGTCCCTGATGATCAAGCCGAGGGCAAAAGTGGCAAGGAAAAACTCCCTGAGATGGCAAGAGGAAGGAATTTTGAGAGGAACCAGACTCAACAGGGAACCCATCCTCATCTGAGTGAGCATTAATTGATCTGCATTCATACTGTGCGTGATGTGAAGTGAAGACATCCGTGCATTCGTGGCTCGTAGCTCAGCCTGAAACTTTTTTTAGTGAGCAATAAAGAAAGCTTGTTGACATATGGACAAAGAGCATTGAAACGTTAAGAGACAGTATGTATTTGGTCTTTTCTAAAAGTAAATAAGTTCTACAGATGGAGTGCGGATAATTTTCGACTAACCCTCGTAGCTACTGGTCGCACGCCGCAAAACCAATGTTCACTAAGTAACGGGTAGTTAATAGTTGAGCAGGAAGTTTGATCGACTGCTTTGATTGGTATAATGTTCAAACTAGATTTTGAAAATATCAAGAGTCTGAAAATTAAAAACACTGGGTTTAAAAACTTGATAACTAACAGATGGTGAGAATAATGAACTAAAAGAAAGCTTTTGAAAATAGTGACTCGAAGTAAAATGCATTTTAATCCCAGAATTACCTGAAAGCTTCTGTACATTCAGTATGTTGTTGTTGTTCATTGCAACATCGTCATTATACTGTAAAAATCATACAGTTTTTTGCACAATAACAAGCAAAATCCGTGGGTTTCCCCTAACCAGGCTAGATAAGGACAAAACCCACAGGCTAGCCTGATGCTGAACTTCCACAGGGCTCTCAGAATGTAATGCTGAAGCAGACAATAAAAATCCCTTGATCCACATGGAGAAGACAAAAATGTCAAAAGGGAATTTGAAGCACTGCTGACTATCGATCTGTTGCCCGGGTGTGTATTGATCTACTGTCCCTCAATGGCCAGTATGCACATAAAGCCATCGTATCAGACGGAGGGTGTAATGTCTCGAGACAGCAATCTGCCACAAAGTACGCTTATGGAACCATCCAACTAGACCTTGAACAAAAGGGCTAAATTATAATTATTAAAATGCCACTTTAGTTAATGACTTGCTTATTAATACTAAGAAAGCAAGCCTGTGGATCAAGCCGGTCCGAAAATACATGTTTCTCTTTTAGTGTTTTTTTTTTAATTATATTTTTTATATATTTCTGACTCACATAATATTTTATGTAACTGCAAACGGGAATAACATGATTTCACTGCGCACTTTCTTTGATACTGACCGACCTTAAATAAACCATGTATGTTAAATAAAACTGATCTGACGTGACCTGGACCTGCAGTAACATTTAAAATCTTTACAGTGTGCAAAACGTTTACGCCTTGAAATCCAGCAGTACTCCCCATGCCACGCTATGCCAGCCAGAGTAAACCAAAAAAAAAAAAAAAAAAGATTACGACGAGAATAATTTTAATGCACCGCTAACAAGTACGAATGCAGATTAAACAAGCTTCGTTTTGCTGGAATGCCACCACCACCACCCCCACCACCCCCCACGGCATTTATCACAGAAATGTCAATGCTACTGGCACTCTCAGAGGATGCTGTAATTGATACACTGCTGAGAAAACTGCCTTGGTGACTAGTGGTGCTGTGGCCTAAAATGTGACATCTATTATATGTTCCATGCATAATTTCACTGATAGATGGTGCTTGGAGCAGTGCCTGGAAATCGTGGATCTACTGTAGAAATAATTTGGGGGGGGGAGGGGAAGAATCAGGCAAATCTACTGTACAGTAACTCAAATAATAAACTTAAACAGATTCATATCCCATTAGTCATAATTCTTTTACATGCTGCCTGTATCTATGGCAGATGAACAGTGCGCCCGATCAATAGCTCTCTCTGACACAGCAGTTCTCCTGGACCGCGGTCAGTAGAGGAGAATGCGACCGGTCGACTCTTTTCCCACTGTGACATTTGAAGAAACATCATAATGAACTCGCTATAAAAACGAATTTTGGGTAAGCTTGTATAGACAGGAACGATACCAGGTGGAAATGGAAAACGGACTTAGCTTTTTTGAGTCGCTGGAAAAGCCCAGGTTCGATTCCCAGCCAGTGCCCAAACCCCAGCCACTGGAAGCAGTGCCGGTCCCAAGCCCGGATAAAATGGCAGGGTTGCATCAGGAAGGGCATCCGGCGTATACAACCCTGCTGAATATTTTTTAATCAAATAATTAAATACTGGAATTGTATTTTTTTTTAAATGACCTAATTTAATCTGTGCTGAAGTAAAAAAAAAAAAAAAAAAAAAGTGTAGTGCACTGCTGAATCTCACATATGTAATAAGTAATTAATGCGATGCATGGCGTCATAAATATTCTAACCTTTGAAGCCTAAATGGGAATACATAATTCATTATATCGATACAACTGGGATGTAAAAATAGATCTCTTTTTTTTTTATGGTAAAAATTCATTGAGGAGTGTTTACACTCCTGGCAGACCTCTTGACAGAGAGTGAAGGCCTCTGGGCTTCTGGATGTAAAGAGCGAAATATTCAAATGAGTGACATTTCATGGAAAAACAATCACAGAGGAAAAAAAAGGAAATGTCAAGATCTGGTGTCTATGCTTGCTGGGCAAATCCTCCAGGAAGGTACAGCACGTTCTTTGTGTTCATGATGTGATCTCCAGCATGAAGAAGCACAGGGCTTAATTAAAATAAATGTAAAAAAAAAACATGGATAACCTTAGTGCTATTAGATTTCTGGTAAAATCAAAAAGTTCAAATATTTAGGTAACCTTGTTGAAATAATGTACATAGTGAATATTTAAGGTGCATTATACACGTTAAAATTCTTGTTGTTCCAGATACCCTTACTGTACCTTGGGACAAGGATACCCTTCAACCAGTGTCTACGTTTGGGAACTGGCTTTAAATCAAACCAAGGACTTGGCATGGCAGGTGAAAAGCCTAACACTGAGCCTTTAATACCTGAATTATACATATTAAAGTAACTAACATAAAAAAATGTACCTTAAGTATACCACCCAAACAACAAGGAAAGCTCTTAAACAGGATTTGTTCTGACAATGTATGCAGACGGTCCATAAATGCTGTTTAGTCTCTCTAGACAATCTCTTTCAATAATGTCACTGAGCTCAGCACCAGCTTTGTGCCTGCTCAGAAAAACCACCCACAGCTGCATTAACAGTGCTTATGATTATTCCAAGGGCAAAATAAAGTGTGTGTTTCCCCCCACATAGAAGTGACTATATGCTTTTCACGAAGCTTATGCATAATACATTAACGGAATGCGGATGAACAGAGTATGTACTTCCAACATCATGAACATCACGACATCTCTCAGATTCTCTATTCCCCCTTCAGCACCTCATCATAGATCGTGTCTTTCCGTCTAGCTGTCTCTGTCTCGCTCCCCTGAGGAGTTCTCGCTTGCAAGCCGGTCGCTCTTCATAATGACAAACACCCAGTATATAGACAAAAGACACACCTGGGACCCTGGTCTGTCACTCTATGACGCTAAACACTGTTATGTAGCGCTCCTAACCAACCACTGGGATTCATTGGGATGAATCCAGGTAATGTCCATTTTCTACCTGGTGATGAGCAGTCCACTGCCAACACAAAGAGCTAAATGAAGGTCTATAAATAGAGCTGGGGTGATGAGGAGCTCTTGTGCTTCTTGTGTGTCAATATTTCTAAGTGTGTGTATGTGTATGTGCTGCTAGAGGATTTTCAGTCTTTCCCTAAAGTGCTTCAGTTGATTTTCAGAGCAATATAAAAAACAAGCTAGATGATAAAAGGTATTCTATAAGTCTATTGAACATTTAAAATGCTTTCCTGAAAAAGCAAATGATTACAAATAGCTCATTTGAAGTCAAATACATACTTCAGTACTAAACATTTTGAATTCTCTGACATTTTTTTTTTTAGATTTAACTGTGATTTGAAGGACTTTTCCCAGTAGACATTGCAGCTTTACAAAAACGCGGATGTACTGTATGGTAGATTTATGGTAGATTTACTTCTTTAATGAGCAAGCTGGAGGTGCCACTGGCGAGGACAAACTACTTGAGACAACATGAAGAAGAATCCTTAAGAGGGATCAGATAAAACAACTGTCTGGTTCTGGTGACACCTTATAGTGGAATTATGACTCCCTTTCAGTATAGCCGTCTTGTCCATATTACCATCTGGTCAGTATGAGCATACTTCAATTAGGAGTCATGGCATTAGCATGGGACAGTCTTTGTGATTGGAGAAGGTATTTGTTAAAGTGTACAGATGAAAAATATATATACTGTATAGGCACATAGGTATCGTGGCAATATATAGAGATGCCCACTATTTTTTATTATGGTCACATGATAACATCAGTGATGGTGCGACTACTGAGATCTTTAGAGAGCAAAACTTTATACAACACATTACAGTATTGTTGAAGTATTGTTATTGTTGAGTGCATATACTGTACTGTACATTTTTGCGCTCATTTGTAGTATCAGGAAGTTCTTGGTGATTCCCAACATCCAGGTGAAATTATCCACTAAAGAAAGCATAAGACTTGGGAATTGTACAGAACTGCAAATCTTAGGGGTAAACTCTGTGGGTGGATCTCCAAATTTCACAAGTCTATACATGCCCAGTAACTGCTTTATCCTGATCAGGAGCATCACACATGCTCATCCATACAATCCTATGGGGCAATCAAGGAGGGTCCTTGTGCTGGTGAAACCAAAGTACCAGAAGAAAAACTACATGGAAAGGGGGAGAAGATGTAAAACTCTGTACAGACATTAAGTCAAGCTCAGGATCGAACTGCTTGACTGGATTTGATGCTTGACCATGTCATGCACAGAACTAAGGAATTTCATTTGAAATCCCAACCCTGTACTGGTGATCCGTCATTTGCCTGGGCCACTGAGATTGTATCTTTGTGTTGTTCACATATGCTAACATGCTAGGCCTGTCGGTTTGCCATTCAGCGGCTTGCAGGGTTATAATCAAGACGTTAAATTAAAGACCCTTTACACACATAAAAATCATGTGAATAGGTTTGGAAAGTTAATTATTAGAAACTACAGTACTGTGGAAAAAGCACTTCATACTGATTAAAAAAAGATCTACATTTGTCACACTTAAATGATTAAGATCATCAAACTAATTTTAGGATTACACAAAGATAACCCAAGTAAATACAAAATGCAGTTTTAAAATGATGATTTTATTAATTAAGGGAAAAAGGATAACAGGAAAAGTAACAGCCCCCTTTATAAATTAGGAACTTGTGTTAAATTTCACTAAGCCTGATTACTGCCAGACTTGTTGAATCTAGAAATCACTTAAACATAACCTCTTTGACAAAGTGAACCAAGGTTAAAAGATCCCAAAAAGCAACACATCAAAAAATCAGTAAGGGGGAAATACTTTTTTCACAGCACTGTATACACACACGCACAAGAAAATGATCCCCATTTCTCTCAGGTCCATGAGATAGCGGGCAGCTTAACCTAATCCATGAACTTTATTGGCCTTTCAATCAAACAAAGAGCTAAGAAACTTCCTGCCACCTTTGTATAGAACCGAGGCTTGAGTTTGTGCAGGGAGCCAAACAACAGTTGACACTTATTGCCTTTATTGAGTGTGGAGTAAAAAAAAAACTACTCTCTCAGGGACACTGAAGACTTTAAGCAATATTTTTAGCACAATAAACTTCATACTGCTAGCCTACCTCGGAAACAAACAGAGCTCGACCTAAACATGGATTCAGGGTGGATTTCTCTTGAAGGTTTAGCCAGGGTCCATTATAGTACTGATGATTGATGATTTGATCTAAAAATACTGTGCCATTGTTGTTTTGTGTAAACTTTTCATATGTTAGGTCATCCAACAATTTAAAGTATGTCAAGTTATATACTTGAATATAAATATATTGAATATAAATTTACTTTGGATCAAAATGGCACCAACATTATCTCCTCTCAAGGCAAATATATATTACAGTCTTTTTATCACTGCAAGCAAAGAGATAAATGTCTCGTCTTGCTTCTTACATCTTATTTTTCCTTCCATCCTTAGACATGTTTAGAATTTAAAGGAAACAAAGAATTCAAACCCACATGGACTAGTGACGCACGGGTGGTCTGGTAACCCGCGGGTCGGGTTGGGGCGGGTAAAGAATTCTCACTTTATTTCCGGGGCGGGTCATTAAAAACAAAATAAAATTTAAAAAATCCATGTATGTTGCGTGCAATTCCCTATAGCCTATATTAAATATTTGGAAATATCTATTTTCATATTTTATTAAGTTCTTTGTTAAGGTTACGTCACGTGACAAGTCACGAAAGAGCCAAGCAGGTACCGCCGCCAGTCACAACAAAGACAAAGAAATAAAATTGAAAATGGAAGACGAGGTGCGGGAGAAATTGAGGTCGGGAATTTACATCATTAAAAGAAAAAAAAGGTCAGGCTGCTACATCTAATGTTTGGGAGTCCAAAGTATGTCTATTTAACGGTCGCGGGTGCGGGTGGGGCGAGTTGTAAAAATAGATACAGTGGTGCGGGTCGGGCCAAATAATTTCATAAAAGCGAGACCCGCGGGTTGGAAAAATACCCGACCCGCGCATCACTAACATGGACGCTAAAACAACATGCAAAAACATTCAGTAAAATAGTTGGAGCTATTGGGTGCGATACTACCTGCTTAATCACCAGATACTGTATGTTTTTTTAATGGCTGAATTAGGCATGCAATAATTTAATGAAAACCTAATTAAAGGTCTACATGGGAACACTTAGCTTTTAAAGTGCATAGTCGAGATCATTTCACATTAATGTTCCTCCTCATTTTAACCTCATCTGTACTTTTTACCAGGTACCCATCTCTACCTGTGGTTATAATAAAACCTCAATTATATTTATCATACCAACTCATAGGTTTTTTTTTTTAACCTGGTTACCACCCGCCCCAGCAGGGGCTCCAATGCTGGATGTGCAATGTAGTTTGGTTTCAACAACGTCCCAATGATGTCTCAAATGCTGAAATTCAGAATGACTTTGTTAAAATGACAGAGTTAAAGTTGAATGAATGACCCAAACACAAAATTGCAAATACAACCTTAAAGCAACAAAATTTTTACCAGAAATCTATGCTGATTAACATCCATTCACACAACACCTGACTACAATCATGGTCTCTTAAGAAAACACAACAGCTTCCTGCACACAACATTTGTCTCAGTCATGTATTTCTTAGCGTTGTAAAGTTACCTCTCTGTGTAATTTACTGTAAGGATCTACTACGGTGTATGTGGTGCTTGTTGTTAGGTATAAGTATCATAGTGTTGTACCTTGAAATCCAGTGGTAAGCACACAGCGCTCCAACCCAATGCTTAGAGGTATTTGTTCAAGATTATCCCATCATCATGTAGTTGACTTTGTTCCGACAGCATTTCCTCAAAGTAATTCTAACTTTCAAAAACAACCTAATACTCACGTTGTCCCAACGTTCATACCCTTCAAAATTAATGTCACCACAACATTTTGAAAACCACAACTTCCTGCTGGGGCATCAGTTATAAAAAACAACAACAACTAAATATCATGGTCTATACATGCATTGTAGATCATCGAGTATTTCAGCAGACTTAACAAGAACGAATACTTGCAGAGCCAAGCAATGTATGAAACAACCAGCCCTTATTCCAACTACTGTACGTCCGGCAAACCAGCCAAGCTATTGTACTGTAACTCTGGTTTCCATTCAGTCATGATACTCACTGATCTTCATCTTCGGAGTGAGAAACTCCGTACATTCACCTTTCAATCACTACACGCAAAACAATTTCACCAAGAGAACACCACATCTTGCTGTAGGTCATTTTGCAGTGACAAACAACATTCTCAGGTCTCTGCGTTGTCAATCAGAACGCAACAGAACAGGGGTGGCCTCATATTTTAAACAAGCAATTAGAACGACATCTAACCTTCTCCATGCTCACAGCTAGATGCTAATTAGTACCCTGTAAGTGACTGACGCGAATAAATCAGCTAATCAGAATTACATGCGCAGGAAACGCACATGCACATGTAGGAACAGTGATGCATCAGTAGAAGGAGACTGAATGGAGATGTTGACGGAGCAAACTTTGGCAAGGATTGAGAGCTCCTGCCTAATTAGAGAGCTTGTGTAATAAGACATGGAATCTGCTGTGCCGTCATCCCTCTCTTTAAATGAACAGATGATTAAATAAAGAGTGACCTCTAAAGCCCATATAATCAAATCTGATTCATCTTCCTATGATGTGGATTGAGCTGTTTCCTAAAGGGTTCTCCTAATAGTCCTTCTGCTTGATATGACAAACTGGAGTGAGAATGCTTTTATTATACAGTAATGTACTGTATAGTGAAATCACAGAAATGCTACTGAGTGACACTTTTCTTTTCAGTAGCTCTGAAAATGCCCAACTCTTTTATTCAACTGATGTTCAGCAGCATTAAACATGTCACCTTTCTATCAGTTTCTATTCTGTCCCTGGCTGTAATGTTGAATTGTGTCGGAGACTGTTAGAATTGAAGAAGGAAATGGTCAGGAACAGAAGTATATTTTCCTTTAAAAGTACATGTCTATAATACCACCATCCTCACATGGTGGCAAAGCTGTTCTTCAAAGGAAAGAAAGAGGGAAAAATATCAATAAAATCAACTGGTTCACTATAAGGGTGTTGAGAGATAAGGTATAATTTATGACATAGCACGGAGAAAAACAGCCGGCTGAGGTCTCATTACTGCACAGCGAGGGTGCCTGATCACTTCTGGTGCTAGTCACAGACCATCTGCTTTAATCCCAGAAGCACATCTTAACCCTAGCCAAGCTTTAATTAACCTAGCATACAGTATTTCTGACCTAGACAGTAAATAAATGAAATGGCAAGTGGTTAAGACATTGGACTACAGATCAGATGGACAAGTTGGTTATCAGCTTGAAAATTCTATTTGGTTTACGAGTGTTTTGTAATACGAGCCTGCTTCCGGAACGAATTATGCTCATAATCCAAGGTTCCACTGTAGTAGTATTCCGAGTTTTAGATTTCCAGATTCAATATACATTTCTTAGCTAAAATTTTTTCCTACCACCTGGGAGGTTGAGCCGCTATTATAGTGTGCACCACCTGCAGGATTAGAGAGGAATGGCAACATTGTGAACATATGTGAAAATATATTGTTATAAAAATTGCCAGCAAACATCTACAGTGGTGTGAAAAACTATTTGCCCCCTTCCTGATTTCTTATACTTTTGCATGTTTGTCACACTTAAATGTTTCTGCTCATCAAAAACCGTTAACTATTAGTCAAAGATAACATAATTGAACACAAAATGCAGTTTTTAAATGAAGGTTTACGTTATTAAGGGAGAAAAAAAACTCCAAATCTACATGGCCCCGTGTGAAAAAGTGATTGCCCCCCTTGTTAAAAAATAACTTAACTGTGGTTTATCACACCTGAGTTCAATTTCTGTAGTCACCCCCAGGCCTGATTACTGCCACACCTGTTTCAATCAAGAAATCACTTAAATAGGAGCTACTGTACCTGACACAGAGAAGTAGACCAAAAGCACCTCAAAAGCTAGACATCATGCCAAGATCCAAAGAAATTCAGGAACAAAAGAGAACAAAAGTAATTGAGATCTATCAGTCTGGTAAAGGTTATAAAGCCATTTCTAAAGCTTTGGGAATCCAGCGAACCACAGTGAGAGCCATTATCCACAAATGGCAAAAACATGGAACAGTGGTGAACCTTCCCAGGAGTGGCCGGCCGACCAAAATTACCCCAAGAGCACAGAGACAACTCATCCGAGAGGCCACAAAAGACGCCAGGACAACATCTAAAGAACTGCAGGTCTCACTTGCCTAAATTAAGGTCAGTGTTCACGACTCCACCATGAGAAAGAGACTGGGCAAAAACGGCCTGCATGGCAGATTTCCAAGGCACAAACCACTTTTAAGCAAAAAGAACATTAAGGCTCGTCTCAATTTTGCTAAAAAACATCTCAATGATTGCCAAGACTTTTGGGAAAATACCTTGTGGACCGACGAGACAAAAGTTGAACTTTTTGGAAGGTGCGTGTCCCGTTACATCTGGCGTAAAAGTAACACAGCATTTCAGAAAAAGAACATCATACCAACAGTAAAATATGGTGGTGGTAGTGTGATGGTCTGGGGTTGTTTTGCTGCTTCAGGACCTGGAAGGCTTGCTGTGATAGATGGAACCATGAATTCTACTGTCTACCAAAAAATCCTGAAGGAGAATGTCCGGCCATCTGTTCGTCAACTCAAGCTGAAGCGATCTTGGGTGCTGCAGCAGGACAATGACCCAAAACACACCAGCAAATCCACCTCTGAATGGCTGAAGAAAAACAAAATGAAGACTTTGGAGTGGCCTAGTCAAAGTCCTGACCTGAATCCTATTGAGATGTTGTGGCATGACCTTAAAAAGGCGGTTCATGCTAGAAAACCCTCAAATAAAGCTGAACTACAACAATTCTGCAAAGATGAGTGGGCCAAAATTCCTCCAGAGCGCTGTAAAAGACTCGTTGCAAGTTATCGCAAACGCTTGATTGCAGTTATTGCTGCTAAGGGTGGCCCAACCAGTTATTAGGTTCAGGGGGCAATTACTTTTTCACACAGGGCCATGTAGGTTTGGATTTTTTTTCTCCCTAAATAATAAAACCCCTCATTTAAAAACTGCATTTTGTGTTTACTTGTGTTATCTTTGACTAATAGTTAAATGTGTTTGATGAGCAGAAACATTTTGTGTGACAAACATGCAAAAGAATAAGAAATCAGGAGGGGGCAAATAGTTTTTCACACCACTGTATCTTGTAATACGTTTCGTGGTCGCATTATAGACATGCCTTCCTAAATTTTAATATGGCATTTTTAAATGTAGATAATAATCTGTATTTATGTATGCCATAGATACTTGACAAAAAACTTTGTTTAGCACTGGTCAACAAGGAGTATGGTTTTTAATTTGATTTATCTGGTTGTTGAAAATACTTTACAAAATAGTACTTTAGAAAATAGTACAGCACAGACATGAAACCAGCTTGTCCCAGATGCCTGGACTAGTGACATGACCACCCAGGTAAGGTAAAGGAAAATCAATCTTTTGCCGTTTCATCCTACTCTAGCAATTTTAACCTAATCTCTATCCACAGTTAGAGTATGTGCAATTATTACAAACAAGAATTTCAACACATTTATATGTACTGAGAAGAGACAATAATTGGACAATAGGCAATCATTGTGCCTGAAAATCACTTATAATTAAGTTCTAAGGGCATTTGTTGAATTCTGATAATAAATACTTTCAAATGCGAAAGATTTTTTTCACTTAGTCAAAGGCATAAATAAACAAAGCCTATATATTCACTCCATAAAGGTACAGTAATCCCAACACTAACGTCCTTGATTTAAACTGTTTTTTATTAAATATGACACTTAATAAATAAGCACTTACAAATGGTACCTTTATATACTGAACATGGTGGCCCAAAAGTCTGGATTTACAGGGTGGAACAAAGCCAGTGCTATAAATTTGAGTAACAGCTTCACTATGGTGTTAAATTACCAGCCTGAAGAAGTGACTCAATTCTGATTTTTACCTTCATGTGACACAGATCAGATTTTTTTTTAGGGCTGTCTGATCGCACAAATATGCTGTTTTTCAGATCAGATCGGAGTCAGATGTGGTCCAAAATCTGATATACAGTATATCCCATACTTGGTAATGCGGCTTGAATGAAATCTAGCAGATCGGAATCCATGCGACTTTTTGCCTCTGTGCATGCCTGGGCAACAGGGATTTCATAGTAATGCTAACAACAGCTGCTGAAACAGGTAAAGTGAGGCATCTGGCTTTCTTTCTTCTTCAGGATCTCAACAAATACAGCTGACTACCTGCTTGTTGTCTTACAGAGCAAAATCGCCAGCATATTTTGGCTAAAAATGCATTCATTGTTTGAAATGAATCAGTGGTCGCATAAACTCATGACGTGTTTTAGCCCAGATGCTTCGAGCAAAGACGCATCAATGGGAGCATTTGTTTCAGAGGACAGAAACATTACCTGTAATTGTGAATGTGCACCTGATTTACATGACAACCAAATCCAGTCTGACCAAAAAATCGGAATTGAGCAACGTGGCTTGTAATGTGAACGCAGCCTATGTGAAGGTCTTGTACATGAAGACAAATAATGTTTGATTTTTGATGGTTAGTTTCAAAGCTACAGTATTTTTGGGTTTGACATAAAACTAAAATACATCACATTTCATACAAGAAAAAAAAAGCCTAATGAGCCAAACGTTTGTGCCACGCTGTGGTTTATTGTACAGTACAGTATATTCCTAACTGCAGCTTAATTATAACCATAAGCTATAAAAAATCCATGAGAAACTGCCTCAGAACTGTGTGGGCATGTCAGATTGCATCCTGATTGCATGTCAGATTGCATCTGTCGTCTCCCTGACATCGTAAACATCTCATGAACAGCGCTGATGTTAGAATAATGTGTAGGAATGACAAAGTGAAGTTTCCACTGTGCTCTTGTTTAGAGACTGGTGAGTTGGTCTATCTTTCATATTTTTCGCGCCATGGTGCCTGTTGGAAGCAATAAACGAATGTAATACCGTATGCACTCCAGTGCTGCTTCCCCTTCAGCTACTGCACTGCCGTGTGTAGGAGCAGCGTGTTATATTATATCTGATTTAATAAAAATGAATTACAATTAGCTTTAATGGCTTCTCATTTTACTGCCTATTATGAGGCAGCTTCAAACAGCTTATTAAGCATTTATGTTAGAGAAGCTTTGCATGATCAGGTTTCCAGACGTTCGTTATAAGATTTTATCATATAAAGGGTTTTTTTTAATCACTAAATGTAAATCAGCTGCGCTCATGACCATGTTTGTTAGGTAATGAGTGTCTAAGTATGAAGAAAATCAATCAGTGTTACTGAAACGTCTGTAAATCTGAAACATTGTTCATTTAAATTCAGAATGAAAGCTATAACAAATGGGAAGAAGAAACATATGAGAATATGGTGGCAAAGATTTAAAAAGCCAAAGATTTAGAATTACTTTACAAATCTCTCTGACTGAAGAATTCATGAATAATGTTACCAGTCTTTTCACCTTCAAAACGACCTTATAGACTTCGGTTATAATGATTTTTTTTTTCTTCAATTAAACAGATTTCCTGTTCTTTGTCTCATGGCAAGACAAATGTAAAAAGCTGGCTATCCTACAGTACATACACCTATGAATACACTGGATAAGGATTAGGTTGAAAATGCTTAAGGTTTCCTTTTATTATAATTGACTATGGCCCACTCACAGTTAATATATTATAATTTGTATTAGGCTAACGGATGTGGTCTGATGAATGGTGCTTTGAACAGAAATTTATATATTTCTACCTCTAGTAGGTCTATTTATAAGTGTTCACTAAACTATAATTATGACTCAGTACTTATTGTTAATTCTGTTCCACAGTAAGAATTGCATTGTAATATAAAATACAGTTGTGTGTGGCTCAGAATCGATTTTGTAGATCCTTAAATTAAAATACATATAATATAAAGTTTCATGCGGTAGAGTCACGTATGCCAAAAGAGCCTAGAATACAAAATAGCCCAGAAATGTTGACTCTCTATTTTTCCTTTGACCTACTGTATGGCCAAAAGGACCTTTAAAACTCTCTGGGTTGAGACTGTAGACTGGAAATTTAAAACAGGACCAGAATAACCATGGGTTGCTGAAAAACATCATACTTTCCTTATGATCACATTATTTATTTGCAACTCCAGAGCACCAATCACATTTTAGATTGTATTAGGTGTAGATTTAAAACGATAAATCATATTCTTTTGATGTGAGACGTTCAAGCATTTGAACGTGTCCAAAGGAAAAATCGTGATTATTTAAAAAATAGATCTTTAAGAAAATTAAACATGCATATAGTACTGTCTTGAGTCTTGAGTCACCCCTCATATTAAATTAAATGATGTAGAATAAATTAAACAAATACGAACAAATGATTTACTGTGACAGGCTACAAAGTGCTTAAAGATACATTTTAAAAACTGGTTGTTTGTGTAACAACTTCAGCAGCAACCTCATTTCCGCGCTTGTCATTCACTCAGCGTTCAGCATCATCAGGATACTGGTTTCTCACTGGTTATTGCTTTAAGTTAGATGTTTTTTTGCTTGAATGATTCATAGGTGCGATATATGACTTAAAGTAAAACAGGTACAGTACAGTACAGGGACTGGACTGAAAATGAGAGCCAAAAAAAGTTCTTCAGGAAGTCTGGAAAACTATTTCTCAAAATGACACTAAAAATACAAGAAAGTCTTTGGAAGCAAAAAATTAAGACGTGAGGGGTGGCTCAGGACTTTTGCACATACAGTATATCTTTTATTTAACTGACTACTGATGAGCACTCTAGTCACTCCTGGCAACCATGCCAAGACATCTCATGTTTTCGTCAATGTAATTTCTAGCAGATAGGGACCTTGATTAAAACTGTAGCAAGCAAAACCCTAGGCTCTATCTCGCAAACGACCTTGCTGTGATAGGGAACAAATGAGGACTGTGACTGAAAACTCCACGATTTCTGAAGGTCATTTCCACCTCAAACAAAATTGTTCTTTGATTTTTCTGCATCTCTCTCTACACATGTGAATAAATCAGAAGAGGCTCCCTTGATACAGGTATAGAACGTAGATTGGTCTCTATCAATGCCTGAGCTTTTCAGCTCCTGCTATGAATAGTGGGAACAAAAGCGATGGCAACAGAGGGACATCTTGCCTCATTAGGGTCCTGCTTAATCACTCTTCTAAAAGCATGGTGAAAGAGGTGCAGAGCATCTGGGCAAAAGGTACCCTTCCTCTCTCACTTCTCACTTTCATTACACAACTCTTTTCATGTGGAAGCTTGGGCCTCACATTCAAAGTGCTCATCAAGATAGAAACCTGATAAAAGATCAGTTTGTTCAGTAGTCTACCACAGGTCCCAGAGACACCCCTCAACCAAAACCTTTGATGTTAATAGGCTGATAAATGGTGGCAAGTTCACAAGCTTGTGTTTTATTGCTGACTGTTTTACTGTGAGCACATATACAACATGCGTAGTAAACACAGCGCCAACTAGGACATAAGGAGCAGCTTGAAATACACATTTATGCCAATTTCTGTCATTTTTTATGTCACACTCTCTGTTAAGTTATAGAGCTTGTAACATGCCGTAAGGAAGTAAGCACTTAAACAACCTACTATCTATCCATCATTTACATTCTTTTTTTCAGCAGCACACAACAGTGGCAGAGGGATATTGCCCATTTAGAAACCTGCCACTGGCATAATAACCAATACATGTAAAATATTTTAAGCATAAACTGTGCAAAAGAGCTGAAAGGGAAGGTAAAGCATCTTGCTTAACCATCCAAACCAACATTTTGTAGAAAGAAATAACAGAAGAAAGGGATACTGGTATTAACATTAGCTACTTATTAAAGTTACATAATATACAGTAGTTATTTGAGCTCCATAACACCAACTGATGAATACAAACATCACTTCATATTGATCGTATGTTTGCTAATACTGTATAACTCCTCACCACTAGCCACACAGCCCACTTGCTAGCTAACCAAGATAATATCTGCTATCGATAATGTTTGCGGTTTTATTAATCCTTTAGAATATATTAGATATACTGTGCATTTATTAAACTTCTGACAGGACAGCATGCCATACAGGTCATATTCATAGTTGTTCACAATCTTTAACAATAGCAAAAAATAAATGACCGCTAACCAGACAGGATTTCTGACACAATGTAAAATTTTCATTTATGCCTGTTTGCTTTGTTGTTGTTAGTTAAAGCTAACCAGACAGAATCTCTCGGATTAAGTTTGTCAATTTCTGAACTAAAAGCTACTGTAGCGCTAACTTGACAAGTTTTTTGACAGGATTTCTGTCATGTTCCCAAAGAAAACGACTAATTCTAACCTGAAAAGAGATCCTATTTTAATGGAAGTTTAAAATCTTCAGTGATATAAACTAGCTAACAGCTAACCTGACAGGAGAATCGTCTTTGCTAATTGCTGCTAATGTTTACATGAATTATCCTGACTTATATCGGTCATTCATACTGTAGCTATTCGTGTTGTCTGTCATTCATTCACAATAGGAAGTGAAACCTATTTCTCACTTTTCCATTTAAAATAATAACCCAGAATATCTGAATCATAAATGGGATGCTGCTAAATACGAGTGCCACTTAATGTCAAAATGCTTTTACTAACGTTTTACGCTTAAATCACCATTCGCTCTCACCTGATTGGCCTAATAGTTCAGAATTGACTAGAATTATTTTTGTTTTAACTGTACAAATCCTTTTCTCATTTACTGTTCATTACTGGGAACATTACATAGAGGAGCAAGCGTGTTGGGAGAGTGATGTACAAAAGGTCGTTTCCATACCCAATCTGAATAAATATGGAGCTCACACACACTGGATGCGAGTAGCACATACTGGACATAATAATTCTAGTACAATAGATGATGATCACTGTAATTGAAAATTACTTAACAAGCAAAGGACAGGTTTCACCACTATTCAGTGTTTAGATATTTACAAAGCACATAGCAACAAGTTTATGATTCCTTCAATGAATAAATGACGATTTTGTTATGTTAATCATGTAATATGTGTGAAGAGCACAAGAGAACCTTGGGATACAGCCATACTGATACTGGTATCGGTCTGCTACTGTGATCATTACAAATGACAGTGTGTTTATTACAAATGCTCTAACACAGTGTTATACAAGGGCTGTACCGAAAGCAATGCAAAAAGGGGGCACATAACGTTTTTAACTGACATACAGTATCAGTCAAAAGTTTAAACACAAGTTTGGCTTTATTTTCTACATTACACTCAAGAATAATACTAGATTTGTTCAAAACTATGAAATATCACATACGGGATTAGGTAATTAACCAACAACAACAGTCAGTTGTTATTTTAATGTGCCATGATGAAACTGGTTCTCATGAAGTCCATCCCAGGAAAGCAAGACCAAAACTTACCCCTGCTGCAGATGAGAAGTTCATTTAGCATTACCAGCCTCAAGACCAATTAACAGAACCTCAGAATAGAGCTGTTATGAAGGAATTATAGAGCACAAGTAGTAGACACGTCTCAACTGTTCAAAGGAGATACCTTCAGCATTGTTTTAAAATGTAGAAAGCAATAATCAGGGAAGAACATGGAATTAGAAGGTGTTTAATGTTTGACTGAGTGAATGACCGTGTTTTTGGAGATCAACTGCAACAAAGGGGATTTTTAAGAGGATTCGAGAGTTAGGGTCAATGTTGGCACAAATGCATGGCTTGTGGTGGAGACTATGTTGAGTAGTACCTGTGCATAGAGGAACAGTTACTCTACCAACTTGTAGTACAGTAGGTACTACCAACATGTAGAGTATTAACTGATATAGATGGTTCAAATGTTAAAGTTCTGCCCACCTTTACCTTACTTTCAGTACAGCCTTCATACGAGATGTCAGCCTCGGTTTCCTGATGAAATCTAATGGAATTTAAACAGCATCTGACAGACACCAAAGAGCAGTATGAGCAAGCATGGTTATTAAAATAAGCAGAATGTGATGTATATTCGTTGCAAACAAAACAAGTGTGGAGCAGTGAAGCAATGATGCATACAGTAGTAGGGATGGATGCATGCTGCATAGTAGGGAATTGAATCACTAGGGACCAGCCAATACTACAGTATATCATCACCATACTTAGCTGCCGATTCGATTTATATTGTTATTTGTATCCTGATTCTCAATTGTTTTTTTCTTTTCTTTTAAGATTTTGTTACAATTCTGAACAAACTCCTACTACACAAAATACCTGCCTGCCAGTGTGTGAGTAGTTTTGATCCTGTAGGATTATCAAGGACCTACACCATATAAGCTCAGAGTGGCATAGAGCTAATGCGCTCGCCCTATAATCCGGTGATAGCGAGTTCGATTCCCGGGTGATGCTAGAGAGAGCTGATTGGCCGAGCTCTCTCAGAGGGGAGGGATGAGAGGTACTTAGTGCTTCCACATTAATCTCGGCTCTACGGCCAATCTGGGGCATCCGAGAGCTCACGCAAGCGGAAGGAGCAGATAGCGCTGTCCTCAGAGTTTGTTACGCCACCCCCAACAGTGAGCAAGTGAGCAGTTCGAAAAGATGAGGTCGCATGGTGTCACATGGTTCGGAGGAAACATGTGATAGCCTTTGGCCCTCCTGACTGAATGGTAGTAGTAGCCTTAATATGGTAGGAATTGGATACGACTAAATAAGAAAATCTGGGAAAAATCCCCCCAAAAATAAAATAATATGGAGTCAGTGTGGCAACACATAACGGAATTGTGTCATTTTATTTTCCCCAATCTCTAATGCATAGACTCTGTTGCTTGTGAGAGCATGGACTCTCTTTCTCCAGCATCTTCACTTTGGTTGTGAGTCAAGGTACACTTCACTGCTCTCTATGATCATTTTAATGACTACATATACTGATATTGATCTGCACTCAGCTCAGCCACGTACATGCTTTCTATTGAAGACATGGTTTAAATACCATAACAAAAATAATTTGCTCAGCAAATGGTACTGTAACAACCAATACAACCAAATGCTAATGCTAAACAGCTTGTCAATTTCGGTGTCGGTATCAGTATAACAGAAAACCTAAAAAATACACACACACATCTCATACTGTATATATACATAAATATCAGTGCATCTTTAAGAGAAATATTCCATCACGTTGCCACTACAAAACTTTTTCAACACTCATCTACATTCCTTTTGTCCATAACTGTAGACACACTAAGGGCTTCTTTTAATGAATATTATTCTGTCTTTTCTGTTGCTCCATCTGATTTGCCTCCGGTACCGAACAGCCTAACAAAAATTCCCACTTATTCTGCTGACGTCAACTGTAGTCTGTGGAGACATAGGAGACCTTTCATAAAGATGACCTTCTGCTGTCTCCAAGTGGCAGCCGTTCCAAATCCTCTGCCTGAGAGAACAATCTTTTGATCAAGGTTACTTCTTTCTGTTGGTAGAGCGAAAGCCCAGCATATCCGCTGCTTGTTTGCTGTGAGCTTGGCACAGAACAGCGTGCTGATGATGAACAAAGTAAAATAATTTTTCTACGGAGGAAGCTTCTACAGAGGCTGCCAGAGATGCATCCCACCCCGTATCAGGAAGTTTAATAGCACAAACGCAGTGCTCCAGCTGATTTCTAGAAACTCAGAGATGGGATGGGGAGGTTAAGGTTGGCCTCCCACACACCTGCTCCAGGCAGGTATCACTTCAGGCCTCAGGCTCACTTTTCTCTCTTCTGGGTTCTCTCTCACATGCATGCACACATTTATCAAGGGCTTGTATTAAAACCTTTGCAGGACTTTGTCCCAGGTATTTGTACAGCGGCTTAATACAGAAGCATCAAATCACTTAGAAAATTAAAAGAACAGAATCGTGACTGAACATTTGAGTGTATGTGTGGGAGAGTGTAAAAGAGACAAAGAGGGAGAGAACAGCTTGCATGCAATACTGCACAAAATCATTCTGATTCAATTTTTTTATTTTTACCGTAGTGAAAATATTTCACATTCACATTGCCATTTTTTTTCTCCAAGGATAAACATCACACCAGGTGTGAGACTTCACTTGAAAACAGGTTGGAGAAAACAGTTTGCTTCCTCTTAAAACCGCACACTGCAATCTAACAAAGGTTCCATCTACTGTAGCAAACTACAGGGATTTAAGTTTACCCTAGAACCCTTTAGCCCTAAAAGATATTATTCAGTAATTCCTATGAATTATTTAGTTAACATATTACAACATAGAAAGATCAGCTTGGTAGCTACAAGAGAAAGAACCCTTAAGGAACCCTGGTTCTAAGAATATGCCTGATATGTATCCAAAGTTAGGCCTGTCTCATTTCAGAAATTAAGGCATTATCAAAAACAAACATGTCAATCATGATCACTAATTAACCACTTTACTGTGTTTGTATTTGCCTTATGCTACTTTTATAATAAAGGTATACCAGTAATAATGCCATACAGCCTTTTATTATTGCTAAACATATATATTTTTTTTTAATCAAAAAAAGATTAGTCATTTATAATAAAGCAAATAAATATGACAGCAAGCAATATATTATGTAAAAAATATATTTTCCCAGTGCTAATGCATTAAATCTCATCACAAACATGAGCGAGAGCAGACTACAGACTCCTGTAGGAGGAGGCGGAGGAGGCAAAAATCAATTTGGGCCAAAATTGGCTTTTCTGCCTATAAAATACCTCAACACCCTAAAGAAATTAAAGTAACAATCCACCAAAGCAATCTAAAAATGTTCATTGTTTAATCTTGTTTTTATTACTCTGACTCATTCTCTACATCACTTATCCTGTACAGGGTCATCCAGGGTGGCAGTCCATCACAGGGCAAAAGCACACACACTTCCACATTATTGGCAATTTGAAAATAGCATTTAGCTTAATCTTGGTATTTTTGGACTGCGGGAGGAAACTCGAGTACTCGGAGAAAACTCACCAAACGCAGGTGGGACTCGAACCGCAAATCTTCCCTTTTTATTTCTATGCGGTCATCATCTTAACAAATGCTGTACAAAACCAATCAGCCTGCCTAAAGACGTCTGTAACTTTTCCTAGATACTGTAAGTGTGATTTAGACTCCCAGAATGCATCATCACTGCAGTTGGAATTCAGTCTTTTTCTCCAATTATAATGTATGTAAGCAATTTTCAAATTGTTGTTTTTTTTCCCCTTCACTTGTGGTTACAATACATAAATGAAAAATATTAAATTCAGTAAAGTCAACAGTAGTTTTAATAAATAAATATATATATAAATTTCCACATGTAAAGTTGTTAATGAGTTACACAACAAAATGACGGTGCCAAAACTAAATCCTTTGACCAAGAATAATGCTGTAAAAATAAAAAATCAAAATCAAAAAAATACAGCTGCAAGTAGTGATTAAGCTTTCAAGCACGTTCTCGTCCCAGAAACAGAGGAGGCTCAGAAACCACTGCGATCATCAGCCCTTAGCTTGATGTATCTAATTGCAATAAGTCTAGTCATTGCTCAGAATTAGTCTCACGTCCTGTTTTCTATGTATAACCCTCCAAATGTACTAATAATGAAAAAGTTTAAAGTGCCCCTATAATGCCATTTTAAAGGTTACTAATATTGCTTTATGAGTCTCTTAAAACAGGTTTACATGTACGCAAGGTGAAAAAACACTTTAGTTTTCTCCAAAAATAGACTTAATTTGACCCCATTTCTAAATGATTCATAAACGACTCGTGTGAAGCAGTTCGAAGAATCAGTCTGTCTAAACCCCTCCTTTCCGTGAGCCCTCACTGCTGTGATTGGTCAGATGGCGCGGCCCTTTATGATTGGTCTACCGCTACAGCGTGTGTCGGAAAACGAAACGCCCATTACCATAACTGAACGACGGCTCTGGAGACGCGTCAATGCATAGAAAACATGGCGTCGGTTTTACTGTATCAATTTGAGTTGGAGTCTGATGATGAAACGGTTGAAATGGCACATCGACAAGAAACTGTTGTTTCGCTAGCACGACTGGAGCAGGACGTTTCTCAGTGGTAAGTGTCATATGTTAACAAGAGTGTGGTAACGTTAATTATAAGATGGCGGGCATGTTGTTCGCGACGTAGAACGTGGGGGGACATTATGCAAATATGTTACGTAGTGACGTGGATCTGTAACAGAAAAAGATTCGAATTGCTAACGACTCGTTTAGGCGGACGTGAGCCGACTTTTTTTTAATAGACAAAAACTTCATTTATCGTGCACTGTCGGCGTAATTTATGTTCACATACTGTACAGCTGCAGGACACACTGCATGAAAGATCATATTTGAAAACGCATAATAGGGGCACTTTAACATCAGGCCATGCTGCTAGACATAAGTATGTTCTGAGTATGGTGTGTAAAAGCATTGTGACAAATGGCTTCACTAGAGATCCATTAGAAAGAAAAATCATATTTTCATGTTAAGCAGATGAGAAGTTATGACTTGAACTAATTTGCCATTTATAGCAACCTCTAGAGGTGAATTCAGGCAAAATGCATCCTGTAGACACTGTGGAAGTTTGCTTGGCCTTCAGAAAGGTTACCTCAATGATTCGAATTCAGTTGCAGTTGCAATCACCGCCAATAAACCTGATCTTACACATCAAATCTTGAATATTGAATATCCGCCTTAACAAGTACACCAGATGATTTAAACTTGACTGTAAGAAATAGCTTCTATTTTTTTTTACATGAACAAATATAGAACAGAAATGAACAGTGCCGGTGTATTTGCTAACACTTCTGCCAGTCACACGTCATCTTATCCAGACTCTCAACCTGGCAATGTGACACCCTTTTTACTGAGATTTTCATTTTTCTCAAGCAGCATCCTTGAGATTGTTCCCACGTTCAAATCCTACGTGACTGTTGGTGCTGACGGGCTGTCCGTCTCGATCCTTACACAGGGAAGTGAAAACCATCAGCGGAGAGAGCTCTACTTTGGTAAGGGCTGCTGCTAAGTCTAGAGGTAATCAAAATGCGACATCTGAATATATACATTTCAATTATATAAATTGTAATATGAAATATTCTTTCTATAGGCCCTTGAAAAATCTTTCATTACCTCTTTTCGGAGAAGTGTTAAAGAATTGCACAGGTGGAGGACAATCACATTTTCCCAAAGACTGCCAGATGGATTGTCACAGGTGCTTCGAAAGTGCAGAAATTCCTATAAGAAGTGCAGTCGTGATATTAAAGCCAGTCGGTTATTGAAAGTGTTCGCCTTAGAGAGGCACTCCACGGAAGACAATTTCATGACGAGAGCGGTTAATGGCACCGAGTGGCTGCAGGTCAGTAATTGTTCGCATTTGCGTAGATGATCCACGTTTCCTTTGAACATGTCTTCACGACAGTACAGTATAAAGTACATAGCAACAAGAACGGCAACGGTAGCGACGTTAACCTCTATATCTATAATGAGCTCAAGCTGTGGCTTCTTGATTACATGCCTGCACGCAGCATGAGAATGCTCATTGGATAATAAACTCAGATTTGACGCACTGGCTTCAGAGGAGCCTTAAATGGATTTTTGGAAATGGCGTGCGCCATTCCGGCTCTGGGTTTTATGCCGCACGGCGCTGCGAGGGTTCCACAGCAGTCACACCATAATGAATATGATGAGCAGCATGAGCTTGGGTCTGTGCTCTTGCCTAAAGAAGATATTTACAAGAATGCCAGCTCAAGATATTTAAAATGGTAATAAGATGAAAAGCTCTAGTGACATTTACAGTACACCAGATCTTGGAAAGGAAGCTTCTGACACCAATCCAGCTGCCTCTACGAAAAAGGCAGCGGTGCAGGTCGGTGAAACCAAATCAGACATCCTTCTGAAGGATGGTGTGAAATACACCCAAGTATCTTGGCACACAATTTAACATCTCTTGTCACTTCTCTAATTGTTGAGTAGAGGACGATGAAATTGGAAGATGAAGAAAAGAGAGAGATGAAAGTAAATGAAATTCCCGCCAGGAAGGTTCAGAAGTACAGGCCTTATTTATGCAGCAGCGCAAGCCGCCAGGTGTTCTGAATAGGGTCGCGATATCAAAAGATGGAAATGTGCATTCAAATTTGCTTTCACATTAACATTCTGCTTTGCATGTGGAGAAATACAAACCATTTTCTTGGAGCACAAGACTCGAGCCTGAATAATATAACCCCTGCAAACACAACCGTGCCCCTGATTGACACCGGCTGATTTTCATACTGCTTTTTAAAGAGTCACACGATATGAAACCCATTTAAATGTGTAGCCCCTTAACTAAACACACACACAGCCCCAAAACGGTTTTGTGCTCCTACCATGTGTGTGCCACGGTGAAACGCCTCTGCTTGTGGATGTTGTTGTTGAGCAGCATGCGACGCAGCAGGCGTGGCGAGTTGCGGGGCGACATACGGGGCGAGATGGCCGCAGGTGAGCGGCGGTGCCCGCGCGGGCGCTCCTGCTGCAAAAGGTTCTCCCTCAGGATCTTCACCAGGTCCTCATTCAACCCCACATGCTTGGGCATGGGTGGCACAGCCAGCGTGTCCTGCTGTGCCATCCTGCAATCCGTCCGGCTCACTCGCCGAGGCTGTTAATCCCGTCCACCGGCTCCCAGCCCGTGCCAACGGGGGAGCAGGGCAACTCGGCAACTCCGTCTCTCAGCCACCTCCTCAGCACTCTGATGCAAAAAAAAAAAAAAAAAAGAAAAGCACGGAGGGAGGGAAAATAGAACGGGGACGAAAACGCAAAGGAGAAAAGGGCTCGTGGAAGAGCAGAGAGTGCCGGTGTTGGAATAGTGAGCTTCTGTCAGGATGGCAGCACACTGGTGTGGTGTGGTGCTCAGAGTGGGAGAGCAAGACATGCGGAGAGGTAGAGAGAGAGGGAGGGAGGGAGGGAGGGAGTGGGGAAGAGAGGGAGAAGGAGGGAGGGGAGAGAGAGCTGTCTGCAGCTTCATGCTGTGCCTTGACTGCAAGCTGATGCTTCGATAAAGATGTGTGACGGACTGCTGAATGTTTCTGCAGTTTTATTAAAAATCTCTAGACCCAGACATTAAAAAACAAACAACAAAAAAAAAAAAAGCAACTAATCTAATCTACTGTAGTATGTCTACCCAAAGTATGTCTACTTCCATTGCTAATGCATACTTCAAATATAAAATTGCCCCGGACCACATTTTAATTACCAGTATCACATAATTAATTAAAATAAATAAGATACTAATCGGTTTATCCTGTTTACTGTCATCTGGGTTGCATGGGATACAAAATGAGACGCTAGTCCATCTTAATATAACTCTATTGTCTGTTTTTATTACGAAAATAAAAAATAAACTAACAAAAAAAACCCTGTTTCACAGAAATAAGAATTCTGGATGTACATAAAAAAAACAAAAAAATAAAGGCTGGTCCGGAATGAGCGAGCCAGTGGCGACGGTGGCAAGGAAAAACTAACTGAGAATAGGAGTAATGTCACGTTCATTCTTCAGTAATCACTTCATTATGATCATGATTGTGGTGGATCAAGAGCTCATTAATGCCTGAGATGTAAAGTTTAACAATATTGCCTGCATCACCCCCCCAAACAAGTCCCCTGCCTTAATATTTCATTTGCCCGCCTTAAACTCTTATTATGCCACGCATTCATCATGGCACTGTTTAAACAAGATTATGCATCATCACAACATTCAATTCTGCCTAGAGTTGCGTAAATCTTTGCTTGAGACATTTATTGATGACAGGAGAGTTGAATCACTCCATAAAGGTTTGAGGTCTAGACATATTAAGGTCAGTTTATGTGTGAAAATGATTTCTCCTGCTCCCAGAGCAACTGTTTCAGAATTTGATTCCTGGAAGAAAGATTTCCCGGGAAGAAATCAGCCAATTCTCAAATCAGCCAAATCTCAGCAATTGTTTGCTTTGCTTGATGCAGGCCAATGATTGAATCCTTCTAAAACAGCCAGAACTTTTGCATGAGCTTGGGATACATCACCCGGCATGGTTGTTGAGGAAATGAGACGCTCGCAGGAATGTTTTCTACATTTTGTTGTCCCACACAAACAGACAAACTGATGAGAGAATTAGATTTCCTCTCAGGCTCTCAGTGGTAGTTTTTCATTACTGTACTTGTAACTAGATGCAGAAGGGTTCACACTACACTACACTAACACTACCGTGACAATATCAAGCATACTTGAAAACATCTGAGGCTCTGGTTTGCTCAGAGAAATAGGAAAATCACTGAACTGTTTATATTTCCAGAGCACCGGCCACAGACGTGCATAATGTAGCTGTAGGAACTGTAGTGTGCCGTTTATAAAGTGACCCAAAATTTTCCATGAGTGGATAATCGAGGCTTCAGTTGTGAGTGGGCTTCAATCACGTTTTGGGGAGGTGGGGAAGTAAAAAATAGAAATAAAAAATAACACACAGAAGGATGGAGGACAGAAAAAATGAAAACGCCACACAGAGCTCAGCAGTGAACCTTCATCTGATGAGCTTTCGTATTTTTTTTTCGTATAATTCATATTCATGAATTATATTCAAGTGGATTCTTACATTTAAGCCAATAACACAGTAGTAATGATTTTGAACTTGGAAGTGAAATTTTAGGTGGGAAACATAAACAAGTAAAGTGATGCACACATCCAGTGTCCTAAACTGCTCAGATACTGTATATGATGTATAATGAGATAAATGTTATTCACTCTGTATAAAGGTTCATGCCAAAGTCTGTAAATGTAAATGAAGAGCCTTCAATCACATTAATGAGCCGGAAGTGAGTGTTGTATAAAATAATTAAATTATATTTATCATTTAAATTATATACTGTTTATATTTCCATTAAGAGTTAGACATATTTGGGGGTTAAAGAGTTTGACGTATTATTTAATCCTTTATTATGCTATGTTTAGATTTTTTTTTTTCACTTTTAACTCACAGTGAAGAAAATCTTTTCTAAATGCCATTCTTTTTATTTTTATCTTTACAATTGCTCATACTGTTGACAGAAATTACAGAGAAGCCATATACTGTACTACTATAAATAACTTTTTTTTTTTTTTTATACATGAGCAAATGACATACGAAACTATGGCAACAGCGCTTTTCCTCCCAAGTGATGAATGGTCAGTGGTGCATGACTGCCACGTCTAATTCAAGATACAACCATATGAATTTCATAATGCTTCATACAATCCCTCGATTCCTCTTGCGTCTTTTCCTGACTACATATTTCTAATTTCAGCTGACTGACTTACCTTTGAGTCTGTCTGCATCCCAACACTAAGGTACTGTATCATTATTTAGACCCGAGCTTATTTCATTACATTTTTTTCAATAAGAAATTATCACCACATAATTATGTTTAGATTTAGTTTATAAAAATGAAAAAGATTAACATTTTTCCCCCTTGCAGAAAACTGTTCTTAACCCCACTGCTGGTGATCTACTTTATGGCCATGTGTCCTCTGCTCTAAACGCCTCGTTACATTTATCAGCTAATTAGCGAGCCCCTGATGAGCTGAATCAGGTGTCAGAGAAAGCACAATGCAGCACAATGAGTCCTCGGTACTTCAGAAGAGAACCGCTGTTGATGAGTATTCTGTAAGTACTTTGGCAAATTACCGGCCCTCAACAGCCCAACAGTTTTCAGGCTACAGGTGTACTTTTGGCTCAAAACTATATAGTATTAATACAAAAAGAAATGTCTTAACTTTGTCTCTTCATTTTCACAGCATGAAAAATTTTGCAGCATAATCAGATTGTACCATTACACAGTACTGTATACGTGTGGCTTCTTGCATCTCCAATGTATATTAAATTACACGAGCCTTCACTTTGGGTATTTCCTTACTTGGAGCAATGGTAAGAATACATCTGATTTACAGAGTGTATTTTGTGGTGATTCACTGAGTTCTGGAAAAACCATTAAACAAAAGACTATTTCAGTTGAGACGTCTAGCGTTACTGAACTTCACTTCATTGCAGAAATTTGTGCAATTAGGGTGTTGGTATTAGATTGTCTTGTAACTTATACTGTAGTTCTCAAAATAAATACCCTATCTATATAATACTCACCACACTATACAGTACCACTGTGTGAAGTTCCTATGAATTAACCTTCATGGCATAAAGAAAACAAATCATTTACATTAACCCTTAAACCCCAGGCATTTTAACTATATTTTATACATATACAGACTTGTATAGAATTTCCTTTTTTCCAGCACAATATGACAATTTATTTTTTGGTTGTTCAGTATGACTGTAGCTGAGTCCCTGCTATTCGTTATCACCCAAATGAGTCTGGCTCCTCTCAAGGTTTGTTCATATTGCCATCTCAGAGTGTTTTTTTTCCCTGCCATCGTCGCCCTCATCAGGGACAATCTTATAATTGGATGTATTTAATGTATCTCTATGTATTTCCTCACACTTTTCACACTCATTTCCATTTTCTTTTTTACAATGATCACTGCTGAAAGCTCTATATAAATGAAAAAGAATTCAATTGAAAAGAAAAAAAAAAAAAGATATGGTAACGTTGCAGATGTTGGGACACGTTGTTGGTGTTGGGTTTGTTTTGATGGAATGACATCTGAACAAAGCTGACAACATGACAATGGCATAACGAAGTGCTGCTTCAACCTACAGTATACAAATACCAAACCAAGAGTGTGAGCAGGATTTGAACCATGGTCGCTTTAGTAAGAGCACTGCGTGTTCACCCCTGGACTGCCAGGGAACAAGCCGGCAAAGCACTTTTGAGTTTTACTCCCTCATTCATTCAACGTTATCACAATATCAGTAGCATTTACAGGATTTGGCAGACACCATCATCCAGAGCGACTTTCATTTTGTCCCATTTTACATCTGAGCATTTGAGGGTTAAGGGACTTGCTTAAGGGCCCAAAAGTTTTCAAAAACAATGTTATCCCGACGTTGAAAATAACTGAAATATACTGTAGTTGTAGTCACATGATCAGGGTTCCTTCTAAGATGGCTTAGTTTAATAAAGCCTGAAACATTAATTTACAGATGGATCATTGTGACAGTCACAGATGACTGTAGCATGAGGATTTCACGACAGTTTGGAATCAGGTTTTACAACAAAAACTACATTTTACATAATTAAAACTGTACACTGTTCAAATGATTCCATGAAAGACAACATAACACAGATTGCAAAATGCACAAAGCGCTGTTTTTTCATAAATACTATCTTTTAAAAATCTTTTGAAACAACACAAAGCTTGCATTAAAAGGCAGCATCTATAAACATCCAGTCCCTGCGCTCTCCGCATCTTGATCCACCCCCAGTTGTTTTTTGAAGAGTGGAGCCCTTTTCTCGGGCAGTGCAGGCAGAAAGGTAATTGGGCCTCAAAAGCAACATTGCTTTTAGTCAATAATGGGGTCAGAGTCAGTGCCGAGTCCCTGCGTTGTACCGTGTGGGCTGCGGTTGTTATCTGCACTTTTACCGTGAGAAAAAAAGCCCATTAAACTCAAGAAGAAAGAGCATCATGAGGGCTTACTGACCTCACTGTACCTCACCCATATTGACTTCTTCATCTGTACAGTGTATAGAGACCAAACAACGCAAATATCACAACTAGAGCAATATAACTGGGACATTGGGGTCACATAGCCTTCTGAGATGGGGGAAGGAGACGATTACACAAAACATTTGTTCTCTACATCCCATCAGGTCACCAGATTTTCTTATCCTTCAATGAAAGGGCTTTTTGTTAAAGAAATACGACATCAAGCCCTTGGCGTTATTACACATTATTCCCCTCTTTATTCCTAAAATTAAAACAACGTACAGACTTTCATTGATCATTATTTCAAGGTTGTTAAAACCTTTTTTTAGAAACTAATGCAATATTAAAATAATGTAATATTCACGAAACATCAGGCCATTAAGCCCATATTAACCTGAGGCCCGTTTAAAAGAATCAGAACTACAATAAAGTGTTATCTGCTTGACTCATTGTTTTTTCTTGATGTTTTAAATGAAAATGATAGAGCGGATGTCCTGTCATCTTTTTTTTTGGATGATCCAGAAGATCTGTAACTTACAGAGGTACGAAGTGCTTCATTTGCAAGGCTGATTTCACATTAAGTGTGATTGTTTCCGATCGTACACAGATATGATTTCCCTCCACCACCACCCCCCCCACCCACCCCGGACAGCTTTTACATTAGCAATACTGTTCCGCAGCCAAGAACATTAGTGTATTCACACACTCTTACCGTACATAGCAGGTGGAGTATGTACCTAGTAAATGTAAAATAGCCTTCAATAAACACACAGAGGAGTTAAAGTAAGTCAACCTTCGGGCTATACCTAATATTATTGATATTTCGGAGAAAACGTTGACTGCGCTCCTCTCACCTACTTTAATGCTTTATCGGCTATGGTTCTGAGGAGTTCCGTGGATGGGATTGCCGTGGGCACACTGAGATATCAGAGGAGATGGACGGGCATTGATTGCATCTTCTTGTAAACTTCTATGTTTAGATGTTTAGTTGCCTTTCTCTAATTGATTCAAACCAGGACAAAGTAGATGGTTCTGTGCTTGAGACCACCGTTTCAAGTGGCCCGTGCAATGTGGATCCTCCGATGTATAAAACAAAGATATCATTGAAAGAATGAGTTCTGACCAATGTACAGACAAAACCTTGTTTTCACAACGTGCAAACTCCACACACACAAACCCGAGGCGGAAATCAAATTCTCGTGGTAGTGCGAGACCGCAGTGCTACGCCATCATGCCACCCAAGTTAAACATTATAAACCATATAAAGTATTTTGATACTGTTTCACTGGACAGTACAAATGAAGCACTGGATGGAAGTATTCCACAAACATTTTACAGGAATAGCTTCAAACGAAATGACCGGGTGAAATCCATCTAAGAACAAAGGGTAAGACGTCTGCTTTTGGTGTCCTACAAAACATCTGGTAACTGCTTCACAACCAAGTATATTTGCCGTTTCTTAAACAATGTCATAAAATATAGCAATAAACTCTACAATGAATTTGAAAAGGTGTCAGGATTAGAGATAAGTTTATTGTCTATAGATGACCTGTCTAAAAATTAACAATCAAATGGTTGAAATTCTGTCTGATAGGTTGGTTGATACTTACAGTATCTACAGTGTCTACAGCGGACTATCCAATTAAAGCGTAACAATCTAAAGACAGCGAAGTCATTTAGATCCTAACAACTGGAAGCGTCCTTTTCCACTAGGGATTCAGGCATGCCTCGGAGTACACTTGATCCCAAAATTCTGGTACGTTTGAGTATTTTGAACACTCTTTATGTACCGTGCCCAAGTATGGATCAGTGTACCACGCTTGAGTCGAGAGTACAGCACAATGTCCTCGAGTATGGTTTGGACCGCTGTTTAGAATCTGATGCCATCAACGATGTTGTCTCATTCTCTGAAGCCATAGAGCCATAGAGATAAAGTAACAGAAACTGAAGACTGCTATCAAAGCAACCTGGTCTTCAATGACGCCTAAGCTGTGCCACAGGCTGGTCGCCACCATGTCATGTCTCACTGATGCAGTAACCGTGCTAAAGAAGCCCCCACCAAGTACACGGTTTTGTAAATCCTTTTTTGATTGAGAGAAAAGACTGGATGTTTGCCAGAGCCATGACCGCTGGACTTCCAGGAACTCTTAATGGTGCAAACATGAGGACATGGCCTGGTCTGGACAGCAATGTAGCAAGAACTCCCAGCCAAGTCCCTGTAATGTGCAAATGGTGTTCGTGAATGATTGTGCGTACGGTCTGTTTTGAAGTTCTCAACAAGTTATCTATGGATTTTCAAGAATCTGGTGTTCTACTTACTGAATGTCCACAGGAATAACTGCAGTGGGCTCTGAGCCACCACGGCCGGGATCATCATTCATAGACATACAGCCTTCTATAAAACATTTGCGTCATTTTTAACTTCAGCCAAGAGTCACCATACTGTGCCTGAATTGAAGCTTTTTGATCACATCAATAATAAATAATTCCAAGAATGCTTAAAGCAGGTTGTCTAATGCAGTCAGCTGTTTATTAATATTTGAAGCACAAGCACTCAGCTTGACCAAACTGCGCCTACATCGACCAGACTCAGATTCCACTTTTGCTTGGTCAAAAGGAATAAACTGCTCTGTATCACAAAAAAAATGCTCTTTGCCTGGAGACAGTTTCATTGCAGACAGAAGTGGCTCCAGCTGGAATCCATTTTGACCACAGCATGTGTCCAGGGTGCGAGTGAGTGAATAATAAAGTTTTTTGTATGCTTGCGTAGTGCTGTAATTGTACAACATGGCAAGAAAATCTGAAACGGTCATTCCGCTAATGTATTGCTTTACAACTATGAAGAATATTGCAAAAAAAAAAAAATGTCATTCTATTAGAGATCTCATTGCTTCCACAATGACTGGGGGGGGGACGACGTGTTTTGAGAAACTCCTAAGCTAAGAGCAACCCACTAAATGCAGCTGTTTCCCTCATCAAATAAAGAAGATTCACAAAATGTGTTCTTGTAGATTACATATGTACCGTAGCTTGATATTGATCTGAAATGTCGCACCGATCGATGGGAAAAGATTGTGACAAGCTTTCCAATCAAACACATCCAATCTATATTGGTTACAAATACTATAACTAATGCTTTCAGCAAGAGGATCTAAAAGAAAGTGGCTAAGCTATATCTAAACCCAAGGATTACATCATGCAATGTGTGTGTGTTTGTATAATCTTTACTCCAGAAAGAAAGCAAACATACTGTACTGTATATCCAACACTCTTTATACATCTCAAACAATGCAGAAACTTTAACAATAATTAAATTCAACTCATTTGGCAGAGCCCTGATATTTATAGCGATGCGCTGGAAATGAGAATTCTGGCCTGATGCCAATATCTGATATTATGGTTGACTCTCACAGAAAATAATATAATATAATATTCCCAAAAAAAAAAAAATATACAATAAACACTCGCACATATCCAATAAGATTGATGTGATCGAAGTCTCCAATCTGATGGGTCAGGACGGTATAGGACAGTACAGTATATACGTCCTCTTATTATACAACAGTACGGCTCAAGTAGATGTTAATGTGTTTATTTTACTACCTGCTCACACACAGGGGCTTGGATGGAGGATGCATCACTTTTTACAAGACTAGTGTCATTGCTTTGTAACATTTCCCAGCATGGCAAGATCTCTAGGACAAACTTTCTTTGTAAAACCACAATCTGAGTTTCTCGAAGAGAGAGAGAAAACAAGAGGCTGCTGAGAGAACACCTGTAGAATTGCTACACCATAAGGAGTAACAGGAAATAGCTTGTCTTGTGGGTGTTCCACACATTAATTTCAATTACAAACCACTAAAAATTGTTTAATAAAACAAATGTTATGAGTACTGGAAGATGGCTGTGGTATATTGTTAATAACACACCACTTGGTCATTTGCATACCAAATGTGGATTATCCTCATAAAACAACATGTTTCGAAGTGTGTGATTCCTTATACAACACCCTTAACCCAAGTCCTTCGAATACTGGGCTAAATTGTAGTAACCATCATCATCATCATCATCATCCTATGCTCTTTCATCATCAACATTATAGATTTTGGGTTTAATTATGTATGTTTAAAGTCAAACTAGGACGTTCTCCTGGATGAAGGAATGAGCAAAAAAAAAAAAAAAAAAAAAAAAGACATTTACAAAGAAAAATATTTAAAAAAAAATATTTTTTAAACATCTGAATAGTGCAAACATTTAAAGAAAGCTGAACATCCCTGCATGACAATCCCGGGTGAGGCGATTATTGTTCATTGACTTGAAACGATGCATAACTCATCGCCAGCTTGCAAAAGCAATGCATCTGTCTGAGGGAACTGCATGCACAATCGCTCACCAGCATTCCTTGCACATTACAGGAACTCACCTGGGAGTTATTTCCACATCCCCTGTACAGACCTGACCTTGCTCTAAGCCATTTAGAAATTCTTAGGCTATTAATGGAGTTCCCGGGAGGCCAGTGTTTCAGATGTGAAGCAGGCAATCTGATCATGCTTCCTGGGAAAACGTTCTACTTTGAGGGTATCCAAGCACTAATGAAACGCTGGGATGAGTGCATTAGTGTAGTAGGGGATTATAGTTTTTACACTGATGTTCTGTTATTGTACATAATCAAAAGTCCCAGTTTGACTTGAACGCCACCTTGTATTTCTTTTTTTAATCCAACATTTCAGTTCAGTTCAGTTCTTGACATGATCATTTTATCATGCTGCACAAAATCAGGAAAACATATAAATGCGTTACTACTGTATATGGTGTAAATAGTTTATGTTATAGCAGAATGTGCTTACAACAGTTTTAAAGTGTTACTGGTGCAACAATACAACAATGGCTCTAGAGTTGAAGTTCTTTTAGCTCCCAAGCCCTGGTCATGATTGTGTGTTCCTGTGTGTACTGTACGTATGCTCCATGCCAGGGTGCAGTAAGTGGCCTCAGCTTACCTTGTCAGAAGGCCATCTCTGCCTATCTGAATCATTAGTTGAAGGACGGAGAGACAAGTGCCCTAGTGTCAACGGCGCGTACCTGTCAATCATCCTCCTACTAATAGGGCTTGAAGCCTTACAAGCAAAATCCACGCACACACATGCCATCTCAGCTTCCCTGAGTAACCAAGGCCAGGTCAATTCCTGCAGCAGTTATGAGACGTGCTTCAAAATCTCACGCCTTAAAAACATTCGAATATCTCGAAAGATATTCCGATTGAAAAGATGTGCAGCAAACCTTTATGATACGAGCACATACAGATACACACACATGCACACACATCTTCCCCAGAACCTGTACGTCTGCATGTGTGGCATTTCCTTCTGTTTTGCTCCAGTTACCCTTGGCAACATGAAGGAAAAGAGACAAGTGTGTGTAAAAGAGAGAGAGAGAGAGAGAGAGAGAGAGAGAGAGAGAGAGAGAGAGAGCAAGAACCACAGGACTGCACAGTCCAAAGGAATGAAAAGAGGCAAATCTCCAGAATGCATTGCCATCAAAGCTACCAGTATTTTCCCGCAGACACACATACACACACGAAGCATGTATGGCGACTCCCACGGCCTCACAGTCTGGACTCTGCACATGGGCTGCGTGTTTACTCGCTCTCTATGTGCTTGGTTGTTTTGATGGAGTTTCCCCACTGCGTGTCCGTCGCTTCTCGCTTGTTCGCACAGATCTTGGTTTTGGTGCCAGAGGAGCTGCTGAGTCATAACTGTAAAGCTTTACACAACTACTTTCAAATCCTCGCTCGCTGCCAGCCGTAGACAATAAAATGTATTAGCAAACAACTTAGCATAATAGCATATGCAGTATTACACAGAGTTTTACCAGAATAACACCCTAAGAACCGCCACGGCTGCGGTGTTGCGCTCTGAAACTTTTATAGTCGAGTTTACAACCTTACAATCTTATCTTTGAATTGTCTTAATTAATTGTTTTACAACATCAAATGTAAACGTTCCCCTTGTTCTGTACGTTTCGCGGTTTTACATAAAAATAGGAATACAACGACTCGATGTCCTGAGACGCATCAAAAATACAAAGTGCATCGCCACCAGTCTAAAAGCATCTGTTCCTCTGAGCCGCTCAGTGTCTGAACAGAGTGCCGTGTGTGTGTGTGTGTGTGTGTGTGTGTGTGTGTGTGAAATACCTGTCTAGAACAATGGCGCCCTCTGGAGGTGCTCAGAATCGTAACCAGTAAAAAAAAAAAAAAGTACTGCAGTACAGAAGATGCCCTCTCATGGACGAGGAGATGATGCACCAATAGCAGTCAGCCGATATCCAATATCCGTCATCGCGTAAACAACTGAATCCATTCGAAGGAATAAGATGAATTTCATTAGACCTGTTATTCTAGCAGTTTCGCATCAGGTCTCCTATGAACAGCCCCTGGTTTCCTTTATAACATTTGAAATACAATCCAATTCAATTTTATTTATATAGCACTTTTAACAATGGTCATTGTCTCAAAGCAGCTTCACAAAAATTAAAAAATATTTTTTTCCTATAGAAAAATAAATTTCAATAAAAAAAAATCAATAATAATAAATAATAATAATCATAAATAATAATCATAAATAATAATACAAAAATACAGTCAAATAACTATGAGAAAAGTCATTCACACCTGCATTTACGTATTTGTTTTAAAATAATAATAATAATAATAATAATAATAATACGTGCATAACTGCATTTTACATTAAGCTGAGGTGTTGGTGATATGGATTGAGACACACAATACATCTCAAACCACAATTTTCTACTAAACGTTCAATTATAAATCAAAACTGTGTATAAAATGTCATAAGTACTTTTACTACACAGTAATCAAAATAAAATTCAAAGACAGGGTTTAATTCTACTTAAAACCTGTTGAGAAACAGAGATGTTTTGCGGAAGAGTAGCTCAGGCATTGGGATGTCTTAAATGTCCCAGGTTGGACTAGAGGCAATCCATGTGTGGTTATAATGGACGATAACAGCACTGAGACATTATATGCATCACGCCGTCTCCCAAGTGTCCTGATAACAATTAATTACACAATTTAACTATTAAAATACAATTAAACCATCGTCTCTGTATGACAAGTGATTAAGAGTAAGAGTAAGAATTTAAAACTACTTTCACCCCTGTTAATTACACTAACTGCTGGTCACCAGCTCTGACAGTTACAGGTAGTTAGTTCATGGAAGGATATGTATTGGCAAAGCAATGTAACTGGTTAAATAAAGAAATAATAATAATAATAATTTTTAAAAACGGTGTTTGTGGAAATGCTGTATAAAAGCAGCATCATACATATCACAACTAGTGCGGCTGTGATCCCTTCAGCTCTTATTACATCACCACAGCCATGCTGATATCCAGCAATACAGCACTCCCTCTCATGTGACAATGCTTAAATATTCCTCCCAGCTCTAATTAAGCCTTCATGGCAAATTCTCAGATGTCATGTTTTAGGTTAGACGTCTGATACGGGCCTCTAACACTACACTGGATACACTGGTTCTATGTTTCTAAAACTCGAGCTCATCAGAAGATGCCTGTGCTGCCGGTTCAGACTCCATCTCTACAGTAACGAGGCATCGAAAATGCTCAAGGACGTGTGCGCACGTCTCTACTGAGACAGAGAAGTGCAGAAGTAGCACACTGGCACAAATCTTTAATTTCTCCAAAGGTCGCGCATACATGACTAATTAGATGCTTATATATGTACTTTAAAACTGATGACCAAGCAAGTGCCAGTCCCTGTCCAGACTTACATTTACATGGAAATGCTTTTGGTGGCAAGAGCACATTTAGGCCCATAATGTGTCCAGGAGATAACATACAGCAAAAAATGGAAAAGTCTGCAGTGAGGTTATACTATTCTGGGCCATAGTATCATCCTGTAAAAAACATTATTTTTTTTTTAACTCCAATTAATGAATAAATGTAATCTGAGATGAAAGCAAGCTAGTACATTTCCCATTTATATACCAAGATGCAAAGGAGAATGAAAGTGTGTGGAATGATCTGGGTGTTTAAATAAATAGGAGAAAGTGAAATAAACCTGGCCGTGCTCTCTGGGTGGGTGGGATCTTGTTACTCTCTCTCTTCTGCCAATCACAGAATGAAAAATAAATCCAGAAAAGAACGGATAATGCTTTCACATGAACGTGATATGTGAATTTGGGGGGAAAAATTATCCTGCTATAAATAAATAAATATTCTAACCAGCTTAAAATAAAAGTTTTTTGTGCAGTGCAATTACTGAACATCACAGCTCATAACCAAATCTCTGATAAATAACTAGTCTGACTTTTTGCCATGAGCACAAGCTTGCTGTGCTCCAAGATCACATACACCCTTGCGGTTATCTCAGCCGGCATTAAAGCACTTAAGTAGCTCGCTGTACTCTAACACATTATGTTAGCGAACAACATTTGTTGCTCATTTAGTTACTGTAGGTTTCTAGGCAACTAACGCCATCCATCCATCCCTTCCCCCCCTAAACATGTAATGATTGATAGGAAGTGATTCATCCACCGATGCTGAATTTGTATAAACAGACAGGTTTGTTTAAAGTTTTTTTATAAGAATTTTCACATGACATGATCTTATGCCTTAAAAACCTATCCATTAGATGATTGGTTAGAATAGTCACATTTATGTATCCATTCATCCATCTGGGATCCTCCGTAGTCCAACTGGATATCATAAATACCAATTAGTGAAGACCGTTGTATTTATTCCCATTTTATGACCATGGTACAGTAGGACCTCAACTTCCAATTTGGAAGCAGCAATTAGCCTAATCTGCATGTATTTGGACTGTGGGAGGAAACCGGAGTACCTGGATGAAACACATTTATGTGTAATGGGATGTGCTTCAGAAGTGATGCTTATTCATGAGTTCATCCACCTTAAGTAACTGCTTTACCTGAGTCAGGGTGGATCCTGTTCTTCTCCCAGCAACCCTGTAAGTGAAGAAGGGAAAAGATCCTGGAAGGGATGGATGCCAGTCCACCCCAGGTTACCATGTGTACACACTGGCACACTTAAAGCAACTTAGATCCGATCCAACTACCAGCATTTGTTCTGAGGTCAGAGGAAACTGGAAAACCCAGAGGAAACCTAAATGGACAACAGCTTCGTCTTACTAATGTTACTCGATCATGTATAGGCTTCCTCTAAAAGCAATGGTCAAACACTTAAATGCTCTGTTACTGATCAGAAGATCAGGGGATCAAGCTGTAGAAAAGAAAAGCTGCCACCGTTGAGCCCAAGAGAAAGTTTTTTTTTTTTTTTTTTTTTTTAACCCTCTTGGCTCGAGGAACGCTGTATCATATCTAAACCTAGGCTCTGACCCCAGCTTCCTAACAAGGTGGGATATGCAAAGAAAAAAATTTCCTCTGCTGTAATGTGCAATGGTTGTTCAAGTCAGGCTGGGTCTTTTGATTGTGCAGAATAACAGAACTCAGTTACAAGTGTAAAGCCTAGTTATTTCTCTATGTAACCTCCTGCTAGTGTAATGCATTTATACTATAGTTTCACTAGTGCTTAGATATCATCATGGTTGAAAGCTTTCTCAGCATGCCGGAGCCACAATCAGAAACAGTGGCCTCCCAGGAATTCCGTGAATAGATCTGTCCTTTAAGAGAACAAATGGCCCGGTTTGATCATCAAACGCATTCTGATTTTTTGCAGGCCAATGCACGATCTCATACTGCCCACTGCACCACATGCACATTACACATTACAACTTATGCAACTGTTCTGTTATTCTGCACAATCAAAAGTCTCGGTTGACTTGAACGCCCCGGTATAAGTGAAAAGATAGTCATTGAAGTTTCTCAATCCAAAACTGATCTTCAGGACAGAACCAACCTTTGATAGGAGACATCATTAGCAACAAGGAAATACGCGAGGTGTTTATCAAAAAAATCTCAGTATACATGATTACCTTTTAACCTATATAGACATTCTCCTTTTCAGATTTGTATGGCCCTTATTCTCCTACTAGAAAAAAAAAGTCTTTAAGTTGCTAGTTTTTTAGTAAAAGCCTTAACACAACATAAGATTCTGCTAGAATAAGGAGCTGAGAACCTTCATCTAAACTTAAAATCCTACTTTACTAACTTGCTTTTCACCACAAGATGGCAGCACTCAGCTGCATTCCATTCACTTGCTAGTGATTTAAACTGCAATATTTCTTAATATAAGGATCCGAGACTTGAAGGAATCATTTTCGAAAGTACTTCAATCGGCTATCCTTGTAGGTAATTATAACCAAACCGCTGAACCGATGCTCCACTTGGTGTGGGATTTGGGGACTGTGCCATCTGTTCATCCAGCTTTAATGGTGCTCGGTATTTAATGCTACAGAGTTTTAGGCTTCATTTTCTTCAGCAAACTACACACTGACAAAAATGGACTATTAAAAAAAGTTTTGCACAATTTCTTCTGATATTTATGACATTAATGAGTCTGTTGACTTGAGGGTGAGTCATCGAGAGTGAAATTACAGTGCAGTTGAAAGCCAATCTCCACTGGTTGCCTCGTATACAAAAATACTTTTGTAATCACTCAGTGCTGTGAAATGACAGGTCTTAGGTCTGATTCTTTTTTTACGTCTGACAGAGAGGAATGCATTGTTCACAGCTGGAGATGTCATGCAAACCCAGGCACAGAGATGAGATGAAACCAGACCGCACAAAGTCTCGTGATGTATTATGCAAAAATCCTGCTGTGCAAAATATCTGCATAAATCCACTGACACGGTGAGAATTTCCACCCTTAATCACACAAATGTTTACATTTTCCTTCATGTGTTTGGAGTGCCTTGGTGCTTTCCCTGTTACCTGAGCCAGAAGACAGCTTCCCCCAATGTGCGTGTACACGCACGCACGCACACACACACACACACACGCACACACACGAAACAGATTGAAGAAATAAGAAATTTAATAGTACCATCACTCACCCCGGCCTCTAACCTGATCTTGGTTTCGGATCTCCTCCTGACCTTGTTTGATCGAATGGCCCAGAAATGTCATGAGTGCAGCTGCAGCGTGGTTTTTCCACACACAGGTAGCAGGTCTGACTGACCTTTCAACTGCAACCAAACAAGCCACATCGGGCTGGTTACACGAGACCAGTTAGACAGCACTCGGGTTCACACGGACCTCCTGCATATGGATCAAAACATGTCCAAAGCAGGATGACTGACAAGTCCTGACATGGGAATACAGCGCTCCCATTTTACGGTCATTGTAATTTACACAAAGCTTTTTCCTGCTCCCTCTGCTAGCTGTTCTTTCTCTTATCACAACAGGAAAGAAGCAAATACAATTACCTGCAAAGATCATCACAGATCACAATCAAGGATAATCGATTTGGCGTATACTGTATGCCCTTCCTGCACAACCCACCCATCACCCCAGGCATGGGACTGGAAACGAGGATGCCCCGGGTATTATACATTGACAGAGGTGGTTAAGAGCCTTGCCCAAGCACCCAACAATGGCAACCTGACAGTGATGGGGCTTGAACCCCCGACCCCCTGATCTGCAACCAAGAGCCTCAACTACTCAACAACCTTCTCCAGCATGGCAATGCACCCTAAACTCAACCCCCCTGAACAAAAGCAACCGCATTCCCCTACTCCTCCTCGTTCCATATCAGTGCCAGACCTCAGTAATGCTCATGTGGCTGAATGAGCACAAATTCTCACAGCCACACTTCAAACTCTAGTGAAAAGTCTTTCTACAAGAGAAGGAAAATTATATAACAACAAAAAATCTGGAATGCTATGTTTACACAGCTTATACGAGAGTCACAGTCAGGTGAAGACAAACTTCCAGATATATACTGTACCAAGATGAGCAACCATGGCATCTACCTGCTGCAGAAAACCATGACGTGGGAAGGTCACAAATGTTTACAGACTCAACCCCAGACAGATGTATTTCATGAAGGAAAAAAAAAAGAAGAGCCTTAAAGTTCCACTCTGTGTCCTCAACCAGCTCCAGCCATGGCCTCGAGGACAATCTGACGTCTAAACACTGGTTATGATTTATATGATTTTATCTAGTTTTTCAACCACAGAATAAACCAGAGCTTTCAAAAAGTCACTGCTGCATAAATCTAAAGAAGAGCACAAACTGCAGTTGGTAAAGTTGTGGCAAAATAAACATAGTCTTGCTTCCACCTACGGATTTTTGATGGTCCGCTTTTGTCGTCCAAGTGTTTTGTTAAAATATGATTCAATCTCTTCTCTGTCAGGAGCTGATGGTATGAATCTGTTTCGGCTTTTTGGTCCAAAACTCCAACATCGTTAACCGAAATAAAGAGATCAACCTTTATTACAATTGGAGTGTATGTGCCTAGGATCCTTCTTTCATTTTTTTTTTCTTTTCATCTCGCTCTTTAGCCCTACAGAGCCTTTAGCAATTCAAGGATGATGCAAAGCAGGAGAGTCGGCAGAAAGCCTGACCGGAGCATGCATCCTTGAAAACAACTGTAAACACACCCGCTGTGACCATCCACACACTTGAACATGTTGGACACTGTGTTCCGGTCCCCACCGGTGCAGAAACGCTTTATGGGTCGAATAGAGTTCATCAACATTTCCAAATGATGCAGCAATAGAAAAGAAAACAAATGCTGATCCATGGCATCAATATGGAGGCAGTGCATAACTAAATATTAATTTTTTTCCCCCTTTTTTTTTTAAAAACAGCATGCCTTTTTTATACTCCCTGGCAAGTTGCAAATATTGAATTCCATGCCCAGCTATTAATCTCTTCCACACCCACGTGTCGATGAGACAGACTTCATCGTGCATACTGCCAGGAGCTACAGTCAGCGCCTATCAGCCGGCCCGGCAACACGGATAAAAATGAAGCTTGTGTTAATGATTTCATTAAAGTTGAGGAAAAAAACTGGACTAAAACACATTTCATTTCGACATGATGATTTCCTTCCTTCTGAATAATGTATGCTGCACGCCCAGCCTCTGCTGCCGTGGATAAATGCGAGTGTCAGCGGCATTTAAAATACGCCTGGTCTCCTATGTCCAAACAACGGGCTTTCATTCAAGCCAAGAACTTCTTGACAGCCAGGATCACCATCACAAAACAACATGCCCTTTCTTGAATAGGGAAAGAACTGTACAGTACAAGACACAAAAATGAAAGAAAACCAAAGCTACTTAATAACGTCAAATCAATTGTAGACATTCTTACCTTTAATGTGGAATTGGGAATCAGGAAGTGCCCGAAGAAATTCCACATAATAAGAGAGAAAAACAGATAAAAAGAGACTGTCACTCAAAAACATCCAAGTTCAAGACATACAGTACCGGCACTGTGACACCCATGAACAGACATGCTAAATAAATAGATAGTACTTTTATGATCAAATGCATGCACCTTAAACATACTGCTGTTATTATGACGGTTATTTCTTTTAGATCGCAATATGTTCGTCTTAACGCTTGTGTCGAAGTTAAAAAACCAAATGAATGTCCAATTCTCAATGTGAGGGTGGACTGTCCCAGAGACACATACAGTAGCTCAGAATCATGAAATACCCCTGAATACTGCGTGTTAACAGAATTATAGTTCAATTTAAAGAAAGGATAAAATGGCAGATTTTTGCCCAGAGTTATTTTTAAAGAAAAATCATATTGCTGTTTGAAGAGCTGCTGAGTAAAAGTACAGTAGAGTCATGTACTAATACTTAAGCTACAGTAAACCTTCCTTTCTTAAATACTTACATTTTGCTGCAGACATTGTATCATAAAATCTGGGCACATTTACTTATTGCATGGCTGCACAGTATTAAAATCATGGCAAAATATCAAATCAATGCACATATAGATGTCATTCGACTCAGTTACACATCACGATTCTTTTGAGAGGCAAATTCAGGCCAAAATTGTCTTTTCTCTAAACGTATATTTGTTTGCATTCAAAGTGGTATAAGGTTGGCATTACTCTGTGATCCTGCAAACACTCTAAATTACACTCTAAACTATTCTCACAGCACAGCATCATGTGTTTAATACCAAACGGGGACATTTATGAAATCGTGATATTTATAGAATAGCACTACAAGTTGAAGCGGCGCATAGTCATCATTATAACGTTGTATTGGGAGGTCGTTGGTGATTTCCCTCTCGCTTATTCCCTGTGCATCTCAATGGCAGGCACATTCTCAATTCTTCATCATGGAGCAAAATCTAAAATTCTGGACCCAACCATTTGTGTCTCATATCTTAAATGTTGACACAAATGACTAAGAAAGTAAGTTAACGTAAGTAAGATAACATAAAAATAAATAACTGTAAATATATTTTTTTAAAACAAAGATGGACATGGTTTTCTTTCTTCTTCTTCTTCTTTTTTTTTTTTAAAGCAATTCACACCCCAGTAGATTAATTCCACTTTGGAACACTTGATCTCTCATAAATATTTATGGTCTCAAACCACTGAAGCCTATACAGTGTCTTTGCATCTAATCTACATAGTGCATAATTGAATAGTATTTTGCACAACATCTCCCTAGCGAGACAAATAAAATCACTTTAGCTCGGTGCGGTCCTAATTGAGCCGCTCGACTCCCGAGGAGGATCATTACTGACGTGGAGAAGCAGACAGTGAGATGGAGACAGAGATCAAGATTGTTTTCCACAGTTTATCAATATGGAGCGCTAAGACCAAGATTATGTTCGGGACCTAGACTGACAGTAACTTGACCTTTCTTGCATTGCGGTGCATGTTCCTGCGTCTGTTGTGCAGGATCACAAAGCCAATAAAATCGTGTGAACTTTTAATCAAAACCCAGAGACATCATGTTGCCTCTGAATGTTGTCTTATTTTCAACTTTGGGCATGTCCCAAAGTGATTCCGTCTTATATAACAGCAATTTCCCAACATTTACAATTTCCTTTTTATTTCCAAATGCACATTTTCATTCATTTAGTTATTCTTAACAGGGTCATTCTCCTTTTAAAAAAAAATCTCTCCTTTTCAATTCTCTTAAAAACACAGATGTTGCCAGAAAAGAAGAATTTTTCTGTAGTGAAAAAATACAGTGTTAACAAGGAGACTGTCACAAAGTGCTGGCACTGGAGACTCATTCCATGTAATGCACGGTTTTATTTCAGTTTTCCAATGTCTAGTGAAAATATGCATGCACACATAATACATTTCAAATTTCAAACACATATCCTGACAACCAATCAGGGCATACAGGCTACTAAGGTTTCCAGAATTCATTTTCTCACTTAACGGGTTTGGCAAGCATGCCTTTATTTCACTAATGGTAATAATGCTGCTTTTAAAATAGCATTGGGTGGAAAAGAAGGGATGACGTTACGGTCCCTGTCTGAAACACATGCAATCAAATCTAGCAGATATTATTTTACATTATTATCTAGTTATATCATGGAAGGGAAGCAATCTGAAACATGAGAAACAACTCAGAGAGCTATTTTTAGATGAGGATTTCAATACAATGAGGCGGCAATAAAAAGCAACGTGTTATATTCAAAAGACCAAAACAGAGGAGAGGAGGAGAACCTTACATTGAGAATACTCGATTGCTCAAAGGTTTTTATGTAGTAATTGTAGTTATTAGGCTAGCATTTTACATTAACATTCCCAAAACTAACATTCCTCACATAGGCTGACGGTTGATTCTGCAAGATTGTTTCCACAAGTTTAGGTCTTTAATGATTAAGAAGGTAAGGGTGACATGTGGATGGACTACTATACGTCCAGGAAGCTCCACCCTCCACGCAGCTTTCCAAATGGGATTTCTCAACTGCTCGATGTGTGTGCTGAGGCAACAAAAATAAAATTTTTGTCCTCCAATCACATACAAGGGTGGGTCAAAAAATTTCCGCACTCCAGTTATATTTAACCCTCTTTTGGCCGCACTGTCTTTCCAATCAAGGCTACCAACTTCCTAGTCCCTGCTGTGCAGGTGTGAACATGTTGCATTAGCTCATTTGCTCGCTGCGGTGTTAGTTAAAATGGATACCCCACTAGTGATTTGCATGAAAGAAGAGCAGCGTGCAGTGATTAGTTTTCTGGGGGGGGTCTGATGATGTACCTGGTGCTGAAACAACTACTTAAACGACGTAAGTAGAAGCGTTTGAATATCTGCAAACAAAATGGATCGATACGCTAAAGAAGGTGAAGGTTTCTTAAAGAGATTCATGGCTGGTGATGAGACATGGATTCATCTTACGAGCCGGAGAGTAAACGGCAGGCTATGGAATGGAAACATCCTCGATCGTGACCGAGGAAAAGTTTAAAAGTCAACCATCAGCTGGGAAAAAGCAGATCTGCACACTTCTGCCAGCAGAAACTTCATTTTGAATTGTTAAATCCTCCTCCTTATAGTCTGGTCTTGCTCCATCATTCAACTTTCACCTCTTTGATCCCCTGAAAGCAGCACTATGAGGACCAAGATTCACTTCTGAAGAAGAAGTGAAGACAGCAGTGCATTTGTGGCTCGTAACCTAAAACACTTTTTAATGAAGGAATATGAAAGCTTGTTTATTAAAAAAAAAGCAAGAAGATTATTGTAATCTTCTCTGAAATTTCATTAAAATAGATTCTACGGTGTGACAATAAGGATAATTTTTGACTCATACTACAGTATATTGCCTCTTTAACAACTATAAACGTCTATACTTAACTGTAAATGCTTGCATTAGCCTGGATTAATTTACTCATTTAAAATCACTCTTGAAACGTCTGCTAATTACATCTGTTATAAACAGCCATACCCACACCAGTATCTCCTTTATTTTATTTATTTACTGTACTTGGCTGTTACAAAGTGCTGACACTGACTTCACCAAAGAAGGATGGACTGAATTATGGTTAGGGATTTGTTTAGCAAAAGAGAGCTCTGACAAGTCTGGTAAGCCACGCCTTCTTGCTCTTTCTATGCCAGCATGAGACTCTGTGCATTTCCTGCTCTCACTTCTCTGGGTTGCACCGAGCGAACACGATGGCATCGAGTTTCCACCAGACAGATTAATCTTGCAGTGCAAACTGTACTGGTTGCACTTGGTGGATCCTAAGCCTGAGAGAGACAGAGTGCGGGTTATGATATCACAGTTTACCGGCAGAACACATCAACCCTGTTCTCGCAACGACAACCAAGCCTGGACAACACAGCAGAGTTTTCTAGCCTCCTGAGAAGTAGTTTTCACTGCACAGGTACGAAAACTCCCTTAGAATTCTATTCTATTCTGGAGCTACAGTATAACGTGCATGTTGGTCGCACTTAGTCGGTCAAACACAGGCTACAACAACGAGAGGACAACTGGAGACAGAGAGGGAGTGAAGTCTCAAACCACATCAAAGCACAGGACAGATGAGATGAGCTCCCCAGCTAAACCCAAACACAAGAAAGACAAAGCAGTCTCTCAAGCCAAGCCAAAGCTCAAGGTCAACCAGGGTATCCAATCCAGTCCTACTCCAGACTCTGGTCAGGACATCACTGTACCATCTCCGGTCCTAATGGATGAGGTCATTACACCACCTCCTGACTTTGCAGACAACAGCAGCAGTCCACTTTCTGACTACATGGATGATGTCTTCACAACGACACCGGATGAATTTATTGTCCCGCCACCTGATGAATTTGCAGACGATGTCATCAGTCTGTCAGGTGATCCTGCTAAGAACCCCAAGCCATCTGACCCCTGTCCAAACAAACTGACTAGAGCATCTAGACTACAGTCCTGACCAGCTGGTTTCCTGGAGTCTGCCTGGCTGTCCTGTGTCTGCCTCCTGCCTTTTGTGAAGAGTGCTGTTCCCCCACTCCACTTTGCAAAGGACATCGCTCCACCACCACGCACTCTTGCACTCTTAAGGATATCGGTCCACCCCCTGCTCTGCATATGATGCGACTCTACCTCGCAGTTCCACTGAGGACAGCACTCACTTTGGACAACGCCAATTGCAGAACCCCAGGTCCCCTGCTTCATTAGCTGCACCTAAATAAGGATCCTTACAGCATAAGCTACCGTGTTTAGCGCATGCTGCACATATAATGCTGCTGTCATGATTTAAGGTTATGTTTATATACTCATATGCACATTTCTTTGGATTATGTGTTACCTCTACCATGGGTTTAGCTTCCAAATGTCTTATGATTGCTGTATGGTTTGTATTTATTCTTGATTAGTATGTCTAAACCTATGTAGATTGTTGTTTCGTTGTGAAGTCTCGTCCAGAGTATGTCTATTTCTAAGCCTTCATTTATGATCATTCACTTTTCCTCATTCATATTTATGTATTAACTTCCTGGTTTTGTGCCAAACCTGTTATATTTCATTAATAAATAATAAAAAAATATTCACCATGACTTGTAAACTAAAGATTTAATGATTATGTTTGACTGGCGTAATTTTTTTGCATGCAAGTTATATGACTAATATTTATTTTAAAAAATTATGAATGTGCTAAATTTTAATGGAACCTGTATTTTTTCAATTGTAATGTATACTTTTTTTTTTAAACAGTTTTTCATATTACGTCAGTTCCTAATCATTTGATTAACATTTGATGTCCTTTCTACATAGGGGATATTAACACCATTTATTTGTAGAAATTAAGCTTTATTTATGCACACTTATGATTAAATTGTGATAACACAGCTGATGTTATTCATGTACAACTGTACTTGTGACAGCCATGATTCAGCCATGAGAGTAATTTCAGTACATGCCTTTGACGATGACTTTTCACTTTTGTCAAAACAATTCTGGACAAACATAAGCTATAATTAAAAAACTGATTATTTTGAAAACTTTTTGATAAAACATCTATGTATGGAGACTTCCTGTATCATAATTGGATTCACTGTACAACACTGTCCTTTTGCAGCATTTATGTTGTGCCGGCCTATTTCTCCTTTGCTCTGCCTTTAGCGCTTCATTGCTAATCCACTGCTAATGATTTTAGAGCAAATCGAACACATGACAAGCCCCGATTTTGAACCCATAGTGGTCTATATCAAAAATCTTTAAAGTAAAATTTGAGCATTAGTCATTATTCCAATCCCAGTATAACAGCGGTGGCCAAAAATATCAACACAACATATGCTACGGATTATAGTTCTCTCTGTGCGCAAAATAAGTGATGTCACTAATTACTTCTCGCATATCTGGCTAAAGAGATGTGCTAATGAAAATCAGCTGGTTTAGCTAATAGATGGAACAAATGTGTGTCCGGACTTTTACTGGATGAACCAGGGTGTTCATCTCTGCGGCTAAAGTTGGCAAAAATTAGTGAATTCTCAAGTGAATTATGAACTTCTATGGAACGTGATGACTTCATAATGAATATTGATTGCTTCAAAGCAATTTCATTGCACAAAATAAATTATTCCTATTATATTGATTGTTATTATTAAAAAAAAAAACATAAAACGTCATTGTAACGTTTTAAAGCCTTAGCCAGACTACATTAATTACGTTCTAGACCACATGTTAAAGTTTCCCCTAATTTCTAGCTTCACTAAGTAATTAAGCACAATTCAAGAAAGAAGCTTTTTATTATTAACTCAAAGTCGCTAAATTGTTTAAACAAGATTTATAAAAGAAATTTTAGAAAGAAAACAGTTTCCTTATTTCATATCATCCTCCACTACTGCACTGTACAGTACATGCCACTTAACTTTAGAGATGGGGGAAAAAATTAAGCTGTAAATGACATCATTCCACCAGTAAAAATTCTGTTTCTTCAATTTGTGCTGTTCAAGTCCAAAGTGAATCACCAAACTATGTGGTCTACATTGCTTTAACCCAGCAAAGGAAAAAACAACAACTGAGGAATACCCCTTAGCACTAGTGACACACACACACACACACACACACACACACACACACACACACACACACACACACACACACACACACACACACACACACTGCAGCCAAGCATCAGGAGTCTGTCCACAGGGTTCAACAAGGCTGGACCAATCTCTCACCGTGTCATGGAGCACCAGCTACACAAAATTAAGGCTTTTCTATGGTGGATGATCGACACTGAGCTTAAGGAACATATATTGGAAGAAATGAGTCTAGGGAGGGGACAGTCATGCACACTTTAATGTGCACCAAAACTCTACAGCAGCCTAAAACCCTAAATTAATAACAGAATTAACATTTAAGCCCCATTCACAGTACAGCATTACAGGGCCATATACAGTGTTCTCACTTTTTCGAGGAAAAGTGAAAAGAGACGTCTATGTAAATTGGGTGGTTTCTGGGCAAAATAGGGAGATGAGGTGTTTCTGAGGAAGTGGAGCGGTACTCGATCACCCGAATGTCATCTCTTCCATCGTCTTTGATTGCACATTCTGCTCCATATGGCACAGTAACTGAGACTCCCTCACTCTGCTTTTCTGTGGCTAACCTCATTATCCTTGTCTTGGAGGACTATATAGTAGAGCAGAATGTCCTTTACGACTCGGTAACCTATTTTCTTCTCTCCGTCCCAGCCATCATGAGGACTAGCTGGAAACAAAGTAATTGAGAACCGAAATTGAATGGAATAAAGTGAATCTGTCTGGTTTCATTCCCTCTGCATGGATCGGGTTTGGGAAACGCTTTTGTTTATGGAGCTACTAATTATTACCTTTATTACCAGTGCTCTTTTTTGCATGTAGCTTCATAACAACACAAGTGCTTCTAGACGAACACCCACACATCAGAGCTTGTCTCATGACTGTCAAACAACAGGACTTAGAGTTAAGCATTACTGCCATCTTCCTGTCTTGATTGCTTCGATAGTTATTGTTTGTCCCATTCATGGATCCAGGGATTGAAGTTTGGGCTCAAGGCTAGGGAATGCATGAAGAGTGTATTGTATTGCACTTGAATGTTTTGGAAGATGGAAACTGGAAGCCCTGACGAAACTCATGTTGCTACAGGGAGACCTGTGAGACCAGAGCTCAAATTCAATAAGAATGTTCCTCAAGCTCAGTTCAGGTCATGCTTCCAGCTTTCCTCCCACAGCTTGTACAGTAAATGAAGACATGTTTGGGGCAGCCTGACTAATAAATAACTTCCTCTTTAAACGAAACATCTGTTGGTGGATGAAATGAAGAGTGGCCTGTGCGAGTCATCTCTACCAGATGGCATCAGAATACCAGAATAAAAGGAACGCCCCCTTGAGAGGCGCTAAAGCCACTCATTACTGAAAGCATTTAAAAATGTCTGCACATGCTTCGTCTGGCTGTGGTTCAGCTGTCTGTTTTTTTTTGCCAATGGACCACACTAACTGACAGATACCTACACATCATGAGCATGGAGAAGAATGAGGTGGTGAAGAGATGTAATGATTTCAAGAGTGAGACAGTATGGACACTTACAGATAGTTTGCTTAAAAAAGCTTGGTACTTTCATCTCTTTATGTATTCTTTGCTCCATTTTCATAGCATTTTTTTTTTGCAGCATGTAAGGACATTGTTCAGTCTGCTCTGTACTGCGTGCAGACAATAAAAATCAGTGTGACAGACCCTCAGTGCGCTCGGCTGGGGTAAACTCGGCAGGGTGGAGAAACTACAATAGAATCAATAGACATGAATCCAAAGGCTAAGAAAAAAAAAAAAAGAATAAAAAAAGTTCAGTCCCAGCACGCTAACATTCGAAAGATGGATAATCAAAAAGCAGCTGAAGTCTCTGCTGAATCCCAGAAGGTGATGTCTGTACAGTCTGCACAATACATCATGAGGACAAGTACTACAACAGCAGTATTCCTAATTACTTTTAAAAAGTACTGACAGGTAACAACATAAATACAGAACCAACTGAATGTTTTGAGGCAACACAAGCTGCCAGAAAAGCGTCAATGCATTGAATCTCTGAAACTGTCCTGAAGACATACTGTATTCTTTTTAACAGGTTATCTCTTGGAAGCCGTTAGTGGATTTCTTTTGTTTTTTGCTGATAGTCAGATTACATCCTCTACTGACACTCTAATTTACCTGAAGAACAGTTGCTCATTTTTCCTTAGATATTGTCTAGAGCCACTGACAGTTTAACGTGGCTAGTTTAATGTGTTTCGGGCTGCTTATCTTCAAGGCTGAATACTCCATACTGTAGATAAAAGTACATAAAGTGAGTTGTATCACTGCAACTAGACCTATTCATGCAGCAATATACTGGGGCAACATAAAGAAAAAGCACTATTTTTTCCCCACAGTGTATACTGTATGCCACACATTCACGATGCCATTTTATCAACAATCTTTACATTTATTTCCATCACGAGCTGCATTAATGTTTATTTTTTACTGATGATGGGTGAGTCCAATCACTCCATACATTCTTCTCTGGTGATAACATGGTGAAAAGTATTCCTTATGAAGCACTGTTTCATAAACTGAGCTCAAGGAATCATGGCATTGTCCTCCAATAATATCCTCATCCACCAAGGAGAGGGGAAAAAATTGATTGATGTAGTAAACTGGTCAATCAGTACATTCAGGTCGTCAGGTGACTTCAGTTTATTGCCACATAACGTTGTTGAGTCTAGACCTGACCAACCTATTCCACACCCATCGCTCTGGAATAGGGTCAATCTGGACTCATCAGATCACTTCACCGTTTTCAATTTGCTCCGAAGTCTAATCTTTATGATATTTAACAAATTGAAACCATTTTGTTCTGATTAATCTCACTAACAAGTGGTTTTATTATGGCCACACAGCTGATTTCTGCTGTTCAACAAGTTTTTAAGTGATCTCCAATTATGGTTATTCATGATCTTTTTCCCACAAAGTTGGTGGTTCAGCAGTGTCCATCCAGGTATTATTATATTATATTATATTATATTATATAATTATTATTCTGCAATCTACTTGGGTGTTTTCTTTGTCGTGACCATGGACCATGGTTGTTTAAGAAATGATAAGTGACCGTTACATCCGTTACAGTTAAAACATTTGTTCCTGGCTGAGTAAGTTTTTTTTTTTGTTTTTGTTTGGACAGGCACAGGCAGAGGACTAAACTGTTGTTAGAGGGTTAATTCCAATGGCTGACATTTTCTCACTTTTCATATTGTTCTCATTTGTAACTTTAAAATTAGTTGCTTTTATTTTCATTTTACAAACAGTATTTCCATTTTTCATCTGCATTTCTCAGATTTTTTTTTTTTTTTTTTACTGGAGGGAACAGTAGTTTTGACACCGCCGGACAGGCACTTCTGCTTAAAAAAAAAAAAAAAAAAAAAAATGTTTTTATATATATATATATATATATATTCATTCATTCATTCATTCATTTTCTATACCGCTTAATCCTGTGTTCAGGGTCGCGGGGGACCTGGAGCCTATCCCAGGAGACTTCGGGCACTAGGCGGGGTACACCCTGGACAGGGTGCCAATCCATCGCAGGGCACACACACATACACACACTCAATCACACACTACGGGCAATTTAGGAACGCCAATTAGCCTAACCTGCATATCTTTGGTCTATGGGAGGAAACCGGAGTACCCGGAGGAAACCCACCAAGCACGGGGAGAACATGCAAACTCCATGCACACAGAGACGGGAATCGAGCCTGGCCGGGGAATCGAACCCAGACCCTGGAGGTGCAAGGCGACAGTGCTAACCACTACACCACCGCGCCATATATATATATATATATATATATATATATATATATATATATATATATATACACACAGTGGTGTGAAAAACTATTTGCCCCCTTCCTGATTTCTTATTCTTTTGCATGTTTGTCACACTTAAATGTTTCTGCTCATCAAAAACCGTTAACTATTAGTCAAAGAGAACATAATTGAACACAAAATGCAGTTTTTAAATGAAGGTTTACGTTATTAAGGGAGAAAAAAAAACTCCAAATCTACATGGCCCTGTGTGAAAAAGTGATTGCCCCCCTTGTTAAAAAATAACTTAACTGTGGTTTATCACACCTGAGTTCAATTTCTGTAGTCACCCCCAGGCCTGATTACTGCCACACCTGTTTCAATCAAGAAATCACTTAAATAGGAGCTACCTGCCACAGAGAAGTAGACCAAAAGCACCTCAAAAGCTAGACATCATGCCAAGATCCAAAGAAATTCAGGAACAAATGAGAACAAAAGTAATGGAGATCTATCAGTCTGGTAAAGGTTATAAAGCCATTTCTAAAGCTTTGGGACTCCAGCGAACCACAGAGAGAGCCATTATCCACAAATGGCAAAAACATGGAACAGTGGTGAACCTTCCCAGGAGTGGCCGGCCGACCAAAATTACCCCAAGAGCGCAGAGACAACTCATCCGAGAGGCCACAAAAGACCCCAGGACAACATCTAAAGAACTGCAGGCCTCACTTGCCTCAATTAAGGTCAGTGTTCACGACTCCACCATAAGAAAGAGACTGGGCAAAAACGGCCTGCATGGCAGATTTCCAAGGCGCAAACCACTTTTAAGCAAAAAGAACATTAAGGCTCGTCTCAATTTTGCTAAAAAAAAAACATCTCAATGATTGGCAAAACTTTTGGCAAAAACCTTGTGGACCGACAAGACAAAAGTTTAACTTTTTGGAAGGTGCGTGTCCCGTTACATCTGGCGTAAAAGTAACACAGTATTTCAGAAAAAGAACATCATACCAACAGTAAAATATGGTGGTGGTAGTGTGATGGTCTGGGGTTGTTTTGCTGCTTCAGGACCTGGAAGGCTTGCTGTGATAGATGGAACCATGAATTCTACTGTCTACCAAAAAATCCTGAAGGAGAATGTCCGGCCATCTGTTCGTCAACTCAAGCTGAAGCGATCTTGGGTGCTGCAGCAGGACAATGACCCAAAACACACCAGCAAATCCACCTCTGAATGGCTGAAGAAAAACAAAATGAAGACTTTGGAGTGGCCTAGTCAAAGTCCTGACCTGAATCCTATTGAGATGTTGTGGCATGACCTTAAAAAGGCGGTTCATGCTAGAAAACCATCAAATAAAGCTGAATTACAACAATTCTGCAAAGATGAGTGAGCCAAAATTCCTCCAGAGCGCTGTAAAAGACTCGTTGCAAGTTATCGCAAACGCTTGATTGCAGTTATTGCTGCTAAGGGCGGCCCAACCAGTTATTAGGTTCAGGGGGCAAATACTTTTTCACACAAGGCCATGTAGGTTTGGATTTTTTTTCTCCCTAAATAATAAAACCCCTCATTTAAAAACTGCATTTTTGTTTACTTGTGTTATCTTTGACTAATAGTTAAATGTGTTTGATGATCAGAAACATTTTGTGTGACAAACATGCAAAAGAATAAGAAATCAGGAGGGGGGCAAATAGTTTTTCACACCACTGTATATATAATCTGTCAGCCATAGGAACACAAACTGTTGATCTGTTGAAATCCGTATCTGAATTGTGCTGCAATAAAAACAACTTTGGTCATATCCAACCACTAAATATGAGGAACTTTCTACTTGCCATCCTTTGCAGCTTTAAGTCACTCATTAAAGTGGCTGGCTCTGAACATTGCCTGGATGTGCGCACCAAAATTTCCAACCATTATAACTGATGTTTTTTCCAAAGATCTGAATATAGTTTTCACTGTTGCTATTGACACACAGCCAGTTAGTCCTCCTAACCAAAGCTCCTGCCATCCGTGCGCTATAATATATACTCTTTCAAAGTCACATAAATCTTACCATCTTGAAACAAAATGTGCCTGGTTAGCATTTTTTATAAACATCACATAGCATGGCATGATGTTACTTGCATAATTCCATCACACATGGAAATAATGTTGGCAAATAATGAAAAGCACTGAACACTTTATTAGGAACACTATACTATTGCCTTTGCTCTCAAAACAGCCTCGAACCTTTGTTTCATAGACTCCATAAAATGTTTCAAAGAATTCAATAAGATTCTGGTCAATATCAATGTAGAAGTAGACATTGAAAAATACGAAAATGATGGCCAATGCCGAGGTGCACATGGTCTGCAATGATATTTAAACAGGCTATCGCTTTCAAAATGTCAGTGATTAATGTTATCATGTCTGTTATGTCCAAAGAAAACATTCCCCACATCATTACACCACCTCCATCAACCTGCACTGCTGACACAAATTTAGGTTGGGTCCATGGATTCATGCTGTTGGCACCAAATTCTCACCCTACCACCGTCGCACCTGAGATTCTGAAGACCAAGGTGTGTTTTTTCAGACTTCACCCACTTACAGTAGCTTTGGTCATCCTGCGATCTTGTGACTAAAGCCTCATCTTTCTGTTTTTCTGACATTCCAATGTTTGATGTAAACATAACCTGAAGCTTCTGATGCCATACTGTATCTGCATGATTTTATGTGCAGTACTACAGCCACAAGATTGGCTGATTAGATAAGCGCATAAATGAGTAGGTGTATACGCACGCTGGTCTACAATAAGACTGACGATTCTGAAAATAGAATTCGACATATGAAATGTTCACCTTAAAGATGGCACTGAGTAGCATAATAGACCACTCTGTCTTTGTATAAAAGCCTGCCACTGAAGTCAGAGTCGACGTTACAAGATGTCAATCATCCTCCTGTCTGAGAGGTAAATGTAAACAGAGATGCATTTTAATTATACTGGGACATGATTATCCATATACAATCCCCAATTAAAATTTTAATACTTAAGACCATGTAGAAGGCATATAACCACAGAAATCCGGATCTTTGTTTAAAAAAATATATAAATAACGCACCAAAATTGATATCTATATTCTATATTGTTATATGAATACACTCACTGGCCATTTCATTAGGTACACCAGACTAGTACTGGATTAGACCCCATTTTTTCTTTTCTTTGCAATGCTGCAGATTTGTCTGCTGCAAATCTCAAAGGTGCTCTCCTGGACTGAATCTGGTGAATGTGGAGGCCATTTGAGTGACCATGTTCAAGGAACCAGTTTGAGATTTTAGCTCTGTGACATGGTGTCCTTTCCTGTGGTTATACAATGATAGACACGGTCTGCAACAATACTCAGGTAGGCTGTGGCATATAAACCATGCTCAACTGGTCCCAAAGTGTGTCAAGAAAATATCCCTTATACCATTACACCACCAGCAGCAGCCTGAACCGTTGCTACAGGGCAGGATGCATCTTGACCCTCATGACATATTCTGACCCGATCATCTGTATGTCAGCAGAAATTGAGACTCATCAAACTCGGCAACATTTTTCCAATTGTTTGTTAGTTAATAGGAGCTATACCTGGTGTGGTCTTCTGTCTCTATAGCCCACCTGCTTCATGCTTCCATGTGTTGTGTGTTCAAGGATGCACTTTGGCATACCTCGGTGGTGTAACAAGGTGTTATTTGAGTTACTGTTGCCTTTCTATCAGCTTGACACAGTCTGGCTATTCTTTTCCGACCTCTGGCATGAGCAGGGCATTTATGCCCAGAGAACTGGATATTTTCTTATTTGCAGACCATTCTTCGTAAACCCTAGGGATGGTTGTACGTGATAATCCCAGCAGATCAGCAGTTTCAGAGATACTTACATCAGCCTGCTCCGGCACCAACAACCACAACACGCTCAAAGTCATTTAAATCATTTTTCTTCTCTTGAACTCTTGACCATGTCTACCATTCTGATCATGTCTACCTACAGTACCCAAATGCACCGGGTTGCTGCCATGTGATTGCTCGTTAAAGCAAATATCTCATCAGCCAGTGGCAGGTGAATGGAAACGCTCATGTTTAAAATCACTAACCAACATGCCTGTAAACCTACACTTGAGATGCATGTGGATATTTAGAGCATGCAAGTCATACTTTGAGGCTTGTTATCAGCTCTCTCAGTCATCACACACACACACACACACACACACACACACTTCAAGCATAGTGAGAAACAAGGCTCAGTAATAACTGAGAGTCTAACTCAGTCTTCTTAAACGCATCACAAAGGCGATGAACAGCCTCGTCCATGATTCTGTTCACTGCCGCTAGTCCCTTTTATCCCTTTTATCAGCAAAAGTTCTACAGCGACATTAAGGATCCACATCAGTCAGTAAGAATTAGAGATATCAGAATGGATATGGTGATTTACTGATGAAACGTAAATCATTAAGGCGACTTCAGCTCGCATCTCTGATGAGAACATATCATCTAATGATGCCACTGACTGTTATAAGTAATTACATAACTGCCTCAACAGATCAACGTGCAACGGTGACAACAACGTAGGTCTTTCGTTGTTTTTCATTTTGCTAAATAAATCTGCGTGTTGCTTCAGGGTTCATGTGACAGATGATTCTGTTCTTATTTCATATTAAGGAAGCTGGAGAAAAGCTTGGCAACTCTTTCTCCTGCACAGACTCTACAATCATGATTTGCTAGGGTTGATAAAGTAGGGCATATTGGATCTACAAACTGCCTCTTTAAATTATTAAATGGAATGTTGAATTCGACTGCCAGTGGGTACAGGCTCATATTAATAATAAAGAATTAAAAAAAGATGTCTTGGTGTAGAAAACTATACTCATGCTGTTTTATAATGATAATTAAACTAAAGAAATGAAATGGAAGAAATTAATCATTTTTATCTGATATTTTATTCAACAGTGATATCATCAATTATTCTGATATCTGTATTGTGGAGTTTTATATTTTAATGTAAAAAAAACAAAAGGCTATAATGGAGTGTTATAATTAAACCATCATTGTGATTGGTTGTGATCATTGTGGTAATTAATACTGCTATTTCATTAAATCTTATATGCTTCATATTAAAATACTGTGTAACATTTTAAATGCACTAGCTGACAAGATAAAATTCCAAGTATAGATCTGTCAAAAAAGGTCATCGTGGGATTTAAGGAATATAAACGGTCAATACTTTTCCCGGTAAACTGAGTACATAATCAATAGAGATGGAGCGGTCGATTCAGCTATACATAGTGATTCTATGTGTGTCAAATTCATCTATTGACACACTGACACCAAAATAGATTTTTTAAAACTATTTTTACAATATATTTGCAGTTGCTCTATAATCCTACAGCATAATACTATAATACACACCGCCATGCAGCACAGTGTCCTGTGTAGTGGAAGCGAATCATTTGCTGTTTGTTTACAATTGTAGCAAAATCTAAAAATAATAATAATAATTTCATATTGTGATATCTATAAAATCTTGATGCAAAAAAAATTAATAAATAAAAATCGCAATACAGATCAAATAGGCATCTAGGTATCGTGATATTGTATCGGCTGGTTCCTGGTGATTCCCTAATAATTTGTATTTCTTCTTTTGTCTTTTTGAGTGATTTTAATAAAATCTTCTCTAGCTTTCCAAAGCAAGGACTTTTTTTTTCTTCTTTAAATAGTTGAGGTCTTTTGTCTGGAAAGCTGTGGCATAATGCTCGATTCTTAATTAAAAAAAAAAATCCAATCGTTTCTTTTGGACAATCATATATCAAGGCGTTCATCTCATAGCTTAGAAAATGTTAGTGTACTATATTACTCATGGATGAGTCAGGGAACCTAATGTGTCTAAAATGAGTGTCAGGTTCATTCTCTCTAAAAATCATCTCCTGTAATGAGTAAATGGATTGTGAATCGACTTAAAAAGCAATTACTGGCATAAAGATGGGCGGCATGACAGAATTTTTCAGTTTATTCTCAATATAACCTTGATGCATTTGCTTAGTAGAGCCAAGCAGCGTCTTAGACGCACTATGAAGCAGCACACAGGTGAAACTGAAGATGTTTTTATGTCTATGAAACCATCCCTCGGGAGGCAGTGCTGATCAAATTGAGCTGCCATGACAGAGTTGGTGCTGTTTGCATACAAAACATATGCAAACACAAGCAGAGGACTCGTTTGCCTATGAACTGGCTTCTAGGCTCGTCTATGATTGCTTTCATTCCCATTCTCAGCACAAAGGAGGTCATGACTGAAATAACTTCTCAGGAGGGGGTTTTGTATATGTTCACATGCTTAGACACAATTTAGACTATCAATTCCCAATCAGGCGCCTGCACTATACTGGACATTTGTTTATATTTTCTTGCTCTACCACACCTATTTTAGACCGTTTCAAGTCAGGCATGAAAAGAAAGTGCAGGAAAACCGTCAATATGCAAACACAAGTAAATTCCAGGAGCAGGAGTAAGATGGAAAAATTATACTTAAAGGTAAATTCTACAGTAAAGTTGCTAAAGGAAATATAGAAGTATAAGGTAGATTGTGTACCAAAAAATGAACAATTAGCAAAATACCGTATATACTGACACATTAACAGTTTGATAACTTAATAAATTGATAAATGTTGTGACGTGCATATCCCAATACTACCCTAGTTTCTGAAAGACCACATGTCTTGTGTGCTTCACGTTTATTTAAATGCAAAGATTCCCAACCCTGGTCCTGGAATACCCCATGTCCATCCCATTCACTCTAATAAACAGGTTCCTAGTCTTGGTACTGGATTACATCATGTCATTGCCATTTATTCTAATGAACAGGTTCCTAACTCTGGACTTGGAGTACCCTATGTTCTTCACATTCACTTTAATGCACGGGTTCCCAGTCTTAAAATGCCCCATGTCCTTCCCATTTATTCCAATAAACATTTTCTTAACCCTGGTCTTGGAGTACCCCATGTCTATCACATTCATTTTAATGCATCGTTCATAATTGTAGACTTGGAGTACCTCATTTACTTTATATTTTAATGCACAGGTTCACAACCCTAGTCCTGGAGTACCCAAGGTCCTTGAGTAACCTGTATCCTCCATATTTGTTTTAATGCACAGCTTCCTAACCATGGTCCTGGAGTACTCCATGTCCTTGACATTCATTCTAATGAACAAGTTCCTAACCCTGATCCAATAATATACAGGTCCTGCTCAAAAAATTAGCATATTGTGATAAAGTTAATTATTTTCTGTAATGTACTGATAAACATTAGACTTTCATATATTTTAAATTCATTACACACAACTGAAGTAGTTCAAGCCTTTTATTGTTTTAATATTGATGATTGCGGCATACAGCTCATGAAAGCCCAAAATTCTCAAAAAATTTGCATATTTCATCCGACCAATAAAAGAAAAGTGTTTTTAATACAAAAAAAGTCAACCTTCAAATAATTATGTTCAGTTATGCACTCAATACTTGGTCAGGAATCCTTTTGCAGAAATGACTGCTTCAATGCGGCGTGGCATGGAGGCAATCAGCCTGTGGCACTGCTGAGGTGTTATGGAGGCCCAGGATGCTTCGATAGCGGCCTTAAGCTCATCCAGAGTGTTGGTCTTGTGTCTCTCAACTTTCTCTTCAAAATATCCCACAGATTCTCTATGGGGTTCAGGTCAGGAGAGTTGGCAGGTCAATTGAGCACAGTAATACCATGGTCAGTAAACCATTTACCAGTGGTTTTGGCACTGTGAGCAGGTGCCAGGTCGTGCTGAAAAATGACATCTTCATCTCCATAAAGCTTTTCAGCAGATGGAAGCATGAAGTGCTCCAAAATCTCCTGATAGCTAGCTGCATTGACCCTGCCCTTGATAAAACACAGTGGACCAACACCAGCAGCTGACATGGCACCCCAGACCATCACTGACTGTGGGTATTTGACACTGGACTTCAGGCATTTTGGCATTTCCCTCTCCCCAGTCTTCCTCCAGACTCTGGCACCTTGATTTCCGAATGACATGCAAAAATTTGCAACCTGTAGCCCATTTCCTGCACACGCCTGTACATGGTGGCTCTGGATGTTTCTACTCCAGACTCAGTCCACTGCTTCCGCAGGTCCCCCAAGGTCTGGAATCGGTCCTTCTCCACAATCTTCCTCAGGGCCCGGTCACCTCTTCTCGTTGTGCAGCGTTTTCTGCCACACTTTTTCCTTCCCACAGACTTCCCACTGAGGTGCCTTGATACAGCACTCGGGGAACAGCCTATTCGTTCAGAAATGTCTTTCTGTGTCTTACCCTCTTGCTTGAGGGTGTCAATGATGGCCTTCTGGACAGCAGTCAGGTCGGCAGTCTTACCCATGATTGGGGTTTGGAGTAATGAACCAGACTGGGAGTTTTTAAAAGCCTCAGGAATCTTTTGCAGGTGTTTAGAGTTAATTAGTTGATTCAGATGATTAGGTTAATAGCTCGTTTAGAGAACCTTTTCATGATATGCTAATTTTTTGAGATAGGGATTTTGGGTTTTCATGAGCTGTATGCCACAATCATCAATATTAAAACAATAAAAGGCTTGAACTACTTCAGTTGTGTGTAATGAATCTAAAATATATGAAAGTCTAATGTTTATCAGTACATTACAGAAAATAATGAACTTTATCACAATATGCTAATTTTTTGAGAAGGACCTGTACCTCATGTCCCTTGGATTTCAATGCACAAGTGGAGTAAACCATGTCCTTCACATTCATTTTTTAAATGCACAACTTCCTAACCTTGGTCCTGGAGTACTCCATGTCCTGCACATTATATTCTTCTCCTGCTCCATCACATCTACCTAAAGTCAGGAAGTACTTTTAATTAGGGATCAGAGGATAACAGTCACAGGTGCAGAGGGGGGAAGGGGGGGGTGGCAGGGTTAGGGAGCTTATATTTATGACACTAAACTAAAACCATAAGCAGCTTGTAAAAGTGCACTTGAAAATACAAAAATGTGGAATTAAAAGAAAAAAAGAAAACATAGGTTAGTAATTAGGAGAGATATTAAGAAAGGTCACGTGGAACTGTCTAGAGAAGAACAATAATAAGGTAGGCTCTTTAAGTGTTTGTTTGTTTGTTTAGCGAAAGTCGCGCTAGAAAGTTCGTGAACCGGTTGGAATTTGAACGCGACAATAGGTAAAGAGCAGAAGCGCGCGCCTCACCGTCTGAGTCCCTGAAACGATGATGGCCAGGACATCCTGGATTTCTTCAGCCCGGGGCGACCGCCGGTGTCCACCGCGTACGTGCGCTCCATCTTCCTGGGATTGAGATATTTTTCGTTGTCCGAGAAGCCGCGCTGTCGCACCCGGTAACACTTCCGCGCTCCGTGGCACTGCTGAGGCTGAAGCTGGAGCTGGAAGTGAAGCTGAGCCTGAGACTGAGGCTGAAGAGACAGTTGCTCCTGTTGTCTCCATAAATGTTTGGGAGCTTGAGTGTTCTCCCCGCTGCACGGAGCCGTAACACCGCCACCGGCATCCATACTCGCGCTCATTGATACACACACAAACACACACACAACGCGTAACTTATCCGATGTTACTAAAACTAACTCGCTCACAAAGTTACAGCCTCTCAATGCCCATATATGGTCATTTGTGTAAAGTAAGCCACTTAACAGCAAACATGTTTGCTTTTAAAATAACACCGGGCTATTCTTTATTCACTGCGTTTTTAATTTTCCTCCGCAAACAAGAACAGCCATTCGCTCGCTTCAGAGTCATGTTTTAATCCAACTCCACTGCATTTATACAATTATATAGAAAATATATATTTTTTTATGTTTATGAAGTCCGTATAATCCTCTCGCGCTTCCAGCTCGTCTTAGAAGTGAATGCGAGCGCGCGCTTGCCTATAAACCTTCCGAGGCGCACCACAGGCCACGCCCACTTCAGCAGCGCTGCGTCCATTATAGCAGCTCCGTTCCAACACAAAGCACTCGGGTTCCGCCCACTAGGTGAGCTTACACGCACATACACTCACCATTCATCCTATTGTCTCAAAGGACTCTGTTATCAAACCAACAACATTCCTTACGCATGCCAATGAACGATGTACAGAGTTCATTCTGGTTGTTGTTTTTTTGTTAGGTAAGGCATTGTACCTGTTTTGGAGTAACATACCTACCCACCTAACAGATAGCATGCCACAGAATAACACGAGATCACAGCTGGATAGACTGTATGTGTATGCTCATGTATACTGTATACTCAATCATTGTCTATACCGCTTTATCCAGGGTTGGGGGAAGAGTGGTGGGGGGCCTATCACAGGAGATTTAGGACATGAGGTGCTAGACGTGGTTCCAGTCCATCGCAGGGCACACACACTCCGCAGCTCATTCAAACACTATGGAAAAATTGGGAACGCCAATTAGCAGAACATGCAAACTCCATGCACACAGAGGCAGGAATCAAACTTGGCCGGGAATCGAACCCAGACCCTGGAGGTGCTAGTCGACAGTGGTAACCACTAAGCCTGCTAGTGCAAAGCAATATGCACACCTATATTGTTTTTTTACTGAAACAACCAAGGAAAACATTCAAACTGTGGAGGCTCCCTAATCATTAGAACAGGAATCGTCCATGGTAGACATGATTGTATGACCGAAGTAGCAAACCTGAGGCAGGAATCGAACCATACCCTGGTGGTGCAAGGTGACCGTAAGACACAATATATGTTATGCACAATATATATTAAGTGCATCCTTCTGAAATGGGTGCAGTATTTCCCCCACAGACGGCACGTCTGTGGGGGAAATACTGCACCCATTTCAGAAGGATGCACTTAATATATATTGTGCACATAATATAAATATTATATTTAATATAAATACTGTATAATATTGATATAAATTTATTATTAATATTAAAAAATTCCATATAAAAATAATTAATACAAAATATGAAGTAAAAATAATACAAATTAACCTGCACTTCACCGTTGATAAAATTCATGGCTGAAGTAAGACGAGAAAGGAGAGGAGTAGGGGCTACTGTGTCGGACAACTTTCACACACTGATGTTAATTATACAAGTGACCAATATGCACTGAAACTGAGCTGACAATACAACAACACACAATCCCACAGCGCAAGAGGGAGAAGAAGACAACGCGCACGCGTACTACTCGTATTTAAAAATTTTGCTTGTCTTGCAGAAAACTTGCAGACCTATTTACTCGCAATCCAAGGTTCCACTGTAAATAAAATGGTAATCCCTTCTGTTCTCCACTGTCCCTAGTTGGACTACAAAGGTTCCTAGATGGATGGACACGGTGTAGGGTGAGTCATAAGACAGATGGATTAACAGTGCAGATATTGATTGCTGTTTTTTCGTAGCTTCTCCTCAAAAACATACAGGTGCATGGGTTACTGAGTGTGAACCGGTGCGTTCCCTGGACCAGTATCATGCAATTAGTTCCAACCATCATTAGTTCAACTAGGGACCGTTGAGGCGCTTACCATTGTATTTATTTCCCATGCATTCACACACTACGGGCAATTTGGGAACACATTTACATTTAGGCAACTTGGTGGTTGTGGGGTTTGAACCTGGGATCTTCCGAACCGTAGTCCAATGCCTTAACCACTGAGCTACCCCTGGCCAACAATTAGCCTAATCTGCAAGTCTTTGGACCATTGGAGGAAACCGGAGTGCATGAAGGAAACCCACCAAACAAAACAAACAAACCCTATGCACACAAACCCAGAGATCGGAATCAAACCCGGACCCTGGAGGTGCAAGGTGACATTGCTAACCACTAAGCCACCGAGTTTATCTTGGAAACAAATTGTGTGAGGCAGGATAAACCCGTGCATAGAATGCACCATCTACAAGTTTATACCTACAGTATTTAGAGACAATTTAGCATAGCCAATCAAAATCAGTTCACAAAATAAACTGGACCCTGGAACATTAAGATGCACCATCGAGCTACAGAAGATGAATGCATACATTAAGTACATGCAGAAACTATTGTCTCTGCTGCTGTTATTATTGACGACAGCTAAATTGAAGATAAATAGGGTTTGGTCATAAATTACTGTCAATGTACAAATTATTTGGTAACTACTCTAGGTGGCCATGTCAGTTCATGTAATGGTGCAATTCATCAAGTTAAAGTTTCCTTCCAATGCAGGTGACAGGTGCTGATGCTTTCCTGTGGGTGTAAAATCCAAGTCGTAATCTGACAGAAGGTGCTGAAGCACAAAATTTCGCTCGCTCTGACCATGAAATTGCATTCGATGATAAATCTGTTCATTGGTCTTCCTTTCTCCTTATCAGATTTACAGTCAGACATCGTTATCTTTTACTTCCTCTGTTCAAGCATAGCATGGAGCCTAACAACTGTGAAGCTGACTTTCCAGCAGCTGAAACGACCAAGAACGCTAATCCAATATATCCTTGAAGTGAAGTTGAGCAAACTGTACATTTATATTATATTGCTATATTAAAACCCCTCCCCCCAGCTCTATTTCTTTTTTTCAAATATTTTTCACCTGTATGAAAGTGCACAGAGATCATATTCTCATATATTAAATAAAAAATGCATGGACAAAATATAACCTTATTTTAGCTTTCAGGGGGAAAAAAAGATTAAAGTCATGAACAGAGTAGAATAGTGAGGTGTAAAAGCAAATTTAAATTCTTTGATGGTCCAGTCAATCTTCAAAATTAGAGCTACAGACTCCTGTTTCATCAATGGATTTATATCAATAGACCACACAATGCTACAATATATGTGAAATGTGTTATAATAATTTTCCCAATGGTCCAATTGTTCCACATCTCAATTAGAAAACATCAATAGTTGCATGCACATTGTGTGGAGACTGTCTTTTAAATTTGAATACAAGCTCATTTATGATTGCCATTCAAATGTGGATTCCGATTATTAATTTTAAAAGACAAAATAAATAGATTGCCTTCTGTGGTGTTTTGTGTTAGGTCCCCCCAAAATCCCAAAGGACACATCGCAACCATGGCAAATGTATACTTCTTTACTGCAATTACCCACATATAGAAAATCAATCATTTATTCAGGATCAATTTCACTAATCAATAAAAGCTCATTGCAGTTCTGTTTTGAAGGTATGTTATACACAGTGTTCCAATAGTCTGAAAAATAAGGCAAATTAAGACTCTGTAACAAAATGTTTATATATATATATATATATATATATATATATATATATATATATATATATATATATATAAAATCCCCCCCCCACCCCTCATATACAGTAGGCATATACAGTAGGCATTATGACTGCCCTTGACAAAAGAAGGTCATACTGTAATCATTCCCATGGCTGGATTGGAAAGCTGTCGCTAGTGTTAATTTCCCTTATGTATGGAGACATTTGGGATGCCCTGTATATTGCATCATATATCTGTATTAAGTATGCTCACACATAAAAGTCAAATCCTCGGGAAAGGTGATTATTCTACCAAGCGAAATAATACATTTGCATTTAATGATAGTGAACATAAATCATATTAGGCCAACATTTTAAAAGAAACATCTACCATGAATGACTTAATAATAATAATAATAATAATAATAATATTATTATAATCTTTACCTGTGATCTGAAGAATCATCTGACATTAATTGTAACAAGTTGAATAGAGGGACATTCAAGTCAAACTGGGACTTTGATTGTGCAGAATAACAGAACACAGTCATGATAGTACAAACTACAGTACCTTTATTTCTCTATATAATCTCCACACTAATTCACTTATGCCAGTGTTACACTAGTGCTTGGATTCCATCATGGTAGAATGTTTTTTTCAGTACGCCAGAGCCATATTCTGACTGCCCACTTCATGTCTGAATCGCTGGCCTCCCTGGAACTTCATTAATGACTCAAACGTGTGTAAATATCTCGACACAAGTTCAGGACTGTACAGAAGATGTGGCAATAACTCCCAGTAGTGTTCGTTAATTATCAGGGGTACAGTTCCCACAATCAGATGTGTCTCTTCTGCAAGTTGGCAACAGGTTATCCATCGATTTTCAAGGATCAGGCATTCCACTCGCTGAATATTCACAGGAGCAACTACATTGGGCTCTGAGCCACCTTAGCCAAGATCGTCATTCACAGACGTTTTTATGCCTTCATTCATGAGAAATTTCAACTCAAGTCGTGGAACACCACTCAGTATTTTTTCTTTTAAACTTTGAGCTTTCATCGACACACTGGTCCTTGGTTTGGTTAAGTTTGCTATAGTGTCTTGCTGTTCAATGCTGTTCGATTATGTGATGACAGTGGATTTTAGCCTTTGAGTCTGTCAAAAGCTTGCACTCATCTGTATGCATGGCTCAAACCGGTCTGCATACAGTACAAAGCTTTAAAATTTATGCTAACACCATGATCATCATACTCGTCACCTCATATACAGTATAACTACCTAGCTTAGGTTAGTGTCTGTGATTACTCGGGGTAACTGCATATAGCTCTGCAACCTGGAACTTTGAGTCCACAGTGTGTTGTCTCCAGTAATGTGCTAAATTAATATTGACTGGAAAATGGTGAATGAGAGAAGAAGCCATTGCTCTGTTTTTAGGTGCTAACTGCAAAACCTAGCTTGTATCCCTTAAATCTTTTTTATTTATTTCTTATGTACTGTATATGTGTGTATTTAAATATACTGTATAAGGTTTCTTATAATTATAATAATAATAGTAATATTATTATACTGATGTGGTTCTGTTTTTTTTTTTTTGTTGTTGTTGAAGGTTTGGCATTCAGTACTGTATATTCCGTACTATACAATGTTTGTGCTGAATTTTCACAGGTTAAACCACTGCAATGTTCTTAAATGGTGTGCTGCAAGCAGATGGATAAGCAAATCTCCCTGGTGTATTTCAGACCATATGCCAAAAAGACAAACTGCTGTTGCACACAGCTTAGCACCTGATTGACAGCCCTCAGTCTCTCAATGGAGCATGTCACTTATTTGAATTATTTGACACGGACACCAACAATAACAAATTGTTTTGACGGTAATGCCTCTTCCTTCTGACCTTCACAGATCATTTGAGCACTTTCAGTTGAACTAAACATGGACTACTGCAGATCAGCTTCGCAAAGCTGCTACACTTATTCAAGTATGCACATCATGACGCAAATTACAAATGGTGTAAATGGTGTAATCATGGTTCTGAGTCAAGCATTGCTCATTTCTGAAATTAATATTACCCAGCAAATCCAAAGGCAAGCACAAGTTCAAAGACAGAAAAAGAAACACTTCAAAATTCAGATTTTCTGGGGGGGGGGGGTGTGTGTGCTTGTTGACTCATTTCGAATAAAAAAACTTCAATTCCAAAAATTCAGCAATCTGTTTAGTTAAAGTTTAGAGTTTACCCTGTTTTCAGCTATAAAGTCAGCACTGTGAAATTTACTTATATTGCTGTATATGCATCACATTCTAACAGATGTTAATTAACATCTAACTAATTTGGGTCACAGCATGGGCGAAAGTAGGTCTGTACGGTCCTCAGTACTAGAAGGAGGGGAGAGCAGCTACCTGCCAAAACCCACATTCAAAACCAGTCACAGAAACACTTTCAGCAAGAAAACACATAAAGTACGTCATAACGTTACGCCGTCTTAAACGACACTTTGTTTTCTTAGCGATACCTTTGAAGTCATTCTGAATTACCCCGGAATCGTCAGTGTTGTTTACTAACTATATTAACTAGCATGTAACATAAGGCTGAATCACAAATCCCTCTCTAACCCCTTAATCAAGGGTACTTTGGTGTGTAGAACAAGAGATCGTACATCCTACTTAGCACACTAGCTTTCTATTTTCTGCTGTTGGTTATTTAACCCCGGAACAGTTAGATAGCAGATTTTCTGGAGCGCCTGCGCAAAGCTAGTTCTGCCAGTTGCTGAAGGATCTATGAAAAATAAGTCGTTTTGTGAACAGACAGTTCATTCTCTGTTGATAATTAATGGCTTGTATTGTACAGAAGCAATATCACACACCAGCCTGTGTCGTTGTACTGAATATCATCATGGCTGTGATGTACTATACATACGATGGAGCAGGCCTTCCGGTTATATTGCTTAATTAAAGCAAAGTTTATATGCAAGTCTAAAATGTAGCAAATATTCACTTGTTTAATCAGGACTGAATTTAACGCATCATTTAGACTTGGTCATTAGTTAGTTTCACCAAAAACAACATCACTCCTGTGGATTCATTAAACTTGGATATAAATATAAAAACATACATTGAAAAGCATGCATATTAAATCTGCAGCATGGATACTAAACTAAAGTAGATAGAGTATATAAAAGCAAACTTTTTCAATTCAACACCACCAGTGTTGCTGTTTATGTTTTTATACAATCATACTGTTTCAATCAATTTTAATTATATAGCATACTAAAAGTACTACAAATAATAAAACAAATAATTAAATAATAACCACTCTTTGGATTTATCTGTAAAAGAGCCAAGTATCAGTACATTGTTGGTTATATGTCAGATTGTGGCAAACATTTATTAGAGAATTAATTAATTAATTAGAGAACATTAATTAGAGAACATTAATTAGTTAATTAGAAAACATTCTGGAGGGTACTTTACTATAGCAAATTCGATTACAACAAAACCAATACAAGAAAGCTAGCTCAAACAAAAAGATGTTAAGCTACTGTAACACCGTGAACATGGGTTACCATAAAATTTTCACAACATATTATTTTCATGACATTGTTGTAACGCACACATACAGTACTCACGACAAAATCAGAACCAAGAATTAGTTCATATATATAACATTGCTTTTAATAAAATGCATTGGATGGCAAAGATGCAAACATAATCATTTTAACCAGTGAGTAGATTTCTATATAATATATAAACTGAAACAAACATTTTCAGTGTTGCAGTGTCACACCCTGAACAAAGTGTTGAAGGTTCTGCCTCTCATACCTGCTGTTCTCTGCAGAGGTGATGGCGATGAGCGGTGGAGCTCTGAGGGGTAGGCTGGTGGGTCGTGGCTGTACCGTCTCCGTCTCTGGCCTTCTCTCGCAGTAGTATTGCTCAGCCTGGCGGAAGGCCAGCGGTGGCAGCTGCACACTCCGACATGAGAGCCTCCGCACTGTGAAGGGCTCCATACAGGAGAGCGGACATCCATCAGGAGACGAGGAGGAGTCCGACACCTGCACAAGAAAGAGGTAGTGTCAGATTAGAAGATGTCCTTCACGGTTCTTTAGTGTTGAGATCTTGTTTCTATAGTATTTCAAAATCATGTATTAATTCACACAGTGGCAAGTCATCAACAGACAATTAATTAAAACAAACAATTAATCAGACAACAGAGACATCGTGGGAATGACGTATCAGAAGCCACATGGTTACATGGTTAATTTTTGTCTGAATCAACTGAAATGGTATGTGTTTAGACTAGATGTGGGGTAGCAGGGGGGTGTGGCCAATCATGGATAAGTTTGCATTTACAGTAGGTATGTAATGACATTTTATAATGTGCTGATATACATGAGAACATGTATTGTATAATTTATAATGTAGAAAAAATTAGTTCATGGTAAAGTAGTAAGAATGTCACTTATACTTTGAGCATCCCGAGGAAAAAACAAGCATACTGTAAAAATGTACAGTATGATAAACGGTGGTGTGAAAAACTGTTTGCCCCCTTACTGATTTCTAATTTGTTTGCATTTGTCACACTTACATGTTTCAGATCATCAAACACATTTAAATATTACTCAAAGATAACACAAGTACATAAACACATCATGCAGTTTTTAAATAAAGGTTTCTATTATTAATGGAAAACAAAATCCAAAAATGACATAGCCTTGTGTGAAAAAGTGTTTGCCCCTAAACCTAACAACTGATTGGGCCACCCTTAGCAGCAACAACTGCAAATCAAGTGTTTTTGATGAATCTGTTACTGCACTGTGGAGGAATTTTGGCCCTCTCATCTTGGCAGAATTGTTGTAATTCAGCCACATTGGAGGGTTTTCGAGCATGAACCTCCATGCCACAGCATCTCAATTGGATTCAGGTCAGGACTTTGCTAGGCCACTCCAAAGTCTTCATTTAGTTTTTCTTCAGCTATTCAGAAGTGGACTTGCTGGTGTGCTTTGAATCATTGTCCTGCTGCAGAACCAAAGTTCGCGTCAGCTTGAGGTCACAAACAGATGGCCGGACATTCTCCTTCAGCATATTTTGGTAAACAGCTGAATTCATGGTTCCATTTATTATAGCAAGTCTTCCAGGTCCTGAAGCAGCAAAACAGCCCCAGACCATCACACTACCAAAACCATATTTTACTGTTGGTATGATGTTCTTTTTTTCTGAAATGCCACACATAATGGGACACGCAACTTTCAACGTCAACTTTTGTCTCATCAGTCCACAGAGTACACTACCGTTCAAAAGTATTAGATCACTTGCAAATTTCTTTGTTTTTGTTTAGTGACTTATTTTCTACATTCTACAACAATACTGGGGATTTTAAACTATAAAATAACACAAATGGAATTAGGTAATTACGTAACAACAACAAAAACAACAGTTAGTTGTTATTTTAAGACACAGAGGTCGGCCTTTCTGTAATAGTTCTTGCAAGAACAGTATTGTCAAGTGCATTTGCAAAATCCGTCAAGCACCATAATGAAACTGTCTCTCATGAAGACCGTCCCAGGAGGACGAGACCAAAACCTACCTCTGCTGCAGACGAGAAGTTCATTTAGAGTTATCAGCCTGAAAAATGACCAATTAACAGCACCTCAGATTAGAGGCGTTATGAAGTCTTTACAGAGCAGAAGTAGCAGAAACATCTCAATATCAACTGTTCAAAGGAGATTAATGCATTTTTGGACGCCTTCAGCATTCCTTTACAATGTAGAAAGAAATAAAAATCAGGAACCATCATGGAGTTACAGTAGAAAGTGTTCTAAAACTTTTGAACGGTAGTGTATTTTCCCAAAAGTCTTGGGGATCATCAAGATGTTTTCTGGCAAAATTGTATAGGTTTTTTTTAGGGTTAGTATGTTCTTTTTTTTACGCTTTTTCGCTTGGTTTTCGTCTCGGAACTCTGCCATGCAAACCATTTTTGTCCAGTCTCTTTCTTATCGTGGAGTCATGAACACTCACCTTAACTGAGGCAAGTGAGGCCTGCAGTTCTTTGGATTTTGTTTTCCCTTAATAATAAAAACCTTCAGTTAAAAACTGTATGATGTATTTACTTTGACTAATATTTAAATTTGTTTTATGATCTGAAACATTAAAGTGTGACAAACATGCAAAAAAATAAGAAATCAATATGGGGGCAAACACTTTTTTCACACCACTATAGATTCAGATTTATGTCAATGAACATAACATAGAACAAAAAAGTAATTAATTAATTAACAAAATAAATTACTCTGACCGCACAGCATCAGCAAAGCGGAAACTTCCCCTGTTGTTAATAATATGACTACAGTATGATAAGAATATGATAAAATGGACAACCTGGACATGAGATATCCAAGAGTCATCCTTCTTAAGTGGTACTGTAGGTAATATACAAATCCTTTCATATTATTTCTCAATAACTGGAACTCAACTCTCTCCTTATTGGTGTTGGTTACTAGCTCTACAAACTGTCAGGCTGATAGACAGTTATTGCTAGCCTTATTAGTTTCTTGCTAGCCAAAAAATGTTGGAGTTTATATTGGACAAAAATCTAGTCAAATAAATAAATGAATGAATGAACGAACATGATCGGAGCTCACTTAAAACACTTGGTGAAGTTGCATCAAATAAAATGGACAGTACAATCACAGCTAGGTTTAAAATTGATGTAAGACTACAGTATTTCCACACGCATTATGCAAAAAGAACTCACAGGATAGGAACTAAACAATGGTGTGCCCATAGGAAAATCAATTCTCAAAACACGAGGGAGCACAAACGTTGGACTGTGGAGCAATAGAAAAGGTCATGTGCTCTGATGAGTCCAGAATGAGCCTGTTCCAGAGTGATGGGCGTGTCAGGGTGAAAAGGAAAGTGCATGAAGCAATGCACCCATCATGCAGAGTGCCCACAGTAGGTAGTGTTATAGCCTGGGGTAGTTTCAGTTGCTCAGGTTTAGGTGTGGCAATAAAATGAAGAACGTACTGAATTAAACTAATACATTTAATCAGCATTTCTTAAGGTTATCACATCAATTGATATATTATTCCTGTATAGTGTAGGCATATGTTCGAACTGAAATTGTGAAAGAGGGGTTCTGAGAGCATGAGGAATAATTTTTACACATGACTTGGTCACCACATTCTGTGCCATAATTAAAGTTTAAAGGCAGTTGAATGAAACATTAGTGTATGTATGACGTTTTTTGATCTCTCAATGTATATACTGTATAGTATATTCCTTCTTTTCCCACATTTACTGTACCCTGCAGGTTTTTGCTTTTCCTATAAAACTTAATAGGTGTGACCCAGCTGTGAAAATCCATAACTTGCAAATGTGAGACTTACAAAGTCTCACACTGAAGTACCTCTCCATATAAATTGAAGGTAGCCATTTCCTGTGTCAAAATTCTGAAAAGAATCATAACATGAAGTGAAAAACAGGGGCCTGTGGAATGTATTTTTATAACGCAAGAGCATAGCTGGTTGAAAAAAAAGTGAAAAATGTTTTGTTTAAATTTTATGTAGGAACAATGCAACCTGCTTTATAATTCGACCAGATAATTGAATTATAGACATTATTTTTCATAAACGACAATATTTTGCCTATAAATAAAAGTTGACTTAAATTTTAAAGGTCTATTTAAAAAAACTGTTTTGCAGTTATTAGTTAATAGAATGCTGACACAAATGAATTATATTATGTTTACAGTGTAAAGAAAGCTTGAACATGTAAAGCATACAGTATATAAACACAATACAGTAATCCTACCAGTTTTTGTTTACTTCTGACATCTGAGTAGATACTGTATAGTGCATCACACCGGGCTCAAGCCGAATGGAAACTCTTTAAATAAATGTTAAATCAGCATTTCTTAACCGAAAATTTAACTTTGCTAAAAAACAACAACAACAACAAAAAAAACTGCATATTTTAATCAGTTTATTGTTAGCCTAAGATTATCCACTGTAGGCCCATCATACAAATCTCTTTCAGAGTTGTTACAACAGAAATGCTAACTTGTTCGAATGAGTGCATCAGTTTAATCCCACCATTGGAATTAACATCACGAATCGGCATCAACAACACAGAAGCGATGTGGAATAAAGAGTAATTGATTTTTGTTAGTCCGTTCTCTCTCTCTCTGCATAACTGAAAAAGGCTTTTTAGGGGGAGGGTTGTGAGTACTGTATGTGTGGAGGTGGGCCACAGTGTGTAACCTGCTAATGGAGCAGTTAGCACTTTGCCACATGGATTGCATAGTTTAAAGATTATTATGTAATCAATCTCTATACATGACTTTTGTTTAATTGTAATTAAGTTGTACATTTTGCATGACTAGGCCTTTTTTTTTTTTTTTTAGATTAGCCAAGCTAGTTGATGCAGCACTTTCTTATGTTATCTAGCATCATGTCCTTCTGAGCTTTTATTGTTCTTTTGAATTTCTCTGTGTACATTTAATGAAAGGTCACATTTGACAGAATGACATTAAACCCGGTGTTACTGAGGTTTGGTGGTTTAGTGCTGTCGCCCTGCATCTCCGTGGTTGGGGGTTCAAATCCCACCTCTGGTCTGTGTGTTTGGAGTTTGCATGCTTTCCCCGGGCTTTGTGGGTCTATTTCAAATCTTCCTCCCACAGTCCAAAAGCATCCCTTTGATGTTGACGCTTTGTTTCTGTATCCTACCTTGTACAGTACCTTCATTTTACCCAGGATAGATTGGATGCACAGTAGACCATGGTTATAAGTTTTCCATTCATGGTAAATTGGAACTAAGAACAAGTAGAAGTAAGATCTAGAGTTAAGACTAAAAGTGAGGAAATGAAGACACATTGGGTCTCATGCACTTGTGCAGTGGTTCTTCAACCCTGGTCCTGCCAGACTAAGTGCCCTGCACATTTTAGTGTCTTTTCAGCTCCTAGCACACCTGATTTAAGTAATGAAATAATTAACTGCCTTTTCTGAAGTGTGAGTATGATAGAGCAGGCAAATTACTAAAATGTGCAGGGGATGTGGTCCTCCAGGAGAAAGGTTGAGAACCTAGAGGACTGGTCGAAAGAATAATTTGAGTTTGGGTTTGCTTACTCACAAATTTGGGTTTTTTGTTTGCTACTTTGGTCATATGGAGTCAATCACGTCTACCATGGACGATTCCTCTTCTAATGATCAGGGAGCCTCCATAGTTTGAATGTCCTCCTTGGTTGTTTCAGCAAAAACAATATAGGTGTGCATATTACTGGCATCATGGTGACAATGGTTAGCGTAGTCGCCTTGCACCTCCAGCGTCCGGGTTCTATTCCCAGCCAGGTTCTATTCCCGCCTCTGAGACCATGGAGTTTGCCTGTTCTTCCCATGTTTGGTGGGTTTCCTCCGCATACTCTGGTTTCCTCCCACAGTCCAAAGACCTGCGGATTAGGCTAATTGGTGTTCCCAAATTGCACATAGTGTGTGAGTGTATGTATGTGTGTGTGCCCTGTGATGGATTGGCACCCTCTTGCCCCAAGTCTTTTGGGATAGGCTCCAGACCCCCCTACTGTATATGGTGCGTAAACAAGCTTCAGCTAGTCCAGAATGCAGCAGCGAGAGTCCTCACTAGAACCAGAAGATATGAGCACATCACCCCTATCCTATCTTCACTACATTTGCTCCCTGTGAAATTTGGCATTGATTTTAAAATACTACTCTTGACATATAAAGCATTAAATGGTCTCGCGCCGCAGTTCATGAGCAAACTGCTAGTGTCTTACGATCCGCCACGCCTACTTCGATCAAAGGATGCAGGCTGCTTATCAGTACCGCGTATTATGAAAACTACAGCTGGGGGCAGAGCTTTTTCTTACAAAGCCCCAAAATTATGGAATAGTTTTCCAAATAGTGTTCGGGACTCAGACACAGTCTCAGTGTTTCAGTCTAGGCTCAAAACCTATTTATTTAGCCAAGCATTTTTATAAATAGATTTGCCATAGGTAAAGGAGCAGATCTGGGGGACTCATGGACATAGAGTATTATGGTGAACTGGTATGTTTAGATGCTGTCTTCCTCACTCTCATTTGATCACTCAGGTTTGTTGACGGTGAGGTGATTGTTTGCTTTACATCTCAGGGAGCCCTCATGTTTGTGTTTCCTTCTGGCTCTCCCTTTTAGTTGTGCTGTCATAGTTAGTCCTGCCGGAGTCCCTGCTTGCACTCTACAGTAAATATACATTCACATTATACATTATGTGACTGTGACCATACCTAACTGTCATCTCTCCTCCTCTTCTCCTTCTCCCCCTCTTTCTCTTTCCTCTCTCCTCCTGTCTCCCCCTTTCACTCTTTTTCACTCTCTCTCTGTCGAGCTACACATCATTCCTGAGCTGCCAGTGATCCAGACTCCCTCTGCCCTCCAGTCCTGTCTGACCCATCCTTCTGGTTGGAGGTCTCGTTGCATGGATGCCCCGTGTGTCTCTTTGGGATGCGTCTGGTGTCTGGGGATGATTCTATCTACTTAGAAGATGGTTCTGGCCTCAACTGGTGTCAGCAGCTGTTTCTCTGAGGACTTGACAATTCGATAGTTCAGGACTGGAACTTTCTACAAGTCTATCTGAGTCTCCAATAACTACCTGGACTCCATTTTAACATCAATTAACATCAACTATTATAGCTGAACTGCCTGCCACCTAACACTGTATAAATGCAGATCATTTCCTGCTATCTGTTTCACCCAGATGAGGATGGGTTCCCTGTTGAGTCTGGTTCCTCTCAAGGTTTCTTCCTATTACCATCTCAGGGAGTTTTTCCTTGCCACTGTCGCCCGCGGCTTCACCAGGGACTATCTGACCATTTTGATTCATACACATTCACATTCCATACAAACTTAAATAATTCTTTTGATTGTGTAAAGCTGTTTTGAGACAATGTCAATTGTTAAAAGCACTATACAAATAAAATTTAATTTAATTGAATATACAGAATAAGATGATATAGACGATGAGTGGGTGAACGATATTGCTATGCACACATACTCACAGTATATATAGTATTCTTGTATCTCCCTTTGTTAGTTCCCTTTTATAAGTTTGGTGTTTTTCCCTTTCAGGTTTATTTGTGTAGTTATCCTTAGGATGTATTCTTCAAAGCAGGTTCTTATTTTGTATCCTGTTTTTCTAGCCTTCTAAACCTTTCCTTGACATGTTTTTTTTTTTTTTTAAAGAAGATGAAAAAAACCTGCACCTGCATCGAACTGCTGGCCTTTGTTATACCTGCCTACTTTGCATAGAATTGAAAAAGAAAGAAGAAGTTGATTGATGATCAGATGTTGTTTGATGCACTGCTTGGTATGCTGGATTTTTTATTTTTTTTTGTCACTAGTATGAATGTAGTGTTGGTGAATGGCACAAGCCTTGTATGTCACTTAACAAAATTTATCCTTAAATAATAATAATCAAGAATAAAATAGTGAAATAATACTCATTGCATTTGCAGTATGCAATATACTGTATATAGTAATATTATTATTATTATTATTATTATTAACATCTTTAGGGCACAGGTGGCTCAGTGGTAGGAGCTTCGCCTGCCATGCGGAAGGCCCGGGTTCGATTCCCAGCCACTGCCCAAACCCCAGCCACTGGATACAGTGCCGGTCCCAAGCCCGAATAAAATGGGAGGGTTGCGTCAGGAAGGGCATCCGGCGTAACACCTGTGCCAAGTTGTAGTGCGGACTGAATAGTCCGCTGTGGCGACCCCTTGGCGGAAGCAGCCGAAAGACCAACAACAACATTATTAACATCTTTAAGGTTAACTAACTACACATCTTTTTAGCACTCTAACAGCAATATCTACAGTATATCTACAGTACATTATAGAAACTCCAGCGGTAATACCATTAATGTGAAGAATATCTAAATATTCCTGTACTGAATTATCATTAGTATTCATAGCAGCATGAGTACAACCTACAACCTTACAGTTATATTTCTGGTCGATGTACAAACTTTTGGCCAAGGGAAAACGTCTGTTGCAGGCAAGTCTCTCAGGCTCATATAAGATTCCATTGTATGAAAATAGACAGACACTCTTCCTCACTCTCACCATTCTTTTGCATAAGTATGGCACATTATTGTAATAAATCTTTATTTCATTGCCTCTCCAGGAGTAAAAAGCTATCTAAAGCTTAACGATTATGGGAAAACGGTTGCAAGGAGACTTGGATGGTGTTCATGCCATCATCTATACGTCTATAGCACAGCTGAAACAATGATGCACTACAGAAGAACATCTTTTATTATTTAAACAGTCTGAAAGAATGTATTATAAAAAGCAATAATACGACTGGTGTTTATCATTACAAGGCAGGCAATGTTAACCTAAATCATTAAAATATTTATGAAGGCAGATTTCTCAAGTCTCTCAAATAGTGAAGTATCTCAAATATGGCTGTTTGGTTTCTTCGTAAGGTGCATTTTTAAAAAGTATGAAATTATACAGTATATTAACCATTTCTCTTCTTCCTGACATGCATGTTCCTTCTATTGTTTTTTTTTTTTTTTTCAAATCTTCACGGGAAAATTTTTAGCTTTCATATGCAAGACAATCCCAGGGCGTGTCCAGTGGCTTGTGAATGTACTGTATTGACTCAAAACACCCCCCACCAAAACAATAAATTCTCATTCTTCCTGTCTGTATTTTTTTTTTACTGAGCTCAAGTTCTCTTACAGTACATTTTGTACGTCCAAATGAATTAAGGATCGGCAACTTTTTCAAAGAAAATCAAAAAATGGAAAAATTCTGCTTGCAAAAGTATTCAACCCTCCCCCCGTTTTCCAGAAGCCCCACATAAAAGACGTTGAACGATATTGACTTTTTGTCATTCTGAAGGAACGGACTATGAATAAAGACTGCGAGCATTCTAAGGAAGTTAAAGATAAGGTAATAGAATTTCATAACACTGTTGGATCAATAGTGAGGAAGTCTAAGATGAATCATATTAACAAAGCACTACAGAGACAAGGCCCTCTTCTCGAAAAACGAGACAGAGGCAGGCGATCAAAGCGATAGTGCAGAACATTTTAGACGGACCAAACAGTGTGCAGAATTCAGTGAATTGAGTGAAGTTGCACAACTTAACCATTTCAAAAGATCTGCATAATTTGGGACTATATGGGAGGGTGGCTAGAAAGATTGAATACAGTATGTACACATCATCAACCACTTGACATAAACGTGTTTAACGTAAATTTAGCTAATTCAGCTTGATCACAGGCATCCTCCTCCTTCCTCATTAACAAGTGTTATACACACTAATCAGTCACAACATAAAACACAAAGCACTTACAGTATGCCCAATATTGTTTAGGTTCCCCTTGTTCTACTCAGGGCATGACTCCACAAGACGTCTAAGGGTGAGCTGTGGTGTCTGGCACATGATGTTGGCAGCAGATTCTTTGGTTGGGAGGACCGGAGTTGATCAGACTTGTTTGTCCAAAACATCCTGTGTGTGCTCAATATGATTGGGATCTAAGGAATTTAGCAGCCAGGTCAAAGACCTAGTTGGACTCAAGGCCCTGTGTGCGGCGGGCTACGGAGTACTGGGTGTTTGGGTGCCTGTGTCTTATGGCCAGAATTTTTCTAGCGATAAGTGCTGCATTGACTTTTCTGTGGGATCGAACTGGACAGGCTGGCCTTTGGTCCCCATAGGTATAAATGACCCTTACATGACTCCATGTAATGCCCAACAATACTGTACATTTCACCATTTGCCCATTCAAAAATACTTGATCATGCAATCAGAGAACAAAACAAAACTTCATGTCTCAACAGGACAGCTTCAGTTGATCTTGACAAGTCTAATGAACCTACTTTAAAAAGATTACCTCTCAACTAGTGTCTTGATAATGGTGTTAAAGAGAGCTAATACTAAAATCTCCCTTAGGTAGGTATTCAACAGGGTTGAGCTCTGATGAGTCTGAAGGCCATGGTATACGCTTCATATCTTTTTCATGCTCATGAAACTGTTCAGTAAGCCCTTGTGCCTTGAAGACGGAAGAATGATCACTCCGATCTTTTTTTTTTTTCTTTCGCAATCCTGATCTAAAATCTATGTTAATTAGACCACCCCTGCATTCTTACACATGGAGCATGGTAGGATGTTCGTTGCTTAATTATTAAATATGCAGTAAACCCGCCTGAAGGCATCTGCATCTTTTTGAATTGACTCGTCCTCTGCAGCTTCAATTTGCAACAAATCTGTAGGTGTTTTTTAATAGTGCACAAGTTCAAAGCCTTATATGATTCCCTATATCATACATACATTATGCAATTTCTTTTTGGAAAGTATCATAAACATTTTATCTTCATGGGTGAATGAAAGCTAATAACTTACATACCAGCAATAGACCAGACACTTGTTATACATCCAGGCAAAAAACTTTGTTGATTCATGTTTGTTTTTTTCCTTTTTAATTTGTTGTGTCAATCATTCTTTTGACAGATCAGTAACAGCTGTGCATGGCTAATCATTTAAATATCTTAAATCACAAACACAAGTGCAGAAGGGAATAGCATTAATACAGATTTTCCATCTTAATTTATCCCCCCACCCATCCTTTTCCTCCTCTCTCACACACATCTTATCTCTCACGCTCTTCCTGATACAGTACCAGGAAAAGCCAGCCAAAAGCGTCTGTGTTACACACATTACTTCTAAAGTGCGAGGCAGGAGCGCGGCATGAGGGGAGCTAGAAAAAAAGGTGTTTTTTTTTTTTTAATCCTCTTTTTTTTTCATTCCTGTCATGTTTTCAATTCTGCCTTCTGTTGACTCCAAGCTCTGTAGATAGATAAGCCTTCCATCTCTGTGGACTCATGCTTGTATCAGTCAGCAGGATCTAACATCTGCGAATAGGCCCAAGGCATGTTCAAGTGCTCACAGAGTGTCCTTCACCCAATCATCCACTAGGTCGTATACCATGCTGACACTGACAACCATGATTCTATTACCTAGTTTGCAATTAGTCATTTCTGTTCTGAAACTGTTACAATTATTATAAGATAAAGTATTTCATGTAGCCTCAGAACGGAATTATCCTACTGTTTAAAGCTCGCAAGTTAGCTTTCTGCCTTTCGAAATATTTCCATCATGTCCGCACAAGCCTTTTTCACCTGAGGTGGTTTGCAAGTCATCACATAAAAGTCATCGTCTCATTCATAATTAATGACTTTTTGACTTTTGCTAGATAATGCTGATAGCAAGAAACAGTAGGTCATCTCTAAACAGAAAAGTGATAAATATATTTTCTTATCCGGCCTGACCTTAAGCAGCCGCCCGCTCCTCCCATGAAAAACAAACAAGCTCTATTTGTCATGTCTTAGAGACTTGGCACGATAAAAAAAATGGCCATCATTCTTTTGGGCTTTGTGTTTTAAATCACCCTGACACAATCTATTTACAATAACTCTAAAGGAATGCATTCTCAAGATGCACGACAGGAGACTAGATAATGGAACATGTGAGAAGCACAACAATGATAGTATTACATGCAGTGTTTATAAGCATTCATCTTTTGCACTCCACTGACATTTAATATGACAATCCAGTACAGGTTTGTCAAAATGTTTGTGCATTAGAACATCACTATACTATAAAAACTATAATGTGTTGCATTTATGTAATCAATGAACTGCTACAGAGAAATAAAATCTTACTTGTAAATAAAATACTTAATGTCTATTAACTGTCCTCCTCAGTTTATTAATCCTGCACATGATTTATTAATCTGGTGTCAACCAAAAAAAATTGAGCTTGAAGAAAGATTCATATTTTTATTATTATTATAATCGACGTCATACTAATATGACACTATAATTTAAACTTCAATCATGTCAAGAAATCATTAATATTACAGTATATAGGCTTGTAATCTGTAAAAAAAATTTTAATGAATCTCTGTACATCTTTAATCAATTATTATTATCAATAATACGGGGGAAGTGACATCAGCGCTCTTGTTCCCTTCACTGACATTCACTGCAAATGGAGCAGGAAGTAGGGAGCACCCTGTGAAGTATACTTCAGAATGGAACGCAGCTCGGGGCTCGAAAAGTGGTGATGCATATTTTGAGTGACAAAAAATGAAGCATGTTACAAGATCTCCATAATCTTCAAATTTTGAATGACATTTAAAAAGCTAATGAACTAAAATAAAAATCAATTTCAATGAAATTGCAGCAGGGGGATGAAGGAGCCGACCCCTGGGCCAGACCCTTAACTCTAAACTCTCATACAACCCAGCCACTCCCAATACAACCATACAGTACAACCATCCAGTCCCAAGTGCGGTTAGAAATTTGAGGGTTGTGATAGGATGGGCGTTCAGCGTAAAAGCTGTGCCAGTTTTTGCAGATGGAATGATCTGATGTGGCGACCACTAGGATAAAGAGACGAAGCCCAAGAGAAAATAATAAAATAAGAAGTGAAAGGTGCGCATGAAAACATTTCCAACTTCTATATTGTTTGATAAAGCAGATGAGTGCCAGAGTAGTTATTTGAGTAAACAATATATGTGGAAATGGAAAGCTTACCATCCCCTTTTCTCCCTCCGGCGGCACTACGTTTTATTCCTACTCATTGTTGTCTGGTCCACATGACTACTGTTGATTAATGCTAGAGATCGCTGCCTGAAGTAGATGCCAGAGTTTCATTTCTAAAGAAAACTTCCACGTAATACCCAAGATTATTATTATTATTATTCCTTAGTCCCTTTTTTATTCAGACATCACACTCAGCATCTACAGCATAAGTCAAACCTTAATGCCCTACAAAAACCTGGGACCTAAACAGGAGGCAATGTCTCTTCAAGAGCAAGAAACATATTACCTGTCTGAACTGAGGGATCACAGTGCCAAGAACAACATCAGCGAAAAACCCTGTGGGAAACAAATTAACCTCTCAGAAGCTTCCTGTCTTTCACAAACAGTCTAATCATTACCTGTGTGGAATGTGCAATCATATCAGTCAACAAAAGTAAATAAGCAAACGTTAGACATAATTAATGCTGTTTCCACTGATGTGTTTAGGATGCAAACATTTTAATTAATTTAGTTATGGCTGTTCCAGGCTATTAAATATGAATAAAGCGGAACATGCTTGATATTGGCACTGTCAACCATGACACGTTTGGATTGCTATATGAAATGAAGACGCGGTGAATTAAAAATTCAATGTATATTAAAACTCATTTTGCATCATTATTAAATAATGATGGTCCAAGCCTTAAGGCAGAAGTGAAATCCAATATCTGACTTTGTGAATATACCAAGTAAGTAAGTTTTAAACCATCTTGAGTCATGCAAAACCTGAGTGAATTGTGCCGGGATGTCGGATCATTCTTTATTAAGAAAATCTTTATGCGATGGAGAGGTGATCAAGTGCATATTTACAGAATTTCACATTCAAAACCGTCCAGAATTGTCTCAGCGATCATTGGACTTGTAAAACAATATCAGTGCCTAACAGAAGTTCTCCAAATAGAAAATCCAAATATATTACATGACTTTGTTCAGACAGGGTTGCTCATGAACAGTACAGTATGATCAGTGTGTTCTGACTTCTGACCACTGTTCTTCTTGACATTAATGCTGCTGTAACTTGTGACCCTTTTTCACTGACATTACAGCCTCCATAAACTTACTTTCATAATTTGCTCCTTGCTAACTTCGGTGCTGCTCAGTGCTGCTCGGTGCAGCCACCGTTTTAGCATCCACGGTTTATCCCATTTAAATCGAACCCTCGTGTGTTTTTCTTTGTGTGCTTCATTTACACAGGTTAGAACACAGCATTGAACTGAAACAAATCAAACAACTAGTCAGTGACTGATAGAGAGAATGCGGTGGTCCCAGCCTGGGTCCAAGCTGAGGTTCGAAAGCAGTAAGAAGGCAATTTAATCGACCCAGGTTCACGTAGCGACTCAAACATGCTCTTGTATATTGGCTACTTTTGTGTGTATGGATGCAAGTCAGTAAACTGAACCTTTAGATGCAAACTGAGCCAAAGGACAGAGCTGTAGAGCTGCAGAAATTCAGAAAGTTATTATTATAATTTTTTTGTTTAATAAAGAATAAATAGTGGCCGAACCGACCATTGCTTCCCAACCCTGGTCTTGGAGGACACGTCCCGCACGCCCTTTATGTTTTAGTGTTTTGCCTCTTCTACCACACCCACATCTATACGGTAAAGACTGTTAATTATTAAATTAGTTAAGCTGTCCTGGGAGCACCGAAAACACTAAAATGAGAGGTGATCCAGGACAAGGGTTGGGAACCTTTGGTATGGACAAGTTGTATTGAAATAGTCATTTATTTAGTTATGCTGTTTTTGCAACCAGAGGATGAATTAGGACATTTTCAGCCCTTAATACCCTTCAGCATTTAGTTACATATAAAATTCATACATAAATTAGTCAGTTACACGTATTGAATTTCACTCACTCACTCATGGTCTATACCGCTTTATTCTGTATGCAGGGTCACGGGGGGCCTGGAGCCTATCCCAGGAGACTTAGAGCATGAAGCTCGGGCAATTTGGGAACATCATTTAGCCTAATCTGCATGTCTTTGAACTGTGGGAGGAAATCAGAGTAAACACACCAAGCATGGGGAGAACATACAAACTGCATGCACACAGAGGCGGGAATCGAACCCAGACCCTGGAGGTGCAAAGCGACAGTGCTAAGCCTCTGTCCTGCCTTGTATAAAATCTACCATTGATAAATAATAATTATTATATAATTAAATAAATATTTGGATTGGTGTTGCCAGGTGTTCTTGTGAACTATGCCCACTTCTATGTTTCTCTTTTCTTAGTTATGAGATAGGTGGTTCTGGAAAGATGTCAGGCAAACAGGAAGTTGCATCCTTCCTAAATGTGTTGTGAAACAACACTCAAATCAATATTATATAATTATATTATATATATATAGTCTGATTGCTTTGTAAGATCGATTGTGACAAAGCAAACATGAAAAAAAAATCCAGTCAGATCCTCATAGTTAGGACGGTGAGCCAAGTCTCTTTCATCTGAAATAAGACCTTGAGACAGGGATAGAAGCATAGAGGAAATAAAAGTGGTTGAAATGTTTTTAATCCTGGTATAATGCTTTAGTTCTGCAGTTCTAATGCAGTTATGTAAAATATCGCTTTTGTGTAACTTTATTCAGTACAGTGAATGTAAAAGTAAGAAATAATCTAGAATGAACAGAATGCTTGACCCCAGATTGGGAGCGCCCTCACCACCACACAACTGCTAGCCACAGTACCGGTTTCTGGTTGATAATCAATATCGTGCCTGCATTTGTAAATGAGATGTGTTTGCATAAGGTGTTTCAGTTATTTTTTCCCCCATCTTTTGCATTTTCATTATGTCCCACTTCAACACCAAAATGCACCCAAAAATCAGTTCATACTCACATGTTGTTATGACCTAAAATGTATGTAATGTTATAAGTGTACATTATAATTAGTCAAATAAGAAACACAATCATTAATAGTCTCTATTTAATATATAATATTAAAATATCTCCTTTAAGGCTATGTACAGATTGTCAGAAATCCAGGACGAGAAGGGTTAATCTAAGCCCTAGAGAGCTGTGAAAGAATCGCCATTTTGTGTTCAGCCCAGTCCAAGTAATCTACTGTAAAGCACACAGGAACAGGTTAAACGTTTTGGACAGTAATTGAAACTTAGAGAAGATTATAAATGTGCTGTCGACTTGAGCTACTATGATTTATACTCCGACGGTGGTTTACAGGACCAATCAATGTCTGAATAGTATGAGGTGGATCTGGGTTAGGTACAGATGCTGGAAACTGTATCAGATTTAAAACACCTAACATCTCTATACTCTCAGTGATGATATTACGCACTTGAGCTAAACCCTCAAATCCAACTCGAATGGTCCTGAACCTGAATCGGGCAAAATGACAAAAGCAAAATTTTGATTATTTCTTCGATTTCTCATACAGTATGTACTTCAAATGACATTTTAGCCGTTCCTTGTTTTCTTTGTGGAAATGGGATGTTTTTGACTATCTCGAATAGCTTTTGACCTCATGTGATCATTCTTGTGTCGATCTATTATAAAGGGAAACAGTAGGAAATGATGCAAAGGACAAGAGAATGCTAATGAACTTGTACCATCTGTGCAAAGTTTCCAAAGGTCATATCTAACTGGTTTGCTGGACAGTCAGGCTCAGTCCAAAAAACATTTTATTTATCTTGTTTTCTTACATTTAAAAAAAAAAAAAAAATGTTTTATATATTTTTTTTATTTGTGGGTTGTGGATGCAATTAAATCTACATTGCGTCTTATATATATATATATATATATATATATATATATATATATATATATATATATAAAAAGACTATATATACATTTATACATTGCATATTATACATATATAATTTTTTGGGGACTTTTTACTTCAAATGGTAAATGCTACCGTTTCAATGTTAGTAAATACGAGAGACGTTCAAGTCAAACTGGGACTTTTCATTGTGAAGAATAACAGAACACAGTCACGAGAGTAAAAACCACCTTTATTTCTCTATCAAATCCCCGGCTACACTAATGCACTTATCCCAGCATGAAGTCTGATCATGGCTCTGGTGGACTGAGAAATCTTTCCACCGTGACAGTATCCAAGCACTAGTGAATAACGCTGGGATAAGTGCATCAGTGTAGCAGGGGATTACAGTATACAGAGAAATAAAGGTAGTTTTTACTCTAGTAACTCAGTTATTCTGCACAATCAAAAGTCTCGGTTTGATTTGAACAACCTTCATATATTCTTCAGCTGTCATGTGTTCTATTTTATGTCTCATTTTTACAATAAGGTAATATCACATATTCTATTAATCATTTAACTCATTAATCGTGGGAGATGCGATAAACTACACTTGCGTTGCATATTATATCCTATTACAGTTTTATGTGTGTATGCTTGTAATAGTGCAAAACACATCAGCGCACTCACGCTTTCCATCTGGCTTTCTCCACTGCAGGTATTCTCCTGCATCGTTGGGCCTTCTGCTCAAATAGAGCGGCTCTGGCGCCACGAGAAAAGCTTTCTGCAAAAGATCAAATACAAGAAGGAATCAGACTCACAATTAAATATTTACCAAATGTGAATCATGTTTGTGTATGAAGCAGTCAACAGCAGCACGTGACTTGAATCCAATGTTGTCAAGTGTATACGCTGTGCTCGTGGAGGGGGGAAAGGTGAGCATTAGATGAGATAGGAGGAAAAAAATGAAGGCTTTGCTCATGGAAAATATTATAAATATCCTTGCTGATGGTCATGAATAAGTCATGATCTCAATATTAACAAGCCATCCATATAAAATTGTATATTATAATTATCCTACACTGTGATCCACGCCCATTGGACTCGTTCTAAAACCAAATTCAGACGTCAACCATTCAAACCGACTGACCGTCTTACCTCGTTATACAAGCACTCATTTTAAGCACTTTAAAGAAAGTGCTGAGCGCACTCATATCTCACTAAGAGTCGTGCTGGTCTTAGCCAAATCCCTGTCAATGCTGAATGCCATTCAGGTTAAGTCTAATCAGCGAGTTTTCTTTTTCTTTTCTTTTTTGGCATTCCATCCTACTGTAGGAAACCACATTACTGGCTGAACATTTGATTGAATTCACTTGAGATTGAATTGGCCAGACGGTCTATGTTTGGCTTTTAAAGGCATTATTTGGGCTCGGCGATGGCGCGTCCTCTAAAGTCTAGGTCTCTGCTTAGTGCTCTGCTGCTCCAAAAGTTTTTCACAAAGTAAATATACAGGAAGGAAACAGGAAAACACAACATCAATAACAATAAAAGACCTTTATGTCAAGCCTGCTGAGGGCTAGAGATATGGATTCTCTGTGCGAGTTGTTATTTTTTGTAAAGCCCTGATCGTGTCCTAGTTGTAGAAAACATCTCGTCAAAGCCTTCGTTTCTGCTGGGTGCTCCGTTTTGGTTTTAGAAGTGTCCAGCAGCATGGCCATCGAGGGAGCCTACAAGCAACATCCTTAAGTTTTCCTTTGCTTACTTTATGGTGACAGAACTATGTGAAACTATCAAACTGTCAAGCAAACACGAGCACATTGACTGAAGGTAGAAGCTGTGAGCACATAATCTCATGAGAGCCCCTGACTTGTTCCATATTTTGGAAAAAGAAATGGAAACTCTAATTGGATAACCGAAAAGTTATAAGCTCTATAATTCCTTATTCAATGTGTCTTGAGGGTGTGATTTATTTTTCAGTTCAAACTAATCAGTGGGAAAACGTAGAATGGTGATCCCTGATGTGATATGAAATATGTACAGCTTGTCTTGATGTATTCATCGTGATCATCCAAATGTAAATATCCACGATTAGCTCTGGCGCTTTGTTAAATAAACAGCTTGGACCGAATCACATGGCCAAAAGACGCACAATGGACTACGGTCTAAATAATTGTAATATACACAGATACAGTAAGTCATAACATTACAAAAGTAGTGCAGGTTTCCCTTGTGCCACCTAGGAATACCTTGGGCCAGGACTCCACAAGGCCTCTGTGAGGGTGCGCTGTGATGTCTGGCACCAGAATGTTGGGTTGCTCTTTGCTTGCTGGACCTTATGCATGGTTAGCTCTGGTGTACTGAGTGTTCTGGTGCCTTTCTGTCTTGGCCACCAAGACATTATGGCGCATTTTGTGCTACATTGTTTTTTTCCTTGGGATCGGACCAGACAGGGAAGCCTTTTTCCAGGTAGACATGGGGGAGTCTTGGGTGCCCATGATCCTGTCACAAGTTTACTGATATATAATTGATAATCATTCTTATGTATGTACGTAGGCGGACATCAAAAGAGTAAAGAAGTTGAATTTTTAATCATAGACCGGCTGCTTGTGAGTCATACACACAAACGTCACGACAGTTATAATGGCTATCTCTGTACTCCACTTGCACTTGAGATCGAATCCACAGATAAAACGAACAAACCCCAAGCTCGTCTGACATCTCAGTCACTATGTACTGTATATCCAGGGCACTGTATTTGCTTATTTGCTGATTTTCTTTTATGTGCCATCAAACAATATTTGAACCCTTTTGACCGTGAAAGTAATAACCACACAGAGCAATGGCAATTATCCCCAGAGAGCATTCATTATGAACCCTCGACTATAGATCGCTCTTTTCTTCAGCCGGAATACCACCATGACATATAACACCGCGGCAACATTGCGAATATTTAATTTGATTAGGGCAGGATGTCAGAGTCTACATCCTGGAGGGCCATAACACTGCCAAAAGCACCTAATCAGCCAATTACCAATGCCTTCGTGAGCTGAATGTGGTGTGTTAGACGGAGAAAAAAACACAATTCTCGACCACAACCTGACGTTAACACTCCTGTGTTAGGGGAACTTATAAATCTTTTTGCTGGCAGGATCATGGTTAGCCTGAAGTAATTACATTTTGCTTTAAAAATACTTATTTTTCAAGGCATATATTACACCTTGGAGTAATATTTTGCTTGTGGTCTGTATCATAGCTTTAATTTCAAAACACTTCAAATCTTCTTTTTATAATTCTCCAGAAAGTAATATCAAGGAGTGACGGTTACTGTATGTGCGTGCAGCTGCAAATCTGTGTGTGAAATCCTCAATGACTCAATATTTAATATATTTGTTTGTTTTTTTAAACATCATTGCTGAGCATTTCATTACATTGTTCCAGTTTAGAGGCGATTTTTTCAACATCTTAATTAATACTCCATTGTCCTTTCACATCAATCATTTGGAGATAACTTATGTTCAGCACACACGCTCTCCTCCAAGTTTTATATTAACATTTGTCTCATTATTATTGCATGCTGTGTGTGACATTGTTTGGGCTTTAGGCACACTGCTTACTCTTGCTTTAGTGAGTTTCTCCCCTAGTATAAATGGGAAACGAGTTGAAATGGACCGGCTGTGTTTTTATGAACAGCGCTTGAAAATTAAGAAGGTTTCTGGCTCCTTCATGTGGTGAGTCAGGGAACGTCTAGAACGTCTATTTTCTGCTGCATTTAAAAGACCAAACAAAATCATTTAGTCATCTATTACGCCCTTTTAGACTGACTGAGATCTCTGTAATTATCAAATCTGTATATAATGGAACTAAGCAGACATGAAAAAAAAGTAATGGCAGCTTTTTGTGTGTGTGTATACAGCGATACACTTTTTCCACATTTCCTACGGTATGTTACAGCCTTATTACAAAATGAAACACATCATTTGAAATAAGGCTGTAACGTAATAAAATGTGGAAAAAGTGTAGCACTGTGAATACTTTTCGGATGCACTCTATATATATATATATATATATATATATATATAAACTCAGCAAAAAAAGAAACATCCTTTTTTTAGGACTGTGTATTTCAACAATAATGTTGTAAAAATCCAAATAACTTTACAGATTTTCATTGTAAAGGGTTTAAACAATGTTTTCCATGCATGTTCAATTAACCATAATCAATTAATTAACATGCACCTGTGGAATGGTCGTTAAGACCTTAACAGCTTACAGAAAGTAGGCAATTAAGGTCACAGTTCTAAAAACGCAGGACACTAAAGAGACTTGTCTACCGACTGTGAAAAACACCCAAAGAAAGATGCCCAGGGTCCCTGCTCATCTGCGTGAACGTGCATTAGGCATGCTGCAGGGAGGCATGAGGACTGCTGATGTGGCTATAGGGCAATAAATCGCCATGTCCGCACTGTGAGACGCCTAAGACAGCGCTACAGGGAGACAGGAAGGACAGCTGATCATCCTCGCAGTGGAAGACCCCGTGTAACAACACCTGCAAAGGATGGGTACATCCAAATCCATTGACTCTTTTAGTGTTCATACAAATATTTACACTTTACGTTTACTGAAAGTAAAAACAGTTGAAAATCAGAGGACGTTTCTTTTTTTGCTGAGTGTATATACAGTATATACAGTATATATATATACACAGGTCCTTCTCAAAAAATTTGCATATTGTGATAAAGTTCATTATTTTCTGTAATGTACTGATAAACATGAACGAATAGGCTGTTCCCAGAGTGCTGTATCAAGGCACCTCAGTGGGATGTCTGTGGGAAGGAAAAAGTGTGGCAGAAAACGCTGCACAACGAGAAGAGGTGACCGGGCCCTGAGGAAGATTGTGGAGAAGGACCGATTCCAGACCTTGGGGGACCTGCGGAAGCAGTGGACTGAGTCTGGAGTAGAAACATCCAGAGCCACCGTGTACAGGCGTGTGCAGGAAATGGGCTACAGGTTGCAAATTTTGCATGTCATTCGGAAATCAAGGTGCCAGAGTCTGGAGGAAGACTGGGGAGAGGGAAATGCCAAAATGCCTGAAGTCCAGTGTCAAGTACCCACAGTCAGTGATGGTCTGGGGTGCCATGTCAGCTGCTGGTGTTGGTCCACTGTGTTTTATCAAGGGCAGGGTCAATGCAGCTAGCTATCAGGAGATTTTGGAGCACTTCATGCTTCCATCTGCTGAAAAGCTTTATAGAGATGAAGATTTCATTTTTCAGCACGACCTGGCACCTGCTCACAGTGCCAAAACCACTGGTAAATGGTTTACTGACCATGGTATTACTGTGCTCAATTGGCCTGCCAACTCTCCTGACCTGAACTCCATAGAGAATCTGTGGGATATTGTGAAGAGAAAGTTCAGAGACACAAGACACAAGAATCTGCAAAAGGATTCCCGACCAAGTATTGAGTGCATAATTGAACATAATTATTTGAAGACTGACTTTTTTTTTATTAAAAACACTTTTCTTTTATTGGTCGGATGAAATATGCTAATTTTTTGAGATAGGGATTTTGGGTTTTCATGAGCTGTATGCCACAATCATCAATATTAAAACAATAAAAGGCTTGAACTACTTCAGTTGTGTGTAATGAATCTAAAATATATGAAAGTCTAATGTTTATCAGTACATTACAGAAAATAATGAACTTCATCACAATATGCAATTTTTTTGAGAAGGACCTGTATATATATATATATATATATATATATATATATATATATATAGTATATATCTATATGTACATATTATATATATACACAGTACTGTAAGGCCATGCTTTGCCACTTTGGTGAATGATAATTTTACATTACATTATTTTGCATACATGTTTTTAAAATCTTTGGTGGCGTAGTGGTTAGCATGCTGGCCTCATATCCCCAGGGTTGAGGGTTCGAGTCCTGAGCCTGTGTGCATGGAGTTTCCATGCTCTTCCCATGCTTGGTGGTTTTCCTCCCACAGTCCAAAGACATGCGGATTAGTGCATGTCTACTTGGTATGTAGTGTGTAGTGTGTACATGAATGTGTGCATGCTTGTGCCCTGCAATAGACTGCACCCCATCCAGTGTGAACCCTGCTTTGATAGAGAAGATAATAAAATTATATTACTGCAGCCTCTTCAAGGTTACATCCTTAATATCATGCCGTGATTCTGAATCAAGTTCTTATTTTCTTTACCAACTCTTGATTGTTGCTTTCTTTACTTCTGGCTGTTAACCAGAAAAGACTTCAGCAACCTGATCATTCTTCATTTAATGCAGAAAAAAGCAACATACGTATAGATTTGAGCCATGGCTCAACATTCACTCATGATGTTACACTAGAAACAACACTCCTGCTCTTTTTTCCCAGAGATACAGTAGAATATTCCCTTGCAAAATTGACCATAAAGATTACAGACTAAACATAGAAGAAGTTGATAACTGTTGGTGGAAAGTTTTCCATGGGAAAGTCATTATGTTATGCACCGTGCAGTTTACAAATGAAACAAAAATAACTTTGCATAGACCAAGCATTTATTTATCTGCCGGCACATTTACAAGGAGTCTATATTTGCAGCTTATGTATTTACCATAGTGAAATTCTTTTCTTCGCATAGCGATGCTTGTTAGGAAGATGGGATCAGAGTGCAGGGCCAACCATAATATGATGCCCCTGGAGCAGAGAGGGTTAATGCTTTGCTCAAGCATTATCAACAGCTTAGAGGTGATGATGCTTGTGAGCTGCCCTGTGACTTTCTGAGCAGTAACCCAGAGCCATTCCTACCCTTTATTTTTCACTTCACTGTAGTTTGTCTATTAAGTAAATAATAATGGGATAGTTTTCTAGGAAAATAATAAATAACAGCATGATGTGATGTGTCCTGATATCAAGCAGGTCTTGGTTTTGATGATTTATCTTATACTAACACAGCAATCCGTGAAGATTTACAAAGACTCTGCTGTTGTACATTTATTTATATTCATTCTCTAATTTGAATACCCATGTCTGGAATCCGAAAGGGACAGATTTACAAAGAACTTACTCTGACACCAGGTCTTTTCCAACAAGGCCGTTCTGGCGGTGCCTATTTTTAAACCAGTTCTTTGTTTTCCAACAGCCAAAGCACCGGTTATGAGTAAAAAAAAAAGGGTTCTATGGTGGCACCAACACTGTGCGGGGTCAGAACAAGAACCGCCTACATCAGGGGCTGGGGGCGGGATTATCACCACCAGCAAAAAGTTTGTGACCAATCCTCAGACAGGAAAAAATAAAAAAAACCTTCTATGGTGGTGGCGCCAACACTGTGCTGGGTCACAACAAGGAGCCGATTACAACAGCGGCTGGGGGCGGGATTGTCATGGGATTATTATCACAATCGACTTTTGTGACTTTTGGATTATCACAATCGAAAGTTTGTGAATGCCACCTTGGACTCAATATGAGCTGCTAGCACTGCTGGGAAAGTAGAGACGTACATGGACATATACAGTGACGTACTGACGTGACTCTCTAGGCCGTAGAAAAACAAAGCTCTAAGGATGTTTCACTATTGAACCGGCACCAGCATCAGACATGAACTAGCGCCTGGTTCATTCTGGTGGAAAAGGGGCTACTGACTCCTTACAAAATGCTAAATAAATATGTCCTTACGGAAAATGTTAGCAGACAAACAACAGTTTTTGTGACAAGTCCATGATGCAACTCCCTGTATGAGTTATTACTAAACAAATAATGATTAAGAATGAGCACATTCATATAAACCTGGCAGCTGGAGCTTTTGGTCAAAGCTGCTGTTATAGAAAATTACTCAACACCTTCTGACCGAACAGAATCGAGCACTGTCCATGCTTATTATATTCCATATTAAATTCAAGTTTTATAAACACACACATGCACACGGATAAACAATACACTAGATAAATTAGACCCTACACAAGCAGTGTAATATGTATCCCCTGACACATTACCAGCTGGTTAAGTCATTATGTGTCATGGGAGAGTTTTGCAAAAGGCCTCCAGTCCATCGGTTTTGCAGTCCTTGAAACAAATTATCTTCATACTGTAAATAGAATCTGTTTCCCCTTTTTTTTTTTTTTTTTTTCAGATTCTGCATTTACAGTATAGCTTTCAGGAGGGTTTCAGTGAGTTACAAATCCTTGAATGTCTATTAATGTTGGATCAGGAGAGGGTAGTGTTTTTAGTCAAATGCATGCAAAAGAGAAGAGAGAGAGAAAACGGCCACATGCAATCATCAAACAAAAGAGCACATACGATGACCTGTTCACCCAGCCCTCAGGCATCAGGAATTATCCTTCTGATTGCCGCTTTCCTGTTTCAGTTTAAATGTTAAGACTTTGACGTTTTCATTTAGAGCTGGAGTGTGGGTGCTGAGCTTAAGATTGCAGAAAACACTTTGGCCTACACCTTGCCCCTGGCTAAAAGACCAGCTAAGAGCTCCAACCTTTCTGTAACTTATATTCTTTAGCTGGGATTAGTGGTGGATTAGTGGTGGATTCTTAGCCAAAGACAGAACAGCCATCTTTATGTCTTTCAGTTTATTTCAGCAAAAGATAAGTGAAGCAACTTTTCATGATCATAATTGTTAAAGAAGTCGCAGAAATGCTGCCAGTTATTATATTGTAAAGTGTCTATCAGGTCCTCGGGAATACAGTCTCACAAATTTTCACCTTAAGAACTGAAGAAATTTGCCTCGGCAATTGAAGCATTTTCGGCATACGAGTGAGCAAACAGCCGAACCGACTAAGTTGCGCGTACGTCTGGGAGCCATTCCAAACTTGTTTGCGTCAGTGGAAAGTCAAGTGAAGCGAGTTTGCATATTTTTTTGTGTTTTTTTTTTTTGCTGCAGTGAAGATGTAACACAATGTGTCAAGGGAGCCACTTTCAGTTGTTAAGTGAGGTTTAATGTCTATTTATTTATCGTTTCTAAAGTTCATTCATTTCTGCATTCATTTTCTATACCGCTTTATCCTCTATTCAGGGTCGCGGGGACCTGGAGCCTATCCCAGGAGGCTTAGGGCACAAGGCAGGGTACACCCTGGACAGGGTGCCAATCCATCGCAGGGCACACACACACACACACACACACACACACACACACACACACACACACACACACACACACACACATCGTTTCTAAAGTTTTGATTGCAAAATGATTGCACATATTCCTATGCAAAAATGATTATAATTATGATTATAGTGTTTGAAATTGGTAATATTTTTGAATGGCTGGAACGGATTAACTGCATTTACATTATTTCCTATGGGAAAATGTATTTCACAGTATGAATTTGCTCCTTAAGAACTCCGGAACGGATTAAATTTTATATTAATATTAACTATCAAATATTTCTGAAAATATTTGATATATGTGAAAATATTTAACATATACATAATTTGACATATGATTTTCATCTGAAGAGATGCACTGACCTTCTAAATTCAACAATGATCTAAAATAACACTTTTGAACTGAAAGCTGCTGTTTATGAAAAATGGAAGCTATCGTGATGCAGACCTATGATGCAGTTTCACACCTGGCTAATTTGAAGTAATGTGGACTTTTGAAACTGGCGTAAACGAGTACACATATGTAACTGTAGCGTTAGATCAGGAGATTATTGAAATGAGAGTGTGTTTATCTTTGGGGCGGGAGGTTGGATGGAGGGTGTGAATGTGAAGACTGGACGCTTTCAGTGGCTAAAGCTGTTCCAAAAACAGCCAACGGCAATTACAATGACTTTAGGGGATTACTTTACAAACATCAAAAACAATGGACCATTTCAACCTTTTTTATTATTTTTTTTGTGACTGCCCAGTTTAGTCAGTTCCCTCTATTTGAAAATAGATAAATACTATAACTTTTGAAATGTGAAGCTGGAAACCATAGTTTATCCATAACTTTCTATTCATGTAATGCTATAGAACAGCTGCATGTATACAGAAGTTGAGCATTATCTTTTTCCCCTGAACTCCTTTAGTCAGCTTGCCTCACACTAAAGGATATCCAGGCCAACCAATGCGCAAGATATGCTATGCTCTTTTGTTTTTCTGGCGGCAACAGACGAAACCTGTAAACACATGAACTTGAGTCTATAGCTCACCCCATGGGCTGTTCGTGGTATTATTTCATCAGTTCCAGATTGGACATTTGCTAAAATTTCGGCCAAAAAAAGCATTAACTAATGTTCATATTGCTCCTAAAAACCTCATACCTAGTCATCGATGTATGACAAACTGGATTGCATTGCAATGACATTAAAAGTTCAGTGATGCCTCTTTTTTCCTTTTTTTTTGGCCCTTGCCTGAAAAACATGAAGAGATTCTGGACTGACTCACTTCTCCATTTTGATCATGTTTGATTAACTGTGCACAATGTGTGCCACGACCGAGGAAAATGAAGGGAAACAGATGGAACAAGGATTTTATGGATGTGTTTCTACAGTATAAGCAATGGAAACAAAGGCGACTGTGTCCCTTCCTCAACAGTTCGCCGTCATTTAAGCAAACCACAAAGCGTCATTTGCATCTCAGAGGTCAACACGACACAAGTTTCACTGTTCTGAAGAACAATAGGTGGCTAAAAGCATGGTGAAAGGTGGGCACTTAAACCCAAACTAGAGCCCCCACTTCACTATCAACAAAAAAAATCATTCACACGGTCAATTTCCACTGGTAAGGAACAGATCTTACCTTTAGGGTTGAGCATACAGTACATACATACATACATACATACATACATACATACTGTATAGTGTTGAGTCTTGTATATGTTGGGAGTAGGTCACTAATCACTATACCAGATCAGAAATGTTGCACACAGGCAATAAGACTAAAGTGTTACGACACGAAATTCAGAAATTCTGCGGTCAACAAACGAAACCTTAAATGACACTATAATCTTGTGTCCTTTTGAAGCATTCAAATTCAAAAAACAAAATGTAAATGTAGTGTGAATATTGGTAAAGTAGGAAGCTTAATATCAATCCTCTGTATCTTCACCTATACTGTATAGTCACCTGTGATTACTTATTTACTTAAACGTTTTTATTAAAGCGTCTCGTGAAGGTATGTCCCACTTTTCGTTTCACCCTATAGACAGATCAAAACTTTTCTGACAACAGAGTAAGGCATGAAATTACTCAACTATACCTACAACCTTGGCACTGCATGACTTAAATGTCAACTGCTGAATTTAACAGCTTTGACGGTAGAAGACATTTTCCAGTGCAAACCATAAAATGCCATGTTTGTATACAAGTTCTGTTCACCGGCCACTAACCATAAGCGCGACAATAGCACTTCAGTCGACTTAATCTGATCGTAATTACAAGTATGCATTAATATAAACATGCAGTCCTACATTTGGTGTGAGTGCTTTCCAGAAGATGTCATGCTTCAGCAGGGTTTACACATACAGTGCTGTAGCTACGCTTAAATCGGAGAACATCAACAAACGATGAGACGTTCGCGGTTCCCACAGCCTTTCTCCATCACTATGAATAGAATGCTCCCCTCAAACACACACACATACATACAACAGACCCCCTTAAACAACATCCTCTAATAAACTCCAATGCCTTTTTTTTTTTTTTTTTGCTACACTACGACTTTATACCTGATCCCTGCTGCAGTGTGTACAGGAATGAGCTATTTATAGCAAGAGAAAGAACATCCTAAACAAAAAAAAAGTGTCACTTGTTTTTTTTTTGCAATGCAGTCACAAGTTTTCCAAGGAGGCTGGGCTCCGAAAAGTCACCTTGCACCTGCCTCATGCTGTTCTGGACTATTAACATCTGACACATCCACCCACACACACTCCTCTATACACATGCTGATACACCAAACTGCATATTCAAATACAGAAACAGGACACTTCATATACTGTATAAAGTCATTGTCAAAACACTTCTTTCTTTTGACTTCTATTCCCTGTCCCATCGTCTGCACCGATTCCAGTATAGCAGAAGACAAAATGTTAAAAAAAAAATAAAATACTTACCGTCGTTCCTTAGAAAGCAAGGCAGAATGTGACAGAAGAGTTCAGCCCCCTCCCTCAGGGATTCAGCTGTGCTGTCACTGCGATACAGTCCACCCTGAAGAGGCAGAGAAAAGTGTCCCCTAGTGCTTCCTGTGCTAGGGAGACTCAGTGCTTTGTGGTTTAAGGATGGAACCTATAACAGAGTTCCCAGTGTTGCAGCCAATCATGCTGCTCCACTGCCCTCCAAGCCCCTCCTCCTCCCACAGAGTTCCTCAGGATGAGGCTGGAGCCAGAGCAAAGGCTACCGCAGCATCACAGCAGGACACCAGCACAGCCCGAGCCACAGCCACGACTCACGAGCTCTGCTGATGATTAGTAGGATGACTAGGTTAATGAACACATCATTTCACGTCACTGTCCTATTCTAGGAATCCGTCTCTGTGCTCTCATGCTGTGTAAGGGCTCTGTTTAAACAGCTCTGATTAAAGAGCAGAATATTTGCTTTTGTGACTTAATCCTCAAAGCCGATGGCTGTGACGGCAAAGCGTCAGCTTATCCTGCGTCACTCAGTTAACCTTAGAGATCAGTAAAGATATCTCATTGTTCTCTTTCCCACAGCCCGTCTCATGAGCCTTACTGACAGCTGCGCTAAAAAGCACATACGCTAATGAGAGCCTGGGGGCTAAAATATTTGCTCTGGGTAATTCCTTGAACTTGTACTGATAAATAAAACATTGAGGAATCGTTATTTGTTTTATAGTCCCACTGAAATGTTTTATCGAGATTCGCTTGCCTGAAAGATTGAAAGGAATCCTTAAACTCATCTAATAATAATAATTGTCTATAATTATAATGGAAACATACACAGATCAGCAATAACATTATGACCACCCTAATATTGAGTAGGTCCCCCTCATTTTCAATCAAAATACTAATGAGCTCACATGTTCTCACTGCTTTCCACCAGAACCAGAAATAAACTTTTCATCAATTTGATTTGACCTTGACACTTGTCAAGGTCTCTGAAGTCCTTATACTTGTGCATTTCTTCTGCTTCCAAACATTCAGTACAATTTCAGGGGGAAAAAAGGAGAACTATAATAATATATTGTAACTGTAGCTATGCCAAACTATGATGGCTAGAGGATGGGGTTAGGGCAACTTCAAAACTGCACCTCTTGTGGGATGTTCTTGGTCTACAGTGGTCCGGACCTACCAAAAGTCATACAAGGGAGGAAAATCGTTGAACCGGCGACAGGCTCATGGATGTCAAGGCTCATTGATTCACATGGGGAATAAAAGCTGGTCTGTATAACCTGATCCAATAGAGCTACTGTAGCTCAAATTGAGGGAAGCCGGTTCCAAAAGAAAGGTATCAGAACACACAGGTCATTATTATTTGGGTGGAAAAATATTAGGTGGGTGATCATAATTTTATGACTGACAAAATTCAATTTTATATTAAGGCTGTCAATATGAACATGTTAACGTGTGATTAATCCAGAATTTTTTACGCGCTACTATTTTTTTAATGTACATTAATCACATGATCAAGGTTGACCCAATTGGCTTCCCATAATTGCAGCAGGGTTATTCATAATAAGACGACTGAGGGTGAAGTTTCTGCTGAAGGGAAAGTTTCATTATAAAAAGCTTCTGGATGAAGGTTTGGATAAAACCAAAGCTGTGTGCTCGAGCTACCTTCAAAGGGAGCTATTTAAAAACAAAATAAATTAAATGCAAAGCATTAAAATAGACTATGGCAGTGATGCAGTTGGCAGAAGGTCCTTTTATTGCACCTACAGTACCGCTGGACATTAGTAATTAACCATAACAACTTCTATTTAACAGCACATTTAATCAATGACAACTGCACTCATTCACTCTGTCCGTGTTAATAACAGAAGAAAGACATTTTGCCAAATTGAAGAGATAACCACCACTATACAGTAGGAGCAAACGAGGCTCACAATATGACTGCTGCAAGAAGTTTACGATTCAAGAGATTTTGATTTAACATTTGTTTCCACTAATAATCTGTTTCCTCGAATCAGTTTGTCATGCATTTCCTTATTCCAACATTGCATGTTTATAATACAAGTAAATCTGAATTTTTTTTTAATTGTGACTATTAATCACAGTCCATGACTGATTAGCTAGATGAATTTTTTGTTTTAAAGATTGACAGCACTAATATTTCTCCATTACCGTAGTGCAACAAAACAATACAGTAGCATGGAATAAATACATGACAGCATGTGACACTGATATAATACACAGGACTGTACAACTGAACAATATATATATATATATACAGTATATATACACACACACACACATTTTACACTCTGGATTCTATACAATTAGATTAAATATAAAAACTGTAAGGATGGATAAAAGGATGGAGGAACAAGCAGCAGGAATTGTTCTAGTGGCCTTATAACACTGATCTCACAGTAATACATTTGGTTCTCTAATGTCGACATGAGGAATAGCAGAGACAGAGTTATGATGTGGCAGCAGTATTGATGCAACCTTATTTTTTCTAGGTTGTAGCACCACTGGAGCAGATTGTGGATTTATGCCTCGCTCAAGGGCAGCTCAAAAAAAAGGACTGAGAATTTACAACCTGTGGTCATTTGCTATTTTGAGTATTGCCAGTCCATGACCGAGCAATCGTCAGGTCCACACGGTTAGCAAATCAAGGCTGTTGAAGATGTGTAAGTGTTATAAGAAAGCATTCTGTTGGTTTGGTTGAAATTGATGAGGTTTGCTGTAGTAAAGTCATGATGAAAAAAAAAGATCTAGAATCCTAATATTTCAGTATGGGGCAAATTAGTGGTAATAAACTAATGGTTAATAAAATCAATTAAAAATAAAGTGTGCTAATGATTATGTAATTCTTAAGCTAAAGTCTTTGCACTGTTACCCCGTCTCTTTCCTGTGGAACTGATTGAAGGCAGTCTCTGGTGTATAATCAGGCAATTAACAATGGATTTATTTATAGTCATTTTGTGGACATTTTCATCTAGCAGACTTGACATTGGTCGTGACGTGGCTCATAGCCTAAAATGACTTTGACATCCCTGGTCTAGATGGACAAAGAAAAAACTCTTTAAACCTTTTTTTTTTTTTTTTAGAATAATAAAAAAACAACCTTGTACTATTGAAATAAAAATTATTTTGTTCTCACATTCTATCAGCAAAACTACAGTACTGTGCAAAAGTTTTCCGCACCCTTTGTTTTTTAGTACAAACTTTGTTATTCTTTTTTTATTTTATGACTTTCTCAATATCAGTGTTCCACCACAGAAGGTTATAGAAAAATATTTGTATGCCAGAAAAGAAAGAGAGCACTTATATAAGAGACCACTTTTTAGACCAAAAAAAAAGAAAGCTGCTGGGTTTTGCATGCACAAAACAGTCAAAGTGCTCAGAAGGACTGTGGATGGTTCTGCAAGATGCTGAGAAAAAAAACAAGTAGCTAATTTCCTTATAAAACTGCACAAATTGTATCTGACATTAAGCGTTGACAAAACAAATCCTGACCTTGTTTCATTAATTATTGCTCACTGAGCTTAATAGTTGAGTTTTTTTTTTATGGCTGCTTATGGCTATTAGTCATGCTATCCAAAATACTTGACCCTGTTTAATCTGATATGGATGCCAAACAACAATAAAATACTATATTGATGTCTTCAGAGTATCTATTTAAAAGCGAGGGTTTTAGCTTTGTTAGCTCATACAAACAGTACCATCCATTTCTTCACCCTTAAACTTGTAAGCCTAACACGAGGAGTGTGTCCAGTCTCAAGTCTGGGAAGTTAAGAAGGAAGGACCTCTTGCACATCGTGGGACTGGGTTACCACTGAGTGGGCGCAGGAGTCCCTGACTTGTGCAGAAATAACCCCTGTTGAACCACAACATAATGTAGGTTATGATTCATTCTGCAATGTGTATAGACAATAAAAGCAATGTTCCACCCTGTGCTCATTCGGGTCCATTTAAACCATTTAGCGCTGCATTGACGTAACCTGAACCATTTCAGCAGTCTAAAGTGTACGCTTAATAGTTTGCCGTTTAAGGCAGAAGTGCCTGGGTTCGTACTGTAGATGACACGGCAGAGATTACAGCTATTATAATCGGGACCACTCTGACCTCGAGTTGCAATGAAATTTATTTACGTTCCCCTACACGTGTCTGAACCATTTCCGAGAGCATCCTGGTTTTTTTTTTATTATCATGGCTAAGACACGAACATGGATATACGACTATCTTTCACAGTGCTCTTTCTTTACATTCGTGATCATTTGATCATTTGACAACGCTGTTGCATACATTAACATGCTTGGTTTTCTAATGAATTTAGTGATGCTAACCCTTAGATGTTTCTTCAATATAATCTTCATCATTTAGTACATTTTTGTAGCTACTGGATAATCTGTTTTAGGATTTTGGAATCTTAAAGAAACATAAAAAAGATGAGATCTGCATTGTTATACTGTAGACTTATGATATAAACAGTTTTATTTAAAGTCTAACAGTGGCTCTGGCTTATTAACAGAGTAATATTTGTATTGTCTGTCATCAGGAGCACCCAGTTGTGTTGCTATGGTTCACCTCCTGCCAAGCTATAGGGCCAAGTTCTGGCATAAAGTGTCTGTAAACGCTACAGCCCATCTGTTTGTAATAACCTTTGGTCACGAAATCTTGATGACACCAGGCTAATGAGGGTTTCAACTGTAGCATGAGAGAAAGCGCTCTCGGTTTCCTCTCAACCACGTTTAACATGTGCACCAGAGCGTCTAATCTATCCTCTTGGGGGGGGGCAAACCAGTGTTTGATTTGATCTTTTGAGTTTTCACTTTTCATGCACACAATTATGTGATCATCTCTGACTGGTAAATATGCAAAGCCCACACTTAAGATGCTTTCAAATTTGCATTTGTGCAGAATTTACATGTATTCCATTGTCAAAGTGGAACTTCTCACTCACTCACCGCCTATACCGCTTAATCCTGTATGCAGGGGGGCCTGGAGCCTTTCCCAGGAGACATAGGGTATGAGGTGCGATACACCCTGGACAGCGTGCCAATCCGTCGCAGGGCACACACACACACACACACACACACACACTCTGATTCACATAATATGGGCAATTTGGGAACGCCACTTAACATATTGTGCATGTCTTTGGACTGTGGGAGGAAACCCAACAAGCACATGGAGAACATGCAAACTCTACGCACACAGAGACGGGAATCAAACCTGGCTGGGAATCAAACCCAAACCCTGAAGGTACAGGGCGACAGAGTTAACCATTATGGCACCGTGATACCAAGTAGAACTTCCAAAGTTAATATATATAAGTATATATATATAGCCCCTTTTTCAGGACTGTGTATTTCAACAATAATGTTGTAAAAATCCAAATAACTTTACAGATCTTCATTGTAAAGGGTTTAAACAATGTTTTCCATGCATGTTCAATTAACCATAATCAATTAATTAACATGCATGGTCGTTAAGACCTTAACAACTTACAGAAAGTAGGCATTTAAGGTCACAGTTCTAAAAACTATACTATAGAGACACTATAGAGACTTGTCTACCTAAAGAAAGATGCCCAGGGTCCCTGCTCATCTGCGTGAACGTGCATTAGGCATGCTGCAGGGAGGCATGAGGACTGCTGATGTGGCTAGGGTAATAAATCGCCATGTCCGCACTGTGAGACGCCTAAGACAGCGCTACAGGGAGACAGGAAGGACAGCTGATCATCCTCGCAGTGGAAGACCCCGTGTAACAACACCTGCACAGGATGGGTACATCCGAATATCACACCTGCGTGACAGGTACAGGATGGCCACAACAACTGCCCGAGTCACACCAGGAACACACAATCCCTCCATCAGTGCTCAGACTGTCCGCAATAGGCTGAGAGAGGCTGGACTGAGGGCTTGTAGGCCTGTTGTAAGGCAGGTCCTTACCAGACATCACCAGCAACAACGCCGCCTATGGGCACAAACCCACCTTCGCTGGACCAGACAGGAGTGGCAAAAAGTGCTCTTCACTGATGAGTCACGGTTTTGTCTCACCAGGGGTGATGGATGGATTCGTGATTATCATCGAAGGAATGAGCGTTACACCGAGGCCTGTACCCTGGAGCAGGATCGTCATGGTCTGGGGCGGTATATCACATCACCATCGGAGTGAGCTTGTTGTCATTGCAGGCAATCTCAATGCCTTACGGTACAGGGAAGACATCCTCCTCCATCATGTGGTACCCTTTATGCATGCTCATCCGGACATTATCCTCCAGCAGGACAATGCCACCAGCCATACTGCTCGTTCTGTGCGTGAGCTTCTGCATGACAGCAATGTCAGTGTTCTGCCATGGCCAGTGAAGACCCTGGATCTCAATCCCATTGAGCAAGTCTGGGACCTGTTGGATCGCAGGGTGAGGGCTAGGGCCATTCCCCCAAGAAATGTCCAGGAACTTGCAGGTGCCTTGGTGGAAGAGTGGGATAACATCTCACAGCAAGAACTGACAAATCTGGTCCAGTCCATGAGGAGGAGATGCACTGCAGTACTTCAAGCAGCTGGTGGCCACACTGGTACTTTTGATTTTGAGCCTCCCTTCATTCAGGGACACATTGTGAAACATTTTTAGTTTATGTCTTATGGTGTTGACTCTTTTAGTGTTCATACAAATATTTACACATTAAGTTTACTGAAAGTAAAAACAGTTGAAAGTCAGAGGACGTTTCTTTTTTTGCTGAGTATATATATATCAGGGCTTGACATTTGCACCCGCCCACCTGACAAATGCGGGTAGAATTCGGCTGTGGCGGGTAATAACTTTAGTCTCACTAGCCACATTGGCGGGTAGTTTATTCTTTGGTATGACAATATATCCTTGATATAATAAACGCATTGCAACGTAATATTACGTGCATAAAACTCCCATTCACACATGCATTGCGCGCGCACACACACACACACTTTTACTTCCTGTTTGGTGTGTGTGCATCATTTCCTTAAAGGGCTATTGCTTCTCAACAGGATGAGAATGTTTGCCCCTTTCACTCAGGTTATTTACTGATTATATATAAAAAAGTAATCACTGTTAAAATCATTTATATTTAATGTTGAATGAAAATGAAAATTCATCAATTGATTGAATTACCTCACACTATAGAGTCAACACTACAAGATAGACCAGAGTCCATTGTCCTAACTCAGAATTCTGATATAATAATACATAATGAATAATAATACCTGATAATAGTACACATAATAACTAAAATGATAAATGTTCTGAGTTGCTGTATTTTTTAAATCAGAATGAGTTCAGTTGTACTGAATCTGTTATTTTTCAATTTCATGTCACAAGAGGCTTGAATTTAAGTTCAATAAACATGTTCATGTTTGCATGTTTTTATATTGGGATCTTAACAGTACTGAATACTTGACTACTACTATAGTGATACAGTGTATGCTGTCATTTATAAGTAAATCTAGATATAACAAACATTAACGTATCATGGTGAAGAAAAAAATGCGATTTTCTGGTGACAAAATTATGGCTAGTAAAAAGGCTGAATGGCGAGTGACTCCGGAAATCCACTAGACACATTGGCCAGTGAGCAAAAAAGTTCATGTCATGATGTGTGTATATATATATATATATATATATATATATATATATATATATATATAAAATATATATAAAAAATAATACAACAAACACACACACACTCGCTCGCGTTTACAGCCCCCCCTTCTCTCAAGTTCCCAAACAAACACACACAAACTCTGCTCTGTCGCAAAGGTGAGGAGCTGGTTAATTTGTTTTTTATTTTATTTTATTTTTGGGGTTTTTCCAATTTTCTCCTCAATTTAGTCATGGCCAATCCTCCCCGTCGCTAGGGGGCTCCCACATTAAGGCTACCACTACCACTCAGCCGGGAGGCCGAAGACTATCACATGTTTCCTCCGAACCACGTGACGTCAGCTGACCGCATCTTTTCGAACTTCTTGCTCACGCACCATTAGGGGCGGAGTAACACACTCGGAGGAAAGCGCTAGCCACTCCTTCCGCGTGCGCAAGCTCACAGACGCCCCTGATTGGCTGTAGAGCCGTGATTAATGTGGGAGCGCAAGTACCTCTCATCCCTCCCCCCTGAGAGTGCTCGGCCAATCAGCTCTCTGTGCCTCCGGCTGTGAGAGGTTACAGCATCACCCGGGGTTCGAACCAGCGATCTCCGGATGATAGGGCGAGCGCTTTACTACTGCACCACTCGGAGGCTAATTTGTTTTTTATTGTTTTACTTTATAACAGTGATTCCGTTAGTATGCGCTCACACGAGTGTGACTAGCGATTTTCCCTGCTAAGTTTTAAACGGTTTTAAAAACAGTCTCTCCGTTAATGTGTGTGTGTATAATGTGCGTGCACACACACACACACACACATATTAACGGAGAGACCGTTTGTGTATTCAACCAGCAGGGGAGACGATTACCTACAATTCCGCAGCACAAGAGAGAGAAAAACCGTTGGCTCGGTTGTGATGATGTGACGCTCGGCGTCAAAACAAGAAGATACATGATACTCGGTGCTGTCAATTTTCAAAATTGTCAAAATTTATTAAAAATCTTTGCTCGGCTTGCGGAACACTCGTAAACTGCGTTACTCATAATCCGAGGTTCCACTGTATTCTAGTTCCCCCTGGGCACAAAACGGGTGATTTCACTAATTAGTTCTCACTTGCTTGTCTAAAGATAAACCATCCTCTGGTGTCACTCGCTCAATCCATGCCTGCTTGATCGCTTCATGTACAGAGTACTGCAGACGTCTTTTTGACCAGCCGGATCCAGCAGGTTTTGATTACAGAGCTAAACCGATCACCATTTCATCTTTATTACTACAATAAACAGATGAGGGCAATATTTTTGACAATATTTTATTTATAAATGTACATCATTTATATATCAGCTTGTTATGTACTATAGACTGTGATTTTTCTAAAATCTAATGGTGAAAGCAGCCTTAAACATTGATGTGACCTTTCTTTTGACCTGCTTCTTCACACATTAACATGTGCCCAAAACCTATTTCCAGTTTCAGACCACATTTGCACTTTAAACCATAGAAGAAATGTGCTGTGAGGTGAATACATGATTCCTTGTAACACTAAAGTACAAGTGATGCCCCTAAATGATACTACTGTATACTGTACACCACCAGAGTCGCCTCACTGTTTGCACAGCTGTAACACTAAAACATTTCATTAGCACTGCAGCATCACATCTGGATGACACAAGAATTTGTCAGATTAAGACTTTGACTATGGATAGACATGTGAAATAATTTACTGATCTTTTTTATGGACAATGTGAGCATTTTTGTTTCTTTTAAATAAAGGCACTAAGACTACAATTAGGGAAATAGTTATATGTTGAAAATTATGTTTTTTTTGCCTCATGTTTTAAGGGTGCATTGTGGCAAAAATGTCACTTAACAGTTACCAATAGACCATACATCCGTGTTGACCAAAAATTGATGGATAACTTGTTGCTGACTTGTGGAAAAGGAGCATCTGTCTGTGGGAATATACCATTGATGAACATGTCACATATCGTTCATGAACACAACTTGCACAGCTGGGAGTTATTGCCACAAACTCCTGTACAATCCCGGCCTTATTCCAAGCCATTTCCTCATGCTTGGTCCATTAAAAGGAGTTCCCGGGAGGCCAGTGTTTCAGACGTAAAGCAGGGAAATCTGATCATGGATCCGGCTTGCTGAGAAAACTTTCTACCTAATGGTGTCCGAGCACTAGTGAAATGCTGTTATACAGTACTTTAAGGGAATATGCAGAGAAATAAAAGTAGTCCCCCTCGCATTAGTTTCCTGCTCTTGGCCTACAGGAGTATATCCTTGATGTGATCTAATGCCGACCTAGCAAATCCAAATGTTCCTCGTTCTGTGCATGCTGAGATGCTTTTCTGATCAACCCAACTGCAAAGACTGAGTTACTAGATTTCCTGTGTGGTCATTCTCCTTTGATCTCTATTCTTATTATTATCATCAAGATATTTCAAGCTGCAGTCCCACTGTTCACAGGATGTTTTTAGTTTTCTGCAACATTGTGTAAACTCCAAAGAATTCTAGGTTTGAGAAGACCATAAGAACAGAAACTTAAGAAATACTCTAGCCAGCCCATTTGAGGCCAACAATCATGCTACAGATAAAGTCACAGAGATCATATTTTCCCTATTGCTGATATGCAATGTGACTGGTATCTACATCATTCCATGCACTGTGCTGCTACCACACAATTGGCTGATTGGATAATGACAAAAGAGCAGGTGTATAGATGTTCTTATTAAAGTGACCAAGTAGCATTTTACGAAAAGTGTTTTTTTTTTTTTTGCATGAAAAAAAGGCAATGTTCTTTCAATCAGTATAAAACTACCTCATGGTTCTCAGTCTGAATTGTTTAAAATAATTTTATTTATATAGCGCTTTTAACAATGGTCATTGTCTCAAAGCAGCTTCACAAAAATGAAAAACATTGTTAGAAAAGAAAATATTTGGAGGTGTGTATGTGTGAGAAAAATGTGTTTATGTAATAATGAGATGAATGAATGATGAATGAAATGTGTCTGATGAGCAAGCCAAGGGTGAGGCGACGGTGGCAAGGAAAAACTCCCTGAAATGGCAAAAGGTAGAAACCTTGAGAGGAACCAGACTCAACAGGGAACCCATCCTCATCTGGGTGATAACAGATAGAAATGATAACATCATGTGTTTTGTGCATGTGAAAGTGCAACATGACAGAAAATCATTTAAATTAACATGAAGACCCGTTCAGCATAGGGACGAGTCAGTGGACAGATGAGGTCTGGATCACTGGAAGCACAGGAGCAGCATGTGTAGCTCCAAACCATCATGAAGCTGAATCCAGCTGGAGCTGGTCCTTACCTGGATGCCTCAAGAACCTCGCAGGGTCGGCCTTTGTCTACTGAAGCTTGCACAATCTCCCGGTGCCTCGGCATGGGTAGAAGGATACAGAACAGATGGGGAGAATTAGCGTAGTTGCCATTCAGTATAGGTGTACTGGAGTATGAGATTATGGGATGAGTTATGTGTATGCCAGATTAAAAAGATGCGTCTTGAGTCTACTTTTGAACTGGGAAACCGTGTCTGCTCCCCCAACACTGTCTGGAAGGATATTCCAAAGCTTTGGAGCTAAATATGAAAAAGCCCTTCCCCCTTTTGTAGATTTTGAAATTCTGGGAACTTCCAGAAGTCCGGAGCTTTGTGATCTTAAAGCGCGTGGTGGATCAGAAGACTGGTTAGGTATGTGGGAGCTAAACCATTTAAGGCTTTGTATGCAAGTAATACTATTTTGTAATTTATTCTAGACTGAACAGGTAGCCAGTGCAGGGATGATAATATTGGGGTTATATGATCATATTTTCTGGATCTAGTGAGAACCCTGGCGGCTGCATTTTGGATTAACTGAAGCTTATTTAGATTATAATAAAGTAAGTCATAGCAAATCTTGCCTTTTATCCATCAGAAATGTAAAATCATGACCTTTTCCAATAACTAGCTGTTATGCGTCATAAAAGCAGAAAAAAAAAACTTGACTGTTCATCATATATTTCCATTAAAACCAAAACCCAGCTACATTCATTGAATGCACTTGAATTATTTACACTTGCAACAATACAGCACTCCACATGGGGGCGCTCTAACATCAAGTTAACCTTCAACGCAAAAAAAAAAAAAAAACCCACTACTACTCAAACATCAACTTTCCAGCGAAAAGTATTTATTTCTTTATAAATATACATTTTAAAACATTTTGTTCACATATTAGATTTAACATAACTAAGTTCACGTATATAAAAATCAGAAAGTTGACTCCTGTCCTAAACAAGGACAATCATGACAGTACTAAAATAAAACGAGCACTTAAGCTGCCTTCCTCATCAACTGTATTAGTAGACATGCTGATGACGTGTTGGTCGTGTCCCAAATCACCAATAGTGCACTTTTATCTGAAGCCATATTTGCACTTCTCAGTATAATGGTTACGATCCTTTACAAAGCCTTTCTGCCTTCCTATCCATATTAATGGTCAGACAGGATCTGGTCCAAGATCAGTGTTTACTCAGACGTCAGGATAAAAGCGCTGGCTCCTTCAGGGACATTCAAATTCAAGTTCTGTACGTCTCAAGACGTATATTGTATACATGTACACTGTATATCAGCATGTTTTCTAGAGCTGTGAGGAAGGCCAGGGAACGCAGGAAAGAAAAAAGTAGTTAAGGCACTGGGGCGTCTTTAATACCTGTCTAGGGAAATGTATTATGAATTAACAGAATCTCACAAATCCTGCTGTCTGGTCCAGACTTCAGTCTCCTTACTATTTTGGAACTGGAACAGTGTTGGAACGTTCAGAACAGCTAAATGCAAAGCTGCAACTTTAACACTGAGTTAATTTGGTTTTGTATCTAATAAATGAGTAACTACGCACAGTATTTAACATGTACAGTTATAAGAAAAAGAAAAAGGTTAGACTTGTCAGTCAGAGCTGTGGCTTCAGCAATCCAGAAAGTTTATCCAGTGTGGTTTCTGGTGTAGATACCGTAACCGACATGAGTGTTCACAAAGTGCTCAAGAAACAGCAGTATAATTACAGTATGGTGCTAAAAAGTGATCTTAATTATATATTTTAGCTTCATTTAACATTAGATTCTCCTCTTTGACTTTTCTTTTTAAAAACAAAATTTTAGTTTTGCAGAAATTAGTATATTACTATTTGTGCAATAGATTTCTCCCAAATATAAATATTTCTATTATAAAAGTTTACAGTAGGCCAGTAAACAGCACTCCGCTCAAGTCAGATTGTCATTTCCAAAGTTCCTTTATGCGTTTAATCCTGTTTGCTGTGCGAGATGCCGTTGTTCTGGACCTTGTCTGCACCCCGGATACTTTTGGGAAGCCTCTTGCCCTTGGTGTATGCGTGATACCAGAAGTTGAGGAATAGAAGGAGAAAGACTACGCCGTAGAGAGTGATGATGTAAATAAAGATGGGGAACGGATAAGGGCAATCCTTCATGAAGTAATACTGACTGATGTGGACAGTGATGAGCACGAACTGGATCTGTACACACAGAACGGATTCAGGTTTCAGAGAATTTTAAGTGTTTACCCGGTTTTACCAGTGTTTAAAACACGACACTTACTAGCTGTATAGACGTCAGGTGCTTCTTCCACCAGAGGTATTTCTCATAAGTAGGTCCCAGTGCTGACAGGCCATAGTACGTGTACATTATGACATGGACTATACAGTTCAGAGGGGCGTGGAATGTTCCCAGGCCACCTGGAAGACAAGACAATGGTTCTGAGCAAGAACGTTGTTTCTTAGATACAATGGTTTGTAATTATTAGTTCCTTTATAATAACATGGGACAACTTTTTTTTTTTTTTTTTTTAACTCTTTTTCCTCCCTGTCAATATTAATGTCCGATCTCAGAAAGAAGTCAAGTCAATCCTTTCCAACTGTTGCTGCTCATGATGCATCATAGATATACTATAGTCTTCCACATATAGTACATGATCTCACAGATGAACATGATTGGCTGTTGCTGTGATTGACATGTGACAGAGTATACAATGCCCCGCCCACTTTCTTGGATCACTTTCAAAACCTTGTGCGCTAGGAAACAAAATGGCATCTTACAGATGGTCTTTGAGATACTAAAGTATTTATGTCATTCCAGAATGACAGTATTTTTCTTCCTGCATCGGGGACGGGAGTGATAATGTGCCTGATTAGTAGTCAAGCCCTCGGGCTCAATAAAAACAAAACCCTGCAGGTTTAATCTTTTCAGGCATCAATTCCAACGCATGGCCCTTAAAATCTTTATTATTATTTTCTCATTTTAAATGCCAGTACTATTTACAGAATCACTCATCAATGTGAAGTAGAAACAAGAGTGGATTTAAGCGCACGGATTGACGCATGAACCAATCTGTGTCCATTTCAAGAAAGTTCAAGAACGAGGCGTGATTTTAGTGCGTTTGATAAATCAGCTTCCTACTGATGTCTGATGTCATTTGCATACAAAATGTATTCGCAGACATCTAATTTACATGAAACACACCTTAGTTTATGCAGCCGCTGCAACAACGAGTTAATAAAAGGAATCCATTCTTAAGTCCATAAAGATCTGATTTAAAAATGAGCTTAAAGTAAAACCAGTGAGGGGTGAATCTGGGCTTTGCTGCAATAAAGAAAGTTATTGTGCGCTTTGTCTTTTATAAAGCTGCTTAACGGCATAAGCGAGAAAAGCGAGTTTTTCAACCTTACTAGCAGGTAGTTATGTGCACTCTTCTTCTTTAGATCGCCATTAAATAAATCTGAAAGCATGCGATACAGAAAACTACCAAGAAAAGTACCTGAAATTTCTTCTGAATAGCTAAATAAATTCTTTATATGGCTCCGGCATGTGGTTCATCTGTCCTTAAATCCCCTTATGGACAAATGCACCTCCAAGCTGGTCAATATCTAATAGCCTCTGGATTCACATTTACATATTACGTGTTCTCACTAAATTCCATTTCTTCCATTTTACTTTAAAGTTTCTGCGTGGGCAAATGCGATCATTAGTTTTAGGGAGTTACTGATTATAAAAGATATGTATTTAGGATTGCTTAACTGCACAACAAACTGACCTTTATACATACTGCAAGCAGACAGTTGCTTGATCTTACAGATACACCAAGGAGGAATGAGGAAACTAACTGCAACTATCAACGACACTAGATGGGGGTAGGATAAAAGTTCTCTCAGCAACTATGTTCAACATTATGCAGAGGTGTCACAAATATTATTTAAAACAGTTTAAACATGTCATTTGCGGTTTTGCTTCCTCTCATCGCATTAGTGACATAGCACTTTCTCCTGTTACAGAAAGGGCACTGGTGGCTCAGTGGTAGGTGTTTCGCCTGCCATGCGGACGGCCCGGGTTCGATTCCAGCCAGTGCCCACACCCCAGCCACTGGATACAGTGCCGGTCCCAAGCCCGGATAAAATGGGAGGGTTGCGTCAGGAAGGGCATCCGGCGTAAAACCTGTGCCAAGTTGTAGTGCGGACTGGATATTCCGCTGTGGCGACCCCTTGCCAGGAGCAGCCGAAAGACCAACAACTTTCTCCTGTTACAGAATTTGTAGGAGAAAGTGGACTCAAGTTACCCAAAAAAAAAAGAAAAAAAAAAAAAAAAAGTCAAATTATGACGCTCTATATATATATATATATATATATATATATATATATATATATATATATATATATATATATATATATATATATATATATATATATATATATAATATATAAAAAATATTTAAAAAAATGGGGCCTCAGATTGTACTGCCTGACAAAAGCGCAGCAGTGTAAACCCTGATGTTCATGGCCAGTAATACAGAAGAACAGTGTTTACCTGGAGAAAACCTGACACCGAACCACCATGTGAACGGCATTATAGAGTGATGGAAGACATGCAGGAAACTGATCTGGTTGTTCTTTTTCCTCAGCACAAAAAACACCTGGCCGAAAAGGACATAATTAAAAAGAAGACGGAAAAATACACAGACAGAGATTGCAGCATTCCTTCACTTAATGTGCCAATGTAAAATATAAGTGTACATTTTGTAGCTTACTTACTGTGTCTAACAATTCGATAAATTTGGAAAAGTAGTACAGCCAGCATATTTGAGCCATCTAGAGGACAAGGACAGCGGGGTTAGGGGGTTGTAACACCAAGTGCGTCAGATCTTTATAGTTCAGTAATATTCCTACTACTACTACTATTAATAATAATAGATAATATTAATACTAATATTACTAATATTAATAAATGTCTTTCAGTCCCGGTGTAACAGGTGCACTTACCCTCATAGCCTGTGGAGAGTGTGAGTAATCCACCAGATCACAACCAAACGAGTAACCAGTGCCCCAGCCAGACATCACAAACTAAAAACACACTCTTTGTTACATACAGCTCAAAAGATGGGGAAAATTGCACCTTGAACTTTTTAATTTGCTGTTCATCTGTTTAGAAACATTTTAATGGAACTTTGCTCCCAATTTTTATATTTTTCATGTGTTTCATCATCAACTTATCCCTTACAAGTACATAGGTGGCCAAGAGTCTATCCTAGGGAACTAAGGTCACATGAAGGGTACACACTGGACTGGATGCTGAAAAGCCTACAGAACTCGTAGACTGACTTGCATTTCCAAATTGCTCATTATATAATACATCAGGAAAACCCAATAAGCATGGGAACAACACAGACAAGAGGTGAGATTACCACCCCCCCCCCCAACCCTAGAGGTGAGCAGCGAAGATCTTGGCTTTATATCACACCGCACATAATTAAAGGAACCAAAAAGGGGGAAAAGTAACAGGTGGTTGTATGTGACTGGAAAGGTTTTATGAATATTTTTTATGACCCATTGGTTATAAATTAGTGATGGGAAGTTTGAATCATTTTAGTGACACGGTTCGTTCATCAAAATGAAAATGAGTCATTTAGTTCATTTCGTTCTTTTGATCAGAAATAAAATGTTACATTTTCAATAAACAGACCCCCAACACATCTACATACACACAGTTTGGCTATAGTTCCAGTAATGAAAATATTACAATGCAGGACATATGATAGACCAGAAGATATAAGAGATGCTTATATCTCTATTTCTACTCATTCTGTTTGAGTCATTCGTTCTTCTGAATCTATTGCACTGCATAGCGTCTATGGGACTCCCGTGACAAAAGAAACGAACGATTCAGACCAAAAGACTCAAAGGTAACTACTCATTTCTGTTTCCTGTCCATAATGTACGGAGGTTTTGTGATGATCTCTCCAAGAATAGTACTTCTGAGTCACATTAAAGATTCGTTCATAAAGAACGAATTGTTCATGAACGACCGTTCACTATTGTAAATACATCAATAAAAAAAGGCAAATTAAACAAAAGTTAAATGTGCCCTGAAATCTTTTTTTTCCTGCGCCGTTTCAAAGCATATGACATCTCACAGGCCATTAAATCAGCTCACAGCTACAAACAAAAATAAATAGACAGATGCCGCAGGCCAAAACAAATTCCATGTTTGGATCACTTTCTCCAGTTATACTGATAACACAAACTACTTTCGTTCTATAATCGAACTTCAAATTGACTTTTAAGGAGTTTTATGTACAGCGTAAGTTTTATGTAATGCATTTTAACAAATCCACAAGATAATATTTTGATATTCTGGGGATATCCTTACATTCAGAATAAAACAATCATTCCGAATTAAATTAATACATTTTTTGTATTATGCAATTTAATGCACAGTGCAATTTTAGTTATATTAATTAATATACCTAATGATCATTTGATTAAATTAGAAGATTTTTAAAAGATAACAGTAATGCAAAAAATGTCAAATCATACTGTCGCTGTCATACCCGCATACCATATTTTTACACCTCACAGTAGGGCCTGGCGATTTGGCCTAAAATCTAAATCTCGATTAATTGAACATTTTAACGATTAATAAACGATTTTCTTTTTGCCCTCATAGTTCACTGACAAGTTTTGTACAGTAAATATGCTCACAAGTGAGAGATTTTTGAAAGGGTGCATTACTTGATTGATTAATTGAAGGCAACACACACTATCTATGATTATTTATTGAACATCAATGTTGAACAACTTAAATTAAACTGAAGCCACAAATTTCATTAAATTACATTTTAAAGTATAGTTTATTAACAAAAACAGATGACAGATTTGGCCTTAAAAATTAAGATACTATAGGCACATGCTCAGAATCTTTACAAGGCAAAGATTTTTATATATTAAAAAAAAAAAAAAAAAAAAAATTATATATACTTTGTGATAAATTAAAAAAAAAAAAAAAAAAAAAAAAAAAAAAGTATCTTGTGATGATGTATTACAATGTTTTGAGATTTTTAAACAATAATGAGAAACATTTAGACCACACACACTAGGGCTGTCTTTATCCCACAATTCAGAGTTAAATGAAGGCTATTTCACACGGCCCCAATAAACTGACATATTAACTTAAGCATGCAATGACAACAAAAATGGAATGAATTATGCAGCTATCAATCTGGACCAGGACAATTTCACTTTTACTATATAGTTGGGTACCTGCTAGGTGTTGTATAGTTCATATTTGCTTGGCTAGAATGGTTTAAGCCACCAAAATAACGTTTTATTGATAAACTGTGCAGCATTCGCCAACGTGAACACTCCCGTTAGTAACGAGGTGAATAAGGAGCTAAACTTCAGCCGCAGAATGAAACGCTGCGCAATAAGAATCTAAACATTTAGGCATTTGGCAGACGCTCTTATCCAGAGCGCTTTAAAGTTTACATCACTGGATACATACTTACACTGGGTTAACTAGGTTAATAACTAAGTGCCATTAGTCCAACACAACTAGGAAGAGGGGGAGCTGAATCGGAAGCTGTGAATAAGGAGCCAACTTCAGCCTCGTGTGCTTAGGGGCATCATATCTTTCGCTAGAAAGTTAGAAATAGCCCTGGTTATATCCTTGCTCCTTTTGGACACCTTTCATAAGGTGTAATGGCCATGAAAGACAACACGATCGATTTCTGCTTTGGTACAGCCCCACTGCTAGCCCTGCTAGTTGGCGGAGTAGCATCGGCCCGCATTTTCATGCTCAGTGTGGTCGTGTGGGTGATGCGTTCATATAACGGAGTTCGTGCTACCTTTTTTGTCGACAATTTCAACATCTTTGGATAATAACTCGGTTAGATTCACTTTCGTCGCTGCTTCCACTCACTTTTTTTTTTTTGTCGTCCTGGTGTCAAGTTTGCTTCGCAAAGTGCGGTAGGAAATTAACTTTGACCCGCATGGCACGCGCAAGCTGCACGCTGATTGGCTGTTGTCGTATTGTTCTGCTGTGTGATTGGTTCTTAGATTAATCCATATCAAGCAAAAAATGTCGAGCTTTTCATCGTTTTTAAAATCAAATAAATCGAGATTCGATATGATATCGTTTACCGGCCCAGCCCTACCTCACAGTTTACAAATTCATTTTGTAAATTTTTGTGCATATATAATTTATATCCTTCCTTCTATTCATGTTTAACCGCTTATCCGAAGTCAGGTCGCGGTGGTAGCAGTTCCAGCAGGGAACCACAAACTTCTCTTTACTCGGCCACCTCAACACACTGACTGGGGGATACTGAGGTGTTCCCAGGCCAGTGTGTAGATTTAATCTCTCCACCTAGTCCTCGGTCTGCCCCATGGCCTCCTTGCAGCTGAATGTGCCAAGAATACCTCCCTAGGAAGGCGTCCTGGTGTCATCCTTACCAGATGCCCAAACCACCTCAACTGACTCGTCTCCATGCAAAGGAGCAGCGGTTTTGCTCAGAGTTTCTCACAGATGACAGAGCTTCTCATGTACAGTAACTTCTATTTCTAGTTTAATTTGACTTTGTAACTTAATTTCCAGCTTAATTAGTATTTTATTTTTTTCAAAATCTATCTTCAGTTTAATTTGTAGTAAAATACTTATATTTTTAGATTACAGACAGTCATATAAGCATTTGACTGCATACCATCCTGCGCATGGTTGTGTATATACAAAAATAAAATCTGAATTTGTGCAAGTGTATACAGTACAAATTGAAAATTTTATTCTGTGAATGGCGAGAGAGGAAAGACAAAAAAATAAATAAAATAAATATTCTGTGAGTACTGTTTTCTTTTCATTGTTCACCTGGATACTCGTGGTTTGACCAAAATGCCACAGAAACAAAAACTTCGGGATAGAATTTTTTACCTTTGGCTAGGGCTGGGCCGATAAACGATATCATATCGAATCGCGATTTATTTCATTTTAAAAACGATGAAAAGCTCTAGACATTTTTTGCTCGATATGGATTAATCTAAGAGCCAAACACACAGCAGAACACCACAACAACCAATCAGCGTGCAGCTTGCGCGTGCCGTGCACGTTAAAGTTAATTTACTGCCGCACTTTGCGAAGCAAACTTGACACCAGGACGACAAAAAAAATAAAATAGTGAGTGGAAGCAGCGACGAAAGTGAATCTAACCTCGAGCTATTATCCAAAGATGTTGAAATTGTCTACAAAAAAGGTAGCACAAACTCCTTTATATGAACGCATCACCCACACGACCACACAGCATGAAAATGCGGGCAGATGCTACTCCGTCAACTAGCAGGGCTAGCAGTGGGGCTGTACCAAAGCAGATATCGCTCGCGTCGTCTTTCATGGCCATTACACTTTATGAAAGGTGTTCCAAAAGGAGCAAGGATATAACCAGGGCCGTTTCTAACTTTCTAGCGAAAGATATGATGCCCCTACGCGCACGAGGCTGAAGTTAGCTCCTTATTCGCAGCTTCCGATTCGTTTGGCTCCTTATTGCGCAGCGTCTCATTCCGCGGCTGAAGTTTAGCTCCTTATTCGCCTCGTTACTAACGGGAGTGTTCACGTTGGCGAATGCTGCGCAGTTTATCAATAAAACGTTATTTTGGTGGCTTAAACCATTCTGGCCAAGCAAATATGAACTATACAACACCTAGCAGGTACCCAACTATATAGTAAAAGTGAAATTGTCCTGGTCCAGATTGATAGCTGCATAAGTCATTCCATTTTTGTTGTCATTGCATGCTTAAGTTAATGTCAGTTTATTGGGGCCGTGTGAAATAGCCTTCATTTAACTCTGAATTGTGGGATAAAGACAGCCCTAGTGTGTGTGGTCTAAATGTTGTTTCTCATTATTGTTTAAAAATCTCAAAACATTAATAGATCAAAAGATACTTTTTATCATCACAAACAAGTATAAATTTTTTTTTAAATAAAAATCTTTGCCTTGTAAAGATTGAGCATGTGCATATAGTATCTTAATCTTTAAGGCCAAATGGGTCATCAGTTTTTATTAATAAATTATACTTTAAAATGTAATTTAATGAACCCTTAAATTTTTGTGGCTTAAGTTGTTCAACTAATAATCATAGATAGTAGATAGTGTGTGTTGCCTTCAATTAATCAATCAAGTAATGCACCCTTCATTCAAAAATCTCACTTGTGAGCATATTTACTGTACAAAACTTGTCAGTGAACTATGAGGGCAAAAAAAAAAAAAAAAAAAAAAAATCGTTTATTAATCGAAATCAAGTTAAAATGTTCAATTAATCGAGATTTTGATTTTAGGCCAAATAGCCCAGCCCTACCTTTGGCACACAAATACCTCGAGACACACACAAACAAACCGAACACTAGGTGTGGTGTGGCAGGAACTTTTCACCATGCACTCTTTTAGGTGTGAGCTAATTTGCATAAAATGTACCTGGTGGATGATGTGAGAACAAAGGAATCTAGTGCAACATGTTTATTAATTATATCTGTTAGTGATTACGAACACATCAGGTTTACACTGGGCAATCTGAATTAGTGATGGGGAAACCCATCTACTTTCTTCATTCAGTTAATTATTTAAGTTGGGGGGAAAAAAGTTGGGGGGCTCTGATAAGTTAAGCTAAAGAGACAAAAGGAGACAGACATCATATTTGACCTAAATCCATGCTGGGCAGAAAACCTGGAACTGATGTACGACATTCAGACCACTGACCTCGTAACACATGTACACCGAGAGAGCCATGACGCTGAAGTTGTAGACCACAAGGACCTTCTTCAGATCGTAAGATTTCTTGTTTTCCATTAGCCGGGGCCCCAGTGAGATCACAAAATAGATATAGGCACAAATGATGATGGTCTGCGGCAGCGGAGAGGACATCAGTAGCCAGTCTTTAGTCCTGGGGTCTAAATCAGGCAAAATTTATTAGATCTCAATACAGCACCAAGGGTGGACAAATCCCTCAAACACGTAGGATGAGCAGAATATTTATGTAATATTTAACCTATGGAGGAACATTGTTCAATGATTTGATAGTTATTTTACCTGCATACTTCATACACTCGTCATATAGCTCCACAGCCGTCGAGGTTAGCCGATCAAACGCCATCTCTGTCTCAAATAACATGAGAAATGATTAATGACTGATCATGAACTTTGCTTTATTTTAAGTGTTGACAGAAAAAAAGTAAGAACACATCTGACACATTTCGAACAGTGATGCGACCCAGAGACAACCAGAGAAAGATTTGAATCCAAATATGTCTCTTTATACCATGTTGGTACAACGCTTCTTCATTCACCAACTTCATCTTGGCACACTGGGTGCTAGAGCGTTCTCCATTCTGGCACCAAGGCTCTGGACCAAACTCCCCCTGAACAGTCAACACTGAAAAGCCATTTCTGAGTTTAAATCAGCAATCAAGACTCATCTATTTAAGTGGTCTTCAACTGCTTTAATGTCTGTTTTATAAAAAAAAAATACTAATTCATATTATTACACGCTTAAAGAAGAAGCAGGTGAAAAAAAAAAGTCCTCAGAAGGACTGTGGTTGGATCTACAGGTTGTTCAGTAAACCTAAGCAGCTGCTTCACTTATAAAACTACGAAATTGTACCGAGACTATATTTTAAGCTGCGTTTTTTTTTTTTAACATCTCATTTCTCTACAGTAGTTATAGCTGTATACAGTCACTAGGGGGCTCCACATTAAGCCTACTACTACCGTTCAGTCGGGAGGGCCGAAGACTATCACGTGTTTCCTCTGAACCACGTGACGCCAGCCAACCACATCTTTTCGAACTGCTCACTCACGCACCGTTAGGTGCGGAGTAACACACTCGGAGGACAGCTCTATCCGCTCATTCCGCTCATTCATGCCCCTGATTGGCTGTGGAGCCGTGATTAATGTGGGAGCACAAAGTACCTCTCATCCCTCCCCTCTGAGAGCTCGGCCAATCTAGACCTCCGGCTGTGAGAGGTTACAGCATCACCGGGGAATCGAACATGATTTTATTTATAATTCTTTTATTAATTGCTATTTTAAGCGTTCTACCTTTTACGTTTAAAGTAAATAGTCCTTGGATGTTTGAAAGGTGCTTATAAAAATGTATTATTAATGCTGTTGTAAATAATAATAAAACATTATTATTATTATTATTATTATTATTATTAAAATTCCTGTCTAAAATGCAAAGGCCTTTTCATGTTGATAACTGTTTTGATTTGTAATACCATTATCTATTTAGATAACAGTATCACCACCGTAAAGTGAATTGAAAAACATGGTCATGTTTATTAATTATATACCAGTACACTGGTGACAGTTATCATGGGCATCCAAGGCTTATCTTTGCCTGTGTGGCACAGAAAAGCCAATTTAGCACAAAAAGTTGCTGGCTATGAAAGAACGGTAAGGTGAGAACGCTCATTGCATCACAGCGGAAGAGTTAAAAGCTGTTGACCCAGCATCCAAATTCTCCAGATCTCAATCTGACCAAGCACCCTTGGAACGCACCGGGCAAAAGAGTTAGATCCATGAAGGCCCAACCCCAAAATCCAAGGCACGTAAAGAATCCACTGCTATCTACCCAGTGCCTGATAACCAGAGCACATCCCCAGAGGTCCAGCAGAGGTGCCCTGCTGGCACGAGGGGAACCTACCCAATATTGGGCTTAATGTTTGGGTTTTAATGTTATGGCTGTCCGGTGTAACATTAACGCACAAACTCTTTACAAGTTCTTGCTTGTCAGAAAGTTGAAGTCAAGAGTACAGGGTCATCCATAATATATAGCAGCTCTGTGGAGCTAGGTCTTGAACATCCAACCTTCTGATTAATAACCCAGACCTTTAACCCTCTATACTTGCATTAAGATCTCTAGTACTGTATTACATCTCTTCGATTCTTGATCTTCTGTTTTTAGCATTAAATTTTTTGCAATGAATTTCCTGAGCTTTTTTATTTCCTGCACTAGGATTCACATATGACGATTCGCAAGTTCTGATATCTTGATTAGGATTACTTTATCACGACTCCTATTTTCAGATTAAATGAAAAGCATAATACAAGCTCTGTAAATTGTGTAACAATGGGCAAATCTAATCTCAGAATAGCAACTGACACGTTCTGGTGGTCAGTTGTGATATCGCACAGCAAGGAGCGATGGGAGTAAAAAGCTCCATTGTTTAAACTAAATAAAGTGATCCTGTTATTGTGTCTTTTCCCTGGCGAGCTCCTTAAACAAGAGGCCAAGTGTTGGGACACAATGAGCAGTCAGTTTGTGGTGAACTCGCACAGCTGAGGCACAGTCCTGATTGGACGATCTTAACAGCAAATATTTTCTTAATAGATACAGTGCATAATACTCACACATACAGTAGATACTATAATTCAGTTATAATATGTCAATATATAAATACTTGTGCATTGCCTGTACAAGCCAAGTGATCAACAGACATGATTTCTGGAGAATTTATGGAAACAAAATGACAACAGAAATATGAAAAGGTCAACAGCTGCTCGCAGCCATAACTTAAGAATTTTTTGTATCAGTACTGACAAGAACTACTGAAAGATTTTTAAAATAACAGCAGAAAATCTATACCCTAATCTGAATTTCTACCCTCAAAAATGTAGTGCTTGATGATTATGTTCAATGTAAATTCCTTCCAGCCTGTCTTGAACCCATCTAATGCAGGGGTTCTGTAGTATAAATGAGAAGATCCCAACACTAAATGGATCGTATCAAATTGGGTCACATTCGATCTCATCCAGTTCATTTGTTTAGACAAATAATGTTATCCATAATCGCACCTGATGCATAGTACGATCAAGGCTTGCATCCACATCAACGGATGTTAATATCAGATTAAGATCCATAATATCAGAAACTAAATCCAAAAAAGTGAATCCTAAAAGGATTTCCCTCACTTTCCCAAATTTAATCCTGACTCTAGAGCGTACAAAATGAATGGACCAAAATTCGGGACGTTGTGTTGTGGTGCTGGACATCAAAATAAAACAAAACAATGAATGAATAAAATAAAAACAAAACTATATAGCCATCCATCCATCCAGGAACATCTGCAGTCCAACAAGGGACTGTGGAGGCCAATGGTCATCATTACCATTGTATTTATTCCCATTTTGTGAACTGTGGTAGGACCCCTGATCCACATTCACACGCGCATTCACACCCTATGGACAATTTGGAAACACCGATCTGCATGTCTCTTGACTGCGAGAGGACGCCGGAGAACCCGAAGGAAACCCAACAATGACGGTCAGAACAGGCAAACTCCATGCACACAGACACGGAATCGTACCCGGATCCTGGAGGTGCAAGGCGACAGTGCTAACCATTAAGATGGATTGGATTGTAGCAGGTTGTTTGTATCTCTTAATAATGGATTGTAAAGTCAGAAAATAGCACTGTGCACTAAATAACTTTATCAAATACTACACTGCTTATAGTGATGTCGATAATAATGAGAGGGGTGCAGAAGGGTTCATACCTTTTATAGTCACACGTGTCTAAAACACGGTTTAGAAACCATAGCAGTTCTTAAGAATTTATTGGTTCTTTATAGGTAAATTGTACAAGTTCGTAGATAGGTTATGATGGTTTGGGAGTTTGGAGTTTAAGACAGGAGAGTTGTGTGACCAAAACCATCAGGAATTTATAAATTACAATTAGATATGCTCTAGCAAAAATGTTTGAGAATATTGAATAGTGTGTAACATTCAAGCAGTTAGAAAGTCATCAAGCAGAAAGTCTTCCAGTGAAGTACACAGTTGTTAGTTCATAGATACTGGCACTCTGTAGACTCCCTCAGGTGTAATTTTGTTGTCTTTCTTGATCTCATTTACTCACCCACTCATCTTCTGAACCGTTTTATCCTGTATACAGAATCTCGTTTGCACTTCTATACAAGAACATGAGGCGTGGTACAGTCTACAGCCAATCTATTTCAATGCACACACGCATGTACACTCACACACACTATGGGCAGTTTGGGAGCGCCAATTAGCCTAATCTGCAAGTCTTTGGACTGTGGATGGAAACCCACTAACTCACGGGGAGAACATGCAAACTTCATGCACATACTGTAGATCCAAGGTGGCAATTGACCCTGATTATTCGGTTTATAAATAATGTAACCTAGTATTTATCCAATGACGGAAACTTCAAAGCAAGTCGCTTTGCCAAATGCCTAAATGTAAATGTCTACTTGGACTTAAAATATTGATCCAGACTATAAAAGACATACAACTTTAAACAATAAAGAAGAAATTTCACACAAATTATGAGTGATACCATTGTTGCCTTGGCCTTGCACATCGATCTATTAAAAAAATAGTTCTGAAGAATGTTTTGTGCAGTCTGTACTTTTAGTATGCTAATTAGGCCCAACATCCCTTCCATGGCACTAAGATCATGTGATCCGAGACCTCATTATAATTTTCTTTAAAACAACCATCATAGCGGGCACAGATCATCAACTCACAAAAAAAGATGCAAGCTCTTTATGCAATCTGTCAAGAAAAATCATTTGTTTTGACACCTTGTCGTCATGTGACCTTTGAATTGTATAATCATTAATATTCATTAGTGTCTACCAAAGATGGGGGCGCATACACAGGATCAGCCTCGTCTGTGTTAAATTATTTTAATGTTTATACAACACTTTGTATAGTGACTTTGTCTCTATTTTAACATGAATCCTTACGCATGTAAGAAAAAGTTTGATAACCAAGTATGGTCCGTGTCAAACTTTAACGTGTCCGGTCAGTGTGATGGAGAATAAGAAAGCTCTTAATGCACTCTTTATACAGCTTTTTCTTTTTTTTAAGAATTTTTTTTCAACCAGTTAGTTCATTAATATTGGCACTCTTGATTTTCCTTAATCTGATAACAACCAAAAAACATAGTAGCTCTATAAATAATGTCAACTGTGTCCGGTGAGGGAGATGTTCAAGAATAATAAATTTCTTACTGTACTTCAGCTCTTAATGTTTAAAAAAATATATTTAAAAAAAGTACTGTACACTGACATAAAAATAAATTACTTTCATACAATTAGTTCATAAATATTTTCCTTAATCCAACAACAAGCAAAAGTGTGATGTTTTAAATAAACAAAAATAAAATGAAAATAATGCATACACGAAAAGGTAACTGTAAATAAAATCAATTTGTACTTCTTGGAAATGTTAAGTATCCTAGGAACCCTTGAATAAATTAAAAGTGCAGACAATACAACAAAACAACCTTATTTCCTTATGCTTCACAGTTAACAGCCTAACTGAAGAAAGCCAGACTTCTTTATATCCATGTCGTCCTCGGATAATGTAGTTATAATTAGAGTGAAATCCAAACCCATAACTACAAGCTCAGACAAGCCGTGTGGTTCATCTCCTGGGAACCAAACAGGTAAATTAAGTAGCCTTAAGAGTAGGCACACCTTCACCTTTCACAGGTTTCATCACCACACCACCAGCTATTGCTTGTAATATCTAATACCCGTGCAGAAATCTCACTAAAAGATATATTATATTAAAAATACGAAAAAAAAAAAAGGTATACAGAAGCAGCACCTCTACATGACTACAGAGTTCACGCGCATCACCAGAGTGAGTAGCATCAGTGCTACAGCAACACAAACTAAACCTCCACACCGTCCAAACACGAACAGCACTAAACTAAAACTAACTGATAACAGCTAGAAACCGATTTAAGAACACAAAAACACTATATACGTACGCTAACACAAACTAAAAAAACAAACAAACAAACAGTATTTGAACAGTTGTACACGCACCTGTTCCAGTCCTCTCAGGTTGAATGCCTTTTCCCTCTCCGTCTCTCGCTCCACTTTTCACTACACTGACACAGACAGATCACCGAACTGATTCGCCCACTTGACGCTAAACCCCGCCCCTTCACAGACACTGGCCAATCCTTGCTAAGCACCTAGATTTGGCCCAAGGTGCACACCATAATGTACTGCAGCATTCTTTTCATCCCCCCCTTTTTTTTTCTTGTAACCCAACGATTTGACTGGAGACCAGGTACATTTTGTTTGTAGACAGCGACCCTGTTAAAAATTATTTACGTTTTTGCAATAATTGTAAATAATTAACATACACTATTTCATAAGTGCATCATCTACAATGCTACAATTGTACAATATCATTTGGTCTAAATTGATTAAAGTAATGGAGCTTTCTATTTGTGTTATTGTGTTAAGTATGGTACAATTCCATTCAATTAGTCTAAAGTTCTTAGTCCAATGAGGTCATCTTCTGTAATCATGTGGATCTGGAGTCTACAAGGTATTCGTCAAGCTGTGCGCCTGCCTCGCCTTTTACGGTCTTGGAGATGATGAGCTATTCCCTGTGGAGACTTGCTTTGTCTCAGGGTCGTACCCATACATCCAAGTTTCGTCATTGGTAATGATCCTCGACATGAAGGATGGGTCATCCATGGCATGCTGACAGAGTTCTCGTTCGACGCAATGTTCCTTCTGCCCCAGAATCAGCAAACTGGGGAAGAAGTTGGGAGCAACATTGCACATATTCAAATCATTGCCTGGACTGTTTCGTATGACACACAGACAATGGGAGCAATGTTCTCCAACGATCTTTATGCACAAGTTGGCGAATGATTTCGACATTTTTGGGGGTTGAGCACGTTGAAGGCCTCACTGATCTGTTGTAGACTTCCAGTGATGTTACTCTGCTCTTGAAGCGCACGTGCTCCTCAAAACACCCAGACTCATTTCAGCATCACCGCACACTTGCCGAATAATATCTGCTACAAATGTCTCTGTAGCAGATTTGCTCAGTATAATTTCATGTCCACTCTTTGTTCCATGATGAAATATGGTCAGAATAGCTCCCTAAGTACACAGAAGGAAGCCTTTAGGCATACTGACTTAGGAAGTTTGGTGCTCCCTGTGACTGTCCCTGTGCAGCCTTGTGCTTCCATTTGTTGGGCTGTTACGAATTGAGTCTTGTCTTTTTTTTCTTTTTTTTTAAATACCCTTTCATAACCTAGGAACACTGGGTTGGAAACCACACTTACACAGTACGGATAGATAGATGGGTGAATGTTTTTTTTTCCAATTATTGCTCATTAAACTAATACCATATACTGTTTAGCCTCAACCCTAACTGAATTGAATGGTTTATTATGAATTATATATCACTAAACTGCTGACAGGATCACCAGCACCCAAGGCTCATCTATAAAGGTAGCCTGTCTGGTCTAATTCCACAGCTAAGCTATGTAGCACAAAATGCTGAAAAAACTGAATGGTGGCCATCATAGAAAGGTATCAGAACACTCTGTGATTAACAGACTGCCATGTATCGGGCTTAGCAGGGAAAGAGGTTGTTGATCCGGCCTCCAAATTCCACAGATCCCAATATGATTGCGCGTCCATGAAATGCACCGGACAAAGAATCCTAGTCCCACAAATGTACTGCTTTGTGTGAAAGGAGTATTGAACGGATTATTGATTTACAGAAGACAATACAGAAATATTTTTTTTCCACAACTTTATTTTTCCCTGCGATAAGTCTAAGACTTGTATACAACTGTAAAAAGCTGTAAAAATAAATAAAAGAAAATCCCCAAGTAACTTACCATAATCTTGTCACTTAAAACAGTGGCAGCCTGATAAATGATAAAACGCTGAGTATGTGAAAATTACACATGCAGAACTGTGCAGAAGTCTTAGACACCCTGTGTTATTTTAACGTTGTTATACATTTTATTTTAGGAGTTCATTACTAAGTCCGTACAAAAATAATTTCTGGGTTCCATATATTATTATTCCAGGAAAATATTATAAGCCAGAAAAGAAAGCAGAAGATCATGTAGAAGACCACTTTTCAAGGAAGCTTCAGGGTTTGCATGCATGAAACAAACAAAAAAAAACAGTTAGGATAAAGTCCTCAGAAGGACTGTGGCTGGTTATGCAGGAAGTTCAGTAAAACTAAGCAGTTATTTTCCTTATAAAACTGCACGACTCATACCTGAGAGTATATTTTAAGCAAAAAGATTCGACACACCAACTATTGACTTTGTTTCATTAATTACTGTTTGGTGCTTTTTATGGTATTTCGGAATGTAGACTTTTTTTTTAAAGACATCCTTGTTCTGCAGCCATTATTTGCATGTGCCTAAGACTTGCACAGTACTAGACAATTTTTCTTCACTATAACTAGAAATATCAGCATTAAAATGGAAATTATGTACATACAATAAATATAAAACATTTATAACCTTCAAGTTGAATATACATGATTAAACTTGGAGTTCACATGTAGGTCAAAGGCCTCTTACAGAACAGTCGCAGTAGTTTGTTGTACCAGGCCACACCATTCAAATGAATGCGGTGGATGAAGATAAACTTTTTTTGACCATAGTAGCTGACAACCACTGTTGGAATATTCATGAAGCAGAGCTGCTCAAACTGACCTGCCAATCAGGTTGTTTAACTCACAAATCTGATCTCTATGTATCTTTGACTTGTATCCTAAGTAACAAGTATTAAATTCATGATTCGAGAGTGGTACCCCGTGAAACCCAACAAAACATTTGCTGGGTCTGGCATTTAGATATAAAGATGTAAATGGGGATTAATCTAACTTTGTGTGGGAACAAGTGAGATTTGTCAGGTCTTTTATGGCAGAAGGCAGGATTGGTTAGACATCCTACAGGAGTGGGCGGGATTGATAAATATTGCATGAGTGAGGTTTCTGTCAGAGCGGATGGCATTGGTCGAGCATGTCTACTGGAATGGGTAGGTTTAATCCAACGTTTAGTGTGGTTAGCACGTTATACCCAAAGTGTGTTTGAGTGCAGATGTCTGACAGGTCATGAACTGCAGTTGTTGACCTGATAAAGTTGTGAGACCTCTGAGGCACATTCCTGTTGCAATGCTATACGACTTTTACTGTTATTAATTTCTAAGTGACCCAATCAATCTTCATCACTGCTCCAGGCATCTTCAAAAGCAGGATTAACGGCAGCTTGGGTTCCACCCTGTAAAGGTTTGCATAACTTGAGTGTTATGGTTCATTACATAAGAAAATTAAAAGTATGCAACCATTCTGGTTTTTAAGAAAAACAGGTAGAGCTCCATGGAAATGAATTCTCAAGGAGTCCCTTGGATAAAAAACAAAAAAGGGTTTGCCCTTTCCTCTGTAAGCCTCCTTACCTTTTCCCCATCATCCTCAACATCAGGTTGGCGCGGCACAGGAACCCATGCCAAGATGTTACAATCCTTGCCACCACTGTAGAGCTCCTTAGAACACAACAGGCATGGAGGAATGATGAAACACCACACAAAAATATATTTTTATCTTATCTTGGTGTGAGTTTAGACAAATCTGTGGCTCGGACTGTTCCTGGATCAGTTTGGATTCACTGGGAAATGAGGGTCACTGGTGTAAAAGATGGAGTTTGTAACTCTGAAGTTAAACCCAATGGCAGGACATTCAGTGTTAGCCCAAACAATGGTGGTGAGTGTGAGCTCAACCCACTTCTTGCGGCACACAACAATTCTCATGTGTCTTATTCAGCACACAAAAGGTCGTTCATGCCTGAAAGTGGCTCAAATTACCTGATAGTCCGGATGAAACTCACAGCAGTCTACGTTATTATAATGTCCCCTTAATGTTGTCACTAGCTTTCCTGTGTAAAGGCCGTACACTGCAACCGAGCTGCCACACGGAATAAACACAAACTCTGGGCTGCAACCTCTTGATACAGTGAACTTCACGCCTTTGCGACTCTCATTAACCACCTTCCCATAGTTTACCTGGGGGAAAAAAAAATACAATAATACTTAGGATTTCTCAATATACAGCTGTAGATAAATTATTATTAAAAAAATTTGAAACTAAAACATAAATGAAAATCTAAATGCTACAGCAACAAATGTTTGTGTCCATTTCACTGGGGCGGATGTCTGTCCAATAATGAGGGTTATTTATGATTACAGTATTTGAAATCTGATACACATATACTATGCATCTAGTAAAACACCGCAATATGCAATAATATTTTAGAAATATTGTATTGTCAGTGAACATACAGACAGCTATGTCTCCATTTTCATCTTCACAAGATGATTTTGTTTCAACGCACCATTTTAGTTGATCTCCAGGAGCAATCTGCATTGTTCTTTCTTACTTTCTAAGCCTTTATCTGCACTTATAGTACTGTGCAACGGTGTAAGGACCATATTAGCTTTAGTACAAATTTTGCTATACATGTCTGTATTATTATGTAAAAACAAGTCTATATTTCCAATGGACATTAAAAATGAATACATTACAGAAGAATGGTTTCATGCCTGTAAAGAAAGCAACATTTTACATGACAGACTAGTTTTTAGATGAAAACAAATAAACAACCAAATGTAGGCTTCTAGAGGTTTTGCACGAAAATAGAAAGTATGCCAAAGTTAATAGAAGAACGCTAACTGTTACTTAAAAAAAAAAAAAAAAGGCACAAATTTGCATCTTAAACTACTGATTATGTTTGAGCAAAGGGTTTTCACACCAAATATTGTCTGTTTATTTTATTACAGTTTATTGTTCTTTATAGAAGTTTATTTTATGTAGAAAAGTAATTTTTTTGCATATTACTATAAGTAAAACGGCTGTTAGGTTTCACTGAACGTGCTGGAGAATATATGAATTCTTCTTGTAACTTAGGGTTCTTTTCCATCTGAAAACTGGTCGGTCATGTAACATTTTTATTTATTTATTTTTTTACAGCCGAGCAAATACCCTTCTGTAATGTTATATATTTATTCTCTTTTTAAAGTTATGCTTGGAAATGATTTTGTACATAATAACGCTGACATGATAAACATATATAACAAAATTTGTAATATAAAAGGTAATATGGTGCAAGATAAATGCATACGCAGATGCTCACAAATCCCGCTCTTCAAAAGAAGTTGTTTGCCATACTATATGGAAATGTATTTGGGGGTAATGTAAGTTTTTTGAGTCTACTTTAGCAGAGCAACAAAGAATGTGTGAAATGTATTAAAGTATACTATTTACAGCAATTTTCCAGCAAATGCAGGTGCACATAGAACTAGTGATATGCACATTTTGTTAAAATAACCCTCCGGGGTTAATAAACTGTTCACAAATGAAGCCGAGTTTCTTAAAAGCATAAAGATAATTGCTAAATGCTAAATGAAGGAGCAACATCTTAAACTCACCTACTTTGAGTTAAGCTAAACAAAAATGATAATTTGTAAGAGTGCAACTGTGTATAAATCATCACGGTACAGATGATATCCTTCAAATTACATGATAAATTACACAACACTCATTTTTAAACGCATATAAATAATACCACCACTGATTGACTAGGCGAAAACTAAAATATGTACTTATTCTATACCTAATGTGTCATAGCCAAGATGTAATTGCGGATGTGATCCACCGTCTATTTCCTTCACAGAATAGATATGTGATCTCTGAAGAATGACAGATGAAACGTTGTACTTTGTGTGAACTCTGACACGCCAGTCTGAACGAGATAAAGGTTCTGCATGAGGTGATGAGCAGGCTGACTTTCTCTTCTAGAGGAACGCATCATTTTGCCTACAGTTCTGCTCCTTACCAGTGTGTTGTGACCTGTGGCACTGTTCCACAGGCGCATGCGATCGTCTGTGCCGGTGGTCAGGAGGTAGAGGCCATCATCGGTGAAACACAAGCCGTTCACACGTCCATTATGGGCGGTGTTCACTGAGAAGAGAAATGCTTTTAGTACCGTGCATTTCATTTCATTTTCAGTGCAAAGTACAGTACTGTATATGCATATAAGCATGCATCAAGACTCTTTTCAGTTCTGAGATGGAACGAACTTCCTCCTGATGTCCGAGAGTCATGGACAGGCTTTAAACCCTCTCAAAAGACCTATATTTTCCTTAATTAATTATCCTTACTGTCTAACAGTGATTGGTCTGATGGTGCTGATGGAACCAGGATAAGGATACATATATATTATTTATTGAGACTTCTGTAAGTGGATAAAGATGTTCACCGAATGCCATAAATGTACAGTACCAGTCAAAGGTCTGGACACACATTCTTATCCAATGCTTTTTGTTTTGGGATTTATTTTCTACATTCTAGAACAATATTAAAGATTTCAAAATTATCAGATTTTTGCATCTTTTGGATGCCTTCAGCATCATTTTAATAAAATATCAGGAACGACAAATGCATTCGAAGACGGTGTGTCCAAACGTTTGACTGGTATCATAAACGTAAATATAAGATGTATAGTGAACTAAAGCTGGAGCGGCTGAACCCACCTGCTTCAGACGAGGCTTTCGACTTGTCGCCGTTGAACTGGTCTAAAGTGAAGAGGCTTCCAGCGGCTCTGCGTACGTCCCACATGTGCACCCTGCCATCAGTGCTGAGACCACACAAACAACATTCCACATCAATCACTTATTTCGCATCACTCTAATATCAACAACTACGCCTTTCTTCACATTTATTTATTTATTTTTATAAAATGTAAACCATTAGCATCCTGCAGTCCCACAGAGAGGTTGACGCCATGATTGCTAAATTGTTTTTTTTAAGCGAGTGAGACTCCGTCACAGCCCCAAAGGTCTCATTAGCTATTCCTATTAGCTAGAAAGCAGATGAGCTCGTTAAGCAACGCGCAGACACACCGCACAGGTGCCCTGAAGTCAGAGTTTAGTATCAATAAAGCTTCAATTGACCTTTTATTTACAATCACAGGTTTGTAAAACATTTCCTCTCTACAGAAAGACATAACAGTCCGGATTTTGATTACACTGATCACTGGTAATATGAATGGAGATCCAGATCTTTGGCTTCTCATCTTAAGAACTCTGCATATGATCAGAAACAGAGGAGTAAAGAAATCAGAAGTCTGTGATTCGAGTGAGTTTGTGTGTGTTACCTAGCAGTGGCCAGGATGTGCTCGTAGCGCGGGGACCATCGGACAGAAAGAATCTCTCCTCTGTGACCTGAGAACAAACAAATCCGAAATTAAACACAACTCAAAACCTCAGCACAGTTGTAGAATGTTCATGTTTTTATAAGATGGTGCTTGTCGTCTGCTAATTAAATAATGATAATAATAATAATAAAAATTATTTAATTAAGCCCTCTCATGTGTGCATGTTTGGTCGTAAGTTCTCTTCCATCAATGTTTAAACTTTGAGACAACTAACGTGCACAAGAAATTTAATAATAAAATATATTCATTCATCCTCTGTAAGCGCTTTAACCTGGTCAAGGTCGCAGAGGATCCGGCGCCTATAAACAGGGTGTGAGGAGGGAATATATTCTGGATGAGATGTCGAAACCTAGAGCACTTTCACAATCTAATCCAATCTAGTAAGCAAAGTGGCTTAGTGGTTAGAACTGTCGCCTCCTGCGAGTGCTTATACCCCGTGATTCATCCAGGCTGTACACTGCCCTGTGGGACAGGCTCACGGATAACCATTACAGATAATAAATATAAATATACAAATATAAAAATAAAAATACAATATAAATATCAGATTTTTGTTGTTTTAGATTAGATTAATTAGATAATGTCATATGCGGTAACCGAACTTGTGACACGTTTCTGTCATTGAGAAAATGTCTTTGAGTATTTATAACGCTTCAGTAACTGCTCCAACCTGGTCAGGGTCACGGAGGGCATTACTCACCCTGCAGGACGTGAATGCGAGAACCAGACTTCAGATCGCACAGCTGAACTTTAGGGTCTTTAGTACCAACTGAGACACAAAACACAAAGGAGAATTTTTAAACAGAGCAACATATAATAAGTTATGTGCATTTGTTTTTTTTTTGTTTTTGTTGCTAAACATCGGTTTGTTTTAGGACAAAAGATTTTAATGGTGACAACTTTCATCATCCTTGAGTGGCAGTTACTGTTGCATTTATTTTTTTATATTTATTGTAGAGAACCATTTTCATTACAGGAAATAACTAATTAGTTCCTTTATCTCTGTTAAACAAAATCTCATCAAATCGTAATGGTTACACACACAACCATACACAGTATGACAGTAAATGACTGTCCTGTAAAGCTGTCCTGATAGTCAATAACCCTAATTTTAGAAAATCCTGAACAAAATTCAGAGTTCAAAGTCCAATACAGTGGAAAACAGCTCTGAGACGTCCGCGATTCCCCTCGCGATTTAAAGGCACAGAGACAACAATTGTGACGGTTTTTACAATTAATTAATTAATTAGATTAATTTCTTTTATACTTTTTGGCCACATGATGGCAGTGTGGGGAAGGGGGCAGGTTTAGTTTAGTTGATTAGTATTTTTTTTTTTTTTTACATTGTACATGTGTGTCAAAGGCGTACAAAAGTCATTTTGTCAGAGTTACGAACGTGCTCCCAGAATGGAACTCATTCATAGGTCAGGGAATACCTGTATGTTCCGCATATACACCCATCACCTTGCAACAAAACACTTTCAAGAACAAGAAGATAACTATCGGTTTAACAAGTTCTGCTTGTGAAACCGTCCCTCGGTTCTTCATATTACATTTAATTAAATTTAATGACGTAGGATAAATTCAAGAAAGGGAACAAATGTTTTACTGTGATTTAAATGTTTTAAATTTGCCGTGAGAGCCGAAAGGTAGTTCAGGAAGCCTGGAGGACTATTCCTTAAGAATACATAAATAGAATAGAAGAAAGTCTGGCTCTTTAGAAGCAAAAAAATATCTGCTTGCTGACATTTGATTATTCTGTAATTTAAGGTTAAACACAGACCGTGGTTTGTGATTATTATTGTATTTGCTTATGTATTTACATTTTTACAGGAAAATGGGGGAGGGTGCATAAGAGATGGGTGAAAAGGTGAGTACGTGTGGGTGAGTGAGTGTACAATGCAGCATTTGTGAAAAGTGCACAGGAAGATGTAGAGATACAAAAACACTGAGATAGAAAGAGTGATAAAATGATTGACAGGAATGCAGCAAATTCTGCCTAGTACATCAGCTTCACAAGGGATGCCTGATTCTAGACCTTTGTTCACAATGCAGGGAAATGTGGCCTGTATCTGATTGGCTTTTTTTTGTTCGACCGTTCATGGTAAGATTTCAACACTACCCATGTCTGATGTTAATCTCTATAGGTCACGTTCCTAAACTGACCCGTACGCACAAAGAAACAAGCTCTCACGTGATGTGTTCAAGCCTGCTCTATATAATAATAAAAATATAAAATGATGATAATAAAAAAAGGCCACTTTAACCACTTCTTTTGCCCATAATTTCTATAAAATGTAACTTGTAAGCTTTAAAAACTTTCCATTGGCAGTACAACCTATGGCTACATTCAGCGATTTCGTTTGAGATTTCTTCAGACACAATACAGTTGTGGTACGTGCCTTCTGGTTTTGCTTGTACAGCAACATCACCCCCTATGTCGAAGAGGTTCATAACGTTACTATACTGCCACTGGAATCCTCCCTCATCTTCTCTAACATGAATGTTATTTAATTTAGTTAGTTTTATTTGGGAACACTCTTTAATCTTTCAGACACACAAGCTGCAAAGACAACTACTGAATTACCACACCTGCTATGAGACTATGTTTCCTGGCAACAGGGGACATGTGGTGGCAGTAGACATTCCCATCAAACTGGAACACATCAGCTGGCTAAAAAATAATAATAATAATAAAATTATTACACAGTTATGCTATGCAATGAGGTTATTTTCCACAAACAGCACATGCAGCAATTAAAATCTAAATCTCATAATGGACAGAATGATGGCAAATTGGCACCTAAAAAATAAATCAACTCTTTCTGACCCATCAGTATTTAGAATTCAACAGAACTTTAGGATTACACAATTTACATTAGCCGTTTATCAGTCACAGAACATATAATAAGGAAACACCTGTATGATCGGTGTTGATTATTAGTGTATTCATACAATATACATTTCTCAAAAATACATAATAATCAGCCACAACATTATAACACAAAACATTATGCCAAATATTGTGTAGGTTCTGCTTGTGCCCAGCCCTGACCCCTTGGATCATTGACTCCACAGGACCTCTAGGGGGTGCTGTGCTGTGGTGCCTGGAGCAGAAAATCCTTTGGGTGCTGGAGATTGTGGGGTGGTGCAGTAATGGATCAGACTTGCTTGTCCGGTGCATTCCATAAATGCTCGAATGGACTGACATCTGGAGAATTTGCAGGTCAGGTAAACAACCTTGACCTGATTAAATGATAATCAATCTTAATCATTTCACCTGGTGGAGGTGATGGTGGTGTGGCTGATCGGTGTATACACAGTACCAGTCAAAAGTTTAGATTTTTTTTCTACATTTTTTAAATAACACACATGGTATTAATGTATTAAATAACAACATCAAGAGACATTAAGGTCAGCTATTCTAGAACAGTTCTTACAAGAACAGTGTTGTCTAGTGTATTTGCAAAACCCATCAAGCACCATGATGAAACTGGCTCTCATTAAGACCATCCCAGGAAAGCAAGACCAAGGCTCAATATACTGCACCTCAGATTAGAGTGTATATGAAAACTTTACAGAGCATAAGCAACGATGCATCTAAACATCAACTGTTCACAGGAGATTGCTGCATTTTTTGGATGCCTTCAGCATTATTTCACAATGTAGAAAGAAACAAAAATAAGCAAAGACCATGGAATTAGAAGGTGTCTCCGAATTTTGACTGGTAGTGTATTAGCAAAAATTAAACTAATTTTAGAACAAAGCATCAATCAATCAAAAGCATCAATATGTCTCAGTAGTATGCAAAAGTACCAATCAAACCTTCATTATGCACAAGCTAAGGGTAAATGATCTCATCTATAGGCTTCCGGATCCAGTTTAAACTTTTTGATGTTTGTTTTTAGTGCAATTAATGGTCTTACTGTCTCACACAAGTAAGAACATGCAAGCTTTTATTGACAAAGTAGAGTTTTACAATCTACTGACCAAAACTACTAGTGGTCCCTTTTGGTCATGGTACAAACAGTGGGGTGATTTTGCTCTTTTGCAGTAGCTGATCCTAAACTCTGGAACACCATCCCAGCTGAGCTACGTTACATTACTGACATGCATCTGTTTAAAGCAAAACGTAAGACGCACTTATTTAGAATGGATTTTGGTATTTTTAATTTCATGTGTTTTTTAAAAATTATTTTATGTTTTATTTTATTCGTATACATTTTTTTTTGCTATCCTATTGCCATTTTATTGTAATGTTTTATGTTGTGAAGCACTTTATTTGGCTGTAAGGTGCTATTAGGGCTGCAACAACTAATCGATAAAATCGATAATGAAATTCGTTGTCAACGAATGCCGTTATCGATTAGTTGGGCTGCTCATGTTATTGAGGAGCGCGACCACAAGATGCACAAATACACAAAGACACGCACAGATACACAGTCGCTCGCGCAATGGAGGTTACAGAAGCGTTAAACCTCTGCAGGAAAAAGCGCGCGCCCCAAGTCCTCCAAGGTATGGGAGCATTTTACATTAAACACCTCTTATCGGGCGTTAAAATCGAGCGGTTTTCTGCTGTTCGTAGTGTCCGGTGAGCGCGGATGAAGTGCCGAGGGTTTTCTACACATGTGGGAGCCCCTAGCGACGAGGAGGAATTGGCCACGATTAAAAAAAAAAAAAAAAAAACGGAGTCAGTGAGAGAGTTCACACGGGCTTTGGTGACGTGCGTTTGTCCGGCTGCGCGGTTATATGGGGTAAAAAAAAAAAAAAAAATAAATAAATAAAATAAACGTTGCATGCAGCTTTTTTTTGGTGTTCAAACCCCAACGAACGCAAGGAAAACACTTTTAGTGCGTTTTCTTCACGTTCAGTTTACACCTCGGAGGACCGGATATATCCCATCATCCTACACGCTGTACAGAGGGAAATGCGGGAAAAGGGCAAAATAAACAGAGTGAACCCAGTAGCGGCCATTTTTTTCTCTCCCTACCTCGCCGTATTACGAGAATGTCTAGTATAGCAAAATGGTCTATATATATATAAAAAAAAATATTTATTTATTGAGACAACAACAAAAAAGGATAAAATACCCGAGAGGATCGAAATAATGTATAAACCGTGACAAGGATGTAGCAAGAGACACTTTCATTAAAAATAATATCATAATAATCTAGAAGTCTATTATTCTTCTCATTAGTTTGAATTAATTTAAGAGAATTTAAAATTGAGGTCATTCTTAACAACTGAATATGTCAAGTGTATTTTTTAAACAACTATGTATGTATGTATGTATGTATGTATATATATATATATATATAAATAAACACACACACACATACACCATATCAACACTGTTAACTTGCCATCTGCAATTATTGTTAAAAAAGAATGTTGATTTACATAAACTAAGGTTTAAATGTCAAAATTAAAGATAATTAAACTCTATGTGGCTATTGCATTTTTTAAAGTTTACTTTTATACATAAATAATACCCTGATTTATGGTTTTATATTGTTAAGCAAAACAGCAAATTAAAGCGGTCACTTTTTATCCGATTAATCGATTAATCGAAAAAGAAATCGACCAACTAATCGATTATCAAAATAATCGTTAGTTGCAGCCCTAGGTGCTATATAAATAAATGTTGATTGATAGATAAGTCACATCAACTAAACTGTTTCAGATAACAGACCATGAGACATAAAAAAAGAAAACACACCTTGAGCGTTTCTGTGTCCCAAACCTTCAGGCTTTTGTCGAATGAGCTGGATAAGAACATGCCAGTGTCATAAGGATACCACTGAACCGTCTCCACGCTGAACTTGTGCACGTGACGATTTGATCTGAAACATTTATAACATTATTGATTATCATCTAAGATCATTGACATCTTACATAAAAAGTTAAACCACTGCACCAAAGTTAAAGTCCAGACAAATATTACACAATAATCCAGCTGGTATTTTCCCTATTGTTCATGTTGATGCTTATTCTGGATGATTGGTGGCCTTCAATAAAATGGTATGTGATTCAGAAGGAGACTGCCATCTAGTGATCAAAGAGTCATAAGACAGCGGACTTACCTGCCAACAGTGCAAATTGCTTTACAGGTGTAATGTGACTTCTTGCTGTTGTTTTCTAGATCGTAGATTACAATTACACCATCTGAACCTCCAGATAACATACTGAAATTCAAAACAACAAAATAATTAATTGTTCATAGCTTATAATATACATGAATATCTGTGTATCATTATTCATTTATGTTCAGGAACAATGTTATTCGTCAGACATGTGTTTGAAGAACTGTAGTAGTGCAACCTGGTTGTAACACTAATACATCGCAGGTCTGTATATTATTGCATAACACTGATCATTCAGTACGTTCAGCTCATCAACTGGCATTTTATTGCAACATAACATTGCTGAGGCTAGACCTAACCAACTGAAGCAACCCCATAACATTGCGTCACAAGGCTTGTACAGTGACCACTATGCATGATGGGAGCATCGCTTCATGTTCTTCTCTTCTTTCCTGATGCCCATTTGCACTAGAATACGGTCAATCTGACCTCATCGGACCACAAAACACTTTTCCACTGCCCCAAAATCCAATCATGATCCCTAGCTAATTTAAGTTTATTTTTTTTCCTCATTAGCCTCACTAACACAGCTGTTTAGTTCCTGAGAGTTCTTGACGTATTGTGCTTATGGAAATACTATTACTTTGCCTTTTAACATAGCTGTGATGTGTTTTTTTTTTCTCCTTTTTTTTGGGGGGGGGGGGTTGAATCTTAATTGGAGATCACAAATGTTCAATTATGTTTTTCTGATTACATATAATTAAAAAAGTTAATTAATTAAAATCTCCTTAATTGTTTTAGTGCTTGATGCAGGTTAATAATTTGATCCTTCTGAAGTGGTGAGCTTTTAATTTTTTTTTTTTGGCTGGACAGTTATGTTTACATTTCAGGTGGTAAATGTTGCAGTTCCTCTATAACCCTGCAGGTGGTGCTCCAAACTATTTACACATTGACAGGCCGGTAGAAGAGAATTAATTGTTTGTTTATAATATACAGAAATACTGTTACAATAAAACTACTTTCTCAGTATTACTTTAACATTATTTCCTATCTCGTCACATTCTAAAAACATCTGTGCTAACTACTGATTTGGCTGCAGTCGTGTCACAAGCTGGCAGCGGTCCACACACACACCCCTTTAAATGCTTGATTTTGAATCAACCTACAATGTGTATGAGCATATAATTCTCTTTGAAGTGAGAAACCATGACTTACTATCTTCCTTCAATCACTTCAATATCTATACAGTTCACTCCATTCCCATGAATTCGTTCCACATCCCTATCATGATTTAACTCCAGACTCAGCACCCTGCAAATACAGTAGGTCTTATATTAGCATCAAATACACAATAATGTAACATCAGCATAATATGAGTGGGTATCAAAAGGTTTTGAGATCAGCTCTGTTTACAAGCATGGTTTTTCTGCTGTATGTCTCCCCCAAGATGCCTTAAAACCTGGCAGTAATTTGATATTGACGGCACAGCAAATCAAGCATGCACTTGGTCGAGCTGCAGACCTGCCTGGCCTTTTTTGGTCATGGAGACGATGGGCTCTTCCACTGTGAAGACTTTTGCCTTGTCTCAGAGTCGTACCAATACACAGAAATTTAGTAAATTTTGTTTCAGTTGAAGATCCTTTCTGATCTCCTGTTGTCTTCCCGTGATGAAATGTGCGTGCCACTCAAAACACCTCGAAGCCGTAAACTTGCTGCCCATGATGAAATGTCTTAACGCACCTGGTCAGAATGGCACCAGCTGCACAGATCCCACAGGACTGTCTTTTGGCACACTGACTTATGGAAGTCGGTGCTCCATGTGACTGTCTTGTGCTGCCATCTGCTGGCGTGTTACAAAACTTTTTGATACCACCTCGTATGTAAGTGCTCAGTACTAGTTAAGAAAGCTGACAGTAATAACAGGCTGTGTAAATAAAATGTATTATACCTTCTAGTTGATTCTGCTCGTCTCAAGCGCACAGGATCGTCCAAACCTGTTTGTCTGGCTGTAAGAAAGCTCAACATGTTCACAGACCTCTACATACAGGATCAGCAGTTTATGTTTACAAGCTACAGACCGGTTATAACTCTCTACTAGCTACCTGATTAACCATCCAGATAAACATTAATTACTGCCAACCAAACATTTTATGGTTTTCCTAGTTTGTTTGAAATAGTTCCTGCAATTGTAATATCTCAAACATCACCTATGTAAAGAATAATAACGTTTTTCTATTGTTGCAATATGACGAAGGTAAGTGAAACCCGCCATGTTGTGACGTAATAAACAACGTAGATACAACAAAAACTGTGATTGGTCAACGCGATTGAAAGCACCAATCACGAGACGTGTTGAATTCTTCTCTTTTAGATTCTTTCTCAGGGTTGTTCGATTTGATGAGTCGGTTCATATTTAAGGCGTTACGTATTTAAGTCGATTTCAAAACGAAGCAAAAAAGAATAAAATAAAAATCAATGTTTTTAACATTTATATGTGTTGAGTCATATTCAATTCAATTCAATTTTATTTATATAGCGCTTTTAACAATGGTCATTGTCTCAAAGCAGCTTCACAAAAATTTTAGAAATTTAACCAAAAAAAAAAAAAAAAAAAAAAAATTATATATTATATATATATATATATATATATATATATATATATATATATATATATATAGAATAATTATATATAAAGTAATAAATAAATAAATAAAATTATAATAGAAAATAAATAAATAAAAATATGTATTCCTGTTTTTAAAAAAATGTCGCGCCTTATTTCATATTGTTGTAGGCCTCAGAGGGTAGAAAAAATATATTTTTTAAATTTATAATGATGGATAAGGTGGATTAAACCAGTATATGATCATCTTCCTGTGTTTATCGGCATGTTGTTTAATCTACTTTAGAAAAAAAAAACTAAAAAAGACGAATCATTGGAATCGACTCCCACTTCAATCTGTGATTCGACTCTTTTGGGAATCGACTCCTGAAATAGAACAGCCTCGCCACAGAGCGGGTCTTGTGTATGTGCGTTCAACATTCTTGTATTACCTTTTATAATATTTGTCATAATGAGGGGTGTTGCTTCTCTGCTAAGACGAACTTTTGCTGTGATGAAGGAACATGTCGGAACAGACCATTTAGGAAATAAATACTACTACATCCCCGAGCAGAAGACATGGACAGGTGAGCTAAAGTCACTGCAGCTACAATTCTGACCTTCTCTACAGCTGCAGGTTTGTGCTAATGGGGATACAAAAGCCCTTTAACTGCATTGTTAATAAAGCATTGTGTGTGTGTGTGTGTGAGTGTGATAGTCTCACTGGAATGCACTTCTGCTCTTGGCCTTTGACTGAATCATTAGCATTGTTTATCATTTTTATGGATCTAAGCTCATTTTCTGTACATATAAGTTATTATTTAATAAACACTGCATTCCTCATTACTGTATATGCAACATTATGTTACTGTACATTTCATCTGTTCCACACATGATTGAGAATGATTTAGCACGTGCGTAGCTGAATAAACCCTGTTGCCAGTTTATTAGGTACACCTACAAACCCTTTCCACACTGTAGTTTTACTAAACTTCAGATTTCGATACCAAATGAGAATGAAGAGGGCAGGGATGTTGGTGTAGTGGTTAGCACTGTGGCCTCGCACCTTCAGGGTCGATGGTTTGATTCCCACCTCGTGTCTGTTAGCATGGAGTTTTCTCATTTTGTCTGGTTTCCTCCCATGCAGATTCATAAATTGGAGTTCCTAAATTGCCCATGTATGTGCACATGTGCCCTGTTATGAATTGGCACCCTTTCCAATTAGAAGGGTGAAGACTTCGCCTTGTGCCCGATGTCTCCCCAACCTTGTACAGGATAAGCAGTGTAGAAGATGAATGAATGAGCGTGACAGATACACATATATACACATACACCGCACTCCAAATTATTATGCAAATTGGATGCAAGTGTCATAAACATTAAATGTTTAGTTTTTAAATTAAATTCATGGATGGTATTGTGTCTCGGGCCCTTTGGATCACTCAAATGAATCTCAGACACGTGTGATAATTAGTTTGCCAGATAAGTCCAATTAAAGGAAAAGTACTGAAGAAGGTTGATCCATATTATTAAGCAGGCCACAGGTTTCAAGCAATATGGGAAAGAAAAAGGATCTCTCTGCTACCGAAAAGCGTCAAATATTGCAATTCCTTTGGACAAGGTTAAAAAAAAAAGGGTTTTCATGAAAACTTAAGTGTGATCATCGTACTGTGAAGACATTTGTGGATGATTCAGAGCACAGACAGGTTCGTGCAGATAAAGGCAGAATGAAGAAGGTTTCTGCAAGACAAATTCATCGGATTAAGAGAGCAGCTGCTGAAATGCCATTACAAAGCAGCAAACAGGTATTTGAAGCTGCTGGTGCCTCTGGAGTCCCGCGAACCTCAAGGTGTAGGATCGGCAAAATATATTGACTGACCACTTTCTTCAATGGTACAAAAAGAAGAACCGTGCCTTCCGTAACAAAATCATCTTCATGCACGACAATGCACCATCTCATGCTGCAAAGAATATCTTTGTCATTGGCTGCTATGGGCATAAAAGATGAGAAACCCATGGTGTGGCCACCATCCTCCCCTGACCTCAACCCCATTGAGAACCTTTGTAGAATCCTCAGAAGATCTATGAGTGTGGGAGGCAGTTTGATTCAAAACAGCAGCTCTGGGAGGCTATTCTGACATCCTGCAAAGAAATTCAAGCAGAAACTGTCCAAAAACTCACAAGTTCAATGGATGCAAGAAATTCAAATTCAAATTTTATTAGTCACATACACAATCATACACAGTATAATATGCAGTGAAATGCTTTTATACGACCGCCAGTGACCTTAAAAAAAAAAAGAAAATAAGAAAATAAAATCTTGTACGTAAAATAAATAATAAATAAAAAGGAAATACTAAAGAAATAATTTTAACTAGTAAAATTTGTAAAATTAACTGTGCATAAGGGCATAATAAAATATTGCAAAAATATAGAAATATGGTATTAAAGTGTCAGTGGTTGTGCAAATATGCATGAAAGGTGACATGTGCAATTGTCCAGATGTATGAGTATTTAGTGCAAGTGTGTATGAATGTGTCCATGATTGTCCAGTCAGTGTTGTGAGCTTAAAAGGTGTTATTAGTCCTGTGTGGAGGTGTGATTGAGAGACCTTATCGCCTGCGGGAAGAAGCTCCTCCTCAGTCTCTCTGTGTTGGCCTTTAGGGAGCGGAATCTCTTCCCAGACCGCAACAAAGAGAACAGTCCATTACTGGGGTGACTGAGGTCCTTCATGATCTTCCTGGCCTTAGTCCAGCACCGCTTGCTGTAGATCGAGTGCAGGTCAGGGAGCTCTGTGCGGATGATGCGCTCGGCTGATCGCACCACCCTCTGTAGAGCTCGTCTGTCCTGCATGGTGCTGTTCCCGAACCAGGTCGTGATGTTTCCCGTCAGGATGCTCTCTATGGTGCAGGAGTAGAAGTTCCTGAGCACCTTGGAGGGCAGTCTAAAGTCTCTCAAGCGTCTGAGGTGGTAGAGACGCTTGCCGGGCTTTTTTCACCACGGTGTTGATGTGACAGGACCATGATAGGTCCTGCGTGATGTGAACACCGAGGTATCTGAAGCTGTCCACTCTCTCCACTGGGCTCCTGTTGATGACGGGGGTCTGGTAGTTCCTCTCCTGCTTTGTACTAAAGTCCACTATCAGCTCCTTTGTCTTACTGACGTTCAGGAGGAGATTGTTCCTCTGGCACCAGTTCTCCAGATTTCCAATCTCCTCTAGGTAGGCCGCCCCATCATTGTTGGTGATCAGTCCGACCACGACGGTGTCGTCAGCAAACTTGATGATGGAGGTGGAGTTGGTAGTGGCCACGCAGTCGTGGGTGTACAAAGAGTACAGCAGGGGGCTCAGAACACAACCCTGGGGGGCTCCAGTGCTGAGAGTGAGTGTAGCTGAGACATGTCCGCCCATCCTTACTGCCTGTGGTCTGCCAGTCAGAAAATTGGAGATCCACTGACATATAGATGAGCTCAGTCCCAGGTGCTCCAGCTTGGTGGTGAGTGTGGAAGGAATTATTGTGTTAAAAGCAGAGCTGTAGTCGATGAAGAGCATTTTAACATAATTCCCTTTCCTAGTGTCCAGGTGAGTGAGTGATGTGTGGAGGAGATGAGAGATTGCATCGTCTGTGGAGTGGTTCTGACGGTATGCAAACTGTAGTGGGTCCAGTGTGTCGGGTAGTGAAGAAATGATGAAGTCTCTGATAAGGCGTTCAAAGCACTTCATCACTACTGAGGTGAGAGCTACAGGGCGATAGTCATTGAGAGAAGCAGGATGTGGTTTCTTTGGAACAGGAACAATAATGGACTCTTTGAAGCATGTGGGGATCACCGACTGAGATAAAGAGATGTTGAATATCTCAGTGAACACAGGTGCTAGCTGGTCTGCGCAGGCTCTGAGAATACGACCTGAGATGCCGTCTGGTCCTGCTGCTTTCCTGGTGTTCACTCTCTTGAAGGCTCTCCTCACGTCGTGCTCGGAGATGATGAGCGCGTTCCCGGTGCTGACTGTGTCTTCCTGTCTGCAGCCGTTAGTGCCGCTAGCATTAGCGCCGTTAGCATTAGTGCCGTTAGCATTAGCATTGCTAGCGTCTTTAGCTGCAGCCTCGAAGCGAGCGTAAAATGTGTTCAGCTCGTCTGCCAGAGTCGCGTCCGCGTTCGTCATACCGGATGTTGGTGCTTTGTAGTCCGTTATTGTTCTCAGTCCCTGCCACAGGCTCCTAGAGTCACTCTGTTGAAGCTGTGACTCTAGTTTTCTCCCGTAGCGCTGCTTCGCCTCTTTCACCGCCTTCCGGACGTTATATGACGCAGCCTTGTACGGTTCCATGTCCCCCGACGCAAGTCCCGTGTTGTAGGCGGCGGTGCGAGATCTCAGAGCGTCGCGGATGGTTTTATCCACCCACGGCTTCTGGTTGTGAAGAATTGTGAAGATATAATATCTATCTATCTATCTATCTATCTATCTATATATATATATTATACACCATGCATAATGGTAGCACGCAAGCGTCAGGATCAGCACAAGGATAAACCTCATGTATACAGGCAGAGCAATGGGTAACCTTTAGTATAATATGTCAATTATTACTGATGGTCTAATAAATAAACATTAGGAGTGATTACAGTTTTGGGGTGAGCATAGGACTGTCTTTGTGATTACAGCAGCAGCTCAACAGATCTTCAGAATTCAAATTGAATGCAATTACATTCCATTAGGAAAAGTTTTAATAATTCGCTTTCAAGGAAATGCTAATCCTTAGGGTGTCCATGTGGAACAACAGCAGGAGAATGTGAGCTACTATACATAGCACCTGATTAAATAGCCAGTGAATATAGATGCCATGAGTAAGTAATAATATTTTTTTATGGTTCTTTCCTTACTCCTAATTCATCATGTTCTGTGTCTCCTGGTGAATTTAAGGCCGGGTTATAAGAGCACGGCGGTTTGTGGAGGCGTCCAATCAAACAGAGTTCGAGTACCTTGAAGGGAGCATTCCCTCCGAATGGGACGGTAATGTGAAAATATTGTAAAAACAGTGTAGCTATAGTGTTAATCAAATTAAAAATTGTATTCCAGTGATGGTAAATTATTATTCTTATGTAAGTGAAAATGCTTTACAGTATTTGTTTATGTAGCTGTTTATGGAGATACCACTGAAAAACTCAGATTCTTAATATGTTTGGCATCAAATATATTAGAGATTGGTTGTTGTTGTTTCATGCAGCTTGGATTAGAGGACGACGCAAGGAACCTCCTACTATCGAGGTATTCAGATAAATCACCCACTCACCCTCTCCAAACAACCTTCCACATTTTACGAATCCCCCCTTTTTTTTTTACACCCGTGTATAAACCTATATAACAGTGCTAACTTTAAGTAAACCGTTACATTTGATTTCCATTTTTCTTTTACACAGGAGTTGCTGAAGAATGAACGTTACAGGGAAGAAATCAAAATCAAAGCACAGGAGGCTGAAGAGAAGGACCGAGAATTGCAAGCCAAAGAGTACGCAGAGGGACTCGTCGCACAGCCGATGAAGACTCAGGTCAAAGGTCACGCTGCTGTAACACAGTTTGGACAGTCAGAAAACAGTGAGGATCCTGTGAGCACTGCGAACACATTTCAGCCCGGATCCTGGGCTCCTCCAAAAAAATGAAACCGCCTCAATGCTCACTGTTCCTGTACTTGATCTTGGACATTAAAATACACTTGTGAAAGAGTGAAGCATGAAAGTGAATGTTATGCTCTTTGCTGCAGGTTAGATCTTTGATGAATGTAGTTTCAGTGGCTTTTTCTAGTTTTTGTAAAGATCAAAATAAATTATAAAAAAAAGAAAGAAAAATGTAATCAATAGTTGACTGTAAACTGTTATTTAAGTTGACTCTTCGAGTAAGAATGCGGAAGTATTTTGCTCGGGTCACTTTCGTGTGTGTGTGTGTGTGTAAGAGCTAGTGAACCTCGTCTGAGCTATTTTAGTGTGTGAGGATTTTAGAACAATTTACAGTAAATTATTCTTTACACACACAGCAAGTTACACATGAGGCCCAGTTCAGCTTCAAGTCACTTTAATCTAGTTTTAGTTACATGTAGCCCCATATCTTCTGACCATCTTTAACAGATTTGTTTCCAAGGTGCTTACCTTCCACCCTGGTTACATCTACATCTAGGCATTTGGCAGACTGTTGTAGTGTTTTCGCTATGGTTACCAGTCTTCTAAAATACCCACAATACTATTTGATCCCCCCCCAGTCAAGTGCAGAAGGGAATTTGTTTATTACAAAAGAAAACGCTATCCAGGTCTCTCACCTCATCATCTTCATTTTGGTATCATGCTTGGCACCTTATAGATCATGTGCTTATCTCTGGGCACATCCGTGTTTTTATATATATATATATATATATATATATATATATAGAAATAAAAGAATACTACAGCACCAAGCAGCCACTAAACAGATCACAAAGAATTGAATATAAAATTATGAGGGGTGTTCAAGTCAAACCGTGACTTTTGATTGTGCAAAATAACAGAACACAGTTGAGTGATGCACTCGTCCTAGTGTTTCACATTTTCTCAGTATGCCAGAGCCATGATTGGACTGCTGGCTTCACCACTGAAATGCCTCCCAAGAACTCATTCAATGTCCCAAACAAGTTATCTGTCAAAATTCAAGAATAAGGTGTGTGAGAAGAGTGTATTCACTGTACTGTGCTTGAAGTAAAAAAAATTTTCTGCCTTCATTTATGAAAAATTTCATCTGAAATCCTGGTTTCACTTGAATACCCCACGTTTTTAATTCGTTCAGAGTGGAGGTCTCCTTTAACATTTGCACTTGTACAGTATTAAATAATTTAAAAAAAAATGCAGCTGTGTATTTTGCCCAAATTGCTGATGGCCAAACTGAATTTTCACACACTATCAGGTCTATCACAATTTGTAAAGAAGAGCCACATTGACCACACAAACCTTAAGACAGTGCAGGCTGTTAAGCTTTTTTTAATAACAATAAAAACTTTAGTGGATTGGTGTTGGAAAAGGTTAGCATTAAAAAGTATTGGAATGGCGAGTGCTGTTATCTTACAGCAGTGAACTTCCCCCCCGAAAGACAACAAAAATAACACTGCAGTTCTGCAAAAGTGATAACTATCCAGCCCACTTGACGTGCACGCTCATAGCGAGCGATAAGGCTGTCTCGAAGCCCTGTTTCACCCACAGCCCCTGCAGGACCTGCTCTCGGTTCTGCACAGCTAAGAATGGGGCTTATTTATTTTATCTTTTGTTTTTTACATACAGGAACATTTGCAATGATCCCTGTGCATCCCTTAGCTGTTTCAGTTCAGTCCTTTTTGGCTCTCTTAGCTTTCGCTATGTTTTCCTGTCGCTTCTGTTTTCTTTTCTGCTCACGATCCCTGGCCTCGATCATCTTCGCGAGTTTCCAGGAAAGCAGAGCGCTGGCGATGAAAAGTGGGGTCAAGGCCAGGATGATGGTCGTGAGGAAGCCGTAGGGATCTTTGGCGGCCCACTCCACCACATACTCCGCCCAGGCTTTAACGTCAACCATCTTCTGAAAAGCGCTTAGCAAAGATGCACAATTCTCTGAGGAGAAAAACAAACAAACATGCTTTAGTTATACAATCTCTACAGGATTGTGACATTATGGTCAAATCATAAGAATATGATCATGAGTATAATCAGTAGGTTAGTCCGAGAGAAGAAATGCCAAATGTTAATTTCTTCATTGGTTTGTTTAACATAAGCTGTTATGTAAATTATACAGTAAAGCCTTAGTCATTTACAAGTCACTATTAAATATTTATTGTCAATTAATTCCCACAAAGCATCAACTACTGGAACTGACTTTATTAAAAAAAACATGCAAATCACCTGAAAATCACTCAAACAATTATTGTCATTTATTATACAGCACTTTCCTGATATTGATTTCTTCCTGGACTCCTTTAAAAAATTTTACATAAAAGAATCAGCATGAAGTAAAACATTTTCCCCCCAAACACCACTGATTGTTCACCCTGCTGAATGCACAATTTACAAATGTTGGTAAAAAATACTGCCTCTTCCACATTTCAAAACTACATTTTATAAAAGAATATTGGTCATTAACATTGAGGTACAATAAAAATGTTAATTATGTTTTATTTATTTTAGTCACTGTAGGTACGTGACAAAAACACACTTATCACTCACGCAATATCTCCAGGTGGTTTCACAAACCAATACAAACTGATAATGTAGTACACATCTTCTGTTAAGTACAAGTCAGTTGTATTTTATTCTGAAAAACACCTCGTCACACTTATCAGAGAAAAGAAAAAGATAAAACCTAACTTTGTTTTCGATTTTTAAGTTTTAGTTATTCCGACAGAAAAATATTTCCCGACGAAAATATCTGAAAATATCTGGCACAACAAACAATTTTAGATGCATTGTTCAAAGAGATAAACAGATCAAAAATGTGGACACACCTTCTACCTCCATGATCGTTCTTGACTTTAACTTCTTTCAACATTGTTTTACTATGGTGTCCAAAATATGCAATAGTCTCCTTTGAACAGTTAATATTGAGATGTGTCTGCTACTTATGCACTGTAAAGTCTTCAAAGTCTGCATGTTATTTGGTGATTTCTAAGGCTGGTAACTCTAAATGAACAGAGGTAAATTTTGGTCTTACTGAATTGGTCTTATGAGAGCCAGTTTCATCATGGTGCTCTATGGGGTTTGCAATATGCACTTGACACAATACTGTTCTTGCAATAACTATTTTAGAACAGCTAAACTTCATGTCTTAAAATAGCAACTGTTATTGTTGTTACTTAATTACATAAAATCATACTATATGTGTTAGTTATTATCAATATGTCTCATAGTATTTATCTCCAGTATTGTTCTAGAATGTAGAAAATAAATCACAGAACAAAACACATTAAATTACAAGGCATTTCAAAACTATTGATTGGCACCGTAGTGGTAAAAATGTCTAGACAACTTTGTTAGACAACTTTTAGAACATTCAGAAGACTTCTAATAATTACTTCATTAATCACCCAAAGATAAGAGTGAAAAAACTTATAGAGGACATCACAGACTTTAGTTCCTAAAAATGGGAGGGCGTAATGTCTAATAATGAGGAAGTTATGGTTACCTTGTACACAACATACATTGATGAGTCAGTTCTGCAGGTCTATTTTTATAGATACCTTTACAAATGAAGATAAAAGGGTCATTTTAAAGGTATTTTCAGGGGTTTTTGGGGGGCGGGTTAATTGGTATATTAGTCTATTCTATTCCTACACACGGTCAGTCTACTCTATCACTATATATTTAGTCAAAATGTATTTGTAATGCATTTTAAGTAATTGAAAAAAAAAATCCTCATTTTCCCCAAGTTAATTGACTCTGCAGATCTTTTCGATATGCATGAAGTCACTGCACTGCTACAGGAAAATCACTCTCTCCTCAGTAGTTCGCACACAACCTCGTGTTTCATGTGTCATGAAAACATTTATTTATTAAGACACTATAAATATATAAACTATAAATATATATGAACTATATATCGCTTACGGTCTCCGCCACTGGTTAAAACTCTATCGTCAGTTTCTTAACGTCAGCTAGCTACCGTTAGCCTTGAGGCTAATTAAGTTAGCGCATGTTTCAAGAAAAACGCGCGTGCAAGGTTACAGCGCATTCCTGACTCCACTTTATTTATATTTACAAACTGACATGAAAATGCAATATATGAAGAGTGGATTTAAAAAAAAAACAATATTAACTCACCCGAAGGGGAAAATAACGGCTTATAACTAGTGTTTCAATGAACGCGGAAGTGATGGTATTCTTTGTGGTATTCAGGTTAATAACAGCATCTTGACCGCCATCTACAGCCTGACCACTAAACAGCAGGTTAAAGCAGTTCTGATAACATACCTCTTATTTTGGGGGGGATTTTTGCTATTTTTTAAGTATTAAAAAATACAATGGCAAATAATTCATTTTATTTTATTTGAAATCCTATGAAGTTTTCAATACACTTCTAGCCACTTAATCTATAATCTAGAATAATAGCATGGGTGGAGTTCAAGTACAAGTAAAATTTATGTGCTTCTCTATATATCCATCCTCAAATAAACTATCTAAACTAAAGCAAACCCGTTTATGAATATACTTTATTGGTAAACAAACGAGTTCCATCCGGATTTGTTCTTAAGTGTGTCTTATCCGCCTTATACACGAATACACAATATAGAACATAACAGTCCACTTGACAAAATTTGTCCCCATTCCCAACACTGCCATCATGTGGCCAAGATTCGTAACCGCATGTAAGGAAATGGATCTCACAGGAAGTTGTTGTGTTTTTAAGACAAATAGTAGCATCTTTACCACCCCCTGCCCCCCATATTTTTTTTAATTAGTTAATCTATACAAAGGATATAAATAATAATAATGATTATTATTACTGACTCCGGTAAATTATTCGGAGAAGGCTGTGCCACACTAACAGGGATGGAAGCGATAGAAGTAACTCTTACCTGTAGCTCATGCAGTAGAGTAACTGCTGGGGTATGCTCTGTTTAGATTTACATTATATATGACAATATATTTGTTACATTTACTGCCCACTTCAATAGGAACCCATGCACATTTATGAAGTTATGCAATAAGCCAATCATTTGGTAGCAGAACAATGCATAAAATCATGCAGATTCAGTTCCAGTTCAGTTCCAGACCATGGCATTGTTGTTGAGGTCAAATGGACTGGTTTGAGTTTTTCATAAACTGATGACCTCCTGGGGTTTGTACTCATAGCACTCTCTAGAGTTTGAGTGAGTAAGTCTAGGCTATACGTTATTTTAAACTGTTGATCCAATTCATGAAATGATAATGATTGAATTTTTATTTACATAATTTTATTATTATTATTATAGAAAGCAGAAATTATACAACAGTTTCAGCAGCAGACGTATGCCAGTGGCAGTAATAAGGATGGCATTAGTGGCAGTTTCTAGTCCATACAGTTACAAAGATATGAGTCTGTATACTGTATACTGATATCAGGGAGTGTGTGAGGGTGTGTGTGTTTGTGTGTGAGTCAAGGGGACGGGTGTGGCTTGCGCTCCATCTTTCACTTTAAAGCCAACTTCTTTTATTTATAGCAGAGAACCTGTAAATGCTAGAGCTTTTACTCCTTGTTTGTTTGGGAGAGGAGACTTTAGACTTGTGAGATTTATGAAATTAAGCCTGATTTTCCAACATAGTCGAAATACTTTTTTTCAGTGTGTATCCACTCTACAAACCCCATTATAATCTATGGAGTGAGATTTTTCCAGTTATTTTGGGTCCATTTTTGAAAAGGTGATTTAGTTTTAAGAAACATGACTTTTACTATACAAGGAGAGTTTTCTGAATGGACCAGAATAAAGAGCAAGCTAGAAGCCAGGAGGCGAAGTTTGGCACAGATACCAAACAGATCCTAATAACTCGAAAATGGTGGGTTTTGGGACAAGGTTAAGATAGCTCCATTGCTCTTAAAACCATTAGGATATAAGTTTTCTGCTAAAGATGAGAAACATTCAACCTAGGTAAGGTATATTTTTATGATTTTAAGCAAGTATTTCATATGTGTTTCCATAACAGATCTTTTATGGTGTTTTGGAGAAATCACATTTATTTATGGAATTCATTTTGATTCCATATTCCCATCAATATCAAAAAGAAAGTACCATATTTGTGCTGGTTATGTATTTCAATAATACTTAGTTTGCACAAATTTAGTTTGGCTCTGTAGTTTTGCTCCTAAAGATAAAGCAAAGGGCCAGACAATTGCCTCATATCTTAATATGAGTTATAAACCTTATCATAAACTCCACTTTTATACAATAAAATTTCAAAATCATCCAACCCATTCATTTCAACGGAAAGTGTCAAATGAATGACGTAGAAACTGTAATCCAACTCATAAGTTATTCATAAACTTATAGCCATGGCAATTCAGAGAATTGCTGTCCCATTCAAAAATATAGTGCCTATTAACATTTCACAATTTTGTTTAGTCTGGAGACTGCTTGGACACAGACAAGCTTTGCAGGGATTTACATCTTAAAATTAGTGTGTACATCACTGTGTATATGTTTTATAACATACTGTATAAACTTAAAGCGATGACACTGGTATGAATCTCACATTTTTATTCAAACATGATTAAAGTAGTAAGTAAACTGACATTGAAATACAGTACTAAAATCATCTCATTCTTTGTTATTCTTTTAAAATACGTTATTGGTGGAAAATATGAACATTGTTAGTGATATATAAGGTTACACTTGGAAAAAATAGAACAAATAAAGACAAACAAAAATAGGAAATCCACATTTTTATTTGAATCTGGTGTGTTTATCTAATGATGCAGGCAGGTATGAATAAAATATCATTGATCAAAATTCACTGAGGACCATTTTGCCCCGCCCTTATTTTTTACACAAGCTTTATCACAAACTTTTACACAAGTCTTATCACATCAAGACTACTAGACTAGTGTTACTGTCGCCTTTTGTTGCTTAATGCACTAATTCACTTTTTCCCATACAAACACGTCAGGCAGGTCAAACTTCAGTCCATTCATAATAAAACATCATGCAGAGTATTGTAAACTGAGAACTGAGTTGCTTTTGGATGCTTCATAGCAGCTAAAGTGATACCATGATTACAAGGAAACACTTGTTATCTGCAGCACGACTGATTTTGCCCACTATTGGCTTGAGCCTTATCTGCGCAGGGGCTTACATGAAGTCCATCCAAAGTCAACAACTGCAGATTCTGAGAGAGGTTATCACCTACCTCTTTATCATCCTGGGCTTCATCCTGGTTGCCATTGGCGTGCTGTGGTCTCTCGGGCACGGAATGAAGAACGTGCTGCTGAAATGTTCAGTGAGGAGGTGTAGAGATGCTGATTTCCAGATTTTTACAGTGGACAGGTAGGCTTTTTAAAGATTCGGATCTAGGATCACTGCATGATGCATGATAAAAACAAAGACATTGACTCAACATTATCAGTGTAACTACTGCTAACATACGTAGATATGACTGTCTGGAAATGGTGCATCCCATGGGTGCTTGATCAAACTGGTATCTGGGGAGTTTGGAGGTCAGGTTAAGAGGGGAGACTTGGGCTCTTTGCTTGCTGAGCTCCATGTTCCAAAGACTGGGCGGTTTGGGGCCTTTAAACAATTTGTACTACTTTGAAATTTCTGCAGGATTGGACCATACAGTAGCAGTTGGCCTTTTAACCCCACTGATATAAATGAAACTGGCCCATGATCCAGTCACCGGTTTACTGGTATATAATTGACAACAATGGGGTGATCAGTGTAAAGTAAAATAAAATTCTTAAAATCTTTTAGCAGAGACTTTACTTTCCGGGCTTTACTTTTACTTTTTTTAGGTCCGGGCTCGATTCCCGTCTCTGTGTGCATAGGGTTTGCATGTTCTACCTGTGCTTGGTGGGTTTTCTCTGGGTACTCCGGTTTCCTCCCAAAGACCTGCAGATTAGGCTAATTAGTGTTCCCAAATTGCCTGTAGTGTGTGAATGAGTGTGTGTGCCCTACGATGGATTGATTCCCTGTCCAGGGTGTACCCTGCCACATGCCCTATCTCTCCTGCATTAGGCTCCAGGACCCTAAATACAGAATAAAGTGGTATAGACGATGAGTGAATGAATAACAGTGTATAAATTTTGCCTTTTGCTCATCAGGTTTGACATGTATCCACCATCATATGAGGAATCTCAAGTCAGAAATATCGCCATCGAGGTTGTCCCCACCTTCACCTCCATTCCTACAGACATGCGATGGGCAGGCCCAGCTCCTCCAGTTTACTCGCAGACCTGCAACGGGACCTCCATTGAGGACTTCAGTCATGAAGAACCTCCTACATATCAACAAGCAGTGCTTCAAAGCCAGCCTGATTCACAAGCTGCCCATTTAGATATGCACAGTTCTGTAGAGCCGCTCTGAACAACTGCTGTATTACAGATCTGAATGATATGTTCACATGAAAAAGAGGAAACATTCTTTAAGGACCTATATGGATGAGAAGGCTGGGTATTTTCCACTGACTTTCACTGGGAGTAATTATACTGTGAGCCATGCTCTAAACTTGGATCAGGACTGAAGAGTATCTCAAAAAACAAAATTTGAAATAGAGGATAAACTAATGTGGCAAAAAGTGTAGTCTAGTCTTTATATTCTCTAAGAACAGGATGTGATAAGTGTATGTAATCTACAAAAGTGGTAAAAAAAGTTTCCTAGACAGAACTGGTCAAAAGTTAAAAAAAAAAAAAAATTCACAAATGCATATAAAAGTGTGCATGCGAACTCAGACTGCATAGAATATCTGTTGTTCTCTCAGAGTTCTGCCTCTGGCTTATTTTTTTAATTTCTAATACTGCTAAGGTCTCTTTAGTGTTGATAGGTCAAAAAGCAAATATGCCTGTTGTATTTTTATGCTTGCATTAATAAACAATAATGTTGAACTCATGGTCCCTGTCATGCAAATATGAAAGGGTTGTAATCTCTGTATGCCATTAAGAAAAAAAAAACAATTATTTATACTAGAAATGAATCATTAGTAACAATGTGTTCATTAGGCGAAGCACACTGAGAAGTGTTGAGTATATTATATAACTTACGTTTTATATACAGTGGCAAGAAAAAGTATGTGAACCTTTTGGAATTTCATGGTTTTCTGATTTTGATATGTTTGGGAATTGATCTTGACCTCTATGAATGCAAGCTTGCCAGGCCCTTGCAGTATATGATGCAGTAAAGTAGGTCCAAATCATCCTGAACCATATATACTTTACAATTGGGATGATGTTTCAATGATGATATGCCGTGTCAGCCACAGTCCCAAAAGTGTCTTCATTTGTAGATTATTGAACTGATATATTTCTAAAGTCTTTAAAGTCAATTTGAAACCCTTTCCAGCTTTATGTAATTCAACAATTCTTGATCATAGATCCTCTGAAAGCTTTTTTTGGCGAGGCATGGCTCATATACAGTAAGCTTATTCTTCTTGTGCGGAGCAAACTCAAAAAGTTTAAGTAGATTTATTAGTCAAAGTCCAGTAGCTCTAGTCCACACCTCCATTTTCTTAACAAGACTCCAGGTACAGTACATTAACTCAAGGCACATTATATTTGTTGATAGTCTTGACTTAGATAAAGATCAGATCAGATTTTATGACAAACTAATGCAGAAAACCATGAAATTCCAAAAGGCTTACATATTTTTTCTTGCTACTAGCATGTTGTAATTTTTTAAAGAAAAACAAACTAATCGTAAATGATTAGTAAACTATTAACATTAACATTATTTCTTATGTTAGTAGGTTTTTAATTCAGAATATAAAATGCTAAGAATACGTTTTATATCGCAAAGATTTTAAAGCACTTTTATGCAAACCTATATGATTAACTTACACTACCGTTCAAAAGTTTGGGGTCACTTGCAAATTTCTTTGTTTTTGTTTAGTGATTTATTTTCTACATTCTACAATACTGGGGATTTCAAAACTATAAAATAACACATATGGAATTAGGTAATTACGAAACAACAACAGTTAGTTGTTATTTTAAGACACAGAGGTCAGCCTTTCTGTAATAGTTCTTGCAAGAGCAGTATTGTCAAGTGCATTTGCAAAATCCGTCAAGCACCATAATGAAACTGGCTCTCATGAAGGCCGTCCCAGGAGGACGAGACCAAAACCTACCTCTGCTGCAGACGAGAAGTTCATTTAGAGTTATCAGCCTGAAAAATGACCAATTAACAGCACCTCAGATTAGAGGCGTTATGAAGTCTTTACAGAGCAGAAGTAGCAGAAACATCTCAATATCAACTGTTCAAAGGAGATTCATGCATTTTTTTGGACGCCTTCAGCAAAACTTTACAATGTAGAAAGAAATAAAAATCAGGAACGATCATGGAGTTAGAAAGTGACCCCAAACCTTTGAACGGTAGTGTATAAACTTTTTTATTTTTTATTATTGTTTTATTGTGCAGCAGTTTTATGCCAAGAAAATATGACTTGGCTTATGAAACTTACAAATAAACAAAAGACAGAAAAAATATGGATAATGCATAAAAAAAATTATTTAAAAATGATTTCATAAGCTTTTGAATGGGGAAGGATGTGATCTGTGCTCAGTTATATGACTTGACAACTGACCGGAGTATTTAAGGGAAAAAATTTGACTTGGTTTGTCTACGAGAAACCCTTGCAGAAGTGACTGGTTTGTGATTTGAATTTTTTAAAATTGCTATAAATATAAAAAGATACTTATCTTTTAATACTTTTTTTTAACAACCTACAGTGTCGGATTGTTAATTAGACTAAAAAGGGTCAATGAAAACAATGAAAATGAATGAAAACAAATCTATCCACAAAATCCCAATACACACAACAGAAAGTTTATTTCAGCAAAATCTTGGATGTAAAATTAATTACAATGACATTGGCATTGTTTTACCGTACTATGATTTTTTTCTCTTATTTTTTTTTACTTTTAACTGTTGAACTATATCAGAAGTTATAGTTCATTTGGCTTTTTTCCATCATTCAGAGCACTGATATAAAAAAAATCACATTCACAAAGTGGTATAATTGTAGCCTTTCTACAAATAACAAAAATCAGCAATAGCAAGCCATAAGATTGTATGTAAAATGTCCAAAAGCTGCTTCCCATGGCAAGGCTTTACATTTTGGACCTTCATTTAGTTTTTTTCGTACAATATGCTCCCAAAATTGATGGAGTGGTTAAGTGTAATTGCTCCCTCATATGGCTGAGTGGATGGAAATGATTTTGGTTCAGCACTGACACATGCCCATAAATAAATGAAACCAATCAATTCAGTAGATAGCAGTTCTTCAATATAGTTATTTAATGCCTCGTTCACACTAAAGATTACACCACTATGCAATAAAATATGTTCATGCTACACTACACACCATAATCTCTGTGATATTCATACAAACTGGTACTTTGAAATTAAACGTGCACTCTGTCATATATATATATATATATATATATATATATATATATATATATATATATATAAAATTATTTGTATTTTTTTTAGAAAAACAAAGTGCTATTCCTCTTTTTGCTATAACGCTCTAGCTAATATGTTTAATTTAAATTCATAGATGGACCTTCAGCGTTAAGGACACACCACAAGCATGTCTGTAGTTCTTTTGTAAGATATAACAGCAGTAAATGTCTGGATGGAACAGTGCTATGTGTTTACAAGACTGACCAGAAAAATGGTCACTTTCCTCAGTTGAATTTCTGGAACAAATCAGAACGAGCGAAACACTGCACTGGTTTACACATGAAGAATACAACTGTGGCAGGAACGCTGTGTGAAAGAAGCACTTTAATGATTGACACGTATAAAGGGACATCATAAAAAGGAATAGCTTGTCTTTCTCTTTGCATTTGAGACACAGAGAGTGCACGAGAGAGTGAGAGACGGAGGGAGAGAAAGCGAGAGAGAGTTTGTGAGAGAGCCTTTGTTTAGTCTGTGAAACAGCAGCAAAAACATACACAGTGTAAATAGTGAGATGATGTGCAGACTAGCAAGAGGCAGTCATGACTTCAGGAGGGGAAAGTGATAGTGAGGCTGTGAAAGACTGTGAGGAAGACATGGAGAGCGAATCCTAGATGAAGGCCGTCTCATGCTTTGGCCCCGGTCATGGATCTTGTGATGCAGATCAAGTAATCACAGTGGGGCCTCTGCGTCCTGTCCGCTCGTGGATGTTTGAAATCTTTAACGCGATGGCGATCAGAGGGCCCAGGACGACCTAAAATACACAAACAAAAATGAACATAAAAATGAACCTGAACTGTTGATATGAAGTATTCTGAAAGGGAAGCATTTAGAAGTTGGGGAGCTGCAGACTTGGCTGAAGTGATATAGAAGTGATAGAGTATAGAACATAAAACTAAAAAAGAAGCATCAGTACAAATCGACAGTTTATTTCAGCAAAATTTTTGATGTAAAATTAAATACAATGGCATTATTTTTGCTTTACCTTACTATCTTTTTTATGTTCTAGCCTTTCTACAGGTAGCCATAAGATTGTATGTAAAATGTCCAAAAGTTGCTTCCCATGACCAGGCTTTACATTTTGGACCTTTATTTTAGATTTTCCTAAAATATACTCCTAAAATTGATGGAGTGATATTCTGGGATGTTAAAATTGAAAAGAAGCATCAAAACATTGAACTGTACATAATTCGTATTTACTGCATGCAAGCTTCTTTAAGGCGTCTAATAGTCATTTCTAAGTTTTAATAAATCATATCAAAATAATGCTGTGTCATGTAAGCTCTCTGATAGACAAGTGTTTTTTTATTTTATTTGATCAGAATAACTTATGGTCAGAGACTGGCCTCTCACAATGTCAGAAGGAAACTCTAAAATCAATTATCTATTAATAACTCGATAGTAAAACTATTACGGTTGAGCAAAGTATCATATCACAAAGTCTAATAATGTGATGTGTGGCAAATAACCCATGTACACACACTGAACGAAAGAGGGATTTGTGGGTTTTTGTTTCATCATTTAAATTTTTTACTATATTACTAGAAACTGAATCCTTGTACATTTCAGGAAAAACACTTTTTTACTCCTTTCATAAAAAAAACAACTTAAATTCATTCGCTTCAGATTATTTATAATGGTCTCTACTTTTCGCATCCACCAGGAACTGGTTCATCATGAGCTGGGATCTTTTTTTACAGCTATCTGTATGTTTATGAATATGGATAAGCCACAAGACTGCAGTGTGGAATTTGAGGATAAGCACATCTGGCCTTTGCTCAGTCAAATGTACCAACAGAAAAGAATCATGTAAACAGAGGCATACTGTTATGTAGATGTTGTGCATGTTTTGCTAACTTTTACTAATGCTAAATAAGATGCAAGGGTTAATTTCACAAGTGTAAGTCATTGACAACAAAGCAAGTCAAATTCTAATCTAATCCAATCTAAATATTGCAATTATGTATTAATGCATTAATAAACGTGCATGTTCATACCATACCATTTAGCGTTTATTTGCAGAATTTTATTTTTTATTTTTTTGTAATTGTCACAGCTGTATTCTCTGACGTGTGCAAATGCCAGTTATATAACTTTTCTTGCAGCAAAAGTTTTGTTAATATCCTTAAAGTCCAGACTTTACCAGTTTTCTCTCAGTGGAGAGGCTGGTGAGCAAGGAGCTTTTCCTAGATCAATGTGGAACATGTTTTATTTGTTTTAGTCAAATGCTTTCAACTCAAGTCACTTTCACCAAAAATGTGATTAGCCAACTTTTTGGACTATACCGGCTTCACAATAACACAAGAGAGGCTCTGGGTTTTAGGTGAAAATTTGTGTTTTAAATAATGTAAATACATATAAAATGTATTGTTATTTATATAAATTAGTAAGTAAATTGTTGTATAAGAGTCAACCCCTACCACAGGCTGGTGCATGGACCCCCTGAGTAAATATTAAATATTAATAACGATGTATTAAATATTGTGTAAAAATATTTCGATACATTATTGTGACTTATTTTATCATTTGGAATGTAGGAGCTTATAATATGTGTATCTACAAAAGGTGTTCAAGTCAAACTGGGACATTTGATTGAGCAGAATAACAGACCATAGTTATGAGAGTAAAAACCTTCTCTCTATAATCCCCTGCAACACTACAGCACTCATCTCAGCATTTCACTAGTGGATACCATCAAGGTAGAAAGTTTCCAGAGCCATGAGCAGACTCCCTGCTCCTGATCATAGCTCAACCTCCATTGCATACAATTATAGTTAGTGCTGTAACTTGTTTAAAATGATAAAATCTAATTAATCACAGTCATAGTCTTGTCATGCATTTTTTTTTCAAATGTTGGGAAAAAAAATGCATGACAAACAGACTGTGCAGTTTTATAATATCCCAAACATTAACATTTAACAAATGTTAAATTAAGATCTCTCGAATTGGACCGACAATGCATGCAGAGGCTGGGTAGTATGGGGTGTGGCAAAACCACAGACAGCTGGACTCAAACCCAGATCCTCAGATCTAAAAATCAATAACCTAAAGCCTTAGTTGCCTCAGCCACCACTCCCACATCTATCATTAAATAGATTCTTGTGAAATAGTTTCCTTGGTGGAAACTATTGACAGTGGCTTGAGCTTGAGTTTTATCCAATCTTTTTATAATGAAACTTGCTGTTCAGGACACCTGATGATGTTTCCTCAGTCAGCTTATTGTCTGTCCTAAACGTGCCATTATCACACAAAGCCAGGTAACTGCACTGCGATTATGGGAAGCCATTAGGGTAATAAAAATTAGGAATAGTAATGCGTTAAAATTTCTAGATTAATCTAGAAATACGATACAGAAATCCCACACTTGAGTATAATTTTCACTTGAGTATAATTTTACCGTACTTTGTCCTGCAATTACAAGATTTTAAAATCATTTAAATTGGCACAACATTTTGCTTACTGATGATATTTACTTAACATTTCCCATTTTCTTTGTGAATGGCAATACGAAATAAAACTAGTACCAATTCCACCTGGTTGATTAGGTAGGTACGTCCTAAAAGTTGGTTTTAATGTAATTTCCAAAGTTACTTTTTGACACCTTTTTTTGTTTTGTTTACGTTCACTTGAGTGCTGGAAATTTTCATTTTTCATTGTGTAATTCATTACCTAAACTTTGACTTAGGTATAATTCTCAGAATGAACTGCAGCCTGTGATTTATTACAAATCATCAAAACAGCAGCTGGCAGTTTGCCAGGAAAAAACACCATTCAGTAATATCTTTTTTATCACTGTCACTCACGTAGGCAACCTCAATTTAACAGAGATAAAGGTAGTTAACATGCTGCGCCAATAACAGAATATTGTTATATGTGTCTGGATGCCCTTTGATTTATTTCTTAGTCATGGTGGCCGGGGTAACATCAGCAGATTGTTCTATATCATACCAAACAAGGGGAAAACGCTACATAGATTTTGGTGATTGATGAATAAGATGAAATCGTCCTAATACAGAAGAGTATATGAAGGGTGTTCAAGTCAAACCGGGACTTGGAATAAAATTTCTCATGCATGAAGGCATAAAACCAATTGACATTTACAGAGCACAGTATGTTAAGGACACTCTTAGCCACAGTAAAACATTTGAAAGGCATAAACATTTTAAAGAAGTCCATATGTATGTGATCCTGACTGAGGTGATGCAGATCCCACTGCAGTCGTTCCTGTGAACATTCAGCATGTGGAACATCTGATTCTTGAAACCTGACAGATAATTTGTCACCAATTTGTGGAAGAGACACATCTATCTGTAGGAACTGTACATCATTCACCAACACCACCTGCATATTATAGAAACTTGTCTGGAAGTTATCAAGGCTCCGGGAAACTTTCTACCTTGATGGTATCCGAGCACTAGTGAAATGCTGGGATAACGGCTTTAGTGTTTACTGGGGATTATATAGAGAAAGTTTATCTCTCACAGCTGTGTTCTGTTATTCTGCAAAATCTAAAGTCCAAAGTTTGATTTAACCACCTCTTTTAGATACACAAATTATACAGTAGTTTATAGTTATATAGTTTATAATTATAGTTCCTACAGTACATTATAAATAATACAAAATATTTAAATTCATCATTGCAATGTTATAAGGCTTACTAAGGACCCAGTTCTTTTTGTATATTAATATATTATTCTTATAGATTATAATTTTTACCCATTTGGTCGATACAAAAGCCTACGGTTTACTGTTAAATATGATATACAATAATTTGCTTACAAATGTATATAATAGACAATACATTTTATATGTATTTCCATTATTTTTTTTATTATTGTTATCATTAAAACACAAACCCTTTGTGATATTGTAAAGATGGTATAGTTCCAAAACTTTCCTGGTGGAAGTGACTTGAGCTGAACGCATTTAACTAAAGTAAACAAATAAAAAGTACATGCTCTACAATGAGCCAGGGAAAACTCCTTCGACTCACCAACCTCTCCACTGAGAAAAAAACTGGTCCACAGCCTTGTCTTTAAGGAACTTTGTCAGATGACTTGCATTTGGACCTAAACATCAGCACACGTCATAGCATACTAATTTTATAAAACAAACGTTATTCAAATAGGATAATGGTATATTTTTTGTCAAGAGGACAAGTAGACAAAAAAAATTCTTTCTTTTACTTTTTAAGTCTGTATATTTCTAGATTTTCATATTGCTTATTTTATACATAATGGGGGGGAATGCTTGTCTTCTGTGTGTGAGTTTCTGTGTGTGTATGTTTTAATAGGACAGGTATTTACCTGTGTTTCCCTGTTGTGTCTCTCTGGGTCTTTCTCGTAACTCTCAGCATAGATGCGTATGGTGGCTCCCACACCTGCCCCGGAGCCACTAAGCCGAAATATGATGCGGGACGAGTCTGTGAACACGATCCTCAGCCCCTGGAGGTCAGAGAGCAAACGTTTCAGTCATCAACAACAACAATATATTGAATATGATATATAGTGGGTAAAGACAAGACAGTGGTTTGAATACTGCATGGTCAAAACCACTGCCTACAAGGGTTGCATCACATAAATTTTATTTATGCATCACATATTTATCTATATTATCATATGGCAGGCTACAAATGACTCTTCTAATACATGTGTTCTTTCTCTGCTTTATCTTACAATGTTTTGCTGCTTTTTTGAATAAACATACTGCTGCATTTGAAATATGTGTAACTGGCTGTATGAATAATCACTGAAGATGATCATAATCAGGACTTCTAAGATTAAGATTAAAGTGATTAATAAGAATGCTTTCCTTCCATATGTTATTAAGGAAAATGTGCACTTGTGTTGATTCTCCACTAGAGGTCTCTAAAAGATGAAGAGACTGATTTGCAAAGAGTACTAATAATAATAATAATAATTTTAAAAATCATCATCATCATCATACACTGTAAAAAAATTCTTGCTACTCCAACTAAAAAATTTCTAGTGACCTGTTGCATCTAAAATTTTTAGTTGGCTCAATTTAAGTTGTGTAAACTATTTTGTTTTTGCTGTGCTGATTACCTCTAAATGTACACACAAATTGAAATAAAACATTCTGTCAACTAAATGTTCTATGCTGAATAAACATGCCTAGTTAGGCCAACAAGCAGTCTCAAATTGAAATATAATGTTGTGTCAATTAAATGTTCCAAGTTGACTGAAAGGTATATTTTGAATTGGAAATTATGCTTGCATAATTATAAAATTAACATCTTAAAGTTTACTTGAGTAGGTTATTCACTGTGGCCACATTTCAAATAACATGACACATTCTTCTAAATTTGAATATTTTTTTAATGTAAACTTTAAACACCTGTTAAAGACTATCAACATTGATTAAGTGCAATTCAGCTACTCTTTCAACAAATAAACAAATGCTGCATTGTTATAACAAAATATGCAAATAACATTCCAAAATGCAAGAATGAAACTGTGCCCTTAACATTCATGTTACAAAGCTTACTAATATCACACTCAGTCAAAACAGTATACTGGATAAATAGACTTCTGCTTTGAGGAACAAAACATACTGATATTTCTCAGTAAAAACGTCCAGTGGCTTATTTGAAAATAAAATATTTGCTTTAACTCAGAAATGGTTTAAGATATAAAAAAAAAAATGTTGTGAAATAATTTTGCCAAGCTCCAAGATTGTTTGCAGATGCAGTAAGCACTGTTTCCCAGACATTCTCCCTAATACCTGAAATACAAAAAGAAAAATATATGAATAACTAATTAAGTAACCGTTTGTAGTTCAAAACCATTAAAAATCCTAGACAAAAAAATGTCCGTTTAGCCATTATAACCGTTTTCAGACACTATAAGGTTAATGAATGATGAAGAAGTGAGAACATTAAGCTCCCTCAGTGGCGCACTAACGCGCCGTCTTTTTCAAATAACCTTTGAAATTATCAGTCATTAAAATGAATAAAATGTATGTAACGTAATTAAACTTTAGCGGTTTCATAGATTAACATTAATATCAATGTACATACCATCTGAAAAAAAATGCGTTAGGAGCTGAAACGAGTGCATTGTCAGATAACTACTGTAACACTCCAAATTATATACATAAACACTCGAAAATATAATGTTCTAAAGCTTGCTGCTGGATAATATATATGTTATAAAGCTAAAATTGCTAATTACTTTGCAGGACAGTTAGTTTCCATGAAGTACTCACCATTTCGGGAGGAAATAGCGGGAAGTTCGAAAATTCTGGAAGAACGCTTTTGCGCATGCGCAGAGGTCCCTCTTGTTCGTCCAACATAAAATTGTTTGTGTGCAGTTAAATGTTTCATGAACACAGTTTTATTCGTTGCCTCGATTAAACTTTCGTAGTTGAGTAATGAAATTTATACAATCATTGAGAAAACATATTTTTCTTTTTTGACACCAGCATTATATTAGCCCAACATATATTTCTTTGTTCCAACAACTATTTTCAGGATTAATTTTTTACAGTGTAATAATCATAATAAGCATGTTTTTGGTAAATATTCTTTGTTGTGTGAGATTCTGGAACAGAGTGAGGAATGAAATAGCAAAGCCTACTCTTTCCGTTCCACATGATCACAGTTTGTGCGTCATGCTAGTGTGTGTGCGTTTCTCTGTGGCAGATTCTAACAGCTGAGTGTGGCTATGCCGTCCCCCAGTAACAGTGCAGGACTGAGACAGCTGACACACTCTGGAGGACAGATGGATGCCTGTTGGAATAATACACAGCGTGGTGCACAGACACCGCCTGCATATTTGGGCTGGATGACTCTACAACCAATGCGTGTGTGTGTGTGTGTGTGTGTTTGCATGTGTTTGAGTGTGTGTGTTTGTCCAGAATGAAATACATCACTAAAATCGTGGAAAAATATCTCTTTTACAAAAGGCACTAAAGTGCAGGTGAAGTGTCACACTTACTGAATTACATGTGGTGACAAAGTGAGGGATCGAGGGCGTGACCTAGTGAACGAGGGTGACTATGTGGGCGAGAGAGCTGTCAGTTGTGACACACAGGGGTGGGGTTGGGGGTTTCCGTGCATTCCATGCGGGATAGAATGGAAGGAGTAAGCTGGGTGCGCTTAAACACGGGGTGGGACAGGGTGAAACTGTATTTGTTTGTGTGCGCCCGTTGTTAATTTTACAGCACTGTAAAGTCAAACAGCAGCTAATACTGTAGTTGATCTAAAATATAATGTCTGTTAAATGTGCACAAATTAACTATGTCCATCAGGCGCAACCTTAACACCACATAAGACAATAACACTGATTATCAGTTATATCCAGTAAACTGGTGACAGGATGATGGGCACCCAAGGCTCATCCATGCCCACGGGGACCAAAAGCCAAAAAGCCAGTGCCTGCATGTGGGTTAAATGATGAAATACAAAATAGAGGTTGTATCAGTGGATATGGGCGACATGGGTATTAAAAATATGTATGTAATAAAAAAGCTTGGTATACCTCTTATGGTTGTTACCCTGTGTTACTAGCTTATACTAGTCAAAAGTTTGGACACTCCTTCTAATTCATTGTTTTGAACAGTATTGTCAAGTGCATTTGCAAACATCAAACACCATAATGAAACTGGCTCTCATGAAGACCTTCTCAGGAAAATAAGACCAAAACTCTCTGCTGCAGAGGAGAAGCTCATTTAGATTTACAAGCCTCAAGACATCACCAATTAACAACACTGTTATGAAGGCTGTACTGAGCATAAGTACAGATAGAGAAAAATAAGCAGACAAATATACCATACAGTGGTGTGAAAAACTATTTGCCCCCCTCCTGATTTCTTATTCTTTTGCATGTTTGTCACACAAAATGTTTCTGATCATCAAACACATTTAACTATTAGTCAAAGATAACATAATTGAACACAAAATGCAGTTTTTAAATGAAGGTTTACGTTATTAAGGGAGAAAAAAAACTCCAAATCTACATGGCCCTGTGTGAAAAAGTGATTGCCCCCCCTTGTTAAAAAATAACTTAACTGTGGTTTATCACACCTGAGTTCAATTTCTGTAGTCACCCCCAGGCCTGATTACTGCCACACCTGTTTCAATCAAGAAATCACTTAAATAGGAGCTACCTGACACAGAGAAGTAGACCAAAAGCACCTCAAAAGCTAGACATCATGCCAAGATCCAAAGAAATTCAGGAACAAATGAGAACAAAAGTAATTGAGATCTATCAGTCTGGTAAAGGTTATAAAGCCATTTCTAAAGCTTTGGGACTCCAGTGAACCACAGTGAGAGCCATTATCCACAAATGGCAAAAACATGGAACAGTGGTGAACCTTCCCAGGAGTGGCCGGCCGAGCAAAATTACCCCAAGAGCGCAGAGACAACTCATCCGAGAGGCCACAAAAGACCCCAGGACAACATCTAAAGAACTGCAGGCCTCACTTGCCTCAATTAAGGTCAGTGTTCACGACTCCACCATAAGAAAGAGACTGGGCAAAAACGGCCCGCATGGCAGATTTCCAAGGCGCAAACCACTTTTAAGCAAAAAGAACATTAAGGCTCGTCTCAATTTTGCTAAAAAAAACATCTCAATGATTGCCAAGACTTTTGGGAAAATACCTTGTGGACCGACGAGACAAAAGTTGAACTTTTTGGAAGGTGCGTGTCTCGTTACATCTGGCGTAAAAGTAACACAGCATTTCAGAAAAAGAACATCATACCAACAGTAAAATATGGTGGTGGTAGTGTGATGGTCTGGGGTTGTTTTGCTGCTTCAGGACCTGGAAGGCTTGCTGTGATAGATGGAACCATGAATTCTACTGTCTACCAAAAAATCCTGAAGGAGAATGTCCGGCCATCTGTTCGTCAACTCAAGCTGAAGCGATCTTGGGTGCTGCAGCAGGACAATGACCCAAAACACACCAGCAAATCCACCTCTGAATGGCTGAAGAAAACCAAAATGAAGACTTTGGAGTGGCCTAGTCAAAGTCCTGACCTGAATCCTATTGAGATGTTGTGGCATGACCTTAAAAAGGCGCTTCATGCTAGAAAACCCTCAAATAAAGCTGAATTACAACAATTCTGCAAAGATGAGTGGGCCAAAATTCCTCCAGAGCGCTGTAAAAGACTCGTTGCAAGTTATCGCAAACGCTTGATTGCAGTTATTGCTGCTAAGGGTGGCCCAACCAGTTATTAGGTTCAGGGGGCAATTACTTTTTCACACAGGGCCATGTAGGTTTGGATTTTTTTTTCTCCCTAAATAATAACACCCCTCATTTAAAAACTGCATTTTGTGTTTACTTGTGTTATCTTTGACTAATAATTAAATGTGTTTTATGATCAGAAACATTTAAGTGTGACAAACATGCAAAAGAATAAGAAATCAGGAGGGGGGCAAATAGTTTTTCACACCACTGTATATATCTCAACATCAGTTGTTCAAATGAGTTTGTTGCATATTTTGGACGGCTTCAGCAAAGACCATTGTTTTACAATGTGGGAAGAAATAATAATCAGCAAAAACCATTGAATTATAAGGTGTGTCCAAACCTTTGACTGATACTGTACTTAACAAAATATTATATATATATATATGGTTTAATGGTGTTGTTCCAAATCTTTTAGTAAAATGCAAGAGCAAAGTTTCCCCTTTTTAAGATAAATTAGCCCAGGGCGTCATGCACACTAGAACTGGCAACGGGTTGAATTACACATTCAAACCTCTTTATTAGAGCAGGATGTTGAAATACAGGATGCAACTAAAGATTGTAATCAAAACAGGAATTAATGTGGATTAAAAAAATATACCCCCCACCCTTTGGCCTTGATGAGGGCATGGCCTCCACAATGACCCACTCACACATGCATCCAGATGGCCAAAACATGGTATTGGTGCTAAAAAGTGTCTCATATACAGTAGGTGAAAAAGTGAATTCTTTGACAGGATCAAGCTGTACAGGATCATATCATATATATTTTTCATAATGCTTAATGCTTCATATCTCCTGATCCATGCCTTGTTTTTTATATGTTTGTTTTACATATACATTTATATTTTTAGCAGATAAAAAGAGACACATTTGCTAAATACAATTTCATGCCCTTTAATGTAGTGTCCATAACTTTTTTAGTACAAATCTTTCAATAATCTTTATTGGCATTCAGATAAAACTTGGTCAGTTTAGATTTCACATAAAAAGACATAAACCTGAAAAAGCATATTAATCTAAAATGCTAAATTGTTAAGATATTGCAACATGAATTTGACATGGTTACGGACACTACTGAACCAATTTAAGCAACAATTTTTACAAGTCATATGCTTATAGAAACTTACATCAATTTTAGTACCAATACACAGAATTGTGAATAATTAACATTTAAATTTATTATTGTTTAAAGCGAGACAATATAACACTGGAAAAAAAATTGTGGGGGGGGGGGGCAACATATAAAATCATCTCTCCAAAATGGTTGAAGTTAGCAACTTGAATTTTTAGGGAAGCAAAATTGTTCACTTCCATGTTGCATAAACTACACAAGCAGTGTTGGGTGAGTAGTACTTAGAGTACTTGGATTACTTTTTTGATGTAATGCGTTAGGTTACTCAGTTATTTAGTTATTAAAAAAAAAAAATTTATCCGTTATTTAGACATTTTATTTAATCCGACAGCCAGACAGCAGTCATTCCCAGTCCGTTAGTGTGTGTGTGAAAGTCGTCATACAAACCCTGTCCCCGATAACTTGCCCCCCTCTGTTAATTCCTGCTGTTATACCCCTATCTCACCTATGCAGGTTGTCTATGCGAGGACCGACGTGCGGAAAGATGGAAACCTAATAACAGCGCCAAAACTCGCAGTGAATGATGATGAACCGTACTTACGGCCACCGCGTGAAACCGCGTAGGTGAGATTTGGGGTATTAGTAGTTAACAGATTATGGCCCAAACTTCACTGAGTGATAATGGTAGAATAATTAGAAAGGTCTTGACTAAAACAACATGCATGAGGAAATGCATGCAATGGAAAAGTATTCAAACTAGTTACTTTTATCAGAAATTAACACTGTAATGTACCTGATTACTTTTTAAAGACAGTAATTTTGTAATATAATTAGTTACTTTAAAAAGAAATGTTCCCCAACACTGTACACAAGTAGCTTCTTTAGTACACACATTTTCTGTATCATATCTATAACATAAAAAAAAAATTAATCACCACCAATACTGTGTTTTGGCCGAATTTTAAAAGCCTGATAGAACTGCTGTGCTCTATCAGTCTAAATTACACTGGATGACTTGCTCAAGGTATTGAGTTTTAAGTGTAGATTATTTGTACTGAAGTTAAACTCATATTTGACTGTATATACTAAACGTGAATAAAATGTACTGGTCTGGATATATTGGATAGTAAAGTAGTGAAGAAGTAAGAGAGCAATTGTTCCCCAAATGCCAGGCAGATGCACCTAATGCAGTGATCAATACATACAGTCAGGTGCAAAAGTTAATACCTCCTCTTTAATTCTGTTTTAATCTGACCGTGGAGGGTCCTAGTATTAGTTAAGAACAACCTCATAACAACAACCTATAATTTTTTTTCACTGTGCCATTATTTATTTTTTATTTTAACAAATGGAAGCCAAAGGGCTTCAAGTGGTGCTGTGGTAAAAGTGCTCATCCTATCATCCAGAGATTGCTGGTTCAATTGCCGGGCGATGCTGAAGCCTCTCGCAGTGGAGGGGCTAGAGAGAGCAAATTGGGCGAGCTCTCTCAGCGGTGGGATGGGAGGCACTTAGCGCTGTTACATTAATTATGGCTCTACGGCCAGTCAGGGGCGTCTGTTAACTGGAAATTGACTAGGCCAATCTATAACACTGATTCTTTTATTTTTCAGCAATTCTGATTTACATTTATTGGTGGACTTCAGTTCATGGACCCTATGTAGACCCTGTTAGTATATGTAGACCCTGGTGGATGATCCAGTTTTGATCAATCTTTAGCTGTCCGACAAATGGCCTCATGTTTGCCTCTATAATATTTAGTAAATATAGGAGATCATGGTCATCTCAATGACTGCATGTAACTCAGGTCCTGTGGGAACAATCCCAAATCAACACCCATCCATGAGTGTGTTTGACAGCGAGTATGAGGTGTTTCTGTTAAAATGCTGTGTTTGGTTTTCACCAAACATGAAACAATGCGTTAAGGCATGGTCTAATCTACATGCTCTTTTTAGCAGAAGAGGTTCCTCCTAGCAACACTTCCAATCAAACCATACTTGTTCAGTCTTCTTCTAATTGTGCTGTCATGGAATTTAACATTTAACATGCTCAGTGAAGCTCAGATTGATGTGCAGCAACTGTGCTTCTCTAACACCTGTCTTTCCCTCTTGACATTGTGTTAATACACATCTGAATTCTGCAGACCAGCAAGCTTCTGCTGTTATAGTGGTCTGCACTGCACACCTTCTGATGAATTAAGGCACACCTGATGAATAGCAGCATCTGGCTGCAACTTACCCTGGCAGAAAGGGGCTACTTAGTATTGCCTACATGTTTTTTTTTTTTTTTATTTCTATTTAGCTTAATTTTTTTAAAATAATGGTATGGTAAAAAGTATATGTTGTCATTCATCCGAAGATGTATTTGCCTAATACTTAGGCAAGGTTTCTTCCTATTGCCATCTCAGGGAGTTTTTCCTTGCCACTGTCGCCATCACCCTTGGCTTGAATCATTCATTCATCTCATTATTATCTAGACACATTTTTCTCACACATACACACTTCCAAAAATTTTCTTTTCTTTTTAAAAAAAATAATTAAATTTTTGTGAAGCTACTTTGAGACAATGACCATTGTTAAAAGCGCTATAAATTTAAACCAACTATTTTTATTAAATATGATTTATGCTCTGCACTATTTTCAGTTAAGTCACTTATATTCAGTTAAAATAATAAAAATAACACTTAACCTGTAAAGTTCATCATCTAAATAAAATTCATTACAACTCACTAAAAATGAGACCAAAAACAGCCAACAGCCTTTCTCTACTGGGTGGTCCGAAACTGAGGTGTGTTTGGGACTGTTTTCTTACACCTCGCTCACACCTGCTCCCAATGCTCACACATTAGACTAACCATGCCTGCTCTTGTTTCTACCCATGTGCAATAGATTTTATGACCTTAGTGACCTTTTGTTTCATAAAAAAATCCAAAATTTAAACCTGAGCAAGATTTAGCCTAAAGTGTAGTTTAAAGGAAAGAAACAAGATCAAATCTATTTTCACCAGGCATCAGTAAACACCTAATATTCCATCATAGTAATGAATGTGGTGTGTGTTTACACCACCACATTCATTACAACTTTGTGTCTAATTGGCAACTGAATGGCTGATCGCATGAGAATACACACCCCTGTTAACATGATATTTTGGCTAATTCCCAGGAGACCATGCACTCTTATCAACTGTGAACATCAATAATGTATAACAAGCACCACACATTCTCTTACAACATCTTTTATACAACCAATTTGACATTGATACGAGTGAAAAAAAGACCAAATATGGACATTTCGATCAGTGCAAAACTGAGAGCTGATTCTAACCTGGTTCCGTGATACGCTGCCATCCACAGGGTCGATGTACTCAAAGTTGTCGGTTTTCTCCACACTGTAGACATTGCTGCCCACTGCAAACTTCTGACTGGTGAAGGCTTTATCAGTGATCATGTTCTCCAGGTCCCTCATGAGGTAAAACGCAGCTCTGGGATCAACACCCTCGTAATCAAACCTAACAAGAACACAACATGTTGAATGTTCCAAAATGTGACACCACTAATTATGTTTACAAGTTTACAAGTCAGCTCGTAAAAAAAGCAGATTGTGCACACATGCGTAAAAATACCTTTTAAACCTTTCCAGAACCCAAACCAGTAATAATATCCTAATTTAGAAAATCTGATTTATCAGAGTAAGCGGAGAGAATGAATTTGACTGTGGTATGTAAACTGGGCACTAGCTGTTGCCTATTTGGTGTTGTGGGAAATTTGTATGGGAATACTGAGAAGAAAGAATATGCAGTATGAAGAGTCTTGGCACTGGGAGCCAACTCTCCTGGGGATAATAAGCTAAATAATAACCGATCGCTGCCAGAACAGAGCAAGCAGGGAGAAAGGAGGTTTCTGTTAAAGTGCGAGGAGAGACCTTGAGTTGTCCTAGAGTCAAAGCAGGGTAAAAAAAATAAAAAATCTGATTTTATTTGAATGAGTGATAGCTTGCCTGGCTTGGTTTACATGTACTTTTTTTCTTCCAAATACTCTGCTGCTATCAAAGTAAACATGGAAGGAACCAATGTAAAGAAGATCAATTATGGAAAATTAAATGTTTGGATCATGTTGGACAGTCACTGTTGTGTGTACATACAAAATAACGTGAGAAAAACACGCTCAGGGCTTCAGCATAAGACATGTACAGCGGGATAAAAAGCCAGACATGCTCTGTTGATGGCTGTTAATAAAACCGCCAAACTCCCTCTTTTTAATACTAAGTGAAAAAACATTTTACAGTTAGCTTGAAGGTTGTATGAAGAATTGTACATCTGACTGGTTTCTGAACCATGGATAAATTTAAAGCTGGTGACTCAACTACACCCTAAAGCTGTGAATGATGGTATTTTTAAAGTTGCTGAAAGATATGTGGTCAGGATGTACCAGAGAATCTGTATTTTTGCTTGCTATTAATATTGACTAATATCAATAAATAAAAAAATTACGGAAGAATTGCCTGAAATCTCTGCCTCGCCTCGCCTCGATATGATTACCAGCTGGTGCTGACGCGGTTGTCCACCGGGAGAGAGAGACATGCACTTACATACCACAGAACGCACGATTGTGAATGAATATCGTCTCTGGAGGTACAACGGTAATCGACATGTTCCGGAAAGAAACAAAAAGGGACAAATTTGCATGAAAATCCATGTGGACATCGACTCTAGGATGTATTACCATATAAGGAGTAAGGAAACTCATGAGGGTCTATTTTATGGAAATATGACATAGAACAAAAAGAGATGTAAGAGATAGAGGCATGGGAACTTTCACGCATTGTCAGAAAACCCTAACAAATATAATCTAACTAGGAGCAAACAAGGCTGAAGTTTATATAATGCCACCATGAACCTTTAGAGATTTCTACAGGCTGTACAGAACACTGTATAAACTAAAAAATTATTCTGCAGAAAAGTCCCACACCACCAGGGCAAATATGGAACTCTATACCTGAGAGGAAGCGTGGCATGATTGCTGGGTATTTAAATAGAGAAAGCAGGTTAGCTTGGCTGCTAATAGCTAATCCCCATTTCCTAGCAATTTTCTCTCAAATGCAAAATAAACTAAATAAGACATTTTGGTATTTTAAACTGTTAAGCAATATAAATTTAAATCTAAGTTAAATCTAATGGCCTATCTATCTTTATCTTTTATTTTTTTTAAAGTTTAAAAAGGTTGGGTTACCTGTTAGTGGTTAGCCATTAGCGGCAAATCATGAACAACAAACATTGCTTCTTTTTTGTGTGGATGTGAATGTTAATTTGTGGAGCTGTCCCCAATTTGATGCTTTTTAGTGACATTTAAGTTAAAAACATGACAAATATATACATAAGTTTCACAGGTCGCTTGTTTTTAAAAGCTAATAAGCGCATGTTAGCGCTGTTACAGTACCATAGTATCAAAAGGAGCTCTGGGGGAAGTGAATACAGATGTAACATCTGGATCAGGCAAGGAGTGTGACGGTGTGTGGTTTGACAGTAGCATGTTCTGGTTAATTAGTAATGGGGTGTGGACTGGCATTATCTCATTTAGATAGATGCTGTACTGGTGCCTTTCTGACGAAGGGTGCAACAGAGGGAATTGGAAATACAAAAAGTCACACAAATAGGATCTTACCTGCAGTAGTAATTACGGCCTAGTTTAGCCCAGTGGTCCCTCACTATTTCTTCCACCCCCTGCTTCCGCACAGCCATGATGGACAACCATACCAACACTGACCACAGACCGTCCTTCTCCCTGATGTGGTCCGAACCTGTCAAAATCAAGTTACCCGGTGTTCCAATTACTATTGAGGTATTGTATTTCTTACAGCATCACTGATTTTGCATTCAACATATGCTCCCAATTTGAACAAAAGTATTTGGCCAAACCTGCAATGACATTGTGCTGTATACAAATATATATACTTCAACATGGAGTTGGTCTCCCTTTTGCAGCTATAAGAGCTTCCGCTCTGGAAGGCTGTCCACAAGATTTTGGAGTGTTTCTGTGGGAATTCGTGCCCATTCATTCTGTAGAGCATTTATGAGGTCAGGCAGTGATGTTGGACGAGAAGGCCTGGCTCACAATCTCCATTCCAGTTGATCCCAAAGGCGCTCAATGGGGTCGAGATCAGGGCTCTGTGTCCGGGCCAGTCAAGTTCTTCCACAACAAACACAAACTTTACAGTTCTTCCTTTGTGCACTGGGGCAAAGTCGTGTTGAAATAGAAAGGCGCCGTTCCCAAACTGTTGCCACAAAGTTCGAAGCATAGCTTTGTCCAAGATGTCTTGGTATGCTGAAGCATTAAGAGTGCCCTTCACTAGGGATAAGAGGCTTTGAATTGAAACACCTGAATTCCAGGTGTGAACCACCAAATGGTTCTTTTCTTATGGACAAATACTTTTGTCCATATACAGTGTATGTTGCTTGGAATGACTTTTGTCAGACAAACATGTCTAGAATGTTTTGCACATTGGACTGTTATTCAGATCTGTTCTTGGAATGGTCCTCTACTCACATTATACCTGACAGATCCTATAGTAGTCCCTTTCTACTAGAGGTATAATAGAGCTGAAATACAGCGCTCAGCAACAGCTACAGTCAATGAGTATACACCTAAAGAGTAACATATAGCAGGTGTACACAATAAAGTAGTCAACGTGTTTTCTTAATGCTTACACAAATCACTAGGCATCAGTAACAGGGCTATGACTGATGACATTAAACCTCCAAACTTTCTAAACAGAAATAATGGTTAGGCCCCAAGAACAGATTGAGCGTGTGTTATTTCCCTTGGTGGAATGCCCATATATGGGTCTAGGAGAGCGCAATCTCTAGCCGTCTGTAAACAATGACTCCCATCTCCTTCTCTTCTGTGCTCTCTCTTTCCTTCTCTCTACCTCCTCGCTCTTTATATCTCACTCATGACTCATCAGCAAAGGAGCTTTTCTGAGACTAGAAGTGTTTGCCAGCAGAGAGCACTCTTTCTTTCTGAGGTTAAATGATTCACTACCCTGTCTTCCTTTTATAGCAGAAGAATGGAGGAGGTTCACACTGTGCCTGAAGTCTAACACACATTATAAATGTAACAGTAAGGCCTGTCTGAGGTGCGGCTGCTCATGATCAACAAGTTGATGACGCTGTAACAGTCTGTGTTTAGACATGACCAAAGTCACAGCTACTGGTGGGCTTTGCGGATACCATGGAAGGCCCTCAGCAGACATTTAGCAGACGATGTGATGTGGTGTGGATGTGATTTCCAGAGATGTGCCACTGAGAGGACGATGACCTTTAGCAGTATTGCAGGACAAGTATGAGGACATTATTATAAAATTTGTAAGAATGTAATGTTCCAGAACTAGCATCTAACTAACATAGTGTTCCCAGTTAGATAAACACTATAATCAAAGAACTATCATCAATTTTAATGATGCAACTAAAATTGTGTGAAGCCATTCTCAGATATTCTAGCAATCTTAACAGGTTCAGATTTCTTGGAACACAAAGTCCCTAGAACTATAACATTCAGAATGATCTGTTAACCCAGGAAAAACAAGAATTCACCTGTTCCAAAGCTTTCCTCTCCACAGAAGGAGCACCTGCCCGAGTCCATCAGGTTCCCAAAAAACCTCCAGCCTGCGGGGGTTTCATACAGAGCCACTTTCATGGCCTTGGCCACTCTGTAAACAAACAGCAGACATGAACATGAGCAAGCACAAACTGTTACAAACATGTTGTAATATTCGCTATTGTCTGAAGTGATGACAGGTTGGCATGGTGATGCATCTGGTATCGCTGCAGTATCACAGCTCCAGGGTCCCCATTTTAACCATAACTTGTCTTAAACCATAACTGTCTCTTTTGACTTTCTGTGGACAATCTGTCTTGATTTTCTGGTTTCCTCCTATTTAAAAAATGTGTGTATGAATAAATGAAAAGATGATGATGGAGAAGAACTTGTATATTGTTATGTACAAGGAAGTGTATAATAGCCTAACATCATTGACCCACTGATCCAACACTAACACATGTTAGAGATGACACATTTTTTAAATTTAAGAAAAGGAAAAGGCAGTGATGACAAGGAACCTGAGGATAATACGAAGGAGGCCATCCAATATAAGACCAACTGTGATCTACCTTGTCAGTCGTTGTGATTATGCACGAAAGGTAAGGTTAAAGATATACCTTCTTCACAACAGTACAGTCCATGATTGTTTTTCATAACACCTTTGGTCATGTAGCATATTTTGATCTTTTGAGTTGGGACAACATAAAAATAAACTGTTTCAGATGTGCTATCTTAATAAAGGCAATGGAACTGGAAGGCTAAACTTTACATGTGTAAGGAGATGGCGAACGAGATACAAGACTAGGAGAAGACTAGGCGGGGATGCAGACTATGGAAAGCATTGCTAAACAATATTTATTAAGGATTACTTTTACTTTAACAAAAAGGCCACATGGTAGTACCAACAAATTACCAACTGTTATAGCATTGAAACCTCTTGACTTTATGTCTGAGGTTGAGCCTACTATGAATCAATGCCTTAACCAAAGGAATACACAGGCATGAACTTAATTGTGTCCAAGTTTATCTGGGTCCACCTATTTCTAATTACCAATCTCCTCTACTGTTTGTTGCTCTTGGATACCCCTCTACATAGATAACTATTTTCAGACACTGTAATCTGGCATTAAGAGTGAAACAGGGGCTCAGGAATTGAGCAGAGCTTGGCCACAGCTGTTTACTCTTGGGGGGACTTACTAAATAAGAGTAAATCAGAGTTATTTGCTTGGGGACAAGGGCCTGGAATAGACATCCTGGCATGAGGACACAGGATTTCTGACCCTTCGACTTTGCTGACGACCTATTCTCACGTCTCTGGCCAACACTAGGATGCCAGTATGTTTTGTGTTTTCAGATTGCAAGAGAGTGAGTCGATGTGCCAAAGAGCTTGCAAGCCTGTGCAAGATAGAAAGCAAGAAAGGATGTCCTCAGCCTAAAAAACAATATTGTGTGTTCCTAATACCACAGCATTTGTAATAATACGTGACTTTAGTGTAGGAGTTTAGTGTTCGCAGCAGTTGGCTCGGAGCCCCTTCTGGGAGCAGAGATTTTGGCCCAAAACAGCTTCGTCTGAACTGACAGACAGACAGTTAAACTCTGCAACAGTGCTGTGCAACCTTTCTGAAGGAAACGTCCTCCTCCTTCTCCCATGCCCTAAGATGGTTGTTGTTTTGTTTATGGAGCATTTGTTAGATCAAAATGCTCCCAAGTGCAATGGAACATCTTAAAAATGAGGATGCGATTTCCAGCACGGCCTTCCCCACTAATCCCCGCTGAATGTGCTGCTACGGATAAATGAGTAAACACACAAACAAACACAGATGCAGGAGAGTGCAACCACAGCCCTGCATAAGGTTGCCTGGAGGTGAAAAATCCTAGCAGCAAAAATTCTACACCAAACTATCCCGAATTGTTTAGTTTTGTGCAAAACAGAAACTTGTTAGTCACTGAACATGGCTCCATGGCAACCTTGGCGAAGAGCCCATGCGTTCATTTCAACACAGTGGCACATCGGCTCTGTAATTGCAACACTTCTCCTGTTAATATGATGCATATGCATTACTATATATGATGCACTGGCATGGTGCATATACACGGCACTTAATAAAATGCAACTGAATGAAAAGTGAACTTATCAACGACTAGTGACGCAGTTTCAGCACTTCGCCCCTCCGGAGTAGAGAGCAAACAGGCAGATGTTTCCTCTCTCCATAGTCACCTTTCATAACACACACACACACTCACACATACACTCACATATGTGTACACTGCAAGCATAATTTACAAAATGCCGGGCCTTAATCCCTTACAATGTGTGGCAGATATGCAGATATGAAGAGAAGAAGATATGCATGCATGTGCTTGAGTATGTGTACGCTTAGACATGCATACATATCTTCTTAAACAGACACGCATGCACTTATCTCTGGTGCTGAAGCACTGCTTCAAAACAAACTGCTAAGTGGCTGAGCATTTAAACACCCAGATACAGATACACTTGTGATGGTCAGTGCCTAAAAAGGCTTCTAGTAGTAGAGAGCCCACACAACAGGAATCTCTGCAGACAAACTCGCCTAGTGCGTCTGCAATATCCAGCTCAGAAACCTAGTCTCAATTCTTTGTGAATAATAATTAAATCTTGAAATAAATAACCTTTTATGGAAACTAGTTTTAATCTCGTATTAAGTTTAGTTTGTGTCATTAAGACTTAATCTTATATATACACAATATACACTACCGTTCCAAAGTTTGGGGTCACTTGCAAATTTCTTTGTTTTTGTTTAGTGATTTATTTTCTACATCCTACAACAATACTGGGGATTTCAAAACTATAAAATAACACATATGGAATTAGGTAATTACGTAACAACAACAAAAACAAAAGTTAGTTGTTATTTTAAGACACAGAGGTCGGCCTTTCTGTAATAGTTCTTGCAAGAACCGTCAAGCACCATAATGAAACTGGCTCTCATGAAGGCCGTCCCAGGAGGACGAGACCAAAATGTACCTCTGCTGCAGACGAGAAGTTAATTTAGAGTTATCAGCCTGAAAAATGACCAATTAACAGCACCTCAGATTAGAGGCGTTATGAAGCAGACACATCTCAATATCTGTTCAAAGGTGATTAATGCATTTTTTGGACGCCTTCAGCATTCCTTTACAATGTAGAAAGAAATAAAAATCAGGAACGATCATGGAGTTAGAAAGTGACCCAAAACTTTTGAATGGTAGTGTGTGTATATATATATATATATATACAGTGGTGTGAAAAACTATTTGCCCCCTTCCTGATTTCTTATTCTTTTGCATGTTTGTCACACTTAAATGTTTCTGCTCATCAAAAACCGTTAACTATTAGTCAAAGATAACATAATTGAACACAAAATGCAGTTTTTAAATGAAGGTTTACGTTATTAAGGGAGAAAAAAAACTCCAAATCTACATGGCCCTGTGTGAAAAAGTGATTGCCCCCCTTGTTAAAAAATAACTTAACTGTGGTTTATCACAACTGAGTTCAATTTCTGTAGTCACCCCCAGGCCTGATTACTGCCACACCTGTTTCAATCAAGAAATCACTTAAATAGGAGCTACCTGACACAGAGAAGTAGACCAAAAGCACCTCAAAAGCTAGACATCATGCCAAGATCCAAAGAAATTCAGGAACAAATGAGAACAAAAGTAATTGAGATCAATCAGTCTGGTAAAGGTTATAAAGCCATTTCTAAAGCTTTGGGACTCCAGCGAACCACAGTGAGAGCCATTATCCACAAATGGCAAAAACATGGAACAGTGGTGAACCTTCCCAGGAGTGGCCGGCCGACCAAAATTACCCCAAGAGCGCAGAGACAACTCATCCGAGAGGCCACAAAAGACCCCAGGACAACATCTAAAGAACTGCAGGCCTCACTTGCCTCAATTAAGGTCAGTGTTCACGACTCCACCATAAGAAAGAGACTGGGCAAAAACGGCCTGCATGGCAGATTACCAAGACGCAAACCACTTTTAAGCAAAAAGAACATTAAGGCTCGTCTCAATTTTGCTAAAAAAACATCTCAATGATTGCCAAGACTTTTGGGAAAATACCTTGTGGACCGATGAGACAATAGTTGAACTTTTTGGAAGGTGCGTGTCCCGTTACATCTGGCGTAAAAGTAACACAGCATTTCAGAAAAAGAACATCATACCAACAGTAAAATATGGTGGTGGTAGTGTGATGGTCTGGGGTTGTTTTGCTGCTTCAGGACCTGGAAGGCTTGCTGTGATAGATGGAACCATGAATTCTACTGTCTACCAAAAAATCCTGAAGGAGAATGTCCGGCCATCTGTTCGTCAACTCAAGCTGAAGCGATCTTAGGTGCTGCAGCAGGACAATGACCAGCAACTCCACCTCTGAATGGCTGAAGAACAACAAAATGAAGACTTTGGAGTGGCCTAGTCAAAGTCCTGACCTGAATCCTATTGAGATGTTGTGGCATGATCTTAAAAAGGCGGTTCATGCTACAAAACCCTCAAATAAAGCTGAATTACAACAATTCTGCAAAGATGAGTGGGCCAAAATTCCTCCAGAGCGCTGTAAAAGACTCGTTGCAAGTTATCACAAACGCTTGATTGCAGTTATTGCTGCTAAGGGTGGCCCAACCAGTTATTAGGTTCAGGGGGCAATTACTTTTTCACACAGGGTTTGGGTAGGTTTGGATTTTTTTTCTCCCTAAATAATAAAACCCCTCATTTAAAAACTGCATTTTGTGTTTACTTGTGTTATCTTTGACTAATAGTTAAATGTGTTTGATGATCAGAAACATTTTGTGTGACAAACATGCAAAAGAATAAGAAATCAGGAGGGGGGCAAATAGTTTTTCACACCACTGTATATATATATATATATATATATATATATATATATGGTTGAGGCTTTTGCCCAAAGTAGGCTCAAGAGGTTTCAAAGTATCTGATGTCTTTTCAGTTCAGTTCTTATATATATATGTCTATAAGATTAAGTCTATAAGATTTAATAATTATTAACAATGGATTAATTCTAGATTATATACACAACTCAGCACTATATATTGCACGCATATCTTATATGGTACAAGAAGCACTCTGTATTGAATTATACAATATTGTAGAACCTATTTGCTAAAACCTCATATTACGTAGTCCCTGTGCAAACATTTTTTCTTCAAAATGATTCATGTTGAAACTCTAACTTTCTCCTGGGATTTTGTTGTTTACTTGATGGTATGTTTAGTTTTCTTAAAAACAATCGTTTCACCATGTGCCAAATAATTTCTCAAGTTTTGAAGGACATCCACATAATTGTACACATTGCTTCATAGGATTTAAAACCAGGCTTTGACATTAGATATATTTTGTAGTAATTACTGTATATTTTAGATATTTTTGTATTAAACATATATTTCTGATATATATTCACTGGCCGGGCCAAAAAAGAAAGAAGTCACCACCTGGATTTAACTAAGCAAACAGCCAAGAGAATTCCATTGGATAATTACTGCAGTGATTAATATGGTCAGCTGGCAACAGGTTATTTACTGTAACCCTAACTGATGCATGAGTATACATCTTTATTTCTTAAACAACCATGTCGGAAATCGTGCCAAAGATCGAGCCACATCGTGCCAAAGATGTTATTATATATCAACCATGTCGGAATATATATCCTGTGGTCGTGCCAAAGATGTTATTCTCTTTTAGAACGTCAAATTATTGTCCTGCATCAAGCAAATAACATTTAATCTATTTTAAATAACAAATAATATTTTATGATCATGATCAGAGATCACTTAAATATCTGGTGAAATCCAATCATTAAAAATCAACAACAATAGAACACACGGCTATATTTAATAGTGATTAGCCAGTGAGGCTAATCTGAAAAAATGCTTCAATTTGCTATTGAGTATGAAGGATGGACTATGAAACATTTAATAAAGGTCTGATAAGTCCAGATTTACCCTGTTCCAGAGTGATGGGCGCACCAGGGTAAGAAGAGAGGTGGTTGAAGTGATGAATGCACCCATAAAGCCTGGTGCCTACCGAACAAGCCTGTGGGGGCTTTATGATCTGGGGTTGCTTCCATAAGTCAGATTCATCAATGTTACGTGTCCAGAAAATGAGGTCAGCTGACTATCTGACCAGGATTTTCCTTCAGTTAATTTTTTTCCCCCAGTGGCACGAAAATGTTCCAAGATGACAAAGCCAGGATTCATTGGGTTCAAATTGTGAAAGAGTGGTTCAGGGAGCATGAGACATCATTTTCACACATGGATTGGACACCACAGAGTCAGCACCAGTGAATCTTTGGGATGTGCTGGAGAAGACTTTTTACGCAGCGGTCCGACTCTCCCATCACCGATACAAGATCTTGGAGAGAAATTAATGTGACACTGGAGAGAAATAATGTTCTGACGTTGCATAAGCCTTTTGAAATTATGCCAGAATGAATACGTGCCATAAACAAACAATAAGGTGGACCAACGAAATATTAGATTGTTGACTTTTTTTTTTTGGCCAGGCAGTATGCAATCCCATAGAGTACTCTAAAAGAAAAATATATATATCGATTTCATTTATATAAGATTCATATAAGATTTCAACTTCCACTGTTTGTTGAAGATTCAGGAATGAGTACAGGAAATGGACTGTATATGGACATAAGTTAATATTTTAACATTTACATGGGTTCTCCCTGTGTTCCTTCAAGGTTTATTACAATTATAAAAAAAAACATGCCTGTAGATGGATTGGCTCTGTTAACATTGCACCTAGATGTGAATGAATGTGTGCATGTTAACAGAGTAGGTTTCTGCTTACATAGAAATCCTATAGAGAAATCTATAAGAAATATGTCTTCTGGGAGGAATCGGATTTCTAAATAATCACAAGCTCCATAGTTACAGTGGTGTTGTGAGGCGATATAAAACGCACAAGCTGTTAAAGTCTATCTTCAATATTCAGTCTGCATTGTTAATGCTCATTTCTTGATTAATAGAACAACTAAGCAGATATCTACATTGTTTGCTCCACCACCCAGCAGGTTACTTTAGGGTTTAAGTGCCTTCCTCAAGGGCACAGCAGAAGTGCGGTACATTTAGCCTGGGATTAGAAACAGGAACAATCTCATACCACACACACACACACACCACACACACACACACACACACACACACACAGTTCCTAGTGGGGAGCTCTGACCCACTGACGCCCCATTGATGAGTGGAATAAACTGCTGGATTAACTTCACACCGAGAACTAAGGCTGATGTGAAGAAGCTTGACTCCTGACGGAAAATATGACGTCAGCTCGGAAACAAAATACCTTTTGCGCACAATGAAAAAATAACCCCTGGTGCATTTAACAGCCATTTGCCCTCTGCCATCTTCAGTAAAGTAAAGCACAAGGGGTTGTGCTGCTATTATTATACATAAGATACCATAGCTTGAGGTTGGCTCCAGTTTCTGTTTCTGATTAGCTTTCTGCATCTGTTTTTTCCCCCCCAAAATAAATACAGAATTAGGATCGTTTTTATAGTGTGCTTTTGGTTATGGTGCAGTAATACAGTATACATGATGTACATGTGTTGGCCTTATTTCAATTTATCCCGTCAGTCCTGTTATGGACACAACTCTAAGGCAGTTTACTCCACCCGCATTTGTACGGTTTAGAAATGCAAACATGGACAAAATTAGCATGGACAGTGTTAACTGATACCATTGCTGGTGGGAAAAATATGCTTCAAAAAGTGTAATGATGCCAGGAGCAGATTTTCCCAGACCTGTTAGCCAAATTAAGTATAGTTGTCCTGGACAGTTACAGCTGCTGTCTCCCGGTCAGGACTGCAGTGAATTCTGTGGATCTCGGGAACACTGGGTGCTCTGGATGGATGCCAGTCTGTTGAAGGGAACTATGCACATACGTACATTACTACTCACAAGTCATTTGGAATCAGCAGTCCACAGAGATGGACACAAGAGGTAAACAAGCCATTCCAATAGTTTGTGATGCACCTGATGCCCCAAAGGCATATTTAGAAACTCAACAGTACGTCATACCTTCTTCTAGTCTGGTTGCCAAAAATGGAGTTGAGACGCCATTACACTCCATGACAGTTTATTATAAATTAAGGTTGCTGACAAAATGTTTAGCAGTTTGGGCACATGTATGAAACAATGAAGTAACACAATGAGCCAAATGATGAATCATTAGGAATAAGTGAGACATGTGTTAATGTTAGGAAATTCTCTGATACATAACAAGAAAGAGCAACTTGGAAAAGAATAGCTTCCTGTTAAAAATAAAGTTGACACATTATTCTATTATAGAATCCTTTCAGATCTAAGAACTTTTACAAGCTATGATCAATAATATGATTGTATCCTTACAGTCACATACTTTCTTTTATAATAGGGCTGGGTAACATTACATAAGCCAGGGGTTAGAGTGATGGTGCTCAGAGTTATTTTAGGCCAGTGAGCGACGCATGGAGAAGCATAAGGATGAGCTAATACTGTTCAATTCTCACGCCCAACCCCAGCCGTCAACTCACCATAAGTTCTGTTTCTATTATTCCTGCTCCTTTTGCCCCTTGACTGATCCTAACATTCTCTGAATACTTGCTGATTATCTACATGCAGACTGATGTCAGGGGTGGTTTCTTACAAACTATACACTATGGAAAATGTCCTAGGGGATCGTTTCCTCCCTAATCTTTCAACATTTTAGATTTTTTTTTTATTGTACATCCACTATTTCAGTAAGTGTGACAGATCAGAGAGCCTCTTTAATAACAGACCTTTAACATTACGTGAACCGGCTCCTTGATCCACCCAAATATCGAAACTTCAAATCTCTGAGTCTATTAAAAACTGCAAAAAAATAAATGCAAACTGTAATTCTGATTAAAAATGTCAGATTCGATGATGACATACTGTACAGTTTTTCATTTTCCATGCCACTTATCCTGTGCATCCCAGGAGGCCAAGAACCTATCTCAGGGAGTTCACAGCACAATGCCAGATGTGGAAGTGTGTTAGTATACATTAAGTACATATTTCATGTATCTGAACTTTACTTGACATATTTTTTATAGAGTACTTTTTACTTTTACTCATGTACATCGTACAGCAAATGTCTGTACTTTCTACTTCACTACATTTCTGCATGCCAGTGTATTACATCATCACAGTGGGAATATTGCCACTTGATGACTATACGCTTCATCATGTAGCAGGTGTTTGATATCAGAACAGTGATGAATGCAGACAGCAACAGCAATGAAACAGCAGTCGAGAAGCAAAGAGAAAGAGAGAAAGACATTTTTACTACCACTTGAAACCTACTGTTAGCTAATACAAGCTTTTGATACTTAAATAAATTGAAAGAGTATTTTTGTACTATTTGTACTAGAGTATTGAAAGACTTTTACTCTAGTCCAGGTTTGTGTACTTTGATCACCACTGCACCAAGCTATTGCAGGACCCAGGCACATACACAGCCAATCATACATACAATTTGTAGACAGCAACCAGACTACAGTGCATGTCTTTGGACTTGGGTTAAACTGGTCATCCTTGAGGAAACATTCAAAGCACAGAACAAATATAAACACCATGCACACAGACTGGAGATGAGATTTAAACCTACAACCTGGATGTACGAGGCAACAGTGCTACCCGAGGAGCCGCCATGCCCCCTTTATAGAAAATAAGCAAAAGTAAAATAATACAAGCTTGACACAGGTTTACACCGGATGCCCTTCCTGACATAACCATCCTATTTTATCCGGGCTTGGGACCGGCACTGCATCCAGCGGCTGGGGTTTGGGCACTGGCTGGGAATCGAACCTGGGCCTAGGGCCTTTCGCATGGCAGACGAAACACCTACCACTGAGCCACCAGTGCACTTAGAGTATGTAATAGTAAAAGTCCACTGGTGGCTCAGTGGTAAGTGTTTCGTCATATACTGTATAATACAATGACTACTGCTTCCTTTCTACCAACCACTATAAGCTGTAGGAGCACTACTTTCACGTAGTGTATTAAACACGATGATCAGAAGATCTCAAACCTGATGTAACTGAACAAATGTTCTGTCAAGGGGTGGTGTAAGAATAATCACATTTCTACTTCTCCTTCTTCATGAATTATAGGCAGTTGTTCTTGGCAAACCTTCATATTTTGACATATAGCTTCCAGACTCACCAATTATACATCACATGTACAGTGGTGTGAAAAACTATTTGCCCCCTTCCTGATTTCTTATTCTTTTGCATGTTTGTCACACTTAAATGTTTCTGCTCATCAAAAACCGTTAACTATTAGTCAAAGATAACATAATTGAACACAAAATGCAGTTTTTAAATGAAGGTTTATGTTATTAAGGGAGAAAAAAAACTCAAAATCTACATGGCCCTGTGTGAAAAAGTGATTGCCCCCCTTGTTAAAAAATAACTTAACTGTAGTTTATTACACCTGAGTTCAATTTCTGTAGTCACCCCCAGGCCTGATTACTGCCACACCTGTTTCAATCAAGAAATCACTTAAATAGGAGCTACCTGACACAGAGAAGTAGACCAAAAGCACCTCAAAAGCTAGACATCATGCCAAGATCCAAAGAAATTCAGGAACAAATGTGAACAAAAGTAATTGATATCTATCAGTCTGGTAAAGGTTATAAAGCCATTTCTAAAGCTTTGGGACTCCAGCGAACCACAGTGAGAGCCATTATCCACAAATGGCAAAAACATGGAACAGTGGTGAACCTTCCCAGGAGTGGCCGGCCGACCAAAATTACCCCAAGAGCGCAGAGACAACTCATCCGAGAGGCCACAAAAGACCCCAGGACAACATCTAAAGAACTGCAGGCCTCACTTGCCTCAATTAAGGTCAGTGTTCACGACTCCACCATAAGAAAGAGACTGGGCAAAAACGGCCTGCATGGCAGATTTCCAAGGCGCAAACCACTTTTAAGAAAAAAGAACATTAAGGCTCGTCTCAATTTTGCTAAAAAACATCTCAATGATTGCCAAGACTTTTGGGAAAATACCTTGTGGACCGACAAGACAAAAGTTGAACTTTTTGGAAGGTGCGTGTCCCGTTACATCTGGCGTAAAAGTAACACAGCATTTCAGAAAAAGAACATCATACCAACAGTAAAATATGGTGGTGGTAGTGTGATGGTCTGGGGTTGTTTTGCTGCTTCAGGACCTGGAAGGCTTGCTGTGATAGATGGAACCATGAATTCTACTGTCTACCAAAAAATCCTGAAGGAGAATGTCCGGCCATCTGTTCGTCAACTCAAGCTGAAGCGATCTTGGGTGCTGCAGCAGGACAATGACCCAAAACACACCAGCAAATCCACCTCTGAATGGCTGAAGAAAAACAAAATGAAGACTTTGGAGTGGCCTAGTCAAAGTCCTGACCTGAATCCTATTGAGATGTTGTGGCATGACCTTAAAAAGGCGGTTCATGCTAGAAAACCCTCAAATAAAGCTGAATTACAACAATTCTGCAAAGATGAGTGGGCCAAAATTCCTCCAGAGCGCTGTAAAAGACTCGTTGCAAGTTATCGCAAACGCTTGATTGCAGTTATTGCTGCTAAGGGTGGCCAACCAGTTATTAGGTTCAGGGTGCAATTACTTTTTCACACAGGGCCATGTAGGTTTGGATTTTTTTCTCCCTAAATAATAAAACCCCTCATTTAAAAACTGCATTTTGTGTTTACTTGTGTTATCTTTGACTAATAGTTAAATGTGTTTGATGATCAGAAACATTTTGTCTGACAAACATGCAAAAGAATAAGAAATCAGGAGGGGGGCAAATAGTTTTTCACACCACTGTATAATTGAGGCTTGGCTGATACTGTCGTTAACCTCAGTCTTGTTCAAGTTGTTTTTATTTATGTTAGAAACGTTTCTAACGTTCCAAGTTCATCATTTATTGTGGGACTTGATGTAATATGTGTTAATGATGACGTGAGTGTGTGCCTCACCTGTCCAGAGCCGTGCTGGTGGGCATACTGCGAGCGAAGCCACGAATGCCGACCTGTCTGAAGTAGGGAATGCAGGACAAGTTGGCAGCCATCACTGCCAGTGAGTCTGACGGGTTTACAAAGAATCCATTCTGACCAAGAATCATACAGCGATCCTGCCCACATATAGAGAAACAAGCATTTTTTTTAATCCAGCTGTTAGAAGTACAAAACCATTAGGTTAATTCTTTAAGGATGATAACTAATTCTTCAGTTGAGTGAAAATATTTGCATAATGTGATAAAACCCAAGAAATAACTCAAGAAACGGTTATTGCCAAAAAATGGTCTTAATATATGAACAATGCAAAAATTTTGTGTTGCTATTCATATTGTTGCTATTCATATTATCCTTGATTTGCCCAAAAGTCCTGGGGGATACCACTGTCATGCCATAAAATATTGTTAACACTCAAAAATTTTACAATAAGTGTGTCTCAAATGATCATATGAACAAATTATATCTAGTGATTTTCTTATGTCTAAACCCGATATTCTTTAAAATAAAAGAGACTCGACAATCGTCAAAAGACAACCATACAACAGCATTGATTTCTAGATCGAAATCAACAATGTCTTCTATTGAGGGATGGTAACAGTCACGTTTTAATTCAGTTTTATTGCTCCTGGCTAGAGTTGACATTCTTTTTGGCAATGAAAACTTTGACCCAAAAAAATTCTTTATAAATATGTTCTGCTAAATTCTTTTTTTTTTTTTTTTTGGTGGTGGCGGTGGATCATGTTCTTGATTTGCTTTCTAAAATTGTTATGGCCAATTTCCACCCATCATGCAGTGGTCACATGCTTCCACCATGTAACACACATGTGACACTCGCCCATTTCCACAAACATGAGCTCACAGATGGATAGTGTGATTGACAGTGGAGAGAGAGAGTATGCCACCCTTCCCAATTCTGCTCCCACGGATGACTGTGGTATCATCAAAACTCCCCCAGGACAGATGTTTTTCTATTGCCCCACTCAGAGCCCCGTGAATATCATACTGCTGAAATTATGCAAGTTTGAACAATTCTCACCCCATCTGCATCAAATGCAGCAGCAAAACCAAACTCTCCACCTTTCATGGACTCCATCAATGATACAGCGAATGAAGGGTTGGGATTGGGGTGCTGGCCCCCAAAATCCTCCAGAGGAACACAGTTAACTGCAGAGTTTGCAGGTGCACCAAGTTCATCACACAAGATTCTCCTGACATAAGGTCCCATCACTGAAACACACACCAGTGGGAGAGTCCAAGCATCATGCCCATCACTTTGGAGGTTGCAAAAAATCTTATAAACATAATTGAGAGATTTTCATAGATAAATATGCTCTTAGGGTTCACTGTCTATTTAAGGGTTTAGTAAATAAAAAGGAGTTAAAGGACTTCCTAAAGGGGGTTGACTTTTGATTGGTTCTAGCAGATAAACATATAACGTTTAGTGATTCCCCCAGAGAGACAACCAAAGAATCTTTTGAGGGGTTTACAAACAAAGTTTCTACCTCCGTTCATTGCATCTATTCGGATCTTCAGCTGCTCGGGGCCAGTCAATAGACTCTTAATGGCGCTGAAATCAAAGATCCCACGTAGCATATTCAGGTAGATTTCAACAGAATCCACTATCTCAACTGCAAAAAAAAAAAAAAGAGAGATATTGATTAGACTTCATTCCCAATACATGACAATTACCTGATTTTGTCATATCTGCATATTATGTAAATACATGTGAAGTACTAAGTACTAAGTACAAATTAAGTAAAACAAACATGAAAAAAAAAAAACCTCGAAAAGGCTTGAATTTGTTCTCTAGATCGAAGTCCTGGCGTCCCAGACGTGACAGGTCGATACGTAGGTCCGGGCAAATGGCGAATTCTTCCAGGGTGCGGCTCACCTGGTGGATCCTCTCCATCACTGTGTCTGGGGAAGGGCCTGCAAAATAATAATAATAATAATAATAATAATAAGAAGAAGAAGAAGAAATAAATAATTAAATAATAATAATAGTAATAATAATAATAATAACAATAATAATTATTATTATTATTACTATTATTATTACTACTACTACTACTAATAATAATAATAAATACTACTAATAATATAAAGCTGTATATACTTCAGGTGACAGTAAAAACTATTATACTACCTGGTAAAACCATAAATAGTGCCATTAAACTTTCCATTGCAACATATTTTTACATTCTGTCATTTATGTATTCACATACTTATTAGTTTGTATTCATGTTGTACAGGAAGTATAGCTTGCCCATACCTTGGCCTTTATTGTACTCACATCCACCAGCAATAAATCTTCATGTTCAAAAGTATTATTATGCATGTGTTATTTTTGGTATGGAGAATTCAGCATGAGCTAAAATGACAGGCACTTTAATCTGAGAATGGTTGCATTTTTGAGGGCAGATGTCACATATGGTTAAATCTGTATTTGTCATAGATGCATTATAGCAGTGTGACATACTCATCTTTGCATATTCCAGCTTGTTTGGCTGAGTTGGAGGCAGAGAGTGCAGGGCGGCCATGATACAGCACCACAACAGTGGCATCTTGGTGGTGCATGAGATTAATTCCCCACTTTCTGACCAATAATCCAGAGCCTTAATCATTCAGCTATAGAGCTTCAACTGTGTTGTAAGTTGGTGTTGCTTCTATTTTGTGCTCAGCCCATACAATCTGAGATGTGGATGTTAAATACTTTATGCAAGAAATATTTGACCTCACACATGCTTCCTTCTCACCTCCATTAGCTACATTGAATTTGACGCCGAAGTCTCCAGCCGGGCCTCCAGGGTTATGACTGGCAGTTAGAATGATCCCACCGATGGCCTTTATCTTCCTGATGATGCAGGAGACAGCTGGTGTGGACAGGATGCCATTGTGTCCAATCACCAGGCGCCCTATCTGCGAAACGAACGTCATGAGTTGTTACAGCTGTAGCTGGAAACCAGTAATGTATGTAATTATTATAATTATAATAGGATTGGAACAAGCAAAGCATCAATATAGAGTATGTAGCCTACATTTAGGTTTCATATTTCAGCATGTGTGTATCCTTCAAGATTGCTTCTAATCTGGTCTTTCTCATATTTGTAATATACTAGAAAGCTGAAAAAAAGTGGAATGGAGTGGTTGGTTTTAAGGAGGCAGTGAAGAACAAGCTCATGGCCTGGCATGCAGAGGTTATCATAGCAGACATAGCTGGCTCTGAGGTAAACTTTAAAACCTGTAACCTTCATTGGCGCCAGGCACAGCTACTGTTGCATACCAGAGCGACCACCACATCCCTTCTAAAACACACAGACAGTCAGTGTCTGGCATTAAACTGACACGAGGAAAGCATTTTTACACAGACCAGAGTGACGATGCCTGCGCCTGTAACCAGATCTGACCTCAGGTCAGCTGCTTCGACACATTCTCCAAGGACCTATTTTAGACAAAGTTCTGGTCATTGATTGTTTCTAGGTATGAATCACTCAACAGGACTGCTTATTACCTCATTTCCACACGCAGCAAGCTGGACATCACAGCTATTCACTGACTCGTTAAGCTTTCTACGATCAGACACTTCCTATTTATAGCAGATAATATACTCAGGAATTTTTTAATGATGACAAAGCACACTGTCACTCTTCCATGTCTGCTATTGATGTTATGCTAAGCTAATCTGTCATTCATTAGGCTAGATGCTTAGCTTGATGCTTTCAACTTACTGCCTGTGCTGGCTAGTTTGAGACATCGGGAGTGTGAACTATATTCCAACAACTGCTAAGCAGTGTATCCATATAAGGTGGTAGTTTTGTATACACACACACACTACTGAGGAAATCACGGCCTGCTTGCAACATTCCACAAAGACTTACTGAGTTTATAAATGTGTAGGGGAGACACACAGAGAGATTACCAAAGTGTGAGTGTGGTTGGATAGCATACACAAGTGCTAACAAAACAGGGCATAGTTGTTTGTGATTGACAAGACATATTATACTGTACTTGCACTGGCATGGGTAAGCTGAATAGGACAAACTCATTATGGCCAGTCATATTAAAGGGTAAAAATGGCCTGGCTCTGGTCCATCTCACTTCGGGTTTCCCCTATGCCCCTGACCTGAGCTGGGAGTTCACCAGCGGGAAGCAGAACGTGGGCAGGAAGAGGCAGAAGGAGGGACGGCACAACAGATAAGCACATCATGATGCTTTTAACTGTACCAGCAAAAAATTATAATTATAATAAATAAAAATACTCCACCTAAACTGGAGTTAATGATGTTAATGATGATCTCCAGATGAGATCATTGTTAATGATAGTAGCAAGGATAGCAAACCCTCTATCAGATATATGATTTTGTGAGCTGTTTTCACAAGTGGTTAATAATATACCAAATATAGGCAAAAGAAAACTTCACTGGTCTTCATCAACCTCCTTTTACGTGGGAGTAAATGAATGTATGCACATCCCAATGTAAATTCAAGCACAGTGCAAATATGATACCTGATAAAAATACAATTCTACTAAGTGACGAACATAGGGATTGACGAGACACAGAAAAGAATGAGGGAAGTATGAAATCTTGGAATTAGCTGATGGCTCAACGGTAACATTATAACATCATATACTGATGTACTAAGTGATCCAGCAGACAAGATGAAAAGGTTTAGTCTCATTAATGAAAGCATTACGGTTAATGACTTAGATTTTTAATTAATAGAGGTAACTAATGAAAAACACTTAAGGAACCTAAAAAAAACATGTATTGTAAGATTACACTGTAAAATGACATACATGGTATTACAGTTACACATCAAAGCAAAAAAAAAGCAAAAAAGTAAAAAGTTACTGTTAAAGCAAACAGTTACTGGTAAATAAATGATACATAGTGCAGACTGAGAAGGCTTGTGGATAAGCAAATCAATGTTTTTGAAGAGTAATAATATAATAAGAGGAACATATTGCTTAAACTGGAGCCAAGTGTAAAAAGGGAATAGTTAGTTAATTACATACACTAAAATTCTGTATTTGTAGATAAAGCATATAGGACAGTAGAGATTGCATTATTGTGACTGATTGAGAACTTATTATTGTGATTAAATATAATCACAATATATATATTATATGTTATTATATATAAAGAACAACCAGGAAGGTTTTAACTTCTCTGACCATATTATATTTGAACCTGTCTTACCCCATTGGCAGCAGACATCTGCACAATAACCTCGATTGCTGTTCGGCTGAAGTATCTCCCATCGCTGCCCACCACCATAGTACATCCTTGACGATCCCTCAGGTCGATGGAGGACAGGACACTCTGAATGTAATTCTGCAGATAGTTCTTTCTGCTCTCGAATACAGTTGTCTTCTTGCGCAAACCATTAGTCCCGGGTCTCTGGTCGTCAAACGGAGTTGTTTGAATGGTTAGGACGGGTATAGGGTTGGTTTCCATGATGTTCAGAAAGTTTCAGAAGTCCGCTCCTGTCCCTGGTGAGAGCTGCGCGTAAATGAAGCCTGGAGTTCCTCAACAGCTGGAAATCTCCTTCAGACCTCAGTTGTCTCCAGTGACAGCTGACTGGGAAATGTTTAGTTTTTACTTTCTTTCACTAAAATACAACTTCAAAAGTACAGAATGGCAACATAACCATGTATTAAACCTCAAACGAAATGAATACTATGGAAAGTCAAACAAAAACCTGGAGTTAAGTTGGAACCCCGATAGTGTGAGATCAAACAGAGCTACAAAACTCATTCAGTCGGGGTCGACCCAAGACAGAAATAGAAATAGCTCGTGCGCTCTCTGTGTGCGCGTGCGTGCGTGCGCGCGTCAGGAAATAATGCAGGAGCGCAACTTTGAAACCGGACGCCTCTGCTGCCCCGCTGCGCACTGCAGGATCATCCAGGCTGGAGATCTCTGGACACCTGGCAACCTCAGAAAGACATGATTCAGGAAAAAATGCATGATCTAAAAACTTATATGCTGTGCCAACAATTATTATAAACATGACTAATACTACAGCCTATATACTATATATGCTATTACATATACTATATTATTAATACTTTACAGCCCATACAAACTGTCGTTTGTTTATAAAGTCATAAGAAAAGGGTATTAATACGCTTTCAAGTTCAAATCGCAATGCTGATATCCTTTATTATAGACCAAAGCAGTACATCACAATGTCCTTTAAAAACTGCGCGTGACAGTTGTATTTTACGTGCTCACACGCCCTCTTGTGGACAATCTAATCAATAGTTTCTAGAAGATAACGCAACACGCGTCTAGAGACAAGCTTTTGAATATTGACAGTGGGGCATAAACCTACGCAATCGATTTCATATTTCTATTCATAATTTTAAGACTGTTTTATTCCATTTACATTCGATACTTGTTTTAACCTGGTCAGAGATACAATAAATCCAGGGAAAGCATCTATCCCAGGAATATTATGCATCAGGCAGAAATAAATCCTGGATAAAACTCAAATCATTGCTAGATATTCAGAAAATACAGAAACGTATAATTTTCCTTAAAATGTTTGTTATGTATGTTTAAAGATTATATTATATTGAGTTTTTTAAGCCAGCTCTGAATGGCAATAAATCTACAGAAAATGTAAGCAAAATGGATAGACAAAAGTCTGTTTTATCTATTAATGTAGTTGTCTGCTTGCTCGTAAGCACGATGTCATGCATTAAGCAGACTTTAGCCTATATAGTTAAAGTCAAAACTTAAATCAAGCCAAAATCCTAACCAACGTGTTTGTTCAGTTGCTCTGCTGTTCGTGCGCTGTCTAGAAAAATACACTTAAATAAAAAGGGGCAAAATCTATATTTATACACTATTATTTTGATATACATAATCCCTTTATTCACAGAGAAATCATCGATGTTTCCAGTATGCAGGATGTTTATTACTTGATGTTTTTTCCTTGTTTATGATCATTTAAATGTTTAATGTTTTTAAATGTGAATAAAAAATTAATGAACAAATATAATGATAAAAACTCTCATTTAAAATATAATTATGACATTTATTTCAATGAAACATAGAACGACACGAAAACAGACATATATTACCATTAAATATTTACAAGTTGTGTATTTAAAACTGTTTGCTGGATGCATAAGGCAGCTGGGATTTACTGTATGTGCAAATAAAACACTTGTGTGCTATAACAATACAACAACATGTTTGATCTAAACTTCTAAACAGTCAACTCAAGTTCAGCAGTTAGGATAGAGCATGGGCAAATTTTCTGTAAAAGGCACTGTGGCCAAAGCAAAGGGAGTCCGTGTCACTGGTAGAAATCCGGGAACCACACAGGAAGCAGACCGCGAGAAGACATGTCCGTAATCGACTGGCATCTGGAGCACAGGGGTTCTGACTGTTGGACTGTCTGATTTTGCCATGATGCTGTCGATGGTAAAAGAGCACTTCTGCGTCTGGCGCTCGGGCCCTTGCTCGGGGAAAGTGAGGCGCCCCTGAGGCCCCAGTTCCCCGGCTTGGAGGCCCTTAACATCGGCCACACTCTGAAAGGGGAAATACGGACACGTGGTGTATCCGAGAGGTTGCGTTAGAGGACGTCCTGTCACGCAGTAAGGCCTTCCGTATGATCGAGCACTGACCCCGGGATAAAGCACAAGTCCGTCTTTACAGTATTCAGGACGACTCCTCTTAAACCTCTTTCTCCTCCTCAGGAAGCTGCCGTTGTCGAACATGTCCTCTGAAGCAGGGTCCAGAGACCAGTAGTTGCCCTTGCCCGGGTTCCCCGGCTCCCTGGGGATCTTGACGAAGCAGTCGTTGAGCGACAGGTTGTGCCGGATGGAGTTCTGCCACGCCGGAAACTTTGCCTTGTAGTAGGGGAACTTGTTGCTGATGAAGTCGCAGATGCCACTGAGAGTGAGTTTCTTCATGGGGCTCTGCAGGATGGCCATGGTGATGAGAGCGATGTAGGAGTATGGAGGTTTCACAGAGCCGCTCGCTGGACGGTTCGGGGTCGTGACCTCGCTTTCCCCGGAGGACTCAGCTTCTGAAGTGTCCACCTCCGCAGGTGAGTCATCAGTGTCCCGGCAAGGTAGGAAATAATCTTCTCCATCTCCCCCGACGATGTCTATTTCCTCTTCAGAGGAGGTGGCTGCGTGCTGAGCCGCTTCTTCCACTGAGAGGATCATGATGAGTCCGCAACAAGGGACGCAGCTTTAGGAAAACGCGCAAGGAAAGTCTCGTATGTTTGTGTGGTCTGCAGCGAGCTTGTGGTTTGCTGGTCCAGCTGGACTGATGGCCTATTTATGAGGACCCTCGCAGTCTGTTTCAGTCCACTGATGGTCAGACCAATAGGAGCGCAGATGCGCCGCAGGGAAGCGCAGGACTTGCGCAGGTGCGGGGAAGCTCTGACCTGCTGCACTCATGTGAAGTGATTTACATCACAATACCGTTCCAATCAACCCAATTTAAATATCATTACATTTTGTGTTTCACTGTCTTTAGGAATTGCAAATTATTATTATAGCCTATGTATTTTTATTAAAACAAGCTCATTTAATACATTTATACATTCTAACATTTTTTTTTCAATTTCAATAAACCAGTTATTTAGTCTAAATCAAACAATGAATTAATTAATTGACCATTGTTTTGTTTCATTCCGTTTATGTGTAACTGAATAGCTTCACTGAACTCAATGTTGTTGTAAATTTTAGCCGAATTCATTTGAGACAGATATATAAAAAAAAAAAAAACTGCAGAAACGTTTTTCCTAAATTAGATAATTTTAGAGAACAAAAAACACGCAGCTTTCAGATTTAAAATTAAGCACATATTTCACATTAGGTCTATAGTATGGTGTCTATAAATATTACATAAACAATTTATAGCCTAAAATGTGAAGTCGTTACTTGTGGAAATATTCTTATACAGAAGTAAATATTTTACACTCAAAAAAGTTTACTAAACTCTATCATTGCTTGTGTACCTTTAGTGTGTCCACTTTACCTAATTGGCGCATATACGGCTCTAGGTCTGCCTTTAGCAAATACGTATTATTTTATGTAAAAGTAAATTCTATGGTTATTGCATTATCTAATGATATATTTCTTGCATATTTTGCCTGCCTATTCAGATGCAGAGAGTCAGTGGGAGTTGAGGGGAGACCTGTGTTTTTTTCACCTCATGAGTATAAAGTCGGGATTAAACCGCGGATGGTTTTCCCGCAGGACCCCCCGTGTTTGGTTTAGTTTGCCACCTGAAGCTCGCGGCGGGCGGTGCGACCATGAGAATGACCGTGGAGCGCCTCCCTGCCTGCATGAGGATGGGCGCTTAGAGGCCGCTAAACGGCTCTTTAGCATGAGAATGCAGAAGGAAACGGCGCAGCTGTATTACAGCCTACAGGGGAACACGGCGGTGTTTTATTACGGCCACATGAATGAGCTGAACCATCCTCAAAGCAAACGTGTTGGCTTAAAGCGGTTAGCACTGAGCTCACGTACAGCTGAAAGAGGGTCGGACCGGCCCATCCACTTCCTCACAGTGGGGGGGACGAACAGTTTCCCGAGATCTGCCTCCATTTACCATCCTAGTCAAATTAGCCAGGTAAACAAAACACCGTCCGCACGCTTCATAAAACATGAAACGACAAATAGGCTGCATCACATCTTAATCAAAATGCAATACGTGTTACCTCCTACGCAGAAACAAGTCCGAGCATGTACAATGCATTTCACACTGTAACTGAAAGTGCAGAAAATGACCAGAGTGTGCTTGCATTGCATTGAAATGCACTGTTACATTCATATTCATTTATTCACACCAAGATTTTCATAGAAAAGTGAGATTTTGTCACGTTAAGGCATTAAAATGCTGGGTGTTAAGTGCTTCAAATAATTGAGAATCTCACACGTAGAAGCATTCAAAACAAAATTCGGTACATTAACAAAATCACAAGACTTGACAACTCTGGTTCTTCTGTGATTTGATTGATTTATTTTTTTCAAAATTGGAGCTTTGCTGATTATTTTCACTAAGAATTGACTGACATAATAAATAGTGGTCTTGAATTACTCTTATGTAAAGAATCAAGATCATATAAAGCATTATTTATTTATAATTGAAGAAACATTAAAGCCATTAATTTTTAATAATTACATCTGCTCTTTAACATGACATTTATCCTATGAAAAACACCCTAAGAACGAAAAAAAAAAAACAGTAATGTGTAAAGATACCAGTCCATTGCAACTGTTAAAAATTGACTGCTGTTTGAAAGCAGTTATTCAAGTACTCTCTTAGAAAATAAAGTTACATATAGAACACAGGTTCTATATAAGAGAGGGTTCTACAAAGGTTTTTATAAGCCAAGAACCCATAAATCCTTGACAGTCCATTTCTCTATAAAGATATAACTTTACAGACTACAAGAACTTTCTAATTAAAAAAAAGATCATTTGCATCCTTTTGATATGAGTACCTTAATATCACAGTCAATCACAAGCACCAAGAATGGAAGTGCAAACTATGGTACATGGCACCATACACTATGACTGCAAACATTATTAATTACAGTCTGCTTGTATAAAATGATCTTAGAATAGTAGTGCTGGTCTACAGTCAGCTATCTATAATAAAATGTAATAAATAGGATACGGATGGCAAAATCCATTGCTACATGAACATTCCTTCTTTATGATGCCTCTGTTCTATTAGTCCTCTCCAGTGGAGATTAAAGAAAGAAACTCTTTCTTTAACAGGTCTCCATCCAGATGGCGACCTAAAATCAAGAGAATGTGTGTTATGATTGTATAATTTTTTTTTTGGTTTAAACAATGTGAAATGTGACATTGTGAGTCTTTTTTTCTAAATATATGTTAAGATTAAAAATTAAGAGTTGGCCCAGGACTAGGTTTAATCCAGAACTAGTTTCAGAAAGCAGGAAAAACTTTTTACCGATAAAGACCAATCTATTGATCCTGGGTTCGCCATCTGTCCAGCCCTCAGGTGTTTCATCCAGCTCGTAAAGCTCATGAACACCCTGCAGCATTGCCTTCTTCTGCTTACCATGCAGAGACAAGATGCCCTGTGTAGAAAAACCCACAATTAAGTGTATAATTTGGCTTTATTTGGTCTTCATATAATTCCATTGTAAACAGACTATTCTGCTTGTAAAAAAAAAAAATTTACCACTTATTCTGCATAATTATTATGTGCAGTGTGCATATAGAGATAATATCAGATACTAGGACCATCAAGTACCTTTAAAAAATACACAATTAAATTTGTCTGGTTGCATAAACTGAATCTGTTATCTACACTAAGAAATATCAGTGTTTATCAGTGATTGATGCACTAATGGCACTGCAAACAAACATTAAGGCAAACAAACCAATGTACTCATTTATGCATTACAATAGTAACATATATTTTCTTTCTTTAAAATATGTATTAGTTTATCATTAAGGTGAGAAAAGAAAATAATTTTAAGATAATGTTACAAGCTTATTAATATGAATTCTCCTGTGACTGATTTATTTTTTAGAAATTGCAGTTTTACAGAAATGGATGACTTGTATTAGTGTATCTTTATTATTAGTATTATTATTGTTGTTACTATTATTATTATCATTAGCTTGCAAACAAGTCAGTAATTTCTTAGTGAAACTAATAAAGTGTAATGTTATCTTTAAATAAAAAACTGCAAACAAACACTAAGGTAAACAAACCAATGTACTCATTTACGCATTGCGATAGTAATATATGTTTGTTTCTTAAAAATATGTATCAGTGTATCTTATAAAAATAAAATATTTAAAGATAATGTTACAAGTTAATTTACCTGAATTATTCAACAATAAGAATTACAAAAGATCTTTTTACAGAAAAAAAAGTTCATTTTCCTTTAGCTGAGTCATTTTAATATACATTTCTTAAAATGCTAGTAAAAGAAACCTTATATATTGGCTCATTTAATTGCATATTTTACACTTTCCCATTGTTACAAGTCCAGAACAGAACTGTATAAAAATGCAGGAAAATAAATACATAAATATCCATATCTGAAGTATAGATTGCTTGAGGAATTTAAGCACAACCTGTTTTTTAGTTCAGCAGCATTGTACTTTATAGGAGCTTTAGTTAATTTCTTTATTTTCAATCATTTCAAACGGATACTCGTTGCATAACTAGAAATCGACACCCATATGATATGAACTCCTAGAAAACAGATGATCTATTAGATAATTTTAATCTTACCTTTAAGCGAATGACATTCATAGGCAGTCCTGCTTTGTTCTTAAATGTCTTTTCCCATAAAAGGTCCTATAACACAAAATAAACACAAACACTATACAAGTAGCATTACTTCCATACACTTACATGGAACAGCAACTATAACAAAATATAATCTTATCTTATATATTTATTATTCATACCTGAATAAACACATTTAAATGGTCCTCAAAGACACTTCCCGGTACTTCAAATGTAACGGTTAATATATCCTGTAAATGACGAGAACAAATAACTTACAACAAATTTATACATAAATATTTAAATTGTTAAAAAATACCAAATGTGTGAAGATCAATGCCAAAACATGGACAGAGGTAGTATTAACAGGGTTTCTATATGGCACCACAAACTCAGTTAATGTCTTATCACCAAATGTGTTAAAAAGCTTAATTTCCTCAAGAGGACAGTATCAGTTTTTGCACACACAGTCTTGACCAACTCGTCTTTCTTCACCCCCCAAACTTGTGAACTTCCCTGGGGCATTACAAGACCACTTCGCAGATATTTAAACCATTGTTTGACAGTGTCGAGGTAACACACTTCCTTTTTTCCTTTGGAATAACAACAGAAAACAGACCTCTCATTTGCATGAAAAGAGCAACGGGGCTCGTCTCGGCGAGAGGAGGGATGGGGGGTGGGGGTCCTGATGCGGGAAAAGATCGAGGGCCAATGCGAAAACTAATCCAGTCTCCACCCAGACCACATACACCACCTTTGACACCCCTTACAATGGACATGGAAAGGAAGCATAACCAAAATGAGGCAGCTAAACGTCCATGTAATCATTGAGACCAAAGTGATCTGAAGCTAACACCTAATGGGATATACAAAGACCAGAAGTTTCTAACGTTTAGATATTTTATTTCAGTGGGTTTGAAGCAGAGAAATTCAAGGGGGTTGGCTATTGTTGTATTGTGTAATTATTAGTAATGTGATAACTGTTATATTAACCTTTTCAATTTCCAAAACTGGTTGGTGGTTCAGAATTTAAGATTTCAAAGGCATTTCATATACCTTCTTGTAAGTATGCATATTCACAATTGAAACGTATTTATGAAATAATTAGTTTTATGAATAAATAATAAAGATGGGAGAAAAAGAAAATCGATTCATCTATGGATCGTGATTCTTTTTGACTCTTAAACTATTTTAGATTTAGAATAGAGATAAACCAGTCATCAAAATTTGTGCCGGACTGATTCATTGAAACCAGTGAAACCAACTCATTTCTCCAAAACATTTTTTGCTTTGCCTAACAGAATTTAAATTTAAACTCTTGCATTTGAAGTTAGTTGTATTGTTTAAATATGCTGCCCTTGGTTTTTAAGTGAGAAAGCTAATGATATGAGGAATGCGCTACATTTATTTACTCTTTAAACCTTTAAACCATTTTTAAATGTTGAAAATTATAACAAAATCAGGCGGAAATTTTAATACAGAATCAGGATATTTATAAAATTGTGATGCATACAGAATCACAATTTTAATTGAATCTGCCCCTACAGTAGGTATCATGATGATATCATACTGGGAAGTTCCCAATAATATGCATAAAGACCAATTGAAAATATATATTTTTATAATGTCTTCAGGTTCCTGTGAAATCACATGACAAATGTTTGAAACTCATTGTGTGTGTTCTCAATTTCCACTTAATATAAGAAACGTTAGACAAAACACAGCCTGGGCCAAACTGTAGTATTTTCAGCACTAAATGTGCCCCCATTATAATGTTGCTATTGAACATATTTTAGCATTTTCAGTGTTTTTGCTGCTACCTTTTACTGAACAATGCTCTACTACACTACATATTATCACTCACATAAATCAAATACCAACACTATTGCTGTCCTCTCTAGTTAAATGTGCAGGGTCCTGTGTGTTATTGTGTACTGATATGTGTAGTATCATGGTCCTGGAGAAAGACCTTGTGTTCCAATGTACACAAGGTATACAGAGAACTTTGAACACTTTGTCATTGTGGTTAGCACTGTGGTCTTACACCTCCAGGGTCAAGGGTTCGATTCCCAACAGGTCTGTGTGTGTGCATTTGCATGTTTTCTCTGTGCTTGGTGGGTTTCCTTCGGGTACTCCAGTTTCCTCCCATACTCAAAAAACATGCAGATTAGACTAATTGGTGTTTCCTAAATTCCAATAGCGTGTGAGTGAATGTGTTTATGTGGTCATGTGCCCTGTGGTGGATTGGCACGCTGTCTAGAGTGTATCCCGCCTAGTGCCTCAAGTCCCCTGGGATAGGCTCTAGGCCTCTTATAAACTGTATAGGATAAAAGCTATAGAGAATGAATGACCCATGTCATGTGTACCAAAGTGTAATATTTTGGCACTGAATGAGCCTGAATAAAGTATTTTATGAGCAGAGCAGACAAGGAAAAAAGTTTGCCACTGAATTGGTCAACATGTAGTATTTTATGAAAACAGAATGTGACCATACAGTTTGTAGGTTTTTTTTTTTTTTTTGCACAGAATGGGCAAAAAATTAATATGATATTTTTGAATTGGTCCTTTTATAAAAAAAAAAAAAAAAAGTTTTGCACCAAATATATGTGTATATGCTTATGTGCAGTCTATCATACTTTTTAACAAGGTATTACATCCTTATGTAACTAATGATCACCTTGTCTAGATGTGCGTGTGTGGTTTTCATTAGCTCTAGTTTCTCCACCAGCCTGAAAAACATACAATACAAAGTTCACAGTGTCATTTAAATAAAAAACAACTCCACAAATTGTTTTTAAAGGTCTTAAACATCAAAGTTCCTTCTACAAAGAGCTTAATTTAGGAGTCCTACATGCTGGTGAAAGAAAAGCAGGGCAGAATGGAAGAGTCTAAGAAAGATGGAGAGAAGTCCATGACCCCTAAGGGAGGGTAAACGTCACTCTCTGGATTACTCTCTCCGCTGGGAGTACCACACAGGCGGAACAGAGGGGGGTCGCCCCAGCACAGGGGGCAAATGGGGCGCACTAAAAGGCTGAAAGGGTGGCTGTATGGACACGCGTCGGCAGAGCTTCTATGCAGTGGAGGCTTTAATCCTCTGCAGCTGGCCTCTTCCATTCACATTAACACCGGTTCACTCTGTTAACCAGTTAGCAACTGTTTTGTGTTGTAACTCAGGTCATCTAATTAAAGGCGCACTTTTAGGGATAAATGAGTAATCCGTCTTTTGCTCCCGATGTTCATCGTTGCTTTCAATAATGTGAGCTAATCTACTTGATCTGCATGTCAATGTTTGAGCTAGCCTGATCATCTTTTACTGTCTGATTAATCCCTCTGTGGCTTTTGTAACAGTACACAAAGTTTATGATCCATGACTAAGAGCTTTGGTAAACACTAATTTATAAGAACTTTATAAGAGCTTAACTACTGAATCCTTGTGTTATGTCTGAATGGATGGAAATCCTTATAACTGAGACCATTTTTCTTATATAAACTAGCCTCATTAAAAACCTTATATTATTATTTGTTTTTTACTCTGGGGAGCTCAAAAGGTGATTTTAATTGGTTAAAAATAACATTCTAATGAAATATCAATACAAATTTTCATTCATAAAATAGTATATGAGGTAAAGGACATAAAATTTTATAAAATGTTTTAATAATTTTATAATAAATATTATAAATAGTTGGCCTTCAGGACCCACAGATCCTTGTATAAATAAATATATATCGTTGAGTTATTATTAATGTTCCAGCAATTGAATACTAAAAACTAAAACACCGGTTTGATATTTTCTCCACTGACAATGGAATTAAATAAAAAACTTAATCTTAAAACTGTACAGTGTGGAACCAGTTAGACATTTCAACTGATATGTTTTCACAGGAAATTTTTTTTTTTAATTCTGATCCTTCATATTTTATTTTATAATATGGTAGAAACTTGTTGAAATTGCTTTTTCATTATCACCATTTTATGATTAAAATGCATTAAAATGTCAAGATATTTAGGATATCTAGATGACTTATATCACGTCCAATGGATCATGACTATTAAAACCATCCTGCACTGCTTTTGTTTCAATAATATATGATGCTTGCTATAAGCTCCTATAAAAACTAATGAAGCCAGCTAAATGCAACATGCAGTAAAACAAAATGCAGCAAATATGCCTAGAATGTAATTTTATTCCAATATGTCCATGTACAGAACAAAAGTACTGAATAACATCTTCACCATAGCTTTATAATCATCTTACCTCACACTATCTTTGGTATCAAAAGAATGCAGATCCAACACCTGAGACAAGTCTACCCTACAAGCAGAAACATCACCATAAATATGTGGAAAATGTAAAAAGGTGCATTTAAGTAACTCCTTTTCCAGGTTCAGTTAGTGGTGTAATTGCTTGTGCAAAATAATTTAGGAGTAACAGCTACTGTAACAGGTGCTTGTGTAATGTCACACTCAATATATTTTATTTTTCTTACAGCAACAAAACAAAAGTTTGTCATTTTATCATCAGAATAAAAATTCTATTCCTGCTACTTTAAAATATGACTAACGGTACTCACACCCTTATTGAACATTCAAAAATGTCAGTGGTTTATCTTTTTTTTTATATGAACTCACCTGGACCTTTGTGTTTCTAGGATCCTGACGAGGCCGTTAATAGACCTGTGATGCAGACAAAAAATGATTAATTTATAAAAAAAAAGTTTCTATATTACAATATTGGTAGTGAGGTTCAAAATACCGTTTTATACCTGACTGTGTCTCGAAGCTGACTGAGCTCAGCCTCTTTCACCAGATCCGTTTTATTGATAATTGTTAGATCGGCAAGGGCTATCTGCCTGGAAAAAAAGAGAGATAAGTACAAATAGGTCATTAGCAGTGTTGCGTTCCCATGTGTGAGTGTGTGTGAGAGAGAGAAAAAAAGAGAGAAAAGCAAGTAGTGTACAAAAGACCAAAGCCATCGTATAGCTTTTCACACTCTTTATTACCGTCTTCAAATACCCTATTCACTAATATATGCAAAAGACTGTGTGTGTGTGTTTGTCTAGAAACATAAACACACACTCTTTGTTGTTTTGTGTCTGCCCCCCTCTTTGTCGTCTTACAGTGTGTGGGTGGTATACTCAAAAGGCCCACCATTTTGTGTGCTAGGAAAACACAAACAAGAGAACAGAGGCAGAGACGACGGCCGCGGACACTTGCGAGCATTCCAGCATACTCGAATCATGTCCAGAATGTCTCAGTAACAGCAGCTGAGCAGGGAGAGACAGTCTCAGACTGTGAGACGACGCTTCAGCTACCATACTCAGCACCCAGCCATATGGTATTGATGTTTACGGTCATAATGTTTAACAGCATGACTCAAAATGTTTTATTCCACTTATTCCACAATATTAATTTGCTAATCAACAACAATGTTACTTTTTATCTCCTATCACTATTAATGATTGTATGTTGGATTTGTATATAGAATCCAACATAAAGTGGTATAAAATATTGAGACAAAAGTGAAATTCTTTGTTTTAATTACCTGCTCAATTTTTTTTATAATGACAATCAGTATAATAAGAAGAATTTGTTGTTTTATTCTAAAGTTAAAAAGACATCTGCAGTACAAGTTTCACATGCTCAATCCATGCCTGCTTGATTGCTTTGTGAAGATCATGTAAAGGACACTTTTTCTTGAGTGCTACTGCCTTCTTTACCATTGTCCAACTGTTTTCTTTCGGATTTAGGTCTGGAGATGACCTGGCCTCCAGAAACTAAATACAGTTAAACCTTGGATTGCGATCATAATTCGTTCAATAAGCAGGCTTGTATATCAAAACACTCGTATATCAAAGCCTATATCTTTCCCCAGAAGAAATAATGGAAACTCAGATGAATCCTTCGACAACCTCAAAATATTCTTACAAAATAATTAATACAAAATATAAAGTAAAAATAAAACGAATTAACCTCCATTTTACCTTTGAAAAGAACTGCTGTTAGATGAGGGAAAAAGCAGGAGCAGGGGGGCTACTGTGTCGGATGACTCTCACATCCGCATGCACACAAACGGAATCACGCTTCTAACGGATTCATTTCGTGCACTGCTACAGCCTTTTTTAAACTTTTATTTTCCTTCATGGAGGGCATTGTTGCAGTATAGTTACTAAAGAACAGTCACTACACTAGGACACAAAAAAAAAAAAAAAAAAAAAACAGTACACGAGAGTATCATTGGCTCAGTTGTGATCATGCAACCCTCGGCAGGCAAAGCATATACGTACAACAAGTTATTAAAACTTATTTTAAAAAAAATTAATAAAAAAAAAAAATAAAAATTATCGTCTTGCTATCCAAGATTCCAATGTTCTATTGTAACATTGCTGTTTTTTCACTATTTGACCAGTTAATTAGTTCAGCCAGATAAGCTAGAGATAATTAGTGAAAACACCTGTTCTGTGCACAGGGAGGACTATAGTACATGGTATATGTTGTCGAAACACGTTTGCCCACTATGAAAATGATGCAGCATTAGAAGGAACAAGTTTAATATAAACCTTTGATTTTCTTTCCAGCCAGAACCTTCTGACCAATCAGAATTGAGAATACGGCATAACTGTTATTAGCTTCTGAAATTCTACTTTTATCTTTTCTACTGGACTATTATTTAAAAAGCTGTGCGTTAATCAATATATAAACAGTTACATGCTCTAGAATTAATACACACTGAATGTACCTTCCCAGTTTAAATAATCCATTCACCTTCAAGCATAAATGGGGAACAAGACATGGTCATGGAAAAAGAGTTGCTAGTTTCCTGGAGTTGTTTTGCCATAATTAACTTGGTAACACAAACTCGATAATGCAAATTGTATTATTTAAAATTACTTTGTGAACTGTAAAGATTTGTATATGTCTATAGAAAACTTAAGTGAAATTAGATATAAAAAGTGACTTTACTGCTCAACTTATTGTGTTGGTATTTTAAGAAAAAAAAGTTTGTTTGTTTAACCGTTTAATATTAAAAATGCAATATTATTGTTTTTAGACAGACTAGATAGAAGAACTAGACATTGTGCAGGAAAAAATTATACATTTTTGAAATTACTGAACTTTCAACTTGCATCAACATTGTACTGAAGTGTATTTAACTTGGTTGGATGTGTATAAATCAAGAAATATATTATATAAGTACAAGAAAATAAGCCTTGCTCCACCACCCCCATAAGAAATTTCTGAAAAATAATGAACTAAATTTCAATAAAATCAGTTTGAAAAAAAAAAAAAAAAACTGAACAAGACAGTTTGTCTCCCTTCTTTTCCTACTGAAGTGAGGAAAAAGGCAGAGATTCAACATTATTATGCATGATTCTAATCAAAGAAGTGAGAATTTACCTTACAGCTTCATTTATCAAGCCTTCTGACTTCTCTTCAATTAGATGCTACAAAACAAAAAAACAAATAGAAATCAGAACAAAGAATTGTGTCAATAATATTAAGGTTTATGTGCCTCATGGTGCTGTTGTTTAACTGGGATGAGAAGTGGTGAAGCAGAAGGCATAGGATTTGCCTTGTTTTTATCCTCATTAAAACATTCAGTGAGCCTTTGTGATGATAAAGTGAACGAGGTGATTTTCATCCTGGAGGAGACTACTCCAGAGAATCAGGAGACAAATATTTCGTCATAAAGGATAAAAGTTTTCAGTCAGAAGAATTTTGCATGTTGTGGTAACTCTTCTATCTTGGAAAATACTTAAATGCATCCTAAGCATAACAGAACCACAGGGTTGTCCAATTAAATTGTCACGATTTTAATTAATACAATAAAAAGTGAAGTTTACAATAACGAAATATTAAAGATTGTGAAGCAACTCTAATGTGTTCTTAAATATGGTATATCAGAATAAATATAGATTTAAAAAACATTAAATGATGTGATATTCTTGATTAATCTAAACTCGACACAGAGGTTCAATCACCAAACTATAACTTACAAAGTTTGCTTTTTGAAAAGATAATCTGTTTTTGCTCATCACCTGGGCTGGCAGGGGTGTGATTTGATGTGAGATTTTTCACTGGCCATGTTAAATCTGTAATAACACTGACCCCAGAGACCAGGCCTCTGTCATCTCTAAGAGCCATCACACCTGTCCACACTAACCCCAGACCCTGGCAATCATTCTCACTGACAGCAAAGAAATAAAAGCTGAACACGTCCAGGCCAGTAAGCTGTGAGGAGAGCAGGGGTAAAATCAACTCTCATTAAAGCTCCATTTCACCATGCCTACACACATACACACACGGACACACACATCTGATGAACACATCAGGTCTTGGTGTGGAAGTGGGCACAAAGGTGACAGGCCCATTAGAATGATCTGCTCGGTTTCCCACAATTCCTTTCTATTATAGTTTCTATTATCCCTCCCTCTCCCGAGTTTCCCAGAGGGGACGAATGGGCCGAGGTGCCAGCAGGAGCGTAAACGGGGGACGACCTGCTGGCTCTGACACCCTTCAAATGGCGGCCTATTATCCAGGTGTCACTATCACTGTCCTTCTCCAATGCTCGGTAGAGGAAGTGACATGTGGGGAAGGGCGCAAAAGAATGGACACTTCACAGATTCAAAACAAAGAGAGGTGATATGATGAAAGCCCTGCCTCTGGGTCATTTTTAAACAAGCTTGTGGCACTGCTTAAAAGAATACAACAAAATACCTGCATAGTCAATGCACAAGTTCCACAAAACTGGGTTTGCAGCTTCCTATATAACTAATTAAAGAATACAATAAAATAGGGTATATATCCTAGAGTGGCTTGCAAAAGTATTCGGCCCCCTTGAACTTTTTCACATTTTAGCCATAAACATGAATCAATTTTATTGGAATTCCACGTGAAAGACCAAAACAAAGTGGTGTACACGTGAGAAGTGGAACGAAAATTTGAAAAACATTTTTTACAAATAAATAACTGAAAAGTGGTAATTATTCAGCCCCCTGAGTCAATACTTTGTAGAACCACCTTTTGCTGCAATTACAGCTGCCAGTCTTTTAGGGTATGTCTCTACCAGCTTTGCACATCTACAGACTGAAATCCTTCCCCATTCTTCTTTGCAAAACAGCTCCAGCTCAGTCAGATTAGATGGACAGCGTTTGTGAACAGCAGTTTTCAGATCTTGCCACAGATTCTCGATTGGATTTAGATCTGGACTTTGACTGGGCCATTCTAACACATGGATATGTTTTGTTTTAAACCATTCCATTGTTGCCCTGGCTTTATGTTTAGTGCCGTTGTCCTGCTGGAAGGTGAACCTCCGCCCCAGTCTCAAGTCCTTTGCAGACTCCAAGAGGTTTTCTTCCAAGGTTGCCCTGTATTTGGCTCCATCCATCTTCCCATCAACTCTGACCAGCTTCCCTGTCCCTGCTGAAGAGAAGCACCCCCAGAGCATGATGCTGCCACCACCATATTTGACAGTGGGGATGGTGTGTTCAGAGTGATGTGCAGTGTTAGTTTTCCGTCACACATAGCGTTTTGCATTTTGGCTAAAAAGTTCCATTTTGGTCTCATCTGACCAGAGCACCTTCTTCCACATGTTTGCTGTGTCCCCCACATGGCTTGTGGCAAACTGCAAACGGGACTTCTTATGGTTTTCTGTTAACAATGGCTTTCTTCTTGCAACTCTTCCATAAAGGCCAACTTTGTGACTAATAGTTGTCCTATGGACAGATTCCCCCACCTGAGCTGTAGATCTCTGCAGCTCGTCCAGAGTCACCATGGGCCTCTTGGCTGCATTTCTGATCAGCGCTCTCCTTGTTCGGCCTGTGAGTTTAGGTGGACGGCCTTGTCTTGGTAGGTTTACAGTTGTGCCATACTCCTTCCATTTCTGAATGATCGCTTGAACAGTGGCTCCGTGGGATGTTCAAGGCTTTGGAAATCTTTTTGTAGCCTAAGCCGGCTTTAAATTTCTCAATAACTTTATCCCTGACGTGTCTGGTGTGTTCTTTGGACTTCATGGTGTTGTTGCTCCCAATATTCTCTTAGACAACCTCTGAGGCCGTCACAGAGCAGCTGTATTTGTACTGACATTAGATTACACACAGGTGCACTCTATTTAGTCATTAGCACTCATCAGGCAATGTCTATGGGCAACTGACTGCACTCAGACCAAAGGGGGCTGAATAATTACACACACCCCACTTTTCAGTTATTTATTTGTAAATAATGTTTGGAATCATGTATGATTTTCGTTCCACTTATCACGTGTACACCACTTTGTATTGGTCTTTCATGTGGAATTCCAATGAAATTGATTTATGTTTGTGGCTGTAATGTGACAAAATGTGGAAAATTTCAAGGGGGACGAATACTTTTGCAAGCCACTGTATGTGTGCTTCATGCACATGCAAAATGATTTTGCTTTTTCCAGCTCTTAAATTATCTTGCAATAAAATCATTGGAGTAAACTATACAGTATAAATAAACATCCAACTGCTTCACTCACCTGCATTCCAAATTTCGCATCAATAACTGTAATAATACCTGAAGAGTAATAAAAGAAAAAGCATTAAATTTAATAGTTACAATGTGCATTTTCATATAAGTCATGTCGTCCCCTGATATTTATTGTTTATTGCTATATATTATAATTAGATTTTATTATTTTATATATTTAGTGTTAATAATGGTAGTAGTAATTTATAGACATTAGTTGTAGAAGTATACTGCTGATATACTGCTAATAAATCCACTTCTAAACAGAGTGAGCGAGAAAATAATAATTCAACATGAATTACCATGATGATTATTTTCTCACCATCATTTCATCTAAAAGTATGCCAGATATCAAAACCAAGAACACTAAAATAAGGAAAATGTGAGAAGAAAAAAATGTGAGAAAAAAATTATGACTGTTGAAACCATAATAAAACAATGATGAAATCTACTAAAAATCTTGTCCGTAACATGCAGACAGTTTGCCTCGGTATTTATAGTTTCATCTGAATTATATGTATTATTTATATATATTGTATTAACCTATTAAATTCTATGAATTGTTTACCTTCAATTAACTACTTAAAAATTTCTTTTTGTGGTAAATTTTATTTCACATTGTTTTATATATTTTGTATATATAACTTATATATTTTATAATGTATATATAATTTGTATGTATATATAAGATTCTTATTATTTGTATACTTATGCATCTCAAATATTATTATTGTTATTATTATTGTTGTTATTATTAATAATAATAATGATAATAACAGAAGACAACAATGAGTTTCACAGCGTGACAATATTATATTTTACATGAGCAGTGGAACACGATTTGAAGTAGTCAATGAAAAAACTTTTGAAAAAACATCCAATAGCTCCTCATGTGTCCGAAGTCCGAAAAAAGAGCTTTCAGAGAATAACTAAATTACTGAAATGAAATACATCAGAGAGACTGTCCCATTGTAGACTGCAATCACATAAAATAAAATTTACAGTTAGACACCTATTATTTATACTTACATATTTAAATACACTGATTTGCAAACTGATAATCCTTAACATAGAAATGACATATCTCTACAAAAGGAGTAAAGGTCTTTTCACATTCACAATTGTTGCTACGGATTGCCATGACTTCACAAAGAGATATGAGCCTTGCATGGTAAGATCATGGCGTGTTGGGGCGACCTGTAGTGACCTGCAAGTGGCTGGTATGGGCTACAGAAATTCTGAAAACACTACAAAAGTTGTGATGAAGCTACCGCGTTCTATAACCTTTAGGGCTCCTGTCTGTCTACTGTAAATGACTATAAACCAATTGTTTATTTTGTTTTCCATATACTGTCTTTTAGGCACTGTGTGATATGACTTAAGCACAAGGCTGGTGTAAATAGTAAGTAAGCTTTAAAACCATTTTTTTTTTTATGTCTGTAGTAAATTATACATTAACAGTGCCATTAATCATGTAGTATAAAATAATATATTGTCTTAGCTTTGCCTTTTGTGTAATTATATTTGCTGTACCTTTGCCTTTAGTGCCTTATATTCACCATAGTTTTCTCTTCATGTCCTTATATTCGCCCTAGCTGTGCCTTCTGCACTTTATGCAGTCAAGGCAAAGCCCCAATTTTAAACCAGTAACAATGTGTACCAAAAAACTGTGAAAGTGGGAGTGGGATTGAACAAAGATGAAAAGACAGAAGCATAACCATGTGTAGCCATAAACATCTTACCATCCAGGTAAAGATCACTTCCTAGTTCAGCATCAACCCAGAACATTGAGGCAACCGCCCCTAAAGTGGAAAAACATAAAAATTACTGTGCCAACTGCAGGACTTACAATAATGAGTTTTATTTTCCCCACATTTTTAAAGAGAAAAACACACACACACACACACACACACACACACACACACACACACACACACACACACACAGAGATAGACAAAAACTTTGAAACACTGGAATATCAATGCATGGGCTGAAACTAAACTAAAATCATTTCTCTGTAATGCATTATTAAAGATAACAGCTTAAACGAGTTCCCATGTGCTTTAAAATGCATTAACAAATTTCACGGGTGGTTTGAGGTTTGTTTTTCCCCTACAAGATCTGTTTTGTTTGTTTCCATGCTTTTCAACTTTTCTGGTTCGAGTGATTTCACAGATTCATGCAACAGAGTTGGCCAATCTTGTTCACATAATGGACTTTTGTCTGGCCGTCAGGGTAGAATGAGAAAGCACTGTAAATATTTGATAGGCTGGTAATGAAAGTGGTGTTCTTAAAAGACATTGAATGCATAACCCATTCAGGCCACCAGCACACTGTCGGTGAGGGGAGGATATCAATCCCATGAGACCCCACAGAGTGACAGGCCTGTCTCAGCCAGTGACAAGCCAGAGTTATGAGACGGGCTATGATGTGAGCACGCTGACAGCTCCACATGTTACTTTCTCTGTCAGATTCAGCCAGGCGATGGCCCCTGACACACATCAATCATTTGTGCAGTCTGTTTAGCAGAGGTTACACCCAGCATGACTTTTCTATTGATTTCTATTTTGTCAATGCTCTTTCTGTCTGATGAGTTTCCTTTCCTATGATTTGTGGCTCACATGTTGCCTGAACAGGTCCTAATGTGCTTGGATGGACTGTGGGAGGAAACCCGGAAACTCACTAAGCATTGGGAGAACATGCAAACTCCACACCCAGAGAACTTGGGTGGGAATCGAACCCTCAACCCTGGAGATTTTTTTTTTTTGCTTCACTGGAGTTTCCACGCAGTGCTAAAGTGTCTAAAGTGTGAGCATATAGCTACAGTATAAATGCAAAGACTGAATGGAAAAACATACAAAGCAGATAAATCACCTGGATCAGCCAGACCAGTCGTCTCAAGAAGAATGTAGTCAAACTTTCCTTTCTTTTCCATCAGATTTTCAATCGCTTTCAGGCCATTATCCCTGCACATGGAACAAGTACACATAAAACATATGCAGGGAAAATATACACTCAGTTTATTCACGCAGTTTATTAGATACACCCAGCAAGTAACTACAGTCACTGAGCATTTTATCAAACACACAAACTGACACTAACTTACTGACTGCTGCCCACCATCTTGCTAAGCTCAGTTTATTAACCATTATTATTAACCCTTGTATCATAACTCAGTAGAATGAGACCACCACTGATAGAATGAGCCTCCTAAAGTTATCAGAGTAAAGCGGAGTCGTACTTCACTGAGCAGCAGAGGCAGCCATTCCTGAGTTCCAGCCACTCTTCATACAGCTCTCCTGCCTGACTCACTGCCAGGGACTTCTCCAGAGCACTGCCTGCACAACACCACACACAAACATAATGATAAACCTCTCCAGAGTGGACTAATATTTATCTGTGTGAAGAAATTTAAAATATTTGACTGGAAGAGTTTTAACACTGAGATTGGCCAGCACATTAAGTAAGCCATGAGATTGTGTTGCAAAAGATCAAATCCAGTCCATACAATTACCATATAAGTGACATGAAATGTACATAAATCACGTAAAATACGTAAATTAAAATTTCCTGTGCTATAAATGTTAATTTCGGTGCCAAATGAGTAACTGTTTCTCTCATAATTTATGTTAAGTGTGTAAAGTGTAATTTGTGTATCTTGTGTAATATGTGTAAAGCACCTAATTTCGTTGGACTTCGCACACGTTACAATGACAAGAAAGCCATTCTATTCTATTCTATTAACACTTTAAAATACAAAATTTTTAAATGTAGTAAATTAATGAAATCCTGCAACCATTATCTTCTGATTTTTGACAATTAACACATGAACCAAAGGGAAAAAGCATACTATATTAAAAATACTGTTAACTTCAATAATTATAACCAATAATAATCAAAATAATTGTTAATAATTCTAATGTTCTCTCTCTCAATCATTAATACATTCTGAGTGTAACTAATAAAGTATCCAGAACATTGTACTTTTCTAAAGAGAACATTTCTCTTTAGGATTAATAAAAGATCTCTCTCTCTCTTTATCTATTCATGTCCTCTATTTATGACTTGTTTTTGTTCAGGTTCAGACTGATTACGTACGCCCTGACTGTATTAATGTGTGATCCAACGTCAATAAGTTCAGAGGGTTGATACTACAACTCATGTGTGATGTCATCCTCTTTTAGTACTCACAATCCAAAAATCTCTTTTACCACACTCACACAATATGAGACTGTTGAATATAAGATTGTTTAAGGGGTCTAAATAAATTGTACATAGTGAAACAATTACTATATTAAAACAAGTGTCTGACTTGGGGTTTGTTCAGAGGAAATACACCCTGATCTTTGACAGTATGAACCAGGCTTTTAACACTAAACTATCTGAGGATGATCGTGAATATCTGTGTTTACTCTGACAAAATTCCTTGCAACCTACTCACACTAAGCCACACCCTAAATGAGTATAAAGTATATGAACAAAAATGAGCTTATTCAGTACACTGATGATACCCAAGCCTTGTTATATTTCAGAGCTCTGTCTCAGTGAATGAGATTATAACGTTTAAGTGTCAGAATACTAAAACTATGACTCTGCTGCCCCCTTCAGGACATTGCTTTAAGAGCAATTTAGAACACAGTATATTGATTTAACATGAATGCAGAATAATGCCAAAGGCTTGCAGTCACAGCACAGCAACTTTAAACAAATAATAAACAAAGGCAAAAAGCAAAAAAAAGCACATTGTTATTCTATTAGTTGATTGTATATATTTAGTTAATGAAAGAATGTGAAAGTAATTTTTAATGTGTAAGAATGGAACAAAATATAATCTAAAATCTTAGAAAAAAAAAACTTGTTTGTTTACTTGCCTTCGCCAAACTCATTCAGTATGACTGCTATTCTTTTGTTATGCTGCTCAGTCAGGATGTAATTCAGGAGTGTCGTCTTCCCAGCACCTTTAAAAGACATTTCGGGGGGAATAAACAAGACTTCAAAGTGTTTCAATTTTAGGAATCAATTAAATTATTTAGAATTTTAGTAACAATTAGGGCTGCACAATATATCGAAAAATTATCGTTATCGCGATAATAGTATACGCAATATCTGTATCGCAAAGAATCGCGATAAGTGAAAATGATGAGTGTATGGTTACACGTAAATAAAAAGTAATGTTTGAAAGTAATTCATATTGTGTTGGCAGGTCTATAGTAACAGCAAACTAGAAATCATAATATCTGCTGAGGGTTTTAAGTCATTCATAGTGTTTTGAATTCTAAATATTTGCAACTTGCTTGACATCTAGTTTCTTTTTAGCCTGAATTAGATTTAATTACATCAGACGAATATCTATTACCTGTTTATTTTAGTATGATCATTACATATATAAATGATTTTTAAAAAAGACAATAATAATAATAAAAAATGCATTTCTCTAGGGAAATGTTATATCGCAAGAAATATCGTTATCGCAATATTCAACAACATATCGCAGCGCTAGTAACAATGCACTTTATATTATAACAGTTTTTTTCCCCTTAAAAGTAAATTTTCAGGTAAAGTACTGGTTCATTTGATGCTATATCTGTAACACATGTATAACTTTATAACTCGTTCATCCAATGTAGGCAATAATGAAACTCATAGGAATTGTCTACCCGCCTTCATTTGAAAATAAACAAAAATATATGCAAAGTGAATGCAAACTGAAACATGATATTATTCACTATGCAAGCTTCCATTCTTAGAATATCATTAACCGTATGTTTACTATGAATCTTTTAGAGCTTCGAATTCACACTTAAAGAAGGCTGTGTTCTGATCTGGGATTGCTTCAGTTGTTCAGGCTCAGCAATGTTATGTGGCAAAAAATAAAAATAAAGTCAACTGATGACCTTATGTTACTCAATGACCAGATTTTCACATCTGTGGAGTTTTTCTTCTCCGATGGCACAGGGAATATTTAAAATATTCTATTGTGAAAGAGTGGTTCTAGGACAGTGAGAAATAATTTTCCTACTTGACCTGGCCCTCACAGCCTTGCTCCAAGACTAGGTACTAGAAAATCTTTTCAGAACAATGGAGATTATTATAACATTAAAGGAGGCCATAATCTGGAATAAGATGCCCCGCATAGAAAATGCATGTGATGGTTAGGTGTCCAAAAATGTAGGCCATACAGTATAGTTGTATTAAGCCAGAATTAAATGACATCTTCTTATTCGTCTTTCGGCTATTACCTTTCAGGGGTCGCCACAGCGAATCATCTGCCTCCACCTAACCCTAGCCTCTGCTTCCTCTTATCTCACCCCAACTAACTTCATGTCCTCTCTCACTGCATCCATAAATTTCCTCTTTGGTCTTCCTGCCTGGCAGCTCCAACCTCAGCATCCTTCTAACAATATGCTCACAATCTCTCCTCTGAACATGTCCAAACCACCTCAATCTGGCCTCTCCGACTTTATCTTCAAAACATCTAACATGGGTTGTCCCTATGATGAACTCATGCTTGATCCTATCTATTCTCGTCACTCCCAAAGAGAACCTCAACATCTTCACTGGTCTCACCACTGTCCTGTACACCTTTCCTTTCATTCTCGCTGATACTCTTTTGTCACATAACACACCTGACACTTTTCTCCACTCATTCCAACCTGCCTGTACCTGCCTTTTCACCTCCTTTCCACACTTTCCGTTGCTCTGGACCAGTGACACTAAGCACTTAAAGTCCTGCACCCTCTTGACCTCTGCACCCTGTAGCCTTACTGTTCCACTTAGGTTCCGCTCATTCACACACACATGTATTCTGTCTTGCTACGGCTTACCTTCATTCCGCTTTCAAGAGCGTACCTCAACCTCTCTAGATTTTCCTCCACCTGTTCCTTGCTCTCACTACAACGCACAATTTCATCTGCAAACATCATAGTCCACGGAGACTCCTGTCTAAACTCATCCGTCATTCTGTCCATCACCAGAGCAAACAAGAAGAGGCTCAGAGCCGATCCTTGATGCAGACCCACCTCCACCTTAAACTCTTCTGTCAAACCTACAGCACATCTCACCACTGTCTTACAGCTCTCATACATATCCTGCTGTATATATACTCTAACATACTTCTCTGCCACTCCAGACTTCCTCATACAACACCACAGCTCCTCTCTCAGCACCCTGTCATACCCTTTCACTAAATCTACAAAGACACAATGCAACTCCCTATTATCTTCCCTGTACTTCTCCACCAGCATCCTCAAAGAAAATACTGCATCTGATGTACTCTTTATAGGCATGAAACCATATTGCTGCTCACAAATGCTCATCTCTGCCCTTAACTTAGCTTCCACTACTCTTTCCCAAAGATTTATTGTATGGCTTATTTTTAAATGACATCTTATATTTTATATAAACTTTGTTTGTTAAAGCTTAATCTTGATTCGTTTACTCCAGTTCACTTCAGTAACAACAGAAAGTGAAACACACCCAAATAACCGGTGATAATGGTGACAGGGATCTGAGCTGCAGGTGTCTCTCTTCTCTTCTCCTCAATAGGTACCAGCTCTGGACAATCCTCCTCCTCATCCATCAGACATCCATCCATCAAACTGGATAATGTATGAGCGAATTGAAGAGAGTAGTGTTTCCACACTGCAAGTAACAGACACATGAGTTTATTAACTGTGCCAACGTTAGAGGAAGCAACAGCAGAACTGCGAAATAAATAGCTCATAACGTACACCTAATAAAACTACTGAATATGTCAACCAACTTACGTTATATTGTGGTTTCTAATTTGGAAGTTGTTAAATGAAGGTAAACCCGTGCATTCAGTGAAGGCGGTGTTTCACGAATTATAGTCCCCCTGCTTCAACTGCTTCTTACAACAGTTCCTACCTTATCGTGTATTCGTAAAAATACGACTTGATGGGTTTAAGTAATTTTAACAGTTTAATTTCGTCAAAGTGGACACAAACTCAATGAATTAATTTATAGCGCGATGATGAGAGATGTAGTATGCTGTGGTAGTGTGTTGTTCGCGACTGAGTCGACTCCTTGTTGAACCATGTGAGCCGACTCTCACACAGAGAATATATTTTTATCAGAGGTGGAAAGAGTAATAAAATTTTGTACTCAAGTACAAGTACTGTTACTTCAGTGAAATTTTACTTAAGTACAAGTAAAGTTACCATTATAAAAATCTACTCAACTAAAAGTAAAAAGTAGCTCATTAAAAAATGTACTCAGAGTAAAAGTTACCGAGTTACTTTTTTATTTTTATTTTTTTAACAGCGGGGTGGGATGAGGCATTCTAGCGTAGTTCAAAAAAGATGAGCAGATATAAAATCTCAAACTAGTTGTTTTTTAACTGAAGGAACACCTTTGCATAATAAAGCTGTTGTCTTTCTTGTGCTTGAAAATCAAAGTGGTCACTTAAATATGGTGTTACGTCCCAGTCTAGGGCCAAACAGCAAAAGAATGGTTCAGGGTTCTATTTTAAACTGTATGGAAATGGTGGTATATGGCAGAAAGAACTAGATCCAATCATTAACTGATGAAATAATGAGGTTTTTATACATACACACACACACACACACACACACCAGGAGGAGGAGGATCAGATTCAGGATGGACCCAGGCCAAAATAATAAACAAAATGGTATTTATATTTAGTAGCTAGATTACCTGCAAAAAAAAAAAAAAAAAAACACAAACAAAAATACAGGTACCTTCCCGGACTCCCTAAACCTATATAAACTATATAAAATATAAACCTAAGCTAAACTATATAAAATACCTGGCTCAAAAAAGTCTCACAGTCTAATATTTCACTGGATTGTTTTAGCTATGATTAAGCTGTGGGACTGCTTTGATAAAATTATATATACATAATATATATAAGGTTATCACCCCCCCCATCATTCCGTACAATAAGGTAGTCAGCTATCTTTATTTTATTCCTGAGCAAATAAATTCCCAAATAAACTACCTCTTCCAAAAATAAATGGTAGCCACGCCCCTGCTACTAGTGAGTGCACAGACATACAGTGAAATGATCTATAAATATATACAAAGACCAACCAAACCAAAGGGACAAAGCAATAATCAAAGTCAATTGGAGGCAAAAAGTCAAACCAGAATACACAACCAAATGTCAAAACGCCAAAATCACAACCTCTTTCATCTTTCGCGCGTCTCTCTCCAGTCGCGTTAGTCGATGACGTCACTCAGGGCGGAAGCGACGGTGTGGAAGGTCAGGTGATGCCGATGTCAGAAAACCTGGAGTGGAGTCTGGAGCGGCGCGCGACCAGGACATGATACACACGCGCGAGCACAACGGAGCATTTATACAAAGCATAATATTTTTTATTATTTTATAATTTTCTTTCATTTATTTTTTACTCAGTAGCGAATATGATTTAAAATGTAGCGAATTACAATACTTCAAACAAAACGTACTTAAGTAAAAGTAAAATTACAGATTTTTAAAACTACTTTAAAAAGTAGAAATACACAAAAAAGCTACTCAATTACAGTAACGCGAGTAAATGTAATTCGTTACTTTCCACCTCTGATTTTTATACACACAATCATAGGTTGTATTTAGCCTTAAATTTCATAAATATAAAATCTATTTCAGAAATTATGTAAAAACATAAAAAATCATTGGTTATTACAAATTTGTTCAAGAAAAATGTTAATAAGCAATATGAGGGACTAAAGAGTCGAAACTAATTAATGAGCCAAGTCAAATGATCCGACTCACTGAACCGCTGCGCAACACCATAGGTATTTGTGATCAGCACAAGCACAAAACGTTACTCTTATGTTAGCAATCGGATTCTCTTTAATTCTTTTATTTTTTTAAAATATATTTTTAGTAAGTTTTTAAGCATAGGAAAAAATTAAATTAACAGTTAAAATCAAAACAGTTGCTATTTTCATTTTTTTTCTCCCAGTAATAGCCCATCCTGAAACCTGTATCTCCTTTTTGTCTAATTTATCACAGCAATATGCCAAGGCAACAATGTTTCTTAAATGTTTTCAGTACATTCTATCCTTTGATTTTAATATGTAACAACATAGTTCTTATCACATACTGTACAAAGCAGTCATTCGAATACAATCTGTTTCATCTCTTAGAAATTGAATAACACAAAAATCCCTGTCCCCCACTTTCCCAACAGACTGAAGACAAAAAGCTACAAAAAATGAAGACAAAATAGCTCTTAAAAAATATCTCATTAAAAAATACCCTATACACAGTAGTGATTACAAATCTTTTATTTATTCTTTTTTTTTTACCATTTAAGTTAAGTCTTACAATACTCAGTTCTGTAAAGTTATAAAAAGTATAAAAAATATAATGTATTTGTAAGTACAACAACGATGCTGTTAATTATTCAGACAAATCAGAATGATACATTCAATAGCACAATGATCTAAAACAACAGATCTACGGTATAAGCATGTGCAAATTATGTAACGTAGGACAAAGAAAAAAATCAATAATAAAAGTTTGATTTGTTATTCATATAAACTAATTGTATGTAGTGGTATATTAGTATTAGTACAGTTAGTATATTAAAACAAGTGTGTTAAGCTACATACATTCATTGAATTCTTTGAGTTTGAAGTTTGCAGTTTGCAAACTCTACAACAAATCTAAATTTGCAAGGTAATCGCCGACCATAGAAAAATACTTTATAGCATGTTAAAGAGTTCAAGGCTGGAAAAACAATGCCTTGAAAAATCAGACTGTGTTGTTGTTGTGAAATAGTCTTGTACATTTTAGTTTTAACAATCCAATTAACATATGGTGTTTCTAAACCATTCTTCTAGCACAGAATTACTAATAGTTTACTGTTGCATAAGACTCAAAGACTTACTTAAAAAACACTGTACAAAATACACTGACTCAAAGTCAAATGACTGACTTTTAAATCAAGAAGATTAGTACTGAGCATGAGTATACTAAAAAGTAGCATCATCAGTCTCTTTATTAGTGAGCAACAGTCCCAAGCCCGGATAAAATGGGAGGGTTGCATCAGGAAGGGCATCCGGTGTAAAACCTGTGCCAAGTTGTAGTGCGGACTGGGTATTCCGCTCTGAAAAAGTCTTTTCCTCACCAATAATTTTTTCTATGGCCACACAGCTGCTTAATCGCAATCCCCTGAGTTCTTGTTACATTGTGTGGATATGAAAATGCTTTTACTTTCACTATTAGACATACTGTAACTGTTATTTCTGCAGATGATTTTTTACAATGCACCTTCAGCAAATTTTTAAGTGATCTCTGAACATGATCATTCATGATTTTTTCAACCACATTTCATCCACTATTCTTCCAGAATTTACTAATTTGTAAGTTGTTATGTATGCTGTTTAACACAACCCTGGTCGTTTAAATGTTTTAGTTGCCTGATGCAGGTCAATAATGTGACCCTTCCAAAAGGTTGACTTTTTCGGCCAGACAGTCTATATTATAGTTAATTTTAAAAGACAATACAAGTTGTAAAGAAAGTTGTTTGTTGGAAATTTAAGTTAAATATGGACCCTGTAGCATATTTCTGTTTACAGCAACAGTAAAACTAATTTAAAATAAAAGGTGGCTGAGAACATATCCAGGATCAAGCAGTTGTTCAGGTAAAAATAAATCCTCAGAGACTTTGGACAGTATTGCAAAACTGTAAAGAAAAACTATGATGAAAAACTAAAGGTCACTATAATAAGACAGTACTAACTGTACATTTTAAGCCATAAAAGTCAACACTTGCTTCTAATTTTCTCCTGCCTGCAAAACAAAACTTAAAAAAATATATATATTATTTTGTGATTCAAGCTAAAAACTAAAACTTCTATTGAAAGAATTGCACATGTGAGAAGAACAATGATTACTCCAGTTATCCACATCATTTCTTTTTTCTGGTTTGCTTTGAACATCTGTAATGAAAGCACCTTCTTGATCTTCAATCTCATCATTAACCGAACAGCTTGAAGGAAAAATAACAAAGAAAAACACTGAAGAGTAAAGAATGCAACATGCAAACACAAAAGCTGTAGTTTATATGACAAATGAATTACTCAGTCCATTTATAGCAGTTCATACCTTCACCTATCTGTGTTGTTAGTGCCTGTTAATAAATATTAACGCATCCCAAACACACTGCAAATTCAATACAATGAAGCACATACAGTCAGGTCCATAAGAATTTGATTAAAGCCCAGACTTTCAGCTTCATTTCAAGGAGTATTAACAAAGATATTGCATTAACCATTTAGTTCCAGACCTTTTTTTTAAACATAGACACTCTGATTTTACAGGGTTAATCAGATGGGTTAACATATTCATACATATTAAGTTTATTTTTAATACTGAAATGCAAATGGGATGCAAATGCAGTTAATGAAAGCCTGAAGTGTGGAAATGATGGATACCAGAGATTTTCATTTGGTAGTGCTATGAGTTTGCTTTGTTATTTTTTTTTAAGTGTGATTCTGAATTAAAAGATTTCCCCATTAATGTTCTGGTCATCACAGTTCAACTAAGCAATATCTAATGAGAGGGCGTGCCGTTGTGCTTGATTGCTAGCATGGCTGTTATGAGGTCATAGGCACAACGGCACAGCTGAGTGTCAAAGGCATTACAGCTGTGCTGATATGCAGCACAACCGTGATATTTTTCTTATACAACAGTTCCACAAAATAGATTATGATTTGCTGGTAACCAGTAATTCTTTCCCAAAAAACATATATCCTTCTGTTCCTGGAAGAACTACCCAACCATGACTACCAGACATGATGACCAACAGTTAGTAACTGACAGTTAGTGTAATTAACAAGGGATAAAAGTAGTTTTAAACTCTTACTAGTACCAGGTATAGCCAAAGGTTGAGGAGAAAATATCATAGAGGTGGTGAACAGTCCTGTACGTTTCTCTTTATATTGTAAATATCATGGCATGGCTTTTTTCCCATCAGATCGAGTGGAACTAACTGCTTTATAATTCATATTGCAATACTTACAACACATATGCACACATATATGCAGTTTCTGCAACAGTTACAATGGCGTTCTGTAATAAAAACAAGGCAGGATATTTAGGTCATAAAATATACAGTATTTGCAAAAAAATATATTAAATATAAACAGAGAAAGGAGGCTTTAATACCCACCTGGAATTTTGATTTGTTGGCCCGGTTTACATTGACTATGTTTGATTGCAAGAATGCATTCTATATCAGATTAATCAGATTACAAAATCTTCAGATTAAGAATTCAGCATTTAAGACATACATATAAACAAAATTATATTTACCTGTGTCGCAGGTTTTGCATGGGAAACACGTATGACGTCCATTAGGTTTATTAATGAATGTTCCTTTAGAACAAGGTTTGCATGCTGTACTGTAATCACCATTGCAGTCTTTAGAAACCATCGACCCTGCAGAAGATTATAAGAATTTATGAGAGGACATATACTTGAAAGAGTTCCTTATAATGGTCCTTCATGAAATCTTTCTAAAAACTTCTGTAAAAAGCATCTAGTATGAACAAAGAAAACATGATTTTACTTCATCCAAGCATTGATGTAGTAGGGTGGAAAAAAACATGCCAGGTAAATCACCAATGAGGACAATTATTAAGTAATAATACTTTTATTAAGTACTTTTATTAAGTAAGATGAATATTTAACACAATGCTATTCAGTAAATAGTAAACAACCTCAATGATTAAAATTTTATTTTATTCATGTATTTTACTTTACTCTCAGTGGCAGCACAGTGACACAGGTTTGTTGCCAGACAGCTCTGCATCCCTGGGGTTTGTTGGTTTTCAAAAATATGTTGGTAGTTAATTAGCAATTGTACATCACTCCATGTGTCAATGTGATGTTCCCATTCCATCCAAGGTGTATCCCTACCCTTCACCCAGTGTTCCTGGGACAGGCTTTAGATCCACCACAACCCTGGAATGGATGCAGCAGGTCCTAAATTTTGGAACAAAGATTTTTTTTGTTGGCATTTGTCCCCTGACAACACTAAATATATGACCAAAATAAAGACATACAGCTTTAATTCAAGGGGTTTGACAAAAATGTAGCTTTAACCATTCAGGACTTTTTCTCATCTGTGTTTATTTTATTTTATTTTTAATGAAATGCACAGTATACCTGCACAAGACACACTCACCACCCCAAGATGACAAAACGCATGCATTTATATTAAAATCCGGGGACAGCAGTTCGCTTACTGCGAGAGTTAGGAACCGTCTGCAAATTACTGTTCGACTGAAATACAGATAATATTAATATAAGAGATTAAGAAAAGAATAAATGTTACTGTCAGTGTCACGTATGGTTGTGTATGATGACTGTGCATGATAATATTTTTATAGAAATGTTATTGATTTTTTTTCAATAACTTCAAGGTCATGTGACCAATGGGTTCACAATCTGTTATAAAATGTGTGGCCAACTGTCCTGTAGAGGGCACATCCTTTTAATTTAATATTATCACTCTACATATTTATTAATATTTCTATATAACTTCCAAGTCATGTGACCCATTGGCTTACAATCTATTTTAAAATTGAGTTATTAAAAAATATATAAAAGATAATTCATTTAAATGAGTGCATTACAGTAGCGATGCTGTCAATTATTTAACACAAAACAGCACTATAATCTAAAACTAAATATGCACAAATAGAAAATGATGTTTATGTAAGCAAGCATCACAAATATATATGAACAAATTTAAAAATAAAAGCCATTTTATCCTCAGTTTTGTAACTGATGCTTGTTTGCCTTTTTTTTGGTATTTACACAACAGATCTACAAGCATGTGCAATTATGTAACATGTAGGATAAACAAATGTGTAATAACAGTTTAATTTTGCCATTAAAGCTCCAAAAACTGCACAATATAAGCTGAAATAGATAAATGTACAATTTCATTTTGTTATCTATAGGTTCAAAGATTTCCTTAAGATACTTGAAATAGGGTGAGCCAAACATGATCCGCATTCCGGTTATATTAACACTTCTGTTGGCTGTACTGTCTTATCAGCACTTTCTGTTCAAGTGTACTACAGTATCTCCTCGGCTAAGCAACTGTTATGAGCAGCATGCAGTGATATAGCAAATTCTACTGTCAGGTTTAGGGCGAGGGAGGATGTACAGCGAAAGTGACCAGGGCCCGGTTTCTCGAAAGCTTCTTATCTCTAAGTAGTTCTTAAGTCGTACCTTAACCTCTCTCTTAACTTAATGGCGCATTTCCCGAAACGTTCTTACGCTAAGTATCTCTTAGCTACGTCAGACGTTCGTAAGGTTGGTCTGGACCAACCTTAACTCATACTTAGCGTAGTTTCAGCTCTAGACACTAGTCGCCGCCACTGAGCAGCAGTCTTTATAAACCAGCGGTGTATGCAAACACATTATGGCACGTTATCAAAGTCGTATTAATGATGGAATATACTGTAGACCTGTTTAAGAATTTTATTTTATTTGATATCAGAACTAATAGAGTGACTTTTAATTAGCCTATTTCATAATGTGACTAATGCATTAAAATTGCCAATCACAATTAATATTAAACAGGTGGCGAACAATTAGGCAGCGATACAGCGCGGTGTTGTGTTAAACTGAAGACGGTGCGGTCCGTGGAGCCGTGTGAGTCATGTACATGTTTCCTTTAGACAAAACTTCAGCCCTTTTCATATTTTCCCCGTGGTCGTTATTAAAAATATATATATAAATAAAAGTTTTGCCTTCCAAGGCAACAGATTATGGAGCTTCTTGAGCTGCTCAGGCCTGCGCGTGCCAGGCCAACGCGTCATACTTACTGTACTTACTGTACTTACTGTACACTCCCCGTCCCGATGTCCAGCTGCTCGCTGCTTTTTGTTTAAAATATGTTTCATTGATCATTAGCCATTATCCATGACTTTATGAGTTTTTCTTTTGACACGTTTTATTTTTATGAAATTTGATTTAGTTAAATGAGAAAATAACCTTGGGAGATTCAAACCCCGCATCCATTCATTTTTTCTGGGTGATTGTAATGTTTAATACCCCTACAGTACTCACTTACAGTATGCGGTTTGACTCGGTGTGAGATGCGGTGTGTTATACCCCTATCTCACCTGCGCGGGCTCGCGCTGTGGCCGTAGGCGGAAGCTTGCAGACTTTGTAGAACTTCGCGGAACGTTAAAGAAACGTCGTGGGCAATCGCGGCAGCTCACGGAGATGAGTCAGGCCGCACAGGTGAGAGAGGGGTATTAGGCACCACACAGGTGAGAGAGGGGTATTAGGCACCACACAGGTGAGAGAGGGGTATTAGACACCGTGATCCGCCTCGAGTGACCGGCGCCCGACGGTCCGCGAAGAACTACAAGGTCCGCGAGCTTCCACATGTTAAACATGTTTATTTTTTTTGCGTGGTAAGATGGAAACGTAATAACAGCACCAAAACTCGCGCCGAATCATAATGAACCGCACTTACGGCCCCGCGTGTGAGATAGGGGTATTAAACCTCCACCCTGTCATCTCATCGTATTCATTCCATAAGTGCGCTATACAACCCCAACAACTGACACTGACAGCTGTTTGTCCATCAACTATGATTGGATACCCGGTTCGTTTCACGGCCACATGTTACATGAAAATATTATATATTATATTATTATATTAATTAATATTAATTTATATATTTGTCTATTATGGCATGTTATTGTTAAGTTAACACATGTCGAAATAAACGCTATTAAAAGAATTTAGTGCAATGTTTAATTTGCATAGAAAGTGCCATCGTTCTTAACACTGTCATGCAAAAGGAGTGAAAAATCGATTCCTGAGCCACCGATGTCCGCTAATTCAGGACCTTCACTGTAGACAGCGCCGCGTAACGTCGGACGTAAGAGGCAGCGACTTAAGAAGACTCCTAAGAGACAGTTCGAGAAATACACTTAGAAAAGTTATCACATAACGTAAGATATATCTTAAGAGTCTTCTTAGCGCGCGAATAGTGTGCGTTATCGAGAAACCGGGCCCAGATTTGTGGCACGCAAATCTTTTTGATAGCCCTTTTTATACCACTCGTACAGAGTTGCTAGGGGCCTGGATCCTATCCCTGGAGGGGATCCAAACCCCATGCACAGACTCGGGGTGAGAATCGAACAATAGACCCTGAATGTGTAAGGCCACAGTGCTAACCACTACGTCAAAGTGCCACCAAGTTCTTTACTAAGTTTTGTGAAACGGTTCATCAGGGTTAAATTATAAAACTCATGCCAACCCAAATTAATTATTTAAAAAATAGAAAAGACAGAAAACAATCTTGGTATCGCTGGAGGAAAGACAGGAAGGATCAGAGAGACATTTTCTTTTTAAAAAGGCTTCTTTTGCACAGCTGGTGATTCGATGCTGAAAACATTGCAATAAATCCTCCAGGAATAATCCTGAACACACACTGGTATGCACAAGGTATTTCTTTTTCAGTTCAGGTTTCAGCTGATGAATCTGTTTCATCATTTTCTTCCCTAGAAGAAAGTAATAACAACATTATGTTCTGAAGTATGAACCACCTTTCATTGTGTATTTATGATGAACAGTAGAGGCAGCTCTTACAGTTTCCTGGATGGTGATGCATCTGTAAAAGGATAAAAGATACAGCATTTGCAAATTGATAAAGGTCATAATTATTCTTGTAGACATACAGATGTTAACTTTATTAAAAGAAAGTTGTACAGAAAGTTTACAGTGAATTAAAAAGGGTCTGAGATCAAGCTATACGAAGAAAAAGAAAACGACGACATGAATGACTAATAGGCTTTGCACAGAGTTGATTTAATATTGGAAGAATAAAAAAGCAACTAAGATGTTTACATATTGATCTGTTCCTTATCAGTAAGGAATAACAAATGGTAAATGTAATAAGACAATACTGATTGTAGTGGTTTGAAATTAAAGGTAGGTACTTACTGTAATTTTTTAATGCCTGCAAAAAAAAAAATATGAGTGTCAAATATTAATCTAAAACAATTACAATATAGTTAAGGATATTATAGTAAAATACTGTAATGTGTTAAGTATTTGACCATATGTCATGATTTCCACATGAATTGATGCATTACTTGAAATAGAAATAAAAACTGAACACAACTCACGTTTGATTGCTTGTCTGTGATCCAAACAAATTGAAATATATGTCAAGAAGTCCTAAAAGACCATATCTTTCGCTTTTAGGTTTACATTTAACATCTGTAGTGGAAGTGCCTTTTTGGTCCTCAACCTCATTGTCTGAACAGCTTAAAGAAAGAAAAAACTAAGTATTACACAAACACCTGGGGGGGGGGGGAGAACTGGTTGAATAGTAAAGAATAAAGATGCAACTTCAAACAGAACATTACAGCTTCAATAACAAGACTTACTCCGTCCATGTAGTGCAGTTCACACCTTCAGGAGAATAAGATCCGGGTGGACAGGGCTCACACACTGTATCTGAGGCCTTAGTGCCTGTAAAAATTAATACAATAGCATTACCAACACTGCAAATTCAACATAATGAAGCACATGTTTACAATAAGAACAATCATGTCCAGTCTTGTTAAAAGATAGCGTATATATACCGTATATAATAAATTTTATTCATCTGAGATTTTATGTATATATATATATATATATATATATATATATATATATATATATATATATATATATACAGTGGTGTGAAAAACTATTTGCCCCCTTCCTGATTTCTTATTCTTTTGCATGTTTGTCACACTTAAATGTTTCTGCTCATCAAAAACCGTTAACTATTAGTCAAAGATAACGTAATTGAACACAAAATGCAGTTTTTAAATGAAGGTTTACGTTATTAAGGGAGAAAAAACACTCCAAATCTACATGGCCCTGTGTGAAAAAGTGATTGCCCCCCTTGTTAAAAATAACTTAACTGTGGATTATCAAACCTGAGTTCAATTTCTGTAGTCACCCCCAGGCCTGATTACTGCCACACCTGTTTCAATCAAGAAATCACTTAAATAGGAGCTACCTGACACAGAGAAGTAGACCAAAAGCACCTCAAAAGCTAGACATCATGCCAAGATCCAAAGAAATTCAGGAACAAATGAGAACAAAAGTAATTGAGATCCATCAGTCTGGTAAAGGTTATAAAGCCATTTCTAAAGCTTTGGGACTCCAGCGAACCACAGTGAGAGCCATTATCCACAAATGGCAAAAACATGGAACAGTGGTGAACCTTCCCAGGAGTGGCCGGCCGACCAAAATTACCCCAAGAGCGCAGAGACAACTCATCCGAGAGGCCACAAAAGACCCCAGGACAACATCTAAAGAACTGTAGGCCTCACTTGCCTCAATTAAGGTCAGTGTTCACGACTCCACCATAAGAAAGAGACTGGGCAAAAACAGCCGGCATGGCAGATTTCCAAGGCGCAAACCACTTTTAAGCAAAAAGAACATTAAGGCTCATCTCAATTTTGCTAAAAAACATCTCAATGATTGCCAAGACTTTTGGGAAAATACCTTGTGGACCGATGAGACAAAAGTTTAACTTTTTGGAAGGTGCGTGTCCCGTTACATCTGGCGTAAAAGTAACACAGCATTTCAGAAAAAGAACATCATGCCAACAGTAAAATATGGTGGTGGTAGTGTGATGGTCTGGGGTTGTTTTGCTGCTTCAGGACCTGGAAGGCTTGCTGTGATAGATGGAACCATGAATTCTACTGTCTACCAAAAAATCCTGAAGGAGAATGTCCGCCCATCTGTTCGTCAACTCAAGCTGAAGCGATCTTGGCTGCTGCAGCAGGACAATGACCCAAAACACACCAGCAAATCCACCTCTGAATGGCTGAAGAAAAACAAAATGAAGACTTTGGAGTGGCCTAGTCAAAGTCCTGACCTGAATCCTATTGAGATGTTGTGGCATGACCTTAAAAAGGCGGTTCATGCTAGAAAACCTTCAAATAAAGCTGAAATACAACAATTCTGCAAAGATGAGTGGGCCAAAATTCCTCCAGAGCGCTGTAAAAGACTCGTTGCAAGTTATCGCAAACGCTTGATTGCAGTTATTGCTGCTAAGGGTGGCCCAACCAGTTATTAGGTTCAGGGGGCAATTACTTTTTCACACAGGGCCATGTAGGTTTGGAGTTTTTTCTCCCTAAATAATAAAACCCCTCATTTAAAAACTGCATTTTGTGTTTACTTGTGTTATCTTTGACTAATAGTTAAATGTGTTTGATGATCAGAAACATTTTGTGTGACAAACATGCAAAAGAATAAGAAATCAGGAGGGGGGCAAAAAGTTTTTCACACCACTGTATATATATATACACACATATATATATGTACTGAGTCACTCACAGATCTAGGACATGTACTGTAGTGCCACATCTAGTGCCAAAACCCTTGATTTCTGTCACGTTTCGGGTGTTATGGCGGATGTTATCGCCGTGGGCTTAAGGATGGCAGGGTTTTTTTTTTAAACTTAGTCCATTATTTGAACCAAACAAACCATACTCAAAACCAAAACAAACAAAATACTGGCTCTTTCAGCATAACATGCCCAGGAGTTCTTCAAATATAACACATAGTACAAAAGCTCTAGAAACATAACACACACAAGGGTAGCTCTAGAAACATAACACACACAAGGGTAGCTCTAGAAACATAACACACAGGACAGAAGCTCTAGGTCGTAACACAGGCTTGATAGACAACAGACAGGCTCTAATACCTAGGACACATTTACATTTAGGCATTTGGCAGACGCTCTTATCCAGAGCGACTTACATTCTTATTTCATTATACATCTGAGCAATTGAGGGTTAAGGGCCTTGCTCAAGGGCCCAACAGTGGCAACTACACAAGCTCTATGTTGTGACCCTAGCTTTAAGATATACATGCTCAAATACATGGGACATATAACTTAAGCTCTTTAAGATGGAAACCTATGCTCCTATGAACGATACACACACACCTGCGCTCCTACGAGCGACACACACACTCAGAGCATACACAGGCTTAGAGCTTTCACTAACGACAGGAGGAGGCACTAGAGACACGAGGGAGAAACAAACAGGAGTAACTGGAAACAATAAGACACTAATCACACTCCACAATACTCACAAACACAGGTAAAGCCAAAGATACACTTAAGTACATTCAACACAGAAAACAAGCCTTCAGAGCCAGCTCAACATAAATATAAACAAAACAAAGGCCCACTAGATAGTATTAACGCTCGACCCAGTCTCCCAGCACTAACAGCTTTGTATAACGTCACTAATTGTCTGCCTCGGCGCAGGTGAGCTCCTTCCTCACCTGACCGAGGTGCCTTCTGGGAAACTGGGTCTTCCAACAAAACTACAAACAAAAAAATGACGACCACAGTGCTCTCTAGGGGCAGTCCCTTACAATTTCAGATACATAAACCTATAATTTTTGCTAGCTACATAAATGTCTTGTTCTGCAAGACAGAACACTGATCAAACAGAATGGCAGCAACCAAAAGAATAAGTGAGGCTTTATTACCCACCTGGAGTTCTTATGTTTTGCCCTGGTGTACATTTACTGTGTTCCACTGCACAAATGCATTCTCCATCTTTGTAATCTAAACAATGATATCCATCCGAGACCTTGCAGATGGTATTCTGTATTGTGGTACAGTCTTTCAGAATAGAAAGGCCCTGGGCTTTAAAAGAGCAACATCAAATTAGAAACAGATTAAGGTTACTAAAACAAGTATTAAATAATTGAGACCTGCAAATATTTAAAAAGATATTTACCTCCGTCACAGGTTTTACACTGAAAACAGCGATTACATCCATTAGGTTCATTCATGAATGTTCCTTTAGAACAAGGTTTGCACAATGTAGCGTAATCACCAGTGCAATCTTTATAAACAGCTGACCCTGAAGGATACAGAGATAATGTGAAATAATAAAAAGTTATTAATAATAATAATTACAGTGGTGACTGCACAATAACATGATCTGGGCCCATATTTACTAAGCATCTCAGGATCACTCCTAGGAATGGCACTCAAAGTTAATTTAGGACTGAAAATATTCCTAGCTCAGAGTAGGACATAAAAATTATTCATGAAGCGTCCTACTGTTTCTTTCAGGAAAGAGGACAGTAGACTGCTTTTAGAAAAGCGTGTGATGTCACTGTTTACAGTGAGAGCTGCAAAGTAGGCTACACATTATAATGGGTATAATAGTCGTAGTTTTGACAGGTCGGACATACCCCAGAGAATTCTGAAAAATGTGGGGGGCACGTCAGGTTAATGAAGTGCTGTTTATAACAGAGTATCTGAAAAAAACAGTTGTGTACACTCAAATAATATAAAAAAAATTATATATATATATATATATATATATATATATATATATATATACAGTGGTGTGAAAAACTATTTGCCCCCTTCCTGATTTCTTATTCTTTTGCATGTTTGTCACACTTAAATGTTTCTGCTCATCAAAAACCGTTAACTATTAGTCAAAGATAACATAATTGAACACAAAATGCAGTTTATAAATGAAGGTTTACGTTATTAAGGGAGAAAAAAAAGCTCCAAGTCTACATGGCCCTGTGTGAAAAAGTGATTGCCCCCCTTGTTAAAAAATAACTTAACTGTGGTTTATCACACCTGAGTTCAATTTCTGTAGTCACCCCCAGGCCTGATTACTGCCACACCTGTTTCAATCAAGAAATCACTTAAATAGGAGCTACCTGACACAGAGAAGTAGACCAAAAGCACCTCAAAAGCTAGACATCATGCCAAGATCCAAAGAAATTCAGGAACAAATGAGAACACAAGTAATTGAGATCTATCAGTCTGGTAAAGGTTATAAAGCCATTTCTAAAGCTTTGGGACTCCAGCGAACCACAGAGAGAGCCATTATCCACAAATGGCAAAAACATGGAACAGTGTTGAACCTTCCCAGGAGTGGCCGGCCGACCAAAATTACCCCAAGAGCGCAGAGACAACTCATCTGAGAGGCCACAAAAGACCCCAGGACAACATCTAAAGAACTGCAGGCCTCACTTGCCTCAATTAAGGTCAGTGTTCACGACTCCACCATAAGAAAGAGACTGGGCAAAAACGGCCTGCATGGCAGATTTCCAAGGCGCAAACCACTTTTAAGCAAAAAGAACATTAAGGCTCGTCTCAATTTTGCTAAAAAACATCTCAGTGATTGCCAAGACTTTTGGGAAAATACCTTGTGGACCGACGAGACAAAAGTTTAACTTTTTGGAAGGTGCGTGTCCCGTTACATCTGGCGTAAAAGTAACGCAGAATTCCAGAAAAAGAACATCATACCAACAATAAAATATGGTGATGGTAGTGTGATGGTCTGGGGTTGTTTTGCTGCTTCAGTACCTGGAAGGCTTGCTGTGATAGATGGAACCATGAATTCTACTGTCTACCAAAAAATCCTGAAGGAGAATGTCCGGCCATCTGTTCGTCAACTCAAGCTGAAACGATCTTGGGTGCTGCAGCAGGACAATGACCCAAAACACACCAGCAAATCCACCTCTGAATGGCTGAAGAAAAACAAAATGAAGACTTTGGAGTGGCCTAGTCAAAGTCCTGACCTGAATCCTATTGAGATGTTGTGGCATGACCTTAAAAAGGCGGTTCATGATAGAAAACCCTCAAATAAAGCTGAATTACAACAATTCTGCAAAGATGAGTGGGACAAAATTCCTCCAGAGCGCTGTAAAAGACTTGATGCAAGTTATCGCAAACGCTTGATTGCAGTTATTGCTGCTAAGGGTGGCCCAACCAGTTATTAGGTTCAGGGGGCAATTACTTTTTCACACAGGGCCATGTAGGTTTGGATTTTTTTTCTCCCTAAATAATAAAACCCCTCATTTAAAAACTGCATTTTGTGTTTACTTGTGTTATCTTTGACTAATAGTTAAATGTGTTTGATGATCAGAAACATTTTGTGTGACAAACATGCAAAAGAATAAGAAATCAGGAGGGGGGCAAATAGTTTTTCACACCACTGTATATATATATACAGTGGAACCTTGGATTACGAGCATAATTTGTTCTGGAAGTGGGCTCGTATTCCAAAACATCAAATTAAATTTTCCCATAAGAAATAATGGAAAATTATTCATTCCCCAGACCAAAAAATAAATACATAAAAATAATTAATACAAAATATAAAGTAAAAATAAAACAAATGAACCTTTACTTTACCTTCACACACACACACACACACACACACTAACGAAAAGACTGTTTTATCGGAAAAATTTGCAAGTAACATCACTAATGACACTCACGTGAGCAAATTCTAACGGAATCACTACTGTAAAGTAAAAAAACAAACAAATAAATGAACCTGCACTTTACCTTTGAAGAATCAGCAGAGTTTCTGTGTACGGCAGAGAGTGTATGTCTGTATGTGTGTGGGAAGCTGAGAGGAAGAGGTGGTGGGAGGGGGGCTGTAAAGGCAAAAGAGTGTGTGTTGGTGTGTGTGAAGGAGCACGGGGTCAAATTACCCACGCGCACACACATAATGACTAACGACAGGCTGATACAGAGAGGGAGAGAAAAAAATTGATCTTTACCCTCTAATGAAACTTTCTTTTGCTTTATACATGCACACACACACACACACACACACACACACACACACACACACACACACACACGTGTGTTATAAGAAACAGTACATGCGCGCTATATACACACACGCTTACAAACATAAAATATGTTTTACGTGCACACATGTGGTCACAGTTTTATAGTAAACAGTACACACGTGCACGGATGTTGATTATACCAGTAAGAGACAAGCACTAAGACCCAGCAGGGGAGACAATTACCCACAATTTGGCTCAGTTGTGATCATGTGACGCTCAAAGTCAAAACAAGAAGCACATGTGCGATACATGATACTCTGTACTCGTAAACCAAGACTTGCTCGTTTTTCAGGTAAAAAAATATAAAAGATTTTTGCTCGTCTTGTGGAATACTCACAATCCGAGGTTCCACTGTATATATTCATTCATTCATTCATTTTCTATACCGCTTAATCCTGTGTTCAGGGTCGCGGGGGACCTGGAGCCTATCCCAGGAGACTTTGGGCACTAGGCGGGGTACACCCTGGACAGGGTGCCAATCCATCGCAGGACACACACACATACACACACTCACACACCCAATCACGCACTACGGGCAATTTTAGGAACGCCAATTAGCCTAACCTGCATATCTTTGGACTGTGGGAGGAAACCGGAGTACCCGGAGGAAACCCACCAAGCACGGGGAGAACATGCAAACTCCATGCACACAGAGACGGGAATCGAGCCTGGCCGGGGAATCGAACCCAGACCCTGGAGGTGCAAGGCGACAGTGCTAACCACTGTATATATATATATATATATATATATATATATATATATATATATATATATATATATATATATATATATGGATATATACATATACCATGATGGACGGCACTGTGCTCATTGGGACCTTCAAAGGAGCAGAATTTTTTCTGTAACCTTTGTACCTCGAGACAATCCTGTCTCGGAGGTCTACAGATAATTCCTTTGACTTCATGTTTGGTTTGTGCTCTGACATGAACTGCCAACTGTGGGACCTTATATAGACAGGTGTGTGCCTTTCCAAATCATGTCCAATCAACTGAAAAGACTCTAAATTGCCCCTATGTGTGATTGACACATCCATGACCAGGATAAAGCAGTTACTGAAGATGAATGGATTAATTTCCTGGCTAATAACTTTATACTTTTTATGTATTACTCTATGAATTCATAAAATTATGTAAGTATTACAATACCATACCTATATTACACATAGGACAACATTCTCCACTGCTGCTTAGATATTCAGCTGGCCCACATAGAGCTCCGCATGTGAGGACAGAATAGCCGCCTGGTTGGAATAAACAACACACAAAAAAAATAAACAACACCAATAATTAAACACATTAATGTTTTAGGTTATAATGCTATAAATCGAGTGAAAAGGAGAAACTGTGTTGGGTGAATGTGTGGGATGTGTATGTGTGTGTGTGAGTGTGTGTGTGTGATGTAGATAACAGTTGTGATTGTTTTGTTTGTAACTCCTAAAGTTGCCGTTTTTTGCGGTGAAGTTGGTTTGAAGTTGTATGTTGGATAGTCGAGCTTCCAGCTTCCGATTGGTGGCGGAGATTCGCTAACAGAGTCCGGCGACAGCACCTCATCTACTGTGCGAGTTAGGGACTGTCTCTAAATTACTGTCCAACTGAAATACGGATAAAATTCATATTATAAATAAAGAGATTAATAAATGTTACTGTCAGTGTCTGTGTCAAACAGAAACTGAGAATACACTAATTTGTAGTGTTCACAATGTCTCGTCCCCTCCTTGAACCACCACCTTATCGTGGTGGAGGGGTTTGCGTGTCCCAATGATCCTGGGAGCTATGTTGTCGGGGGCTTCATGCCCCCGGCAGGGTCACCCATGGCAATCTGGTCCTAGATGAGGGAACAGACAAAGAGTGGTTCAAAAGACCTCTTATGATGAGTAAAAACCTTGGAAAACGTTTTCCCTCGCCCGGACGTGGGTCACCAGGGCCTCCCTCTGGAGCCAGGCCTGGAGGTGGGCCCTGATGGTGAGCGCCTGGTGGTCGGGCCTGCACCCATGGGGCCCCGGCCGGGCACAGCCCGAAGAGGCAACGTTGGTCCCCCTTCCCATGGGCTCACCACCTGTAGGAGGGGCCAAAGAGGTCGGGTGCAGTGTGAGCTGGGCGGTGGCCGAAGACATGGGCCTTGGCGGTCTGATCCTCAGCTGCAGAAGCTGGCTCTAGGGATGTGGAATGTCACCTCTCTGGCGGGGAAGGAGCCTGAGCTAGTGCGTGAGGTTGAGAAGTTCCGGCTAGATATAGTTGGACTCACCTCGACGCACAGCTTGGACTCTGGAACCAGTCTTCTTGAGAGAGGCTGGACTCTCTTCTACTCTGGAGTTGCCACCGGTGAGAGGGGACGAGCAGGTGTGGGCATACTTATTGCCCCCCGGCTCGGGGCCTGTACATTGGGGTTCACCGCAGTGGACGAGAGGGTGGCCTCCCTCCGCCTTCGGGTGGGGGGACGGATCCTTACTGTTGTTTGCGCTTATGCGCCGAACAGCAGTTTGGCGTACCCGCCCTTTTTGGGGTCTCTGGAGGGGGCGCTAGAGAACGTCCCTCCTGGGGACTCCATCGTTCTGTTGGGGGACTTCAATGCTCACGTGGGTAATGACAGTGAGACCTGGAAGGGCGTGGTTGGGATGAACGTGTTTTGTTATTGGACTTCTGTGCTCGTCACGGATTGTCCATAACGAACACCATGTTCAGGCATAAGGGTGTCCATATGTGCACCTGGCACCAGGACACTCTAGGCCGCAGTTCGATGATCGACTTTGTGGTCGTGTCGTCGGACTTGCGGCCACATGTCTTGGACACTCGGGTGAAGAGAGGGGCGGAGCTGTCAACCGATCACCACCTGGTGGTGAGTTGGCTTCGTTGGCGGGGTAGGATGCCGGTAAGGCCTGGTAGACCCAAACGTATTGTGAGGGTCTGCTGGGAACGTCTGGCAGAGTCCCCTGTCAGGACGAGCTTCAACTCCCACCACCGGCAAAGCTTCAACCACGTCCTGGGGGAGGTGGGGGACATTGAGTCCGAATGGACTATGTTCTGCGCCTCCATTGTCGAGGCGGCCGACTGGAGCTGTGGCCGTAAGGTGGTCGGTGCCTGTCGCGGTGGCAACCCAAGAACCCGTTGGTGGACACCGGCAGTGAGGGATGCCATCAAGCTGAAGGAGTCTTACCGGGCCTTTTTGGCTGGTGGCACTCCGGAGGCAGCTGATAGGGTTAGGGTTAGGGTTAGGGTACCTAACCCTAGGTACCGGCAGGCCAAGTGGCATGCAGCTTCATTGGTTGCTGAGGCAAAAACCCGGGTGTGGGAGGAGTTTGGGGAGGCCATGGAGAATGACTTCCAGACGGCTTCGAAGAGATTCTGGCCCACCATCCGGCGTCTCAGGAGGGGAAAGCGGTGCACGGTCAACACAGTGTATAGTGGGCATGGTGCGCTGCTGACCTGGACTCGGGACGCTGTGAGTCGGTGGGGGGAGTACTTCGAAGACCTCCTTAATTCCACCAACATGCCTTCCGATGAGGAAGCAGAGTCTGGGGACATAGAGGTGGACTCTTCCATCTCTGGTGCCGAGGTCACTGAGGTGATCAAAAGGCTCCGTGGTGGCGGGGCCCCGGGGGTGGATGAGATCCGCCCAGAGTTCCTCAAGGCGCTGGATGTTGTAGGGCCATCATGGTTGACACGTCTCTGCAACATTGCATGGACATCGGGGACAGTGCCTCTGGACTGGCAAACCGGGGTGGTGGTCCCCCTGTTCAAGAAGGGGGACCGGAGAGTGTGTTCCAACTACAGAGGGATCACACTCCTCAGCCTCCCTGGTAAAGTCTATTCAGGGGTCCTGGAAAAGAGGGTCCGTCGGATAGTCGAACCTCAGATTCAGGAGGAGCAGTGTGGTTTTCGTCCAGGTCGCGGAACAGTGGTCCAGCTCTACACCGTTAGCAGGGTCCTGGAGGGGGCATGGGAGTTTGCCCAAGCAGTCTACATGTTCTTTGTGGACTTGGAGAAGGCATTCGACCGTGTCCCTCGGGGAGTCCTGTGGGGGGTACTCCGGGAGTATGGGATATCGGATTCCCTGTTAAGGGCTGTCCGGTCCCTGTACAACCGGTGTCGGAGCTCAGTCCGCATTGCCGGTAGTTAGTCGGACCTGTTTCCGGTGAGACTAGGACTCCGACAGGGTTGCCCTTTGTCACCGATCCTGTTCATAATTTTTATGGACAGGATTTCTAGGCGCAGCCAGGGCATTGAGGGGGTACAGTTTGGTGGGCTCAGGATTGGGTCACTGCTTTTTGCAGATGACGTTGTTCTATTGGCCTCATCATCCTGCGACCTACAGCTCTCACTGGATCGGTTCGCAGCCGAGTGTGAAGCGGCTGGGATGAGAATCAGCACCTCCAAATCTGAGGCCATGGTCCTCAGCCGGAAAAAGGGTGGAGTGCCCTCTCAGGGTTGGGAGTGAGATCCTGCCCCAAGTGGAGGAGTTTAAGTATCTTGGGGTCTTGTTCACGAATGAGGGTATAATGGAACGGGAGATCGACAGGCGGATCGGGGCAGCGTCTGCAGTGATGCGGGCTCTGTATCGGTCCGTCGTGGTGAAGAAGGAGCTGAGCCAAAAGGCAAAGCTCTCAATTTACCGGTCGATCTACGTCCCTACCCTCACCTATGGTCATGAGCTGTTGGTAGTGACCGAAAGAACAAGATCGCGAGTACAAGCGGCAATTAGTTTCCTCCTCAGGGTGTCTGGGCTCTCCCTTAGAGATAGGGTGAGAAGCTCGGTCATCCAGGAGGGGCTCAGAGTGGAGCCGCTGCTCCTCCGCATTGAAAGGAGCCAAATGAGGTGGCTTGGGCATCTATTTAGGATGCCCCCTGGACGCCTCCCTTGTGAGGTGTTCCGGACATGCCCCACCAATAAGAGACCCCGGGGAAGACCCAGGACACGCTGGAGGGACTATGTCTCTCGGCTGGCCTGGGAACGCCTTGGGATCTCGCCGGAAGAGCTGAAGGAAGTGGCCAAGGAGAGGGAAGTCTGGGCATCCCTGCTGAAGCTGCTGCCCCCGCGACCGGACCTCGGATAAGCGGAAGAGAATGGATGGATGGATGGACAATGTCTCGTTTCATAACTAAATATGTTTAACGATTGTCTTTTTTTGCGTTAAACTCAGCGTTAATATGATTTACTAGTTTGTATAAAGGGGTAGCTCAGTGGTTAAGGCATTGGACTACGGTTCGGAAGATCCCAGGTTCAAACCCCACAACCACCAAGTTGCCACTGTTGGGCCCTTGAGCAAGGCCCTTAACCCTCAACTGCTCAGTTGTGTAATGAGAAAAAAATGTAAGTCGCTCTGGATAAGAGCGTCTGCCAAATGCTTAAATGTAAATGTAAATGTATAAAGAAATAGATAATGTATGAATGCTCAGTGCTGCGAATAAACAGCAGCTTTAATGTGAAGACACATCCTGCTTACCAAATATATACAACCAAAGTGTAAGATACGTGGATTTCATTATTTTGTCAAAACACAGTCTTGCAGCAGAACTGAATGGTCACGTCGTTGCTTCTCCTCTCTGTTGTTGGTTCCTCTGGAAGCTACGCCATTTAAAATTATTAAGATAATGATTTTAAACCACCCTTTAAAATCACAGAGGGTTGTTACACACTAACTGAGGTTCTCTTTGGTTATTGCAGACATCACTATGTATTACTCCTGTATAAACACTGTAACATCTTAAAAATGCATTATTTTATGCAAAACATGGAAATCATTGAAATTCATTTTAAATCATGTGTGAAATATTCTGAGGATTTGAGAAGTCTGTGCATCAGCCATAATGTTCTGAGAATTTTGTTTTCATTGCCTACAATAAATTCTTTGCCATTGTTAGCTACATTTAGCTTCACATTAATGTAGCAGAAGTTTTGCTAGTGAAAAAAATAATGAATTAAGTAACAACTTTTGGGCGGCACAGTGACTTAGTGGTTAGCACTGTTGCCTTGCACTTCCAGGGTCCGGGTTCGATTCCCAGCCAGGCTTGATTTCTGCCTCTGTTTGCATAGATTTTGTATGTTCTCCCCGTTTCTGGGGGGTTTCCTCCGGGTACTCCGGTTTCCTCCCACAGTCCAAAGTGTTTCTTTTTCAGTTTATTTCAGATACATTTACCAATTTGACATTATTTGGCTAACACAGCTCCATAAACCTACCATTTTTACTAGCTACATAAATGTCTTGATCAAAAGAACTGTTAAAACAGAATGGCCCATTTTAATGTGACAATAACTAAAAGAATAAGTGAGGCTTTATTACCCACCTGGAGTTCTTATGTTTTGCCCTGGTGGACATTTACTGTGTTCCACTGCACGAATGCATTCTCCATCTTTGTAATCTAAACAATAATATCCATCTGAGACCTTGCAGATGGTATTCTGTATTGTGGTACAGTCTTTCAGAATAGAAAGGCCTTGGGCTTTAAAAGAACAACAACAAATTAGAAACAGATTAAGGTTACTAAAACAAGTATTAAATAATTAAGACCTACAAATATTCCAAATTATATTTACCTCCATCACAGGTTTTACACTGAAAACACTTATTAAGTCCATTAGGTTCATTCATGAACGTTCCTTTAAAACAGGGTTTGCATGATGTAGAGTAATCACCAGTGCAGTCTTTAAAAACCACTGACCCTGCAGAATACAGAGATACAGGGATAATGTAAAATAATTTAAAAATGATTAATAATAATAATTACAGTGGTGACTGCACAATAACATGATCTGGGCCCATATTTACTAAGCATCTCAGGATCACTCCTAGGAATAGCACTCAAAGTTAATTTAGAACTGAAAATATTTTAGCTAAAAAATATTAAAAAAAATATTTATGAAGCTTTCTACTGTTTCTTTCAGGAAAGAGGACAGTAGACTGCTTTTAGAAAAGCGTGTGATGTCACTGTTTACCAAACTGAGAGCTGCAAAGTAGGCTACACATTGTAATGGGTGTCATAGTTTTGACAGGTCGCACATACCCCAGAGGATTCTGAAAAATGTGGGGGGTACGTCAGGTTAATGAAGTGCTGAAAAAACAGTTCTGTACAGTCAAATTTATACAATATATATATATATATATATATATATATATATATATATATATATATATATATATATATATATATACAGTGGTGTGAAAAACTATTTGCCCCCCTCCTGATTTCTTATTCTTTTGCATGTTTGTCACACAAAATGTTTCTGATCATCAAACACATTTAACTATTAGTCAAAGATAACACAAGTAAACACAAAATGCAGTTTTTAAATGAGGGGTTTAAAAAAAAAAAAAAAAAAAATCCAAACCTACATGGCCCTGTGTGAAAAAGTAATTGCCCCCTGAACCTAATAACTGGTTGGGCCACCCTTAGCAGCAATAACTGCAATCAAGCGTTTGCGATAACTTGCAACGAGTCTTTTACAGCGCTCTGGAGGAATTTTGGCCCACTCATCTTTGCAGAATTGTTGTAATTCAGCTTTATTTGAGGGTTTTCTAGCATGAACCGCCTTTTTAAGGTCATGCCACAACATCTCAATAGGATTCAGATCAGGACTTTGACTAGGCCACTCCAAAGTCTTCATTTTGTTTTTCTTCAGCCATTCAGAGGTGGATTTGTTGGTGTGTTTTGGGTCATTGTCCTGCTGCAGCACCCAAGATCGCTTCAGCTTGAGGTGATGAACAGATGGCCGGACATTCTCCTTCAGGATTTTTTGGTAGACAGTAGAATTCATGGTTCCATCTATCACAGCAAGCCTTCCAGGTCCTGAAGCAGCAAAACAACCCCAGACCATCACACTACCACCACCATATTTTACTGTTGGTATGATGTTCTTTTTCTGAAATGCTGTGTTACTTTTACGCCAGATGTAACGGGACACGCACCTTCCAAAAAGTTCAACTTTTGTCTCGTCGGTCCACAAGGTATTTTCCCAAAAGTCTTGGCAATCATTGAGATTTTTTTTTAGCAAAATTGAGACGAGCCTTAATGTTCTTTTTGCTTAAAAGTGGTTTGCGCCTTGGAAATCTGCCATGCAGGCCGTTTTTGCCCAGTCTCTTTCCTATGGTAGAGTCATGAACACTGACCTTAATTGAGGCAAGAGAGGCCTGCAGTTCTTTAGATGTTGTCCTGGGGTCTTTTGTGGCCTCTCGGATGAGTTGTCTCTGCACTCTTGGGGTAATTTTGGTCGGCCGGCCACTCCTGGGAAGGTTCACCACTGTTCCATGTTTTTGCCATTTGTGGATAATGGCTCTCACTGTGGTTCGCTGGAGTCCCAAAGCTTTAGAAATGGCTTTATAACCTTTACCAGACTGATAGAGCTCAATTACTTTTGTTCTCATTTGTTCCTGAATTTCTTTGGATCTTGGCATGATGTCTAGCTTTTGAGGTGGTTTTGGTCTACTTCTCTGTGTCAGGTAGCTCCTATTTAAGTGATTTCTTGATTGAAACAGGTGTGGCAGTAATCAGGCCTGGGGGTAACTACAGAAATTGAACTCAGGTGTGATAAACCACAGTTAAGTTATTTTTTAACAAGGGGGGCAATAACTTTTTCACACAGGGCCATGTAGATTTGGAGTTTCTTTTCTCCCTTAATAACGTAAACCTTCATTTAAAAACGGCATTTTGTGTTCAATTATGTTATCTTTGACTAATAGTTAACGGTTTTTGATGAGCAGAAACATTTAAGTGTGACAAACATGCAAAAGAATAAGAAATCAGGAAGGGGGCAAATAGTTTTTCACACCACTGTATATATATATATATATATATATATATATATATATATATATATATAGATATACACATAAGGCGATGACGGGGTTGGGGGTGGGGGGGCGCCGGGAGGGAGTCTCGCCCAGGGAGCAATTCAGTGTTGAACCGCCACTGTACATGTGTATATGATCATTTTGCATCCATCACCCATAACCACTTGAGGGTTGATGCTGTGATATTGTTTTTGGTTCACATAAGCCTGTTGTGCACAGGTTGCAGCTTGTTTTTCACTGATTATATGCTGTGTGGTGGGGAAATGTATGAATTTGCACATGATCTGCTTTGCTGTAAGAGCTGTGCTGTTGATCTATTATTTTCTGGCTGGGACAAACCCAGATCTTCTCTGTGAAAGTGGTATGACAAAAACCTGAATGTGAAACTCTGCATTTTGTGTTTTGATTTGATTTTCACTTGCTCCAATTCTCATTCAAATGCAAACTAGATAAACAAATCCCGATTCATCCGGGTTAAATATCGCAACCCTTTATATGACTCGGGATTCACAAATCACTCTCTTCATTTACTCAGATTTTTACGTGTGCGGTATGGAGAGCCGCATCACGAGATGTTATAAATGATTATAAGAGCCCTGACGCTGGGCTTTAGAGGGGGTCAATGAAATAGGAGTTGTGAGAGTGCTTATGATACGCACGGGAAGACCTTTCCGTTTGGAGATGGCATGGGATTATTAATTAAGAAACTTAAAAAGAAATAAAAGAAAACTGAAAACACAAAATAAACAGAGCTCCGCCATCTACGCAAGAACGGACGGGCCACTGGAAACTAAAAATAAAAACTTATATCCTCTCGGGACGTCCCTTACTGAGGATTTATAGAGAGAGAGTTATGTTTTTGTGCTGTGGACTATTAACTTAAATAATAGCTTTGTCTTTCTTTCTTTCATTGTTTTCTTGGACTTTGTATTTGGCCTTGATACCTTACCAGTGCTCCATAAATGATCACACAAAGTGGCCAAGGTCCCTTATATAAAGACGTCGCCAGGTGCGGCTCGTTGAGGCTGATTGCGGCATTGCCTGGCAACTGTGTCTATAAATGGAGGTGCCTTTGCCTGTTTAGAACTCGGCGTGGTAGCAGCCTGCGGATATGCCTGTTCCAAACAGCGCAAAACATTTTTGCGCGGCTCTGCTCAGGACTGCCCAAAAAGTGGCCCTGGACTTCCTGGCCCATAGCAGCCCACCACATACCACATCATAATACACTGGCTTATTGATGTGGAGACTAATTTTTAACATCACTTTATTTTATTTTTATTATTATATTTCAGCATATTATTTGAAGTATCACTAAACATATATTAGGTCATATTTGTTAAACAAAGAAACAACGGAAAGAACATTAAGACAAACAATATATAAAACTATAAAGACTATTTTAGCTAGTCAGGGGGTATCATCTGGATGCAGTGTAAGACATACAGTACCACTCATCAGTGTAAACTGCAAGTGCAGCTTGGTCAGTGATGATGAATCAATGCGTGCTGTTGATGACCAACACCTCTCCCCGTCGTACGACTGGGGCATTCCTCTGCATCACACAACACAACTTAATTGGCTGGCCGGCTAGGGAGACCAACAGGATGGAGTAGGGGCGCGTGCAAACTGGAATGCCCAGAGCTGCAGCTAGCCTCCCGTCAATAAAATTTCCCGTGGCCCCCGAATCGATAAGCTCCTCCATTCGTGCTCTCCAGATCGGGAACCCTGAGAGCGTAGCTGGTAGGGGAAGCCTTGCATGATGGGCTCTTGACTTTTGGTTCAACCCTGACCCACCCCTCCTGGGGTGACCCCATCTATGGTTTGCTGCACCACAATCGTCGCTTGTCCTCCAGAAACCAAGTGGGCTGCTACACCGAGAGACAAGCATGGCAACGCCTATCTGCATGGGCTCTCCCATGTCTTCCAGCTTAAGATCTAACTCAGGCTCAAAATCAGAGACGGGATATGAAGCCTCAGACTCTGTCTCCTTGAGCGGAGGTGAGGCTTTGCGTCTATAGCCGGGGAGCGACCACTAGGCGCTTGGTGCGGCTTTTGTTGGGTGGAGAAAATGTTCCCTGCTGGAAGGTCAGGCCTGGCGCTCATGAAGGTCGTTATCCAGCCGGATGGCTAGCCTATAAAACTCCTCTAGATCCTGTGGAGGATTATGTATGGCTAGCTCATCCTTCAGCCGCACGGGGAGTCCTTGAACATACACAGCCAAAAGGGCTGCGTCATTCCATCCCAAACTGGCAGCCTGGGTACGAAACTCAACTGTGTAGTCTGCAGTTGATTGCCCCTCTTGACGAATGGAAAGGAGGGGTGACACTACACTACTCGCCATATGTGGATGGTGAAATGTAGTCCTAAGTGCCTCAACAATGGCACTTAGGGTGGCGTGTTCAGAGAGGAGGTGCTGCCACACTGCAGTAGCCCACTCTAGTGCTCTGCCTGTGAGTAGAGACAACATAAATGCAATCTTCGCCCGTTCTGATGGAAATTGGGAAGGTTACAGCTCGAATATTAGTTACACCTCATTAGGTTGTGGACATGGTAGTCGTGTTTCGGCCACCAGATGGGGTAGTTGAGCCACTGATCCAGGGGCCAGATGTAAACCCGGAAGAGGCACGCGACTCGAGCTGCCCAAAAATTTATTAATCCCACGCATATCCGAAATTAATTAGGCCCATGTGATATTTCAGTTTTTCCTTTTTAATAAATCTGCAAAAATGTCAACAATTCTTTGTTTTTCTGTCAATATGGAGTGCTGTGTGTACATTTATGAGGAAAAAATTAACTTAAATGACTTTAGCAAATGGATGCAATATAACAAAGAGTGAAAAATTTAAGGGGGTCTGAACACTTTCCGTACCCACTGTATGTATGATTGACACAACCATGACCAGAATAAAGCAGTTACTGAAGATGAATGGATTAACTTTCTTGCCTAATAACTTTATACTTTTTGTATAAAAGTATGACTATGTATTACTTATGAATTAATTAAATAAAAAACATCAGAACTGGCTGATTCACCAAAAAAAAACATGCTTTTACTTAATTTACATCATCTAAGCATCAAAACAAAACAGATAAATCCCTGATGAGGAGGATTTCAGATGAAAATGAATATTAAACAAAACTGCACTGTATTTTCAGTGAAGTCATTCAAATACAAAATTCATCAGACTGAATAACCTGGGTTTCTGTCAGTGGTATTGCAATGACAGTTTTGTTACCTCCAGTTGTCCATGTCTGGGATCTCGGTTTTCCTCCCACTGTCCAAAATCACATATTTTGATTAAAGACTCTAAGTTGCCCCTATGTGTGATTGACACATCCATGACCAGGATAAAGCAGTTACTGAAGATGAATGGATTAACTTTCCTGGCTAATAACTTTATAATTTTTATGTATTACTCTATGATTTCATAAAATTATGTAAGTATTACAATACCATACCTATATTACACATAGGACAACATTCTCCACTGCTGCTTAGATATTCAGCTGGCCCACATAGAGCTCCGCATGTGAGGACAGAATAGCCGCCTGGTTGGAGACAAAAAAATAAACAACACCAATAATTAAACACATTAATGTTTTAGGTTATAATGCTATAAATCGAGTGAAAAGGAGAAACTGTGTGGGGTGAATGTGTGGGATGTGTGTGTGTGTGTGTGTGTGTGTGATGTAGATAACAGTTGTGATTGTTTTGTTTGTAACTCCTAAAGTCGCCATTTTGTGCGGTGAAGTTGGTTTGAAGTTGTACGTTGGATAGTCGAGCTTCCAGCTTCCGATTGGTGGGAGAGATTCGCTAACAGAGTCCGGCGACAGCACCTCATCTACTGTGCGAGTTAGGGACTGTCTCTAAATTACTGTCCGACTGAAATACGGATAAAATTCATATTATAAATAAAGAGATTAATAAATGTTACTGTCAGTGTCTGTGTCAAACAGAAACTGAAAATACACTAATTTGTACTGTTCACAATGTCTCGTCCCCTCCTTGAACCACCACCTTATCGTGGTGGAGGGGTTTGCGTGTCCCAATGATCCTGGGAGCTATGTTGTTGGGGGCTTCATGCCCCTGGCAGGGTCACCCATGACAATCTGGTCCTAGATGAGGGAACAGACAAAGAGTGGTTCAAAAGACCTCTTATGATGAGTAAAAACCTTGGAAAACGTTTTCCCTCGCCCGGACGTGGGTCACCAGGGCCTCCTCTGGAGCCAGGCCTGGAGGTGGGCCCCAATGGTGAGTGCCTGGTGGTCGGACCTGCACCCATGGGGCCCCGGCCGGGCACAACCCGAAGAGGCAATGTTGGGGTTCACTACAGTGGACGAGAGGGTGGCCTCCCTCCGCCTTCGGGTGGTGGGACGGATCCTTACTGTTGTTTGCGCTTATGCGCCGAACAGCAGTTTGGAGTACCCGCCCTTTTTGGGGTCTCTGGAGGGGGCGCTAGAGAACGTCCCTCCTGGGGACTCCATCGTTCTGTTGGGGGACTTCAATGCTCACGTGGGCAATGACAGTGAGACCTGGAAGGCCGTGATTGGGATGAACGGCCCCCCCCCGATCTGAACCAGAGCGGTGTTTTGTTATTGGACTTCTGTGCTCGACACGGATTGTCCTTAACGAACACCATGTTCAGGCATAAGGGTGTCCATATGTGCACCTGGCACCAGGACACTCTAGACCGCAGTTCGATGATCGACTTTGTGGTCGTGTCGACGGATTTGCGGCCACATGTCTTGGACACTCGGGTGAAGAGAGGGGCGGAGCTGTCAACTGATCACCACCTGGTGGTGAGTTGGCTTCGTAGATTTTTAAGGCCTGGTAGACCCAAACGTATTGTGAGGGTCTGCTGGGAACGTCTGGCAGAGTCCCCTGTCAGGACGAGCTTCAACTCCCACCTCCGGCAAAGCTTCAACCACATCCTGGGGGAGGTGGGGGACATTGAGTCCGAATGGACTATGTTCCGCGCCTCCATTGTCGAGGCGGCTGACCGGAGCTGTGGCCGTAAGGTGGTCGGTGCCTGTCGCAGTGGCAACCCAAGAACCCGTTGGTGGACTCCGGCGGTGAGGGATGCCATCAAGCTGAAGAAGGCATGCAGCTTCGGTGGTTGCTGAGGCAAAAACCGGGGCGTGGGAGGAGTTTGGGGAGGCCATGAAGAATGACTTCCAGACGGCTTCGAAGAGATTCTGGTCCACCATCCGTCGTCTCAGGAGGGGAAAACGGTGCACGGTCAACACAGTGTATAGTGGGGATGGTGCGCTGCTGACCTCGACTCGGGACGTTGTGGGTCGGTGGGGGGAGTACTTCGAAGACCTCCTTAATTCCACCAACATGGCTTCTGATGAGGAAGCAGAGTCTGGAGACATAGAGGTGGACTCTTCCATCTCTGGCGTCGAGGTCGCTGAGGTGATCAAAAGGCTCCGTGGTGGCGGGGCCCCGGGGGTGGATGAGATCCGCCCGGAGTTCCTCAAGGCTCTGGATGTTGTAGGGCTGTCATGGTGGACATGTCTCTGCAACATTGCATGGACATCGGGGACCGTGCCTCTGGACTGGCAAACCGGGGTGGTGGTCCCCCTCTTCAAGAAGGGGGACCGGAGAGTGTCTTCCAACTACAGAGGGATCACACTCCTCAGCCTCCCTGGGAAAGTCTATTCAGGGGTCCTGGAAAAGAGGGTCCGTCGGATAGTCGAACCTCAGATTCAGACCTGTGAGGAGCAGTGTGGTTTTCGTCCAGGTCGCGGAACATTGGACCAGCTCTACACCCTTAGCAGGGTCCTGGAGGGGGCATGGGAGTTTGCCCAACCAGTCTACATGTGCTTTGTGGACTTGGAGAAGGCATTCGACCGTGTCCCTCGGGGAGTCCTGTGGGGGGTACTCCGGGAGTATGGGATATCGGATTCCCTGTTAAGGGCTGTCCGGTCCCTGTACAACCGGTGTCGGAGCTTGGTCCGCATTGCTGGTAGTTAGTCGGACCTGTTTCCGGTGAGAGTAGGACTCCGACAGGGTTGCCCTTTGTCACCGATCCTGTTCATAATTTTTATGGACAGGATTTCTAGGCGGAGCCAGGGCGTTGAGGGGGTACAGTTTGGTGGGCTCAGGATTGGGTCACTGCTTTTTGCAGATGACGTTGTTCTGTTGGCCTCATCATCCTGCGACCTACAGCTCTCTCTACAGTGTGAAGTGGCTGGGATGAGAATCAGCACCTCCAAATCTGAGGCCATGGTCCTCAGCCGGAAAAGGGTGGAGAGCCCTCTCAGGTGAGATCCTGCCCCAAGTGGAGAAGTTTAAGTATCTTGGGGTCTTGTTCACGAGTGAGGATATAATGGAACGGGAGATCGACAGCCAGATCGAGGCAGCGTCTGCAGTGATGCGGGCTCTGTATTGGTCCGTTGGGGTGAAGAAGGAGCTGAGCCAAAAGGCAAAGCTCTCAATTTACCGGTCGATCTACGTTCCTACCCTCACCTATGGTCATGAGCTGTGGTTAGTGACCGAAAGAAGAAGATCGCGAGTACAAGCGGCCGAAATGAGTTTCCTCCGCAGGGTGTCTGGGCTCTCCCTTAGAGATAGGCTGAGAAGCTCGGTCATCCGGGAGGGGCTCAGAGTGGAGCCGCTGCTCCTCCGCATCGAGAGGAGCCAGATGAGGTGGCTTGGGCATCTATTTAGGATGGCCCCTGGACGCCTCCCTTGTGAGGTGTTCCAGACACGCCCCACCAGAAAGAGACCCCGGGGAAGACCCAGAACACGCTGGAGGGACTATGTCTCTCGGCTGGCCTGGGAACGCCTTGGGATCCCCCCGGAAGAGCTGAAGGAAGTGGCCAGGGAGAGGGAAATCTGGGCATCCCTGCTGAAGCTGCTGCCCATGCGACCGGACCTTGGATAAGCGGAAGAGAATGGATGGATGGATGGATGGACAATGTCTCGTTTCATAACTAAATATGTTTAACGATTGTCTTTTTTTGCGTTAAACTCAGCGTTAATATGATTTACTAGTTTGTATAAAGAAATAGATAATGTATTAATGCTCAGTGCTGCGAATAAACAGTAGCTTTAATGTGAAGACACATCCTGCTTACCAAATATATACAACCGAAGTGTAAGATACGTGGATTTCATTATTTTGTCAAAACACAGTCTTGCAGCAGAACTGAATGGTCACGTCGTTGCTTCTCCTCTCTGTTGTTGGTTCCTCTGGAAGCTACGCCATTTAAAATTATTAAGATAATGATTTTAAACCACCCTTTAAAATCACAGAGGGTTGTTACACACTAACTGAGGTTCTCTTTGGTTATTGCAGACATCACTATGTATTACTCCTGTATAAACACTGTAACATCTTAAAAATGCATTATTTTATGCAAAACACGGAAATCATTGAAATTCATTTTAAATCATGTGTGAAATATTCTGAGGATTTGAGAAGTCTGTGCATCAGCCATAATGTTCTGAGAATTTTGTTTTCATTGCCTACAATAAATTCTTTGCCATTGTTAGCTACATTTAGCTTCACATTAATGTAGCAGAAGTTTTGCTAGTGAAAAAAATAATGAATTAAGTAACAACTTTTGGGCGGCACAGTGACTTAGTGGTTAGCACTGTTGCCTTGCACTTCCAGGGTCCGGGTTCGATTCCCAGCCAGGCTTGATTTCTGCCTCTGTTTGCATAGAGTTTGTATGTTGTATGTTTCCTCTGGGTACTCCGGTTTCCTCCCACAGTCCAAAGACATGCAAATTAGGCTAATTGGCATTCTCAAATTGCCTGTAGTAGGTAAATGAGTATGTGAGTGTGTGTATGTGTGTGCCCTGCAATGGATTTGCATCCTATACTGTAAGTCTTCTGAGATATGCTCCAGGCCTCCGAGATCCTGTATACAGGATAAAGCGGTATATAGGTTGAGTAACAACTTTTGTAACAACACCATTCAAAAGAAATATACATGCTGGTCATGTGCACAACTGCACATTCACATTCTGCCCTCTCTAGCCATGGTCACTTTCCTTTGCCATCACTCTCACCAACATGTTTCCAACCACATAGCTGTTGCTCATGCTTTTTTTTTTTTTTTAATTGTTTTTCATATCACTCTGAGTAAACTTTTCTTTGTGAAACACTGTTCTTTGTCAAATTCCCAGCAGTTTCTGAAATACTCACATCAGCCCTTCTGGTACCAACCTTAATCATACCACAATCAAAATCAATGGGATCACACTTTTCCCTCTTTCTGATGCTTGATTTAAACATTGATTGAATATATACAGTGGCAGGGAAAAGTATGTGAATCCTTTTGGAATTGAAAGAGCATGCATGAGACATAATTTTCACACATGGATTGGCCACCACAGAGTCCAGACTTTAACCCCATTAAGAATCTTCAGGATGTGCTGGAGAAGGCTTTCTGCAACAGTCTGACTTTCCTAACATCAATACAAGACCTTAGAGAGAAATTATGGAGGAATGTATGGAACTCCAAAGTATTCAACATTAGATAAATAAATATCATTCTCATATTACATGTATGTGTCTTATTTATTCATAGAGTTATTTATTTCATCAAATCCACAGGGGTCGCCACAGCGAATCATCTGCTTCCATCTAACCCTATCCTCTGCATCCTCTTCTCTCACACCAACTAACTTCATGTCCTCTCTCACTGCATCCATGAATCTCCTCTTTGGTCTTCCTCTAGACCTCCTGCCTGGCAGTTCCAACCTCAGCATTCTTCTACCGATATATATTCACAATCTCTCCTCTGAACATGTCCAAACCACCTCAATCTGGCCTCTCTGACTTTATCTCCAAAACATCTCACATGGGTTGTCCCTCTGATGAACTGATTCTTGATCCTATCCATCCTTCTCACTCCCAAAGAGAACCTCAACATCTTCAGCTCTGCTACCTCAAGCTCTGCCTCCTGTCTTTTCTTCAGTGCCACTGTCTCTAAGCCGTAGAGCATTGCTGGTCTCACCACTGTCCTGTACACCTTTCCTTTCATTCTCGCTGATGCTCTTTTATCGCACAACACACCTGACACTTTTCTCCACCCATTCCAACCTGCCTGTACTCGTCTCCTCCTTTGAACACTCTCCGTTGCTCTCGACCGTTGACCCTAAGTACTTAAAATCCTGCACCTTCTTTACCTCTGCTCCCTGTAGCCTCACTGTTCCTTTTGGGTCCCTCTCATTCACACACATGTATTCTGTCTTGCTGCGGCTAACCTTCATTCCTCTGCTTTCCAGAGCGTACCTCCACCTCTCCAAATTTTCCTCTACCTGTTCCCTGCTCTCGCTACAAAGCACAATGTCATCTGCAAACATCATAGACCATGGAGACTCCTGTCTAACTTCATCTGTCATCCTGTCCATCACTAGAGCAAACAAAAAGGGGCTTAGAGCCGATCCTTGATGCAGACCCACCTCCACCTTGAACTCTTCTGTCACACCTACAGCACATCTCACCACTGTCTTACAGCTCTCATACATGTCCTGCACCACTCTAACATACTTCTCTGCCACTCCAGACTTCCTCATACAACACCACAGCTCCTCTCTCGGCACCCTGTCGTACGCTTTTTCTAAATCTACAAAGACACAATGCAACTCTTTATTACCTTCTCTGTACTTCTCCATCAGCATCCTCAAAGCAAATACTGCATCTGATGTACTCTTTCTAGGCATAAAACCATATTGCTGCTCACAAATTCTCACCTCTGCCCTTAACCTAGCTTCCACTATTCTTTCCCACAGCTTCATTGTATGGCTCATTAGCTTTATACCTCTGTAATTGCCACAGCTCTGCACATCTCCCTTGTTCTTAAAAATCGGCATCAATACACTTCTCCTCCATTCCTCTGGAATCCTCTCACTCTCCAAGATCTCGTTAAACAAACTAGTCAGAAACTCTACTGCCACCTCTCCTAAGCACTTCCATACCTCCACAGGTATGTCATCAGGACCAACAGCCTTTCCACTGTTCATCCTCTTCAACGCCCTTCTCACCTCACTTTTACTAATGCGATGCTATGCTGTGGTAACTCACGCCAAGCCATCAGTAGCAGAGGCTTTTAAGTCCTGTAAGTTGTGAGGTATGGTGAGCCAAACGTGATCCGCATTCCGGTTATATTAAAACTTCTCTTGGCTGTACTGTCATATTAGGGTACTACAGTTTCTCCTCAGTCCTCAGTGTGATGAGCAGCATGCAGTGATATAGCAAATTCTACTGCCAGGGTTTAGGGCGAGGGAGGACAAGCCAGGATGTACAGCAAAAGTGACCGGATCTGTGGCACGCAAATCTTTTTGATAGCCCCTTGTATACCACTCATCCTGTACAGAGTTGCTAGGGGCCTGGATCCTATCCCAGGAAACTTTGGCCACAAGACAGCACAGGGAGGACATGCAAACTCCATGCACAGAACCAGGGTGGGAAACGAACACCATTACGTCACTGTGCCACCAAGTTCTTTACTACGTTTTGTAAAAGTGTTCATCAGGGTTAAGTTATAAAACTCATGCCAACTTAAATTCATTATTAAAAAAATGGAAAAGACATAAAACAACTGATGCTAAAAAAACTGCAATAAATCCTCTTGGAATAATCCTCAACTCACGCAGGTATACATGCACAAGATGTTTCTTTTTCAGTTTATTTCAGATACATTTACCAATTTGACATTATTTGGCTAACACAGCTCCATAAACCTACCATTTTTACTAGCTACATAAATGTCTTGATCAAAAGAACTGTTAAAACAGAATGGCCCATTTTAATGTGACAATAATTAAAAGAATAACTGAGGCTTTATTACCCACCTGGAGTTCTTATGTTTTGCCCTGGTGGACATTTACTGTGTTCCACTGCACGAATGCATTCTCCATCTTTGTAATCTAAACAATAATATCCATCTGAGACCTTGCAGATGGTATTCTGTATTGTGGTACAGTCTTTCAGAATAGAAAGGCCTTGGGCTTTAAAAGAACAACATCAAATTAGAAACAGATTAAGGTTACTAAAACAAGTATTAAATAATTAAGACCTACAAATATTCCAAATTATATTTACCTCCATCACAGGTTTTACACTGAAAACACTTATTAAGTCCATTAGGTTCATTCATGAACGTTCCTTTAAAACAGGGTTTGCATGATGTAGAGTAATCACCAGTGCAGTCTTTAAAAACAACTGACCCTGCAGAATACAGAGATACAGGGATAATGTAAAATAATAAAAAAATTATTATTAATAATAATTACAGTGGTGACTGCACAATAACATGATCTGGGCCCATATTTACTAAGCATCTCAGGATCACTCCTAGGAATAGCACTCAAAGTTAATTTAGAACTGAAAATATTTTTAGCTCAGAGTAGGACATAAAAAATATTTATGAAGCTTTCTACTGTTTCTTTCAGGAAAGAGGACAATAGACTGCTTTTAGAAAAGCGTGTGATGTCACTGTTTACCAAACTGAGAGCTGCAAAGTAGGCTACACATTGTAATGGGTGTCATAGTTTTGACAGGTCGCACATACACCAGAGGATTCTGAAAAATGTGGGGGGTACGTCAGGTTAATGAAGTGCTGAAAAAACAGTTGTGTACAGTCAAATAATTATATATATATATATATATATATATATATATATATATATATATATATATATATATATAAGGCGATGACAGGGTTGGGGGTGGGGGTGCGCCGGGAGGGAGTCTCGCCCAGGGAGCAATTCAGTGTAGAACCGCCACTGTACATGTGTATATGATCATTTTGCATCCATCACCCATAACCACTTGAGGGTTGATGCTGTGATATTGTTTTTGGTTCACATAAGCCTGTTGTGCACAGGTTGCAGCTTGTTTTTCACTGATTATATGCTGTGTGGTGGGGAAATGTATGAATTTGCACATGATCTGCTTTGCTGTAAGAGCTGTGCTGTTGATCTATTATTTTCTGGCTGGGACAAACCCAGATCTTCTCTGTGAAAGTGGTATGACAAAAACCTGAATGTGAAACTCTGCATTTTGTGTTTTGATTTGATTTTCACTTGCTCCAATTCTCATTCAAATGCAAACTAGATAAACGAATCCCGATTCATCCGGGTTAAATATCGCAACCCTTTATATGACTCTTCATTTACTCAGATTTTTACGTGTGCGGTATGGAGAGCCGCATCACGAGATGTTTTAAATGATTATAAGAGCCCTGACGCTGGGCTTTAGAGGGGGTCAATGAAATAGGAGTTGTGAGAGTGCTTATGATACGCACGAGAAGACCTTTCCGTTTGGAGATGGCATGGGATTATTAATTAAGAAACTTAAAAAGAAATAAAAGAAAACTGAAAACACAAAATAAACAGAGCTCCGCCATCTACGCAAGAACGGATGGGCCACTGGAAACTAAAAATAAAAACTTATATCCTCTCGGGACGTCCCTTACTGAGGATTTATAGAGAGAGAGTTATGTTTTTGTGCTGTGGACTATTAACTTAAATAATAGCTTTGTCTTTCTTTCTTTCATTGTTTTCTTGGACTTTGTATTTGGCCTTGATACCTTACCAGTGCTCCATAAATGATCACACAAAGTGGCCAAGGTCCCTTATATAAAGACGCCGCCAGGTGCGGCTCGTTGAGGCTGATTGCGGCGTTGCCTGGCAACTGTGTCTATAAATGGAGGTGCCTTTGCCTGTTTAGAACTCGGCGTGGTAGCAGCCTGCGGATATGCCTGTTCCAAACAGTGCAAAACATTCTTGCGCAGCTCTGCTCAGGACTGCCCAAAAAGTGGCCCTGGACTTCCTGGCCCATAGCAGCCCACCACATACCACATCATAATACACTGGCTTATTGATGTGGAGACTAATTTTTAACATCACTTTATTTTATTTTTATTATTATATTTCAGCATATTATTTGAAGTATCACTAAACATATATTAGGTCATATTTGTTAAACAAAGAAACAACGGAAAGAACATTAAGACAAACAATATATAAAACTATAAAGACTATTTTAGCTAGTCAGGGGGTATCATCTGGATGCAGTGTAAGACATACAGTACCACTCATCAGTGTAAACTGCAAGTGCAGCTTGGTCAGTGATGATGAATCAATGCGTGCTGTTGATGACCAACACCTCTCCCCGTCGTACGACTGGGGCATTCCTCTGCATCACACAACACAACTTAATTGGCTGGCCGGCTAGGGAGACCAACAGGATGGAGTAGGGGCGCGTGCAAACTGGAATGCCCAGAGCCGCAGCTAGCCTCCCGTCAATAAAATTTCCCGTGGCCCCCGAATCGATAAGCTCCTCCATTCGTGCTCTCCAGATCGGGAACCCTGAGAGCGTAGCTGGTAGGGGAAGCCTTGCATGATGGGCTCTTGACTTTTGGTTCAACCCTGACCCACCCCTCCTGGGGTGACCCCATCTATGGTTTGCTGCACCACAATCGTCGCTTGTCCTCCAGAAACCAAGTGGGCTGCTACACCGAGAGACAAGCATGGCAACGCCTATCTGCATGGGCTCTCCCATGTCTTCCAGCTTAAGATCTAACTCAGGCTCAAAATCAGAGACGGGATATGAAGCCTCAGGCTCTGTCTCCTTGAGCGGAGGTGAGGCTTTGCGTCTATAGCCGGGGAGCGACCACTAGGCGCTTGGTGCGGCTTTTGTTGGGTGGAGAAAATGTTCCCTACTGGAAGGTCAGGCCTGGCGCTCATGAAGGTCGTTATCCACCCGGATGGCTAGCCTATAAAACTCCTCTAGATCCTGTGGAGGATTATGTATGGCTAGCTCATCCTTCAGCCGCACGGGGAGTCCTTGAACATACACAGCCATAAGGGCTGCGTCATTCCATCCCAAACTGGCAGCCTGGGTACGAAACTCAACTGTGTTGTCTACACTATTCGCCATATGTGGATGGTGAAATGTGGTCCTAAGTGCCTCAACAATGGCACTTAGGGTGGCGTGTTCAGAGAGGAGGTGCTGCCACACTGCAGTAGCCCACTCTAGTGCTCTGCCTGTGAGTAGAGACAACATAAATGCAATCTTCGCCCGTTCTGATGGAAATTGGGAAGGTTGTAGCTCGAATATTAGTTACACCTCATTAGGTTGTGGACATGGTAGTCGTGTTTCGGCCACCAGATGGGGTAGTTGAGCCACTGATCCAGGGGCCAGATGTAAACCCGGAAGAGGCACGCGACTCGAGCTGCCCAAAAATTAATTAAACCCACGCATATCCGAAATTAATTAGGCCCATGTGATATTTCAGTTTTTCATTTTTAATAAATCTGCAAAAATGTCAACAATTCTTTGTTTTTCTGTCAATATGGAGTGCTATGTGTACATTTATGAGGAAAAAATGAACTTAAATGATTTTAGCAAATGGATGCAATATAACAAAGAGTGAAAAATTTAAGGGGGTCTGAACACTTTCCGTACCCACTGTGGGTGATTGACACAACCATGACCAGAATAAAGCAGTTACTGAAGATGAATGGATTAACTTTCTTGCCTAATACTTACTTTGGATAATGGCGGCGCGTGTACATGCTGCGGCTTCTCTCTCCCCCAACACAACTGTGTTTTCGTGTTTTTTGTCTTGTAAGTCGCAGTGTCTTTGCATGTCTTTAACTCGTCCATCTGTCTTAAAACGCACATACAGTCGAGAGCTTTTGTTAGTTATCGGTAAATCCTCAGTTTTTAAGTTAAATCCAGCGAACGTGGATGAGCTGCGCGACATCGGTCTGCTCCGGAGGCCTTCGCCATCACCGACCCACACACCGGCACCCCGCCCAGAGTGGAGGCGCCACAGGCGGCGGGAAAGGAAGCAGAAGAGGGGAAAGCGCGGAGGTGTCCGTGCTAGGCTAGCGGCTAACCCACACAAGCCGGCTATTCCTACCATTGTACTGGCTAACGTACGCTCTTTGGACAATAAACTGGACCATATTCAGCTTCTTCGCACAACCCTAAGGACTGTAAGAGACTGTTGTGTTTTTGTTTTCACTGAAACATGGCTCAACAATAACATCCCGGATAGCGCCGTTCAGCTCGACCAGCTAACATGCTACCGTGCGGACAGAGCTCTCGCTGAGAGCGGTAAAACCCGGGGCGGCGGACTTTGTGTTTACATCAGTGATGCGTGGTGTCACGATGCAGTGGTGGTCTGTAAGTACTGCTCTTCTCTGGTGGAGATTATGATCATCAAGTGTCGACCATTCTATCTACCGAGGGAATATTCAGCTATTTTAATCGGGGCTGTATATGTACCCCCCAACTCCAATAACAAAAGGAGTGAGGCACTAAATGAACTTTACCAGCTCATCAGTGAGCAGCAGACAGCTCATCCAGATGCTTTTCTCATCTTGGCTGGCGATTTTAATCATGCAGACCTAAAAAACGTGTTTCCAAAAATACAACAGCACATAGACTTTCCCACACGAGGAAACAATACACTGGACCTTGTTTACACTACTCAGAGAGGAGCTTACAAAGCCCTACCCCTCCCCCACCTCGGTGCCTCAGACCACATCACTGTCATGCTAATGCCTGTATACAGACCACTGGTTAAAGTCACCAAACCAGTCTGCAAACAGATACAAGTGTGGCCGGAAGGGTCTTCTGAGGCACTCCGACTGCTTTAGCACCACTGACTGGGATGTATTTAAACAGGCTGCCACTCAGAACAACCTCACAGACTTACAGGAGTACACAGAGTCTGTCACTGCCTACATCAACAAGTGCATTGATGATGTAACGGTAACAAAGACCATCACTGTCCGTGCTAACCAAAAACCGTGGCTAACAGGGGAGGTCTACAGACTAATGAAGGTACGGAACACTGCCTTCAAATCTGGAGATGCAGCAGCCCTGAGGACAGCTAGGGCCAACCTGTCTCGCAGCATCAAAAAGGCTAAGAGACAGTACTCCAAGAGAGTTGCCCATCGCTTCAACGACAGCAGAGACACACGGAGTCTGTGGCAAGGGATACAGACCCTCACTGATTACAAGCCGCCACAGAGGACATGTGACAGCTCTATCTCTCTGCTGAATGAGCTGAATGCATTCTTTGCCCGTTTTGACACCCACAACAGCACCACGACACAGAAACACCCACCTCAGCCCGGCGACCAAGTGATGACGCTTTCCTCAGAAAGCGTGAGAAGATCCTTCCGCAGGATTAACGTGCGCAAGGCCCCGGGTCCTGACAACATTCCGGGCCGAGTATTGAGAGACTGTGCGGGGGAACTCACGAATGTCTTTACGGACATTTTCAACATCTCTCTGAGTCAGGCTGTTATCCCCACATGCTTTAAAACCACCACCATAATCCCAGTACCTAAGAAAACATCTCCCTCCTGTTTCAATGACTTCCGCCCAGTTGCACTTACTCCCATCATTATGAAGTGCTTTGAACGGCTAGTCATGCAGCAGATCAAGACTGCCCTCCCCCCCTCCCTGGACCCCTTCCAGTTTGCTTATCGGTCCAATCGCTCAACCGATGATGCCATTGCTACGGCCCTCCACTCAGCGCTCACCCACTTGGAAAACAAAGACTCCTATGTTAGAATGCTGTTCATCGACTTCAGCTCAGCGTTCAACACAATCATCCCACAACAGCTCACTCATAAACTGATACAGCTGGGGATCAGCACCCCTCTGTGCAACTGGCTGCTGGACTTCCTGACTGGCAGACCTCAGGCAGTGCGGGTCGCCAACAACACTTCCAGTACCATCATGCTGAACACTGGGGCCCCCCAAGGATGTGTGCTGAGCCCCCTCCTCTTCACGCTGCTGACCCACGACTGCATACCATCACACAACTCCAACCTCTTCATCAAGTTTGCGGACGACACGACTGTGGTGGGTCTCATTAGCAACAATGATGAGACTAACTACAGGAACGAGGTGAGCTGCCTGGCCAGGTGGTGCACAGACAACAATCTCTCCCTGAACGTGGAAAAGACAAAAGAGATTGTGGTCGATTACAGGAGAACTTACACCCAACACTCTCCGCTGTCCATCAATGGTGCGATCGTGGAGAGGGTAAGGAGCACCAAGTTTCTGGGTGTGCACATGACGGAAGATCTCTCCTGGTCCATCAACACTGCAGCACTAGCTAAGAAAGCTCAACAGCGTCTCTACTTTCTCCGTAAGCTGAGAAGAACCGGAGCCCCGACACCCATCATGCGCACCTTCTACAGAGGCACCATTGAGAGCATCCTGACCAGCTGCATCACTGTGTGGTACGGCGCCTGCAATGCGTCCTGCCAGAAAACTCTCCAGCGCATAGTGAGAGCAGCTGAGAAGATCGTTGGTGTCTCTCTCCCCCCCCTCCTGGACATTTACAACACCCGCCTCACACGAAAAGCAATCAACATTGCCCGTGACCCTACCCACCCGTCTCAGAGCTTCTTTAGTCTGCTACCATCAGGGAGGAGACTAAGGAGTCTCCAAGCCAGGACAAGCAGACTGAAGAACAGCTTCATCCATCAGGCGATCAGGAAGCTCAACTCTCTTCCAGCTCTGCCTCCCCTGTGCTCCTCGGTCTCTCCAACCGTCATACTCTGACTCCTTCATTTTTCACACACACTCGCACACACTCACTCTCACACACACACACACACACACACACACACACACGCTCTCAGACAAACACTCACAAAAACCTCACACACACACACACACACACGCGCTCTCAGACGCACAATAACTCACACACTCACTCACTCACACATACACTTGCACCTGTCACTTTGTGCTCCAGGCACCATTGGTACTTTCACTACCTCAAACCGGTGGGGAAAAAAAAAAAAAAAAAAAACATTCCTTGTTCTCACTGGATTTATTTCCCATTTTGTTTACTGATTCATATAGCTCATTATGTTGTCACTTGTCACTTTCTTTTCAACTAAAATAAGCACACTTGCACTATTCCAATTGCACTGTACCGTTTCTCTCCATAACTGCCTTCTGTGTTGTTAACTGTCCCTTTTTGCAGGATAGTAACTAAATTACCTCACCTCTGTTGCCTTTCTAAGTTTGTGTTATTTAAGTCTTTTTTTTTTTTTTTTTTTTAACCTCTTCAGTGTTATTTGTAACTAGGGCGAGAGTAACGTAATTTCGATTCTCTATATGTATGCACTGTACATGTAGCAGAATTGACAATAAAGTTGACTTTGACTTTGACTTTTTGACTAATAACTTTATACTTTTCATGTATTACTTATGAATTAATTAAATAAATTAAAATACCAAAGTATTACAATACCATACCTATATTACACATAAGACAACATTCTCCACTGCGGGATACATATTCACTTGGCCCACACAGAGCTCCGCATGTGAGGACAGAATAGACGCCTGTTTGGAGACAATAAAAAATTAAATAATTAAAACAAAATTAATAATTAAGGGCATAACAATCACCCATAGAAGTTTTAGGCAGGTGTGAAGAAATTGAAAAATATCAATCAAATCAGCAGTTGATCGGACTATACTCATAGACTTTAAACCAGAATCAATTCTTGCAGGATAGCAAGATAGATGCCAATTATTTAAATTGTGTTTATAGATATACACATTTCCTAGGTCAATTATTTCTATAATCACATACATGTTTAATTAAACCAGTCCACCAACAGTGTACTAGTACTAGTTACTGTATGTCCTGCTTCAACACTTCTCTGGTTATTTGAACTAGCAACCTGAGGGGGGTGCACCTGACTGGCATAATGCTATTGTTAGATTCAGACAGTAACGGAATCCATATCACCCATGTTACACTTGTCTTTACTCCTGAGCCGCCTCCACACTGCAAAAACATCCTGAACACTACAATAACAGCTTGAACACTGTAAGTAAGTTTGTCTGACCGCGGTGAAGTTGGTTTGAAGTTGTACGTTGGATATTCGAGCTTCCAGCTTCCGATTGGTGGCGGAGATTCGCTCACAGAGTCCGGGGACAGCACCTAATCTACTGCGCGAGTTAGGGACTGTCTCTAAATTACTGTCCGACTGAAATACGGATAAAATTCATATTATAAATAAATAAATTAATAAATGTTACTGTTAGTGTCTGTGTCAAACTAATTTGTACTGTTCACAATGTCTCGTTTCATAACTAAATATGTTTAGGGATTGTCTTTTTTTGCGTTAAACTCAGCATTAATACAATTTTACTAGTTTGTATAAAGAAAAAGATCATGTATTAATGCTCAGCGCTGCGAATAAACAGCAGCTTTAATGTGAAGACACACCCTGCTTACCGAATATATACAACCGAAGTGTAAGATACGTGGATTTCATTATTTTGTCAAAACACAATTAAAGTCTTGCAGCAGAACTGGATGGTCACGTCGTTGCTTCTCCTCGCTGTTGTTGGTTCCTTGGTCTACACCCTTATTACTGACGGCTGTCCTTAATTTCCTTCTGTAGAAGAGTCCGTAGAAAATGCCTTCTTTATTAAGTGTCGCGATCTTCGGAAGAGTATGTGTTTTTACACACTTCAGTGTAAGCTAGAACACACTAGAGCTTTCGATTACACAATCCTTGTTTTTGAGATGTTTTCTTCCGTTTTGTTTAATGAGAGTTAGCCAACAACGCATTACCACCACCGTCTGGATGAAGTCTGTATCTGGAAGCTACGCCATTTCAAATCCTTAAGATAATGATTTTAATCCACCCTTTAAAATCACAGAGGGTTGTTACACATTAACTGAGGTTATCTTTGGTTATTGCAGTCATTACTATGTATTACTCCTGTATAAACTGTTGCATCTTAATAATGCATTATTTTATGCAAAACACAGAAATCACTGAAATTCATCTTAAATCATGTGTGAAATATTCTGTGAATTTGTAAAGTCTGTGCATCAGCCATAATGTTCTGAGAATTTTGCTTTCATTTCCTACAATAAGTTTATTGCCATTGTTAGCTACATTTAGCTGTACATTAGTGTAGCAGAAGTTTTGCTAGTGAAAAAAATAATGAATTAAGTAACAACTTTCAGGCGGCACAGTGACTTAGTGGTTAGCACTGTCGCCTTGCACTTCCAGGGTCCGGGTTCGATTCCCAGCCAGGCTTCATTTCCGCATCTGTTTGTATGTTCTCCCCGTGTCTGGTGGGTTTCCTGCAGGTACTGTGATTTCCTCCCACAGTCCAAAGACATGTAGTTTAGGCTAATTGGCATTCTCCAATTGCCTGTAGTAGGTGAATGTGTGTGTATGTGTGTGCCCTGCAATAGATTGGCATCCTATAAGTCTTCTGAGATAGGCTCCATGCCTCCGAGACCCTGTATATAGGATAAAGCAGTATAGAGGGTGGGTGAGTAACAATACCATTGAAAACAAATATACATGCTGTACAGTACATGTGCACAACTGCACATTTACCTTTTCTCTGCCATCACAAGACATGGCCACTTTCCTTTGCCATCACTCTCACCAACATGTTTCCACCCACATAGCTGTTGCTCATGCTTTGTTTTCTGTTTTTCATATCACTCTGAGTAAACTTTTCGTTGTGAAACACTGTTCTTTGTGAAATTCCCAGCAGTTTTTGAAATACTCACATCAGCCCTTCTGGTACCAACCTTAATCATACCACAATCAAAATCAATGGGATCACACTTTTCCCTCTTTCTGATGCTTGATTTAAACATTGATTGAATAAATACAGTGGCAGGGAAAAGTATGTGAATCCTTTTGGAATTGAAAGAGCATGCATGAGACATAATTTTCACACATGGATTGGCCACCACAGAGTCCAGACTTTAAACCCATTGAGAATCTTTGGGATGTGCTGGAGAAGGCTTCATGCAACAGTCTGACTCTCCTCTCATCAGTACAAGACCTTAGAGAGGAATTATGGAGGAATGCCATGATCAAAGAAAACCTTGTCCAACAAAATATCAGAGTGTAATGTCTTTTTTGTTGTCTGGCAGTGTATATACTTGGTTACATAAAATGCTCCAAGAAGTGCAGTAAGGTGTCAATATAAATTCTATTTCACGAATAAAAACGACAAACAAAACATGTATAATATATACATTATATAGACCTATACTCACTGCACATTACACAGTTACAAAGTAAATACCAGTAATAATACCTGAAGGATGCTTTGAGTCTACACAAATATGAATACTAGAAACAATGGTTAAATTAATAATCTGTACAAGTAAGCATCATGGGTAAGAGTTATTCCAGAACGATGGGCGTGTCAGGGTAAGAGGGAAAGCACATGAAGCGCATCATGCCTAATGCCTACTGTACAAATGTCTGGAGACAGTGTTATGAGCTGGGGATGCTTCAGTTGGTCAGCTCTTGACACAGCAATGCTATGTGGCAACAAAATGAAGTCATCTGATGACCTGAATGTACTGAATGACCAGGTTTTACCATCAATGGAGTTTTTCTTTCCCAATGGCACAGGTGTATTTTAGGACGCAAAATGTAAGAGAGATTTTGGGAGAATAATTATTTTTCCACATAAACTGGCCACCACACACTGTAAACCCAAATAAGTTGGCAAAATAAAAAAAAAATTGAGGTATTAAGTTGCATAAAAGTCTTTAAGTAATGATGTTTCCAGTTTTAGGTGACAGTTACTGTTACTTAAGTACTTACTGTACAGTACTTAAAATATCAAATTTGTTCAGCTAACTTGAAAAGTGTAATTTTTACAAAGTTATAAATACCAAAATGTTTTAAATAGTCATCAAGGTCTATTAATTTAAACTAATTGTAATTATTTAAGTTACCAGTACTCAATATGTTTAAGTACTTTGAGCATTAGGGTTTGCAGTGCAAAAACACTGCACAATCTATTGGAAAAGCTTCCAGAGAAGTGGAGATTATTCTAACATTAAAGGGGGACTTAAAATGCTCCGCATATGCTCAGCAGGATGCATCTGAAGGTGAATCTTATGGTGAAGTGTACAAAAGCTTTAAATCATATAGGGCAGACATATTAAGCCAATATTAAATGAGGTCTTAAATGCAAACTTTGATTTCTTAAAGTTTAATCTTTATTATCTCCCAGTCTCTGAGTTCAGTAACGATAAAAGGCCAAACAGAATTAAAAAAAAAAAAAAAACAGCTCTATTATAGGGGCTTGAAACAGTTGTGATCTGATTAGGATGACGTCATGCAGCGAGTCTATGCACATAAATGCATAATCTATAGATGCGTAGACTCGCTGCATGACGAATGTGTGAAAGCTTTATGCACATAAATGCATAATCTATAGATGCGTAAAGCTTTCACACAACTGCCGCTGATTTAAACATTGCACTTTTCCACCATTTAAATCTACAAAAACCTGTCAAATCTACAGGCCCCAATTCCAATGAAGTTGGGACGTTGTGTAAAACATTAATAAAAACAATACAGTGAGCTGTAAATCCTTGTTGACCCATATTCAACTGAAAACACCACAAAAACAAGAACTGCAGTTTTCAAACTGATAAACTTGATTGTCTCTTGCAAATGTTCACTAATTTTGAATTTGATGCCTGTATAATTATGATGTACATTTATTACACATTTCCTCTTTAAAAGGAACACATGTACTGTACACCTGCTTACTTATGAACTTCAGTAAATGTTCACATCAAACATCAAAATGGTAAAAAGCATTAATTGTGTGGCTTTAACTGAGACTGTGCCCATATGTGCTTCCATATCAAGTCTACGCCATATGTTTCACAAAGCCACATATCCTACAATCTACCCCTGTTATTGAGTAATAGGAGTGGAACCCATTTTCTGCTGTTGAAGCCTATCCACTTCATAGTTTAATGCTTTGTGCATGCTAAGATGGTTTTCTGTTCATTATGGTTTACCAATCTGGGCCCGGTTTCTCGAAAGCTTCTTATCTCTAAGTAGTTCTTAAGTCGTACCTTAACCTCTCTCTTAACTTTATGGAGCATTTCTCGAAACGTTCTTACGCTAAGTATCTCTTAGCTAAGTCAGACGTTCGTAAGGTTGGTCTGGAGCAACCTTAACTCATACTTAGCGTAGTTTCAGCTCAAGACGCTAGTCGCCGCCACTGAGCAGCAGTCTTTATAAATCAGCGGTGTATGCAAACACATTATGGCACGTTATCAAAGTCGTATTAATGATGGAATATACTGTAGACCTGTTTAAGAATATTATTTTATTTGATATCAGAACTAATAGAGTGACTTTTAATTAGCCTATTTCATAATGTGACTAATGCATTAAAATTGCCAATCACAATTAATATTAAACAGGTGGCGAACAATTAGGCAGCGAGCGTGGTGTTGTGTTAAACTGAAGACGGCGCGGTCCGTGGAGCCGTGTGAGTCATGTACATTTTTCCTTTAGACAAAACTTCAGCCCTTTTCATATTTTCCTCATGGTCGTTATTAAAAAATATATAAAATAAACGTTTTGCCTTTCAAGGCAACAGATTATGGAGCTTCTTGAGCTGCTCAGACCTGCGCGTGCCAGACCAACGTGTCGTACTTACTGTACTGTACTGTACTTACTGTACACTCCCCGTCCCCATGTCCAGCTGCTCGCTGCTTTTTGTTTAAAATATGTTTCATTGCTCATTAGCCATTATCCATGACTTTATGGGTTTTTCTTTTGACACGTTTTATTTTTATGAAATTTGATTTAGTTAAATGAGAAAATAACCTTGGGAGTTTCAAACCCCGCATCCATTCATGTTTCTGGGTGATTGTAATGTTTAATACCCCTACAGTATTCACTCATGTGGTGTGACTCGCTGTGAGATGCGGTGTGTTATACCCCTATCTCACCTGCACGGTCTCGCGCTGTGGCCGTAGGCTTGATCATGATTCACCCCGAGTTTTTGCGCTGTGATTACGTTTTCATCTTTCCGCGTGAAAAATTAAACGTTTAATTTTTTTGCTGGTCCTCACGGAAGCTTGCAGACTTTGCAGAACGTCGCGGAACGTTAAAGGAACGTCGTGGGCAAACGCGGCAGCTCACGGAGATGAGTCCGGCCACACAGGTGAGAGAGGGGTATTAGGCACCACACAGGTGAGAGAGGGGTATTAGGCACCACACAGGTGAGAGAGGGGTATTAGGCACCACACAGGTGAGAGAGGGGTATTAGGCACCACACAGGTGAGAGAGGGGTATTAGGCACCACACAGGTGAGAGAGGGCTATTAGGCACCGTGATTTGCCTCGAGTGACCGGCGCCCGACGGTCCGCGAAGATCTGCCAGGTCCGCGAGCTTCCGCATGTTTATTTTTTTTGCGTGGTAAAATGGAAACGTAATAACAGCACCAAAACTCGCGCTGAATCATAATGAACCGCACTTACGGCCCCGCGTAGGTGAGATAGGGGTATTAAACCTCCACTCTGTCATCTCATCGTATTCATTCCATAAGTGCGCTATACAACCCCAACAACTGACACTTCACATTGTTTCTGAAGCTGGTGAAGAGTGTTATCAGCTGTTTGTCCATCAACTATGATTGTAAAACCCCGTTCGTTTCACGGCCACATGTTACATGAAAATATTATATTATTATATTAATTAATATTAATTTATATATTTGTCTATTATGGCATGTTATTGTTAAGTTAACACATGTCGAAATAAACGCTATTAAAAGAATTTAGTGCAATGTTTAATTTGTATAGAAAGTGCCGTCTTTCTTAACACTGTCATGCAAAAGGAATCAAAAATCGATTCCTGAGCCACCGATGTCCGCTAATTCAGGACCTTCACTGTAGACAGCGCCGCGTAACGTCGGACGTAAGAGGCAGCGACTTAAGAAGACTCCTAAGAGACAGTTCGAGAAATACACTTAGAAAAGTTATCACTTAACGTAAGATATATCTTAAGAGTCTTCTTAGCGCGCGAATAGTGTGCGTTATCGAGAAACCGGGCCCTGGTCATTTTCCTCTGACCATCCTGATCAACAAGGGATGTCAACACACATAACTACCATACAATGTCTTTTGTTTTTTCACACCAATCAGTGTAAACCCTAGAGGTAGTTGTGGAAATTATACTCACACCAGACCATCTGTAACCACCACCCACATTTAAAAGCCTTAGCACATGTCACTATACTTGCATGAAACACAGAACTGTCTCTACAATAGGACAGCAAGATTAATTGAAAAAATTTGGAAAAAAAATTCACTCACATGCTCATTTCTCATTCCTAAATGCCGGCGATTCATTGGCATATATTTCCCTGCATTCAGATCACACTGTATTCACATGTTCACTTATTTATTTAACAACAATCCCAGATACTACTTCAGTTACACTCATTGGTGACACTGACTCAGTGTAAAACAAAACCTATAAATTACCAATCAGCCCAGAGATTAGTGAAGGATTCAGTCATACAACTCGATCTCTTATCTCTCTTCCTCATTTCCATGATGACTCATGTGACATGCAACATGGAGGCATTCCTAAATTAACCTCACTTTACTTAATGAAGCGAAAGTGGTATAACAACTTGAGTTGTTGCAGACAGATATGTACATAGGCTTCAACCTGAAATAATAAGATGACTGCTTGTAAAATATTTTTATACAAATTATTAGAAACTATAAGTCATAATACAGTACTGCAAGACTGGTGGCCACACATTTTAGAAAAGATTTTTGTCAACATGTCATATGACATGGAATATATTAAAATAAAATCTAGAAGTGAAACTTACATTAAAAAAGGTTGTGCCCTCTGCAGCTCATGGCCACACATTATAGAAAAGATTTTCACTCAACATGTCATATGACCTGAAAGTCCACTTTCCCACCAGACTATTAAGATAAAATTGTATAAATGTCTAAAAAAAAAAACCTTAATTACCATATTAATGATGATATAAATAGTTTAGTGTACTACAAATAGTTTATTGTACATTATAAAAAAAGTACTGTACATTATTAAAAAAGTTAAGCATTTAAATGAATGGAACAATTATGCTCTTAATTATTTAACAGACACATTCAACAGCACTGTTATCTGACAAGACAAATAACAATAACAAAATAAATATGAATAGAAAATAATAAAAGTACAGTGGACCTTGGATTGCGAGTACCTTGGTCTATGAGTGTTTCGCATAACAAGCAAAAATTTGAAATACATTTAATTGGTAAACGAGGAAGGTAGTGTAATATGAGCAGTATTGTGGGCAGTATCATCTCTCATGTTCAGTCTCACTGTGCGTGCATCACTCGTATAATCAACATCCAGCATGCATATACTGTTTACCATAACTGTGACCAGGTGTGTAAAGCATTTTTATGTGTGTTTGTGTGCGCGCGCATGTGTGAACTGGTGTCCGTGTGTGTCCGTGAAAGTCATGCTACACATTTGCCCCCTTCCTCCTCTCCTCTCTCTGGCTCTTTTTGGGGGGGGGGGGGGGGGGGGTGTGCGCGCGCTTGATTGGTCTCTGTGGGATCAATTACTACAGCCACTATTCTTTTCAGTGGTAAAGTACAGATTAATTCGTTTTATTTTTACTTTATATTTTGTATTGATTATTTTTATGTATGAAGATTTTTGTGTTCTGGAACAAATTCTCGGAGTTTCAACTATTTCTCATTTCTTGATATACGAGTGTTTTGACATACAAGCACACTTCCAGAATGAATGCTCGCAATCCAAGGTTTAAATGTACTTAATCATATTATTATTATTGCTACCAATTAAACTCTTGAGTTACCATTGCTATCAAATTACTGACTGTTATCTTAATTTTGTATCTAACATAGCAGTTTGATATACTGCACACTAAAGTATACTAAAGAGACGTATACTAAAATTTTATTTAACAGACATTAGTTTTCTTATTAGTAAACAATATGGGCAGAGGGGAAAATAATAGACTGTACAATAGAAAAAGTTTCAGCAGGGACAGCTCGTCATCCTCAGGCCAGCACATGAGAATTAAATGGATAGTTACATTTTTGTCTTTTTACAAGACTTTTTTCACAAATCTGTCTTAAATCCAAATAGACGTATGTATGCAAATTACCATAAGTCTTGGTCACAGTAAATTTTTACTGATAAAAATGTTGGAGGCCAACATTATTTCCAGAGGTCAGCTGAGACTTTGAAGCTTCTACAGTCCCACTGAGCAAAATCGAGTTAGTATCTTTTAAATTTAGGGTGGTTTTTAGTGCAAATTTAACTCTCCTATTTCTACAGACATAGACAGATCCTAGTTCTGGTTAGCCATATGAAAATACCTTTTACTGAAAAAATCTGTATAAAAGAGGTAAAATATATAAAATATAAAGTATAAGTATAAAAGCCTAAAAAATTAGGAATCACTGCTAAGAAAAATTAGTGTTATGAGAAGTCACTTTTTGGCAACTTCAATACTGAAGAGGTCCTTGCACTGGTTCACAGCTTTGATTTTCATGTTCCTGGTCCCGAGCGTTTTAGCAAACATACATACAGCTAGAAGAATCTTGAAGATGGAGGAGCTATCAAAACAAGTCAATTCATTTACAAAGTTTACAAAGTCAGGGGTAAGTTATAAAACTCATGCCAACTTTAGTCCCAAGAAGCGGAATTAATCAATTATTTTTAAAAAATGGAAGCAACAATCCTGGTATCGCTGGAGGAGTATCAGTGACTGGTAAGGATCAGAGAAGTTTCTTAAAAAGTCTTCTTTTGTACAGCTGGTGATTTGATGATAAGAACACTGAAATAAATGCTCCTGGAATAATAATCCTCAACTTCCGCTGGTATTCATGCACAAGGTGTTCCTTTTTCAGTTCATGTTTCATCTGATGAATCTGTTTCGTCTTTTACTTCCCTAGAAGAAAGTAATAATAACATTAATGTTCTGTATGAACCAGCTTTCATTGTATATTCATAATAAATAGTAGAGGCAGCTCTTACATTATGCTGGATTGTGATGCATCTGGTTTATCATTAGGACTGGTTTCCTCTACAGGCCTCTGTAAGCATGAAAAGAGCCAGCATTAAGAGATCTACAAAGGCAGCTGATGCATCTGAGTAATCAGAATGTATGCAATAAGGATTGGAAAGTAAAGTGTAAAGTAAATCTGGATGGTACATCAGCATAGTCCACTTATAATACATTAAGGGAATCTCTGTTTCTTTTCCATAATTTCACACTACAATGTAAAAGGATACAGGATTTGCTAATTGCTATTGATCATAATTATTCTTTTAGGCAGACAGATGTCAACGCCATGGAAAGAATGTTGTACAGAAACAGTGACTTATTTTTATATGTAGTCAATTAAAAAGTGACTCAGCACAAATCCAAGATCAAGCAGCAGCCTTGATAAGACAGAAGAAGAAGAAGAAAAAAAAAAGAAAAAGATGATGATGACGATGACATGACCAGCTTAGAGACTTTACACAGAATGGCTTTAATAATAAAAGAATAAGAAAAACCTTTCATTTAAGCAACTAAAATGTTTACATAACACATCATTGAACACTGTAAATTACAAATAAGTACATACCTTTAATTCTTTTCTACCTGCAAAACAAAAATAAGGTGTGTCAAATATTAATCTAAAACATTTACAACATAGTTAAGAATATTATAGTAAATTAATGTCTTAGGTATTTGTCCACATTCCATGATTTCACGATTTTCCTTAACATAATGAAGCAATACTTTATTTGAAACAGATAAAAACTGAACACAAACCACCTTCGTTTGCTGGTCTGTGTGCCAAACACAAAATTGTCAGGAAAACTGCCAGTAAAATTCCCACAGCAGGAACTACGATGAGATGAGATCTTTTTGCTTTAGGTTTGCATTCAACATCTGTAATGGAAGTGCCTTCTTGGGCCTCAACCTCATTATTGTCTGAACAGCTTGAAGAATGAACAAACAATGTATTACACACACACCAGGAAAGACACTGAAAAGTTTGGCAGAAAAGTATAAAGAATAAAGATGCAACTTCAAACTAAATACTATAGCTTCTATAACAAATTAATGACTTACTCAGTCCATTTAGTGCAGTTTACACCTTCAGGAGAATAAAATCCGGGTGGACAGGACTCACACACTGTATCTGAGGCCTTAGTGCCTGTAAATAAATACAGCAACATCACACACACTGCAAATTCAACATAATAAATGCATGTTTATAATAGAACCATTCCTGTCCAGTCATGTTAAAGAGCGAGTCATGGTTTATGAATACAAAGTACCATGTAGCATAAAGCGTCACGTGATCACAACTGAGCCAATGTTTTTTTCTCTCTCGGGTGCTGTGGGTAATCATCTCCCCTGTTCTGCCTTAGTGCGCATCTCTCACTGGTATAATCAACATCCGTGCACACGTGTACTGTTTTTACTATACAGTATACACTATATAAGCTTTTTTGTTATATGAGTGTTATACACTTGCCCGCAATCCAAGGTTCCACTGTATATTGTTTACATATGTAATTGCTTATTTATTTATTTTGAGTGTGTGTGTGTGGTGTGGAAGAGGTGTTAGGGAATACTGTATGCCATGGGGAAACTAGTCACAGAAGGTTTACATGTCCTTTTTATTTAAAAATGCAATTATTTCTTTCAAGCTTTATTATGAGACCATTTTATTCGTCTGACGGTTTAATGATAACTTTGTCTAAGCCTTTATTTAAGTTATTCTTATTACAGTTGTTACGTGTAGGTGTGGTGCACGTATGCGCGCATGAGTGTCTGCTGGTGCCGGCGCGTGCGCGCGCTCTCTCTCTCCCTTTTTCTCTCTCTCGCTCTCCTTCTCACAGGAAGCCCCGCCCCGATTGGACGTGCGCAGGGATTGGCCGTCCTGAGATCTGCACGTCCTTTTTAAGACGGCGGATGAATGCCGGAAGCGCGCGACTTTAGTGTATGACCTGTGTGCCCAAAAATAGTGATTGTGTGTTTAGATTAATGCTAGTTGATAAGTGTTATTGCTGAGCCTTATTTCTTTTCACTGGTGTCTTTCTTTTTGGGTTGCTTTGTGTTGGAGTGGTGGAGGGTTGTCGCCACCACCTTTTTTTTTGTAAATAGTTATAAATATATATTTTCTCTGTTTCTCTTTGCATATAGTTTAAAGGAAGCAGTAGGGGTTGGGTGCCATTTTTTTGTTTAAATCCCTTTTTCTCCTGATTTTGTATTTTTAGATAGGGAGTTAGTTTAGCCCTATGTTTTTGGTTTTTGACTTTGTTTTGTTGTAGATTAGTTTCATATGCACACAAAATAATTTTCTATATACAGTGGTGTGAAAAACTATTTGCCCCCTTCCTGATTTCTTATTCTTTTGCATGTTTGTCACACTTAAATGTTTCTGATCATCAAACACATTTAACTATTAGTCAAAGATAACACAAGTAAACACAAAATGCAGTTTTTAAATGAGGGGTTATTATTATTTAGGGAGAAAAAAAAATCCAAACCTACATGGCCCTGTGTGAAAAAGTAATTGCCCCCTGAACCTAATAACTGGTTGGGCCACCCTTAGCAGCAATAACTGCAATCAAGCGTTTGCGATAACTTGCAACGAGTCTTTTACAGCGCTCTGGAGGAATTTTGGCCCACTCATCTTTGCAGAATTGTTGTAATTCAGCTTTATTTGAGGGTTTTCTAGCATGAACCGCCTTTTTAAGGTCATGCCACAACATCTCAATAGGATTCAAGTCAGGACTTTGACTAGGCCACTCCAAAGTCTTCATTTTGTTTTTCTTCAGCCATTCAGAGGTGGATTTGCTGGTGTGTTTTGGGTCATTGTCCTGCTGCAGCACCCAAGATCGCTTCAGCTTGAGTTGACGAACAGATGGCCGGACATTCTCCTTCAGGATTTTTTGGTAGACAGTAGAATTCATGGTTCCATCTATCACAGCAAGCCTTCCAGGTCCTGAAGCAGCAAAACAACCCCAGACCATCACACTACCACCACCATATTTTACTGTTGGTATGATGTTCTTTTTCTGAAATGCTGTGTTACTTTTACGCCAGATGTAACGGGACACGCACCTTCCAAAAAAATTCAACTTTTGTCTCGTCGGTCCACAAGGTATTTTCCCAAAAGTCTTGGCAATCATTGAGATGTTTTTTAGCAAAATTGAGACGAGCCTTAATGTTAATTTTGCTTAAAAGTGGTTTGCGCCTTGGAAATCTGCCATGCAGGCCGTTTTTGCCCAGTCTCTTTCTTATGGTGGAGTCGTGAACACCGACCTTAATTGAGGCAAGTGAGGCCTGCAGTTCTTTAGATGTTGTCCTGGGGTCTTTTGTGGCCTCTCGGATGAGTTGTCTCTGTGCTCTTGGGGTAATTTTGGTCGGCCGGCCACTCCTGGGAAGGTTCACCACTGTTCCATGTTTTTGCCATTTGTGGATAATGGCTCTCACTGTGGTTCGCTGGAGTCCCAAAGCTTTAGAAATGGCTTTATAACCTTTACCAGACTGATAGATCTCAATTACTTTTGTTCTCATTTGTTCCTGAATTTCTTTGGATCTTGGCATGATGTCTAGCTTTTGAGGTGCTTTTGGTCTACTTCTCTGTGTCAGGTAGCTCCTATTTAAGTGATTTCTTGATTGAAACAGGTGTGGCAGTAATCAGGCCTGGGGGTGACTACAGAAATTGAACGCAGGTGTGATAAACCACAGTTAAGTTATTTTAACAAGGGGGGCAATCACTTTTTCACACAGGGCCATGTAGATTTGGAGTTTTTTTTCTCCCTTAATAACGCAAACCTTCATTTAAAAACTGCATTTTGTGTTCAATTATGTTATCTTTGACTAATAGTTAACGGTTTTTGATGAGCAGAAACATTTAAGTGTGACAAACATGCAAAAGAATAAGAAATCAGGAAGGGGGCAAATAGTTTTTCACACCACTGTATATGATTTAAGTGCTAGATTTAAAGTAAGTGCATTGAGTCACTCACAAACAATAGTGAAAACTTTTTAGGAGCTTAAAGTTGCAAAACTCTTATTTCAGATACAATACCACTTTTTACGGAGCAGCATAGCTCCATAAACATGCCATTTTTAAATATCTTGTTCAAAAGCATTGTTAATACAAAATTTTAATGTGACAACAATTAAAAGAAGGACTGAGCCTTTATTACTCACCTAAAGTTTTTATGTGTTGCCCTGGTGTACATTTACTGTGTTCTACTGCACGGATGCATTCGCCATCTTTGTTATCCAAACAATAATATCCATCCGAGGCCTGACAGATGGCATTATGTGTTGTGGTACAGTCGTTCAGAATAGAAAGACCTTGGGATTTCAAAGAAAAACATCAGATTAGAAAACGCTTTGATAAATTTTATTGAAACAAAAATTAAGGATTTGAGACCTAAAAGGAATCTAAATGATATTTACCACTGTCACACACTTTACACTGCAAACACTTATCAAGTCCATTAGGTTGATTCATGAATGTTCCTTTAGAGCAAGGTTTGCATGATGTACTGTAATCACCAGTGCAGTCTTTAAAAACCACTGACCCTGCAAAACACAGATTATTAGAACCAGGTTAATAAGAACAGACAAAATATTTTCTTAGGTTTTTAAAGAGCAGCTAGTGTGAGTTAACCAAGTATCAATAAAAACATGCTTTTTCTCACTCGTCTCTATACCGCTTTATTCTGTATTCAGGGTCGCAGGGACCTGTAGCCTATCCGAGGAGACTTAGGGCACGAGGCAGGGTACACCCTGGACAGGGTGCCAATCCATCGCAGGGCACACACATACACACACTCACACACCCATTCACACACTACGGGCAATTTGGGAATGCATATGCTTTATCTTTATTTATTCATTTATTATTTATGTAATAAGCATCAATGTACAGTAATATGGTAAAAAAAAAAAAACTAACATACATCCCTGTTGAGGAGGATTTCTGATGAAACTGGCTAGTAAACCACACTGTATTTTAAGTGTAGACATTCAAATAGGAAAAAAAACATTCTATCTATTTACTTTCCAGTGGGTAGAAGGAGAGCGATGTCGATTCGCTACCTCACACCTCTGCAAGGCCACGATCTTCAGCTTCCTCCCACTTTCCAAAACCGTAATGATAGTTGGATTAGTAGCTAAATTCCAGCATGTGTGACAGGGTGTTTGCCGGCCCTACACCGAGTGCTCCTGGGAAAGGGTCAGGATCTTCTGGAATTCTGACCAGTAACCCTGTTACTTTAATAATTAAATAATTAAGTATCATCATGTCATACCTATATTACACATGGGACAACATTCTCGACCCCTTGATAGATATTCACTTGTCCCACACCCGTACGTCAGGGCAGAATAAACACCTGTTAGGAGACAAAACAAATTTTTTTCTTTATAATTAAATGCATGTTTATTCTGACCAAACTAGTAAAAGTAAAAGACACAAACAATAACTACAGCTCCACATATGAGAACACGGAAATAATTTTTAAAATGTAACCAAAAAATAATACTAACAATTATACTTAATAAAATGCAGAAATGTAGTTGTAACTTTACACAAAGCATAGGTTACATGTTGCGACATCAGTATGAATAAAAACACTGCATATTTGGAGCTTTCAAAATGCACCATTATGCACTTTGATCTAACATGAATACAGTCACAAACAACCTGAAAAAAAAAGTTTATCTACTTTATCTCTAGAAGTTATTTGGTGTTATGTATTTTGCTGTTTAGAAGAGTAACTATATCATATTTTCCCATACGAAATCTCAAGTTCAAGTAGGCTTTATTGTTATTTCTACCATATACAGTTTAGTACACAGTGAAATGAACCAACGTTCCTCCAGGAACAAGGTGCTACATACAACATAAATTAACAACACAAGTTAACAAAAACTAACTAACTAAAAAAACTAATTAGCTGGCTAGCAGAGAAGACAGATTGACATTTTTAAGTTCTATTAAAAAAAGACAACAAAGTGCACGTGCAAAGGTGCAAAAAAGAGCGAGAAAGAGATCTTGATCTTAGTGAAGACTTTAACAGTAGTCAAGATAACTATTGCACAGTTTGGTAATTTCACTGAACTAACATAAATTGTTTTAGAATTTTAGTAACTTTGCAGTTCATTAATGCCAACCATTGGGGTAAATTATTATTATCATTTTTCACCCCAACATGATAATAAAGTAGCCCAATAGATAGCCCAAAAAGACTGCCATGATTGGTTGGCGAACTTTACATACTATGTTCTACGTAGTAAGCACATAGTAATGGTGTGCAAGCCGATCTGTAAATGTTCCATGCAGCTCAGATTTGCTCTGTGTTGAAAGAGATCCATGAAGTTCTGGGCCAATTTCTATGGGTTGAGCTTATTCAGAAATAAACCCAACAATTGCAATAAAATTTATGGAAATAGGTACGTGTGTGAAAATGACTTTATTTTACATTATTGAATGTGGCAACCTGCAAGCTATTTCATGACTAAAGGTATAATGTCAATAAATACAATGGAGAAGGAAGCATTCATGTAGATATATGTAGATTTCTTAATTCTCTTGTAAGGCTACTTATATTTGTGAATTTCTGGATAAATAAATATATATATATATATATATATATATATATATATATATAATTTTACATATTATATTATATATACAATTAGACTACTCTGCATGGCTTTGGACTATAGGAGGAAACCAGAGTACCTGGAGGAAACCCGCCAAAGACAGGGAAAACATGCAAACTCCATGCACACTAGTGATGGGTCGTTCATGAACGATTCGTTCTTTTTAAACGGATCTTTAACATGACTCAGAAGAACGAGTCGTCTCGGAGAGTGATACGTTCATTTTCTATTGAGCGTGCATGCGCAAAGCATCGCAAAACCTTCGTATGTTATATACAGGAAACAGTATTGAACGATTCTCAGCAGTCTTCAAATCTCCAGTCGTTCGTTCTTTTGACACGTGACTCCCATAGACGCTATGCAGTGCAGTACACAGGAAACAGTATTGAACGATTGTGCTAGTGAGTCTTCGAGCCCCGAGTAGTTCGTTCTTTTGACACGTGACTCCTATAGACGCTATGCGGTGCAATAGATTCAAAAGAACGAACGACTCAGATTAGAAGATATAAGAGGTGAGCTTCTCATTCTGTTTATTATAATATGTCTTTAGTTACATTGTAATATTTTCATAACTGGACCTATAGCTAAAATGTGTGTATGTAGACGTATTGGGGGTATTTTTATTGAAAACGCAACATTTTAATTTCTTTCTGATCAAACAAACGAAATGACTCAAAAAAAGGTTCGTTCATTTTGATGAACGAGATTCAAAGAACCGAGTCACTAAAATGATTCGAACTTCCCATCACTAATGCACCCAGACCCCGAGGTGGGAATCAAACCCAGACACTGGAGGTGCAAGGTAACAGTGCCAACCAAAAACTTTATATATTTTTGTACATTTCCTGGCTCGATTATCCCTATAATCGCCTAAGTTGTTTGTTAAACCAGCCCTTCTACAGTGTATTAGTAAACACGCTCCACTGTCAGAGCTCTCTCACTAGTTATGTCCTGCTTCAGCACTTCGTTGCTTTGTCACCCTGAGGGGAGTGCACCTGACTGCCAGTTCATAGGATGATATTATTAGACAGTTCAGACAGTAACGGAATCCATTACATCCATGTCACACTACAGTGTGTTAGTCATCACTCCTGAACCGCCACCGTAATAACGGCATGAACACTGTAAGTAGGTTTGTCTATATGCGTTTTAGTATTAATGACACGTTTTTTAGGTTGTAATGCGATGAATCAAGTGAAAAGGAGAAGTAATGTGTGGGGTGTGAGATGTAGATAAAAGCGGTAACTGTAATGTTTGAAACTGCGTTGTTTACCCGCATAAAGGCGCCATTTTGACCTTTGTAAAGCGGTTAGTCACTACTAACACAATACCGAAACTGAAAATCCTCTCATATTTACTGTTCACGGTGTCTCGCCTTATAATTTTATATGTTTTGCGATTGTCTTTTTTGCGTTAAACTGAGCGTTGATATGATTTACTAGTTTGTATAAAGCAAAAGATAATGGATTAATATTAATACTCAGTGCTCCAAATAAACAGCAGCTTTAATGTGAGCAGGTGACACATCCTGCTTACCGAATATGTACAACCGAAGGGTCAGAGACGTGGGGTTCATTATTTTGTCAAAACACACAGTTAGACCCGTTTAGCAGAACTGGGTGTTCACTGTATGTACTGCGGTGTTTCTCCTCCCTGCTTTCAGACGGCTGTCCTCCATTTCCGTCTGTAGAAGAGTTGAAAACGTCTTTCTTATTCTCTTAATGCCTCGATCTTCGGAACAGTATGTTAATACCACTGTCCGATTACTATTTTTTTTACACAGTATCGTGTAAACTAAAAACTACATAGATTACCCAGAGCTATCGATTTTGTTAGTCCTTGTTTTTGAAGTTTCCATTTTACGTACTGTATGGCAGTTTGCCAACAACGCATTACCGCCACCGTCTGGACTGGAGGCCGGAAACTACGCCCTTTAAAAACGAGTTTTATTTCGTTTTTTTTCACAGATAGCTTTCCCTTTTTTATATTAAATCACAAAAAATATGTACAATATGAAAGATATAAAAGTACAAGAATCAGGTATTAAAGATTGAATCTGCTCCAGGGGCGCTGTATCATGGCTGACCCTGCGCTTCTTACGCTATGCGAAGAAGGAATTTCACTGTGCTGTAATGTATATGTGACAAAGGCTTAACTTTTTGTATTTCACAGAGGAAAGGTGATAATTTAGGAGATGATTAGAGTGTTATTTAGTAACTAAGGTTTTCTTTTTACTGTAACATCAGCATGTATTACCATATATAAACACTGTTACATTTGAAAATGCATTATATTGTGCAAAACACTGAAAACCCAGCAATTCATATTAAATCATATGTGAAATATTCTGTAAGTTTCTTAGCTTACATAGACTACAAGAGGTTCTCTTACTTTAACTACATTTAGCCTGACATTAATATAGCAGCAGCTTTGCTGGTGAATAATAACTATACTTATATGCAGCTCATAGTAAAACCATGGGCTGTATCAAACAATTGAATACAAATTCAATTGATATGAAAATTAAAAATATGTTGAAATATACAGTTTAATAATAAAAAATAAAATGCAACAAAATAAATACACACATATGGGGACCAAATGTGTACGCACTACAACTTATACCTGACAATTATATACTGTACAACTTATACACACTACAACTTATACCAGAAACAGAGTTACAGTTAGTAATACAGTATGTACAAAATAAGTATCATTGGTACAGTACGAGTTGTATTTCTTTTAAAGTTGTTGCTAAGAGAGTAAAATAAAATTCTGCAAGATAAGGGATTTTTTTTGTTAATATAAATATAAAATATTTTTTAAAAGCAGAGAGGCAAGTGCAGAGACTGAAATAAAAACATTTATTTTAGAATATGTACTAGAGCACTAATAGAAATTATTCTGATGTTGATAATAAAGAATTAGTTGGTAACTATTATGAATTCTCTGCTCTCCTCTATGTTTTTTCAACTCTGGTAGTGGCCTTGTTTATTTTCAACTTGCATTCATTAAAATGTTATAAACAAAACAGTTTGTAATTTGCAATTATTTCCTTAAAGGAGCCATACAGACTCAATTTTGCATAAGTTTATATGATTTTTTAGGGTCCTAATGAAAAGTTTGTAATATACTTTAATTAAAAATTCTCAATTGTTGTGTAAAAAAAACATTACTTTTACCTGGTAAAAAGTAGCTCTGTTCTCAGCAACCTGTTTCAGTACATGCTCCTTTAAATGTTAATGACCTCTACTGAACCCGCCCCCCAGTTCTGTGGGGCGTGTCTTCACAATACAAGTGGGGTATAGCTTTGACAACAGTTAAAAATATTTAAAAAACAGTTAAAAATAATTTTACATGATGTTAGAATTATTTTATATATAAAGGAGTTATTTCTACTCTCTTGCTCTCTTCCTCATAGATCTGATATTAACGTGTTAAATCTTCCCTGCTGCTATCTTCCTGTCTCCTCTTGCATCTGTTCATTCATGCTCACCTTCCCATACTCTGTCTCTCTCTCTCCCTCTCTCTCCTTCCACTTATCTTCCTCTCCTTTGATTCAAATTCAAATTTTATTTGTCACATACACAGTCATACACAGTATGATATGCAGTGAAATGCTTATACGACAGCCAGTGACCTTAAAAATAAAATAAAAGCTTATACGTAAGGAATAAATATCAATAAAAAGAAATACTAAAGAAAATAAATTTAACTAGTAAAATAGTTGTACAAATATACAATGTACAAATGAGGGCATAATAAAAATCTTAAATATAGGGGATATATATATATTATTTTTATTATAAATATATATATATATATATATATATATATATATATATATTTCCCCTATATTTTGTAAGATTTTTATTATGCCCTCATATATATATATATATATATATATAGTTATATAGTTATATATGTATATAAAATTTTACTTGTGAATCTGGTTGTAAAACTTTTTTGACTTCCCAGACCGGGAATCGAACTCGAGTTGCTGCGTTGAGAGCGCCGTATCCTAACCACTAGACCACGGAGGATTAATGGCTGCCATTTGGAAATGCCGGCTATTCAACCCGCGACCTTATACACGCGAAGCATTGTTTTTTTCGGGATCTCACCAGGACATTTACAATGGTTAATTTGTAGTAACATATGTCTATAGCACAGGCGTTTAGTCAAACATATTTATACCGATCTTTTGCTGTTAATAAACAGAGACCTTTCTGACAGACAACGTGTGTGTGTGTCTGTGTGTGAATGAGTCATATAGATGCCGGGAATAGGACATCATACATGCTTCGCTTGTGTGTGTGTGTGTGTTTGACTGAGTCTCTCCTTATGTCAGAAAAGCTTACCGAAGCATAGCGCACTCGCCTCGTTACTAAACGAACTTTAGAAAAACTTTATAAATATGTAGTGCAAAAAAAAGCATGTACCTTAAGCAGGAATCAAACCTGGGTCTCCCACGTTAATGCGCCGAATCCTTACCACTAGACCACCACAATACGGCAATAAACAGCACACCACACTCATGTAGGCGCCATTTTGCTCCAGTGTAGAAAAACAATGGCCGACGGCTCTTTTTTTTCCACTCAGGGCGGGTCTTTGCTAAAACACCAGTGTCAATCAACTGTAGTAGGAGCGGCCTCTGTCGGTGTGACTTCACACCGACAGGCTTTTGAAAACGGGCTGATTTCAGAAGGGGCATCTTATATTATTAAATTAAAAGAAAATCGCTGGGCGGCTCTTTATCACTGTAGAGTGGTTGTGTACACACTCTCCTAACACACAATGCAGTCCAAACAGCTTGAAAAAGTCCATGTAGCACCGTAGGTGCCCTTTAAAAAGCTTTTTTTTTTTTTGGAAGAGCTACATATATTACCACACAAACATAAAATTCCGAGCTGAAGCCCACATTAGAGATGGGTATTTCGACTTACTTCGACTTTTCTGTGTGCCCATTATTAATACTATCCATGCTCATTTGGCACAAGGGTCAGCTATCTCTGTGTGCGTGGAGTTTGCATCTTCTTCCCGTGCTTGGTGTGTTTCCTCTGGGTACTCTAGTTTCCTCCAACAGTCCAAAGACATGCAGGTTAGGCTAATTGGTATTCCTTTAATTGCCCTTAGTGTGTATGTGCCCTGCGATGGATTGGCATCCTGTCCAGGGTGTACCCTGCTTTGTCCCTTAAAGCTTCCTGGGATAGGCTCCAGGTTCCTGTGACCCTGCATAAAGCAGAATACGGTAAACAGAGCTTTTTCTGTGACAGTGGCACATTTTATGTTTGAAGCTGTCTGTTACTGGCCATATCTACATAGTTCAGTATGAACTGGTAAGTATCATGACCAAACTGTTTTTTCTATTTACATTTAGGCATTTGGCAGATACCCTTATCCAGAGCGACTTACATTTATTTATCTCATTATACATCTGAGCAGTTGCGGTTTAAGGGCCTGCCCAACAGCGACAACTTGGTGGTCGTGGGATTTGAACCTTGGACCTTTCGACCCATAGTCCAATGTCTTAACCACTGAGCTACTCCTGATATTTATAAACAGATATGAATTAAAACTTGTATTTACTTACCTGATTTCATTTTGCCAACCCATCCAGCTACAAAGTACTAGCAGGCTCTTGTGCGCTCAGATTCTTCTCAGTGTATGAACACGGAGTGTGGATTGAATGGAGATGTCTGCGATTGTTAGACTTGGGGGTTGGTACGAATCAAAACCGTGATCAACCATTATCAAGGATCTTTTTTCAGATGCTGTCGGTCCAGTGGTCAAACATATAGTCATAAATATGGCAGCTCTCAGACAAACAGTTATGAGATTGAAACAGGTCAATACAGTTGGACTGTATGTTCCAACATGTCCCAAGCAACCACAACAAATCTTAGCTGGGCACTGGATCTAACTGGGTGTACCCTGTTTTCCACAGTCATTTTCAACTGGAGAAGCCGAATGACCACTGTGATTATAGACACACATTATTTCTAGGACAAGAAGAAAAATTACATGAATCAAAAATTAGCCAGATTTAAGCATTCTGCCACTGAAGAAAATTGAAAGTCAATAAATTTGTGTTTTAATAAAAGATATTATTACTTATAATTTACACAATAACTGAGGTCTTATCTCCAAAAAGAAATCCTGCATATCATATCTATTTTGCACAATTCTGCCTTCAGGTTTACAGAAATTATACTACAGTATTTCATAGTTCTAACAGGACGCATCAACTCTTACCGTTCTGTTCTTTCCACTCTCTGTGAAGTATCTCTTTCCTTATAAAACAAAATGTTCTTTTAGCAAAAAATTTTATTTCTCAATTTTAATGCATGCTATCTAAATATTATAAATAAAAATGGCATAAAGAGAAAATAATTTAATTATTCCCCATAAAGCAGTGCTTACATTTGTTTGGTTGACTGAAAGTCATATCACCTCGGCAGTAAAACCTGTGTTTGGTAAACTAATATTATTAAAGTTTCCAATTTAAAAAGTTAATATTTTAAGAACCAAAAAACTATAAACAGATTCATATGAAACTTACATCTAGGTGGATGTTTTGTACATCTTTTTATAAAAAACAGTGCTCCAGGTACAGCCAAAACTATTGCCACTACTATAACTATGATCACAGTTATTAGAACTACTGGAGTTTTTGGTCCGCATTCAACATCAAAGGAATTTGTTCCTCCTGTCTTTTCTTCAAGTCCCAAATCTTCACACCTATCAAAATAAATTCAAATGTGTAGTGTACGTCTAAGCTGGAAAAGATGACCATGCTGTACTAACAGATTTAGAACATGAAGTTTATGAGCTGTATTTACATCTGAGACAATGAAAATCAGTATGTGTTTGGGTGAACATTATGATAAAGGTTATCCGATAAAGGTTATTTTGATGTAAGCAGTAACTGAAGCATAGGTGCATGAATGTGCAGGTGTACATAACAGTTACAGTACTTTTTGACCTTTAAATACCATTACAGATTACCAATTTGGCAGTGCTTGGATAAAATGTACTCTTTGTTAAAAATGGTTGTAAAATAAATCTTTTGACAAGGTCTCAAAAGAAAGACTACATTAAATCCATATTTATTTTTTTCAGTTATTGATGGATCTTCTCTCACTAATCAGAATAATCATTTAGTCTCTCAGGTCAAGTGAACACTCACTTTGTATAAAGTTGACAAATGTGAAGGGAGCCATTGGAGTAGGTGCCATCTGAACACACTGCACATTCAACATCACTAACTGCTGTTCCTGCAAAGACATGCTGCTGAGTAAATAAATATTCAGCAAACAGTAAAAATACCAGCTCTTGCATCCCGATAATTTGATGATTGCAAATACAGAAATGGAAAGGTTCCTATAATAGTAAAGATGTATTACACCAACCTTTCTGCTTTATGTATTGTCCAGGTTTGCATTTTGTGTGTTCTACAGCTTGTCTACAGCTGCCCTTGTCCTCATCTATGCAATAAAATCCCTCTAGTGGCTCACAAATTGTGTTTGAAGTTCGTGTGCAGGCTATTTTTACTCTTAATCCTATAAAAACATGTAATGTAAAATAACATGTAAGAAATAACACAAGAAAATATTTATTAATGCCCTTGTGTATACATAATGCATTGTTTTTACATAAAAAATATATATTGGTACAAAGCACAAACTTACCTGCACCCGTATCACACATTGTACAGCTAATGCACTTTGAAAGACCATTGGGCTCATCAGTGTAAGTTGAGTCAATACATGGCATACAGGTTGTGCTCGTAAATTCAGTGCAATGTCTATAAACTCGGTTACCTAAAAATATATCAGAGATGAAATTAACATTAATTTAAGTTTTATTGCAGTTGTCTCTTTTAAGTATGTAGTAAATTTGCACTTGCCCTAATATATTCAAACATTTGTAGATCATAATTCTTTATGAAATCTCATTACCAGGTGAACACATGGGACAGCATTCTCCATTCGTCTCATATTCAGCTCGTCCACAAAGGCAGCAACACAGTTCAAAATTAAGGAAGAAAATAGCAGCAATTATAAAAGTATGTTGCAAAATGGAAATCATTGTGAAAGTAACGATGAGATGTTTTCATGAAGAAGAAATTAACGTTTCATCCCCGCACTTCATATCCTGCCACACTGCTTTTTGTTCAGTTCATCAGAGTTTATTTTTCATTGAAGCTCATCTTGCTCAGATTCTGGTTAACTTCAAAATTCCATTTCTGGAGAGATTTGTTGATGCAGCTCATTAATCATTTTATTTATTTGACTTTTTGAATTTCTGTTAAGCATTCAGGTTTGTTGGGGAAATATCTAAAAAAGAAAAGCAGACATGTTAGAAAAGAACGTCTGTCATAAATGCATAAGAAGTTGATCAGTTTCCAGTAAAGAATCGAGTATGGTAGTGTGAAAAAAACCAAACATCTACACACACTGGCAGTGTAAAGAAAGTTCAATGAGATTTAAAAACTTGGGGGGGGGGGGGGGGGGAAGTATTTAAGGTTTAACCCTGTCAGCTGTTTTGACTGTTTATTATGTTGCTTATTGCAGACTCTGATAACTGAAAGAGAACACAAGTCACAAACAATAATTTAGAAAATGTCTATCATACAATGTTACTAACCAATCATTTCATAAGTCAAACTGCACTGAACTCCACTTCCTATAATGCACTGCTGCCTACAAATATGAACATACAGTATTGGACTACAACTCGTACACACCACATTGGCCACATTTGCAGTCACCTTATTTCTGATTGCACACACATTGTATGTATTTGTGAAATATTTGTTCATCTCTGACATTTCACCTTCATGAACAAGCGTTAAATTCATGTTTTTTTGGTTTTGGGTTTAATCTTTATGTTGATTTTAATCTTTGCCTCAATCTTTGTTTTCTTGTTCCTTGTTTCAGTGTCTGTTTTGGTCTTGACCTTTGCCTAGTGATTTGGTTTTGTTTGCTATTATGAATATGCTAACCATTAACCATCTGCTTGTTGCCACAATAACTAACTGAAATTAGTATCATGGAAAAACTACATGATTTTGACTTACAGTATCAGGCTGTCTGTGTGTTCTAGGGCACACGACTAGGGCTCAGTCGGTTAAGGCTGTGGGTTACTGGGTTACTGATCGGAAGGTCGGGGGTTTGAACCCCAGCATCACCAAGTTGCCACTGTTGAGCCCTTGAGCAAGGCCCTTAACCCTATCTGCTCCAGCGCGCTGTAAGCTGGCTGACCCTGCGCTCTGACCCCAGTTTCCTAATTGGGATATGCGAAGAAGTAATTTATTTGATACATTTCACTGCGTGTTGTACTTGTATAACTATGCATGTGACAAATAAAGAATCTTGAATCTTGAACTTGTCTACAGCAAAACTCATTATTCATTTAAGGGTAAGAAGTGTTTACTTCTGATGCTGTGTTGGATTTGAGAAGACTAGTCTAACATGATTGGTAGGAATTCTGTCTTACTTCTAACTTCTCAGTAGCACACACCAATATTTACAAATAATTTATCTCCATGAAAAAGGGACATGAAATTCGAAGTATCACTGGTAGCTTCAGTTATGACTGCTGTCTGTGGTAATTCTATATGCTTTTCTAATACCTTTGAGTATAATGTGAATATGGTGGCGCTAAATTTCAAAGCACAATGATATTTCCCAAAACATTTTACAAAATGCAAAAAAAAAAAAATCCAAAACACAAAAAACACATTTTCCAAAACACAAAAACATTCCACAACGCACACACAAAATGATGGGCGTATTCCTAAATTTTTTGTTGCTCTTCACCATGCCACACTGGCAATGACAGAAAGGCAGTAGAAAACCCTGTGCATCACAGCCTGCCACGTATGGGGCTTAGCAGGCAAAGAGTTCAAAGCTGTTGAAATTCCCGCATCCAAATTCCCCAGATCTCAATTTGCCTAGAAAAACAAGTCTGGTAGTGCAATAATACAATACACCATCATTTAGTGTTGGGAATGACATATACAAGTCTTGCACAGTGGCCAGAGGGATTTTGAGCCATTCTTCTTGCAGAATAGTGGCCAAGTCACTACGTGATGCTGGTGGAGGAAAACGTTTCCTGACTTGCTCCTCCAAAAGCATTTCACTTCATATCATGCTGTGTATGACTGTGTATATGACAAATAAAATTTGAAAACACCCCAAAATGGCTCAATAATATTTAGATCTGGTGAGTGTGCAGGCCATGGGAGATGTTCAACTTCACTTTCATTTTCATCAAACCACTCTGTCACCAGTCTTGCTGTGTGTATTGGTACATTATCATCCTGATACACGGCACCACCTTCATTGGGTGCACATGGTCCTCCAAGTCAAGTCAAGTTAAGTAGGCTTTATTGTCACTTCAACCATATACAGTTAGTATACAGTGAAATGAAACAACATTCCTCCAGGACCAACCTCCAGAATGGTTTGGTAGTCCTTCACAGTGACGCACCCATCTAGGACAAGTGATGGGCCTAGGGAATGCCATGATATTGCAGCCCAAACCATCACTGATCCACTCCCATGCTTCACTTTGTGCATGCAACAGACTGGGTGGTACACTTCTTTGGGGCTTCTCCACACCGTACCTCTCCCGGATGTGGGAAAGACAGTGAAGGTGAACTCATCAGAGAACAATACATTGCTGCTGTCACCATTAAAACCGACGTTTGACATTGGCATGATTGACCAAAGGTTTGGCTATAGCTGTCCGGCCATGTACATTGATCCTGTGGCGCTCCCAATGAACAGTTTTGATGGAAACAGGAGAGCTGAGGTGCACATTTAATTCTGCAGTGAGTTGGGCAGCTGTGGTTTTATGAATTTTGGATACAATCCGGGTTAGCACCGAGACATCCCTTTCAGACAGCCTCCTCTTGCATTCACAGTTACTCCTGTTGGATGTGGTTCGTCCTTCTTGGTGGTATGCTAACATTACCCTGGATACTGTGGCTGTTGATACATCACGAAGATTTGCTGTCTTGGTCACAGATGCGCCAGCGAGACGCGCACCAGCAATTTGTCCTCTTTTGAACTCTAATATGTCACCCATAATGTTGTGTGCATTGCAATATTTTAAGCAGCACTGTGCTATTACTTTGCTAATTAAACCTTCACACTTTGCTCTTACTGGTGCAAAGTGCAATCAATGAAGATTGGCCACCAGGCTGGTCAAATTTAGCCATAAAATAGTTATGTATGCTCCTCCTCCCCATAGAGCAGGAGGAGCTTACATAACTCAACAACAACAAATTCTTGATAAGGGCTATACAGGTGTTTTGGGGGATTCCCAATCTCCCTTTACATTTCTCATTAATTTTGCACTGGTTAATGTGGTATTTTGTTAATGGATTTAAATTTTAAAAATACTTTCATATTTAAGTAATAGAGAATTTTTATGATTATTTATTATTATTATTTATTATTATTATTATTATTATTATTATTATTCATTTACCGGCGATTTACAGAATTTGCTTAAAAATGTCGCCGCATTTACCTGACTTCATCATATACACAAAACACAGTATGATAGTATCAGTATATAAACAATACATGTTATATAATCTTTAGAATCACAGTAAATGCAATATTTAAGCATTGTCAGTTATTAGTAAATGAGGTTCCTACTTTTCTGACTTCTCCTTCAGAAACCATCGACATAAAGCGATCTTTTATACCCCAGAAGCTGCTGTTTGATAATTCAGACTTAAATCCGTGTGTTGCGCAGATAAAAACAACTCCGTACTTTCAGTTTTGAGCTCTGAGCTCAAAGTCTTCTACCTGCGCGTAGCCTCCCTGAACGTTTCATAACGCATGGGTGGGCGTGGCCTCGCATTCATTCTAGACCCCTCGGCGTTGTGTTTTCTAATCTCCTTCCCATTACCATGTTCTGATCTTCATCATGAGGTAACAGGCAAGGTTCATTTTAATCATTCTAGCATGCAGTTCACATTTGTAAAAGCAACATCACAGTGTAGAAGCAGTGTAGCTGCAGAAGCGGATGTGCAATGTAGAGACTTAGACAGGCGGACTAATTTTTAGAAAGAGTAAACCAGCATTTCTTCACGTCAAAAGCAAATCTATATGTACCACAGCACCGTCAAGCCGGTGTTCTGTCGAATTTTGCTGCCTTGTCGAAAAATGCTACCGGAGCACAAATCGATAGCAGAGCCTGTCGATTTACGCTACCGCATCACTACAACTACACTGTGGACGTTAAATCTTATTAGAAGAGCTGTTTGCATTTATTAGCATTATCATAAATTTAATCAAAAACGCATGTCAGCACGTGCGTAAGCATTTTATGTATGGACTACTGTGTACTGAATAGTGCTGCACACATATGATAACCACAAGATATTCAAGTATACAAAAAGATGTAAACGTAGGTGTTTAAATTTGAGACACTGAACCAGTTTCAAGATTTTATTTTCCTCAACCTTAAGGCTCATTCATGACATTTTATGCAGAAACTCAAATGTTTCGGTCAAATTAAGCAAAGGAAAACGGCTTGAGCGCACCGTCAACCGAAGTCTCAGCACCAAGGTAGTATGGATTTATGGGCGTGGAAACAAGAGTGCAAACTTGTGGCACTGCGCATGCGCAGATCCGGTATGTAGCATGTTTCGATGGAACACTGGAGGTGGACAGAACAGGAGCAGATAAAAACCAAACAGGAACTGAACAGAACAGTGAGAAATGAAACCAGGATGACAACAGAACTAAACTGAACAGATGCAAGATCCCGATCAACTAAACAAACGACCATTTATAATGACCCTAATGAGCTACCTCGGTTGATGCGAGCGCTCCCATCACCTGACCGAGGTGCATTCTGGGAAATGGAGTTTGAGAATACAAAAATACAAAGAACCCAAACAAGTTCTTTGTATTTGATGAAGCACAACGCCCTCTAGGGTTTATCCCTGACAATATGGTATAAATATAAAATTATAAAGAATTTTGTTGTAAAGAAAAAAAAAGTTAAACTAGTGCAATGATATTAGATAAAGTGACTGTGTAAAAGTGACTATGTGCTAAATTTGTCAGTCATTGGTGGGGTTGAGTGTTTGTTGCCCTTATAGCCTGGTGGAAAAAGCTACTGTTCAGTCTTTCAGTTCAGTCTCTTACCAGATGGCAGCCACTGAAACAGATTATGATTTGGATGGTGAATGTCTTTAATAATGCGATGTCCCCTGGACCTGCACCACCTGATGTAAATGTCTTATACTGTAGATCAGGCAATTCAGTTCCAGTCCTTCTATACTGTATACATCTTTATTACCTAATGCACCATCTGTTTATTATAGCACATTCACTGCATAATGTTGCACAAATATACTGCACATTATATATGCCATTTTAATAGATATGGTAACTCTATTAGAGTACATACTACATATTCTGTTTGTACTGTATAACACATTGTTATTTATTGTAAACATTTATGCTAACTGCATTTCAGTGTACTTTGCACAATGACAATTAAGTTTAATCTAATCTAATCTAAAAAAAAAAAAGACACCTTTGAAGCCATTCACATATTGAGAAATAAGCTGACACATTAAGAAAAGACAAAAACAGTTCAACATCTGGTGTTATCCAGGTATTTTATTGACCTAGAACCTGTATTCTCCTTTTTCATGCAAATAACTGTTTTAACTTGACTAGGTTTGTAAGAATAATGTTGTTTAAGTACTGTTTGTGTGTTATATTGCTGGGGTATTGTTAGGCCAACTTGTTTTTATAGAAAAAATATAATTACTTGAAACAACTACATCAGGGCTGAGTCAACTAATTGTTTTGACTAACAAAAATGTTGACAATCTTGACCCTAGAGTTGAATAATTAACTGAACCAGCATCTTCAAAGTAGACACAACTTACTTTCTAAATAGTCAAAAAGTTAGACTAAGTCAACCTTAGAGAAATATAATTAATTGCGCCCAAACCAACACTACTTTTTTAATATTTGAATTAAAGACAAGTAAACTTTTCCAACCTGATAAGTAAAGATTAAGTAAAGATTTCCAACCTACTATAAGTTGTGTCAAAAAGCAATGCGAAATATTTTGTTTGGTTAGCAATTCTCTAAAAAGAATCTTATGTTGAGGCACCTTATTTATTTTATTATTTATATTTCTGGTGTTTTGCCAAATCATGCTGCCGTGAAAAAATGCTCCTATAGTAGGAATTAATAAATTCGCACTACCCTAATGAAAAAATGCTAAATGCTAAAAGTCGAAACAGTACAACAGTAAGTGAAGCATTTTTGATCATATATTTATTGGAAAATTTATGGTTAGGATATTCTGATCAACAAATATATCATCGAATATTGCTCCTAGTACATAAACAAATTAATGCAACAATTCCCAATCTTTTCAGTCTTTGTATGTGGTGTAGTGTTAAGTAACAAAAAAAATATAGTTAGCATACATTGATAGCAAAGAAATGGTTCAAGTTTTCTTTCTAAGTTCAGATATGTGTATTAAAACTGATGCTGCCTGTCTTGCATCCCTGTTGGTTTGTTGCCTTTACTTCTTTGTCTTGAGAGGTTGAGAGCTTGTGTCAGAGTTTGGTGTGTTCAGTTGGCCTCAGTTGGAGCTTTTGATTCCCACTTCGTGTGCCTGGAATTTGCCCATGCTTGGGTACGCAGGTTTCTTGGTGTTTCCAATTTGCCTGTAAGTCAAATCAAGTCATGTCAAGTATAGTGTGTGTGTGTGTGTGTGTGTGAGTGATTATGTGTGCTTGTGTACCCTGCAATGGATTTGTATCCCATACCCTGTAATTCGTGCTCTGAGTTCATTGGGATAGTCACCAGATCACCAATACCAATCCCTCAGCCACCTACATTTATTCAGTGAATGATAACTAATGCTCCTGGAAGTCACAACATTGTTGTCCACATATCCAGAGTGGTTACGGCCACATGTGTCGATTTGGGTGAAGAAGAAAAATGGATAGGAAACCAAGATTTGCAAGATTTGGCAAGATTGAAGGATCAAACAGCTAAAGCTAATGAATATTTCTGTAGATTAGTCTTAGGCAATTTTAACAAAAAATATACTTATGGTATATACTATAGGTGGGATCTTCTCTTCAATAGCACTTTCTCCATATCTCACATTTGCTTTCAAGTCTCCACACTATTTCACAGTTTTAACATGAAACAAGTCTAAACATTGCCTCTTACTTGCCACTGTTGTTAAAGCAGCACTTATAAATAATAATACAGTAATAATAATATAAATAAATAAACATACACAGTGGCAAGAAAAAGTATGTAAACCTTTTGGATTTGTATGATTTTCTGCATTGATTTGTCATAAAATGTGATCTGATCTTCATCTAGTCAAGAGAACAAACAAATATACATATAAACAAATATACAGGTCCTTCTCAAAAAATTAGCATATTGTGATAAAGTTCATTATTTTCTGTAATGTACTGATAAACATTAGACTTTCATATATTTTAGATTCATTACACACAACTGAAGTAGTTCAAGCCTTTTATTGTTTTAATATTGATGATTGTGGCATACAGCTCATGAAAACCCAAAATCCCTATCTCAAAAAATTAGCATATCATGAAAAGGTTCTCTAAACGAGCTATTAACCTAATCATCTGAATCAACTAATTAACTCTAAACACCTGCAAAAGATTCCTGAGGCTTTTAAAAACTCCCAGCCTGGTTCATTACTCAAAACCGCAATCATGGGTAAGACTGCCGACCTGACTGCTGTCCAGAAGGCCATCATTGACACCCTCAAGCAAGAGGGTAAGACACAGAAAGAAATTTCTGAACGAATAGGCTGTTCCCAGAGTGCTGCATCAAGGCACCTCAGTGGGAAGTCTGTGGGAAGGAATAGGTGTGGCAGAAAACGCTGCACAACGAGAAGAGGTGACCGGGCCCTGAGGAAGATTGTGGAGAAGGACTGATTCCAGACCTTGGGGGACCTGCGGAAGCAGTGGACTGAGTCTGGAGTAGAAACATCCAGAGCCACCGTGTACAGGCGTGTGCAGGAAATGGGCTACAGGTTGCAAATTTTGCATGTCATTCGGAAATCAAGGTGCCAGAGTCTGGAGGAAGACTGGGGAGAGGGAAATGCCAAAATGCCTGTCCAGTCCAGTGTCAAGTACCCACAGTCAGTGATGGTCTGGGGTGCCATGTCAGCTGCTGGTGTTGGTCCACTGTGTTTTATCAAGGGCAGGGTCAATGCAGCTAGCTATCAGGAGATTTTGGAGCACTTCATGCTTCCATCTGCTGTAAAGCTTTATGGAGATGAAGATTTCATTTTTCAGCACGACCTGGCACCTGCTCACAGTGCCAAAACCACTGGTAAATGGTTTACTGACCATGGTATTACTGTGCTCAATTGGCCTGCCAACTCTCCTGACCTGAACCCCATAGAGAATCTGTGGGATATTGTGAAGAGAAAGTTGAGAGACTAGACACAAGAATCTGCAAAAGGATTCCCGACCAAGTATTGAGTGCATAACTGAACATAATTATTTGAAGGTTGACTTTTTCTGTATTCAAAACAATTTTCTTTTATTGGTCGGATGAAATATGCAAATTTTTTGAGATAGGGATTTTGGGTTTTCATGAGCTGTATGCCACAATCATCAATATTAAAACAATAAAAGGCTTGAACAACTTCAGTTGTGTGTAATGAATCTAAAATATATGAAAGTCTAATGTTTATCAGTACATTACAGAAAATAATGAACTTTATCACAATATGCTAATTTTTTGAGAAGGACCTGTACTTATAAACAAATTCTGATCTTTCATGTTTGTATTGGGAACAACCATAAAAACCTCATAGTGCTAGTGACAAAAGTATGTGAATTCTTGGAGTCAGGTGTTAGCATACTGTATACCTGTAATCTTGTTAAGAAAATGAGATTGGAGGTGTGGACTGGAAATACTTTGACTGACTTAAAAGCACTCAAACTTTTTGAGTTTGCTCCACACAAGAAGAATACACTAATGTGAGCCATGGCTCGCTAAAAAGAGCTTTCAGTGTACCACGGCCATGTTGGAAAAAAAAAAAAAGGCGGGGGGGGGGGGGGGAGGAGGGACATGAGAGAAAAGAGAGGACAAGAGCACGAGTTAAGAGATTACGTTTAGTTGGAGAAAATAATAATACGCCATAGTAAGAAACATACCCCTTTAATTGTGTGAATGATACAAATGACTTCCCAAATGTATCAAATATTTTTTCTGGAAAATGTAAGAATGTTGGTTGATGCAACAGGTTAATAATTCAAAACACCAGAGCAAGTCCACAACAGAATGGCTTCAGAGAAACAAAATCCGCCTTTTGGAGTGGCCAAATCTGAGCCCGGACCTCAACCCAATTGAGATGCTATGGAATGACTCGGAGACAGTCATGAGAGAGAAAAATCAGTTTTGACAGAAGGAATGGACTAAAATTCCTCCTGAACGATGTGGAGGTCTGATCCACAGCTACAGGAATCGCATAGTTGAGGTTATTGCACTCTACAGTAAATATACATTCACATTACACATTGTGACTGTGACCATACCTAATTGCAATCTCTCCTCCTCTTCTCTTCCTCCCCCTCTTTCTCTTTCCTCTCTCCCCCTGTCTCCCCCTTTCACTCTTTCTCTCTCTCTCTCTGTCGAGCTACACATGTCGTTCCTGAGCTGCCAGTGATCCAGACTCCCTCTGCCCTCCGGACCTGTCTGATCCATCCTGGTGCCCCGTTTCTGGTTGGAGGTCTCGTCGCATGGATGCCCCGTGTGTCTCTTTGGGATGCGTCTGGTGTCTGGGGATGATTCTATCTACTTAGAAGATGGTTCTGGCCTCGACTGGTGTTGTCAGCTGTTTCTCTGAGGACTTGACAATTCGATAGTTCAGGACTTTCTACAAGTCTACCTGAGTCTCCAATAACTCCATTTTACATCAACTATTATAACATCAATTAACATCAACTATTATAGCTGAACCTAACACTTAACACTGTATAAATGCAGATCATTTCCTGCTATCTGTTTCACCCAGATGAGGATGGGTTCCCTGTTGAGTCTGGTTCCTCTCAAGGTTTCTTCCTATTACCATCTCAGGGAGTTTTTCCTTGCCACTGTCGCCCTCAGCTTCACCAGGGACTATCTGACCATTTTGATTCATACACATTCACATTCCATACAAACTTAAATAATTCTTTTGATTGTGTAAAGCTGTTTTGAGACAATGTAAATTGTTAAAAGCGCTATACAAATAAAACTTAATTGCTGCCAAGTGGCTTTTTGCCACTGTATTAATTTTAAACGATATTATTAAATATTTAATATTTCCCTTCAATGATTTTGTCTTTCTTACTATAACCTACTTAAAATAATTTCTGTAACATTAACGCAATACTTACATGTCTGAATTAAAACCTCATTAGCTGGTATCTGAGAAGGGACAGTTTGAGAAAACAACTATTAACAAGGTTGTTGCTTTTAAACATAAAACATTTAACAATCAAATATCAATAAAAAACAAACAAAACATGAGCTTAAAATGACATGTACCCGAAGAAAGGTCTTCTCCGTGAAATCAGTGCTTCAGCTATAACCAAAACGATGACCACCACTAAAACTATGGGTGCAGTTATTTGAGTTACTGGACGTTTTCTTCCACATTTAACATCAGCAGAAATGGTTCCTGGTGTTATTTCTTCAAGGCCTTTATCCTGGCATCTGTCAAAGTACAGTGTGGTATATTTGTCTTATTTCAGCTGGACAAGGTGAACATAGCAAAGAATGTTTGTTTAGCAAAGAATGTTTGTAAGCAGTCATGACATCATATAGGCTGAATCCCATTTCTACCCCTTACCCCTTCACATAGCCCTACCCCTCCGTTTGGCGCGTTCACGTGAAGGGGTAGGGGTGTCTCATTTCTCTTTTGGTTGGAGGGGGAGGGGGAAGGGGAAGGGCCAGATAGCCCTCCAAACGAAGATTTTTCAGGACCTCACTTCAAACGAAGGGCTAAGCGAAATTTTCAACATGGCTGCTCACTCGAGCAAACAGACCCATAAATGTAAATTTTTGCCATAAATAAAGATTTTTATGACAAGTTTTCATTATATGTATATTACCTCTAGTCTTGTGTTTGTGTTTATGGTGATGTTCTGTAAAGAAATGTTTGCAAAAAAATCGCTAAAGTTTGCTAGCGGATAGCACCGATTGCACGATATTACAAATATATATTTTATTTTTATATATTTTTATAATTTATATTATGTATAGGGATGAAATACGGCGCAAAAAAACTTTGGGAGTGAGTAATCTCTCTCTTATTGCAATGTGTGATAAACATCGGCGCATGTCCTTTAACGTAACATTAGGAACTAGTGACGACGTATGATGACGTATAACAGTGTTGTAGTGGTGTCCCATTTCTTAGGGGAAAAATTTAAACCCTTCCCCTTTCCACTTCGTTTCAAGGGACAAGGGGAAGGGGCAAGGGGTAGGGGAAGGGTTAGGGGAAGGGGTAGAAAATAGAAATGGGATTCAGCCATAGTTTCCATTTTTATATTAAATCTGCTGCCTATATTAAGTAAAAAGTAACTTTTTGACTTTAGTGAAAAAAAATTATATATTTATATTGCAATGTCCCTGAAAAGCAGTAGGAATCTGATTTAATCCTTTCTTTTATTTATATTTTATAATGGAGATACATGGTAGTGAAAAAAAGGTGCTGGACACTTCATAAATGTTACACATAATAATTATATCTTAAATCATGAGAAACAAAATAATAAATACTTTTGTATCTTAGCTATAGATTAAGACACATACAGTATGATCCTGACATGTACTGTATGATAGCTTATACGATTGCAACATTTCTTGTACACTTTATTATAAATGTTGTTATTTTTACTTTGATGTTTAGCAGCAAGACACTTGGAGAATATATTTAAAACATATCTATTACAATGTTTTAGAGTTTCTTTGGACTTTCTTTTTTAGTTACTGCTGAAATCTTCATTCACTGATCAGAATAATTATTTCGTGATTCATTTTCTAGTTCACGACAACCGAACACTTACTTTGTATGTTGTTTACAAATTTGATGGAAACCACTGGAGTAGGTACCATCTGGACAGACTGCACATTCAGCATCTTTAACCGCTGTTCCTGCAAAGACAATAAATAGTCTTGAATAAATATTGGGAGTAAATGAATATTCAGTAACAAGTAAAAAAAAAAATCCTAGTTCCTGCAACCCAGTATTTAAAAGATTGGTGAAAGATGCTCCTGGTGAAGATGAAGGTTCATGTCATAATGAAGATGTGTTACACCAACCTTTCTGCTTTATGTATTGTCCAGGTTTGCATTTTGTGTGTCCTACAGCATATCTGCAGCTGCCCATGTTCTCATAAATACAATAAAATCCCTCCAGTGGCTCACAAACTGTATCTGAAGTCTGGGTACAGGCATATTTTACTTTCAATCCTATGAAATTGTGCAAAAATAACACAATACAGAACATTTAATTATATTAATCAATACTGTGGGTACATAATACAATTCTTTATACAAACCGGATTCCAAAAATAGTACAAATAGTGAGAAGTTTTAAATTTTAATATTTTATTCAGAATACAACATAGATGACATATCAAAATGTATAATTTTAAGGGAAAAATAAGTTGATTTTAAATTTCAGTGCATCAACACATCTCAAACAAATTGGGACCAGGCCATGTTTACCACTGTGTGGAATCTCCTTTTCTTTTTATAACAGTCTGCAAACATCTGGTGACTGAGTTTAAGTTTAGGAAAAGGAATGTTGTCCCATTCTTGTCTAATACAGGCTTCTAGTAGTTCAACTGTCTTAGGTCTACTTTCTTACATCTTCCTCTTTATGATTCGCCAAATGATTTCTATGGGTGAAAGATCTGGACTGCAGGCTGGCTATTTCAGTACCCGGATCCTTCTCCTACGCAGCCATGATGTTGTAATTGATGCAGTACAGTATGTGGTCTGGAATTGTCATGTTGGAAAATGAAAGGAAAGAGACGACGTCTGGATGGGAGCATATGTTGTTGTAGAACTTGGACATTCCTTTCCGCACTGATGGTGCCCTACCAGATGTGTAAGCTGCCCATGGCACACGCACTCATGCAACCCCGTAACATCAGAGACGCAGGCTTCTGATCTGAGCGCTGATAACAACTTGGGTTGTCCTTGTCCTCTTTAGTCTGGATGATATGGCGTCCCAGTTTCCCGAAACAAACGTAAAATTTTGATTCGTCTGACCACAGAACAGTTTTCCACAGTCCATTTTAAATGAGCCTTGGCCCAGAGAAAACGCCTGCGCTTCTGGATCATGTTTAGATATGGCTTCTTTTTTTACCTATAGAGTTTTACCCCGGCAACGGTGAATGGCACGGTGGATTGTGTTCACCGGCAATGTTTTCTGGACGCATTTCTGAGCCCATGTTGTGATTCCCATTACAGTACTCTAGCATTCCTGTATGTGATACAGTGCCGTCTAAAGGCCCGAAGATCACGGGCATCCAGTATGGTCTTCCGGCCTTGACCCTTACACATAGAGATTGTTCCAGATTCTCGTTGTTTTTCGCCGCATTGGGGGAATTGGTGATCCACTGCCCATCTTGATTTCTGAGAGACACTGACATTCTGAGAGCATCTTTTTATACCCAATCATGTTGCCAATTGACTTGATAAGTTGTAAATTGGTCCTCCAGCTGATTCTTACAGTATATGCACATTTAACTTTTCCGGCCTCTTATTGGTATCTCTCCCAACTTTTTTGGAATGTGTACAGTAGCTCTCATGAAATCCAAAATGAGCCAATATTTGGCATGACATTTCAAAATGTCTCACTTTCAACATTTGATATGTTATCTATATTCTATTCTGAATAAAATATTCAGATTTTTTAATTGAAATCTGAAATTTAAAACTTCCACTTGCAAAACCGATTGCATTCTTTTTTTTATTCACAATTTTTACAGTGTCCCAACTTTTTTGGAATCGGGTTTGTATAAGCATTGATTTATCTCAAAGAACATACTTTCCTGCCTCACACACTGTACATGTTTTGCATGTTGAAAGACTGTTGATCCCATCAATGTAAGTTGAGTCAACACATGGCATACATTTTGTGCTACTAAATTTAGTGCAATGTATATAAATGTGGTTTGCAATAAATATATTGGAGATGAGCTGAACAATAATTAATTTTAATGGAAGCTCATTACCAGTTATCTCTTTTAGTATATGTTAAATTTTAACTTGCCCCTATTTTAGACCATAATTCAGTATTAAATCCCATTTACCAGGTTCACACAGGCGGCAGCATTGTCCATTTATCTCATATTCAGCTTGTCCACAAGGGCAGAAACACAGTTCAAGTTTCAGGAAGAAAATAGCAGCAATGATGGAAGTAAACTTTAAAGTAGAAATCATTGTGAAAGTGTTGATGAGCTGTCTTCAAAAAGGAGAAATGAATGTTTCATCCTCGCACTTCATATCCTTCTTTGTATTCAGTTAATCTGTTTCCAATTAAACCTGTTTCCCATTGAAGGTCATCCTGCTCAGGTTCTTGTTGACTTATAATAGGCTCATGAATAATTTTACGGATGCATTAAACTTTATGAATTTTTGTCAAGAATTCAGAATTGTTGAACAATCTGAAAAAGAAAAGCAGACATTTTTTAAAAAGAATTTCAGTCATAAATAAATAACAACAAAATGATCCCATCCTAATCCATCCTAATACCATGCTTACGGATTCTGTGGCCTAGAGGAAGCATGTCTAAAACTGAACCCTGTGGAACACCAATCTCCACTAGAGAACATGCATAATAATCACCATTTAAGTCTACATACTGATAATAATTGATCAAATAGGATCTGAGCCATTGTCTAATCTGTGAAGAAGAAAACTATGATCAGTGATGTCAAAAGCTGCACTGAGGTTGAGTAATACACAACCCTGATCAGAAGTCAATAGTCATTTACTCCCAATTATGACATCAGGACTATTTTTATATATATATACAGTAAGGCCCTAATAATCCTTAGAAGAACAAGAGGATGCTTTAGTTTCTTTTTGATGAGGTTTTGGGTGCATTTTAGGTAGATTACCACCATTTTGGTGTCTGCTTTGGACTGCTTTTGTGTATACACAGTAAACTATCACATTGATTGGCTCTGTTGAGTAACTCGTATAGCCACACCCAACTTGAGGGAAAAAGCGCTAATTTTACCCAAAAATGTTCTAGATGCTGTGATGTAATCTGGTATATAACTGCTCATAAATCCTCTTTTATTCAACATTATGATTTTATTTATGGCACAGATTTAACTTCAAGCAAATAACAAAGGAGTGTCAAAGTTTCTGTCTAGCCAGTTTTGCGTGATGCTGTGACAAATCCTGGCTGGACAGACAGTGCACACAGACAGTATCGGATCCTCGAATGCATACATACATGATTGAAACATGTGAGTGAAAGAGTTCTGACCAATTGCTCATAATGTCCCTTCTACTTCTCCTTCTATTTATGGCACAAAGCTCCATTTTCATAGTATCTGTCCGATTTTTTGTAGTAAGCCACGCGGTGTCACAGTGTTTAATGAGGATTGTGACAGTTTGTAGATACGGTGTAGTGATGGGTCGTTCATGAACGATTCATTCTTTTTAAACGAATCTTTAACGTGAACGAGTAGTCTCAGAGAGTGATTCGTTCATCTTCTACTGGGCATGGATGCACAAATCATCGCAAAACATCCGACCGCGGTGAAGTTAGTTTGATATTCAGACATTCGACAGACATTCGGAAGCAGTATTTTAGGGATCGTCGACAAAGTTCTGTCCAAATGAAAAGTGAAAGTACTTGTTACTTACCTGGCAACGTGCCCCAGTTATTCTAATTTATTATTAAACATACAAATGCCTTGCATACTGCTTTTGTTTATTATTAATTGTTGAATTAATAGATAATCTTAATTGAGTATTGTGAATTCATTTGCAAATACTATATATATATATATATATATATATATATATATATATATATATATATATATATATATATTAAATCACTATTTCTTCAATAGCTTTTTGGTCATGTGACCTGGTGACCCCAAACTAGTACCAAAATAATCTCATTGGAGCCCCACACAAGGTACACCAGATCATATCACAAGATATGTCTTCATTAATTTTAATTAAATATAAAAAAAGCTATTTCTTCAATAGCTTCTAGGTCATGTGACCTGGTGACCCCAAACAGGTACCAAAATAATCAGATCTTAGCTCCCCAAAAGGTACATTTACATTTAGGCAGAGGTGGAAAGAGTAATAAAATTTAGTACTCAAGTACAAGTACTGTTACTTCAGTGAAATTTTACTTAAGTACAATTAAAGTTACCATTATATAAATCTACTCAAGTAAAAGTAAAAAGTAGCTCATTAAAAAATTTACTCAGAGTAAAAGTTACCGAGTTACTTTTTAATTTTTTTAACAGCGGGGGGGGGGGGATGAGGCATTCTAGCGTAGTTCAAAAAAGATGAGCAGATATAAATCTCAAACTATAGTTGTTTTTTAACTGAAGGAACACCTTTGCATAATAAAGCTGTTGTCTTTGTTGTGCTTGAAAATCAAAGTGGTCTCTTAAATATGGTGTTACATGGTTCAGGGTTCTATTTTAAACTGTATGGAAATGGTGGTATATGGCAGAAAGAACTAGATCCAATCATTAACTGATGAAAAAATTAGGTTTGTATATACAAAAATACACACACACACACACACACACACACACACACACACACACACACACACACACACACACACACACACACACACACAACAGGAGGAGGATCAGATTCAGGATGGACCCAGGGCAAAATAATAAACAAAATGGTATTTATATTTAGTAGCTAGATTACCTGCAAAAAAAAAAAAAAACACAAACAAATATACAGGTAGCTTCCCGGACTCCCTAAACCAAAAACAATGAAATTATCTACAAATATATACAAAGACCAACCAAACCAAAGGGACAAAGCAATAATCAAAGTCAATTGGAGGCAAAAAGTCAAAACCAGAATACACAACCAAATATCAAACGCCAAAATCACAACCTCTTTCCCGCGTCTCTCTCCGGTTTATATATGTTCGCGCTAGTCGATGACGTCACTCTCAGGGCGGAAGCGACCGTGTGGAAGGTCAGGTAGCTGCCGATGTCAGAAAACCTGGAGTGGAGTCTGGAGCGGCGCGCAACCAGGACATGATACACACACGCGGCGCAACGGAGCATTTATACAAAGGATAATATTTTTATTATTTTAGCATTTTCATTCATTTATTTTTTACTCAGTAGCGAATATGATTTAAAATGTAGTGAATTACAATACTTCAAACAAAACGTACTTAAGTAAAAGTAAAATTACAGATTTGTAAAACTACTTTAAAAAGTAGAAATACACAAAAAAGCTACTCAATTACAGTAACGCGAGTAAATGTAATTCGTTACTTTCCACCTCTGCATTTAGGCATATGCTCTTATCCAGAGCGACTTACATTTTTATCTCATGACACATCTGAGCAGTTGAGGGTTAAGGGCCTTGCTCAAGGGCCCAACAGTGGCAACTTGGTGGTTGTGGGGTTTGAACCTGGGATCTTCTGAACCTTAGTCCAATGCCTTAACCACTGAGCTACGCCTGGCACCTCTACAAAGGTACACCTCTTTTTAGTCTAAGAAATGTCCATAGAAATGTCTTTATTCATTTTTATTTCAATAAATGTTTTATAAAATCACTATTTTTTCAATAGCTTCTAAGTCATGTAACCCAGTGACCCCAAACTGGTACCAAAATGATCAGATCTGAGACCCCCAAAAGGTACACCTGACTTTATCCCAAGATATGTCTTCATTCATTTTTATTAAATTTTTTATTAAAAAAAAAAAAAGCTACAGTGGTGTGAAAAACTATTTGCCCCCTTCCTGATTTCTTATTCTTTTGCATGTTTGTCACACTTAAATGTTTCTGCTCGTCAAAAACCGTTAACTATTAGTCAAAGATAACATAATTGAACACAAAATGCAGTTTTTAAATGAAGGTTTATGTTATTAAGGGAGAAAAAAAAACTCCAAATCTACATGGCCCTGTGTGAAAAAGTGATTGCTCCCCTTGTTAAAAAATAACTTAACTGTGGTTTATCACACCTGAGTTCAATTTCTGTAGTCACCCCCAGGCCTGATTACTGCCACACCTGTTTCAATCAAGAAATCACTTAAATAGGAGCTACCTGACACAGAGAAGTAGACCAAAAGCACCTCAAAAGCTAGACATCATGCCAAGATCCAAAGAAATTCAGGAACAAATGAGAACAAAAGTAATTGAGATCTATCAGTCTGGTAAAGGTTATAAAGCCATTTCTAAAGCTTTGGGACTCCAGTGAACCACAGTGAGAGCCATTATCCACAAATGGCATAAACATGGAACAGTGGTGAACCTTCCCAGGAGTGGCCGGCCGACCAAAATTACCCCAAGAGCGCAGAGACAACTCATCCGAGAGGCCACAAAAGACCCCAGGACAACATCTAAAGAACTGCAGGCCTCACTTGCCTCAATTAAGGTCAGTGTTCATGACTCCACCATAAGAAAGAGACTGGGCAAAAACGGCCTGCATGGCAGATTTCCAAGGCGCAAACCACTTTTAAGCAAAAAGAACATTAAGGCTCGTCACTAATAATTTTTCTGAAATAATCAGTGGGTGAAACAGGTGACAGCTTCTCCCTCTCTGGTACACACACAGAGTCATTCACGGGGAGAACCCGATAACACATGCGCTCGTGAGCCTCGCACACAGGTAGACTGAGGCAGTCACATGTCGCATGTGGAGAAAGCCTGAAGTATCCCGCTGATATCGCTCCCCCCCCCCAAACAAGGCCTCAACAACAGAGTTCCACTACTTTAACATTCTTTTTTTCTTGTGAACAATTACAGAAGAACAAGAATTCGTGGAGTTCATTAAACCAATAAAACAAAATGGAAGAAAATTAAAACGTCAGGGACAATAAAATAAAGGTGAAAGAAGAAAAATAAAAATACAAACAATGAAAGGAAAAGCAAAACAAGCAAGATTAAATCAATGTATTATTCACACCAGTTACATGAGCGTGCTGTTTGTGCAACAGCGCGACAAACATTACCTGTCCTTTTATGAACTGCAGTAGTGGTGGTCATTAACTGCTAGCTAACTGGTTAAGGGAACATGTTTTGTTTTAAAGTAAGTTACAGGACTTTCCCCCTTCTTTTCTAGAGGGCTTTTATTTAACTAAAAACTAATCTAATATGGATATCCACATAATTATGGATTATTATATTTATGATATAAAAAAGACTGTTTTTAAAGAAAATATATTAAGTAACAGATGATATTAGGTTTATATTTCAAATGCTGATTTTACAGCAGTAACATTATTGTATCTCTACAGTTTAAACATTTAATAAGCACTGCATGTGCATGTTTGTGTGTTTTATGTGTATAGATTTTTTTATTATTACTAATAATATAACAAATATTCCAGACATGCCTCGTAAGGAGAGGAGGAAGAAACAGCTACAAAAGGAGCTGTGTGAGGCTGCTAAAGGCAGTAATAGTTTTTAACGTATCTTTATTTTTACTTTGAGCACCCGCCCCTTTAAACGTCTCTGCATGGCCCTGCTGCATGGTTAATGTGGTATTTTGTTAATGGATTTCAATTAAAAAAATACTTTCATATCTAAGTAATAGATAATTTTTATAATTATTTATTATCATTAATAATAATAATAATAATAATAATAATTATTATTATTATTATTATTCATTTACTTATATTTAACTTCGGCTATTTCCAGAGTTTGCTTAAAAACCCGCATTTACCTGACTTCATCATATACACAAAACTCAGTATGATATTATTAGTATATAAACAATACATGTTATATAATCTTTAGAATCACAGTAAATGCAATATTTAAGCACTGTCAGTTATTAGTAAATGAGGTTCCTACTTTTCTGACTTCTCCTGGAGAAACCACCGATATAAAGCGATCTTTTATACCCCAGAAGCTGCTGTTTGATAATTCAGAGTAAAATCCGTGTTGCGCAGATAAAAACATCTCCGTACTTTCAGTTTTGCTGAGCTCAAAGTCTTCTACCTGCACCACGTTTCATAACGCGGCGAGGGGTGTGGCCTCGGATTCACGCGAGAAGAAGAAGCGACTGTGCAATGTAGAGACTTAGACAGGCGGACTCATTTTTAGAAAGAGTAAACCCTCATTTCTTCATGTCAAAAGCAAGTCCATATGTACCACAGCACCGTCAAGCCGTTCTGCGGGTGCTCACACATGTTGCCCCTCTTGCGCATGCTCAGACATTTGTTTTGTATAACACTAACCATACACCTTACCCGTCACGGCCCAGTTTCTATTTATTTTAGCATTGCAGTGTAAAAGTGAAACAACAGATGCATGTGACTGTATTTATTCAAGTTGATACAACTGACACTGTCATGCAGGAGCTGTGGAACTAAGAGAATGTTTGTGGACTCCTGCAAGCACAATTTCTAAAGCTTTGGAAGAGCAATTTGGAAGAGCATTGGGCTTAGATGTGAAAGTCGAGTTCCTGGAATAATATGTGACAAGGCAAAATAATGTTTTTTTTAACTTGTGGCCCAGTCCAATTATAAATTGTTAGGAACCCTGAATAAAAACACTAAAAATACTGCAACTGATCTGCATTATGGTTGCCAGACAGCATGTCATAATCCTAAATTTGAACTATTGTTACCTGAAGCATATGTGCTCTTCCACTGAGTGAACCATAGATAAACCTATTTGTTCAGTACCATTGTCAGTGAAACATGCAAATTAAATGTAAGATGCACACAGCCTACGGTCAATAAAACCAAATCAGTAGACAAGTGCTTTCTGCCTTCTCCACATGTACATGAGTAAAAACGTTACCCATTTCTTTCTTTCATTTCTCTCATTTTTACTATTAATTGTCCCATTTGTTCACATTCAGACTCATTTTATTCAGTTATTTTGGAAAGCTCCTTCAAGGGTAAAGATATTTAAACTCCATTTTTTAAAACAGTGAGCACTGTATCTCTGTAAGTGTATATATATATATATATATATATATATATATATATATATATATATATATAGTGTATATATATAGTGTATATATATATATATAGTGTATATATATATATATATATATATATATAGATAGTGTATATATATATATATATATATATAGTGTATATATATATATATATATATATATATATATATATATATATATATATATATATATATATAGTGTATATATATATATATATATATATATATATATATATAGTGTATATATATATATATATATATATATATATATATATATATAGTGTATATATATATATATATATATATATATATATATATATATATATATATATATATATAGTGTATATATATATATATAGTATATATATATATATATATATATTAGTGTATATATATATATATATATATATATATATATATATATAGTGTATATATATATATATAGTGTATATATATATATATATATTAGTGTATATATATATATATATATTAGTGTATATATATATATATATATATATATATATATATTAGTGTATATATATATAGTATATACAGTGGTGTGAAAAACTATTTGCCCCCTTCCTGATTTCTTATTCTTTTGCATGTTTGTCACACTTAAATGTTTCTGCTCATCAAAAACCGTTAACTATTAGTCAAAGATAACATAATTGAACACAATTTTAAATGAAGGTTTACGTTATTAAGGGAGAAAAAAAACTCCAAATCTACATGGCCCTGTGTGAAAAAGTGATTGCCCCCTTGTTAAAAAATAACTTAACTGTGGTTTATCATACCTGAGTTAAATTTCTGTAGTCACCCCCAGGCCTGATTACTGCCACACCTGTTTCAATCAAGAAATCACTTAAATAGGAGCTACCTGACACAGAGAAGTAGACCAAAAGCACCTCAAAAGCTAGACATCATGCCAAGATCCAAAGAAATTCAGGAACAAATGAGAATAAAAGTAATTGAGATCTATCAGTCTGGTTAAGGTTATAAAGCCATTTCTAAAGCTTTGGGACTCCAGGGAACCACAGTGAGAGCCATTATCCACAAATGGCAAAAACATGGAACAGTGGTGAACCTTCCCAGGAGTGGCTGGCCGACCAAAATTACCCCAAGAGCGCAGAGACAACTCATCCGAGAGGCCACAAAAGACCCCAGGACAACATCTAAAGAACTGCAGGCCTCACTTGCCTCAATTAAAGTCAGTGTTCACGACTCCACCATAAGAAAGAGACTGGGCAAAAACGGCCTGCATGGCAGATTTCCAAGGAGCAAACCACTTTTAAGCAAAAAGAACATTAAGGCTCGTCTCAATTTTGCTAAAAAACATCTCAATGATTGCCAAGACTTTTGGGAAAATACCTTGTGGACCGACGAGACAAAAGTTGAACTTTTTGGAAGGTGCGTGTCCCGTTACATCTGGCGTAAAAGTAACAGCATTTCAGAAAAAGAACATCATACCAACAGTAAAATATGGTGGTGGTAGTGTGATGGTCTGGGGTTGTTTTGCTGCTTCAGGACCTGGAAGGCTTGCTGTGATAGATGGAACCATGAATTCTACTGTCTACCAAAAAATCCTGAAGGAGAATGTCCGGCCATCTGTTCGTCAACTCAAGCTGAAGCGATCTTGGGTGCTGCAGCAGGACAATGACCCAAAACACACCAGCAAATCCACCTCTGAATGGCTGAAGAAAAACAAAATGAAGACTTTGGAGTGGCCTAGTCAAAGTCCTGACCTGAATCCTATTGAGATGTTGTGGCATGACCTTAAAAAGGCGGTCCATGCTAGAAAACCCTCAAATAAAGCTGAATTACAACAATTCTGCAAAGATGAGTGGGCTAAAATTCCTCCAGAGCACTGTAAAAGCCGTATTGCAAACGCTTGATTGCAGTTATTGCTGGTAAGGGTGGCCCAACCAGTTATTAGGTTCAGGGGGCAATTACTTTTTCACACAGGGCCATGTAGGTTTGGATTTTTTTTTCTCCCTAAATAATAAAACCCCTCATTTAAAAACTGCATTTTGTGTTTACTTGTGTTATCTTTGACTAATAGTTAAATGTGTTTGATGATCAGAAACATTTTGTGTGACAAACATGCAAAAGAATAAGAAATCAGGAGGGGGGCAAATAGTTTTTCACACCACTGTATATATAAAACCCTAGGTATTTTTAGTGTTTTTATTCAGAGTTCCTAACAATTTATAATACATTTTATATATATTCATTCATTCATTCATCTTCTATACCGCTTTATCCTGTATTTAGGGTCGCGGGGGCCTGGAGCCTATCCCAGGAGACTCAGGGCACGAGGCAGGGTACACCCTGGACAGCGTGCCAATCCATCGCAGAGCACACACACACACACACACACACACACACACACTATGGTCAATTTTTGGGAACGCCAATTAGCCTAATCTGCATGTCTTTGGACTGTGGGAGGAAGTCCCACCATGCACGGAGAGAACATGCAAACTCCATGCACACAGAGACGGGAATCGAGCCTGGCTGCGGATCGAACCCAGACCCTGGAGGTGTAAGGCGACAGTGCTAACCACTACACCACCGTGCCGCCATTTTATATATATATATAAAATGTATTTATTTATTTATTTTTGTCACGCCACTAGGAATAACCTTATTCGTCTGATGAGCCACTCTGGCACTGCTCACAAGAAATGCAAGTTATTTATCACTTCAGCAAGTTTCAAATTTAAAATGCGATTCTGATGTGTGATACATGGGTCAGTTGGGATCTATTTAAATAATTCCTGTTGGCTGTTCTCTATACAAATCATATGAATGCTGGCACTTTTTTTTTTTTTTGATAAGTGACATATTGTTCTTTTGTTAACAATATTATATAGACTAAATGCCAGTTTTTAGGGTGTTTTACATGACGAAATAATTTTTTTTCCTTATTGTTATTGGCAGGGATTTCACGTTTGTCCTTCTTCAGCTCAATTAACTCCTCAGGGTGCTGCACCCCTTGTTGGAGCTTATCGCATTTCAGCTGGAGTTGCTCTACTTCTATCCGACACCCTTCATTTATCAGAGGAATTATCTTCACACTCAGTGCCAGCCCGGCCAGCAGGAATACAGGTGGTCATCTAAGACGGCCCTTACAACAAGGGCCCGCGCTCATACAGTATTAAAAGCATTTCCTTCTCACTCCAATTTAGAACATCAATACATAAACATGACGTTGTACTCGTAACACATTGACCAATTATTATCTACAATTATCTACAATTTACAACACCAACAGCGAGTAAAAAAAGTACACACCATATTAAACAAAAAAGGTAGCTCTGTATAATTAATACATGACAAATTGCTGAAAACGATACAACTACAAAACAACAGTATACATAAAAGTGTAAAATATTTTAAACATACACAGAAGCATTTTTTGCATATCACTGCCTGCAAAATACTGGGAGAACTGGAGTGCCGTAATGATCATAGTATTCGTGCACATAGATTCCACTATATCTCTTCAAATTGCAATTTGATAGAAATTAAAAAATGTCCTAAACATGTTCCATTTTAGATATGCCCTTACCATTTATTAATATTTCATTGCTAATTAGGCAGTTGCATGACAGAAAAGGTGCTGTCAAAAAGAAAGTTCCAGATATTTTAATCTCTATGATAATATGGATTTAACTCATGTGATATTGGCCCTCATAACATTGCCTGTCTTGTTGGCGATTTTACACAGTGCAATTTTTTATCTATGCAATGCACACTGATGCTATTTTAATTTGAAATGACATGGCAACCAAACAGTATCTTTCTGGAGCTGAAAAAAGGAAGAGGAGAAAAGCAGAAGAAAAGCAAGCTCAAACTATGCATATGTTCTGCTACATATAACACATGATTTATTGCTATACTGTAGTATTAGTACTTTTAGTAGTATTCGTAGAATTCATTTATATTTAATTTTATTTGTTTCATATATATCAATTTTGTTTACTTTTCCATGCACACTTGTACAAATATATTTGCATTACAATACTTTGCAATACTTTACTTGTAATCTTGTTTATATCTGATTAAATGTTTTTACACCATGTATTTTCTGTTAAATATTTTATACTTAATGCACATTTATACATGAAATTGCTATGACAGATTTTTTTACACCAGTGGGCCCAGTTTTCATGATCTCGCCTAGGGCCTCACAACCCCACAGGCCGACACTGTTCACAGTGAACCCATCAGTTCTTTTAATGTGATCTGCCCCTGTAAAAGAAGCGCCAGAAAATGACACTCTTTCCTTAGACCTGAGAAATCATGGTGTGATAGATTTGTGTAAGTCATCCTACACAGCAGCCGCTTTCCCCCACTTGTCTACAAGCTAGTGGGTGTGTGCGTATGTTTGTTAGAGTGAGAGTCTCCTCTCCTCTCCCTGGTCTCAATCACTACAGCTAGGAATCTTTTTCAATGGTAGAGTGCAGGTTAATTTATTTTATTTTTACTTTATATTTATATTTTGTATTCATTATTTTGATATGAATATTTTTGGGTTGTGGAATGAATCATTTGTGATTCCATTATTTCTTATGGGGGAAATTCGCTTTAATATACAAGTGCTTTGATGTACAGACTCGCTTCTGGAATAAATAATGCTCGCAATCCAAGGTTCCATTGTTTTATAGTATTCTTGGCTCACCATTAGTGCACCATTTTTAGGGCTGATAAATACAGATGTGGTCATTAAGAATGCACCACGCAGAGTGCCTCCAGATCACACAAGCAACATTTTAGAATTTACAGTTGATAAATGTGTTGGGCTTTTCAGAATATCTGCCTGATGGTGCATGGAGGGACTTTATCTAAATGCCAGACCAAGTACAACAAAGAATTGATGAATGTGTATTTTTTCGCTTTGAATTATGTTCAAAATTATGAAATGAAAGGCCCTAAATTGTGCTTTAACCTAGATTGTGCTAATCCTAGATTGCTGGACAATCCTAAATACCTGATTATTAAGTGCAGGCACAGCCATAAAAGAATATTAATATCAGTGCTGCTATTAACAGTCTTCAGACAGCGCATCCTGATGGAGCTTTTATCGTCGGTGGACACTTAAGATCACTGCAACTTAAGATCTTTTTTGCCAAAATTACAACAATGTGTCCTGCTTTACTAGGGGAGACAAAACCCTGGATATTGGGTATATCTACTGTATATAGCATCATCTACAATACTGTATCAATTTGGATGGTGCTCACACCACTCCCCAGCAACAGTTCTTATACACAGACTGAAGTGAATTTGCTACTCAGGCAACCACTGACCCAGTCACCAACATCAATACCATCAATGACTTGAACTCCTCCAACCAGCTCTGTGTCACAGATGAGCTCAATTTCTACACTTGTTTTGAAAAAGGAAACACAGAGCCCATGCTCAAAGCAGAGCTACTGTACTTCCAGGTGAGCAGACACTCACTTTCTCCACTTCTGAAGTGTGCTACTCTGAGCAGAGTAAATACAAGGGAAGCAACTGGCCCTGATGGCCCAGTCTACTGGCCTAAACAGTTTTAAGTCTGCAACCATTGTGCCAGTGCCAAAGCACTCCGCTGCAACAGCATTCAGTGACTTTCGACCCGTCACACTCACTCATCATTGCGAAGTGCTTTAAAAGACCTCATCCATCTCAAAGCTTGTCTGCCACCTACTTTGTACATATACAGTACCAATTTGCCTAGCACCCAAATATTTCAACTGAGGATGACATTTCTATGGTGCTTCATGCTGCCTGACTCACCTAGACAAGACTGACACTTATGCCAGGAGGTTGTTTCTAGATTTTAGTTCAGCTTTCAACAGAGTTAGCTTTTCCAAGCTAGTCTCGAAGCTGAAAAAAAAATTTGTGTTGGGATGTGTATTGCGTATACTCCTATACTCCCTTTTATATACCCATGACTGCGTACCTGTTTTCCAGGATACTGGAGAACTTTTACTGCTGTGCCATTGAGAGCATCCACTGCACCTCAGTGTGGTACAGCAATTGCACTGCTCAGGACCATAAAGCCACTTCTACAGGTGCCTCAGAGGACCCCCCCACCCCCCCACCCGTGTCTGTGTCCTGTGACAAACTCCAGACTGTGCAAAAAAAATTGTACAGGAATTCATGCATGTACAAAATAAAAATAGACTAAGGAGAAAATAAAATAAATACAATATGTGTTGCGAATGCTGTGTATGGGTTTTAGACGAGGCATAATGGCAGTGGCGAACATCTGAAAGTCTTTTAATAAAGAAAACAGAACATGAACAAACAATTACTCATACTATGAAACTAGGAGAAAACAATCAGCAACAATCTACAATCGTTGACTTCTTAAAGAGCTACAGTAACTAAGACAAAAACCAAAAGGAGTATTAAGTCATTAACCCAACAGGAGCTCAACAGAACAGGAGCTAACCCGAACAAAAGCAAAACCGAAAACATAGAAGATTCTGAACACATGCAAGACCACGATCAATTGAACAAACGACCATTTATGATGACCCTAATGAGCTACCTCGGTTCATGCCAGCGATCCCATCACCTGACCGAGGTGCATTCTGGGAAATGGAGTTTGAGAACACAAAAATACAAAGAACACAAACGAGTTTTGTATTTGATGAAGCACAACGCACTCTAGGGGTTATCCCTGACAATGTGGTATAGGGGGAGACCGGGTATGATTGTAACACTTTTTGCTTTACTACTAGCTTTAACAAATTTTTGAGCTAGAGTTTTTAAACTTTTATACAAAATACCCACATTTGTTTGCTACAAACGGCACTAAATCAAATCTCTGCAAGAATATCACAGACCTTGTGAGTTCATGACAAATACATGGTGTTCCTTTGTTACAACCTACCCCACCACCGGGGTAGGTTGTAACACATGCTGGGGTGAGTTGTAACAGTTAGACAAAAGAAGCAAAAACATTGACCACACCATGCTGTATGCTTCAAAAAGAGGTTTTATTGAAATAAAAGAACAAGACCACAGAACAATGTCTTTGTCTGTGACTGACCATAACTCAAATCCACTTTAAGTTTGACTCAGGTGCTGTGTGTGAGTCTGCTCTTCTTCTTCTTCTTTGTCTTTCGGCTGTTCCCTTTCAGGGGTCGCCACAGCGAATCATCTGCCTCCATCTAACCCTATCCTCTGCATCCTCTTCTCTCACACCAACTAACTTCATGTACTCTCTCACTGCATCCATAAATCTCCTCTTTGGTCTTCCTCTAGACCTCCTGCCTGGCAGTTTCAACCTCAGCATCCTTCTACCGATATATTCACAGTCTCTCCTCTGAACATGTCCAAACCACCTCAATCTGGCCTCTCTGACTTTATCTCCAAAACATCTAACATGGGTTGTCCCTCTGATGAACTCATTCTTGATCCTATCCATCATTGTCACTCCCAAAGAGAACCTCAACATCTTCAGCTCTGCTACCTCTAGCTCTGCCTCCTGTCTTTTCTTCAGTGCCACTGTCTCTAAGCCGTAGAGCATTGCTGGTCTCACCACTGTCCTGTACACCTTTCCTTTCATTCTCGCTGATACTCTTTTATCGCACAACACACCTGACACTTTTCTCCACCCATTCCAACCTGCCTGTACTCGTCTCTTCACCTCCTTTGAACACTCTCCATTGCTCTCAACCGTTGACCCTAAGTACTTAAAATCCTGCACCTTCTTTACCTCTGCTCCCTGTAGCCCAGTGGTTCTCAAACTTTTTCTGTCATTCCCCACTTAAGGGGGTGAGCGAATTTTCAAGCCCCACTTGTCAACAAAATAATAATGAAATCGGCCAAGTTTATTGAAATATCAATTCCTAAACCAATACGATCAAACACCACCAAGTTAAAAAAAGATAAAATACACGTGCAATTGTTACAAGGCTTACGTTGTCACTTATCTTTGCATAATTGACCCCATGTTTATTAGCTGCTCAGCAATCGTTTGTAGTTTTTTTGCACTGGCCAATTCTGTATGCAACTTTGAATGAAGCTATTTGTGCTTTGCTGTCCACTGATTCAGATTTTACCATGCGATTCTCCTGCTGTCTGTATTCTGCCAGCTTTCTTTGAAAGAAGTCGAGTGGATTATTAATGTGACTGGAGTGTGTTGTCTCTAAGTGTCTTCCTACTGTAATTTGTTGGGTCTCATGTGGTCTGCTGCCAGCGGTTTAAGACACAAAACACACACGGGTCTCTCTCCTGCCCCCACCATCCTCACCATGAATCCAAGCTGAAGATAGGCTTCATTAGTGGTGGGTGATATAACCAAAATCTTCTATCACGGTAGAAGCAATTTTCTACCTCAATAACGATATATATCACAATATAGCAATTTGTATCTGAAAATGCATAAATAAAAATGAAAACACAAAGAAATTGTTTTACATAATTTAATTTTTTTATGTAATTTTATTTATAAACTGTGAATTGCTGAGGTAATTCAGATGATAGAAAAGGTTTGACGTGTTTCCACCACTTGTTAAAACAGTGCACTTGCGTACCTTGTAAATCACGTTCATCTCATTCGTATCACTTTTCTTATACCCAAACCAATTCCACACCACAGACGATGCACTTTTTTTCTTTACAATCTCCTCGTTGTTGGTTTCGTCACATGTAAGCAAACTCACTGCTGCTGCATCGTCTTCTTCCATTTTCGAAGTGTATGTGAAGCCAAACACATCAAAAGTGGGACGAAACCATGGCACCCGATTGAACCAAATATCTGCGCAAATACAGCGCAGCGCGACTATCTGGATAGCGCAGTGATGATCAGGTTTATTTGCGCAGCCCGGTGGATCGCGCAGCGCCGCTCGAATCACAAACCTGCGCGACTCACTGTGTTTTATTTAAAAACAATTCATTTAAAATGTCAGGACTGTTTAATATTGTTTCTGCCTTGCCATGCCTGGATTGTACGTGCGCATCCCAGTGGGGTAAAATGTATTTTGATGGTCGGCGCTGTTTATTTCTGTCAGAGTCGCGCAAGTTTGCTCAAGTTTGTCCGACGTTAAACCATTATTGTTCCACTATGGTTCCACTTTTTCTCCCGGCCCCCAACTGATGTTATTTTAAATTTACTTGTATTAATGATCCATTTATTTGTGTGTGATTGTTTAGTTTTGAGCGTACGCTCTTCATTATCAATAAAGAAAAGCATGAATTAGAATAGGTACTTTCCTGTTTTTCCTCCCGTTCATTGCGCCCCACTTGTCATGTCTGTATTCCCCACTAGTGAGGCGCGCCCCACACTTTGAGAACCACTGCTGTAGCCTCACCGTTCCTTTTGGGTCCCTCTCATTCACACACATGTATTCCGTCTTGCTGCGGCTAACCTTAATTCCTCTGCTTTCTAGAGCGTACCTCCACCTCTCCAAATTTTCCTCCACCTGTTCCCTGCTCTCGCTACAAAGCACAATGTCATCTGCAAACATCATAGTCCATGGAGACTCCTGTCTAAACTCATCTGTCATCCTGTCCATCGCCAGAGCAAACAAAATGGGACTTAGAGCCGATCCTTGATGCAGACCCACCTCGTTCCACCACCAAGTCTCCTTGTCCACTTTGCCCTTACCTGATGATACACCAAGTACCCTCTTACCTGTCTCCCTGATCACATTGGCTGTAGTTGTCCAGTCAACTGAAAGCACCTCCTTACCACCTATAGCTTGTCTCAACGCCTCCCTAAAGACTACACAACATTCTTCCTTTCTCAGCTTCCACCACTTTGTCCTCTGCTCTGTCTTTAGAACAAACTTGGAAGATCACTGGACCCCTGGTCTCTCAGCTTCTGAAGTGATTTGCAGTATCTGCTCAATGTTACATGGCAGATTCCATGTGCCTTCGCAACTGACCTGACTGACTTGCCCTTCTTTGTGACTTCATTAGATGCTGTTTTTAAAACACTGGCAGGCACACCTCTTTCAGTCGTTCTTTTCCATTGTCTAGGCATTCTGTAAAATTATTAAAATCAGGAAACTGTCCTTAGTTGTATGTAAGGGGATGGTTGTAACACTTTTTAAAGACATGTTACAACCCACCCCTCTCCTCTTAGCCATTGTTTAGCTAGCTGTAGTAGGAGAGTGGTTTGAAATTAGCAAGGGATAAATGAATCACATTTTACCTAAGAAACTACAATTTAATCAAATATAAGTTATATGATTTTATCTGCAATAGTATAAATACTAAACAAAATATAGTCTTGGTCAAAAAAAGTACTTTCTTACCTCAAAATCAGTTTTTTAATAATAGAATCTGCATGTATTTGTTCCCAGCCTTGATATCCACCATGTGGGTTTAGGGAGGAAGTGGGTAAACACTGAAATGATCATATGACTCTTATCCTATCCCTGATTGGTGGAATTGGAGGTGTTAAAACTCTCCCCATGTTACAACCATACCCGGTCTCCCCTAAATATAAAATTATAAAGAATTTTGTTGTAAAAAAAAAAAAAAAAAAGTGAAACCAGTGAAACCAGTGCAATGATATTAGATAAAGCGACTGTGTAAAAGTGACTATGTGCTAAATGTGTCAGTCATTGGTGGGGTTGAGTGTTTATTGCCCTTATAACCTGGTGGAAAAAAGCTATTGTTCAGTCTTTTAGTTTGTGCCCTGAGTGACCGGAGTCTCTTACCAGATGGCATGGCAGCCATTGAAACAGATTATGATTTGGATGGTGAATGTCTTTAATAATGCACTGTCCCCTGGACCTGCACCACCTGATGTAAATGTCCTATAGATCAGGCAATTCAGTTCCAGTCCTTCTATACTGTATACATCTTTATTATCTAATGCACCATCTGTTTATTATAGCACATTAACTACCCAGTGTTGCACAAATATATATACTCGGCAAAAAAAGAAACGTCCCTTTTTCAGGACTGGGTATTTCAACAATAATGTTGTCCAAATCCAAATGACTTTACAGATCTTCATTGTAAAGGGTTTAAACAATGTTTTCCATGCATGTTCAATTAACCATAATCAATTAATTAACATGCACCTGTGGAATTGTCGTTAAGACCTTAACAGCTTACAGAAAGTAGGCATTTAAGGTCACAGTTCTAAAAACGCAGGACACTAAAGAGACTTGTCTACCGACTGTGAAAAACACCCAAAGAAAGATGCCCAGAGTCCCTGCTCATCTGTGTGAACGTGCATTAGGCATGCTGCAGGGAGGCATGAGGACTGCTGATGTGGCTAGGGTAATAAATCGCCATGTCCGCACTGTGAGACGCCTAAGACGGCGCTACAGGGAGACAGGAAGGACAGCTGGTCATCCTCGCAGTGGAAGACCACGTGTAACAACACCTGCACAGGATGGGTACATCCGAATATCACACCTGCGTGACAGGTACAGAATGGCCACAACAACTGCCCGAGTCACACCAGTCACTGACTGGTACTTTTGATTTTGAGCCTTCCTTCATTCAGGGACACATTGTGAAACATTTTTAGTTCATGTCTTATGGTGTTGAATCTTTTAGTGTTACAAATACAAATATTTACACATTAAGTTTACTGAAAGTAAAAACAGTTGAAAGTCAGAAGACGTTTCTTTTTTTGCTGAGTATATACAGTATGCAATTTTGAGAGTTATGGTAACTCTATTACATACTACATATTCTGTTTGTATAACTCATTGTTATTTATTGTAAATATTTATGCACTTCTGTTTAGATGATAACTGCATTTCAGTGTACTTTGCATAATGACAATTAAGTTGAATCTAATCTAATCTAAAAAAAAAAAAAAAAAAGACACCTTTGAAGCCATTCACATATTGAGAAATAAGCTGACACATTAAGAAAAGACAAAAACAGTTCAACATCTGGTGTTATCCAGGTATTTTACTGACCAAGAACCTGTATTCTCCTTTTTCATGCAAATAACTGTTTTAACTTTGACTAGGTTTGTAAGAATAATGTTGTTTAAGTACTGTTTGTGTGTTTTATTGCTGTGGAATTGTTAGGCCAACTTGTTTTTATAGAAAAAATACAATTACTTGAAACAACTACATCAGGGCTGAGTCAACTAATTGTTTTGACTAACAGAAATGTTGACAATCTTGACAACTTCAATGTAGACACAACTTACATTGTAGTCAAAAAGTTAGACTAAAGCCCTATTCGGACTAGTTTTCCAAACGACGTTTGAGTTAGAATATTTTTCAGACGATGCCTGTCATTTCATGTCTGAAAAAAATTCAAACTCAAACGTCGTTTGGAAAACTAGCCCCGTCCGAATAGGAACTTGAGATTTCCAACCTGGTACACATTGTGTCAAAAAGCAATGCGAAATATTTGGTTAGCAATTCTCTAAAAATAATTTTATGTTGAAGCACCTTATTTATTTTATTATTTCTATTTCTGGTGTTTTGCCAAATCATGCTGCCATGAAAAAATGCTACCATAGTAGGAATTAATAGATTCGCACTACCCTAATGAAAAATGCTAAATGCTAAAAGTCGAAACAGTACAACAGTAAACGAAGCATTTTTGATCAGATATTTATTGGAAAATTTATGGTTAGGATATTCTGATGAACAAATATATCATCGAATATTGCTCCTAGTACATAATCAATCAAATTAATGCAACAATTCCCAATCTTGGAATGGAGTGTAGTGTTAAGTAACAAAAAAATATAGTTAGCATACATTGATAGCAAAGAAATTGTTCCAGTTTTCTTTCTAAGTGCAGATATGTGTATTAAAACTGATGCTGCCTGTCTTGCATCCCTGTTGGTTTGTTGCCTTTTCTTCTTTGTCTTGAAAGGTTGAGAGGTTGTGTCAGAGTTTGGTGTGTTCAGTTGGCCTCATGCTTGGGTACGCAGGTTTCTTGGTGTTTCCAAATTGCCTGTAAGTCAAATCAAATCAAGTCAAGTATAGCGTGTGTGTGAGTGATTATGTGTGCTTGTGTACCCTGCAATGGATTTGTACCCCATACCCTGTAACTCGTGCCCTGAGTCCATTGGGATAGTCACCAGATCACCAATACTAATCCCCCAGCCACCTACATTTATTCAGTGAATGATAAGTAATGCTCCTGGAAGTCACAACATTGTTGTCCACATATCCAGAGTGGTTACGGCCACATGTGTCCATTTGGGTGAAGAAGAAAAATGGATAGGAAACCAAGATTTGCAAGATTGAAGGATCAAACAGCTAAAGCTAATGAATATTTCTGTAGATTAGTCTTAGGCAATTTTAACAAAAAATATACTTATAGTATATACTATAGCTGGGATCTTCTCTTCAATAGCACTTTCTCCATATCTTACATTTGCTTTCAAGTCTCCACACTATTTCACAGTTTTAACATGAAACAAGTCTAAACATTGCCTCTTACTTGCCACTGTTGTTAAAGCAGCACTTATAAATAATAATAATAATAATAATAATAATAATAATAATAATAAATAAACATACACAGTGGCAAGAAAAAGTATGTAAACCTTTTGGATTTGTATGATTTTCTGCATTGATTTGTCATAAAATGTGATCTGATCTTCATCTAGTCAAGAGAACAAACAAATATACATACAGTATAAACAAATATACTTATAAACAAATTCTGATCTTTCATGTTTGTATTGGGAACAACCATAAAAACCTCATAGTGCTGCATGAGAGAAAAGAGAGGACAAGAGCACGAGTTAAGAGATTACGTTTAGTTGGAGAAAATAATAATACGCCATAGTAAGAAACATACCCCTTTAATTGTGTGAATAAACCGAAGTGGCATAGAAGCACCCTTACCTTAGTGCTGTGCTCACTGTAACCTATTAATTCCTGGCAATGTACACTATGTACAAAGTGATTTCAAAGATTTACTCGACCAAAACGTCAGTCAACAGGCTAACGTGTTCATGAGTTTACAGTATGTCAAACATTGAACCAGCAGTGTATCCATGGCAGGACACCACAAAGGACAGCGCTGCTTACTAAAAACAACATTGCTGTATGCCTGAAGTTTGCTATGACACTCCACAGTGGAATTGGCAGTGGTTAAATTTTTAAGAACAATTTTATTAACAACATTTAAATGTCTAAAGCTGTGCTTGAATGTTCTCTTGGCCAGTACAAAATACAAACTAATTACTTTGAAGATGATCATACAGTACATAGAGAGTTTTAATATTTAATTTCCATGACAAATATTGCATGTTTTGTGCACTGATGAAACTAAGATTGAGCTATTTGGAAAGAACTACATCTGATGTAAAGAGGGTACTGCATATCGTCATTATCCCAAACCATAAAAAGTATGGTGGAGGAAAAATAATGATGCTTTGAATGCCTGCTTTGCTGCATCGGGGCCAGGCCGGACTGCAGTCACAGAGGGGAAAATTACTTCCCAAATGTATCAAATATTTTTTCTGGAAAATGTAAGAATGTTGGTTGATGCAACAGGTTAATAATTCAAAACACCAGAGCAAGTCCACAACAGAATGGCTTCAGAAAAACAAAATCCGCCTTTTGGAGTGGCCAAATCTGAGCCCGGACCTCAACTCAATTGAGATGCTATGGAATGACTCGGAGACAGTCATGAGAGAGAAAAATCAGTTTTGACAGAAGGAATGGACTAAAATTCCTCCTGAACGATGTGGAGGTCTGATCCACAGCTACAGGAATCGCATAGTTGAGGTTATTGCACTCTACAGTAAATATACATTCACATTAGACATTGTGACTGTGACCATACCTAATTGCAATCTCTCCTCCTCTTCTCTTCCTCCCCCTCTTTCTCTTTCCTCTCTCCCCCTGTCTCCCCCTTTCACTCTTTCTCTCTCTCTCTCTGTCGAGCTACACGTCATTCCTGAGCTGCCAGTGATCCAGACTCCCTCTGCCCTCCGGACCTGTCTGATCCATCCTGATGCCCCGTTTCTGGTTGGAGGTCTCGTCGCATGGATGCCCCGTGTGTCTCTTTAGGATGCGTCTGGTGTCTGGGGATGATTCTATCTACTTAGAAGATGGTTCTGGCCTCGACTGGTGTTGTCAGCTGTTTCTCTGAGGACTTGACAATTCGATAGTTCAGGACTTTCTACAAGTCTACCTGAGTCTCCAATAACTACTGGACTCCATTTTACATCAACTATTATAACATCAATTAACATCAACTATTATACTGTAGCTGAACCTAACACTGTATAAATGCAGATCATTTCCTGCTATCTGTTTCACCCAGATGAGGATGGGTTCCCTGTTGAGTCTGGTTCCTCTCAAGGTTTCTTCCTATTACCATCTCAGGGAGTTTTTCCTTGCCACTGTCGCCCGCGGCTTCACCAGGGACTATCTGAACATTTGATTCATACACATTCACATTCCATACAAACTTAAATAATTCTTTTGATTGTGTAAAGCTGTTTTGAGAGAATGTCAATTGTTAAAAGCGCTATACAAATAAAACTTAATTGCTGCCAAGTGGCTTTTTGCCACTGTATTAATTTTAAACGATATTATTAAATATTTAATATTTCCCTTCAATGATTTTGTCTTTCTTACTATAACCTACTTAAAATAATTTCTGTAACATTAACGCAATACTTACATGTCTGAATTAAAACCTCATTAGCTGGTATCTGAGAAGGGACAGTTTGAGAAAACAACTATTAACAAGGTTGTTGCTTTTAAACATAAAACATTTAATAATCAAATATCGATAAAAAACTAACAAAACATGAGATTAAAATGACATGTACCCGAAGAAAGGTCTTCTCCGTGAAATCAGTGCTTCAGCTATAACCAAAACGATGACCACCGCTAAAACTATGGGTGCAGTTATTTGAGTTACTGGAGGTTTTCTTCCACATTTAACATCAGCAGAAATTGTTCCTGGTGTTATTTCTTCAAGGCCTTTATCCTGGCATCTGTCAAAGTACAGTGTGGTATATTTGTCTTATTTCAGCTGGACAAGGTGAACATAGCAAAGAATGTTTGTTTAGCAAAGAATGTTTGTAAGCAGTCATGACATCATATAGTTTCCATTTTTATATTAAATCTGCTGCCTATATTAAGTAAAAAGTAACTTTTTGACTTTAGTGAAAAAATTTGATATATTTATATTGCAATGTCCCTGAAAAGCAGTAGGAATCTGATTTAATACTTTCTTTTATTTATATTTTATAATGGAGATACATGGTGCTGGACACTTCATAAATGTTACACATAATAATTATAGCTTAAATCATGAGAAACAAAATAATAAATACTTCTGTATCTTAGCTATAGATTAAGACACATATGATCCTGACATGTACTGTATGATAGCTTATACGACTGCAACATTTCTTGTACACTTTATTATAAATGTTGTTATTTTTACTTTGATGTTTAGCAGCAAGACACTTGGAGAATATATTTAAAACATATCTATTACAATGTTTTAGAGTTTCTTTGGACTTTCTTTTTTAGTTACTGTTGCAATCTACATTCACTGATCAGAATAATTATTTCGTGATTCATTTTCTAGTTCACGACAACCGAACACTTACTTTGTATGTTGTTTACAAATTTGAAGGGAACCACTGGAGTAGGTACCATCTGGACAGACTGCACATTCAGCATCTTTAACCGCTGTTCCTGCAAAGACAAATAGTCTTGAATAAATATTGGGAGTAAATGAATATTCAGTAACAAATAAAAAAAAATCCTAGTTCCTGCAACCCAGTATTTAAAAGATTGGTGAAAGATGCTCTTGGGAAGGTTCATGTCATAATGAAGATGTGTTACACCAACCTTTCTGCTTTATGTATTGTCCAGGTTTGCATTTTGTGTGTCCTACAGCATATCTGCAGCTGCCCATGTTCTCATAAATACAATAAAATCCCTCCAGTGGCTCACAAACTGTATCTGAAGTCTGGGTACAGGCATATTTTACTTTCAATCCTATGAAATTGTGCAAAAATAACACAATACAGAACATTTAATTATATTAATCAATACTGTGGGTACATAATACAATTCTTTATACAAACCTGATTCCAAAAATAGTACAAATAGTGAGTAAGAACAGAATGCAATGATGTGGAAGTTTTAAATTTTAATATTTTATTCAGAATACAACATAGATGACATATCAAAATGTATAATTTTAATGTATAATTTTAATTTTTTAACTAAAAAATTAGTTGATTTTAAATTTCAGGGCATCAACACATCTCAAACAAATTGGGACAAGGCCATGTTTACCACTGTGTGGAATCTCCTTTTCTTTTTATAACAGTCTGCAAACATCTGGTGACTGAGTTTAAGTTTAGGAAAAGGAATGCTGTCCCATTCTTGTCTAATACAGGCTTCTAGTTGTTCAACTGTCTTAGGTCTACTTTGTTGCATCTTCCTCTTTATGATTCGCCAAATGATTTCTATGGGTGAAAGATCTGGACTGCAGGCTGGCTATTTCAGAACCCGGATCCTTCTCCTACGCAGCCATGATGTTGTAATTGATGCAGTACAGTGTCATGCTCCACGCCCTGTCTGCCGTCCTTTTCCCACGCTGTCACTTCCCCACGTGCTCATGTTTTTGTCTAGCCGTCACGTGCGCTCTCACGCCCCCGTTTCCGCCCCGTCTGCTCAGCTGTTTCTCATTCCATGACTGATTACTCCAGCGATTTAAGCATGCGCGGCGCGCTGCTTAAATCGCTGGATTATCTTGTGTTTTCATGCCCCGATCTTCTCGCGATTATTTTCCCTTGATCTCACGTTGCCAAGTTCGCTTTGTTTCTCGTTTTTCGCTTTCGGTTTCTCGTCTCGGATTTGTTTGCCTCGCCCTTTGATCTCCCGGTTTTTGAATTTACGCTTCCTCTTTTGACCACGGCTTCCGCTTTACGATTTGGCTTAGACGCTACGCTGACTGATCACCCGGCATTGACTTCCGCATTCCGACCACGCTCTCGCCTGACATTTCGGCACGTCATCTGCACTTGGATTCACCTCGTTCCGTTCCGCTTCGTGACAGAATAATCCAGCCATCGATATGAATCCAGCAGATGTCGACTGCATGAATGTAGCACTGGAGCATCAGGGTGCTCCTCTTGAAGCTCACCACCAGGGGCTGCTCAACACCAAGCAAACCCTTGCTGACGTCACAACCCAGCTCCAAGGACTCCAGCTCTCTCCAACGCGACATGAGGACTCCATCATGCAACGCGAACCACGCCTCCCTGCCCCCCCGACCTATGAGGGTGATCCTGGTACATGTCGCTCATTTCTCTCTCAGTGTACGCTGATATTCGAGCTCCAACCCTCCACATTCTCCACCGAACGCTCCAAGGTGGCATATGTGATAACGCTGCTCTCAGGACGAGCTCAAGAATGGAGCACTTCTCTTTGGGACTCTCGCGACCCCTGGTGCTCCAACTACGAGGACTTCGCTGAGGAGATGAAGAGGGTGTTTGATCGCTCATGTCATGGAAGGGATGCTGGTCACAAACTGTTAAAGCTCCAACAAGGCTCGCGTTCGGCCTATGATTACGCCATAGAATTCCAGACCCTAGCTCTCTCCAGTGGGTGGAATAATCGTGCGTTGAGTGATGTGTTCTTTGAAGGACTGACAGAAGCACTTCAGGATGAGCTAATCTCTCGTGAACTACCGTCATCACTCCAAGATCTCATGGATTTGGCCGGCCGAGTGGATTCACGTCTCCGCCTTCGGAAAGGGGCCAGGATTGCACCACCTAGAGCCTTCCAGCGACCCCACCCTCAGGATGAAACCATACAACTGGGCAGAACCCGCATTTCACCAGAGGAGCGACGACGTCGTCGAGTGGAGGGAGCCTGCTTCTACTGTGGAGAATTGAACCATCTACTTAAGAACTGTGCAGTAAGGAGAAGGAGTCCTCAGGTTCAGCTGGGAGCACTGGAGGGCACTTCTCCAAAGAAACCTCCAGACCAACGCCGACTGCTTCCCATCTTCCTCATCCACGAACAACGAACCCACCTGGTGCAGGCACTGATCGACTCCGGTTCAGACCGTAACCTAATCAATGCCGCCTCAGCCAAGGCCCTGGGAATCCCTGCTCTGCCTTTAGAGACTCACCTCAAGGTTCAGGCCCTCGATGGGAGTCCACTTCCTTCTATCACCCACAGGACCCCTCTTCTCGGTCTAAGGGTCTCAGGTAACCATTCTGAGCAGACCTCGCTATCCATCATGGAGGGATCTCATGCCACGGTCATTTTGGGCCTCCCCTGGCTGATCCGACATAACCCACAGATTGACTGGGCCGGAAACTCGATCTCAGCATGGAGCCCATCATGTTCCACGACCTGCCTACGCGCTGCCCTCACGTCATGCCCCGATCCCGCCCAGGCGGATGAATCACTGGAACTCACCCATGTTCCACCTGAGTATCACGACCTCAAGGCTGTGTTCAGCAAATCGCGCGCCATTTCTCTTCCCCCCCATCGGCCATACGACTGCGCTATTGATCTGCTCCCAGGCACCTCTCCCCCCAAGGGCCGTCTTTACTCATTGTCACCCAAGGAACGCCAAGCCATGGACCATTACATCACCGAATCCCTCGCGGCGGGGATCATTCGTCCTTCTTCCTCTCCAGCGGGGGCCGGGTTCTTCTTCGTGGGCAAGAAAGACGGTTCCCTTCGTCCCTGCATAGATTACAGGGGTTTGAATGAGATCACTGTGAAGAACCGGTACCCCCTCCCACTAATGGCCACCGCCTTTGAGCTTCTCCAAGGAGCCAGGATTTTCACCAAGCTCAACTTACGCAATGCTTACCACCTTGTCCGCATCCGAGAGGGTGACGAGTGGAAAACGGCCTTCAATACCCCTACAGGGCATTACGAATACCTTGTGGTTCCGTTCGGCCTCACTAATGCCCCCGCAGTCTTCCAGGCCTTCATAAACGATATACTCAGAGACTTTCTCAACTTATCTGTGTTTGTCTACCTGGATGACATCCTGATCTTTTCCCGGGACCTGGAGGAGCATCAACAGCATGTCCAACAGGTGCTACAAAGGCTCCTAGAGAACAAATTATTTGCAAAACCAGAGAAGTGCGAATTCCACACCACTTCCACCACATTCCTTGGATTTGGCATCGGACCTTCAGGAATCCAGATGGAACCCGCCAAGCTTCAAGCCGTCACGAACTGGCCCACACCCACCTCACGACAGGAACTCCAGAGATTTCTGGGATTCTCAAATTTCTATCGCCGTTTCATCCGCGGCTACAGTTCTATCGCTGCCCCCCTAACAGCCCTAACCTCTCCCAAGGTTCGTTTTCGTTGGAACCAGGAATCTGAGGGAGCCTTCACCAAACTTAAGAAGCTGTTCACATCCGCTCCTATCCTCACCATCCCGGACCCGTCACGGCAGTTCATTGTGGAGGTCGACGCCTCCAGCACGGGAGTAGGAGGCATTCTCTCCCAGAGATCCGCCCATGACAACAAGCTGCACCCCTGCTCTTTCTTCTCACACCGATTAACCCCCACCGAAGGAAATTATGGCATCGGAGATCGCGAGCTCCTGGCCATAAAACTAGCCCTGGAGGAGTGGAGACACTGGCTTGAAGGAACGGAGATCCCATTCCTGGTCTGGACTGACCACAAGAACCTTGAGTACCTTCGAGGCGCCAAGCGGCTGAACTCCCGCCAGGCCCGTTGGTCACTCTTTTTCACCAGGTTCAACTTCACCCTCTCCTACCATCCAGGATCCAAGAACGCCAAACCAGATGCTCTCTCCAGGCAGTTCACCCACACCCAAGACTCCACCATCAGCAACACCATCCTCCCTTCGCACTGCCTACTCGCAGTGGCTGAGCTAGATATAGAGACTCGGGTGAAGCAGGCCTTGTCCCGTGAACCAGGCCCCAGTAATGGACCCCCCAATCGGCTATTCGTCCCACTCACTCTACGCTCCCAGGTCCTGGAATGGGCACATTGCTCCAAACTCTCTTGCCATCCAGGCTCTGCCCGAACCCTGTCCCAAGCCCAGCAGCGTTTTTGGTGGCCAACCATAAAGAAGGACGTCCCTGGCTTTGTGGCAGCTTGTGACATTTGTCAGCGATATAAACACCTCAACACCGCCCCAGCAGGCCTCCTCAGACCTTTACCAATCCCGCACCGTCCATGGTCCGATATCGCACTTGATTTTGTGACAGGATTACCCACCTCTGATGGCCACACCTGTATCATGACCGTAGTGGATCGGTTCTCCAAGGCAGCCCACTTTATTCCCATCCCAAAACTCCCGTCCGCCAAGGAGACTGCAGAACTCATGATCCTCCACGTTTTTAAGCTCCACGGCCTGCCCAAAGATATCGTCTCCGATCGTGGCCCGCAGTTCACCTCTCAATTCTGGAAGGCATTTTGTAAGCTCATCGGAGCCACCCCAAGCCTGTCATCAGGGTTCCATCCTCAATCCAATGGGCAGACGGAGAGGAAGAACCAGGCTCTCGAGGTCGCCCTGAGATGCATGACCTACCGGGATGTCACCTCGTGGAGCAGATTCCTGCCCTGGGTCGAATACGCCCACAACTCTCTAGTCTCTTCGTCTACTGGGCTGTCCCCCTTCCAGTGCTGCCTGGGTTACCAACCACCCTTGTTCCCCTCTCAGGAAGAGGAGGTCAGCGTCCCCTCTGCCCAAGCCTTCATTCGCCGCTGCAGGAGGACCTGGACTCAGGCCAGAAGGACGCTGCTACGACAAGGCAGAACTTATAAGGAGCAAGCAGACCGCAGACGCTCTCAGGCCCCCAAGTACAGGATAGGGCAGAGAGTCATGCTCTCCACCAGAGACCTCCCTCTAAAGACCATTTCTCGTAAACTCTCTCCCCGATATGTAGGCCCATTCACGATTACCAAGATCATCAACCCATGCGCTGTCAAACTCTTACTCCCCTCAACCATGCGAAGAATAAACCCCACGTTCCACGTATCCCAGCTACGCCGTCTTGCCTCAAGCCCATTAAGTCCCCCCACCCACCCTCTGCCTCCTCCCCGTATCATTGATGGCGGTGAAGCCTACACCGTCCGCCGCCTCCTGAAAGCTCGCCGCCGAGGTAGAGGCATTCAGTACCTGGTGGACTGGGAAGGCTATGGCCCTGAGGAGAGAAGCTGGATCCCCGCCAAGTTCATCCTAGACCCCAAGCTAATCTCTGACTTTCAGAAACGCTTCCCTGAGGCTCCCCGTCCTAACGCCCAGAGGCGTTCGTAAGGGGGGGGGTACTGTCATGCTCCACGCCCTGTCTGCCGTCCTTTTCCCACGCTGTCACTTCCCCACGTGCTCATGTTTTTGTCTAGCCGTCACGTGCGCTCTCATGCCCCCGTTTCCGCCCCGTCTGCTCAGCTGTTTCTCGTTCCATGACTGATTACTCCAGCGATTTAAGCATGCGCGGCGCGCTGCTTAAATCGCTGGATTATCTTGTGTTTTCATGCCCCGATCTTCTCGCGATTATTTTCCCTTGATCTCACGTTGCCAAGTTCGCTTTGTTTCTCGTTTTTCGCTTTCGGTTTCTCGTCTCGGATTTGTTTGCCTCGCCCTTTGATCTCCCGGTTTTTGAATTTACGCTTCCTCTTTTGACCACGGCTTCCGCTTTACGATTTGGCTTAGACGCTACGCTGACTGATCACCCGGCATTGACTTCCGCATTCCGACCACGCTCTCGCCTGACATTTCGGCACGTCATCTGCACTTGGATTCACCTCGTTCCGTTCCGCTTCGTGACAGTACAGTATGTGGTCTGGAATTGTCATGTTGGAAAATGAAAGGAAAGAGACGACGTCTGGATGGGAGCATATGTTGTTGTAGAACTTGGACATTCCTTTCCGCACTGATGGTGCCTTACCAGATGTGTAAGCTGCCCATGCCACATGCACTCATGCAACCCCGTAACATCAGAGACGCAGGCTTCTGAACTGAGCGCTGATAACAACTTGGGTTGTCCTTCTCCTCTTTAGTCTGGATGACATGGCGTCCCAGTTTCCCGAAACAAACGTCAAATTTTGATTCGTCTGACCACAGAACAGTTTTCCACAGTCCATTTTAAATGAGCCTTGGCCCAGAGAAAACGCCTGCGCTTCTGGATCATGTTTAGATATGGCTTCTTTTTTGACTTATAGAGTTTTAGCCCGGCAACGGTGAATGGCACGGTGGATTGTGTTCACCGGCAATGTTTTCTGGACGCATTTCTGACCCCATGTTGTGATTCCCATTACAGTACTGTAGCATTCCTGTATGTGATACAGTGCCGTCTAAAGGCCCGAAGATCACGGGCATCCAGGGCCTTGACCCTTACACACAGAGATTGTTCCAGATTCTCTTTGTTTTTCGCCGCATTGGGGGAAATGGTGATCCTCTGCCCATCTTGATTTCTGAGAGACACTGACATTCTGAGAGCCTCTTTTTATACCCAATCATGTTTCCAATTGACTTGATAAGTTGTAAATTGGTCCTCCAGCTGATTCTTATATGCACTACGGTTCGGAAGATCCCAGGTTAAAATAGTGATTTTATAAAACTTTTATTGAAATAAAAATGAATAAAGACGTTTCTATGGACATTTCTTAGACTACAAAGAGGTGTACCTTTGTAGAGGTGCCAGGGGTAGCTCAGTGGTTAAGGCATTGGACTACGGTTCAGAAGATCCAAGGTTCAAACCCCACAACCACCAAGTTGCCACTGTTGGGCCCTTGAGCAAGGCCCTTAACCCTCAACTGCTCAGATGTGTAATGAGATAAAAATGTAAGTCGCTCTGGATGAGAGCGTCTGCCAAATGCGTAAATGTAAATGTAAACATTGAACTTTTCCGGCCTCTTATTGGTATCTCTCCCAACTTTTTTGGAATGTGTACAGTAGCTCTCATGAAATCCAAAATGAGCCAATATTTGGCATGACATTTCAAAATGTCTCACTTTCAACATTTGATATGTTATCTATATTCTATTCTGAATAAAATATTGATTTTTTTAATTGAAATCTGAAATTTAAAACTTCCACTTGCAAAACCGATTGCATTCTGTTTTTATTCACAATTTTTACAGTGTCCCAACTTTTTTGGAATCGGGTTTGTATAAGCATTGATTTATCTCAAAGAACATACTTTCCTGCCTCACACACTGTACATGTTTTGCATGTTGAAAGACTGTTGATCCCATCAATGTAAGTTGAGTCAACACATGGCATACATTTTGTGCTGGTAAATTTAGTGCAATGTATATAAATGTGGTTTGCAATAAATATATTACAGATGAGCTGAACAATAATTTATTTTAATGGAAGCTCATTACCAGTTATCTCTTTTAGTATATGTTAAATTTTAACTTGCCCCTATTTTAGACCATAATTCAGTATTAAATCCCATTTACCAGGTTCACACAGGCGGCAGCATTGTCCATTTATCTCATATTCAGCTTGTCCACAAGGGCAGAAACACAGTTCAAGTTTCAGGAAGAAAATAGCAGCAATGATGGAAGTAAACTTTAAAGTAGAAATCATTGTGAAAATGTTGATTGTCTAATCTGTGAAGAAGAAAACTATGATCAGTGATGTCAAAAGCTGCACTGAGGTTGAGTAATACAAGCATAGTTACACAACCCTGATCAGAAGTCAATAGTCATTTACTCCCAATTATGGCATCAGGACTATTTTTATATATATAAGGCCCTAATAATCCTTAGAAGAACAAGAGGATGCTTTAGTTTCTTTTTGAAGAGGTTTTGGGTGCATTTTAGGTAGATTACCATCATTTTGGTGTCTGCTTTGGACTGCTTTTGTGTATACACAGTAAACTATCGCATTGATTGGCTCTGTTGAGTAACTCGTATAGCCACACCCACCTTGAGGGAAAAAGCGATAATTTTACCCAAAAATGTTCTAGATGCTGTGATGTAATCTGGTATATAACTGCTCATAAATCCTCTTTTATTCAACATTATGATTTTATTTATGGCACAGATTTAACTTCAAGCAAATAACAAAGGAGTGTCAAAGTTTCTGTCTAGCCAGTTTTGCGTGATGCTGTGACAAATCCTGGCTGTACAGACAGTACACACAGACAGTATCGGGTCCTCGAGTGCATACATACATGATTGAAACATGTGAGTGAAAGAGTTCTGATCAATTGCTCATAATGTCCCTTCTGCTTCTCCTTCTATTTATGGCACAAATATCCATTTTCATAGTATCTGTCCGATTTTTTGTAGTAAGCCACGCGGTGCCACATTATGTTTGTGTTTGATGAGGATTGTGACAGTTTGTAGATATGGTGTAGTGATGGGTCGATCATGAACAATTCATTCTTTTTAAAAGAATCTTTAACGTGAACGAGTAGTCTAGTCTCAGAGAGTGATTCGTTCATTTTCTACTGGGCGTGGATGCACAAATCATCGCAAAACATTCAGACATTCGACAGACATTCGGAAGCAGTATTTTAGGGATCGTCGACAAAGTTCTGTCCAAATGAAAAGTGAAAGTACTTGTTACTTACCTGGCTACATGCCCCAGTTATTCTAATTTATTATTAAACATACAAATGCCATGCATACTGCTTTTGTTTATTATTAATTGTTGAATTAATAGATAATCTTAATTGAGTATTGTGAATTCATTTGCAAATACTATATATATATATATATATATTTATTTATTTATTAAATCACTATTTCTTCAATAGCTTTTTGGTCATGTGACCTGGTGACCCCAAACTAGTACCAAAATAATCTCATTGGAGCCCCACACAAGGTACACCAGATCGTATCACAAGATATGTCTTCATTAATTTTAATTAAATAAAAAAAAAAAAGCTATTTCTTCAATAGCTTCTAGGTCATGTGACCTGGTGACCCCAAACAGGTACCAAAATAATCAGATCTGAGCTCCGCAAATGGTACATTTATGCATTTGGCAGACGCTCTTATCCAGAGCGACTTACATTTTCATCTCATGACACATCTGAGCAGTTGAGGGTTAAGGGCCTTGCTCAAGGGCCCAACAGTGGCAACTTGGTGGTTGTGGGGTTTGAACCTTGGATCTTCTGAACCGTAGTCCAATGCCTTAACCACTGAGCTACCCCTGGCACCTCTACAAAGGTACACCTCTTTGTAGTCTAAGAAATGTCCATAGAAACGTCTTTATTCATTTTTATTTCAATAAAAGTTTTATAAAATCACTATTTTTTCAATAGCTTCTAAGTCATGTGACCCAGTGACCCCAAACTGGTACCAAAATGATCAGATCTGAGACCCCCAAAAGGTACACCTGACTTTATCCCAAGATATGTCTTCATTCATTTTTATTAAATTTTTTATTTTTAAAAAAGCTATTTCTTCAATAGCTTCTAGGTCATGTGACCTGGTGAACCCAAATGGGTACTAAAATAATCAGATCTGAGACCCTCAAAAGGTACACCTGACTTTATCCCCAAGATATTTCTTCATTTTTTTTTATAAAAAAAAAAAAAAACACTTTTTCTTCAATAGCTTCTAGGTCATGTGACCTGGTGACCCCAAACAGGTATCAAAATAATCAGATCTGAGCTCCCCAAAAGGTACACCTCTTTGTACATCCGTAGGTTATGTGTGTATGGGTCCGTTCTTCGTACAGTACGTCGCTTGACACATCCGAGATGAACTGATACATCTAAGATGAGATCATCGTGCTAATTAAGACCTGGCTAAGTTGGTTCTTCGAGCACACCTGTTGTTGATGATTAGTATGGCTGGATTGAGTTGTCTAGGATTATTGCGCGTTCATGTGTTGGTTTAAAAGGCGATATGCATCGACAGTAGAAACACTGATCACAAGTCCTTTGATTGATTGACGAAATGACAAAAGAACAAGCTCAATTTTTTTTGTAACACCTGTTATGCGCTGAAATGCCCCCCCCCCCACGTGTTATGCGCTGAAATGCTTCCCTGCCATGGATCCCCCCCCCCACCACACACACATAATCGCTATCAAATATTATATTAGAACATAATATGCGCATATGGTTTACAAATTACATGAGACAATAAAATAAAATAAGAAATATGAAAATAAATATGTTGTATATGGAAAAATAGAAATATGAATATTTTTTTCAAAAACATGTATACTTTTATATTGTTTACTTTATAATAAAATAAGTTTTGTCCAATTGTTCATGATAAAAAATTTATATATATATATATATATATATATATATATATATATATATATATATACAGTGGTGTGAAAAACTATTTGCCCCCTTCCTGATTTCTTATTCTTTTGCATGTTTGTCACACTTAAATGTTTCTGCTCATCAAAAACCATTAACTATTAGTCAAAGATAACATAATTGAACACAGAATGCAGTTTTTAAATGAATGTTTACGTTATTAAGGGAGAAAAAAAAATCCAAATCTACATGGCCCTGTGTGAAAAAGTGATTGCCCCCCTTGTTAAAAAATAACTTAACTGTGGTTTATCACACCTGAGTTCAATTTCTGTAGTCACCCCCAGGCCTGATTACTGCCTCACCTGTTTCAATCAAGAAATCACTTAAATAGGAGCTACCTGACACAGAGAAGTAGACCAAAAGCACCTCAAAAGCTAGACATCATGCCAAGATCCAAAGAAATTCAGGAACAAATGAGAACAAAAGTAATTGAGATCTATCAGTCTGGTAAAGGTTATAAAGCCATTTCTAAAGCTTTGGGACTCCAGCGAACCACAGTGAGAGCCATTATCCACAAATGGCAAAAACATGGAACAGTGGTGAACCTTCCCAGGAGTGGCCGGCCGACCAAAATTACCCCAAGAGCGCAGAGACGACTCATCCGAGAGGCCACAAAAGAGCCCAGGACAACATCTAAAGAACTGCAGGCCTCACTTGCCTCAATTAAGGTCAGCGTTCACGACTCCACCATAAGAAAGAGACTGGGCAAAAATGGCCTGCATGGCAGATTTCCAAGGCGCAAACCACTTTTAAGCAAAAAGAACATTAAGACTCGTCTCAATTTTGCTAAAAAAACATCTCAATGATTGCCAAGACTTTTGGGAAACTACCTTGTGGACCGACGAGACAAAAGTTGAACTTTTTGGAAGGTGCGTGTCCCGTTACATCTGGCGTAAAAGTAACACAGCATTTCAGAAAAAGAACATCATACCAACAGTAAAATCTGGTGGTGGTAGTGTGATGGTCTGGGGTTGTTTTGCTGCTTCAGGACCTGGAAGGCTTGCTGTGATAGATGGAACCATGAATTCTACTGTCTACCAAAAAATCCTGAAGGAGAATGTCCGGCCATCTGTTCGTCAACTCAAGCTGAAGCGATCTTGGGTGCTGCAGCAGGACAATGACCCAAAACACACCAGCAAATCCACCTCTGAATGGCTGAAGAAAAACAAAATGAAGACTTTGGAGTGGCCTAGTCAAAGTCCTGACCTGAATCCTATTGAGATGTTGTGGCATGACCTTAAAAAGGCGGTTCATGCTAGAAAACCCTCAAATAAAGCTGAATTACAACAATTCTGCAAAGATGAGTGGGCCAAAATTCCTCCAGAGCGCTGTAAAAGACTCGTTGCAAGTTATCGCAAATGCTTGATTGCAGTTATTGCTGCTAAGGGTGGCCCAACCAGTTATTAGGTTCAGGGGGCAATTACTTTTTCACACAGGGCCATGTAGGTTTGGATTTTTTTTCTCCCTAAATAATAAAACCCCTCATTTAAAAACTGCATTTTGTGTTTACTTGTGCTATCTTTGACTAATAGTTAAATGTGTTTGATGATCAGAAACATTTTGTGTGACAAACATGCAAAAGAATAAGAAATCAGGAGGGGGGCAAATAGTTTTTCACACCACTGTATATATACAGTATATATATATATATAAATATTTATTTGCATATTCATGACGAACCCCTGAAAAATAAATGTGTTACAAAATAAACATTATACAAGAATTTGAATTAATGGTCTTGAGGGCTGTCTCGTGCCTAGAGTTTATTATAATAATAAAAAACCTATTAATTTATGTTCTAATATAATATTTGATAGCAATTATGTACTCCGGTTTCCTCCCACAGTCCAAAGACATGCAGATTAGGCTAATTGGCGTTCCTAAATTGACCATAGTGTGTGAATGAGCGTGTATGGGTGTGTGTGTGTGCTCTGCGATGGATTGGCACGCTGTCCAGGGTGTACCCTGCCTTGTGCCCAGAGTCTCCTGGGATGGGCTCCAGGTCCCCGCAACCCTAATACAGGATGAAGCGGTATAGAAGATGAATGAATGAATGAATAATAAATTGCTTGATTGGCCCTGTTGAGTGACCCGTATTTTGCCATAACCACCTCAATGGAAAAAGCACTACTGTAAATTCATAAGAAAAAAAAAGCGCTAGATGCTGTGGCGTAATCTGGCACAAAACTGCTCATATCGTCTCTGCTACTTAACATTTTGATTTCATTCAAAATTGTGCAGATTTAACTCCTGGCAAATACCAAAAGACTGGCAAAGTTTCATTCACAATCCTTTTCAGCCACTTTGGCATTATGCTGTGACATACAGACAGACATACTGACAGACATACAGTCAGAAATTTTTATGAGACTCGTCTCTGGTCCTCCAATGTACTGTATGAAACAACAATATATTATTGAAAGAGCAAGTTCTGACCAATGTACAGACAAAACCTTTCTTTTATTTATATAGGTACACATAAATCCTTTCTGGGTATTCAAGGATACCACTTGGTTCTACAACATAACTCATTACTAATTCGTTTACTTCTGATTTTTCAAAAGAAACCTTACCTGTGACCTCATGGCAAAGGCCAGAACCTGGTGTAATGGAAGTAATGGATCAGGGTTGGAAAAGTGCTGTCTCTTTAAAATATGAATGTTTGGAGATGGCCACGCCCACTGCTGCGTTATAAAACAAGCTCTCAGGGTGGCATTGCAGCAGTAAAGGAGTTTGATCATTGTGAAACAGAAAGTATAGAGATGCTTTTATCTCCGCTTCACACATACAGTAGATGAGAAGAATACGCTAAGCTGATGAACTGCTTTGACATTACTCTGGTAACTAGGAGGGAGCTCATAGTTGAGAAGAATAGGCTAAGCTGATGAGTAATATTTCTGACCACCTTCTGCCCACTCAGGACTACACACACCAATACAATGTCATCTAATTATACAGAGACTTTGCCAACCCACAGGGACTTTCATAATTAGTTTGTTGTGACTGCAGATAATTTTAACCAAAAACATTCATCAAGAGACAATTTGAAGAACTACAGTATGGATAGCCAGATCCCATCCCATCCCCCCCCCCCCCCTTCCACTATGACAGTCCTGAGGGCAGTAAAATTATTTACACACAGGACAGAGAAAATTAAAATATTTCTCTCTTTCACTCATTTATACTGCTTTATTCTCTATACAGGGTCGCGGGGGGCCTGAAGCCTATGCCAGGAGACTCTCGGGAACGGAACGGAACAATCGTTCCCAGTGAGAAACGCTCAAAGGCACAAGGCGGGGTACACTTAGACAGAGTGCCAATGAAAGGGGAGAAGATGAAACCCGAAGCGGGAATTAACCCCTTGACCCCGGAGGTGCAATGAGACAATGCTAACCACTACACCACCGTCCCACTAATTACATTATTTGAATTGAGTTTAATCATCCACAAAAGAATGTATCACTATTTCTATTCATAAAAAACACTGTGTGTGTGTGTCCTGTGAAGGATAGGCATCCTGTTGAGGGTGTACCTTGTCTTGAGCCCGAATTTTCCTGGGATAGGGTCCAGGCCCCCTGTTATAAGCAGTATAAATGAATGAAGAACACTCAGGGGCTAAGAAATTTGATTACGATAGAATACAACAAAATGCATACAATATTATGTTAGATGCAGCCGTCATGCAGGAGCCCTGGAAGAAAGAGAATGTTTGAAGACAGAGAGGAAATCGGGACCATATAGAAACAAATGAAAATGAGTAAAATCAGATGTTATCTACCAAAGTGCATTAGCCACTGGCACTGAGTGTGTGTGCGTGCGTGTGTGCGTGTGGTCATTCATATTGCCAAAGCTCAAAATCAAGTCACAAAATAACAACAGAAAATAATAGATAAAAAAATTTAATAGGTGACACTACTGATGAGAACTACTGAAAGAGAAAGAAAGCAAAAAGCAAGGGTGGTAATAATAATAATAATAATAATAATAATAATAATAGCAATAATAATAATAATCATCATCATCATCATCACAGTATTACCACAACTAATACTAATACTAGGAAGAAGAAGAAGAATTAATTAATTAATTAATTAATTAATGGGAAAATGCATTTTTTTTGTATATTGATACAAAAAAAAAGGGTGAAAAGAAAAGGGAAAAGAAAAAAGATAGCAACTATAAAGTGGGATTTTGATACATGTATAATGGTGAATCTTTTAGTATCCTTCGAGTAATCTTCTGAATATAAAGAATGCCACTGTAAATGTTGACATATAATTCTCTCTTTGGATAATTCTATGTAGGGCCGAACTGGGACACACTTTCAAGCAGGGAAATCCTACGCCCAGGCCAACTTATTCACCCAAATAAATTTAGAAAACAACAGACATCCTTATTTCCCCTTTATTATATAGGCTACTGTGTAGATAAAAATGTTGCTGGTCTTTCGGCTGCTCCCCACAATGGGTCGCCACAGCGTCTAGTGTGCGTCTACATTCGTGCGCATGTTTACTTTTCAATATAAGATTTTGACCACGTGTGTGTCCGCATAAAGCTTTTTAAAAATTGTGTCCAAGTGCTGTGAGTGCCTACATGTCCGCACACTGTGATTAGCAGTGTGCGACATGAGTCTGTTTAACTCATTGTAATTAGATTGTTCAGAAGCTACATATTTATTTAGTTATTTATTTAGTTATTTATTTTAAATGAGTTATATATCCAAATGAAACAAATAAAATGATAAGAATGATATGTTAATAAATGATACGTCTTTTAGCATATGGTATTTTAAGTTACGATAGTAAGGGCGATATATCTAATACTGTATTTGCTAGCAGTTTAATACTTAGATGTTATTATAATACATAGATGAAATTGACCTGCACTTGAAGCCGTTAATAGATAAGAACTTTTGCAACATTTTGCTGCTTCTTCTTGACGTACTTTCGTGCCCTTTCGCTTTTTGTCCATCCTAACATGTCTGTTTAAACACTTTGCTGCTCTGGGGAGGTGCGGATGCGCGGTGAAAACTTGGCGCAACGATGCAGACACGCACAGCCGCCGTTCCCTATACGCAGAGTACGTAATTTTTTTTAAATATATATTTATGTATATATATATATTTTTTGGTCTTTCGGCTGCTCCCGACAAGGGGTCGCCACAGCGGAATATCCAGTCCGCACAACTTGGCACAGGTTTTACGCCGGATGCCCTTCCTGACGCAACCGTCCCATGGGCTTGGGACCGGCACTGTATCCAGTGGCTGGGGTTTGTTTTTAATTTATATTTTATAATAATAAATTAATATTAATAATATACATATACAAATAAACAAAAATATAAACGTATATATTGCATTTTACGGTGAACGAAGAGTAGGCTAAGCACACGTGATGACGCACGGCTGAAGCCTGTGCATCACTTTCATAATCCTTTGAAACTTTATTTTATTCTGTCGACGTTAATAATGTGTTTTAATGTCGGTAATAATTTCACGACTAACGCATCTTTCTTAATATGAATACATGCAGATCTAAATATACAAAATGACTTAAATGCATTATATTAAAACACAGAGGCAATTATGATTATTGATTAATAATGACCATATGGTGTCATTAAATAACAGTGTTAAAATACATGATCTATAAAAAATTTATAGTTTACATAACAATTTTAATAGAAATGCCTGAAATGGGCACCAAAGGCCTGGTAAATGCAGTTGTTACACTTACATGATGATCGAATTCCTTGTTTAATATCGACCAAACATTTAATTAAAATATCCACATAATCTTTCCTATCATTTCCTCAACAAAATATGTGGACATCATAACGCTTGTCTGCTTTATTGTCAAAGTCTGCTATTGTCAAAACTGTACAGTGCATATAATAGTTTTGAAATTTCGTTTCTCTTATGACGAGCTCATTTACGACTTTGCCTCAAGAAAAAGCAGACGCGTGCCTTTGTAAATTTTGAACTTTGGAAAGTTCCAGCAGATGACAGTGTTGATTTTATTTCAGTTTATTATTGTTTATTTTATTTATTATAAATGTTTTTTTAAGTGTAATTTTAGGTTGTATTTTTTGCTATAGAACTACAATTGTAATTTATAAATGATACAATTTATTTATGTATTTACTTTTATTTGAATAAAGTTCTATTTTGGCTCCATAGGTGTTTCTTTAAATTATTTTATTTTTACTTCCATAATATTTGAGGGAGGCGGCACAAAAGTAAATTTCTGCTTAGGGCACCATTTGGCCAGCAGCAGCCCTGCTGCCACGACTAACAGAATCAAAATAATGAAAAGATTAATATTGCTATTATTAATATTTAATTATCTACTTAAATGCCAATTCCATTGGCATTCAATCATCACTTTAGTACAAGGAGTTTCATATAAAAATTGTGACCCGCTGTCAACACACCACATTACACCACATTACAGTGGGCAGTAATATATAAAAAAAATACATTAATTATTACAAAGAAAGAAAGCCACTCCACCCTCTGCTCCCGATGTCCTGCTTCTAAAGCTAATAAACTGACCAGTTTGACAGTGATATAAACTGCTGAATACTCTTTCTATAAATCAGTGAGTCTAAGTCTTCACATTGCACATCAGCTTGTGCACATACTTCTTCTGTATACTGTGGTGTTGCTTACACAAATATAAACTTCATGCAAGAATTATCAAAAGAAACCTTACCTGTGACCTCATGATAAAGGCCAGAACCTGTATGTATTAATGGAAAAATTGCCATCTCTTAAAATATGTTTGGAGATGACCACGCCCACCCTGAGCTCTTTCAGTGAGGGGCCGCGGAGGTAAAAGACTGAGCTTTATGTTTTATCTGCGCAATACAGTGAATTCTGAATTACGACCTTGTCAGTATCAGCTTTATGTCGGTGGTTTCTCCAGGAGATGACAGAAAATTAGGAAACTCATTTGCTAATAACTTACAGTATTGACACAATACATATAGTGTTTTGTTTATTTATAAATATTATATAACAAGTCTTTTTTATTAACAGGTTGATCCTGTGTTTTGTATATATGGTGTAGTCATATAAACCAGGCAAAGTTTTTTTTTTGCGCTTTCTGGAATGATCCATCATTTTTATCTATAGAATTCAAAGCCATTAACATTAGCCAGTGCAGAAATTAATGAGGAATGCAATGTGAGAGTGATAATCTCCACATAACACCACTGAACACCTGTATTTGCACTGTTTACCAAAAATGTTGTTGTTGCTGAGGTATGCGTCCTCTGGGTTGCTTTTTTGTGTGTGTGAGTGCGTGCGTGTGTGACGCATTGAAACGCGGTGAAGTTAATTTGATATTCGGACATTAGACAAACATTCAGAAGCGGTATTTTAGGGACCGTTGAAAATTTTTTGTACGAATGAAAAATGGTCCTTACCTGGCTACTTGCCCAAGTTATTCCAATTTCTTATTACATATGCCATGCGTCGTGACCCAAAACTAGTAGGCCTACCAAAATAATTTCACCATCAAAATTTTTATAAAAAAAATAATGAAGCCATATCTTACAGTTAGATTATTTTGGTACTAGATTGAGGTCACATGGTCACTGCTAACCCAAAAGTTGTTTCTATGCAAACAATTTGAGAAAAATATCCCTTTAAACAAATGAGTTTTATTGCATTACCTAAACAGCATGAGTAGATGAGACAATCACTAGGTGTACTCAATTTTGTAAGTTTACCACACTTAAACCATCAAGATTTACCTAAGGCCACACCCCTGTTGCCACTAATTGACTCAAAATTCATAACTAGTCTGGGTTTGTTTGTTGGAGGATATTGAGAAAATTGCACCATTTTCTTAATTTCACAGAGTAAATTTGGTCTTTTCTGCAATTGACCTTCTACTTGGACAAATATGTTTTTTGCCTGGAACGTATCATGCAGTTGAAAAAAATTACATTTGCATTTTTCTGTTTTGCACATTTCTGGACTATTTTAAATGACCGTTGACTGCAGTAAAGAAGTGGCCATTTTCTTGGTGAAATTGGTGAGTTGTTTTCTATGTTCAAGTACTCCAAATTAGAAACAGTTGAAACTAAAATACATAATAGCCAATAGGCATATATTGACTGAATATTTTTGTTGTCTTGTCTCTCACATAATTAAGAATCTTAATGATGGGGAATCCTTGGACATTCCAGTGGGAATTCAGCTCTATGAGGACAACAGAGCCACAAGCCCAGCATCACCACAACTGAACTCCTTTAGAGTGGGGATCATCCTAGAGGGCATCCTTGGATGCACTCACCAACCTGCCTCAAGCTACTGTATGTGCCCGCTGTTTGACTTTACCTATGCACTCCACTTGGAGTACCCAAAGTCCATGAAAAACACTTTTACCATCATTCAGCAGGTAATGCTAAACTTAGGTCGAAGTGAGCTACTACCAAAGGTTCAAAAGTTGATGAATGATCTTGCAATGAAAGACACATTTATGATCATGGCACAGTTGCAAATATTCTTGCAGTTGCTCTTTGTAGTATATGTTTACATTGTTTCTTCTTGTAATGTATAAAACTGTTTTTAGATGTTGTAGTTAATAAAAATCATAATCATCAATGATATTTGTTGCTTTGTAATATTTCAATAAAATTAAATAAAAATACTACATTGTGTGGTCATTCACAAGAGAAAACATTGAACTGAATTGGAATTTTCCTGTCCCAATTATTTTAGTATATGGTTTTAAGTGTATTTGACTTAAAGTATAAAGTTCTGACTATTTTGCATTTAAGGTTATTTAAGTGTATATCACTTTAAATATTATGTTTGGACTGTTTTACATTAGGTTGTCTCTACTTAAGCAAATTATTATTTTTATTATTTACTGTCGATGATGTAAATTACAGTACTTGAGGCAATCACTTGCTTCAGTGTAATAGAAACAGCCATAAAATTAAAATGCAAAACATTAAGCCCAAAATGGTGTGGAGTTTATTGTATGGATCAGACTCAATCTTGTTAAGCCAGATTGAGATCTGGGAAATTTGGGATCTACAACCCTGAACTCTTTGCCTGCTATGCCCCATGTGGAATGCACTGGGCATTCTGGTGCCATTCTGTAATGGTCAGCATACTATTTTTTGATGATTTGTCCGGCATTGTCGTTTCTGTGGAATATGACTTTATTGGCTAGTCATGGGTAGGGGTAAGCGTTGGGCCATGGTCCTGCCACAAGTTTACTGGTGTAGGGTTGTTGATCAGTGTTATTACGTGTACCTGTCAGTGGTAATAATCTTATGGCTGATCTTTGTGCAGGCTTAGTGATTATCTCTTAAAGAATCAGCTTTGAAAACCTACATTAGGTTAAGTACAAATCACAAAACATTGAACAAAACACAATGACATTTCACAAAACACAACCACATTTCACAAAATACAGAAAAACATAAAAAAAAACACCCATATTACAAAATTTCAGAAAGTTACAGACAACATTCTGGCTTGTAATTGGACAGGACCTAAGTAAATACAATGAAGGATTTTCATATAAAGTTATTTGTGACACACTGTCACACCACAGCATTAAAATGTGCTTTCAAACTCTGACAACATGCTTCAAACTACTGTAGAAGGAATTCCTACTCGTCAGATTAGACTATAGTCTCCTCAACTACTCAACCTTGACAGAGTGATGTCAAAGGAGCACAGCAGCCTACAGCATTAGAAGTAAACACATGTTACTCTTAAATGATTAAAATGAATGAGTTAAGTTGCTGACACAAGTGATGCCCTTGAACACACAGACAGCCTGAGAGTCAAAATCATGTAGTTTTTCCATGATCCTAAATTTACTTATTATGGCAACAAGATGAGTAATGTTTAAGGCTTTTATAATAGCAAACAAATTCTAACTACTAGGCAATGTCAAGAACAAAGAAAAGGAAGTGAAACAAGAACCATGAAAACAGACAAAGATCAAAACCAAAACAAAAAAACATGAATACAGTAAAATGCTTGGCATGTACAGTAAGGTGGAATGTCACAGATGAACAAATGCATCACAAAGACAAAAATCTGTGCAATCAGAAATCAGTTAACTGGAAAGGTTAACAATGTGGTGTATGAGTTGTAGTCCAGTGTGTTCATGTTTGTAGGCAGCTTATTCAAATTAAAATAAAAAAAAAAATTATTTGTCACATACACAGTCATACACAGTACGCACTGAAATGCTTATACGACCGCCAGTGACCTTAAAAAATAGAAGCTTATAGATAAGAAATAAATATGAAATACGATAGATTTTTTTTTATTACAGTGAAAAAAATTATACTTTGGATCAACTTTAAAAAATTGCTTCAATTTGTTACAAGCAATTTTTTTACTTTCTCTCAAATAAAATGTTATAATTTTTATTATCTTCTTCTTTTATACCGCTTTATCCTGTATTTAGGGTCGCGGGGACCTGGAGCCTATCCCAGGAGACTCAGGGCACGAGGTAGGGTATAATTTTTATTAAATATATATAAATATATTTTTAAGTTTCCCCAAAGCAAAATAAATTCATCCATCCAAATCAAAAACAAAAGTTGTTACAATGCCTTAGGCCAGTAAAACTAATTTTTAGACTTTGTAACAACTTGATTTTCACTTTAGTAAAAATTAAAAAAAATTAAGTACACTGAAAAAAATTATACTTTGGAACATTTTTCTACATTCTAACAACTTGATTATTTCACTTTAGAAAAAACAAAAATTTTACATTATATTTAAGTTTTGTGTTTACCTTGAAAGAAACAAATTACATTCATGTAGTATAAAGTAATAGGAGTAAATTATAGTAGTAATCTTTTTCATTATTCTCAAGTTAAAAGTATGATTCCGTACAAACTTAATTTTATGAATTATACATAAAAATCAACATATAGTCTTTTTCTCAAATAAAGAAATGTACTTATCTCTTTGCCAAAAAAGTTCATTTATGTAGAGAAGTTACATTTATGAATGAAGTAAGTTGTAAGGGACTGCCCCTAAAGGGCACTGTGGCCGTGTTTATTTTTTGTTTGTAGTTTTGTTTGAAGACCCAGTTTCCTAGAAGGCCCCTCGGTCAGGTGAGCTCCTTCCTCACCAGCCAATTAGAGACACTATAAAGAGCTGGTAGTGCTAGGAAACTGGGTCGAGCATTAATATTGTCTAGTGAGCATTTGTTTTGTTTTGTTTTGTTTGTATTCAGTTTTGTGTTATACTGGCTCTGAGGGCTTGTCGTTTGTGCTGAATGTGATTAAGTGTACCTTTGGTTTTGTCTTTGTGTATGTGATTATTAGATATGTGATTATTGTTATTTTGTTTCCAGTCAATTCCTGTTTGTTCCTTCCGTCTGTCTCTAGTGTCTTACCCCCTTCTCTAGTGCAGTGTTTTTCAACCTTTTTTGAGCGAAGGTACATTTTTAATTGAAAAAAATCACAAGGCACACCAACAATCGAAACTGTAAAAAAAAAAAAAACAATAATAATGAAACTCTGTAGCCTATATTAACAATATACAGCCATTCTTATCGAAGTGTCTTGAACAGGATTCAAATAAACACAAAAAGTATTTTATGATATTTCATATTTCTTCTTCTTTCAAATAAAAAAAGTGCAATTAACAACATACAGTCATTCTTATCAAAGTGTCTTGAATAGGAATCAAATAAACACAATGAAAATAGTCTTTTTTGATCTTCCATATTTCTACCTACTCAGTGTGAAACCTGAGCCTGTTTGGATGAATACAGCTGATATCCTGGCAGGAATTGAAGAAAGACACACACGAAGCTCTTCCTCAACAGCTCTTAGTCTCTCTCTGTTTTTAGTTTTTATAGCAGTCACTAATACCCCTATCCAGGGGCGTCGCACCCGTGGGGGATGTGGGTGTTTTAACACCCACACTTTTTCTACACTTTTCCCGCAGTTTTGAACAAACGCCTTCGCATTCGCTCCTCCGTTTCTCTGGCCGCTCTGTCTCTCCGCTCGCTTCAGCTCTCCTCTCCCCTCCCTCTCAAACATGACACCGGCTGATGATTGGCTGTTCTGCCCGTCAGTCTTCCCTCTCTTGGTGCGTTAGATTTATCGGTCAGCTCGTGCAGAGGAGGCGGGAACTTATGGTTGTTATGATTATTTACATCTCCGTTTTCCAGGTACTTTGAATGTTTATGCTTTTGAGGTTTTTAAATAAGCTTGATATATGTTTGGGAAGATGTTCTGTTTATGTTTTGTTGACATGTCGAATGTTTTCTGTATTATATTTCGTTTTTTAGACTAATGGCAATTGCTAATTGGGATAGTGTTCAGTATCTAACTTAGCTAAATTCGGTTATGTGTGTGGCGATGCAGTGCATAAAGTAACTGTGATGAAGAAGGCAGGAAATTGATGAGGAGTGTTTTGCTGCATTTAATAAACATAACCTGAATCACCCGAATAAGGAATGTCTATATGCAAAGGACGAAACATTACAGGTGTCAACAGTTTCGGTTCTACACTGAATTGCTCCTTGGGCGAGACTCCCTCCCGGCGCCCCCCCCCCCCCAAATAAAAATAAATAAAAATTAATATTTTGTACACACCACACGTTTTATTAAACTACTCATAACTTAAATAAATATACTGTGTACAAACAAATATTATATAAATATAGAATAAATATAGAACAAATCACACTAAAGAAAAATAACTTATTTACTTCACTGCAAAACAGAAACCACAAACTGAAACTAAAATCTGACTTTTCTGGCCTTTCTAGATGCAAAGTCATCAATAATAACATCATATGAGATCTGCTGCCCTATTGCATGATTTCTGCTTATGACAGCAAGGCCAGTGAGCCGTTCCTGAGACATGGTTGACCTCAGGTATGTCTTGATTAACCTGAGTTTGGAAAAGCTCCTCTCTGCTTGAGCTACAGTCACTGGCAATGTAAGTGCAATCCTGAGAGCAGTCCAAAAGTTGTGGTAGATCTCAGATAGATCCTTATCGTGCAGAAAAGTGATAAGCTCAAAGAGGCTCATGGTTTTTGATGGCAGTCATTAGACACTTTATTAATCTAATATAATCTAATCTAAGGCAGGAACAATTAGCTCCTTGGTAAATTTACTGCCTCAAATTATATGCTTTGTCACGTAACAGAGTTATAGCAAATGGAAAATGTCTTTTAAACTATCTACACATATGTAAATTAAACTGGCTATTTACAGTATACTGTAAATATATTGTAAATATATTGGCTATAGCCAACATTAACATAATAAACAATGGAAATAAATAACTGTACTTGCTGCAGTCTTGCTGCAAAGCAGAATTTTGTGGTTACATTTTGTGGTATTTAATAGAAACCATTAGAATTTCTGTGATGGTTTGTATATTAGGCTTTTATTGTGTGTGTGTGTGTTTTTTTAGCAAGGTAAGCATAGCAAGCATCATAAGCAAGAAGGCTAACAAACCTAAGAGTTAACGTTATACCACTAATTAACATGATGACATGAATACCTTAATCATACAGAGAGGACAAAATTGTTATATACCTTTATCTTTTCCCCGTTTCTCCTCATCTTCTTTTCTTTTTTATTGGGCCCCTGACAGCTTTGGCCTTTTTCTCTCCATCGCTGTGTTATTATGGACGATTCGACAATTAACAGATTTCCCCCAACGCTGTCACTCACGACCAGAAGTCAAGACTAAACCAATTCACCTCCACATCATAATCGTTTTATTACCTATTTTTATTTGCCATTTCACACAATTAAATAAATGAAAAAAAGTGCAAATTATTGGTGTGTGTTTATAATATTTTGAATGAAATGTGCGTTATTTGTAAGAAAGTCAGGTAGACATAATTTAGCCCCCTTCTTGTCCGCTTCATTTGGGAGAGGTGAACAGTACTCATTTTTATTGGTAACAAACAAACCTTATTCATCCCCCACACATTTGAAAAGCTTGCTACGCCCCTGCCCCTATCTCACTTATGCGGTTTCGCGCGGTGGCCGTAAGTACGGTTCATTATGATTCACCGCGAGTTTTTGGCGCTGTGAGTACGTTTCCATCTTTCCGCGCGAAAAATTAAACATATTTAATTTTTTGACGGTCCTCGCTGAAGTTTGCGGACCATGCCGAACATCGCGGAACGTCGGCGGGCAATCAAGAAATGTTTTAGACCAATTAGGTGAAATTGAATAATTCCCACGGCACACCTGACGACCAGTGTACCGCGGCACAGTGGTTGAAAAACACTGCTCTAGTGTATTCCCCTGTTGTTGACCAAAGCTCTAAGCCTGGGTATGCTCTATGAGTGCGTGTGTGTGTCGCTCGTACAGTAGAAGCGTGTGTATCGGTCATAGAAGCGTGTGCGTGTGTGTCGCTCATAGAAGCGTGTGCGTGTGTGTCACTCATAGAAGCGCGAGTGGTGCTTATAGGAGCAGGTGGGTGGATGTAGCTCATAGGAGTGTGAGTAAGTATGTGTGTGGGGGTGTACAGTATGTGTTGCTCATAGGAGCGTGGGTGAGTATGTTGCCCATAGGTGTGTGTGTGTGTGTGTGTGTTGCTCATAGGAGCGCAGGTGTGTGTGAGGGCCGCTCATAGGAGCGCGGGTGTATGTGAGGGCCACTCATAGGAGCGCGGTGTGTGTGAGTGTGTGTGAGGCATAAGATGCTTAATTCCACATTAAGGAGCTTTGGTTATCCGCTTACGTTATGTACGTATCAGAGTCTGTATGCTAACACAGACCTATTGTTATATGTCTTGGGTATTAGAGCCTGTTTATGTCTCGGGTATTAGAGCCTGTTTGTCAGAGCCTGTGTTACCAAACAGAGTTATGGTTATATGTCTGGGGTATAGAGCCTACATGTTAGAGAGCCAGTGTCACAACACTGAGCTTGAGTTAAGTATTGTTTCCAAAGTCCCTGTGTGTTACGTTCCGGTGAACCTCTGAGTGTGTTTTGTTTTTTGAACCCCTGTGTTATGTTCCCAGAGCCAGTGTTTTGTTTGTTTTGTTTGTTTAGTTTCAATGTGATTCATTCATTCATTCATTTTCTATACCGCTTAATCCAGTGTTCAGAGTCGCGGGGGTCCTGGAGCCTATCACAGGAGACTTTGGGCACTAGGCGGGGTACACCCTGGACAGGGTGCCAATCCATCGCAGGGCACACACACATACACACACTCACACACCCAATCACACACTACGGGCAATTTAGGAACACCAATTAGCCTAACCTGCATATCTTCGGATTGTGGGAGGAAACCGGAGTACCCGGAGGAAACCCACCAAGCCCGGGGAGAACATGCAAACTCCATGCACACAGAGACGGGAATCGAGCCTGGCCGGGGAATCGAACCCAGACCCTGGAGGTGCAAGGCGACAGTGCTAACCACTACACCACCGCGCCGCCTTCCAATGTAATTAGTTTATTTTAAATAAAAGACAAATAAAATTTGAATTTGATGACTCTATTTCGAAAACCCTCTGCGTTTATGCCTGCCCTTTTTAAGCCCACGGCAACACCATCAGCCATACCACCCATTCATGACATAAGTAACTTTTTTTTTTTTTTAAGTTACAGTACATTTATAAATAAAGACAATGAACAAACAAGTTCTCCTCAAAAACATTCATTACCATCCTTGAAACCATACATTACCTTTTCTTTTTGTTGTACTATTATTTCTCCAATTAAAAGACAGAAACAAAAATTTAATAAATAAAACAATGCATTTTGAATAACTTATGCTTAAGAACTGTATAAACCTATTTGCTAACCATGTGAAAATCTGAAAATTGTTTGACAAAGTGACCAAAAATTTATATTTTAATGTCAATAAAGAATACGTTCCCTAAATATTTTCTACAGGGCCACAAAAGTGTGTTTGAGCTCAAACAACATGGAACATTCATGTGCGACTGATAGAAACTCAGTAAGTCACAATCCTGATTTCATGTGGTGGCTAAAGACAGTCCTCTTCCTACCTGAGGACAAACAGGGCCATCGTGCACCTCACAAGTTCTGCCTGAGCTTCATCTTTCTGAACAACCTAATAAAAGAAAGGACATTTGTTAGACAAGTTGCTCTATCTGGCAAAACAGTGTCTGTTGTATGCATGTAAAATCACTTAATGCTCCCTATGAGTGCAAAAAAAACCCACCTAGGACTAAGCTGCAATAAAGTTAAATGTAATTATGTCAATGAATAGGCAAAAACAACTGACATACATATACACACACACACACACATTATATATTACATTATATTGCCAAAAGTATTGGCTCGCCTGCTGTTTGTAAAAACAAACATAGTATTGTTGGTTATGTTAGGCTTGTGAAGCGTGATTAAAATGAACATGGCAGACATTGAAACCTGTATTCAGACAGCATACACTAATCTGTGAACAAGTTAGTATTAGAATATACAGGTACAGTGTTAGTTTAAACCTGGTGTGTTGATTCTAGCTGTTACACAGAAACTGAAAACAGGCCGAGAGCTACAGAGCATTATACCGCAAGCAAAGTACATAAGATTTAGCAACAACACATTAGACAATACATTCTATAGCTAAAAGTATGTACTTAATTACAAACTACCTAACGAAAACCATTAAATTTACCATATGTTGAATAAAATAATACCGATACCAACGAACGCACGCAACGATGCAGCTTCCAGTCGTTAATTCAAACTATATTATTATTATATTATATATTATTATTATTTAAAATATATAATTGAGCTGCTGCAGTTCGTGCAAGTGTCGCTTTATGACAGTGAGCGCATAGAAGAAAGTTTAAACACAGAAATGATCTTGAATGGGCAAAAGTGATTTTCAGTGCGCAAAAACGAATTTGAGGGCGCACGTGGGAGAGAGCTTCAAATTAGAGTCTAAACGCGTAAAAAACGCGTGCGCACGAGAGAGTAGTGCACTAAATATAAGTACATGTTAATAAGTACATATAAATTTAACTGATTATATACAGAGACTACCCTATATTAAAAATTGTGTTCTAATGTATACTTTCTGTACATTTGCACAAGGATTATTTCGAGCATATTTTTTTTAAATATACCAAAAATACATTGAAAAACAAGTTTAAATAAGTATACTTTTGGAAGTTAAACAAACCTTTCATTTAAAGTATATTTTCCAATAATATATTTTTTGGAAAGTGTACTATAATACAATTATCTTGAAGAATATTTAAAGTATACTTCCAAAATTTGGTAAAAGCATGATGTTACAGTAGTATACTTTTTATTTATTAACTGATGGTACTGGACAATTTTTTGTTAGTATATTTGCAATGTACTATCGAGGATTTCAATATATTTGTAGTGTATTTTTTTTCACTGGGGGATCCAGCCAACCAGAAACTAGAATCGGCACCACACCAGCCAATCAGAAATTGGAGGCGGTCAGATTCGGACTGCCTGATCGGCTCCTCAGTCCTCCGCTTCTAGTTTGAATTAGTTCATATCGTTTTTATTTTATGTTCATCGGCATAAGGTAAATTTAGCGGTTTTTGTTAGGTAATTTGTAATTAAGTACATAGTTTAAGCTATAGAATGTATTGCTTAATGTGTTTTGTCAAAATCTTATGTACTTTGTTTGTGGTTTAATGCCCAAGTGAAAAAAAAAGTATGCTAAGTATATTAAATCCAAGCATATTTAAGTATGCTTGCACCAGACTAATGACTAGTATACTTGAAGTTTGCTATTTTGGAACAACTAATTTTGTACTAAGTGTATTTAGTTTTTTTTTAATTTAGTTTATTTAAGTTGTAATTAAATTGTACAAAAGCACAATTTTAAGTGTATTAAGTATACTTTTGTGTGCTAAAGTGGAACAACTTTACAGTAAGTATACTTAGTACACTTAAAGTACTGTATATGGCTGTTTGTGTACTAATGTACATACCTGAAAGTAATTAATACAATTTAAGTATATATTTAATGTATTATAAGTACATTACAGCTATTTTTACTGTATTACTGTACAAATACATGATTAATATACTATGAGTATATTCTTACTGCAGCAGTAGCATGCTGTTATACTTCTGGACAATTACAAATACTAAAAAAGTACACTTTGTGGTTAATACAAATATACTTTATTATATCATACAGTACACACAACCTTCTATAATACTGTATTGCAAATGTATTACCAGTACACTAAAGGTGTTTAGGATACTTTATAAACTATAACGCTATAACATGTTTACGACACCAACACATGCAAAAAGAAAAAAAAAACATCTATATCTTTTTTAACCAAGAAGAAGAAAAGAAGACAGACAAAAGTGAATGTGCTTCTTGTTAAAACTGGAATAGTACAGTCCTGAAGTCGCAAAAAATTAGAAATGCAAAATGTGTTTCCAGAAATTGTACAAATTATGCAAATTTGACCCAATTCTTTTCATTTCAGTAGCAGGATAAAAATGGCAAGTTTATTCAACTTGAAATATTTTTAAGTTGCTTTGCCCAATAATTCCGCTTAATATCTTAAGTCAAATTGAGTAAAATTTTATTTTCTATTAAAATTATTTCATTAGAGCTTTAAATTTGAAAAATATAAAAGAAACTGGTAGACTTCCCAGAAACACAGAGTCACTGGCAGCTAACGAGTTAGAGTTTAGAGATCCCTGCACTGGAAAAAAAATCCTTTGAATTTACTTGATTTTAATGTGTACATCGGTCCCACATGATTACACAAATTTTGCCTGCTAAACCGTATTTCATTCATGTTAAACTTGTGTGAAAGAATCATGTTGACATAACATAATCTTTATCATTTACTGTAATAGCAATTGATGTGCAATTGTAATGTAATTGAATTATGAAATTATCATTGAAAAGTCGTACAATTTCTTAGTGTTTACATTATTCAAATGTTTAATGTAATTTTAATTTTAAAAAAGTTCTGTGAAGGAAGGAAGCATAAGACAAACAGGATAAAACGGAGATTTTTATTTTATATTTAATAAAAACCCTGTTTTACACCAGCAGCAACTTACAAATGAGGTCTCAATTTGAAAAGATGTACAAAACATAAAACACCACAAATAAGTATTAATCATAGGGGGAAAAAATTAAACACCAACAGAAATATTTTGTACTTTATACCAGTAGATTATGACTTTTAAATATGACCGTTAGATATGGTTGGTCAGGAAACTCTTGAAGTCAGATGCAGTCAGGACACTTTCAGTCACAAACTGCTGTGAAAAAATACAGAGATAGATATTCAGTTAAAATTCATGATAATTAATTTAGCAAATTAACAATATTTATCATGAATTATCAATTCATGATAATTAATTTAGCAAATTAACAATATTTATACTGGTGGCTCAGTGGTAGGTGTTTCGCCTGCCATGCGGAAGGCCCGGGTTCGATTCCAGCCATTGCCCACACCCCAGCCACTGGATGCAGTGCCGGTCCCAAGCCCGGATAAAATGGGAGGGTTGCGTCAGGAAGGGCATCCGGCGTAAAACCTGTGCCAAGTTGTAGTGCGGACTGGATATTCCGCTGTGGCGACCCCTTGCCGGGAGCAGCCGAAAGAACAACAACAACAACAATATTTATACTTTGTTCCTCTCGCTTCACAACTCATGAGAACAGACCCGCAGATTAAGCACGCGCATATAACCGTCTGCATTTTAAGTGTGATTAAAAATACAAGAAATAGCTTAAACTAAAATAACGTGACTAAACATCGGTAAACAGCAGGTCACATTTATGTTCAGTATTTCGTTTCTATTTAGAAAGATAGGAATTAATTCCTGCTTACATTTTCCACATGACCGCCAAACGCTTGTCTTCTCAACAAACTGTTCTCTTCCCGCGATGTCTTCTCGCGATATTTCCGGTTTTGCTATTTCCTGTTTTCATAGTGACACGATCTCTTTGGTTTATCTCAACATGATTGAATCTAGTACATGCAAATACAACATAATTTATTCATGTTAATCTTGGAAACATGAAATTATTATGTACGAAACACATATTACATTTTAGTACATGTAACAAGTAGCCAAATTCATTTTTTTCAGTGTGCTTTTATAGTGTAACAACCTTAAATGACAAGCTTAGCCTCCAGCAAAAGTTGTGTATTTCATGACCTAAGAACATATTTCACATAAAACAACAAAGTCTAGCAACAAAGTCTGGTGCTTCAGCATGTGAATTAATACTGTCTTCTGTTTTTGGTCTGCTCCATGTCAGTGTGTGGAAACATGTCAAATTTGACCAGTATATTTTTACATTTGTTTTGAACAAGCAAATGTAAAAATAAAAATACCATGAATACATACACTATAAACAGTGCATAACAGTTTGCTATATTAAAATGCAATTTTAAAAGTATAACATTACAAATTAAACACTGATATGGAACTACTCAGAACCTCTCTTTACACAGAAAGTTGATTTTTCAACTGATACTAAATCTACTTATTGTGGCAACAAGGAGATGAGTAATGGTTAAGGTTTTTATAATAGCAAACAAATTTTAACTACAGTACAAGGCAAAGGTCAAGAACAAAGAAAAGGAAGTGAAACAAGAAACATGAAAACAGACAAAGATCAAAACAAAACAAAAAAACATGAAATCAGTAAAAATGCTTGGTATGTACAGTAAGGTGGAATGTCAGAGATGAACAAATACATCACAAAGACAAAATCTGTGCAATCAGAAATCAGATGACTGGAAAGGTGAACAATGTGGTGTATGAGTTGTAGTCCAGGTTGTTCAACTTATTTATTTATGAAAGAAGTTCTTTTCTAAAATGTCTGCAATTCTTTTTCAGATATTTCTCCAGCAACCCTGAATGCTTGACAAAAAAGTCTAATGCTATTGCTGTATAAGTCATGAGCTGCATCAGCAAATCTCTCCAGAAATGGATGTTTGAAGTTGACTATAACTCAGCAGCATGTCTTTGCAGGAACAGCGGTTAAAGAAGTTGAATGTCAAGTGTTCCAATAGCTCCCTTCAGATTTGTCAACAACATACAAAGTGAATCTTCACTTATTCTGATCAGTAAATAAAGATCCATCAATAACTGAAAAAGTAGATCAGACAAACACACTGTAATAATGGGTTTAATGTAGTCTTTTAGAATCAGAAACAAAAAGAGCTTTATTGCCAAGAACGTTTGAACGTTTCAACACATGCAAAAAGAAAAAAAAAATCTATATAGATGTATAAAGATATAGATTTGTCTTTTTCTTTTTGCATGTGTTGGTGTCATCCTGGAAGCGTCTGTCACTAAAACTGTCACGATTCCCTCTTTGTCTGCGTCTGGAGTGTGTGTGTGGCATGAACGCGGAGGAGGCGAGCTGACGGTTTATCAATCCTTTTATTAAACATAATAAAGGTAAACAAACTTCCAAACACAAACCGAAACTTAATGCAACTGAAGCTAGACGCCTGACTGAACTTCAGCCAGGCTATTTATACAAAACATAAAACACAATGAACTCATTAACTTCCCTCGGTTCAGGTGAGCTTCTACGTCACCTGACCGAGGTGCAAACTGGGAAACGAAGTCAAAACGAAACTTAAAACAAACTACAAAACAAAACCCAAAAATGGGCGTTAGGCGCCCTCTAGGGGTTAACCGTCACAGTACTCCCCCCCCAAAGAAATGCTCCTCCGGAGCATCGCCGGAGGCCCCGGGCACCCACCCCACAGTACTACCTTCGGCCTCCCGACCAGGAGGCAGGGTGGCGGTCCCGGAGACGTGCTCTGCGGCTGCCGGGCTGGAGACGCGCTCGGCCGTGGCAGAGCTGGAGACGCGCTCGGCCGTGGCAGAGCTGGAGACGCGCTCGGCCGTGGCAGAGCTGGAGACGCGCTCGGCCGTGGCAGAGCTGGAGACGCGCTCGGCCGTGGCAGAGCTGGAGACGCGCTCGACGAAGGCGTTGGAGCGGTCACTGCGCTCGACGAAGGCGTTGGAGCGGTCACTGCGCTCGACGAAGGCGTTGGAGCGGTCACTGCGCTCGACGAAGGCGTTGGAGCGGTCACTGCGCTCGACAAAGGCGTTGGAGCGTGCAGTGCGCTCGACGACGGCCCTGGAGCGTGCAGTGCGCTCGACGACGGCCCTGGAGCGTGCAGTGCGCTCGACGACGGCCCTGGAGCGTGCAGTGCGCTCGACGACGGCCCTGGAGCGTGCAGTGCGCTCGACGACGGCCCTGGAGCGTGCAGTGCGCTCGACTGTTCAACGTCGTCCTCAAAGCCGGGAGGCGGCGACAGAACAGGTGCGTCGGTCAGCGGCTGCTGACATGCTAGCTCGCTGTCCACGAAGCCGGCAGGCGGCGGCAGGCTGATTGCATCGGGCAGCGGCTGTTGACATGCTAGCTCGCTGTCCACGAAGCCGGCAGGCGGCGGCAGGATGAGTGCGTCGGTCAGCGGCTGTTGACATGCTAGCTCGCTGTCTACGAAGCCGGCAGGCGGCGGCTGAACAGGTCCGTCGGTCAGCGGCTGCTGACACGCTTGCTCGCTGCTGAGCGTTGGCGAGGGAGGAGAAAGCTCCGAGCCCGCTTCGCGGTTATCCCGGAAGTGGAGGATCATCTGCTGGAGCTCCTTCACATGCTCCAGCATTTCACTCACCCGCTCCGGCTCCGGCATCCACCACATGAGCTCTTTGTGCTGCTGCTTCGCCTGGGGTTCTCTCTCCCCCGCGTCACCGCCGTACTTGGGCTTCCTCGCCCTTCTCTTCCGGCCGGTGCGGGGAATCACATGATCCCGTGCCGCGTCGCCTCTGAATGGCGTCCGCCTAATGGCGAGCCCGCCGCCCTCCCAGCTCTGTGGTGTGTCTCTCTCTCTCTCTTCGCTGCTCTCCCGGCCGTGCTCCTGCTCCTGTTTGGCCAGCTGGTTGTACCTCCAGCTCTGGAACAGATCTACTTTTCCGTCTTCCAGCCAGCAGTACTCCCAGCTACCAAACCCCTCTTCCTCGCTGTCCTCCCACCAGTCCGCCAGCTCGGGCGAGATGGTCTCCGCGCCCCCCCAAAAATAATCCAGGGGGAAATCCTCCGCCATGCCACTTGGACGGTCTAGCTTTCTGTCACGATTCCCTCTTTGTCTGCGTCTGGAGTGTGTGTGTGGCATGAACGCGGAGGAGGCGAGCTGACGGTTTATCAATGTCCTTTTATTAAACATAATAAAGGTAAACAAACTTCCAAACACAAACCGAAACTTAATGCAACTGAAGCTAGACGCCTGACTGAACTTCAGCCAGGCTATTTATACAAAACATAAAACACAATGAACTCATTAACTTCCCTCGGTTCAGGTGAGCTTCTACGTCACCTGACCGAGGTGCAAACTGGGAAACGAAGTCAAAACGAAACTTAAAACAAACTACAAAACAAAACCCAAAAACGGGCGTTAGGCGCCCTCTAGGGGTTAACCGTCACAAAAACAAGTTCCAACATATATTAACACTTAAAATAAATATTTAATTCAAAAATCTTTTTTAACCAAGAAGAAGAAGACATACAAGTTTGAATTTTGGGTACCAGCTTAGTTTTATCCAGCTTAAGCATTACCTGCTGAATATAGCTCAAAGTGATTTTTATGCACTTGGGGTAGTTCAGGTACAGGGCATATATCAGTCCAAAAAGGCAGTTTATCCCTCACCACACTCCCTTCCAAGACAATTTTCACTCTGGATGGGTTGAGCTGAGGATTTTCTAGATCAAAGCATATGATTCCCACTGTAGTTTTACTGTAGTAAAAGTCCTTATTAGTTATATTTTCTTACAGAAAAAAATTGATTGACAGAAAAAATATAATGAGACAGACAATGCTTTCTTGTCCACAAAAAATTACCTCTATTTACCGCCATCTATTTAGAATGAAAAGCATGGTATAATATAAACAACACTGATATTTAATATTAAATACTGGTCATAAATTGACTTTTCATTAACTGCCATAATTGGATCTATATATTGGTTCTACTATTTGCAATTTCTCTTTTCTCGTTTGTACTTTAGTCTCCTCCCTCCTCTCCAAGAAAAGGTCCATATCTATTGCCCCATCTCAGAGTAGCAGACAGTGATATGCTAGACACAATCTTTTCATTTTATGTTGTGTCACATCATTCAAATTTGTTTTTAGTTACAACGTTGTTTGTTTAGTTGTTTTTAATTAGTTTTGCCATAAAAAATTGAATTCAATCTGGGAAAACACTGAATAAGTATTAAACAATTCTGAAGACAGTCTGCATTAATGGCTTAAATTGGGAGAAACACGTTTCTTATATGCACCTGCAAAATTTACAACAGATTAAGTTTCTTTCAGTGCAGGTCTTCAAGAGGGCAGAAGTATCAATCCCCAAGATGACTGCCAGTCCCTGAAGACAACACTGAAAAAAACTCCAATTAGATGTTGGAGGCTTGAATTAATTAATATTGTATTGTTGGCCCAACTTCTTACAGTGGTATTTGTTGAGACAACAGGTAACATTCTTGAAAACTTTGAAGACACAGACTGAATAAACTTAAAAAATCAAGTTGAGACAGCAAAAATTTTAAATAAATTTTGACTTCAAAAACGAGCAAGTCTTGGTTTACGTATCATGTGGCATGCATGCGCTTTGTTTTGATGCTGAGCGTCACGTGATAACAACTGAGCCAATGGTTTTTCTCTCTCTTGCACTGCGGAATTGTGGGTAATCATCTCCCCTGCTCTGTCTAACTGCATGTAAAGCACTGCAGGCTGAGAGAGAGAGAGAGAAAATGGATCTTTAATCTCTCTAACACACACATACTCAGCGCATGCGTGCACAAAACCCTAACAGAAACACTTCTGTCAGGATTTATTTTTACTTTTTTCAAAGGTAAAATGGAGGCTAATTTTTTTTATTTTTACTTTATTTACTTAATTTACTTTATTTAAAATTTTTTAAATATATTTATTATTTTTGGTTGATTTATGATTTATATATGAATTATACTCATAATCAAAGGTTCCACTGTATACATACAGTGGTGGAAATAAGTATTTGATCCAATACAGATTTTCTAAGTTTGTTCACTTACAAAGAAATGAAGGGTCTATAATTTTTATTATAGGTTTATGGTAAAGGATTGAGACAGAATATCAACCAAAAATGTTATGAATTAAGTTGCATTTCAATGAGGGAAATAAGTATTTGTTCCCCTACCACCCAACAATACTTCTGCCTCTCACAGACTGGTTATGTGCTCTTGTGGTACACATATTAATTTAAGAAGGTGCTCCTAACAACAATGTGGTATGTGTATAAAAAAATTAAATACATATTTATTTAGATCCTGAACAATCTGTTTACAATGAGATGGATGTTTTGCATTAAGGTGGAGACAGTTTTGTTTATAACACTAAAGCAGACGAAGTGACATGATAAATACAATTTATAACATACTATATTGCCTAATCAAATTATTGAATGTATTCCAATCACAGGTGTTCCAATCACTTCCATGGTTACAGGTGTAAAAAGTCAGGCACCTAGGCATGCAGACCACTTCTAAAAACATTTGTGAATTAATTGGTCGTTCTCAAGAGCTCATTGAATTCCAGAGTGGTACTGGATGCCACCTGTGCAATAAATCCAATCATGGAATTTTCTCGCTATTACATATTCCACAGTGAACTGTTAGTAGTATTATAACAAAGTTTAAAATCACAGAGCAGGGTCAGCAGATGCTGAGACGCATGGTGCATAGAGGTCGGCAACTTTCGGCAGAGTCAATATCTACAGACCTTCAAACTTCATGTGGACTTCAGATTAGTACGTAGAGAGCTTCATGGAATTGGGTTTCCATGGCCAAGCAGCTGCATCTAAGCCTTACATCACCAAGTGTATTGCAAAGCATCGGATGCAGTGATGTAAAGCACTCTGCCACTGGACTGTAGAGAGTGGAGACGTGTTCTCTGAAATGAAGAACAGAATATTTCTGTCTGACTCTACACACAAACAAATGCAGGTCAAATGTTTGATAATGCAAGATACTGTTACATTCAGTATTACAACACAAATAGAAGAAATCATAGACATAGTTATCATTTAACTCACGGTACCTGTAATAAACCCTTGTAAGAAATGAGTGTGCACCCCAACATTGTGCATGAGGTTACCTGTTGCCAACTACCTTCTCTGTTTTCTCAGTGCGTGAAACAGCGCCCCCGTATGTTGAATGTGTGGTGTAACACGGTATTGCATTTTTACTGTCATGTGCAAATGGAAGCCAGACAGGGTTGGTTTCCCTTTCTAAAAGAAAATTTAAGATTAATCAAGTAGTTAAGGCTATTGTAGTGGAAATTAGATAAACAACTCTGGAGACTTCAAATAGTATCACAACAACAGTAGAGATTTATTTAAACAGCTCTGGACATCTCTGTTACACACACCGCAAAAGCGTCTCCAACAGAGAGATATCCCCCTCATCTCACAGTGCATTACATATTCTAACGGAGAAGGTCATAGTGACATCTCATAAAACATAAAACTCATGTTTAAGAAAACAACAGTGCTGTTCCCTTGGGTGTTGATAAGCAGGCGAGTGACTCTGTTGAGTCTCTGTCAATGTACTTAGATCAAGGCCTTCAGCCCCTGTACATCTTGTTCTTTCTTGCAACAATCAGCAACTCCAACCGACCCATGATTATGTAAACTTTGAGTAAAGCAAAAAAAAAATATTCTACCGCACTAGCTTCAAAGCATCGTCAAACAGTGATTGGCCATAACCAAGGGAATCCAGGGTAAAGTTGGCTTCCTTTGGAAAAAAAGTAATATAAAATAAATAAATTAAAGGATAGCCAATCAGCTGAGGCTATATCGCCAACAAACAGTGTATCCAGACATCTTTTTACATCACTGTAAGCAAACATTAGAAAGTGCAATTTTGGAGTGTGAGATTTAAATTTTTTTGTTAAACTAAACACTAGAGCAGCAATTAAATTAAAAGCCAAAGCTGCATGAGAGCAGGAAAAAGAAGAGATTCAGACTTTCATTGATGTTCACACCATGTGGCTCACTGATAAACTTCAGCTGTTGTTTTGATCTTTTTTATTGCTTAATGTGCCTTGCTTGTCTGGATTATGCATATGTTAATTTCCTGTATTGGTCATTTTATTGTAACTGTTTAAACAGGCAGAACTATTCATAAATTAAGAAGTATGGAAATTATTTATTTGTCAAGATTATATAACAGGGTTTATAAGTAATGTATTTAATACATGTAGCCTACTGAATATTGTACATTAAACATGTGCTCATTATAATGCATTTTTTTTTAAATTATTGAATCTTTGATTCTGATTTGATTCTTTGGTGCTCTGATTAAGCACCTGGTCATGCATTTGAGAGTGTTCATGCAGTTTCAGGGAACGCAAGAATCAGCTCTAGAAGTTTGTCTGGCTGTTAAATCAGCGACATATGATGTACAAAAACACACGCAGAATGATAAAATCACTGTATAAATGCAGATCAATTCCAGCTTTCTGTTTCACCCAGATGAGGATGGGTTCCCTGTTGAGTGTGGTTCCTCTCAAGGTTCCTTCCTATTACCATCTCAGGGAGTTTTTCCTTGCCACTGTCACCCTCTGTGTCACATCCCGTCAAACTATACCTACACCATAGACTAACCTGGCTCCTTAACCATGCTCCAGTCCGCTTCTTACCTGTCGCTCACCGTCCAGAGCACACCTGTTGCCTGTTTAGCTCTCATCTGTTCATCTATTTGAGTCACTCGGAAAGCTCGGCTCGCCGGCAGATTATTGTGCCATTCAAGCTAATATTCCCGCGTTTATTTTTGCCAAGTGTTTTCTGTGCTATCGACCTCGTTTCGTTATTGACCTCGTCTTGCCTAGCGATTTGGATTATCTGCGTGTGTGTTATACCGGCTTTTGACTTCCGCATTGTTTATCGACCACGAGAACTACTTAGCGATTTGGATGATCTGCGTGTGTGTTATACCGGCTTTTGACTTCCGCATTGTTTATCGACCACGAAAACTGCCCAGCGTTTTGGATTATCACGTCTATGTGTACCTGTTACACTTCTTTGGATTACTGTGTTTGTGGATCTGCTATACCTCTTGGATTACGGTGTTTTTTTTAACCCATTACACATTCTGGATCACTGTGTTTGTGGAGCTACTGCACACATGGATTATAAGCTTTCGCCCTGTGAACCATCTGGACCTCCTCTTCTCCCCAACAAAGGCTGTAAGTGCACATTATTATTCTCTCTGCTCTTGGGTCCTTCCTTTCACTTCCTGCCGCTACTCCCCGGATCGTGACAGTATAATCTGGCCACTATGGATCCAGCAGAGTTTGCTCACCTGAGATCTGCACTGGAAAACCAGGGAGCTCTTCGTGGCACGCATCAGCAAGATATCCAGCACGTCACTGAAACCCTCAGAACCGTCACTGATACTCTCGCCTCATTAATGGTCCAGATTCAGCAGATGCAATTCTCACGAACCTCAGTCCCTGTCGTTCCTGCTCCTATCGCTACTCCAATTTCACCCCATGAACCACGCCTTCCTGCCCCACCTACTTATGATGGTGACCCTAAAACCTGCCGCTCCTTCTTATCTCAGTGTTCTCTCGTTCTCGAATTACAAGCTTCATCATTTCCTACCGAACGGTCAAAGGTGGCATACATAATAACCCTCCTGTCTGGAAAAGCGAGAGAATGGGTGACGGCAGTATGGGACGCACAAGATGCCTGCTGCGGTAACTTCAGGTCGTTTACTGACGAAATGAAGAAGGTCTTTGATCGCTCTTCCACTGGACACCAGGCAGCAGGCCAGATTCTAAATCTACGCCAAGGATCTTGCTCTGTTTTTAATTATGCCTTTGAATTTCGCACCCTGGCAGCCTCATGCGGCTGGGATGATCAGGCTTTGTTCGATGCCTTTCTTCATGGACTTTCAGATCCAATAAAGGATGAGTTATCCACACGCGAGCTACCGCCAAGCCTTCAGGGTCTCATTGACCTAGCTGGGCGCATCGACGCTCATAAACGCCTCAGACAACAGGAGCGAAGTCTGGACACAAGGTCATTTCAGCCACAGACCCTTCCTTGCCCTCTAGAAACCCCTCCTGAACCCATGCTGGTGGACCGTGCTCGAATCTCTCCACAGGAACGCCAACGACGACGGGACGAAGGGGCGTGCTTCTACTGTGGTCAGTCTGGTCATCTACTACGGACCTGTCCGCTAAAAGGCAAGGCCCCTCGTTGATGCTGGGAGCAAAGGGGGGCCCAAGCCATGTGAGTTTCCCATATCGCCGTTCCTGCTTCCCTAATTCATGACAAGCAGCCCCACGCCACCCATGCCCTCATAGATCCCGGAGTCGACCAAAACCTGATCTGTCTATCCATGGTTAACCTCCTTAAGATCCCCTCTCGACCCTTGGGCCGCCCATTTTCCGTCCAAGCCCTGGATGGAAGGAACCTAGCCCCAATAACTCACCAAACCACTCCTATCATTCTTCAGTTCTCGGGGAACCACTCTGAAACAATCTCTTTCTTCATTGTCAAGAACTCTCATGCACCGGTCGTCCTGGGCCTTCCCTGGCTAGCGCTACATAACCCACATATTGACTGGGCCAGGAGAAGAGTCTTGGACTGGAGTACATTCTCCCTGTCGTCCTGTCTCCGTGAAGCTCCTATTAAGACCAGACCTCCCTTTCTCCCTTTCTAGAGTTTCCCAACCTGTTTAATATCCCAACTGAATACCATGACCTCAAGCCAGTTTTTAGTAAGTCACGTGCAACCTCACTTCCTCCTCACCGACCATGACTGCGCGATCGATCTTGTTCCCGGCTCAACCCCATCCAAGGGACGACTCTACTCCCTCTCTCGTCCCGAGAGAGAAGCCATGGATCAGTATATCTCCGAGTCTCTCTCTGCTGGGATAATCCGCCCCTCCTCCTCCCCTGCAGGCACTAGTTTCTTCTTTGTGGAGAAGAAGGACAAGTCCCTCAGACCTTGTATAGATTATAGAGGACTGAATGATATCACGATCAAGAATCGTTATCCCCTGCCTCTCATGACCTCTGCCTTCGAATTGCTGCAAGATGCCCGAATTTTTACAAAGCTGGACCTAAGAAACGATTAGTCAGGATCAGGGAGGGGGACGAGTGGAAAACGGCCTTTAACACACCAACCAGCCATTATGAGTACCTTGTGGTCCCATTTGGATTAACCAACGCCCGCCGTCTTTCAGGCACTAGTTAATGATGTCTTGAGGGATTTTCTGAACGCCTTAGTGAACACAAGCTTCATGTACGTCAGGTGCTGCAAAGGCTCCTAGAGAATAAACTTCATGTCAAGGCGGAAAAATGCGAATTTCACAGTGATTCCACATCCTTCCTGGGGTTCGTAATCTCTCCTTCAGTCATTCAAATGGACCCATCCAAACTCGAGGCAGTCATAGAATGGCCAGTACCCTCCTCAAGACAGGGACTCCAATGTTTCCTGGGGTTCGCCAACTTTTACCGGCGCTTCATTAGAAATTATAGCGTGGTAGCAGCACCTCTCACTTCCCTCAGCTCTACAAAACTCCCTTTCCAGTGGAACCCCCAGGCTGACAAAGCCTTTTTGGATCTCAAGCGCCGTTTCACTTCAGCCCTCATCCTCACATTCCCTGACCCCTCCGTCCAATTTCTGGTGGAAGTGGATGCATCGGAGACTGGAGTAGGGGCTGTCCTTTCCCAAAGGTCCCATAAGGACAACAAAATCCATCGTTGCTCCTTCTTCTCTCGTCGCCTCTCTCCGACTGAACGCAACTACGGCGTCGGAGACCGTGAACTGCTGGCTGTTAAGCTTGTCCTGGAGGAATGGCGGCATTGGTTGGAGGGATCTGAACACCCATTCTGGTCTGGATAGATCATAGGAACCTTGAATACTTGAGGTCAGCCAAGAGACTCAATTTACGCCAGGCTCGTTGGTCGCTTTTTTTTTCCAGATTCAACTTTACGCTCTCGTACCGCCCAGGGTCCAAGAATGTCAAGCCGGACACCCTCTCTCGCCAGTTTTTGCTGGTTCCTCCCCAAACCCTTCATCCCCGGAAACGATTCTCTCACATCACTGCCTTGTGGCCACGGCTCGTCTTGAGGTGGAGAACCAGGTACTACGAGGCCTTGAGCAAGAACCTGGCCCCAGCAATGTCCCACAGGATAGACTTTTTGACCCTGCTGCCACACGCTCCTCGGTGCTAGAATGGGGTCACAGCTCCAGACTGGCATGTCACCCAGGGACCACCCGAACTATATCCCTTTTAAATCAACGCTTCTGATGGCCATCCATCAAGAATGACATTAAAAGGTTCGTAGCATCATGCGACACGTGCACCCGGAATAAGACCACCAATCGCCCCCCCGAGGAGTTTTTGAGGCCCCTTCCAACTCCACGCTGGCCTTGGTCACACATCTCACTCGATTTCGTCACTGGACTTCCCCCATCAGAAGTAAACACCTGTATCCTAACAGTGGTCGATCGCTTCTCCAAGTCGGCACACTTCATCCCTCTGCCCAAGCTCCCTTCTGCCAAGCAAACAGCAGAACTTTTAATACTTCATGTCTTTCGACTTCATGGCCTGCCAGTGGACATCGTATCTGACCGGGGTCCCCAGTTCTGCGCGCAATTCTGGAAGACCTTTTGTAAACTTATCGGTGCCACACCAAGCCTCTCATCCGGTTATCATCCTCAAAGCAATGGACAGTCAGAACGGATGAATCAGGAACTTGAAAAATACCTCAGGTGTATGTCATCACGTGACCCCTCTTCGTGGAGCAAGATGTTACCCTGGGTGGAATATGCCCACAACTTGCTCCCCACCTCCTCCACAGGCATGTCTTCCAGTGCTGTCTTGGCTACCAACCACCATTGTTCCCGAGTCAAGAGGAGGAAGCTTCAGTTCCGGCGGCCCAGGCCTTTGTCCTCCGCTGCAAGAGAAACTGGCAGCGTGCTCGATCACAGTTGCTGCGTGCAGTGAGCACTTTTCAAAGAAAAGCTGATCGCCATCGTTCTGCAGCTCCCAGGTACCGTGTTGGCCAGAGAGTAATGCTTTCCACTCGTGACATACCAATCAAGACCACTTCTTGAAAACTATCCCCTAGGTATATTGGCCCATTCTCCATCGCCCGAGTCATCAACCCGTGTTCCGTAAGACTTTCTCTACCATTATCCATGCGTCGTATCAACCCTACATTCCATGTCTCTCAGATCCGATGACTTGTCGCTTGCCCTCTGTCACTCCCCCCCCCTGCCCTCCCCCGCTCCCTCGCCTCATAGATGGGGGAGAGGCTTTTACGGTCCGCAGACTGGACAGATTACTGTGTTTGTGGATCTGCTATACCTCTTGGATTATGGTATTTTTTTAACCCATTACACATTCTGGATCACTGTGTTTGTGGAGCTACTGCACAATTGGATTATAAGCTTTCGCCCTGTGAACCATCTGGACCTCCTCTTCTCCCCAACAAAGGCTGTAAGTGCACATTATTATTCTCTCTGCTCTTGGGTCCTTCCTTTCACTTCCTGCCGCTACTCCCCGGATCGTGACACTCGGCTTGCTCACCAGGGACTACCTGACCATTTTGATTCATACACATTCACATTCCATACAAACTTAAATAATTCTTTTGATTGTGTAAAGCTGCTTTGCGACAATGACAATTGTTAAAAGTGCTATACAAATAAAATTTAATTGAATTGAATAGAATAAAATAAAAAAAAGGACATATTGGTCATCTCAGTTGGCTTCCTCAAAAAATTTCCCGATGCCACACCACTGAACAGTTCGTAATTTGGTAGCTCATCAATATATGTACAGTATGAAGAACTAAAGTGTGCCAGAATACTTCATAAAATATGCTTAACATTAACACATCCAGTTAATCAACATTATCCAGTTAACAACACACAAAATGACCACAGGTATTTTAAGCCTAGCTAACATTATCAGAATTCCAATATCGTTAATTAAATTCTATGAAGTATTCTGGCACACTTTGTCTGGTTCAGTTTAACAAGTGGCTTCAGAGAGATAACCCAGTATATTCACAGTTACACAATACTGTATACACACAGATTATACTACATTGGTCTAAATCACATCTACAGTATATCAATAAATTATATAGATCAATAAATCACATAAATAAAATTGTTACTAAATAATTTGACCCCAGTAATAAATTGACAGTTAATACAAGTGACATTAGAGATCAAAGCTACAAGGGAAATGTATACGTTTAATAAAACTAATAGACACAAATGCTACTGTGAAATGTATAAAATCCCTTAATTCTAAAACGTATTTGGAATATATTTGAAATATATTGTTGATAGCTCTGTTTATGGCCAAGCCTGAAGCTACTGGGAGAGGGGAAAAAATTAGGCAGAAATATTCAAGTACTTCACAAGATCCCCTGAATCACAAGGCACAAAACAGTCCCAAATTATCACTGATCTCACTCCATATTTTACAGTGGAATATCAGGTGTTTTTCCTTGTACTGTATGTGGTTCCTTATTGTGGCCAAACTTGCTGATAGTGTAAATGACCAATACACACTCCAACTGTTTTAAACAAGTATTAAGGAATGTTTGTTGTTGTTATTATTCTTATTATTATTATTATTATTATTATTATAGTATTTATTATAGAATAACATCATTGTGTTAAAGAAATATATATTCATTTCTTGCAGTCTTTGTTTTACAGTTAACTACAGTTGAATATTTAGTCACTTTGAGTGATTCCTCAAACCAGAAACAAGTAATGACTTCAGTGAGTGTTCTGTGGGTTGTGTCTCACTACAACAAAAAATACTAGTGTAGATCTATTTTCTGATTAAGTGATTAGTGAAGGAACAGGTCATCAGACAGTAAATGATTCCTCTGATTAGAAAATAAAAGGTCATTGCATCATCTTTGTAGTAATCCAGAAAATTGCCTTAATGTATGTCTGTCTCATTTGTTTCTAAAAAAAAAAAAAAAAAAAGGGGATGGTTGAGTTAGATTTGAGGCTTTAAAGAAATGTATGCAGGACTGGTAGTATTACTAAGGAGCAGGAGTGGGTGATGAAACCATGGTTCTGATGAATGCAGTGATGTCCAGACAAGGGATGTACTCATTCACAAAGTCTATCACCTTTGGCATTTAATTGTTCCTCTTTTATTATGACAATGCTTTCTAGGTCCTCAGTAAGGAATTCACCCTTCAGTTGTGTGTCCTGATGTGCTGTTCTGGATGATTAAACTGGATATGACTTCACAAGGGCTAAAACAGAGTACAAAAGGGTTGTGCATTGTTTAACCATTTACTGCAAAGAGAATGATTGGGAAAAAAATGACAATACTATTGATTAATTATAATAATGAAAAAAAAGTAGTTGAATTGTTATACTGTACAATTGCAGTAGCATGTCTCTATAAAACTGACTTATAAATAATATGTAACTTATTTAAATAATATAAAAATCCAAATAGTGAATATAAACAGAAATATTTCTTTGTATTTAATTTTGACCTAATAAAAAGTCATGTTTCTAGCATAACCCTTACCTGTGTGGGGGACATGGTCTCACTGATCCCTTGGAGAGGAAAAACTAATTTAAATTCCATTTCATACAGAAAGATTTGTAATAATTATATATTCTTATATTTATTTTTTCTATTTCTACAGTTAGTTTTATATATGTTTAATTAACTATTGCATTTCACAACATATTATTGTTTTATTAACTTGTTTTTCAGTTTTCTAGTGGTTATTAGTTAATTATACACTATTTCTGTTAACACTAATTATTTACACTTATAGGGTCTCCAGTGTCTGCACCTGTTTCTATGTCAGGATTCCTCACTGATTAAAAGGCATAGAGTGGAAAACAATTTTATTAGTATTTTCTTGTAATGTAATCTATTTTGTTTGATTAGTACAAGAAATTTACCTGTATGTTTTCTCATGTCTTTTTATTACCAGTGCTACAGTCACTACACCAATGGCAAGTATAAGCTATTAGGGCCACTTTTCTTCCACACTCCACATCAGACATCGTTGTTCCTAGTTTTATTTCTATGTGAAAGTGAAAATTCTTTACACTTTTTAAAAGAATTACAGTAATACAGATGTCATCCAGATACCAGCGATTTCATTAACACTCTTTGTGTGTTGTTTGCAAATTTCCTGTGAACCATCAGAGTAGATACCATTATTACATCAAGCACATTCTGCATCGTTAGTCTGCAGAATGTTCCTGCCAAAAAGAGGACTTTGAGTCACAAATCAATAATCTTCATGTTTGCAGCTACAGTAAGTAATTAGTTCCAAAGTACAATTGAAAAGTTGACTTTTAGCTGTATCTTTCAGCAGATCGTCAGCATGGACCTCTTCAGCATACAGCCGGTGTGTCTCATGAATCTAGCAAATGTCAACAGTTTATACCGAATGTAGAGGAACATGCCAAACATGCCAAAACTGATCGACAGATAAATCGATGGTACTGTACAAACAGGGAGCAAGACCCAAAGGCACTCGAGACATCAGATTATCACGAGTGTCTCATATTGCTGCAATGGCATCCTCTTCCCCAGATATGGCTGTGACAAGACTTGCAAACACTGGTATTTTGCCACCCTCCATTCATCTTGAGAACAGATTCAAAGCACTGATTAATGTGGGTGAGGAATCCCCAAATGTTATTCAATATGGATCGGATCAGCCAACAGTTAACGCCGCTACCAACAGGCGCTCAAAGTCGAGCAGACAGCGGCATTCAGCTCAGAGCGAAACAGAGGTCAGGACTCGGGGACAATAATAATCGGGGACTCCACCATCAGAAACATCAGCAGCAGGACAACAACTTCATGCTGTTTTCCACAAGCAACTGTCTCTGATGTGAACAGGGAACTTCGGAACATTCTGACAGAGCACAAGACTGCGAATCGAATCATCATCCACGTGGGGAAGAATGACATTCGGAAAGAGCAGTCGGAACTCCTAAAGGATTTCAGTGAAGTTCAGTCGTTCATCAGTGGACCACTCCCAGCAAGGGGAACTACAGTAACATGTTCTCACGGTTGCTTGGGCTGAACACATGGCTACAAAGAACCTGCAGTTCAAAAGGAGTCAACTTCATCGACAACTTCAATCTTTTCTGGGGCCATAGACAACTGTTCAAACTGGATGGTCTCCACCCAAACAAACTTGATTCAAGGGTGCTAAAGGAAAATATCTATTTCTCCCTCCATCATCCTTCAGCAGAATGTGCCAATCCTCTCAACCTGAAAGGCACACGTACACCTGGACATAGTTTGAGTGACCACAAACAGCTCTCGAGTCATATGGTTAAAGAATCCCACAAGGACACTGATAACATCACACAGCCAAAACAACAATCCTGCCCACAGAGTTCATCACAGACAGATTGCAACATACTACAGCAGTTTCAAGATAACTTTCTGGAAAACAGCCAGGGAATTCAGGAAATTTCACTGCAGCCAAGGGAAACACCAGAGTCAGAGCCCATCTCACCAGACACATCCCTCTCTTCAGCATCTCCACTTCTAAGCTTTTCACAGAAAATGGAGGAACTGATGCATACTGGGACTAAACTCTCCCACTCTTTTGCTGCAAGCCCCCAGATGCCAAGTAAAAAACAGCGAGCTCCACCACCACCAAGGCATGTGGGCCCAGCTCGTCCTCCCCCTCCTGTTAGATCTCTCTGACCGCTGCCACAGCGCCAAGGCTCAAACCCCCCTCCTTTATCTGGTCTAGGTGAAATAAAACAAACAGATATCAGCTCTCAGTGATGTGTGTTGGGTCCCCGCTATGATAGCAATAACATTAACAAATGTTTACAGAACAAGCGGGAACCCAGTGTGCCTGTAGCTTTCTCTATCTCTGTTTTAACACGTGATAGAAAGTCTAAGGCCATCTCAAGCCGTACAGCATGACACATCTAATCTACGACCTATTATGCATCAAACTAAGATTACTGTGGGGATTCCTGAAGTAGTCCTGAGCCCATGCAGTTATATCATTTATTGATGCATTATTTAATGCAGTGCCGTCTGAGGGCTCGGAGATCACAGCCATTCAGTTTAGGCTTGTGCCCTTAGCCTTTGCGCATGGTAATTTCTCCAGATTCCCTGATTCTTTTCACTGTTATGCACTGTAGAGGGAGAAATGCCCAAATCTCTTCCTATTTTTCTTTGAGAAACGTTTTTCTTCATCATTACAAAGATTTTTGCCCGCACTTGGTGGCAAACTGGCGATCCTCTACCCATCTTTGCTCCTAAAGGAGTAGGCCTTTCCTCGATGCTGCTTTTGTACTGAATCATGATTGTAATCACCTGTTTACAACACCAGTTTCAAATCACATCATTATTTAGTTATTATACCTCATTACTACCCCTGAATTGCCCCCGTCCCAACTTTTTTTTAAATGTGTTGCAAGCCTGGATGGCAAGAATGGATATTTATTTACAAATCAAATGTAAATAAACATTGCAAACATTCTACAGAGAAAGATAAAAAGCTCAGGCGTCTTAGCCATTTCTTTCAGACACAGGTGGGGTTCTTTGGCTAACTATAGCAGCTATTGTCAGCTAAATTATCATACTGTACCTCAGACCAGGCTGAAAGTTTGAGTGTAACCTTAACATGGTAACAGTAATAAATGTTATAGTGATAATGTTTCAGTCATATGTGACTTAAGTGAGTGAACATGTGTATTTAACATCATTCTCTGTAAATAACCCAGAAAAATGACCCAACAGAGGCAACCCAGCCTTTGGGTAGAAAAAACAACCCAGCATTTTTGAGCGTGTAAGTTTGTCTATATACTGTATGTTTCAGTATATAGTAATAGCCATGTAGCAGAATTGCAATATTTCTCCTCACTCTTGTTGGCTCCTTGGTGAACAGTGGCTTTCAGACGTCTATCCTCCATTTCCTCCTGTAGAAGAGTTGAAAATACCTTCCTTATTTTCTTTAGAATCAAGATCTTCGGAACAGTATGTCAATACAGTACCACTATCCGATTACTTTATTTTTACATACTACTGTATACTACTACATATCATTACATACAGTAGGGTAAACTAAACACTACATACAAGTCGTGGCCAAAAGTTTTGAGAATGACACAAATATTAGTTTTCACAAAGTTTGCTGCTAAACTGCTTTTAGATCTTTGTTTCAGTTGTTTCTGTGATGTACTGTACCGAAATATAATTACAAGCACTTCATATGTTTCAAAGGCTTTTATCAACAATTACATGACATTTATGCAAAGAGTCAGTATTTACAGTGTTGGCCCTTCTTTTTCAGGACCTCTGCAATTCGACTGGGCTCTCAATCAACTTCTGGGCCAAATCCTGACTGATAGCAACCCATTCTTTCATAATCACTTCTTGGAGTTTGTCAGAATTAGTGTGTTTTTGTTTGTCCACCTGCCTCTTGAGGATAGACCACAAGTTCTCAATGGGATTAAGATCTGGCGAGTTTCCAGACTGATGGTATCGCTCACCGTTTCTTCTCCGGACAAGCCTTTTTCCAGATGCCCCAAACAATCGGAAAGCGGCTTCATCGGAGAATATGACTTTGCCCCAGTCCTCAGCAGTCCATTCACCATACTTTCTGCAGAAGATCAATCTGTCCCTGATGTTTTTTTGGAGAGAAGTGGCTTTTTTGCTGCCCAGCTTGACACCAGGCCATCTTCCAATAGTCTTCGCCTCACTGTGCGTGCAGATGCGCTCACACCCGTCTGCTGCCATTCCTGAGCAAGCTCTGCACTGGTGGCACTCCGAACCCACAGCTGAATCCTCTTTAGGAGACGATCCTGGTGCTTGCTGGACTTTCTTGGACACCCTGAAGCATTCTTAACAAGAATTGAACCTCTTTCCTTGAAGTACTTGATGATCCTATAAATTGTTGATTTAGGTGTAATCTTAGTAGCCACAATATCCTTGCCTGTGAAGCCATTTTTATGCAATGCAATGATGGCTGCACACGTTTCTTTGCAGGTCACCATGGCTAACAATGGAAGAACAATGATTTCAAGCATCACCCTCCTTTTAACATGTCAAGTCTGCCATTCTAACCCAATCAGCCTGACATAATGATCTCCAGCCTTGTGCTCGTCAACATTCTCACCTGAGTTAACAAGACGATTACTGAAATGATCTCAGCAGGTCCTTTAATGACAGCAATGAAATGCAGTGGAAAGGTTTTTTGGGATTAAGTTAATTTTCATGGCAAAGAAGGACTATGCAATTCATCTGATCACTCTTCATAACATTCTGGAGTATATGCAAATTGCTATTATAAAAACTTAAGCAGCAACTTTTTCAATTTCCAATATTTATGTAATTCTCAAAACTTTTGGCCACGACTGTACAGTAGATTAACCCGTTTTTCCGTTCTGTTTTACGATGGGGCAGCGTGAGGGTGTAGTAGTTAGTACTGTACTATCCTGTGTACAGGATAAAGCAGTATACAGTGGTGTGAAAAACTATTTGCCCCCCTCCTGATTTCTTATTATTTTGCATGCTTGTCACACAAAATGTTTCTGATCATCAAACACATTTAACTATTAGTCAAAGATAACACAAGTAAACACAAAATGCAGTTTTTAAATGAGGGGTTTTATTATTTAGGGAGAAAAAAAATCCAAACCTACATGGCCCTGTGTGAAAAAGTAATTGCCCCCTGAACCTAATAACTGGTTGGGCCACCCTTAGCAGCAATAACTTCAATCAAGCGTTTGCGATAACTTGCAACGAGTCTTTTACAGCGCTCTGGAGGAATTTTGGCCCACTCATCTTTGCAGAATTGTTGTAATTCAGCTTTATTTGAGGGTTTTCTAGCATGAACCGCCTTTTTAAGGTCATGCCACAACATCGCAATAGGATTCAGGTCAGGACTTTGACTAGGCCACTCCAAAGTCTTCATTTTGTTTTTCTTCAGCCATTCAGAGGTGGATTTGCTGGTGTGTTTTGCGTCATTGTCCTGCTGCAGCACCCAAGATCGCTTCAGCTTGAGTTGACGAACAGATGGCCGGACATTCTCCTTCAGGATTTTTTTGGTAGACAGTAGAATTCATGGTTCCATCTATCACAGCAAGCCTTCCAGGTCCTGAAGCAGCAAAACAACCCCAGACCATCACACTACCACCACCATATTTTACTGTTGGTATGATGTTCTTTTTCTGAAATGCTGTGTTACTTTTACGCCAGTTGTAACGGGACACGGACCTTCCAAAAAGTTCAACTTTTGTCTCGTCGGTCCACAAGGTATTTTCCCAAAAGTCTTGGCAATCATTGAGATGTTTTTTTAGCAAAATTGAGACGAGCCTTAATGTTCTTTTTGCTTAAAAGTGGTTTGCGCCTTGGAAATCTGCCATGCAGGCTGTTTTTGCCCAGTCTCTTTCTTATGGTGGAGTCGTGAACACTGACCTTAATTGAGGCAAGTGAGGCCTGCAGTTCTTTAGATGTTGTCCTGGGGTCTTTTGTGGCCTCGGATGAGTTGTCTCTACGCTCTTGGGGTAATTTTGGTCGGCTGGCCACTCCTGGGAAGGTTCACCACTGTTCCATGTTTTTGCCATTTGTGGATAATGGCTCTCACTGTGGTTCGCTGGAGTCCCAAAGCTTTAGAAATGGCTTCATAACCTTTACCAGACTGATAGATCTCAATTACTTTTGTTCTCATTTGTTCCTGAATTTCTTTGGATCTTGGCATGATGTCTAGCTTTTGAGGTGCTTTTGGTCTACTTCTCTGTGTCAGGTAGCTCCTATTTAAGTGATTTCTTGATTGAAACAGGTGTGGCAGTAATCAGGCCTGGGGGTGACTACAGAAATTGAACTCAGGTGTGATAAACCACAGTTAAGTTATTTTTTATCAAGGGGGGCAATCACTTTTTCACACAGGGCCATGTAGATTTGGAGTTTTTTTCTCCCTTAATAACGTAAACCTTCATTTAAAAACTGCATTTTGTGTTCAATTATGTTATCTTTGACTAATAGTTAACGGTTTTTGATGAGCAGAAACATTTAAGTGTGACAAACATGCAAAAGAATAAGAAATCAGGAAGGGGGCAAATAGTTTTTCACACCACTGTAGATGATGACAGAGTGAGTGTTTTATGGCAGTTATAGCCAACAAGCCATTGCCACCACCATACATGCAGTATGTATCTTGAACCTAAGACCTTTAAAATTATGATAATGATTTTAAATCAGCATGGTTATGATTACTGAAGACATCACTTTGTATACCCCATAGACACTGCTACATTTTGAAAATGCATTATAATATGCAAAACACTGAAATCACAGCAATTCTTGTTAAATCATACACAAAATATTCTATAAGGTTGACGAATGAAGTCTGCACATCAGCTATAATGTTGTGAGAATTTACTGTAGCTTACATTGACTGCTAGAAATTCTCTTACTTTGTCATACATTTAGCATCACATTTACTGTATATAGAACAGGTTGGCTGGTGAATAATATTTATTCTTGTGAGCAGCTCATAAAAAACCATGAGCTGCAATGAATAATACATTTGAAAATGAAACATATGATAAAGTATACAGTATATTGGGGGGGATGCAGTGGAAATATATATATATATATATATATATATATATATATATATATATATATATATATATATATATATATATATATACTGTACAGTACTGTGGTGCACTTTGTACTATTGTCCCTGTTGCCAGTTCACCGGTTTTCCTTATTTTGATATGCACTTCTTTATTATATTCTTTATATATTTTTAAAAACACTAGTAAGAATGAACACTTTTTTCTTTGCTTATGCAAGATAAGTTATTAACTTAACAGTTTTTGTTTGACAGATGTGTATATCTACTGTACATATTCACCAAGGATACAGATCAGTGTCCAGTATTAGCTGGCAAGTAACATCACCAACCTGTTGTTTCTACTCATTAAATAATCTGAATTAAAACAGTTTTTTACTTACTTGGCTTCAATTTTGCCAACCCATTGAGCTACATAGTACGAGCAGGTTACTGTGTGCTTTGTTAAAATAGCGAAGGCAATGCTATATAGATTTGTATATTTTTCATGAGACTTGGGGGGTGTTCTTCGTACGTCGCTAACTCAGTTAGCTGGATTTGATTGTTGTGGATTTGTCCTGATCTTGGATTGTTTCGTTCTCCGATGCTCATCTCGCACTTGTTGTCATAGCAACATGTCCGTAAGCTTGAACCTGCTCGGTAGCAGGTTTATTTCATGTAAACAGGATTAAGGCTGCGCTCCTGCCGGGTTATGATTGGTTGAAATGGTGAGGTCACATCTGATTGGTTAAAGAGCGCTGACGTGGACTGACTCACGTGGGGAAAGAAAAGTATCTTGCATGCATATATACGTCTTGCCATAATATATATATATATATATATATATATATATATATATATATACAGTGGTGTGAAAAACTATTTGCCCCCCTCCTGATTTCTTATTCTTTTGCATGTTTGTCACACAAAATGTTTCTGATCATCAAACATATTTAACTAGTAGTCAAAGATAACACAAGTAAACACAAAATGCAGTTTTTAAATGAGGGGTTTTATTATTTAGGGAGAAAAAAAATCCAAACCTACATGGCCCTGTGTGAAAAAGTAATTGCCCCCTGAACCTAATAACTGGTTGGGCCACCCTCAGCAGCAATAACTGCAATCAAGCGTTTGCGATAACTTGCCACGAGTCTTTTACAGCGCTCTGGAGGAATTTTGGCCCACTCATCTTTGCAGAATTGTTGTAATTCAGCTTTACTTGAGGGTTTTCTAGCATGAACCGCCTTTTTAAGGTCATGCCACAACATCTCAATAGGATTCAGGTCAGGACTTTGACTAGGCCACTCCAAAGTCTTCATTTTGTTTTTCTTCAGCCATTAAGAGGTGGATTTGCTGGTGTGTTTTGGGTCATTGTCCTGCTGCAGCACCCAAGATCGCTTCAGCTTGAGTTGACGAACAGATGGCCGGACATTCTCCTTCAGGATTTTTTGGTAGACAGTAGAATTCATGGTTCCATCTATCACAGCAAGCCTTCCAGGTCCTGAAGCAGCAAAACAACCCCAGACCATCACACTACCACCACCATATTTTACTGTTGGTATGATGTTCTTTTTCTGAAATGCTGTGTTACTCTTACGCCAGATGTAACGGGACACGCACCTTCCAAAAAGTTCAACTTTTGTCTCGTCGGTCCACAAGTTATTTTCCCAAAAGTCTTGGCAATCATTGAGATGTTTTTTTAGCAAGATTGAGACGAGCCTTAATGTTCTTTTTGCTTAAAAGTGGTTTGCGCCTTGGAAATCTGCCATTCAGGCCGTTTTTGCCCAGTCTCTTTCTTATGGTGGAGTCGTGAACACTGACCTTAATTGAGGCAAGTGAGGCCTGCAGTTCTTTAGATGTTGTCCTGGGGTCTTTTGTGGCCTCTCGGATGAGTTGTCTCTGCGCTCTTGGGGTAACTTTGGTCGGCCGGCCACTCCTGGGAAGGTTCACCACTGTTCCATGTTTTTGCCATTTGTGGATAATGGCTCTCACTGTGGTTCGCTGGAGTCCCAAAGCTTTAAAAATGGCTTTATAACCTTTACCAGACTGATAGATCTCAATTACTTTTGTTCTCACTTGTTCCTGAATTTCTTTGGATCTTGGCATGATGTCTAGCTTTTGAGGTGCTTTTGGTCTAATTCTCTGTGTCAGGTAGCTCCTATTTAAGTGATTTCTTGATTGAAACGGGTGTGGCAGTAATCAGGCCTGGGGGTGACTACAGAAATTGAACTCTGGTGTGATAAACCACAGTTAAGTTATTTTTTAACAAGGGGGGCAATCACTTTTTCACACAGGGCCATGTAGATTTGGATTTTTTTTTCTCCCTTAATAAAGTAAACCTTCATTTAAAAACTGCATTTTGTGTTCAATTATGTTATCTTTGACTAATAGTTAACGGTTTTTGATGAGCAGAAACATTTAAGTGTGACAAACATGCAAAAGAATAAGAAATCAGGAAGGGGGCAAATAGTTTTTCACACCACTGTATATATTGATATCAAATATTATATTAGAACATAAATTCATAGGTTTTCTATTATTATAATAAACTCTAGGCACGAGACAGCCCTCAAGACCATTAATTAAAATTCTTGTATAATGTTTATTTTGTAACACATTTATTTTTCAGGGGTTCGTTATAAATATGCAAATATAGATATATGATATATCTATCTATATATATATATATATAGAGAGAGAGAGAGATATGTATAATAAAAATAATTTTTTTATAATGAAAAATTGGACAAAACTAATTTTATTATAAAACAATATAAAAGTATACATGTTTTTTAAAAAAATATTCATATTTCAATTTTTCCATATACAACATATTGTAGCGTTTTTCAACACTAAGCAGGGATCTTGGAGGACGAGTGAGCTTGGTGGCTACCCAATGTAATGACTGGGAGTATTTTATTATCTCAGCACAAGCATAAACACACATACAGGTCAAAACACACACATGGCCGAAGCCACTAACCTAAAACCAACATCCCACCCATGGTGAACACAAACATCATGCTGGACCAAAGCCGGCGATCGCCAGCCCCGCCCACGCCACACTGCCCCCACCCGAGCTGTGACCGTCCCCGGTCACCCCTAATCCTTCAGTCTCTGAGACGTGCAGGCGGTCGGCGCTGGCGCTGTGAACGCCGGAGCCCTGCTGTAGTCGACATGTGAACATTAACCTGAGGCGGCCGGGCCTCTGCAGCAGTCGCCGTCTCACCGGCATGCGGCTGGTAGGGAGCGAGACGGTCTCGGTGAAGCACAATCATCCGCGCCCGCCCCGCCAGCCGCACCCGGTAGACGACATCCGAAAGTTGAGCGATCACCGTACAGGGTCCCACCCAGTGTGACATAAGTTTGGGTGATAGCCCTCTCTTCCTTCTCGGGGAATAAACCCATACCTGCTCTCCCGGCTCAAAGTCTCGCCCCCGGCTGTGAGTGTCATAAACCCGGCGCTGCTTAACACCGGCGTCCGCCAAGTGTTTGCGCGCTAACTCGTGAACCCGGAACAGTTTTTCTTTTAAAGAACAAAAATAATCCAACCCCGGTGCCGTGGGTAAATCCGACTGTGCCCGAAAACGAGGTCCACTGGAGTGCGCAGCTCGCGTCCAAACATGAGAACAGCTGGCGTTAGCTGCGATGACTCCTGTACTGCCGTGCGATATGCCCAAAGAACGAGAGGCAAATGTTCGTCCCAATCACGTTGCCGATCGCTGGTAAGTAGGGCGAGTTGTGTGGTGAGCGTCCGATTAAAGCGCTCCACGAGGCCGTCACTTTGTGGATGAAGCGGCGTGGTGCGGGTCTTTTTCACCCCGAGGCGTTCGCACACCGCCGCAAACACCTCCGCCTCGAAGTTGCGCCCCTGATCGCTGTGCAACTGCTCTGGAGCGCCGAACCGGCTGAACACCTCATCCACTAGTACTCGGGCCGTGGTGGAGGCGCTCTGATCAGGCACAGCGAAAGCCTCCGGCCACTTGGTGAAGTAATCCACAACGACCAGCACATAACGGTTACCCCGATCGGAAACGGGGAACGGTCCAAGAATGTCCACGCCCATACGCTCCATGGGCGCCCCCACCCGAAAGTCCTGCAGCGGGGCTCGCGAGCGCTGGGTAGTGCCCTTCTTCGCCGTGCAGGAGTCGCATCTGTGAACAAAGAGTTCACTATCAGTGTGACAGCCCGGCCAGTAGAAGCGAGCGCGCAACCGCCGCAGAGTTTTTGTCACACCGAAGTGTCCTGAACCCGTATGCCCATGAACCAACCCCAGCACACATGCCCGCAAAGTTTTTGGTACCAGAAGCTGGAAACATTCGCCAGCGCCGCACGGCCGCTCCCAGCGACGGTAGAGTAACCCTTGCCGCAATGCTAGGCGGGTGAACTGTGAGTGCAGAGCTTTCGCCTCTAACCCCAGGTGAGTGATTGCAGTATAATCCGGTCTCCGGCCCGCTTTAACCCAACCCAGAACTTGATGCAGAACCGGATCGCTCTCCTGCTCGGCCGCGAGCTGTTCACTGTCCAGCTGTGGCACAGGTGAGATGACTGTGGGAGGTGCCCTAGGCGAGGCAGTGACTCGGCTGCACGCTGGAACGGTCAGCTGATCACCCCCGGGGGGTCCGGGGGACTGAACGGAAAGGAAGTTGTGCGCCAGTGGTTCCGGAGGTTGGCCTACGTCGCAACCGCGCTCTTCGACCCGCTCGCAGTACCGACAACGCGATTCGCTGCATGGTCGGCGCGACAACGCGTCGGCGTTAGCGTGTAGCTTCCCGGCTCGGTGTTGAATGGTGAAGCTATAATCCTGTAGGCGCTCCAGCCAACGCGCTAACTGCCCCTCAGGTTCTTTAAAGCTAAGCAGCCACACTAACGAAGCGTGATCGGTCCGCAGCAGGAAGGTTTGCCCGTATAAATATGGCCGGAAGTGTTTTAGCGCCGCGACGACAGCTAACAGCTCGCGCCGCGTGACGCAATAATTCCGCTCGGGCCCAGACAACGCGCGGCTGAAATATGCGACAACCCGCTCTTGGTTACCGGAAACCTGAGACAGTACGGCCCCCAGCCCTACATCGCTCGCGTCTGTATCAAGGGTGAACGCGCGCGCTGCATCCGGATAGCCGAGGACGGGACACGTGACCAAAGCTTCGCGCAACCGAGCGAACGCGCGCGCATGTACAACCTCCCAGCGGAACGGCTGGTTCTTTTTCGTCAACCCATGCAACGGACTTGCAAAGTCTTTCACGAACCGGCGGTAGTACGAGGCTAACCCGAGGAAAGTGCGCAGCTGTGACACATTTACTGGTTCTGGCCAATTCTGTACTGCAGCGATTTTGTTTGGGTCGGTAGCAATCCCATTCGCACTAATTATGTGGCCCAGAAACGCGGTCTCTCGACGCAACAGCTGGCATTTCCCCGGATTGAGCCGCAAGTTCGCCCGTCGGATAGCCAAAAATACCACCCGGAGATTAGCTAGCGCGACCTCAAACTCCTTGCCGTGCACTAGCAAATCATCCAGATAGACGACGCAACGGTTACGAGGGATATCCGCCAACACTTTCTCCATCAACCGTTCAAACGTCGCCGGAGCGTTGCATAGGCCGAAAGGCATACGCCGGAATTGCCACAGCCCGTGCCCGATCGAAAACGCGGTTTTAGGGCGGTCTTCCGGAGCGAGCTCTACTTGCCAATACCCGCTACGCAGATCTAATGAACTAAACCAAGCCGAGCCTGCGACATGCTCCAGCGCATCATCTATCCGTGGCAACGGGTATGAGTCCTTCCGCGTCACCGCGTTTAACCGCCGGTAATCGACACAAAACCGCCAAGAATTGTCCCTCTTACGCACAAGCACAACCGGTGAAGACCACGGTCCGGACGCTGGCTCAATGACGCCTGAGTCGACCATCTCACGCAGCTTCTGTTCGGCGGCAGCCCGTTTAGCTAATGGGAGGCGTCGCGGGTGCAACCGAACAGGAGCTGCGTTCCCCGTATCAATCCTGTGCTGCACCAGATTGGTATGGGTGCAATCGCGCTCGTCTACCGCGAATACATCCGCGAATTCGTTAAGGAACGATCTCAGCGTTTCGGTCTGTGTCGAAGTTAACCCCGCGCTGCTACGTCGCAAAAGCTCATCTAGCACGCTCGATTGGTCGTGTACCGGATGTTTGTGTGGCGCAGCCTCCGGAAGTTCCGCCCCCCGGGTGTGTGCTACTTTCACATGCGGCTGTGGTTTCGGTGTTAGCAACCTAGCTCTGCCAAAATCCCCACAAAGAGTCCCGTCCGTTAGGCTGAGCACCGCCCCCCACTTTTCCAAAATGTCTAGCCCCAATATACAGCCATCTTCAATGTTCCCCAGCAAAAAATCATGAACATAGTTGTGCTCACCTATGTTGATTCGCACCGAGCGACGAGCCCGTATCTTCAAATGGCTCCCAGACACGGTGCGGATGCTGAGGGTTGGTTTGGGCACTTTGCCAGCGCGCTCGCATGGTCCCAACACTCCGTTGCGGAGTAGTGAAACAGTGGAGCCGGTGTCCACAAGCGCACGCAGCGGGACGCCGTCTAGCACACAATCCACGTAGATCCCAGCGCGTTGTCCCACACGTCCCGAACGGAGATCGACTCCGCCAATTGGGGAAACAGAATCGGCCACGGGAGGTGGCTTCCCCTCGCTGCCTCCTGGTCCTAGTTTAACGGCTGCTGGGGTACGTTGTCCTCGCGCCTCGAACTGTTAGGGCCGTAATACTGCGGTCCCGGGCCTCTGCGTCGCCGCGGAAGTTCAGCGTCTTGCTCGTAGCCTGGCCGTGACGGGTAGCCCTGTCCCCGGCCAGGTTCACCTCCCGAGCGCCCCCTAGTGGCGGGAGATTGGCGGCGAGCTCTACCTGCGCAAAAAATGCGTAGGGTTCGACGGCGCCGTTATAGAAAGGAAGGCGCAGCTGTAAGTCGCCTCGCCGGTTAACGGTGCACAGGGCTTGGTCTGTGGGAAGCTCCGCCCCGAGATCCAGTGCCGGGACCCTCATCTCGCCGCTCTGCTTTCGCCGCGCTGCTTTCTTTGTGCTGGCACCGTCCGGAAGGTGTTTCCTCTGCAGGAGTTCTGCTGCCACTCGGCGGCCCTCTTTGATCTTCTTCAGATCCTCCGCCGTTCGCTCCAACTCGGAGATCTCCATCCCACTTCTGACACCAATGTAGCGTTTTACAACACTAAGCAGGGATCTTGGAGGACGAGTGAGCTTGGTGGCTACCCAATGTAATGACTGGGAGTATTTTATTATCTCAGCACAAGCATAAACACACATACAGGTCAAAACACACACACCCACATGCTTAAACATGGCCGAAGCCACTAACCTAAAACCAACATCCCACCCATGGTGAACACAAACATCATGCTGGACCAAAGCCGGCGATCGCCAGCCCCGCCCACGCCACAATATTTTTTTCATATTTCTTATTTTATTGTCTCATGTAATTTGTAAAACATATGTGCATATTATGTTCTAATATAATATTTGATAGTGATTATGTGTGTGTGGTGGGAGGGGGGGATCCATGGCAGGGAAGCATTTCAGCGCATAACACGTGGGGGGGGGGGGGGCATTTCAGCGCAGGTGTTACAAAAAAAAATTAGCTTGTTCTTTTTGTCATTTCGTCAACCAATCAAAGGGCTTGTGATCAGTGTTTCTACTGTCGATGCATATCGCCTTTTAAACCAACGCACGAACGCGCAATAATCCTAGACAACTCAATCCGGCCAAACTAATCATCAACAACAGGTGTGCTGGAAGAACCGATTTAGCCAGAGCGTAATTAGCACGATGATCATCTTAGATGTGTCAATTCATCCCGGATGTTTCAAGCGACGTACGAAGAATACCCCCTTGGTATGAATCAAAACCAATTACAAACAGTCTTTTGTTCAGATGTACTGTTTTCCTGCCAAAGATGGTTATAAATATGGAGACTACAAAAAAAGTCACGTGACTGAAACAAGTCACATGAGTTGGTCTGTTTGCATGTAAAAACATAACAGTCAATGGGTGCGTTCGACTTCATGCAGCGCTGCGCAGACCGATCGGCGGCTGACTTGAACTAGTGCATGCCGGTTAGAAATTTTGTCCGACTTGAACCGGCGCCGACGCCACGTGACGTTCACGTGTGGCATCAAAGTAACGCGAGAGCGTTTCGAGAACAGCCGGCTTGCTCAGCCAGCGCAGCATTTCAGGAGCGACTGCACCAGGCTGTGATGACGTCACAGCTTCTCATGATTGGCCACATTCACCACATGACCGATGATCACGAGTGTTTCGTGCTTCAATCCATATACAACCCCTGGCAAAAATTATGGAATCACCCCTCTCAGAAGATGTTCATTCAAATGTTTAATTGTGTAGAAAAAAAAACAAGCACATACAAAACTATTTTCACTCAACAATCCAAACTTCTGGATGTATAAAACACTTAAAAAAACAAAGAAAGATAACTATAGTCAATGACAACTGTTTTGACAACTCAAACAGAGGAAAAAAATATGGAATCACACAAATCTGAGGAAAATTATATGGAATCACCAAATAAAATATGGAATCACCATGCACTTTGCATTTCTAAAACAAATACCTGTATCTGATTACAACTGCTAATTAGTCTACAGTTAAAAAAAGAGTGCTTGCACACATTAGGGATGTGTTGAACCAAGATGATTGACATAACTCATAGCTCCAACACGAGAGATGTCAGTTGAAACAAAGGAGAGAATTATCAAACTTCTTGAAGAAGGTAAATCTTCATGGAATTTTGCATAAGATGTTCGTTGTTCCCAGTCAGCTGTGTCTAAAATCTGGACCAAGTACAAATCAAATGGAAAGGTTGTAAAAGGGAAGCGTACTGGTAGACCAAGAAAGACATCAAAGCGCCAAGACAGAAAACTTAAAGCAATATGCCTTGAAAACAGAAAATACACAACAAAACAAATGAGGAACAAATGGGCAGAAAGTGGAGTCAATGTCTGTGACTGGACAGTAAGAAATCGCCTAAAAGAAATGGGATTTACATACAGAAAAGCCAAAAGAAAACCATCATTAACATCTAAACAGAAAAAAACAAGGTTTCAGTGGCCTAAAGAAAGACAATCTTGGACTGCGGATGACTGGATGAGAGTTAGAGTCAGTGATGATTCACGAATCTGCATTGCACAGGGTGATGATGCTGGAACTTTTGTTTGGTGCCGTTCCAATGAAATTTATAAAGACAACTGCCTGAAGAAAACATGCAAATTTCCACAATCATTATTGATATGGGGTTGTATGTCAGGTAAAGGTATGGGAGACATGACAGTCATTACATCTTCTATAAATGCACAAGTTTATGTTGAGATTTTGGACACTTTTCTTATTCCATCAATTGAAAGGATGTTTGGTGATGGTAGCATCATTTTTCAGGATGATAATGCATCGTGCCATAGGGCAAAATCTGAGAAAACATTCCTACAGGAAATACATATAATGTCAATGGCATGGCCTGCAAATAGTCCGGACCTTAATCCAATTTAAAATCTGTGGTGGAAATTAAAGAAAATGGTCCAGGACAAGGCTCCAACCTGCAAAGCTGATCTGGCAACTGCAATAAGACAAAGCTGGAGACAGACTGATGAAGTACACTGTTGGACATTAGTTAAATCCAGGCCTCAGAGAATTCAAGCTGTTATAAAAGCCAGAGGTGGTGCAACAAAGTACAAGTTGTGTTTTTATTTGGTGATTCCATATTTTTTTCCTCTGTTTGAGTTGTCAAAACAGTTGTCATTGACCATAGTTATCTTTCTTTGTTTTTTTTAAGTGTTTTATACAGCCAGAAGTTTGGATTGTTGAGTGAAAATAGTTTTGTGGCATGTATGTGCTTTTTTTTTTTCTACACAATTAAACATTTGAATGAACATCTTCTGAGAGGGGTGATTCCATAATTTTTGCCAGGGGTTGCAATTGCATAACAAATCAATTTGCATGCCATTTTGTAAATAGTTTACGATCTTTTGACTGCAGTACATTTTTTCCCCATAAATTCTTCATATTGGATTTGTGCATAAGTTTATTATTGTACTTTTTTCATACAGACCACTGCATATACTGCACAGACCACACTGTATTCAGCTGCATATTTAAGTAAAACATTTTATTGAATAACTAAAATGTCACAGACATTTAATGTAATGTGGTCAACATTGATTGATGCTGAAATCTGTAGTTGCTGCTCACTTATATGATAAGTAAAATAATAAATTAATCTATGTTCTATCATAAATATGTGATATATCATATAGGCTACAATACAATACTTAGACACACCTACACAACTAATTAATTTGTTCTACAATGCACAAAACAATTACAAGGATGCTGATAGTGATATGGAAAAAAACATGAATAATATAAAATAAAGTATATATAAAATACAAATAAATAGATAAATAATAGAGCAAAAATTTTAATAAAATTAGTAATCAGTAACAAAACTGCTTTTTATAAAAAGCTACAAACTACTTTTTCACAAAAAGGATACACCTTGTCAAGTGAAAAAATTTGAAAAAAGTTAACCAACATGTTAACCACTTACAAAAGAGTGAAGGATCGCCGCCGTGCAACTGGGGAGGGAAAGCAAACCTGGGAGTACTACACAATAAGTCTAAGACTGCACTGTATAAGATAATTTTGAATCTTATTACAAAGTCACTTTCGTATTACATTGTGCTTTTTCTGCAGCAAAAGGATGAGCTATTTGGGTCCTCTGGGATAGGAACTGCACCACCTGGAACTATCTGCTCTACTCCTCTACGTTTGGAAGATCCACCTTCTCAAAACAGGCCTCCATCAATCTCTCTTCCTCAAGCAGCAGGTGCTTCTGTAGACGAGCAGCCGGGGACCTCTGCCACTACAAGCATGTCCAGGAGGCAGAGATCCTCACAACCCTTACAAAAAGTTACAAAAACCTTCTTGAAAACATGGCAAATAAAGCTTCTTCTGTTTCAAGCAAATGTCTATGTACTTTTATTGTCATCTTTCCAATGTTATAAATTGCCTCTTATTTTCAGTTACAATTTCAAAATGCACTTTGAGGTGACACTTAAGAGCTCTTGCATTGCATTTGTTGCACTTTCATACAATTTTACTAGTAAGTCTTACAGACTAAATTATATTAACTGTCTACAATTTTTAACTTTCACTGAAATGATTGCATGTTGGTACTGTAACATGCAATTTATGGCTTTTCTAAGCTACAGAAGTGATAATCTGTTTCAAAGGAAAGGTCACTGAAAAACTAAATATCTCACCCCCACTCACTGCAATAGTACACTGTAAAAAGTGATTTTTTGACCTTGTAAATAATGGTAACATTATTTAAGTATGTTTTACAAACAAATACTATTTTGTCTTTTTACTTAAAAATGTCATGTTTAATTCAGTACATTACTTGCAGTTTCTTTGTCATTTATTATACTAAAATACATATGTAAATTTAAATACAATCTCCTCAGTAATATTTACTTAGTGTTTGCCATCTAATCAAATCACACCAAAAATGAACAACTTAAAGTAAAATGTACTCAGTTCGGCAAGGTAATGGACTACGTGCACGCAGACTCGTGACGTACTTACGCTTTGGCTCCGAAGTTTGAAGCGGCGCGCACAGAGGAAAGGAAGAGAGATTTCACCACGGCTAATGTGAATTTTACCACGGTAAGTTATTAATATGCTAAGTAATTATTTGAAATATGTTTGCAGAAAAGTGTAGCGTCATTAAGCTATCTGCAGCCCCAGTGGTTTGTGCCTACCGTTTCTTTTTTTTTTATTGAGGTACAAGTGCTAAAAGTGTTCATGTTAACAGTGTTAACAGATGTTTGGATAACGTTAAAACTTAATCTTAGTTTTGTTAAACAGAGTTAAAACATTACTAAATGAAGCTATTAATATAGTTGACAGAGTTAACTATAAATGTTACACAGATATAAATATGAGTTCTGTAAGTAAATCCTACAGTACGTTAATGTGAATGCGCTTCCTATTGGTTACGCCAGAGGCGCTGTTTCCCACTGTGTTCGAACAGTCTGCAGCAGAGCTGTGGAGAACTGCTGTGGGTAAGTCGCAATCTGTTGTAACTCCACAATAAAAGTAAAAAATATAATTTCACAAGAATTGTCAGGCACTGTTTGAAAGGTATTCAACAGCATAGGTATTGATTCATCTGTCAAGTGTATTTTTGTTCAATATCTGTGGTATTTTGATACTTTTATTTCCGTTTTGATGTACCTGGTTTTGCCATGTGCTAATGAAATGCAATAAATTGCAACATCATCCAAGTCCTGAGTGCGTGTGCTGATGAAGGGTGGGATAAACCGGGTCAGAGAGAGAAAAATCTAGAAGGTCACATATGACCTTAATCTTGTCAGACGATTATTGTAAAAATGAGTTTTAACATCCGTGCAAACTTAGCTCGAGGCATTGCCCTGTCGTGTTCTAGCATTCTGTCCCAGTAAAGTTCGAGCTGCCGAAATTTAATAATCACCCTGTTTTTCGCGTCTTAATCACACAGGATTAACGTTAGTTTTTAAAATGCACTTGTACAAGGCAAATATTACATTGAACTTTATTTATATTGTTTACCTCTACTATTGGGTATGATAGCTATATATAGAAATTGATAAGGTGATACTGTACAGTATTTTAACCACTTTGCTCTGATTTGTATATTTCACAGGATGTCAGCAGAGACATGATTAAGGATACTTTCGCCCGTCATGTCATGAAAATCATTGTACTGAGCAGATCTGTAGAAGAGGAAGATGCCAGTATATCTGATGTCATCATTGTCATCGAGGGTACTGAGGTGCTGCTGGGATGTAAAAATCTCACAAATGCATGTATTTTACTCATGGGCTGCATTTACTCCCTAAATTTGAGCTATCCCCCAAAGCTGAGAAACACATTTGAAGTGTTCCAGAAAATCTTTCTTGGGCTAGATGCTTTAAAGTTTTCTCCAAAGGTTAACTCTTTACATAGAAAGCTTGTAATCTAGTTGGGCACTACAGTACTTGCACTTATTGCACTTATGCTGTTTTACTGTTGTTGTTTTTTTTGTTGTTGTTGTTTTTTGCAAGAAAGGCAGCTACTAGTTTAACATTATTTGCACTTTTATACTTTTGTATTTTATATCTGCAACTGAGATTGTTCATGTTCATGTTATATTTAAAGGTTTTATATGTTTAAATGTTTATGCACTTTAATGCACTGTGGTTGTTCTAAAAAAAAGTTTACTGGAGTAAAATGCACTATAGTGTACCATTTATCAAACAAATGCAGTTTTACTACTTTTTTTATTTCATGCTCTCATCTGTTAAGGAATCTCAAAGAAATAAAAGATTTCAAGTAAAATGTATGTCAGTGTTATTTTATTGACCACCATTTAAATACATAAACAACATCAAATGTTAAAATAATATTTAAAGTAAAGGTTACTCCGTTTAAAATAAGATAACTAGGATTATTGTGTAAAAAAAAAACATTTATAAGCATTCCTTGAGTAAAATATATAAAGAAACAGTCAATACAGTTTACTAGGAAATTCCAAGTAAACTTTACTTTACTGAGGTTTTCTAATTAAAGCTACAGTTCTTTGTTTTTAGTTTTTACTTGGAAATTCTATTGAAATTACTCACATTTTCTAAGTGAAAAAACTTTCCTAACTTTTTTTGAGTAAATCCTACTCCAAATTTTTTTCAGTGTACTGAAAAGAAATACTATGGAAGTCTGTGGAGGAGAACATTGTTCCAAATATCTTTGTAATTATCTGAAAGCTAATAAACAGGACCACGGGTAGTAATGACATCCTGTATAGGTAGAACATAAGGGTTCAGGACAATATACCAAATTGTAGTTAAATGATGTAGTTCGCACCACCACTTGTTCTTTGGAAAGCCTGAAATGATTGTGAAATTCTGAGGAACTGTATAGGGCAGGGGTGTCAAACTCATTTTAGGGTGAGGGCCGGATGAGAAGAAATGTGACCATGTGCGGGCCGAATTTGTTTTTTTAATCATAGTCCATCAAATTACAATAAATACACTATATTCTGTAAAACTGCATGTAACAAGTCCTCAGAAACTGTTCATTAACACTCATTCCTTTTTGGGGGAAAAACAATGCCAAGTAATGGCAAGCAAAATCCTTTCCTTTGAACGTGAATATTACTTGTCAGATAAGAAATAAAAAATGCTGCAGACTCTGTGTACAGACAGTTACATTAAATATGAAGCTATAGGCTACAATATAATTTACAAACTAGAAAAACACTTCATAATTTAAAAAAAACTGCCTTTAACAACTCAATAATTTAGAAAGAATCATATACAAAAATAAATTCTTTATGGTTAATGCAAATGCAAAAAATATATCATTCACTTTGGATATGAACATTAACTCTACACTTCAAATGAGAACTTTCCTTTAACAAATAAAAAATTTTTTTTAAAGCGGATGCTAAAGCATTAACTTTTTCCATTTGGAGCTGTCCAGTGTATTTATCATATTTCTCTGCGTGTATGTCATAGTGCCGTTTAATGTTGTATTCTTTTTGCACAGCCACGGCTTGTGAGCGGATTAAACTTACCGGCTTGCCGTTAACCTCACAGAAGAAATACTTCTCTTTCCATTTCTCCTGAAACATCCGCCATTCCAGATCAATTTTTCTTTTTTTGGACATTTTTTTTAAATCGCGAGTGCTTGCCACACATCTTCAAATAGCCGAAGAAATTAGATTTAGGCGCCAATTTAGAATGCGCATGCGTGTTAGAGGTTTCGGCAGAAGCGCAAGAGAAGAGCAGTTAAATGATCAATGATAAAATAAAATAAATAATAAAACCAAACACAATATTGCAACGAATACCCGGACATAGACTTTATTTAATACTACTACTACTACTTATAATGATAATAAAAAATATTTGATATTTAATATTATTGTTCAAATCATCCCGCGGGCCGTACTGGACACCTTAGTGGGCCGTATTCGGCCCGCGGGCCGTATGTTTGACACCCCTGGTATAGGGGGACGACCTCCTCCACAAATTGTAGTACTTTTGGAACTAATCTATACAATAAAAACATGTACTTATTATTATTGTACTTATTACAGTATATACACTTGTATTGTAATTCAAAAGTATTGTCATTCAGTGTTTTTGTAGAACTGGGATAGATTCCAACAATTAAGGTTTACACGACTGTTGAACATGAAATATAAAAACTTATTTGTATTTGTACTTTAAACACAAAACAAGTAGCTTACTCTCCAACAGTAATTACATCTAATTATTTATTGTTTACAGAAGCCTAACATAACACCACTAAACAAAACACCATTTGATTAAATATGATTTGTAAAACAGTATTTGTTCAGTGACTTTAAAATGAAATGATTTACACATGCACATATATTGTTTATAAACTTACCATCGTTTTTCATTCTGCTGCATTTCTTCCAACAAAAAAGGTATTTCTACAGCTTCCAGTTCATCTGCAATAAAGTAGGTAAACACCACGTGATCTGCCGTGTTTGAGGAAGCATGAGATCCCCAACGTGTCCGACTTGACGGCTCCGTTTTCAGCTCCTCCCCAACTGCTTTCGGCTAATCTCGCCGATCGGTCTGCGCAGCCGCAGTATGAGCTCGAACGCACCTAATATGTCCTGACGTGTCAAACACAGCCACAATAATTCTTAGTTGTGCACTGGTGATATTTTTGTTTGTTACCAGAGGTGGGTCAAGTAGCCAAAAATTGTACTCAAGTAAGAGTAGCTGTACTTCAAAATAATATTACTCAAGTAAGAGTAAAAAATATTCAGTGAAAAGATTACCGAATACTGAGTTACTGTTTCATCATAATGTCAGATTTATTTATTTTTAGAAATTATGTAAGCACCCACACAAAATGATAAAATAATGTACAAAAATATCTTTAAAAAACAGCAAATTAATGAACAAGAGACAGAAATTTCCTAATCTCACTTTTTTCACAACAAAGTTTTTGAAACAAATACCTACTGTAGGTAACATATGTATGTTTGAACATTGTAAAGTATTTCTAGTGTAAAATACTGTACTGATAGCAGGTAGAAAATAACATCAGAACAAAAGATCTCACTTTACCATAAACTGTGTACAGCAGACCAAATGTAAGAAACGTATATTTTTAGCCTCTATCTCATTTGCTAATTATATATGTTAACATTTTTTTTTACTCTGAAGAAGCCACATGACGAGTATGTCTTAAGGCACACAGATCAACCCTAGAACAAGAAAAACAATGAAAACTCTGTTATATACTATTTCATTGTTTTAACAGGAAGCATCTCTTTACAATGACTCCTACAGTACCTGTCTTTTCACACCAACAGCCGTGAAGTATCACTTTCCTTGTAAAAAAATATATATATATATATATATATATATATATATATATATATATATATATATATATATATATATATATATTTATTTATTTATTTATTTATTTATGAACTCAATTTAATATATACTGTATATGCAGTGGCTTGCAAAAGTATTCGGCAGCTGTACAGTAATTGCAGCAAAAGGTGGTTCTACAAAGTATTGATTCAGGGGGCTGAATAATTACGCACACCCCACTTTTCAGTTATTTATTTGTAAAAAATGTTTGGAATCATGTATGATTTTCGTTCCACTTCTCACATGTACACCACTTTGTATTGGTCTTTCACATGGAATTTCAATAAAATTGATTCATGTTTGTGGCTGTAATGTGACAAAATGTGGAAAAGATCAAGGGGGCCAAATACTTTTGCAAGCCACTGTAATTAAATATATAAATAACTATATAGTATAGTATAGTATAAGCAATACTAACATGTATCTGGTTGTCTGAAAGTCTCGTGTTATCAGCAGTACCACCTGATGTAGAGACAGCATGGGAAATAAATGTAACCAATATATACAGTACCATATAACCAAATTAAAACTAATAAATAAAAAATTTTAAATACCAAATACAAATTATATATGGATTAACGTCACTTACCTCTGACTGAGGATTCATCACATCTTTTTTTAATAATGAGTGCTTCAGCTATAATCACAATTAGGGCCACTGCAAATAGGATACCGGCTCTTAGAGCTACTTGAGTTTTTCTTCTACATTTAACATCTAAAGAATTTGTCCCTGGTGTTTTTTCTTCAAGTCCCAAATCTTCACATCTGTCGAAGTAAAGTTACATATGTGGGCTACATTGGCACATACTGTAGTAGCTAGAAAAATAGGTGACCATACAGTGCTAACAGATTTAGCAAAGAACATTAAGTTTGTGAGCTGCATTTACTGTACATCTGAGATCAGTGCTAATTAGTGAACTGGGTGAAGAGGAAGATAAAACTTATTTGATGCTTCATGTAAGTAATAACTGAAGCATAATTGCAGGGCTGTGAAGGTACAGTATATAGGGCACTTACTGTTTGGCCTTTAAATACCATTCTATATTACTGATTTGCTTGAGTAAGTCAAATCACCCTTTAATAACACTCTAACAACTAACTGCTATGCATTTGAGAATGCAACTCTCATTCATTTACTGTAGTTTTGACCTTAATATGATCAGTTATGAAATAAAGTAAGCAGACATATGCAATGATTATCACAGAACATACTGTATAAATGTATGCAAGAATTATCACAATTCTTGGATAAATTGTACCCTTTGCAAAAATGGTTGTTTAAAAAAGCTTAACAAGGTCCCAAAAGAAAGACTACATTAATTCCATACAGTGTTTTAGAGTTTCTTTGTTCTACTTTTTTTCAGTTATTGGTGCATCTTTTCTCACTAACCAGAATAAATATTTAGTGTCTCAGGACCAGAATAAATATTTAGTGTCTCATGCAACACACTCACTTTGTATGTTTTTGACACATCTGAAGGAAGCCATTGGAGTAGGTGCCATCTGGACACAATGCACATTCAACATCACTAACAGCTGTTCCTACAAAGACATGCTGCTGAGTAAATAAATATTCAGTATCCAGTAAAAAATACCAGTTCCTGCATCCCAGTAATCTGAAGATTGCAAATGCGGTACTTATAATTAATTCATGTCAAAGTGAAGATGTACTGTATTACACCAACCTTTCTGTTTAATGTATTGTCCAGGCTTGCATTTTGTGTGTTCTACAGCTTGTCTACAGCTGCCCCTTTCCTCATCTATGCAATAAAATCCCTCTAGTGGCTCACAAACTGTATTCGACGTCAGTGTGCAGGGTGTTTTTACTTTTAATCCTATAAAAACATGTACAAAAACAACACAAACAAAATATTTATTAATACCCTTAATAAACATTGTACATACATAATATATTGTTTTTGCATAAAAAAATATTTACAAAGCACAGACTTACCTGCACCCAAATCACACATTGCACAGCTAATGCACTTTGAAAGATCATTGGGCTCATCAGTGTAAGTTGAGTCATCACATGGTATACAGGCTGTGCTCGTAATTTCAGTGCAATTTTTATACACTTGGTTTCCTATGGATATATCAGAGATGAGCTAAATGAAAATAATTGACTTTTTTTTTTAAATAGAAGCTCATTTGCTCTTATCACTTTTTGGTAAACTTGCACTTGCCCCTTATATATTAATATATTTGTAGATCATAATTCTATATCAAATCTTATTACCAGGTGAACACATGGGGCAGCATTCTCCATTTGCCTCATATTCAGCTCGTCCACAAAGGCAGCAACACAGTTCAAAATTAAGGAAGAAAATAGCAGCAATTATGAAAGTATGCTGCAAAATAGAAATCATTGTGAAAGTGCTGAATGGATGTCTTTGTACACACTGCTTTGTGTTCAGGTCATCTGTATCCAGTTGAGGTTATTTTCCATTAAAGCTCGTCCTGCTCAGATTCTGGTAAATTTCAATAATCCCTTTTTGGAAAGATTTGCTGATGCAGCTCATGTTGCAGCTACATTAGACTTGTTGATTTTTTTGTTAAGCATTCAGGTTTATTTGAGAAATATCTAAAAAAGAAAAATAGACAGATTAGAAATGAACATCTGTCATAAATCAATAACAAGAAGTTGACCAGTTTCCAGTAAAGAATCAAGTACAGTAGTGTGAAAAAAATAAAAATAAAATGATCAGCTTAATTTATCTCCACACACTGACAGACGCATCATGTGACAAAGTATAAAGAAATGTGAATGAGATTTAAAAACTTTCATAAAAATAAAAGTATTTAAGACTGTTTTGACTGTATACCATGTACTGTAGCTAATGCAAACTCTGATACCCAAAAGAAAACTCAAGTCAAGAACAGTAATTTAGAAAACATTAATTTATCAATTAGTCAAGGTTGTCAACCAATCCATTCATAAAACAGCCATACCAGAACCTGCACTAAACTCCACTTCCCACAATCCCGCCTACAGATATAAACACATTGGACCACAACTCATACACACCACACTAGTCACATTTACAGTTACCCAATAATTTTCTGATTTTTTCTGAATGCACATACATTGACTTTATGAAGAATTTGTTCATATCTGACATTTTACCTAACTGTACATACAGTACCAAGCATTATATTTATGTTTCTTGTTTTACAGTATTTATGTTTCTTGCTTTACACATCTCCTTGTTGCCATAATAGTTAGCTGAAATAAGTATCATGAAAAAACTATATGATTTTAACCCTCAGATTGTGTGTATTTGAGGGCATCACTTGTGTAGTACTATACATACAGTAACTTATTACATATTTAAGGGTAAGAAGTGTTTACAGTACTTCTGATGCTGTCCTGTTGTGCTGCCTTAAGAAGACTAGTCTTACACAACGAGTAGGAATTATTTCTTACTTCTAACTGCTCGGTAGTACCCACACCAATTTTTACTGTACAAATAAAAATAAACACAAGTTAAAAAAATACTGAGCATATAAAATTGGTGGCATCACTGGTAGTCTGCGGTTATTCTATAGGCCTTTCTAATACCTTTGAGTACTGTACAGTATAATGTAAGTATGGTGGCCCTAAATTTCAAAGGACAATGACATTTCCCAAAACACAAAAACATTCCACAAAAAAAATAATAAAATTATGGCATGTACCTAAATCTTTTTTTTAGTTCTTCATTTACTCTGTAGGCTTAAAAGGTATCTGCAGGTGTGCAAAGGGACGGACAACTAGATTGGGCACAGCTGGTGGATTATTCTTGTTGGATGGATCTCTAACTTACTCTGCGCTGCAAAAAAAGAGGCAGGGAGTCATAATGAAAGTTACTTTTAATTTCATTATGACCACTGACAGGTAAGGTTAATAAGACCTAATAATAATCACCAACTGCACGCAGGTACAGTAAACACCTACAGTCGTAGAACACACTAGGCTCACTTGTGCCTCTGGGGATTAAAGGCTACCCAGGTCCCTCCAAATCCAGAGAAACTCCAATGCAGAAATGCACCAGAACACTGGCCATGACAGAAAGGCAGCAAAATTCCCCTGATCTCAATCTGCCTAGACAAACAAGTCAGAGGCCCCACACTGCAACTTGCCTGCAGCACCACTTTACAACCCTAGTCATGCCCTGAACAGTCAGAGCGGTCTTGTCGTACAAGGAGAACCCACCCAATATTGGACTTAGTGTTTTGTGTTGTAATAAAAAAAAAAAACTAGTAAGTAAAAAACTATTTACTAATTGAATCTACCATAACAACTCCTTTGTAGACAAACATCTAACATGTTATCTGAGAGATTAAACATATTCCCAAGCATGACTTGCATCACTTACTCACATGGAACCACAATTAAAAACAGCCTAGAGGGCAGGAGGAGCATACATAACTCAGCAACAACAACAATATTCTCAATAAACAGGGCTATACACGTGTTTTTGTGTTTGGGGATTTCCAATCTCCCTTTACATTCCTCATTACTTTCTGCACTGGTTAATGAGGTATTTTGTTATTGGATTTAAAAAATTTAAAAGTTACTTTCATATTATAGTAAGTAATAAAGAAATTGTATTTTATTTATTTATTGATTTATTTTTCATTATGATTTCCAGAATTTGCTCAAAAACGACGCCCAATTTACCTGTCTATACAAGACTCTGTAGTATCATTATTATATATACATGACGTGTTATATAATCTTTAGAAATACAATAAATACAATATTTAAGCACTGTCAGTTATTTTTCAATGAAGTTCCTACTTTTCTGACTTCTCCTGCTGAAACCACCGACATAAAGCTAATACTGACGCGGTCGTTTCCCCCCAGAAGCTGCTGTTTCATCCGTGTGTTGTGGAGATAAAAACATCTCCTTACTTTCAGTTTTGCAGACTTTTTGCAGTCCGCGGTGGTTATGAGGCGCCGCGATGGCCTCCCTGAAACTTCCATAGCGCTGCGGTGGGCGTGGCCTCCCTGAAACTTCCATAGCGCTGCGGTGGGCGTGGCCTCCCTGAAACTTCCATAGCGCTGCGGTGGGCGTGGCCTCCCTGAAACTTCCATAGCGCTGCGGTGGGCGTGGCCTAAAAAGGTAAACGACGTATTCTCGGGTAGAGACCGCACGGTGTTGTGTCTCCAAGCATTGATTTTTTTTTTAAGAGCGAGGACTTTCCCCCATTTTCATATTACGTATTTTACATACACCAGGTTCTGACCTTTATAAAGAGGTCACAGGTAAGGTTTCTATTGACAATTCTTGCGTGCAGTTCATATTTGTTTAAGCAACATTGGGACTTTGTGTAGAAGCAGTTTAGCTGCAGAAGCCGATGTGCAATGTAGAGTTACTCGCTGATTTATAGAAAGATTAAATCAACATTTTTTTCATGTCCTTGCAGGGCTCAGTTTCTATTTATTTGCAGTGTGAAAGTGAAACAACAGATGCAGTTGACTGTATTTAGTCAAGTTGTTACAACTGGTACAGCCGTGCAGTAGCTGTGGAACTAAGAGAATGTACTCGTAGTTCAAACGCTCAGAATCTAGTCAAAAAATGACAACAGAAATATAAAGATAGAAAATACACTAATTTAACTGAGTAGTCAATAAAAGATGAGCAAAGTGAGGTGAACTAATGAACAATGGTAGCAATAATAATAGCAACAACCACAGCATTACTACTATTGATAATAATAATAATAATAATAATAATAATAATAATAAATGGAGAAAGTACAATTTAAAAATACTTTTTTTTTTATACAAAAGACATCTGTCACACACACACGTCCAATACACTCTGTTAATCACGTTTGTTAGCCTTTCAGTGTTCTTATGTATGTAAAAGTGATAGATGATTAAATTGTATTTAAATATTTGAATGTCACTGTAAATACTAACGCAACCACACGGGGGCACAACTCAGTGTCTTCTTGTTCCAGACTGGATAAATGCAGAAGGTTGTGGCAGGAAGGGCATCCGACGTAAAAAATCTGCCAAATCAAATTATGCAAATCATTAACAGGACTTCCATACCGGATCGGTCGTGGCCCGGGTTAACCCCTGTTTAAGAAGAAGGTGGATGTGCAGAACTGTGGCATCTACTGCGGAATAAAGCTGATTAGCCATTCAGTGAAGCTTTGGGAAAGAGTAGTGGAAGCTAGGTTAAGGGCAGAGGTGAGCATTTGTGAGCAGCAATATGGTTTCATGCTTAGAAAGAATACAACAGATGCAATATTTGCTTTGAGGATGCTGATGGAGAAGTGGCGAGAAGGTAAAAAGGAGTTGCATTGTGTCCTTGTTGATTTTGAGAAAGGGTATGAAAGGGTGCCGAGAGAGGAGCTGTCGTATTGTGTGAGGTAGTCTGGAGTGGCATAGAAGTATGTTAGAATGGCGCAGGACATGTATAATAGCTGTAAGTCAGTGATGAGATGTGCTGTAGATGTGACAGAAGAGTTTAAGGTGGAGGTGGATCTGCATCAAGTATCGACTCTGAGCCCCTTCTTGTTTGCTATGGTGATGGACAGGATGACAGATGAGGTTAGACAGGAGTCTCCATGGACAATGATGTTTGCAGATGACATTGTGATTTTTAGTGAGAACAGGAAACAGGTGGAGGAAAAACTAGAGAGGTGAAGGTACGACCTTGAAAGCAGGAGAATGCAGGTTAGCCGTAGCAAGACTGATTACTGTACATGTGTGTTAATGAGGAACCTAAGTGAAACGGTAAGGCTACAGGGAGCAGAGGAAAAGAAGGGTTTTCCTTTACCGTTTAGGGTCAACGGTCCAGAGCCACAGAGTGTGGAAAGGATGCTCCAGCTGTTGTGTAACTTTCAATTTAAATGTTGATTTATTTTATTATATTGTTAATCTGTTCAGCACTATTATGACTGTTCCAATTGTTACCCCCTTTTTATGAGTGTACATGGGTGTAAATATGTGTTAATTTAAATCGGATCACATGGATATTCTTTATCTCCACTTGGAGAGAAAACGGGGCGGTGCATCGTTCCAGTTCGCTCCGGGCTCAGTACTGCTGTTAAGCTATTTGACTGTTTAAGAAAAATGGCTGTTTATACAGTAGCTGACTCTTTGTGAGAGGACTGTAAAATTTTTCTGTCTGACTCTTAGCTCTACACACAAACAAGTGCCTTGTAAGTAAACCCTTGTAAGAAATGAGTGTGCACCTCACATATTGCGCATGAGGTTAGCTATAAATAAAGCACACTAAAGGTAAGAATAGCTCAACAGTAACAAAGTGAAACAATAGATAAGTTTATTTATTTACTTTTACCTATCAGTACCATTGTAAAATAAAATTTTGAGGTACATACAGGATACAGTTAGTAAAAACAGATCAGCTAGACCAGTGCATAAGTAAAATTTACACATAACTGACTGATTACCATCAGAGTAACGGTCGAAACTAATAAAGCCCAGAACATTAACACTGATAACACTAATTACTGGTAAAACAAAATGTCTTTAGCAATTTGTTATGATACTCATTTTCTTTGCCCTTTTTCTTTTTAATGCTTCATTTCTGTGCTTGCACTACACCCATATGACCTCATATCCTTTTGTCATTTAAAGCAAAATAAAGATAATATTAACCTGTGTGCGAAATATTAGCAAATGTTTCTTTAAAAAAGTTTGTCATCTGTTTTTTTATCTTATGTAGTTTACTGAATATTTTAAATAAAAGAATTGTCACCGAGTTTGTAATGAATGCTTCTTTTATTTATTATTGAATCTTTGCTGCACATTTAGCACCCCTAGTTATGCATTTGAGAGGGAAGTTGCATAAAATAAATGTTGAGAACAGTATGAGAGTTTGTGTGTGTGTCGGTAAACCCAAGCATTGGCTGGAGTGTGTACATGTACAGTACGCCCATGCAAGTTTTGTTTAAAATCATACTGGGCTATTACATTTGTGACATATTATGTACAAAACACACAAAGTGATAAAATAAATACAGGACATTTAAGTCGATTCAGTTGGCTTCCTCAAAAAAAATTTCCAAGGCCACATCACTGAACAGTTAATAATTTGGTAGCACATCAATATATGTACAGTATGAAGTAATAGAATCACCATTCATTAACTGATCGATGAGCATAAATTATGAGCTGCCTTATGTCAGAATAATTAATATACTTTCATAAACAATATTGGAATTCTGATAAAGTTAGCTAGACCCAAAACACCAGCAGTCTTTGTCAGTGGTGTTAACTGGATAATGTTAATAAACTGGTGGTGTTAATCTTAATCATTTACCTTACCGTAAAAAAAATATTATTCTCATTATTTACAAACTAACATTGTTTACTATATGATAGTTAGAACACACAATAGTTATTGCTCTGGCTTTCCCCTACTAAAGTCCTTAAGCCTATTTATGGGTCAATGCATCTTTGGGGAATTCTTACATAATTTCTTATAAAGCAGAACAGAAAGGAAAAAATAGACACAATAAAAGTGAAAATATGATCTCTGTAGTATTGCAAACTGGAAATAAAAGTGGTAAATGGTCAATAAATATACCAAAATTAAAAAAATTACATAGGGTGCTGTTATGGGAAAATAGTGAGGAAATGAACCCAGAGGAGACAATTCGAAAGTTATCATTTTCCCATGACATCTAATAAAAGCAGATAGATCTCTTTCTCTCTGTCTCGTAATGTAATCCAAACCATGTGAGAAATGCAAAAGCATAAACAGGCTCATTGATTTGTTTAGCAGTCCTTCTTCTGTTGCTTGCTATACTGTACCACCGTCGAGCTGGACAATTGTTTGCACTGTGCAAAAATTCAAGTTACTGAGCAAAAGGTCAGTCTTAAAATTCAGTTAATTGTCACATGTACATTACAGCACAGTGAAATTTACTTTTCACATATTGCAGGTAAGAAGCTGAGAACAGCCATGATACAGCCGCCCTAGAGCAGATAGGGTTAGGGGCCTTGCTCAAATAGCCAACACTGGCAGCTTGGTGGTACTGGGGCTTAAAACCCAAAACTTCTGATGAGTAATTCAGAGACTTTAACCATTTGAGTCACCCCAGCATTAGATTAGCTGTAGATTGTTGCCTCCCTGCTATATATTGACTCATCATTGTGGCTGATGAGACCCAGAACTGTAGTGTCATCAGTAAAATTGATGATATGATTTAAACTGTATTTTCCAGCACTCCTGAGTTAGCAGAATGAAAAGCACACAGCCCTTAGCACATATAAAGTTATGTTCAAAGTTAGCACCCCTCTTTTAATTCTATGCGTTTTTGTGTAAAAATAATACAAGTCATCTGATTGTAGCAGCTGTTAGTATTAGGCAAATACAACCACACACAAACAACAACATGTAAATTATTTCACTGTGCCATTATTTATTTAACAAAACTGAAGACAATACTGAATACCCTTTACTGCTTCCACAGAATTTTTTCCACAGAAACTGCTTCCAAAAAAAATACACCTCAGACCCGACAGGCTTCACTGTTAAAGGCCATGACAGCACAGTTAGAAGAAGACTGAAAAATGAAGCCAAGAGAAAGACTTTTCTGTCTAAAAAGAACATGGAAGCATGAGGTTCGCAAAACTGCATCTGAACAAACCCCAAAACCTCAGGAACAATGGACTATGGACAAATGAGACCAAACTGAAATTGTTCGGCCTTAATGCCCAGCACCTTTTTTTAGTTAAAACCAAACAGTATTGCAACAGAAATAATTTATACTCACTATCAAGTACTGCAGTGGCGGGTTGATGATTTGGGCTTGTTTTGCAGCCACAGGACTTGGGCACTTATCATTGAGCTGACCATTGTTACGTCCCAGGTCTAGGAACCCTGTATACCGGAGTTTTTTAGTGGCAAATATGAGGCCATCTGTCTGACAGCTAAAACTTGGTCAAATTGAGTCATGCAATAGGACAATGATCCACAGCCCACCGGGAAATCTACATTAGAATAGCTGATGTACAAATAATTTTTAGAACAATTTTTATGTTGATCATGTCAACCATAACCTAAAAAATACAGAAAATACTAAAGAAAAACATCACTGCATATTTGCATGCCTGTAAAGGAAGCAACATATTACATAACAGAGCAGTTTTCAGATGGAAAAAACTAATTTAGGCTCCCGGGTTTTGCATGAAAATAGAAATGAGCAAGATTGACGAAGTTACTGTACCAGAAAAACTCATATTCTCCACCACACTCAGTAAAACAACATCTGTTTTACTTACAGTACTACTGTATGCAAAAGCCTTGGGCACATACAAAAAAATGGCAGAAAATAAGAAAATATGTCTATGAAAAAAAAAAATTAAAAAAAAAAATATATATATATTGCAAGTGACCCCAAACCTTTGAACGATACACTACCATTCAAAAGTTCAAATTTCTTTGTTTTTGTTTAGTGATTTATTTTCATTTTGTTTAGTGATTTAATTTCAAAACTATAAAATAACACATATGGAATTAGGTAATTACGTAACAAAAACAAAAACAACAGTTAGTTGTTATTTTAAGACACAGAGGTCAGTCTTTCTGTAATAGTTCCTGCAAGAACAGTATTGTCAAGTCCATTTGCAAAATCCGTCAAGCACCATAATGAAACTGTCTCTCATGAAGGCCGTCCCAGGAGGACGAGACCAAAACCTACCTCTGCTGCAGACGAGAAGTTCATTTAGAGTTATCAGCCTGAAAAATGACCAATTAACAGCAGCTCAGATTAGAGGCGTTATGAAGTCTTTACAGAGCAGAAGTAGCAGAAACATCTCAATATCAACTGTTCAAAGGAGATTAATGCATTTTTTGGACGCCTGCAGCATTCCTTTACAATGTAGTTAGAAAGTGATCGCAAACTTTTGGACGGTAATGTATATACTGTACAGTATATACACACATTAGGGTTTTTTCCATATGAAAACTGGTTTGTTGTCATGTTTCTTACGGTGTCTGCGTCGGAGGTGAGTGCGAGGCATGATCGCGGAGGCGAGCTGACGGTTCAACAGAGTTCTTTATTTTTACTTTCAAACAAAAGCATAAAACAAGCAAGATCCCTCCAACACAAACTAAACTTAAAACGACTAATGCTAGACGCCTGGCTGGAGTTCAGCCAGGCTATTTATAGCAAACATAAACACAATCATCAAATTACAGATGTCGCCCTTAAAACCCTGCGTGTTTTCCCGCGGGATGCCGCAATTTAGCGCGCGGCGTGCCGGGTCTTGCCGGAGGCAACATTCGGGAATTTTAAATAAATGTGTTGCGCTTCACTGAATATCCGCCAGATGGCGCATGGAAGGACTTTATCTAAAAGCCGGACCAAGTACAACAATGAATGTAAGGACGCGGATGAACAGTGCTGAAGCGAACATGAATTTTATTTTGTTTTATAATAGATCTTTCATGATGAATGAGTGTATATGTGCTTCACATTATCAAACACAGGCAAAGGAGACAGAAATTATTGAGGGATCCACTGAAAAAAGTAAACCTAGTTTAATGTGTTTTTTTTTCTCATTCCATTAGTAAAAAAAATAATTTGCTCTTTTTAACTGAAGTGTCTAATTTATGCTTATGGGTGAATCTTTTTTTTTTTTTTTTTTTTAGTATAATGCTGTTTACAGCAGGAAACCAAAGTGAAATATTTCATTTTGATCAAGGTACTCTTATTAGGTTGAGTGTGATTTGCGCATGCGCAGTCTTTAGACCATAGTTTTGCCGGTATAATTTTATTTCCGCCTCAAACCGGAACATGACGTTGAAACAAGTAAGGAAGGATATCAGAACCTGTATTTCAGTTACTGTTAGTTAAAGCCCCTGATTAAACTTAAATCTAATCCATTCACAAAGGACATTTCTGCTTCAAACCGTGTCTCATGACCTCATGACGCAGCATTTTCACGGACTGAATCACATGCGGGTGGAGATTCTCAAAGAAAACTCATTTAAACCAGGTAAGAAAGCAAACTCATGTCATTTCTATGTTAAATGTATCTCTTCTATGAGCAAATTCATGATTTATGTCAGGAACAACTACTTTGTAGATTGAGTTTTGTGTCCGTGTTTGCTACTGTAGCTAAAACCACCTATATTACCTGCATTAGCATTAGCTAACTAACGTGGTGATTTTCAAAAACACCGGAGTTTATACAGTAAGTCAGCGGCGCCGAAGAAAATAATTATATTTAAGTACCGTTGGTTAACGATGTAAAAATTAATAGGAAAGTGACGTAAACATAGAACAAGCAAATTTGGAGTGAGTGCTGTTTGTAGTGTACTGCTTTCTATACTTTATACACACTGTAATTAAGATTTGCTAACATAAGAACTTGAGCCAGTCCAATTTTTGTTTTTACCTTTTTTTTTTTTTTTTAAAGATCAGTAATGAGTTTCTGAGAATTATATCTGCTCCACTTCAAGCAAGATTACTGGTTTCCTTGGACAAGCAACACTACAAACTAACTGAGATCATCAGAAACTAGGGAGGAACCCGTCAGAGAGAGAAGACCAGAGATATAATCTTCATCTTCAAGTTCTTGATCTGGTATGTATGGTGGTACGGTTCAGGACCAGGGAGGGAGCCGGAGACAGCAGAACAAAGAGATGATATTGCCAGCAGCAGCACAGGGAGCACAGTTTTTAGTTTAGATCTCATGTTTACATTTTATTGTATGTTGATGGCTTGACTGTAAACAACAAACAATGCAATAAATGTATAAAAAAATATATATATTTATTGTCTCTTTCCAGGACCAGGCATATCGTTCAATTATTTTTTGGCCAAATAGGCAGTCGTAACAAGAGGTGAGGGCGCGCGCGTCATCACATGTGCTTACCCGACTCTGCGTTCACCGTAACCTTCAATATACATAGACGTTTATATTTTTGTTTATTTGTATATGTATGTTATTAATTTTACTTTTTTAGAGATTGTATGTGCGTGCACGGAGAGTATGTGTTGATAAGTTTATGTGGATAAGTTGATAAGTGTATCAGAAAGCATTAAAATGTTCATTTGAATTAAAATGACACACACACGTCTGTATATACAGTATATCAATTACATATATATCAATTTCATTAGTTCGTTCATTCTATTTGAAGCTTCGGATGTTTTTTTTTTTTTGGTTTGGTTAGATTAGTTCTGAACTCGCTTCCGTGAAACTATCGCTAAAACAATGTACTGAGCCCTCCTGAGGATATAAAGCTTTATTATTGTGTTTGAATAAATATTCAGATCTACCACAGCAGGTAATAAACTATGATGTGTCATAACCGAAGCAAACACCACGATTATGCCTCGTTTCGTTCGACGGGAACGTGGTTCGCTTGGCCGCGGTGTATTATAAATCTGTGGAATGTTTCACTGTTTATGCTCACATAAGAGGAACAAAAGCTCAATGAGGACTAAACCAATGATTTCGGTAACTCCACTGAGTGTAACATCTGCATAGTGACACTGAACATCTTCACTTTTCCGTTTACCTCTGAAAAAAAAGCTGCATTTTGTTTGTTTATATTTAGAGCGCGCACGCACACACATAGACACACACACACAGACGCACACACATAGACGCACACACATAGACACACACACACAGACACACACACACAGACACACACACACACACACACACAGACACACACACACTCCCCTGAGCCCTCGGGAAACATCCAATCACCGTCGGTATACAAATGAGTCAAGACGTAGCCTAACGTGGTGTCGTGTCGGATTTCAGTGGTCACGGAGTGGGAAGACTTTGAAGAAGCTGCAGTGACAGCTGAACAACTTCACTTTTCCGTTTACCTCTGAGGAAAAAAAGCTGTATTTTGTTTGTTTATATCTAGAATTGTTATAGTAGTAAGAGAGAGTTATAGTTTGGTCTGTACTGTTGTTCGCACCCTTGTAGAGAATAAATAAATGAATAACACCTTCATATCCCCTCTCAAGAGTGTCATAGTCCATTGTTAGTTTTAATGATCTGGCTGAAACTAATTATCACTACATAAGTACCCTAACACCATTGATCATGAGTCTCAGCTGAACCTAATTCTATACTTGTAACAGAAAATGTAGATGCAGATTCCAAATGTGTATTTATATAATAGATAGATAGATGTGTGTGTGTGTAGGCTCTACGCAGGGGCAAGAGAGGGCAGCGCACCCTTAAATGTCTGCACATGTTAATATATTCCTAAAATGTATATATTACAAGTTGATGAACTGATCTGCGGTAGCGATGACGTCACAGTCCGACAGCTTTAGAATGATGTTTGATCAGGTCTACTGTATATTCTGAACATAGAACTGCAAAATGTCTGATACAGTACTTTGGGGGAAACAAAGACTTAAACTGTTAAGTAATAACATTATTAATAACAAATATGTAATAGTTTTGATATTTGAAAATTTTTTATTTTAATGTAAAAGGACTATAGATAGAGACTTATAAGCAGCTGGTGTATCCGGGTTGTTTAATGAACTTTAAGCAAAAAGACAAGATGTATTCATCTGTTTTATATAAATTACTGTTTTAACTTTGACTAGTTTTGGAAGAATAAATTGAATTGTTAAAGTCATGTTTTGCGTGTTTTAATTTTGGGGGATTGTTTGGGTATTTAAAAATTGTTTAGTTGAACCAACAACTTCAATGGGCAAAAAATGGGACACAACTTTGTTTTAAATAGTCAAAGAGTTGGGCTGAAAATAATAATAATTATTGATCATAGAAACAAATGAAACCAGTTAAACACTTGATTATATGTATTTGTGATTGTGACCCATAATAATTTTTTCTCAGTATAAATAAATGTTTTGGGTTTTAAGAACTCCAAAAGAGCAACGACAAGGTTTCTCACCTTCCACTCCTGGTGTTAATTGCTCTGTGTGTGTGTGTGTGTTTTTGGCGGGGGGGATGGGTGCGTGTGTGTTTTCGGCTGTTCAGCAGTTCTAAACACAAGCACAGTTTTTGTCCTTAACTAAAATACTTCAATACGTTAATAATGAATTTATTTTGTTGAATAAGGTAATAAGCGATATTTAAACCAAACCAGTAAGTTAAGTAAGTGTTCCATACATTAAAGTACTGTGTATAACCAAGTGCCCTAGCAAACACAGTTACAGTACAGTTTACAGTACAAACAGAGTGTGTGCGCTGGGGGGATTGGAAGGTGAGTGAATACTCATTTACAAGACAAAAGACGGTCAGAGGCAGCGCCGTTCTAGACCAGACAACACGGTGTTCTAGACCAGACAACAATTGTGTTGAGGCACGCAAACCCCCTGACCACAATAAGGTGGCAATCCCTCAGGGGGAAACTAAAAAATAAATATATATATATATATATATATATAATTATATAATAAAATATCCTTAATCCAGATTTTATCAATGACATAACATTTATCTAAGCTGGATGGTCAAATTCTCAAAAACGTTTAACCTAAAGTAAGACTTAACACACTATAACTAAAATATTTACAAAACTGAAAGGTTGTCTTATGAATAATAAAAAATACAAACTAAATTAAAACAGATGGGCTGTTGAACAGATCATAATATGTTTTATGTTTTCTGATTATAAATGATATATGGGTTGATTTTAGAAAGGCTAAATCAAATAGCTAGTTTTGGTAATGTCAGTCCAGTAACTATACTATGTAAAAGTAATTATAATATGAATTAATTAAGGGCAGGACCTAACCTAATGTTAATAATTTACACCATGATAACATTAGTATTCATGTTTTTGTATTTTTGTATTAACATTTTAAATGTTCAAATGAACGTTTCAGAGTATATAATTTGTCGTGTCATCTGTGATTGAGACCCATGAGTTAAATTGAAATATTTTTTATAGGTAGTAAGCCAGGTTTTAGTAACCTGCTTTAGTAATGGGCTCTAAAAGACAATGGAACATTACAGAACGTGCGAGTTGACGCCCATGCACAGATTAAAATGTTCATTTGAATTAAAATGACACACGCATGTCTGTGTGTATATATATATATATATATATATATATATATATATATATACACATTTTTTAGGGTTGTTTTTAACCCAGCTGCTGGGTAAATATAGGACTAACTAAATGCTGGGTTAATTTAACCCAGCAAGATGGGTTAAATATTCAATCCAAATGCTAGGTCATATTTAACTATAATGCTGGGTTAATTCTACCACATAAATGGTTCAAATGTTCTACCCATATGTTTGGGGTTTGTTGGTTCATTTTAACTGGAATGTTGGGTTAATTCTACCTCACAAATAGGTTATTATTATTTTCATGTTTTACAGTGAATCTGTAAAAAAAACACCCATGTCTATTAAACAGTTAAATTATTTTGATATACTTGCCTATTACAAAAAACATACATATATGCAATAAACACCATCCTATTACATGTTCTTAGAAAAAAATATTTATTTTTCAAAAGCACAAGAACAGATAATCAACAGCGACATCATTACTATACTATCATTGATAAGGGCGGGATGGAGTAATTGCACAAATAGACTGAGGCAGCTTCTACAGAGCAGGATCTCTCTGTGACTTCAGATATCTTTTCTGAAGAACAAAACTATCCAGCTATTTTTTTTTTGGTTTGGTTAGATTAGTTCTGAACTCGCTTCCGTGAAACTATCGCTAAAACAATGTACTGAGCCCTCCTGAGGATATAAAGCTTTATTATTGTGTTTGAATAAATATTCAGATCTACCACAGCAGGTAATAAACTATGATGTGTCATAAGCGAAGCAAACACCACGATTATGCCTCGTTTCGTTCGACGGGAACGTGGTTCACTTGGCCGCGGTGTATTATAAATCTGTGGAATGTTTCACTGTTTATGCTCACATAAGAGGAACAAAAGCTCAATGAGGACTAAACCAATGATTTCGGTAACTCCACTGAGTGTAACATCTGCATAGTGACACTGAACATCTTCACTTTTCCGTTTACCTCTGAAAAAAAAGCTGCATTTTGTTTGTTTATATTTAGAGCGCGCACGCACACACATAGACACACACACACAGACACACACACATAGACGCACACACATAGACACACACACACACAGACACACACACATAGACGCACACACATAGACACACACACACAGACACACACACATAGACACACACACACAGACACACACACACACAGACACACACACACTCCCCTGAGCCCTCGGGAAACATCCAATCACCGTCGGTATACAAATGAGTCAAGACGTAGCCTAACGTGGTGTCGTGTCGGATTTCAGTGGTCACGGAGTGGGAAGACTTTGAAGAAGCTGCAGTGACAGCTGAACAACTTCACTTTTCCGTTTACCTCTGAGGAAAAAAAGCTGTATTTTGTTTGTTTATATCTAGAATTGTTATAGTAGTAAGAGAGAGTTATAGTTTGGTCTGTAGTGTTGTTCGCACCCTTGTAGAGAATAAATAAATGAATAACACCTTCATATCCCCTCTCAAGAGTGTCATAGTCCATTGTTAGTTTTAATGATCTGGCTGAAACTAATTATCACTACATAAGTACCCTAACACCATTGATCATGAGTCTCAGCTGAACCTAATTCTATACTTGTAACAGAAAATGTAGATGCAGATTCCAAATGTGTATTTATATAATAGATAGATAGATAGATGTGTGTGTGTGTGTAGGCTCTACGCAGGGGCAAGAGAGGGCAGCGCACCCTTAACCCGCACACACACACATACACACGCGCGCGCGCACACACACACACACAGACACACCTCCCTTGAGCCCTGCGTCTGTCGGATTTCAGCGGTCACGGAAAGACTTTGAAGCAGTTTATATATGAATCTAAGCTTGAACTTATCAGCATTGTAAATATATAATACTTTTCAAATAAAATCGCTATTACTTTGACCCTGAAGTTTAGTTTAGCACACACAAAAAAACAGAAAAGTCATTTCTGGTAAATCAACGGAATGTGTAGTTTATTTACAGTAATTCATTAAAAAATGAATATACATTGTACAGTACACGGTAAACACGGGAAAGATTACAAAATGAAAAAACAAACAGTGTCTACTTTATAAACAGCTTAGTATGTGCGTCGAGATGCTGAAATCCCTTGCATGTTTTTGCTTCCAAGTGGAGAGATATTTGACCGATAGCCTAGAACAAAAGATCTATAGGTGTGATCACAACCCCCTCCGACCGACCGTGCCATCAATCACTGACCACCTCAGAAGTTCCCTCCAATGTATGGCTGCAATACTTGTTTTGCAAGTATTTTTAACACCATTCAAAGGCTTCAAAGGGGCAGTTATCGGCTATGACACGTTGAAGGAGAACTTAATAGTTCTCAAAAATAGTGTAAATGTCTGCAACAATCACTAACCATTAAAATGTTTTTTTTTTTGTAATTAAACACGAAAATATTAATTATATTTCCATATATATACATACACACACACACAATAGCCTCTCCTTCAAGGATTATGGATACACCAACCGGTTCTTCCCCTTCAACAGCACGGACAAGGATTTTAAGAAGGTGTCACTTCGTCTGTCCCCCTGCATAAAATGTACAAGAAAATAAATCATTTATTTTGAGAAGCAAAAAAAATCTGAATTGCTTTAACCTGTGCTGACTTCATTGAGAAAAAAATAATAATAAAAATAAATGATAATAAAAAAATGACCATCACTTCATATACTTCATATTGTTAAACTTGGGTTAAATTGCTTTAGCACTAATCTTGCATCAGTAAAACATGGCATGAGATGGCTTTACAGTGTCAGGAAATCCTATGATGAATGCTGAGTTTGTATTTAAAGGGTTAGTCCAAACATGAAAATTCGTTCAATAATTACTCATATTTATATATTCATTTGCATTTATATGCTTCTGTCCAATACAACAAACACTATATTCAAGGTATTAATAAATTGTATAATTAATAAGAAAACAATGCTTTACCAGGCAATCATCAAAGAGATCCTCCGTGATGATCCCCAACCGACTGATACTGTACACAGCGCGGGCACACACAGCGACTCCAAACACGCATGCGCAGTTTAATGTGCACACATTTTCGGCTTCAGTAGACACACAATACTTCAGACTGAAACAGAAAAAAAAACAATGATCAGTTCTTATTCAGGACGTCCCATACTATATACACACCACATATGAAACTATTTTACTGCAGCATTTTTCAGATATGGGGCATTCTCTCTGTGTTGTTCATGAAACTACCGTAATCGCTGTAATATGCGCGCGCACTAAAATCAATCGCGGCTGGCTTGACCGTGTTTTTCTGAACCGCGGCTGGCTTTACCGCAGTAAATTAGAGCTGCTGTCAATACTGTATGAACATATGTACAGGTTCTTTACTCGTAACTCATTAATAAAGTTCGGCTTCAGAAAAAAAAACGTTTATTGCTAGTGCTCTTTTACCATTTAATGCTTTAACACACACGACTCAGTTTGTTCAGAAATGGCATCTAACTGGCGAGGCTTTGTCTCTGAACACGCCGTTTTCACTCGGGGTGGGGGTAAGAAACACATCTCGGTGTATTAATCCGCGCGCTCGGTTCGTTATTATTTTATTTATTTATTTATTTACCACAGGACCCATGGGGGCTCCGTAGGTTCAGGTTTTTACACGAAAACGGTGTTTTGTGAATCTCCACACTATTAAAAACTGAAATTGCTAATTGTACGTCCTGAGATTAAGATGAACATTAATTGGGAGTCATGAAAGCGAGAATCACATCCAAAAAAGAAAGCCAAACTTACCTCGAACACGACAAACTCCAGCTCCAGCCACACCGTGTTGTACCTCCGTGATGATTCCCAACCGACTGATACACAGCGACTCCAAACACGCATGCGCAGTTTAATTTGCACACATTTTCGGCTTCAGTAGACACACAATACTTCAGACTGAAACACGACTGCCCCCTACAGGTAATGAAGGGCATGTTCACAGCTTCCCGCACGCAGCCGCGCAAAGCCGCGGCACGTCACGGGATCCCTTTTCTCGAAACGCAGGTTTTTAATGGCGACATCTGTAACTTCCCTCGGTTCAGGTGAGCTTCTACGTCACCTGACCGAGGTGCAAACTGGGAAACGAAGTCAAAACAAAACTTAAACTAAACTACAAAACAAAACCCAAAACCGGGCGTTAGGCGCCCTCTAGGGGTCAACCGTCACAGTACCCCCCCAAAAAAAATGCTCCTCTGGAGCATCATCGGAGGCCCCGGACACCCACCCCAATGTTCTACCTTCCACCTCCTGACCAGGAGGCTGGGTGACGGGGCTGGAGACGTGCTCGGCGGTGGCAGAGCTGGAGACGTGCTCGTCGGTGGCAGGGCTGGAGACGTGCTCGGCCGTGGCAGGGCTGGAGACGTGCTCGGCCGTGGCAGGGCTGATGCTGCGCTCGACGACGGCGTTGGAGCGGTCACTGCGCTCGACAGCGGCGTGGGAGCGGTCACTGCGCTCGACGACGGCGTTGGAGCGGTCACTGCGCTCGACGACGGCGTTGGAGCGGTCACTGCGCTCGACGACGGCGCCGGAGCGGTCACTGCGCTCGACGACGGCGTTGGAGCGGTCACTGCGCTCGACGACGGCGTTGGAGCGGTCACTGCGCTCGACGACGGCGTTGGAGCGGTCACTGCGCTCGACGACGGCGTTGGAGCGGTCACTGCGCTCGACGACGGCGTTGGAGCGGTCACTGCGCTCGACGACGGCGTTGGAGCGGTCACTGCGCTCGACGACGGCGTTGGAGCGTGCACGGCGCTCGACGACGGCGTTGGAGCGTGCACGGCGCTCGACGACGGCGTTGGAGCCTGTGCAGAGCTCGACGACGACGTTGGAGCCTGTGCAGAGCTCGACGATTGCGTTGGAGCCTGTGCAGAGCTCGACGATTGCGTTGGAGCCTGTGCAGAGCACGGCGATTGCGTTGGAGCCTGTGCAGAGCTCGACGATTGCGTTGGAGCCTGTGCAGAGCTCGACGATTGCGTTGGAGCCTGTGCAGAGCTCGACGATTGCGTTGGAGCCTGTGCAGAGCTCGACGATTGCGTTGGAGCCTGTGCAGAGCCCGACGACTGCGTTGGAGCCTGTGCAGAGCCCGACGACTGCGTTGGAGCCTGTGCAGAGCCCGACGACTGCGTTGGAGCCTGTGCAGAGCCCGACGACTGCGTTGGAGCCTGTGCAGAGCTCGACGACTGCGTTACAGCTTTTGCAGAGCTCACCAGCGGCGTTGGAGCGTGCACTGCGCTCGACGACGACGTTGGAGCTTTTGCAGAGCTCGACAGCGGCGTGGGAGCGTGCAGTGCGCTCGACAGCGGCGTGGGAGCGTGCAGTGCGCTCGACAGCGGCGTGGGAGCGTGCAGTGCGCTCGACAGCGGCGTGGGAGCGTGCAGTGCGCTCGACAGCGGCGAGGGAGCGTGCAGTGCGCTCGACAGCGGCGAGGGAGCGTGCAGTGCGCTCGACAGCGGCGAGGGAGCGTGCAGTGCGCTCGACAGCGGCGAGGGAGCGTGCAGTGCGCTCGACAGCGGCGAGGGAGCGTGCAGTGCGCTCGACAGCGGCGTTGGAGCGTACTCGGCGCTCGACAGCGGCGTTGGAGCGTACTCGGCGCTCGACAGCGGCGTTGGAGCGTACTCGGCGCTCGACAGCGGCGTTGGAGCGTACTCGGCGCTCGACAGCGGCGTTGGAGCGTACTCGGCGCTCGACAGCGGCGTTGGAGCGTACTCGGCGCTCGACAGCGGCGTTGGAGCGTACTCGGCGCTCGACAGCGGCGTTGGAGCGTACTCGGCGCTCGACAGCGGCGTTGGAGCGTACTCGGCGCTCGACAGCGGCGTTGGAGCGTACTCGGCGCTCGACAGCGGCGTTGGAGCGTACTCGGCGCTCGACAGCGGCGTTGGAGCGTACTCGGCGCTCGACAGCGGCGTTGGAGCGTACTCGGCGCTCGACAGCGGCGTTGGAGCGTACTCGGCGCTCGACAGCGGCGTTGGAGCGTACTCGGCGCTCGACAGCGGCGTTGGAGCGTACTCGGCGCTCGACAGCGGCGTTGGAGCGTACTCGGCGCTCGACAGCGGCGTTGGAGCGTACTCGGCGCTCGACAGCGGCGTTGGAGCGTACTCGGCGCTCGACAGCGGCGTTGGAGCGTACTCGGCGCTCGACAGCGGCGTTGGAGCGTACTCGGCGCTCGACAGCGGCGTTGGAGCGTACTCGGCGCTCGACAGCGGCGTTGGAGCGTACTCGGCGCTCGACAGCGGCGTTGGAGCGTACTCGGCGCTCGACAGCGGCGTTGGAGCGTACTCGGCGCTCGACAGCGGCGTTGGAGCGTACTCGGCGCTCGACAGCGGCGTTGGAGCGTACTCGGCGCTCGACAGCGGCGTTGGAGCGTACTCGGCGCTCGACAGCGGCGTTGGAGCGTACTCGGCGCTCGACAGCGGCGTTGGAGCGTACTCGGCGCTCGACAGCGGCGTTGGAGCGTACTCGGCGCTCGACAGCGGCGTTGGAGCGTACTCGGCGCTCGACAGCGGCGTTGGAGCGTACTCGGCGCTCGACAGCGGCGTTGGAGCGTACTCGGCGCTCGACAGCGGCGTTGGAGCGTACTCGGCGCTCGACAGCGGCGCGGGAGCGTGCACGGTGCTCGACTGCAGCGTAACGTCGTCCTCAAAGCCGGGAGGCGGCGGCAGAACAGGAGCATCGGTCAGCTGCTGCTGACACGCTGGTTCGCTGTCCTCGAAGCCGGGAGGCGGCGGCAGAACGAGTGCATGGGACAGCGGCTGCTGGCGTGCTAGCTCGCTATCCTCGAAGCCGGGAGGCGGCGGCAGAACAGGTGCATGGGGCAGCGGCTGCTGGCGTGCTAGCTCGCTATCCTCAAGGCCGGAAGGCGGCGGCAGAACAGGTGCATGGGACAGCGGCTGCTGGCGTGCTAGCTCGCTATCCTCGAAGCCGGGAGGCGGCGGCAGAACAGGTGTCTTGGTCGTTGGAGCTTGTGCAGGGCTCGACAGCGTTGGAGCGTGCACGGCGCTCGACTGCAACGGTGGAGCGTGCACGGCGCTCGACTGCAACGGTGGAGCGTGCACGGCGCTCGACTGCAACGGTGGAGCGTGCACGGCGCTCAACTGCAACGGTGGAGCGTGCACGGCGCTCAACTGCAACGGTGGAGCGTGCACGGCGCTCTCCTGCAGCGTTGGAGCGTGCACGGCGCTCTCCTGCAGCGTTGGAGCGTGCACGGCGCTCTCCTGCAGCGTTGGAGCGTGCACGGCGCTCTCCTGCAGCGTTGGAGCGTGCACGGCGCTCTCCTGCAGCGTTGGAGCGTGCACGGCGCTCTCCTGCAGCGTTGGAGCGTGCACGGCGCTCTCCTGCAGCGTTGGAGCGTGCACGGCGCTCTCCTGCAGCGTTGGAGCGTGCACGGCGCTCTCCTGCAGCGTTGGAGCGTGCACGGCGCTCTCCTGCAGCGTTGGAGCGTGCACGGCGCTCTCCTGCAGCGTTGGAGCGTGCACGGCGCTCGCCTGCAGCGTTGGAGCGTGCACGGCGCTCGACTGCAGCGTTGGAGCGTGCACGGCGCTCGATTGCAGCGTTGGCGCGTGCACGGCGCTCGCTAGCTTGCACGGAGACTGGATGATGGACGCGCCGTTTTGTTCTTCGCGCAGACACGGCGCGCAGTCTTCCTCCGCGACAGGCTCAGGCAGTGGTCGGGGGATGAGCGCATCGTCCAGACCCGGGAGAGGGATCACTTCCGGGGCTATAGACTGGTTCTCCCGAACCTGGACGAACTGCAGTTGGAGCTGCAGCACCTGCTCGCGCAGGTCACGAATGCGCTCCTGGTTGGACTCCGCCCACTGCCTGTAGAAGCCTACCTCGTCGCCGTGCTGAAGCGGCGTCCAGTCCTCCGTGCTCAGCTCCGGTGTGCTGTCCGCGCCACCTTCAGGCAGTGGCCGTGGGAGGAGTGCATCGTCCAGATCCGAGAGAGGGATCGCTTCCGGGACTACAGCTTGGTTCTCCCGAACCTGGACGAACTGCAGTTGGAGCTGCAGCACCTGCTCGCGCAGGTCATGAATGCACTCCTCGTTGCGTTCCGCCCAGAATCCTCCCGTCTCTCCCTCGGCCGCTACACCTCTCGGCGGTGTGCGCCGGATGACGGGTCCGCAGCCTTCCCAGCTTCGCCTCGCCTGTCTCTCTCTGGCTGTCATGCTGTCCTTCCCTGAGCTCACCGGCTCGATGTGTTCGCCGTTTCTCCATACCTGCTCCACTTCCATTTCGCCGTGCTCCTCGCCGGCCTCCAGCAGTTCCGCCAGCTCGTTGGAGATGATAATTTCTCCTCCCGAGTAATTCCCTAGGAGGAGATCCTCCGCCATGCCTCTGGGTTGGTCTAGCATTCTGTCATGTTTCTTACGGTGTCTGCGTCGGAGGTGAGTGCGAGGCATGATCGCGGAGGCGAGCTGACGGTTCAACAGAGTTCTTTATTTTTACTTTCAAACAAAAGCATAAAACAAGCAAGATCCCTCCAACACAAACTAAACTTAAAACGACTAATGCTAGACGCCTGGCTGGAGTTCAGCCAGGCTATTTATAGCAAACATAAACACAATCATCAAATTAACTTCCCTCGGTTCAGGTGAGCTTCTACGTCACCTGACCGAGGTGCAAACTGGGAAACGAAGTCAAAACAAAACTTAAACTAAACTACAAAACAAAACCCAAAACCGGGCGTTAGGCGCCCTCTAGGGGTCAACCGTCACATTTGTTACGTAAAGTTGTGCTTTCCTTACAGCCATGAAAAGGTTCTTCTGCAATGTTATTTATTTATTTATTTTGAAGGTATGTTTGGAAATAGTATTTTTTTTATTAATGCAGATATAATAAATATATACAGTATAACATTTATTTTTTCAATTTGTTCACTGGTGCTCATGAAAACCAGTCAATATAAATATAAACAGCGGATTACAGTCTTATCTATAAATTTCTCTCTGTTTTAATTAATAAGCCACAGAATGCAGTTTATAATTCATTAGAAGAACCAGAAAGACTTTCCTCAAGACTATCATGTGGCGGAAACATCCTGAGTGATACAAAGCACTGACACCTAACACTTCTTCCATTAGGGTTTTGGATTACATGACGCTCATTTCAGCCATTCTGGGTTTTTTCTTTTGACCTGGATCAGATGTACATGTCCTAAAAATACTGTAAGCTTAGTTCACAGGAGGTGCTCTAAATAGGGTTTTATTTCGAGTCTTATAGTTTCATTTCTTGATGCAGTGGGAAAACAATGCATGGCATGTTGTGTCACACAATAATCCCGGTTTTAAGACCCTTTTCCCCTCATTGCTTTTGTAGCTGAGTTGAGAAGGAGATTGTGGCTCAAATTACCGGTAAATAGGGGGGGGGAGCTTATGGGGGGGGGGGGAAGCTTGGTTACAGTTAATAAAAAACGAAAATGAAATACAGAAATAAACTAAATGAGATACTGGAACATACCAGTGGAAAGAAACAGACGTGTGAGAAGTGAGTGGCCATTTTGGGTGGCCAAGAACATGAGGCTATTCGGAGGATATTTTGGTTATTCGTCTCAGTCTAAAAACAAAGGCGTTTAAAAGGAAGTGAATAGAGGATGTTTCCACACTTCGGTTTAACAAGTACAAGTAGTCTCAGAGCGATCCCCCAGTATTTCTTTTGTATCTGTGAACACATCAATATGATAACGCATTTGAAACAGTGTGGATACTGGATATTAGAGTAATAAAGTATATTATACACAGTTTACTACATTGGTCTTTCAAATCACATCTTATCAACAAATTGCATAAATAAATTAGCTATTAAATAATTTGACCTGTGTTTTTTAGACAGTAATAAATTGACAGTTAATGCAAGTGACAAGGAAATGTATAGTTTTAATGAAACTTTTAGACACAAATTCTTCTGTGAAATGTATAAAATTCCTTAACTCTGAAGTATGTTTGGAATATATTTGAAATATATTGTTGATAGCTCTGTTCATGGCCAAGCCTGAACCTCCTGCACAGGGGAGAAATTTTAGGCTGAAATATTTAACTACTTCACAAGATCCCCTGAAATTATCATAAAATTATCACTGATCCACTTCCATATTTTACAGTGGAATATCAGGTGTTTTTCCTTCTATGTGGTTCCTTATTGTGGCTAAACCTACTGATAGTGTAAATGACCAATACACACTCCAACTGTTTTAAACAAGCATTACGTATTAATAATAATTTTTTTTTTACTTTTTTTTTTTTTATTATTGTAGAATAATTTCATTGTGTCTCACTACAACAAAATTGTCAAGGTCTGATCCACCATCCTGGGGGCTGGGCTAAAGGGACATTACTATTAGGGTTAATGCAACAATTTTTAAGTACTAGTGTAGATCTATTTCCTGATTAAGTGATTAGTGAAGAAATATGCCATCAGACAGTAAATGATTGTTCTGATCAGAAAAGAAGTCATTGCATTTTCTTTGTAGCAATCCATTTGTATCAATGCCTGTCTCATTTCTTTCTTTGAAAAAGGCAGGTAGAGTCAGGTTTGAGGCTTTAAAGGAATGTGGTATGCAGCACTGATAGTAAGGAGCAGGCCTGGGTGACGAAACCATGGTTCTGATGAATGCAGCGATGTCTAGACGAGGAATGTTGTCTGTTGGATGTTGTCCGTTCACAAAGTCCATCACCTTTGGCATTTAATTGTTCCTCTTTTATTATGACAATGCTTTCTATGTCCTCAGTAAGGAATTCACCCTTCAGTTGTATGTCCTGATGAGCTGTTCTGGATGATAAAACTGGATATGAGGAGACGTCACATGGGCTAAAACTAAGTCCAAAAGGGTCGTGCATTGTTTAACCATTTACTGCCAAGAGAATGATTGAAAATATATTACAATACTGTTGATTAGGATGAAAAGGAGTACAGCGGAACCTCGGATTGCGAGTAGCGCGGTTTGAGAGTGTCCAGCAAGGCAAGCAAATTTTTTCATTAATTTTGACTTGAAAAAATGTCTTGGTTTATGAGTACCGAGTATCATGTGTCACGCAGGTGCTGAGCGTCACGTTCACATCACAACTGAGCCAATAGTTTTTCTCTGTCTTGCACTGCGGAATTGTGGGTAATCATTTCCCCTGCTCGGTCTTAGCCCGCGCCTCTCACTGTATAATCAACATCCATGCACGCATGTATTGTTTACTATAACCAGGGCTGATAATGGAAAAAATTCCTGAGCCTGAACTTTTTTTCCTTGCCCCCGAGGCGAGTAGGGCTGAAGGTACTATGTATGCGACATACTTTTAACACATAACTTGTTGGCCCCCGGGCCCAAATATATAAACAGCCTATGTACAGTATAACCCTGATCATCATTATTGTCAAATGGCTCTTTTTAGATATTTTCATATTTGCATTATGCCCCCAGTATTATTCTCAATATGTTCAGTGACTAGATTGACATTAGCAGCCCATCTTAGTACAATCTCTGGAAGTAAATGCTACAGATGCTACAGCCATAACAAGACAGGTCAGTAAGTGGCAATAATAGTACTCCAAAGTACACAGGAATTAATTAACTAATTGATTATCCTCCGCTAATTTCTTACATAAAGTGACGAGTGGGTGGGCGATATTAAATGACAGGTCAAGCTCAGCAATGAAGGAGCACAAGCGAATTTTTAAATCAGTCACACGATCGGTCATTGAGGGTGGAATATTATGGCGTTATCTTCCTGCCAGAATTCTGAGCGCGGGGTTTGACATTTTGAGAGCAGACAAAGCACTATACGTGCGTGCAGTGTCTCTCCTGCTCGCTCAACATGTTCTCCGCACACACGCGACTTCTCGATTCTACGCGCGCTCGACTGTGCCTGCATGCGCGTGCAACATTTATTTTCTGCGCGCGCTTTGGCTAGTTTTGTGGCAGTTTTGTATCACTGGACAATAACAGACATCCACACACTACTGCTGATTGGCTGTTCCGTCTCTATCAGCTGGCAATATCGACCACATAACAGAAGTGTTGTAAATAAAGGTTTATAAGTAAAGCGACCGAGTTGTCCGATTTTAATTTTAGTCGATGTAGTCCATCAATGAGCTATATGGATAATTAGATAAGTAAATAAAAACACACAATGGACAAATGAAACTGGTATATACTAATACTTCATTGAATAAAAAATAAATACTCTATTTGTTTATAATATTTATAAATAAATGCAAGTTTATTTACAATGCTTCCCTTATATAATTACTTTTCATTTGTATATAATTATATATAATATAATTTTTATTTCTTATAATTTTCTTTTGATTTTGTAAAGCTGGTTTGAGACAATGACCATTTTAAAAGCACTATACAAATTATAGTATGCGGTATGCGGTCGATATTGCCAGCTGATAGAGAAGGAACTGCCAATCAGCAGTAGTGTGTGGATGTCTGTGATTGGCTGGTTTTGTAACATTGGACAAAGTTGAGTGAGTGTACAGGCAGAGTCGAGCGCGCACAGAAAATAAATGTTGCACGCACGTGCAGGCAGAGTCGAGCGCACACAGAATCGAGAAGTCGCATGTGCGCGGAGAACAGGTTGAGCGAGCAGGGGAGACACTGCACGCGAAGAATCGAGCTGTTGAGCGCGCAGTGGAGACACGGCACGCGCAGAGTGCTTTGTCTGCTCTCAAAATGTCAAACCCGCGCTCATAATTGTGGCAGGAATATAACGCCATAGAATATCTGCCGTGGCTGTTGCCCCTGGCAAATGTGAGATGTGTTGCAGTGCTCTGACTGTTGCTTTATGAACAGGGTCTAATTCAGCACTTTTTCCCCGCTAGTTCCATACATCAGTTTTCTTGCGCACACAGTGCAATAGCATGCTCCTGGTCGCCGGAGCTTTTGACACCGGCTTCCAAAGGTTCAGTCACTACCCACATCCTCAATCCAAGCCCAGCGCCATTTATTGTTTATGCCTTTTAATGATATCTTTAATGTCTTCCCATGGATTCATAAACATACTGTAGCCATGACTTACGGTTTGAGTTGCCAGTATGGGAGCTAAAAATACCTTCACGCATGGAGCACTGCCTTAACCTGTATCAATCTATTTGACAAAGACACAAGGCCTGCCCTTTCCCTACTTCTGAGTCGTTGAGCGTTAAAGCTGCTCTCTGTCCTGCGCATCTCAGATCTAGAGAAATGACAGATCAATATACGCGAACCTGATTTTTTTCCAGCGTGGTGCTGGAACGTTATCACCCCTGTATACTGTAACACTGTGTCCTTGCGTAAAGCATCTTTTATTTTGTGTTTATGTGTGTGTGTGTGTGTGTGTGTGTGTGTACAGCATGTGTGTACTGTTTATTATAACACACATGTGTGCGGGCGTAAAAGGAAAAGCAAGTCTCATTAGAGAGGTTAAAAAGTTATTTTCTCTCTCTCTCTTTCTCTCTCTGTGTCAGCCTGCACTGATTCCGTTAATGTGTGTGTGTCAGTGGACAGCGTGCCCCTTCCCTCCTCCACTCGCCTTCACACACACACCCCTCTTCATCTCACCTTCACATACACTTCTCTTAACAATAAGTTATGGGGGGGGGGGACTTCTGTGCGGGCCAACTTTTACATAGCAAAATATTGGAAACATTTGCATAATGGAAACACTGCTCTGTCGCGATTCTTTTCAAAGGTAAAGTGCAGGTTCATTTGTTTAATTTTTACTTTACAGCAGTGATTCCCTTAGTTTGTGCGCACACTTGAGTGTCAGAGATGTTTCTTGTTAATTTTCTCGTTGGGGCATTGTTTCCTTTTGTGTGTATGTGTGTGTAAGTCGCAGAGTAGCCCCCCCCCCTCTCTCAAATATAAGAGAATGAGTTATTTCTGTGTAGGACTAGAGGAGGGAGAGAGGAGGGTGTCATTCCTCCTCTCCTCTTACTTTAGCTTCACACACATGCACACATACACAGCACATGCAGAACACTAACGGAAACACTTATCTGTCGGGATGCAGGTTAATTGCCTTTATTTTTACTTCATATTTTGTATTAATTATTTTTATGTCTTGGGAATGGATAATCTACGCTTTCTTTATTTCTAATGGGGTCATTTCAAGGGTTTTGATATGCAAACATGCATCTGGAACAAGTTATGGTCGCAATCCAAGGTTCCATTGTAGTTAATTTATTTATATTGTACAATTGCAGCTAGCATGTTTTTTTTAAACTAAATTTAACATTATTAAAATAATCAAATAATGAATATGAACAGAAATATTTCTTTGTATTTAATTTTGTGTTCCGCTCTAATAAAAAGACGTTTGTAGCATAACCCTTACCTGTGTCGGAGAAATGGTCTCTCTGTTCCCTTGAAGAGGAAAAACTCATTTTAATTCCATTTCATACAGACAGATTTTGAACAATTATAGATTCTTATATTAAGTTAGTTTTATATATTTTAAATAAATCATCAATACATTTCATTACATGTTAATGTTTTATTAATTTGTTTTACAATTTTCTAGTGGTTATTAGTTTATTATACTGTACAGTATTTGTGTTAACACTAACTATTTACACTTACAGGTTCTCCAGTGTCTACACCTGTTTCTGTCTCAGGATTCCTCTCTGATTTAAAAGCACAGAGTGGAAAATAATTTTATTAGTATCTTCTTGTAATGTAATCTATTTTGTTTATTTAGTAATGTACAAAACCTTTACCTGCATGTCTTCGAATCTTATGTCTAATGAAAAGTATTACTAGTGCTACAGCCACAACAACAATGGCAATTATAATCCCAGCTATTAGGGCTACTTGAATTTTATGTCCACACTCCACATCGGACATCATTGTTCCTGGTTTTATTTCTGTAAATCCCAAATCTTCACATCTGTTAAAAAAGAATCCAAATATTATTCGTTCATCAGTGGCCTAACCAGTTTCTAGAATATATTCTGTGCTCTTTACACATGTATTGCACAGTACATTGCTTTTGCATATGTTTAAAAAATTACCAAAAATTACAACCACTATTCACTATTTATTCAGTGATTTAGTCAAGCTACCGCTTACTTCGTATGTTGTTTGCAAATTTCCTGTGAACCTTCAGAGTAGGTCCCATTTTTACATCCAGCACATTCTGCATCTTTTTGTGCTGTTCCTGAAAAAAAAAAGATGACTTCTGCTGAGTCAAAGTAAATAATCATGGTGTTTGCAGCTGAATATTTAGTTCAAATGTGTAACTTAGAACGTTTACAGTACATAGCAGATAGTGGGAGTTCAAGTCAAACCGGGACTTTTGATTATATAGGATAACAGAATACAGTTGTGAGAGTAAACATTTACCTTAATTTTTCTATATAATCCCTGCTACACTAATGCACTTTTCCCAAAGTTTTACTAGAGTTAGGATATTATCAAGGTAGAAAGTTTTTAGAGTAAACCAGAGCCATGATTGGACTGCATGCTTCACATCCAAAATGCTGGCCTCCCAGGAGCTCCATTAATGCCCTAACCTTGTGAAACTCACTCGGTCAGGACTATATGGGGGATGTGGCAATAACTCCAAGCCAAGTTCCTTTAATGTGCAAATGGAGTTCAAAAATGTTCATGAATACAGTTCCCACAGACAGCTGCCTCTCTCCTGCCAATTGGCAATAAGTTATCCATAGATTTTTCAGGGATCAGGCATCACATGACTTGAATGCATCTTGTATATTACACCAACCTTTCTGCTTGATATATTGTCCCGGGCTGCATTTCGTGTGTTCCACAGCTTGTGTACAGCTCCCTTTTTCATTGTTAGTACAGTAAAACCCCTCCAGTGGCTCACAAACTGTATTTGAAGTCTGTATACAGGCTGTTTTTACTTTCAAGCCCTGCCCTGTAATTAATGCAAATCAAGGAAAAAATTTTTTGACCCATACTCAATATGTAAAGCAATTTAAATAAAATACAGATTTCTTACATAAGACAAACTTACCAGGATCACACACTGCACAGATGAAGCAATTTGGAAGACCATTGGGCTCAGATGTGAAAGTTGCATCAACACACGGCACACAAGTTGTGCTGGTAAATTCAGTGCAATGCCTATAAACACGGGTTCCTGAAAAATATGTTAAAGGTGAAGAGGTCAAATATTGTTTTCATTATGTTTAACCCAGTCCAACTATACATTTTGTACCCTGACTAGATACACTAAAGGTAGCGCACTTTTTGCATTAATTGCATTAATGAACTGGTTTGTACTTTTACTCACATTAGAACTTTGTACTTGTTGGCACTGCCCTGTTCTTAACTGTGCATCTTGTATTGCACATTGTCTTATGATGTCGTGCACTGTTTGCATGTGCTTGCACTTGTGCACTTATAATTTAAGGTCCTTTTAATAGAATTTTTAGATATGTGAAGTCTTATGAATTGATGTGTTGTTTTATGTAGCACCACAGTCCCTGAGTAATGTTGTTTTACATTTACATTTAGGCATTTGGCAGATGCTTTTATCCAGAGCGACTTACAAAAAGTGCTTTAAAGTTTACACCACTGGGTACATACTCTGGGTTAACTAGGTTAATAACTAAGTGCCATTAGTCAAACACATCTGGGAAGAGTTTTTTTTTAGTCCAAGTATTGGAGAAACAGATACGTCTTGAGTTGTTGTTTAAAGATCCTCAAAGTCTCTTTTGTACGGACATCTAGAGGAAGTTCGTTCCACCACCTAGGTGCCAGAACCGAAATTGTCTGTATGAATGCCGCCCTCAATCCCTGAGAGATGGTGGGACGAGGCGAGCAGTGCTGAAGGATCGGAGGGAACGTGGTGCAGTGCGTGGTGTGATAGAGCAGAGAGGTAAGTGGGTGCTGGGCCATTTTTAGCTTTGTAGGCAAGCATCAGCGTTGCAGTAGTCGAGTCTTGAAATAACAAGGGACTGAACAAGCACCTGAGTAGCCTGTGAAGAAAGAAATGGGCGGATTCTTCTGATATTGTAAAGAAGAAATCTACAAGAGCGAGTAAGGTTAGCGATGTGTGGGGAAAATGACAGGTGATTGTTCACGGTTACCCCAAGATTGCGGGCGGTGGCGGTTGTTTTGTTTTACTATGTACTGTAGGAAACAACAGTGTGGGACAACTTTTATAGCTTTAAGCGCAAATGTAGAACGGTTATGCATTTGTCATAAGGCAGCAAAAACAAGAAATTATGTAGTGCAATAACCTCCTACAATAAATATTGCAACACCAGTAGAGGTCACAGAGTTTAAATGAGATTTCATTTAACTCTGTATACATTTTACACTCTTATGAGAAATGGATAGTTACAGAGTGAAACCATAGATAAGCCTTTTTGGTCAGTACCATGGTGAGTCATGCATGCAAAATAAATGTCAGCATTACTGGAAATAAAAACAAATCAGCAAAGTCCATTTTAGGTCACTGCATCTCCTGTGTTTGATATCAAAGAGTGATGTACTTGGATAGAACCTTTTTTTCAGGCTTCTGATTGGCCAACCCCATTTGGACAACCCCGTCTGTGCACTAGCCTTCAGTCTAGCCTTCAGTCGAACCAGAAGATGACTGTGCACCCTACTAATAAAAATTTCTCTGCTCTATGTCTTTTTAATGCTTTCGTTTTTAACAAAACGAAACTTGTTTCATACCTCCATGACATCATACATACTTTTTTAATGCAAAGAATGTCAGCAAATCCCAGCAATCCTTTAAAAAAATTCCCTTGACATTAAAATGAATAAACACTAAAAAATTACAAATTAATTATGAATGCTATGATGTCAAGGTTGGCCTTCTTTAGCTCAAACAATTATTTATGGTGCTGCACCCCTTATTGGGGCTTATCCTGTTTCAGCTGAAGCTGCAGCCCTTTATTAACCAGTGCAATTAAACTGCAACCAAACTGCACCCACAAGTATTGTTGGTGTTACCTGACCCTGCAAAGGAAGCAAAGAAGATTACACTTTCTATCCTCATCTCTCAGCCTCCACCTAAACAATCATTATGTGTACCATACAATCAACCACACGAGGTACCAAGTCTACTGTACATGCAAATGCTTCTAAATACAGAATGACAGCACATGATTTTTTTAATCCTGGTCTTTGCCGGTATATTAGGCTGCACATGGTTGATTATACAGTAGAAAATGTATTTAGAATCTGGCAAACGTCAGCACTTATCAATGGCCATCATAGTCAAGATCATTAGATAATGCAGTCTAGTCTACCCTTTGTCAAGAAGTAGGTTTGTGAAGTCAATATTTGGAGTAATTATCAGAAAACTGTTCTGATAAAATATGTTATTAGTTCTTATACATATATCTTATTCTTTACATTATGTTTTGATCCACAGGTATAGCAAACTAATTTAAAAAAATGCTGGCTGGATTCTTGTAACCAAATTTGATTGTACCTCAAAATGTCTCTAATATTCCCTGTTGTCTTTTATTAAAATTCCACTTAACTTTTATCTTTAAAGGTAAGAGGAGGGAAGAATTTTACTTTAATTATTTCTTAACATCTTACAATGTCTTCTGCAAAAACGCTCACATCCTCTCTTCAGTTTTGCTTTCGTTTCAAAATCAATTTGATCAGATTATAAGTCCAACACAGCTCTATTATAGGGGCTACATTGGAGCTGTCTGATTAGGATAATATCATACAGCCGAATCACACAGTTATAAGTTTTGTCTGGGTGCATAAAGCTGTCCTGATGGCACAAATATATTTCAGGCTGTGAAAGAGTGGTTCTGGGAGCAGGAGGAATCATCCTCACACATGAACTGGCAACCACATTCTGTGTAATAATCAAAGCTAAGAGTGACTGAATGAACTGTGTTACTTTCTGTTGTTTGACCAGGCAGTGTATCAGACACTTGTGCACAAGGGTCTGATACAAAAATCCTCTGCAGATCCGCAGGCTGGTACCCCGTGGAGAGACGCGGCCATCTAGACGTTTTAGTTCTTTTTAGTTCTTAATTAATAATCCCACGCTATCTCAAAACAGGAGGGTCTTCCCCTGCCTGTCATAAGCTCTCTCTCATTGACCCTTTCAGAAACCCTGCATTTGTGCTCTTATAAATATTATTGTACGAATACTAGGGCTGCATGATATTAGGAAAATATGCGATATTGTTGTTGAATATTGCGATAACGATATTTCTTGCGATTTCCCTAGAGAAATACATTTTTTATTATTATTATTGCCTATTTTTTATTTATTTATTTATATGTAATGATCACACTAAAATAAACATGGAATAGATATTCGTCTGATGTAATAAAATCTAATTCAGGCTAAAAAGAAACTATATGTCAAGGAAGTTGCAAATATTTAAATACTTCAAAACACTATGAATGACTTAAAACCCTCAGCAGATATTCTGAATTCTGGTTTGCTGTCACTATAAGACCTGCCAACACAATATGAATTACTTTCAAACATTACTTTTTATTTACGTGTAACCATACACTCATCAATAGTGTCTTAAAACAAGAGCATCTTTTAAAGTAAATATTCTCTTTGGCTTGCCTGTTTTTTTGTTTTGTTTGTTTTTTAAAAATAAAAATAAATATTATTAAACAAAAATTTAATAAAAAAAATACTATTTGTCACACACACACTCGCTCCGCGACCGGCAGTAGGACCCGGAAGTAATGCGGTCGCGAACCAGGAAGTATAAGAGGAGTAAACAAACCAACGCATAGAGCTTAGTCACTGAGTCCGCACATGTCGGTTCAGATTGTTAAGTGTGTCTATGCAATATCGTTTTATATATCTTTATACTTAATTCTGTCGTGAACTAACCCGGGATGATCAGACGACTTAGCGATTAGCCGTTAGCCCTTTGTAGCGTAGACGGTAAACCCAAACGCGGAAGCAAGGGAGTAGGCAGGATAACCACGCGAATTAGTTTAAGGACTCATTTGGTATTGTGTAGGTCCCCCTCATGCAGCCAAAAACACCTCTGACATACACATACATAGGCAGCACAAAACCTCTGAATGTTTGTGTTCTCTAGCACCAATATATTAGCAGCAAATGATTTGAACACTACTGTGAGGTCTTTATGAAGACCTGACCATTTGATCAGTACATGCCACAGATGCCCTGTGAACACAATGAACTCTGTGTCATGTTTCTCAAATAATCCCTGGACAATCTGTCCAGTGTGGCACAGTGCATTATCATGCTGAAAGAAGCCACTGTCATTAGGAAAGATGCCACATGCATTAGTGAGCCAAGCACATCCATGGCCCGGTCACAGGTTCTCAAAACTTTTGGTACTGTACTGTAGGTACTAACCACTGCATACCAGGAGTACCCTACAGAACCTGACCTTTTGGAGATGCTCTGACCCCATTGTCATCACATTTTGGCCTGGCCAAAAAAAAAAAAAGTTGCCATTTCAGAAGGATCAAATCATTGAACTGTTTCAGGCAAAGAACACAACAAAGAAGATTTTAAATGATTTGAACTGTGTTAACACATTTACATTTGACACAAAACTTAAAAGAATAGTGAAATGTGTGGTCAGAAGAAAATAAATGTTGTTCAATGTTCTCATAACATAAAATCACTGTATTTTTTATGGTGAAAGTAAGAGCATTTCCATACATATGCAGTGTGATGAGAACTTGTAGGGCTCGCACTAAACAGCTGTTTAGTCATAAGAAAACCACTTGTTAGACGTCCAGACATTGTTCCAGCAAATACCACACTTGCTTGATCGTATTAATCAACATCCTTTCTTTTGCTCAATACCGTGCTGGTAGTTTATGGCGTGTCCATCTTCAGACCTTTGTAAGTAATTACTGACCACTGCTGAAAGGTATCACCTTACAGGTCTTACTGATTAAGAAATGCTCTGACCCAGTTGTCTGGCAATAAGAAAGCTGCTCAGGTCTTCCCACTTGTTAATTTCCCTGCATCAAACACACTAACTCATTTACAGAGGGTAACTTACAGTACTGTCTTATATACTCTCTTCAATAAGTCTATGTATAATATCTTGTTGTAGAATAAGCATTAATCTGTCCTCTTGTGAGGAGCTTGTGGGAAATAATGGCAAGTGTAAATTGTTAAAGTTGAAATATCTCTAAAATATTATTTTAATATGATTTCTTACAGAAATAAAGTCCATACCCTAAGTGACTTACCGTAGGAAATGTTCTGGTACCAGGAATTGTGTGGGGTATGAAAATTTTAGTTTAAATATCTTTAATCTAGATATAAATTATGTAAATCATTTCCCTGAACTGTACCATATCTATATATTATCTCAAAGTCTTTTGACTTACCAGGTGCACACATGGGGCAACATTCTCCATTTATCTCATATTCAGCTCGGGCACAAGTGCAATAACACAAATCAATATTTAGGAGGAAAGTAGTAGCAACAATAAATGAATACTTCAAACGGAATTCCATCTTTAAAGTGCTGGGGGTGCAGTTTTTCCTTTGTAATGGAGAAAAAAATAAAGAAATGTTTCCTCCCCACACTTCATATCTCCCAGTGTTATTTTCATCAGTTAGCACATACTGTAGAGGAAAGTTCTATCCCACTGCAGCCAGTTTTCTTCGGGTATTCAACTCCAAAATGTAATAACTTATATCCAATCTTAGACTGTTCTTCTTATGCAGCTCATGATTTTGAATTGATGAATTAAACGTACAGGTCCCTTGGTATGCATTTCCATTTGGGAGCAGGATCTGAAAAGAAAGCATGAGATTTTAAAATGACTGTAACATTTATGATTATGACATATAAATTTTTTTTACAGACATTCCATGTTGGATTAACTGGTAAACATTTCAATGATAAACGTACTTACACTTTAACCTTTCACTTTAATTTATGAAGAAATTCACAAGAATCTAGGACATCCTTGACATTCTCCAGTTCTAAATAACTACATGCATAGCTGTTCTTCTGGTATACAGTTCACTAGACAGCTACATTAAAACCCTGATGAATTACATTACAATGACAATATGACCATTTTCAGCGCCACTGAATTATTAATCTTACAACTTTAATGTATCTCTTTCTATTAAAGATGTATGTTAATCATTCAGTCCCTGAAAAAAAAATGAGTCAAATATTGCCATGGACTTAGTAGTTAAGTAGTTAATGGTGCATTTCTATCTAACATGGGCCATAGAAAAATCACATCTGCTGCTAAGTTTAACTGTCCCATTCTGAATTAACTATAGCCCCTTTGCAACTGTCATTAAAACATCTGTATGTTATGGCCTGTCCCACTTTTAGATGGCAAAAGGGACGCAACTTACTGGATGCTAGTGCCAAAACCCACCTTAAAAAGCAGCCACAGAAGAACTTTCAGCAAGAAACCATATCTGATAACATTATGACATCTTATATACATTATTTTGTCCTTAGTAATTGCCTCCAAGTCAACACAGATGACAGTCTGCGGAAAAATGGAATTTGCACACTACATAGCACACTAGCTTTCCTTTTTACGCTATTTGAGATTCAAAAACAAAACAGGTGATCAACTATTAATCAGAAAGCTTGAAATGTCAGCATTAGTTAATGTTACCTGCACATTTACGAAGTGTACATCACTGTATCACTGAATCAAAGCACTGAATGAGCTGAATGAACATTATCACTAACAAATGATCCAAATCCAATCACATTATTGAACACCATATGATGATAATCACGTTATGATAAATAAAATTTCTGCTAATTAATATTGTTATTATCTTCTTCATCCATTTTTACATTCTGCTTCTCTTTTCAATAAGCTGCATTTCCACCACAACATACTGTGTTTATCAACTGCTAGGTTACTCTTTGTGTACAAAACAACAGGTAATCCAGAAGGTAATCAGATAATCTTCAGGGAATCTTTCTGTGTTTTTATTTTTGGCTCTGACGCGCTCATTGCGTCATTGTCTATATCGCTTTATCCTGTTGACTGGAGGGCCTGGAGCCTGTCCCAGGAGACTTAGGGCACGAGGCAGGGTACACCCTGGACAGAGGGCCAATCCATCACAGGGCATAAACACACACATACACACTACGGGCAATTATGAAACGCCTAATCTGTATGTCTTTGGACTGTGGGAGGAAACTAGAGCACCTGGAGGAAGCACACCAATCACGGGGAGAACAAACTCCCTCACACAGACCAGAGGCAGGAATCAAACCCGAAACCTGGAGGAGTACAGCGAAAGTGCTAATCACTAAGCCACGGTACTTCTGCTGTCTGCTGTTGTGAATGATGTCATTGTAAATACAGTACATGATATAAAAAAGGTCTAGACCATCCTTTAAGTGGGATCTTCTACTGCATTCCATCTTATGTAATGTGGTTTGTCTGTCTGTACAACTACACTAGACTAGTTTTGGGAATTTCTTGGAAACAGAAAGTAAAAGAAACATCTTGACAAATACTGAAAATAAAAGTAAATGGCTATATTGGAGAACATAAAATTTCCCAGTGTTGGATTAACCCCCTATAGTATTTGTACAGGTCCAGCTGGACTCAAATTAAACACTGAGAGTGTTAAAGTGCCCCTATTATGCTTTTTCAAATATGATCTTTCATGCAGTGTGTCATGTAGCTGTATGTGAACATAAACTATCTGTCACTATCTGTGACGCCGACAGTGCACGATAAAAAAAAGACTAACACTTTAAACTTTACGTTTGGAGTGTTGTAACATTCCAAATTTAACTCCCCAAGTCAATAATATATTTCTTTCTTACAAATTACAATACAATGTTCTGACACTTCTTTCTTTTAAGTGGGTGTATACTTGGTAATGGTACTCGTTCAAATATAACGATTACAGGAAAATAGTCGAATAATCATCGCCAAGGTGGAGTAATAAACCTCTAACGTCGAATTGTTTATTCTGTAACAGCTGATACCGCCACGCCACTCACAAGGAGCATACTGTATGTTGTACAACACAGACTTAAAACACACATACTGTATACAGGTTCACACAAACACACACACAAGTTTCTTACTCCGTGTCGCCTGGGCAGATTCCGCTCCCGCTGTGACAATGAACATGTGGTTAAGCAGTAACAGCGGAATAAAATCCAACTATTCCAGAACAGTTTAGACTACAGTGTGTGTGTGTGCGTGATTATAGAGCGCCGCCTGCCAGGCAGCGCTGGTCGTCCGCTCTTTAAAGAGAAAGGAACGCAGTCAGCAGTCATATGAGTTAACCATAGTCTCATGACACATCAGATGGTACCGGGGTGAAGTTGGTTTTATATTGGACATTCGCCACACATTCAAGATTAACTCATCTGTTTATCAATAATTATGAAAAAAACAACAACAAATCGTATATTTTCTTACTCTGGAGTAGACAGAGAAACTAGTACAAATAAAAATATTTTTAGATCTTCTCCTGTTACAGCCTGCTGGAGCTAAATCTTTCAGAAACGCTGCGTATCGCCGCTTTATAGCAATGGAGCCACTAAGGGACCGTCTAAAAAGTGCATGGCCAAGACCCAAACGTTTGTTTACTGAAGAATATACACGATTACAGAGGAATACCTCACAGGACATCAAACATATTACACTGTTAGGCTACAGTATGGATTATTTGTATATTTATTTGTTTGTTGAATGCATTAATAATTATTTTAATGTACATTATAAAATAAATTATTACACAGACAATTCTTGTGCCAATAAAACAGATAAGTTGTTTACTGAGAGTCGGGCTGTTTTTATGACTGTACTATAATCCACTCCATCATAGCTAATAACTACAACCATTCCCTTTGCAATATTCAGTTTGATCATTTTTTTTATTAATTTTTTATTAAAAAAATATTAATTTTCAATAGCTTTTTCATTAAGTGGGTGATGCAGGTAAAACCAACTGGACTATAATCCATTCCATCATAGCTAATAACTACAACCATTGCCTTTGCAATATTCAGTCTGTTAATTTTTTTATTAATTATTTACATTATTTACATTAACAGACTGAATATTGCAAAGGGAATGGTTGTAGTTATTAGCTATGATGGAGTGGATTATAGTCCAGTTGGTTTTACATGTGTAACCCACTGAACGAAAAAGCTATTGAAAATTAATAATTGTTTTATTAAAAATTAATAAAAAAATGATCAAACTGAATATTGCAAAGGGAATGGTTGTAGTTATTAGCTATGATGGAGTGGATTATAGTCCAGTTGGTTTTACCTGCATCACCCACTTAATGAAAAAGCTATTGAAAATTAATAATTTATTTATTAAAAATTAATAAAAAAATTATCAAACTGAATATTGCAAAAGCAATGGTTGTAGTTATTAGCTATGATGGAGTGGATTATAGTACAGTCATAAAAACAGCCCGACTCTCAGTAAACAACTTATCTGTTTTATTGGCACAAGAATTGTCTGTGTAATAATTTATTTTATAATGTACATTAAAATAATTATTAATGCATTCAACAAACTAATAAATATACAAACAATCCATACTGTAGCCTAACAGTGTAATATGTTTGATGTCCTGTGAGGTATTCCTCTGTAATCGTGTATATTCTTCAGTAAACAAACGTTTGGGTCTTGGCCATGCACTTTTTAGACGGTCCCTTAGTGGCTCCATTGCTATAAAGCGGCGATACGCAGCGTTTCTGAAAGATTTAGCTCCAGCAGGCTGTAACAGGAGAAGATCTAAAAATATTTTTATTTGTAGTAGTTTCTTTGTCTACTCCAGAGTAAGAAAATATACGATTTGTTGTTGTTTTTTTCATAATTATTGATAAACAGATGAGTTAATCTTGAATGTGTGGCGAATGTCCAATATAAAACCAACTTCACCCCGGTTCAGAACGTTCTAACAGTATGCAGTTTATTTACTTTAAAACCGTTAGAAATAATAATAATAATAATAATAATAATGCCGTATTGTAGTTATATTACTACATTAGTTGTGCGTACGCGTGTGAGTGAGAGAGAGAGAGAGAGAGAGAGAGAGAGAGATTATCAGCACATACACTGTCTGTCTGGCCATGAAAAAGAATCAGAAAAACCTTTATGGGGAAGTACTGTAGGTTTGCACAAGGAGTTTGTGTGGTCACAAGCTTCCAGAGGCCACAGCAACACACACGATATACTGTAGTCTAAAATTAACAAGAAATTGAATGGGATGTATGGTATTATTCAGCACATTATTTTTTTATTCTATTTTATTTGTATAGCGCTTTTAACTATTGTCATTGTCACAAAGCAGCTTTACATAATCAAGAGAATTATTTAAGTTTGTATGGAATGTGAATGTGAATGAATTAAAGAGGTCAGATTGTCCCTGATGAGCAAGCTGAGGGCGACAGTGTTAAGGAAAAACTCCTTGAGATACAGTAGGAACAAACCTTGAGAGGGAAATCATCCTCATTTGGGTGAAACAGAGAGCAGGAATTGATCTGCATTCATACTGTGTGTTAGGTGGCAGCCAGTTCAGTATAACAGTTGATGTTAATTGATGTTAATATGGAGTCCAGGTAGTTATTGGAGACTCAGGTAGACTCGTGGGAAATTCCAGTTCTGAACTATCGAGCAACTGCAGCCAAGTCAAGTCCTCAGGGAAACAGCTGTCAACATCAGTCAAGGCCAGAAACATCTTCATGGTAGAGTGAAATTAAACCCCTAATCGTGCCCTAAACCCCTCCTGGGCTCCCTGTATACTGAATACAGTGATCATAGTCGAAGAGTGAGTGAATGAGTATTTGTCTGCCTTACATGCATACTTGAATGATTTTTAAATCTAAGCAGTCATACAGTACTGGGGAAATCCCCTTTGTATTTGTGTCAATAGGGTTGTTTTTTAATTTGCAGTGAGTAGTTTCTCATTTCTTAAACAACCATGACAGAATATATATTTTGTGCTCCCCAGACCCCGGACGCATCCCAAAGAGACACACGGAGCATCCACTTCAACCTTATTGTCAAATGACTATCATTTTTAAGTATTGCACCTATTGCACATAATAATATTGTACATATTTTGATTGCACAGTGGGGAGAAAAATTAACTGTTCATGAGGTAGTTATTTTCTTGTGTCTGAAACTGTTCTTGTGTCTGGCTGTCCCTGGTGTTCGACTAGACAGCAAAGGTTTTGAGGATGTGAGGGGTGCAAAGTGATTTTCTTCACTCTGGGCAGGGGAGCACCAATAATCCTTTTAGCAGTCCCAACCGTCCTTTGTAGTCTTCTGATGTCTGATTTTTAGCTGAGCCAAACCAGACAGTTATTGAAATGCACATGGCAAATTCAATAAGAGGGCCGAGTAGAACTGTGGCAGGTTGAACTTCCCCAGAACTTCCTCAAAAAATCACCACCTGGATTTAGCTAAACAAATAGCTAGGAGCCTTCCATTGTATAATCAATATGTTTCAGCTGGCAACTGGTTATTTAACCCTAACTGATGCAGTGAGTAGTTTCTCATTTCTTAAACAACCATGTCAGAATATATATTTTGTGCTCATAGCAAAGATGTTACTCTGTTTCATTAAGCAAAGAAAACAGCTCTTTAGGTTTAACAAAACCACTTTCTGAGTATAATCAGGAAAAAAGGCTTCAATTTGAGTCCATACAGTATTTACCTGGTTTCAGAGTGATTGGCGCATCAGGGTAAAAAGAGAGGCGGATGAAGTGATGCATTCACCATGACTAGTGCCTACTGTACAAGGCTGTAAGGGCAGTTTAATGATCTGTGGTTGCTTCTGTTGGTCTAGTTTCAGCAATGTTATGCTAACAAAAAAATTTTTTTTACTGAAAAACCAGGTTTTTCCCAGAAATTTCTCTTCTCCGATGACTCAGGCATATTTCTGAATCATAAAAGATTAGAAAATGTAGTAGAATGGCCTTATGCTGTGTCAGATCCTATTTGACTCTTTGTTATCAGTCTGTAGATTTAAATGTGCGGGTCTGGAGGCAGGCATGCATGCCTACTGTAGCTAGGATGCGGGCATGAGGCTGGTGAGCGATGCGGTGGGCATAGTGGGCCTGCGTGGGGAGTGGCTCCTGCATGCTCCCTTAAATGACTCCTCATTTCTACTCAGCCAACCGGCCCCTCCCAGCTCCCCTTGGGCGCAGCCACAGAAGTGAGTCCCTCGTGATGTCAATCTCAATGTGAAGACACAGTGGCCTTTTCCTTATCGGCAGCAGGATCATGAAATGTCGCTTTGTACGAAAGTGAAAGTGCTGCGGGAGCTTGTGCTGTCCTCAATGCGAAGATCAAACAGATCAAACAGCATTTTAAGCATCCACCTCATGACTCTCCCCTGTACACCTCGAGGACTTCGAGCTGAACGACCTGCTTTGTATTTATGATGCAAAGGAAGCCTGTGATCCATTAAATATCATTAATCATCAGCCTTGTGCCCTTTCCCTAGTGAGCCTACGGAATGAGCAAGGAGCAACAAAAGATTCAGGCGCATTCCCATCACTGGCGCACGCCATGACAATCCTTTTATCACCTCAAAGTTGGACTTTTAAAACACTTTACTGTCTAAATATTCAACTAGGTGTATAAACAAGCTTCAGTTAGTCCAGAATGCAGTAGCGAGAGTGCTCACTAGAACCAGAAGATATGAGCACATCACCCCTATCTTATCCACACCACTTTGGCTTCCAGTAACATTTTTGCATAAATTTTATAATACTATTTTTGACCTATAAAGTATTAAATATTCCATACCTCACTTTTATTTCTCCTTCTCTTCTTTTCCTTCTTCCTCTCTCTCTCCCTCTCCCTCCCTTCGACGAGGTGGCCGAGAGGTTAAGGCGATGGACTGCTAATCCATTGTGCTCTGCACGCGTGGGTTCGAATCCCACCTTCGTCGGTTCTATGGTTTATCCTGTAGGGCAGTGGTGGCTCAATCGGTTAAGGCTGTGGGTTTCTGTGTTACTGATCGGAAGGTCGGGGGTTCGAACCCCAGCATCGGCAAGTTGCCACTGTTGAGCCCTTGAGCAAGGCCCTTAACCCTATCTGCTCCAGGGGCGCTGTAAGCTGGCTGACCCTGCGCTCTGACCCCAGTTTCCTAATTGGGATATGCGAAGAAGAAATTTCGCTGTGCTGTAAAAAGTACATGTGACAATAATTGAATATTCTTCTTCTTCTTCTTCTCTCATTGTCTCTCTCTTTCGAGCTACACATGTATTCCAGACCCCACTTTTGGTTGGAGTCTCATGTGGTCTGCTTGGGATGTCTGTGGTGACTGGTGATGGTTCCAGTTTTCCATGAAGATGATCCTGGCCTCGGCTAATATAGACGGCTACTCTCCGATGTGTAACTGCAGTCACTCAGTAGTTCAGCACTGAAATTTCCAGAGCCTGAGCCTCCAATATCTAACTGGACTCCATATTAACTTCATTATCTGTTATATTGCACTTCCAGTTGCCTAACACGTAATGATGATCAAAAACCAAAAAATGTTACATTTTAAATAAACAGACACCCATCCCACCTACATACACATATGTTGGCTATAGTTCCATTAATAAAAATTCTACAATGCAGCTAAGGACATTTTATGATAAACAGAATGAGCAGCTCTAACTACTGTACTAATGTCTGTTTCCTGTACATACAGTAACCTACGGAGGTTTAGCGATGCTTTGCGCATGCGTGCCTAGTAGAAAATAAACAAATCACTACTCGTTCTTCTGAGTCACATTAAAGACTCATGCAAAAAGAAGACATAGTTTGTGAATGACCCATCACTACTAACACAAAACAATTCCTGCTATCTGTTATTACCCAAATAAGGATAGGTTTCAAGGTTTATTCCTCTCACCTCCCATTAGCCCAGAGAGTTTTTCCTTGCCACCTTCGCCATTAGCTTGCTCATCAGAGGCAATCTGATCATTTCGATTCATACACTTTTTCTCACTTTTCCATATGTGGAAAGCTCTAAAGCTGCTTTGCGACAATGACCATGGTTAAAAGCGCTATACAAATAAAAGTTAAACAGAATTTAACTGAATTGAATACTCCAAGATGACAATCCTGGGATTCATCAGACTCAAATTGTGAAAGAGGGGTTCAGTGAGCATGAGACATTGTTTTCACACATGAATTGGTCACTTTGTATAATTAATTATACAATTAATTAATTAATATAATATACATATTTTCTTACATTTATTTTTACATATTTTGTAACGTTTATGTAAAAAAAAAACATAAGGAAATAGGAAAATTAGGACATTGTGGACATACAGTATAGAAAAATATGTTATGCTAGGGTGGTGGCTTATATTTGCTTATGATTGTCATAAGCTGCGCCTCGAAATAAAACATCTATCTTTTTATTCAAAAGTAATTAGTAATAAAAAAAATAGACCTTTTGATAAGAGTGGTTACACAAGATACATTTTTAAATATTTATAACAAGATAACAGATAACAGGTCACAGTAATGGTCTACAATTCACAGAAGGATGTGATTAGAGGCACAGCGCTATTTGATTAGCTGAGGCAGATGGATGGGAAAATTGATCTGTTTCATAGTTTAATTATGTCTATTGCAGGATGATCAGAAAATTAAAAAAAAAGGTAGAATGTGTTTATCCATTCAAATACGTTTCTTACATTCATTTGTAACATAAACAACTACAGTAAAACGTGAGATCATTGTGAATGTCTATCATAAATCAATTTAAAAAGCAACCTCTAGTTTAGGAAAGATTATGTTGCTATCATTGGTAGTTTGTAAAATGGGCCAGTATAAGTTGACTTACATTAATCTTTATGAGATGTAATAGAAAGTCAGTCATTCATTAGATGGAACTATGCTTACTCATAATTCTTGTAAAAGCCTCACCCATTGTACTATGGAGCTTGCTTAAGGACAAGTCTACACATGGAGCTACAGGAAGAGTTAGGATATCTAGTGATCATAATTGCTGGAACTAATGTATCTGCATCAACCTGGTCATCAAATTTCCAACTGTAGCATTATTGTAAAAATGAAAGCGTCCCATCCTGACATTGCCTGCTTGAGATTCTGCTTTATTTCTGTCTAGTCTTCTTTTTAAAAATCTATAATTCATATCTGAAGGGTTTCGCTGCAAAATGAGATGCATTGTTTTTGGCAGTTTTGAGGAAAAAGGCTTTGGAAAAGATGTCCAAAATATTGCAAACTGATAAATATTATATGCATGTTTTCTTCAAGTCACAAGGATAATGCTGTGTTTGATATATAAAGTGGAACCTTAAATTGCAAGTACCTTGGTCTGCGAGTGTTTTGCAAGTGCAAGTAAATTTTAACTTAAACGAACAAGGTCTTGATATATGAGTACTGTAGAACGTACAGTATACGCTTTGTCTGATGAGCGTCACGTGATCACAACTGAGCCAATGATACAGTACTTCTCTCTCGTGCGCTGTGGAATTGTGGGTAATCATCATTATTACAGGTCTCTGCCTTCCTCTCTCCTTAAAAACCTCACCTTGTGTTTGTGTGCCTGTGGTGCCACCTGTGCATCAAATCCATTACACATGTTTTGTAATAAAACCATTCCTCTGTATTTCTGTCCATGACTTAAAACACACTATGTACAATATGTATTCATCTTACAACACCTACAGTACAATTCATTTTAAGATACTAAGAACTCTGTTCATATGACCCACTCGTAAAATATTTTACTGACATTTAGTTATTAAAAATCCATCACTATAAAAGTAACCATGCAACTTGTCAACATAAGATTATAACTTTTTTTTTTTTTTTTTTATAATTTTTTGGGTATTTCCAATTTTCTCCCCAATTTAGTCGTGGCCAATTCCTCCCTGTCGCTTGGGGGGCTCCCTCATTAGGCTACCACCACCACTCAGCCGGGAGGGCCGAAGACCATCTTCCGAACCGCGTGACGTCAGCCGACAGCGTCTTTTCGAACTGCTTGCTCACGTACCATTAGGGGCGGAGTAACACACTCGAAGGACAGGGCTAGCCACTCCTTCCGCGTGAGCAAGCTCACAGACGCCCCTGATTGGCTGTAGAGCCGTGATTAATGTGGGAGCGCAAGTACCTCTCATCCCTCCCCCCCTGAGAGAGCTCGGCCAATCAGCTTTCTCTGTGCCTCCGGGTGTGAGAGGAAATAAGATTATAACTTTAGGGTGATTAAAATAAATTATTAAAAATAAACACTATTCAGATTAACAGTCAGCTAAATTGTGCAGTGTGTATGAGCAGGTATTATTAGAGGTCAATTACCAGCCCATCCCTGTTTCTGCAGCTACTGTACTGTTAGAGTCCAAACAAACACTAATAAGCAAAAAAAAAAGTGCTATAACAACAAAAAAAAAGAGAGAAGTGTGATATGTTTATACTGCTAAAGGTAACTAAGATTGCTTTGCAATATCTTCAGTGGCCTTGAGTTTAGTTACTCTTCTCTACCCCTTTGTGTTTACAGTGAATTTTTTCCTAGTTCTAACTTGTTTGATCAATATGATAAGGGTGCTGCATACAGTATACACAGACATGATAGAAGTAGGAGAGTTGTTCAAGTAAAACTAGGACTTATGATGAAATTTCATTAAATGAAGGCACAAAACTGACTGACATTTACAGAAGTCTTCGATCACAGTATGGTGATGAGACTCTAAGCCACAGAAAAACATTTCAATGGTGTAAACATTTTAAAGAAGGCCGTACATCCATGAATGATGATCTCTGCCTGGTTGGCTCAGATGTGAATGTGATAATTCAGCGAGTGGAATGCCTAATACCTGAAAATTGATGTATAACTTGTCAACAACAAGCCACTTGTTTGTGGATGAGATGCACCTGTCTGTGGGAACTGTACTGTACAAACACTCATTCACGAACATCACTTGTACATTACAGGAACTTGGTTGGCAGTTATAGCCACATTCCCTGTACAGTCCTGACCTCGATCCAAGTCATTTCTACATGTTTGGGCCATTAAAGGAGTTCCTGGGAGGCCAGCCTTTTAGACCAGAATGAGACACTCTGATCATAGGCAAAAACTTTCTATATTGATGGTATCCAAGCACTAGTGAAATACTGGGATAAGTGTAGCAAGGGATTATATAGAGAAATAAAGGTAGCTTTTACTTTCGTAACTGTGTTCTTTTATTCTGTACAATCAAAATTCCCAGTTTGACTTGAAAACCTTATACAGTATGTAGAACCTTTATATTATATAAAACTTTATATAATATTGAGCAACTTAAGGGATAATCAACAATAATCAACAACTGGCAGGGATAAATCTGGCAGTGGCTAACTGTGAGACAAACGTGTCAGGTCTGTAAGTGTGCCAAATTAAATAACTCATGCAAAAATACTGAGATCACTAAGCACCTCATATTTCCTGCCAGTCTTATTCTTATACATAGCTTACCCTAGTGGTAAGCATTGTAAAAGCCATGAAAGCGAGAATAAGAGACATCAGAGAATTAAGTAAAAGTAAAATTACAGATTTAAAAAATCTACTTTAAAAAGTAGAAATACACAAAAAAAAACTACTCAATTACGGTAACGCGAGTAAATGTAAATTTCCACCTCTGCAGAGAACACATCAGAGACTGACATCAAGAAACGAAATACATCTCTTTCTGTATGTGATATGTTTGCTACGAGTTAAAACTGGTTAAACAACAGGAGGAAGGTGTAAAAAGAAAGCAGTTTTGTCCTTGGCAACCAGGATAGTGAATTTGAAGTCATATGAAACTTAAGCACTTTTGTAAGTCGCTCTGGATAAGATTGTCTCCCAAATGCCCAAATGTAAATGTACTGTACAGTAATATGAGCTTGTTTCGATATTCAGCCAATAACCTAGTGTGCTAAACTAGGCTTGTAAAATAGTAAAAAAGCACTGATTTAATTTTAATCTTACCAATTTACTTGCATCATTAGAGCTTGTTTTCTACTCATCCATATCTCACTCAATTTTAGGTTCTGTCTGAAGAGCATCTCTTATAAAAAATTTTAAATAAAGTTTTAAATATAAATTCAGATAGTGTATATGAAGAAATGCATGGCAAAAACTTTTGATAAATACCTTTTTTTTTTACTTATTTTGGCAAATCATATTCTTTAGACAGAAGATTATTTTTAACAAAGCTTTTAATCTGAAAACTGCTACGTATTCTTACAAAAGCTTTGAACAAGTCCATTACATAGCATAGCATATATATAAAATACCATATCTACTGTATAAAAAGTGAATCCTATCACGTTTCAAAATCTACTTGTATCACAAGCTAATCAACTCACTGGGAAGAAGCATATAATTTTGGAAAATAGAATTTTGGAGAATGTTGAAAAAAACTTTCGTAGACTAATGACTGCAATTTTGGTTTCCCCAGCATCATGAACTACTATAATGAGGTGCTGTTATTAAATAGCAAAGTAAAACTGGAACTGATAAAAGAGGAGGCTGATACATTGTAAATCAAACTGTCAGTATTGTTTTCAGTGTTTCCTGTCATGCTTAACACTCTTTATAATTAAACAGGTTTTGTGTTAGCAGGTAGTATGACTCAAAAACAAAATCAAAAACTAAAAATGAGTTTACTATAATATTTTAATTAAAACACAACCAACATATTATTCATTCATTCATTTTCTATACCGCTTAATCCTGTGTTCAGGGTCGCGGGGGGACCTGGAGCCTATCCCAGGAGACTTCGGGCACTAGGCGGGGTACACCCTGGACAGGGTGCCAATCCATCGCAGGGCACACACACATACACACACTCACACACCCATTCACACACTACGGGCAATTTGGGAACGCCAATTAGCCTAACCTGCATATCTTTGGACTGTGGGAGGAAACCAGAGTACCCGGAGGAAACCCACCAAGCACGGGGAGAACATGCAAACTCCATGCACACAGAGACGGGAATCGAGCCTGGCCGGGGAATCGAACCCAGACCCTGGAGGTGCAAGGCGACAGTGCTAACCACTACACCACCGCGCCGCCACCAACATATTACTGATAATAAATTGCATATTTCCATATGCACAAAATCAACTGCAGGCCGTTGATCAATTGTGACAAATCTATGAAATCTATTATAGGATTTTCCAAAATCATACAAAATTTACATTGATATGACAAAAAAAAATTATTTTTAAATCTGTGCCTTTAAAATACCCTCATGACTCACAGGAACCATGCAGGAAATTTTCCCTATCAGTATGTAAGACTGCGTTTAGCACGACATCCGGTCATTATCAATACAACATGGTTCATGAAACGGTGTTTCAGGGGTTCATGAATGACGTATTTCGGCATATGTTAAACCGTTTTGTTATAGTATACTTGGATGATATCCTAGTATACTCGCGGTCATATGCCGAGCACGTCCGTCATGTAACCGCCGTGCTTGCATTTCTGGGCTATCGCATAGGGCCACAGGGGGTCGAGATGGAGGCGATCAAGGTCACGGCGGTCCTGCAGAACGCAATTATGATACTGGTAATCGTGAACTGCTTGCAGTAAAAGCGGCGTTAGAGGAGTGGCGGCATTGGTTGGAGGGAGCTAAACACCCCTTTACTGTACTCACAGATCATCGGAATCTCGAGTACATGCAACAAGCAAAAAGACTAAACTCTCGCCAAGCCCGATGGGCACTGTTTTTCACGCGTTTCCAGTTTGTTATTACTTATTATCCGACGCCAGATCAAAACCCGGATCCAGAGACCATCTTGCTTGCGGCACTCGTGGTGCCACCGATCGTATGGGACCTCGATTCGGAGATAGCCCAAATGACACAGTCTCATCCCGTGCCCAGGTACTGTCCTCCGAACATACAGGCCAGTTGTAGCTCAGTGGTTAAGGCATTGGACTACGGTTCGGGAGATCCCAGGTTCAAACTCCACAACCACCAAGTTGCCACTGTTGGGCCCTTAACCCTCAACTGCTCAGATGTGTAATGACATAAAAAATGTAAGTCGCTCTGGATAAGAGCATCTGCCAAGTGCCTAAATGTAAATGTTCCGGAGGCACTACGTGAGCGAGTGACGATCGAGGCACACACTAGTTTAGCATCTGGTCACCCCGGCGTATCACGCACTATCCACCTGCCAGTTGGGAAATTAATGCCCCTGCCAACACCTCACAGACCGTGGTCCCACATCGCAGTGGCCTTTGTGACGGATCTGCCGGTGTCAAAAGGGTACACGACAATCCTAGTAGTGGTAGATCGTTTTTCTAAGGTAAGTCGTTTCTTCCATTTAGCTCTCTCCCATCAGCCCTCTAGGTGGCACAAATCCTATTCGAAACAGTGTTTCACTACTACGGCATCCCGGCGGATATTGTTTCAGATCGTGTTCCCCAATTTTTCGCCAGAGTCTGGAAAGCTTTCTTCCAGAAATTGGGGACCACTGGTAGCCTAACGTTGGGCTATCACCCCAAGTCGAATGGGCAGGCAGAGCAGACTGTCAAAGAACTCAGAAGGTTCCTCCGAGCATACTGTAGTAGTCGGCAACATGAATGGGCAGACAATTCATTACGTCACTCCGCGACCGTTTCAGTGTGTGCTAGGGCATCAGCCACCGCTCTGTCCTTGGGATGCCACTCCCACTGATATCCCTGTGGTGGATCAGTGGTTTAAAAGAGCAGAAACATCTGAGCAACCTCAATCCGGGGGGAAAAAGATCTGGTTCACCGGATTACTGAGCCGCCGCTTTGTCTCCCCCTAGTGTGTATACGTGTGTGTACTTGTTCCCCAGTAATGTTGTTATCACAAATTCAAGTTCACCGTGTGTCTCTATATATACCAGCCGAGCCCGTAGCCCTTTGTCTGTTCACTGTCGTGCAGCTTCGTTTTTGTATAAATGAATGTGTGTGTTACGTGTGTACTCTTCTTCCCCCAGGAGTGAAAGGCGTCTGCAGGAAAGGGCAGGTTTCATGGACATGCGACAAAGCCTACAGTTAGGCCAAAGAAAGGATTGAAGGACTGTGAGTTTTCTGAGTTCAGATTATGTTAAGTTCCATTTGTGATTATAGCCCGTCTGCAGACCAGGCCTGGGGAGTCTACAGCCCTGAGGGGTTAGCGCCATAGCCTGAGTTTTCTTTGTTTTCCTTTTAATTTGTTGTCAATCACTCAATAAATCTGCCTTGTGTTTCCCTGCATCTGTGTCTGCCTTCTCTAAGCTATGACAGACATTAAAGTAATGTTTGCTTATTTTGGGGGAAAACACCTTATGTTTCTCAAAACTGATGAAATTGATTTTTTTTTCCATCAAACCCTTTTTTTGTATTCATACTACAGGATTTATACTGGACTTATAAAGGTAACACTAATTATACGTTCTATTTTATATATTTTAAATTTTTTTGTTTTATTTCAAACTGTGCTAAACTGAATAGCAGTTACAACGACCTTGGTTACATTAGCAGCCACTCTTTGAGAAGCATGGGTATAAAGCATGTAAACCTACGAAGATGTGCTTTTTGAGTTGCAGTGTATAGATGATATTCTTTACAACATCATCTATTCAAGCAGTCCATGTAAAAAAAATGCAGTTTCGATTATTACTGGTACTTATTGTTTGATATTAATTAACTTTTATGACATAACTTGCTATGGCACTATGTGGTTCAAATACATTCTCAAAATCAAAACCCTAAAATCTAACAAAATCTAACCCTAACCCTAACCCTAACCCTAACCCTAACCCTAACCCTCAAAAACAAAATCAGGGCACTGAGCCCCAAATGTGACGGTTTATGGGAGCACTCTGCGTCACTCGACTGTGTTCCTTGTGTGATTGTTATTTGCCCCAAAGACTCACAACTGTAAAGGAAAGAAAGCATTTACATTGCATTTAGAAAGAGAATTCACAATACACCAGATGTGATAATCATGTTATACTCACTTTGTATGTGGTTTACAATGCATAAAAGAACCATTTGAATATGTTTCCTCAGGGCAGTCCTTACATACTGTATCCATTAAAGCAGTTCCTGTAAAGAAAGAGTCTTAATTTGCTGAATAAATCAAATAAAAATGTTTGACTGAATACAGAAGTATTTTAATTAAACATCATAAAGTATCCTACAGATAATGTTGAAAAGCTAACCGGTCTGGTTGATGTATTGTCCACGAAGGCAGGTTGAGTGCTCTTGGGCTTTCCTGCAGCTCTCACTGTGAGGTTCAGTACAATAATGTCCTGGCAAAGGCTCACAGAGTGCATCTGAGCTATACATACACTTACTCTTTATCCATAATCCAGCACCTGTGGTAAGAAAACAAAAACAATATAAAAAATATCCCATATAATGATTTGTTTATTTTACAAGAGGTATTCCAATGTGAAGGTAGAGGAATGATTATATCTTCACCTTTATCACACACAGTGCAGGTGAGACATGCCGTCAGTCCATTCGGGAGATCAGTGTAGGTTGATCCAGTGCATTGGATACACTCTGTGCCTGAATTCCTCTCGCAGTGTTTTAACACATGTTGACCTGGACAGTAATTTAATAATTTAATTCTCAAACTTGGTATTAGCCCACTGGTTGTAGTCACTACTGTATATCCATATATTGGATAAACACGGTCTCTTAGAGTAGTGATCGCATATTCATGACAATAATTCTTTGAACCAATAACTGATATTTGCCATCAGCATGTGCTTCCAAATTCTCTTAATCAATCAAATGTAGGCCTAGTACATAAGTATCCCGGTATTTTTGTAAACTGTTTAAAAAAAAAAAAACAATAAAATTTAAAAATGAGTTCTCATGAAAGTGCAAAAAAGCATACTTTTGAAAAGCATGACAAAGTCATGTTGGCCAATCAGAAGTCTAAGTAAATACAATATTATTTATGTGCAGCTACTGTAGTTTTAAATTTCTTTAAGTATTTTGTAAACAGTTAGAACTGTAAAGAACGGTGCTTTCACACTTTGGTGTTATTTTTTGTGTGCTTGGTGAAGTCAAATGCTTAAAAAAGCAATTGAAGCTAAAAAAAAAAAAAACATAAGTGCAGAAATTACTTTAGAAACCATAAACGAAAACATCGTCAATGACCAGAAAACCAACAGGAAGTAAACTGGGAGGTAAACAAAATCGCAAAAAGACTTATTAACTCGTGTTAATAAACAAAGTAATAGTTTTACATAGGCAAAGCCTACAGTAGCTGAAGGCAAAATAATTCTATGAATTAACTAAGGCTGACCAGGACATGTTGTTGGCTTGTATTTTAACACAAAAGTTTCTCAAAACACAAATTATAACTCACTCTCTAGGACTACGCTTGTTATGAGTACATACTGTATGGGCTTGCCTGGGAAGGACTGCTACAGTAGTTCTGGTTAGCCATACAGCTAGTTCTTAATGAGTCTCAGCTGAAGTTGGGAGTGCTTTTTTACAAAGAATGGGGGTTGTGAAGTTTGGCCCTGATTACTTACATGTATTCACTTTCCAGATTACAAACTTTATGGGCTATGTGCTTAGAAAGAAAACTGATAACAGGTTATCTTATAGATATACTTACTGTATATGCATTCATTTCAATTTTAACTTAAGATAGACTTGGGGAAAAAAATTAAAACTATCACTTTAAAAGTTTAAGCAGTGCATCACACACACAGAGGCAACTCTGATGTCAACCCTGAAGTTAAAAATGATAATGAAACACGACAGGCTGATACAGAGAGGAAACTTTGGCACATTCAAAAAAGCTAATTATAAAGTAAACTGAGAAATGAACTGGGTTAACTAAGTTAAGTTTTAAATTGCGAATAAAATGTACTTAATGATTAAATCTAAATAGTTTTAATTACTGTAATTTACTAAAACTATAAACTAGCTTTCATGTCAGGATATCAAGACTGTGATTGATATAGGGGACAGGCTCCAGGTCCCCCGCGACCCTAAATACAGGATAAAGCGGTAAAGAAGATGAATTAATTAATAAATTAATTAATTAATTAATTAATGATTGACATAGGGATGTGCTCTACTTGATAAAAATACATTTGTTTCATTCGAAGTTATAACACAGTCAGAAACAAGAATGTCCATTAAACAAAAAGATATATCAATATAGTAAGTAAGGTAACATACTGTACCAGGAGGGCACATCAGACAGCATTCTCCATCAATTTCATACTCATTGGTGTTGCAGGCCTTGCAGCGCATTACAAGAATGAGATTCATTAATGACAAACATATGATGTAGTAGTCATACAAACGAACGACGGACATCATATTTTTGACATTACTGAAACTCATTAGGATAAACATTGTGTAACCCTGAAAATGATAAGAAATGCAGAACAAAAATAAAACCTTTGTTCATTTATAGACATAAATGACATGCAGTCTTAATCCTGATTTGAGGTGTGTGGAAAAATTTTATTGAATTATAATTGTAGTCAAGTGTAAGGTACCAAATACCCAGAAGGCCTCTGTCTAAAAGGCCTTGATCCAACTCGCTACAAAAACAGAAAAGGCGCCTGCACGACAAATTGAGGAAGTGAGAAAACACGCAGGCAGGAGGCAAGGGATAGGTAACAGACAAGAAAACTAAAGAAAAAACAATATCAATAATATTTACTAACATTTTATTATTATGTACTAAAAATATCTACTCGTAATATCTACGTGGTTTATGATAATGTTTGTTTTAATAATAATTAAAGAAAAAGTATGCAAAGTGTGACCCAAGAACAACCCGTACACACAGAGTGCAAGAAATTAAGGAACTTTATTGGAGGAAAAAATACAGAAAATGCAAGCATTGATAAAAATTATAAAAATAAACTTTCGGTTCTGCTTTAATTGGGACACAAAGTGAAAAAAACCAGACTTCTGCTTTTAAGAAGCAGAAAAACAGCATAAATCATATTTGTTATAAAGAAAAAATCTAATTAATCAGTAATTTTCAGCAATATCATCCTCAGAGGTAGGCCCCTCAGAGTTCTAACCAGTAGGCCCCTCAGAGTTCTAACCAGATGCAAATTGTGGTGGTTCGGTGTGAGTAGGGGAAGGTGTAACCACCTGCTCCCAGAAGGAATCTCAGATGAGAGGATGAGCGAGAAGAATGCTGCCTGCGAGCTAGAATTAAACAAAATTAAAGAGAATTTAGTAAACATGGGTTTAGTAAATCTGGGGAAAAATGCACTCTGCACATATTAAAAGAAACATTACATTATTTACATTATTGATTTTAGTAGTATAGGATCTAAGAACTAGCAATATAAATAATCATACCAATAATCTGATTAATGTGATTGTCTTAAACTAACCATAGTATAGCAATAGTAGCAGGTAAATAAAAAATAAATATTAACAAACCTAATCAATGAACTGATTTAAGCTGATTTAATTAATCATTAATCTTAATATCTATCCTATAATAATTAAGTAAATTAAACAAAAGTATACTAATTGATATATATGTTCAAAATCATTAAAATAATCATTTAGTTATATAAAGAGATTTAATGTATAATCAAAATGAATAACCAGAATATATTAAAGTACTAATAGATAAATAATCTCTATACAAGTAAATACATAATGGACAGATAAAGACAAATTAGATAAAATTAACTATGATAAGAACAACCAAAATTATAATACTTACACATCTTGATGAGGAAGATTTTGAAAGATTGCGGCTTCCACAAAAACCCAAGTTACCAACGGTGGTCAATAGTCTGGTCAAGAAAAAAAGGAATAAACCAAACTTTCTCCAAAAAAGGAGAACGTAAAACCATCTAACGTCTTAAGCCTGCCCAGACATGAATAAATATGAGATGAGAGGAAAAATTATGCAATTGGGAGGTGCCACATCAATCTGATCAGAATAGAATTAGCTCACATCTCATGAATATTAAAAAGGTTTCGTGACTTAAGAAGGAGCAAACAATGATGTAATTGTTAAGTGAAGGTATATAAACCCTGTAAAATTAAGGAAGTGAGAGAGAGAAGGAGAGAAATCTTGCAGTTTTTATCTGTTCGTCTTTTGTCTGGCGAGTCCAGTGCCGTCCATTTACTTTTGGTTGCAATAAACTCTTTTGCTATTTCAGTACTTGAGTAGTTATTGATTCTGTTTGGAAAATTTACATATTTACATAGTTCACAACAAATTTGCCACGACAGGTGATAATCACTCAGGTAACAAACAACTGACAATGAAATATTAATTATTGCTGTAGTGTGTGTAGTCTAAAACAATTTAAGGAGGCATTGGATGAGGTTTGACATGTACCACCAGTCTACATTCATTGACATTAACTAGCCATAAAAAAAGAAAAAAAAATCTGAAGGATATATTATTCATTCATTCATCTTCTGTACCGCTTTATCCTCTATTCAGGGTCGCGGGGCACCTGGAGCCTATCCCAGGAGACTTCGGGCACAAGGCGGGGTACACCCTGGACAGGGTGCCAATCCATCGCAGGGCACACACTCATACGCACATTCACACACTCATTCACACACTACGGTCAATTTGGGAACGCCAATTAGCCTAACCTGCATATCTTTGGACTATGGGAGGAAACCGGAGTACCCGGAGGAAACCCACCAAGCACGGGGAGAACATGCAAACTCCATGCACACAGAGACGGGAATCGAGCCTGGCCGGGGAATCGAACCCAGACCCTGGAGGTGCAAGGCGACGGTGCTAACCACTACACCACCTCGCCGCCCAGGATATATTATCTTATGTAAAATTAAAAACAAACAGTTTCGCGCAATGATTGTAAGGGTTAACTCCTAGAGGGCGCCAAATGCCCGAACATGTTTTGGATTTTCGGTTGTAGTTTGTTTAATTTGAACTCCGTTAGGCTCATTAGTATAAATAGCCTGTTTAAGTTGAAGTTGGTGTCTAGCATTAGTTGTAGTTATGGTGTTTTTGTGATGATTGTTTTCTTGGAAGAATGTTATATTAAAGATTCTTGAGTGCTCAAAGAAAGGAGCTTTTGGTTTATATTTGCTTTAATATATCATCAATAAAGAAGGCTATATTAAAACATCTCTGCCTCTGCATCTATGCCACGAACACGCCGCATACACAGACAGCCAGCTCATGACAATGATGGTCCTTGGGTAAAACCATGGTTTACTGATTAGAAGTTTGAGGGTTCAAGCCCCAGCAAGGCCAAGCTGCTATGGAAGCAAAATAGTCTCATTAATAATTCACACAAAAGACATGATGCACACATGCGTATCCCAATTCACACGTGTAAACAATTCACGTGCAAGAGAAAAATATATATTCACAAAAAAACAACTCACATGCACAAAATAAATATTTATATTCATAATATATACGTCTCACAAATGCAAAACACAATGCACAGATGTACTGTACAACTGATGTACAAAATTTTTTAATGTTTAAAATTAACGAGTGTATGATGGACTGTGAATATGAATATCGTCTTTCCTGTGTGAATCTGCCTGGATTTGTGTGTGTATTTTTGAGACTTTGCTGGCAGCAACGTGGGTCACTCGTACTCTTTAGCCAATCAGATGCAACCTCATTAACCAATCACAGCCCTCCAGGAGTGCAGCACTCAAGTAGCTCAGGTTTGCACACCTTACCACCAGAGAACAGAAGAGCTGAACAGAGTTGGATAGAGCTGAGCAACAAACAATAGCAGACCTTATATGAGGTCACATTTGTTGAAAATCTATTTTGACTTGGTCAAACCCAGGCCAGTACAAACATGGAAAAGGACACAAAAAAAATCAAAGAATGCTTTGTTTGTGAATTAAGGGTGCAGCCCTCTCCTGGCTCAGATCCTATTTGACCGATCGTTATCAGTATGTAGACTTAAATGATGATTATTCTGCATGCTCTCTAGTGGAGTTTGGTGTTCCACAAGGTTCAGTTTTAGGCCCACTGCTTTTTTCCCTTTATATGCTTCCTCTGGGTAACATAATTCGTAAACATGGTATTAGTTTTCATTGTTATGCTGACGACACACAGTTATATGTCAGAGCAAAACCAGATTAGAAAAACCAGCTCACTAAAGTTGAGCAATGTGTGCAGGATATAAGAGATTGGATGCTAATTAACTTCCTTCTGCTTAATCCTGATAAGACAGAAGTTTTAGTCATAGGACCGCATTTAGCTAGAAGTAAGATTTTAGATCACACTGTAACTTTAGATGGCCTTTCTGTTCCATCAAATGCAACAGTAAAAGACCTCGGTGTGATTATAGATTCCAGCCTTTCATTTGAAGCTCATGTAGATAATATTACCAGGATAGCATTCTTTCACCTCAGAAATATTGCCAAGATAAGAAATATACTGTCGCTAAACGATGCAGAAAAACTAGTCCATGCTTTTATCACCTCTAGGTTGGACTATTGTAACACCTTGCTGTCTGGTTGTTCAACTAGATGCATAAACAAGCTTCAGCAAGTCCAGAATGCAGCAGCGAGAGTCCTCTCTAGAACCAGAAGGATACGAACACATAACACCTATCTTATCTTCACTTCATAGGCTCCCCGTGAAATTTTGCATTATTTTTAAAGTAGTACTCTTGACATATAAAGCATTAATTGGTCTCGCGCCGCAGTATCTGAGCGAATTGATAGTGTCTTATGATCCGCCACGCCTACTTCGATCAAAGGATGCAGGCTGCTTGTCAGTACCGCGTATTATGAAAACTACAGCTGGGGGCAGAGCTATTTCTTACAAAGCCCCAAAATTATGGAATAGTCTTCCAATTAATGTTCGAGACACAGTCTCAGTGTTTAAGTCTAGGCTAAAAACCTATTTATTTAGCCAAGCATTTTTATAAATAGATTTGCCTTAGGTAAAGGAGTAGGTCTGGGGGACTCATGGACGTACTGTAGAGTATTATGGTGAACTGGTATGTTTAGATGCTCTCTTCCTCAGTCTCATTTGATCACTCAGGTTTATTGACGGTGACGTGATTGTTTGCTTTACATCTCAAGGACCCCTCATGTTTGTGCTTCCTTCTGGCTTTCCCTTTTAGTTATGCTGTCATAATTAGTCCTGCCGGAGTCTCTGCTTGCACTCTACAGTAAATATACATTCACATTATACATTATGTGACTGTGACCATACCTAACTGCTCTCCTCTTCTGCTCTCTCTCCTCCTCTTTCTCTTCCCTCTCTCTCCCTGTCTCCCCCTTTCACTATTTCTCTCTCTCTTTCGAGTTACACATGTCGTTCCTGAGCTGCCAGTGATCCAGACTCCCTCTCCCTCAAGACTGGAATTTCCTACAAGTTTACCTGAGTCTCCAATAAACTACCTAGGCTGCGTTTCCCGATAACGATTGATCTTAGTGCTTAAGAGCGTTTTCTACGAGTCATTTTGCGAATGTTCATTATTGTTTCACGTGCGTTTCCCAAACATGCACTTAACACAATTGCACGTAGCCCTGCTTTAAGTGCTACTTAGGAGTCACTAGGGTTAGGGTTAGAGATATATCTGTTGGTCACATGCTGAAATGTCACACTGAAGAATGGCTCGTCATTGTTGCACATGCTGTTTTAGCAATCCATCTAAGCTTTGATTTCCGTTTTTTCTACTTGTGTGAATGTACTGTACAGGTCCTTCTCAAAAAATTTGCATATTGTGATGAAGTTCATTATTTTCTGTAATGTACTGATAAACATTAGACTTTCATATATTTTAGATTCATTACACACAACTGAAGTTGTTCAAGCCTTTTATTGTTTTTAATATTGATGATTGTGTCATACAGTTATTGATGATAACTGTATATATTATTGTATATAATATTGATGATTGTGTCATACCAGGCTGGGAGTTTTTAAAAGCCTCAGGAATCTTTTGCAGGTGTTTAGAGTTAATTAGTTGATTCAGATGATTAGGTTAATAGCTCGTTTAGAGAACCTTTTCATGATATGCTAATTTTTTGAGATAGGGATTTTGAGTTTTCATGAGCTGTATGACACACTCATCAATATTAAAACAATAAAAGGCTTGAACTACTTCAGTTGTGTGTAATGAATCTGAAATATATGAAAGTCTAATGTTTATCAGTACTGTACATTACAGAAAATAATGAACGTTATCACAATATGCAAATTTTTTGAGAAGGACCTGTATATTCAACTCGAATAACATAAGTTCTGTAATTTCTTCTTGAGCAAGTTTAAAAACATAAATAAACTGGAAATGTCGTTCTGTGTCTTGCTCCAATCTCGCGTAAAACAAATTCTAACAGTTCTAACAGCATAATTTTCTATATTTATATGAAACCTTAATTATTTAAGTAATTATTTATCAATTTCTTTACCAACAATTGCTTATCTCACATCAAAATTAATAAATAAGTACATAAATGAATAAGCTCTTACATTTATTTTTTTTAAAGTTTAGCCTTGAAGATAATTATCTTCACCTGAAGTGCATTTGCTAATAGGAGAAAATTTTAAATAAGCACATACCTATTGGTGGAGAACTTAGCAAAATGGCCGAAATCAAAAAACAAAGAAAAGACATTTTTCAAATAGAAGAATTTAATATTATTTTAGAGGAAGTGGAGCTCTCTTTGTGCCACAAAAGTGCTGTGCTGTAATAACAGTAACAGCTATGTTGCACAACATTGCAGTGAGGGCAAGAATGCCTTTGGACATCAGGGAGGACGATGAAGAGGAGGAAGAGAATGTAGTCGAGATGAGACTTAATGATGCTCAACCAAGACATGTTCAATACATGGCTGGGTTTCATGCACGCCAGGAAGTCATCCTTTATTTGTGTCATCTTTAAAGCCCATTAAATATTTTCTATTAAATACATTTGTACTGTACCCTCGAAATGTCCATATACAACAGTGTACTTTTGTTTTTCATTCTAACATTTATTATGTCATTTTTATTTTATTTCTTTATTCATTTTCATTTCTATATTGAATTGTGTAATGAGTAGAAAATAGAAAGGAATAAAAATATACGTACAGTACAAATAAAATGAAAAATGACTTTGAAGAGAAGGCTCGATTCCCGTCTCTGTGTGCATGGAGTTTGCATGTTCTCCCCGTGCTTCGTAGGTTTCCTCCGGGTACTCCGGTTTCCTCCCACAGTCCAAAGATATGCAGGTTAGGCTAATTGGCGTTCCTAAATTGCCCGTAGTGTGTGATTGGGTGTGTGAGTGTGTGTATGTGTGTGTGCCCTGCGATGGATTGGCACCCCGTCCAGGGTGTACCCCGCCTAGTGCCCGAAGTCTCCTGGGATAGGCTCCAGGTCCCCCGCGACCCTGAACACAGGATTAAGCGGTATAGAAAATGAATGAATGAATGACTTTGAAGAGAAGTACATTTTAGGTGCAATTTGCCGGTTTTCCAGCAGGGGCACCCTCATAATTCTGTCTCCTAACGATGCACTTAAGGCTTTACGATTACTCCAGAGGACTCGTAGATCTACGAAGATTTTCAAGTGCTACTTAAGTTACAATGGTTTTGGGAAACAGACTGTAATATTAAGATCATTCGTACGATCATTTTTACGAACTACTTAGGCTTACGATGCTTTTGGGAAACGCAGCCCTGGACTCCATATTAACATCAATTAACATCAACTGTTATATTATAAATGCAGGTCAATTCCTGCTTCCTGTTTCACCCAAATGAGGATGGGTTCGCTGTTGAGTCCGTTACCTCCAAAGGTTTCTTCCTATTACCATCTCGGGGAGTTTTTCCTTGCCACTGTCGCCCTCGGCTTGCTCACCAGGGACAATCTGATCATTCTGATTCATACACAGTCACATTCCATACAAACTTAAATTATTCTTTTGATTGTGTAAAGCTGCTTTGCGACAGTGACAATTGATAAAAGCGCTATACAAATAAAATTTAATTTAATTGAATTTGTTCTCACATTATTTTATTTGTGTAATCACACTGAATTGTATCTTGGTTCTTAGTACTTCCTGGGCGGGGTTGGATGTTATCCATAGAGGCACTATCTGAACTGTCACAGAAACAGGACTCTCAACTGACACCCCATTAGCCAAGTCACACTTCCCTGTCTATTTTTCACAGGTAGATTGTGAAGCCATGGCATAATTTTTGGACAGCCACTCTGCCTCTGTTTAGCAGTACTATGGCTCATTATATTATTACTGATTACCTCATGATTACTAATGATCTGTGTTTCGACTGATTTTAAAATTGGTCACTTTTCTTCCTGTATACATTTCCATTTTTGTGAAGTTTTCCAATTAGATTTGTTTTTATTCCTCTAGCAATTCATTTTAATGTTGAGTCATGATACAATAATGGAGAAAAACACAGTTCATATGTTTAAAGTTTGGTGTTCATATGTAACTTTTTTACTATGTTCAGACAAGTAAGCTATTTTGTTATTTTGATGTCTATCTCTTTTATTGTACATAAAAGGAAATGTTCTACATGTCAAACTAGATAGAATGCAATTAGTGAGAAGTGATACAGTTTTAAATCACTTGGCATTTAAGTGATATTACGCAGGGGTGTACTGACTTATGTGGTATACTCCCTCTTTGTATACTGATGTCTGTATACAAAGAGAGATTTCAAATTCAAATTCTTGTGAATACTTGTATTACACTCCTTACTTCAAAAACAATTAATTTTTTAAAAAGAAATGATTGTTTGACTTTTTGTATTGCATTTCTCTCTCCATTCTGAGCTATTTTAAGCAATTGCAATATTAGAAAAGCATTTGTGATTTAAAAAGCAGCAGCTATTTTAAGAAATTTCTTTAAATTCTTGTTTATTTTTTATTTTGAAGGGTATTATATGTTTCACCAAATAAAATACAATGGCATCAGTGATGACATTCCAGTGCTTTTCTTCAAACCCATTTGCTCACTAAAGTGCTGGTTCAGCTGTGATGCTGTTGAACTCTCATGCACTTAATGTGTTAATTTGTTTTTGGCATACAGTTTAGGTACTTTCCTGGTGTTTAACAGGTTTCTCCTGTTTGTTTCAATTTCTATCTTCGTAGATTTTGCAGACAATTATTTCATCATGTCTGCAGTGTATAATTAAGCAGTTAAAATAAACATTCTCATGATTTTAAGACAGTTATCGGGGAAAGAAGCTTTAGCTAATGGTCTTGGTTATAGATAATAATATTGTACACATGTTAAGCTTTTTGTCACACACTGTTTGAAAGCTACTGAAGCCAGAGAAACGAATATGTGAAAGTGAAACTAATAGGTTTCTTCTTCTTTTTAAATAAACACAACTTATAAAGAATATATAGACAAAGCAACAAGGTCTATTATGAATATTAAGATCACTTACTATTTTTATGCCCAATTAGACGTGTTTTATCCAATTAGACTTTAGATGTTTTTTGTCCAACACACTCTGTTCACGCACTTCGGTTTGTGCGCCTTTTCACATCAGTGTCTAATACCGCCCCCTAGAGCATGCGAGTTTTACTACAACCTGTCTATCAGCAGACAAAGCAAAAGAGCGAACCCTGTTCTTAATGACTGAGAGAAAACAACAAATGGCCTATCAAAGTCCAGACTATAATGCAATTTAAAAGGTGTGAAAGGACTTTAAGCAGGCGTCTCACACTTCAATATTTAGTTGAAACCCTTTTGTGAGACAAATATATTAAAAAGGAACAAAATAAAAAATAAAATAAATCAAAGACTCTGTATTGTGTTTATTACAAAATTGTCTATCAAATTAGAAACCATTTTCATCTGTGCATGCCAACTAATTGATAATTTTATTATTGTTATTATTACTTTATTTGCTTGTTTATTTTGCAGGACACACATTCCCACACTCCATTTACTAAATGATACATGCTTCTGGTGAAAGTCATAATTATGCATTAAAAGTCTGTTGTTCAATGAGAATAAATACGTCAACACCATAAACATTTTAAATACTGTTGTTGGTCTTTCGGTTGCTCCCGGCAAGGGGTCGCAACAGCGGAATATCCAGTCCACACAACAACTTGGCACAGGTTTTACACCGGATGCCCTTCCTGACGCAACCCTCCCATTTTATCCGGGCTTGGTATGTTTTCCTAAAAACTATTTTATAGCATGCTACATTTTCTTTTTGTCTTCCATACAATAGTAATGGGAACCCAATTCCAATGACGAGTCCAAAACGGATGATTTGTGCGTGCACATTGCATCAATCCACTTTGTTCCTTGTGTGACAGTTACTTGCCCCAAAGACTCACAACTGTAGAAGAAAAAAAGGAGAGAACTCATTTACACCACTGAGGATCACTGAGGATGTGTCCAAGCTGCACCACGAAGGTGTTTCTTATAACTGTTCTTCTGGCATAGCCAGTGACATCCAGGAAAGGCTGGATGACGACTACGAATAGTGTAGTGACGGCTGGAGAGACAGTGGACAGCTCGGAGAGACGGCAATCGGGGCAGCGAGGGTTAGCACCCCAAGCTGCAGCTCCCGTGAGGGAGCACCCAACTAAGCTACAGAAAGCCCTAATGAAACATACCCCCAGGGGTGCCCGAGAGGGGGGGAGGATGAGCACCCCAAATGGACGGACCTTCTGGTGCAGAAAATGAGCAATGGATTAACGACGATGAGAGTATCTTGTATGTGTGGCAAAAGCTGCAAGAACCTGAAAGGCCTGAAGATCCATCAGACGAAGATGGGCTGTATGAGGAGGGAGCAAGCTGAGCAACGCACAGAGGCAGTGCATAGCAAGGCCCCTGGTGAGACGGAGGAGGAGCAGGACCCGGAGTCAACCCACAGTGTTCAGAACCTCCAAGCTCAGCGTGCTCCACCCAACAATCCATCTGAACATCGCAGGGTCTTGTGGCCAGCGGCACACAAGGAGATTGAGTGGAGCCAGTTCGACGAAGATGTAAATGGTGCCTTGGAAACATCATCAAAAGGGAGTGTGGATCAGCAGCTCCAAACGATGTGCACCTTCATCATCTGCATCGGTGCTGAGCGGTTTGGTATCAAACAGCCAAAGGCCAAAACTACAGCTAGACCCAACAGGCGAGAGAATAAGATCATCACACTCAGGAGAGACTTGAAGTCCCTGAAACAACGTTTTAAGAAGGCGAGCGAGGAAGAAAAGCCCGCCCTGGCTGAGCTTAGGGTCATCCTCAGGAAAAAGCTCATCTCCCTACGTCGTGCAGAGTGGCACAGGAGGAAGGGTAGAGAGAGGGCCCGCAAGCGCACTGCCTTCATAGCCAACCCTTTCGGGTTTACAAAGAAGCTGCTTGGGCAGAAGCGGAGTGGAACCCTCATTTGCCTTGAAGATGACATCAACCGCCATCTCTCTGAAACATACAGCGACCGGCAGAGGGAGGAAGACCTGGGCCCCTGCAGAGAACTAATTTCACCACCACTACCATCCAGCCAATTCAACATCAAAGAGCCAACGCTGGCAGAGGTCAGAAATACGGTCAGGGCTGCACGGTCCAGTGCAGCACCAGGCCCGAGCGGCGTGCCATACAAAGTGTATAAGCATTGCCCAAGACTTCTGCAGAGGCTGTGGAGAATCATGAGGGTAGTATGGCGGAGAGGCAGGGTAGCCAAGCAGTGGAGGTATGCCGAAGGTGTCTGGATACCAAAGGAGGAGAACGCAAGTGACATCTCGCAGTTCCGTACCATCTCACTGCTTAGCGTAGAGGGCAAGATATTCTTCAAGATTCTTGCCAATCGCATGACCGATTTCCTCCTGAGGAATTCCTACATTGATACTAGCGTACAGAAGGGAGGGGTTCCAGGCTTCCCAGGCTGCATTGAACACACTGGAGTGGTAACCCAGCTGATCCGAGAGGCTAGAGAGAACCGAGGAGATTTGTCAGTCATATGGTTGGATCTGGCAAATGCCTACGGATCAATTCCTCACAAGCTGGTGACAAAAGCCTTGACGATGCACTATGTTCCGCAGAAGATCACAGATCTCATACAGGACTATTACAGTAGTTTTAGTATGAGATTTACATCTGGATCTATAACATCAGCATGGCACCGCCTAGAAAAAGGCATCATCACTGGTTGTACCATATCAGTGACGCTGTTTGCTCTAGCGATGACCATGCTTGTCAAGGCGGCAGAAGTGGAATGCAGAGGGCCTCTCTCCAGATCTGGCACCCGCCAACCACCAATCAGAGCCTTTATGGATGACTTAACAGTCACAGCAACATCAGTGCCAGGGTGTCGCTGGCTCCTTAAAGGTCTGGAAAGGTTAACATCTTGGGCGAGAATGACATTCAAGCCAGCGAAATGCCGGTCCCTTGTGTTGAGGAAGGGGAGAGTTGAGGACAAATTCCGCTTCTACATGAATGGTCTCCAGATACCATCATTGACGGAGAAGCCGGTGAAAAGCTTGGGGAAGCTCTTTGACGTGACTTTGAAAGACACAGTAGCAATCCAGGCTATGCACGCAGAGCTGAAAACCTGGCTTGAAGCAGTGGACAGGGCAGGCCTTCCCGGGAAATTTAAAGCCTGGATATATCAGCATGGCATTCTGCCAAGGCTTTTGTGGCCACTATTGATGTACCAGGTCCCAGTAACTACGGTGGAGACCCTGGAGAGAAGCATCAGCCAGTTCCTGCGCAGGTGGCTGGGCCTGCCGAAGAGCCTGAGCTGCATTGCCCTGTATGGGCACACCAACAAACTCCAGCTCCCGTTCTCAGGCCTTACAGAGGAATTCAAAGTAACAAGAGCTAGGGAGGTATTACTGTACAGAGACTCATCCGACACCAGAGTCTCCTCTGCAGGCATAGAGGTCAGGACTGGAAGGAAGTGGAGGGCGCAGGAGGCAGTCCAGCGGGCAGAGGCAAGGTTGCGGCATGGTGTGCTAGTAGGGTCTGTGGCAATTGGGCGAGCAGGACTCGGCTGTCATAATATGCCGCGCTATGACAGAGCGCAGGGGAGGGACAGACGGCAGATGATTCAGGGTGAGGTCAGAGCAGAGGTGGAAGAGGAGCGGCGTAGTAAAATGGTGGCTATGCGTCAGCAGGGAGCGTGGACCAATTGGGAACATGCACAGACTCGGAAAATCACCTGGACAGAACTTTGGAGGTCAGAGCCAGCAAGACTCAAGTTTCTGATCCAGTCAGTGTATGATGTCCTACCGAGCCCAGCCAATTTGCATTGCTGGGGGCTAGTGGAAGCACCATCTTGTCCTTTGTGCCCTGCAAGAGGGTCGCTGGAGCACATCTTGAGCTGCTGCCCGAAAGCACTGGGAGAGGGGAGGTACCGATGGCGCCACGACCAGGTGCTGAAGGCAGTAGCTGACACCATCTGTACCGGAATCCAGCAAAGCAAGCATCAGCCCCGAGTAAGACCAAATATTGTTTTCGTCAGGGCTGGGGAGAAGCCTCAGTCACAGCCAAAGGTCCCAGCTGGTCTGCTATCTACAGCAGGTGACTGGCAGCTGAAGGTGGACCTGGGGAGGCATCTGAAGTTTCCAGACCACATTACCAGCACAACACTCAGACCAGACATGGTCCTAACATCGGAGAGTACAAAGCAAGTGGTGCTACTGGAACTCACAGTCCCCTGGGAGGACCGGATTGAGGAAGCTTTTGAGCGGAAAAAGGCGAAATATCTGGAACTGGTGGAGGACTGCAGGCGGAAGGGGTGGAGGGCTCGCTGTGAGCCAATTGAGGTTGGCTGCAGAGGATTCCCAGGACAGAGCTTGAACCGAGCACTCAGGCTGCTCGGAATCAAAGGTGCTCAAGAAAGGAAAGCCACCAGAAACATCTGCGAGGCAGCGGAGAAAGCCTCTAGGTGGCTGTGGATCAAAAGGGGCGACGCATGGCTTAGTGCGCTGCTTGGACACAAGTCGGGGTTTGATCATCCCCGGCTGGGTCGCTCAGGTGAGGGTGTCTGATGATCAAAGACCCGAAACACCCCGTGACCCTGAGTTCATCACTGAGGATGTGTCCAAGCTGCACCACGAAGGTGTTTCTTATAACACCACATTTAGAAATAAAGTTCACAATATAACAAAATGATAATCATGTTATCCTCACTTTATATGTGGTCTACAATGCATAAAAGATCCATCTGAATAGGTCTCCTCTGGGCGCTCCTTATGCACTGTATCTATTAAAGTAGTCCCTATAAACACTTAAGGTCACTTAAGGTCTTCATTTATCGATTTTTCAATCAATAATCTCAATCAATTTGCCAAAATCAAAGATTGCATTTTTTAAAATTCCCTTTTAAAATACCCTAACAATGTTCTATTGGTTTTAAGTTAGGCAACATGACCTTAAACTCCCTCTGTTTCACTTCTCTTCTGAACACACTGTTTCAAAAGATAATGGAAATGAGAGCTTGCCAAGCCCTGCATCACCACAGAAGTACTGAACTGCTTTTCAAGCACCACTAATAAACCAACATAAAAACAAGGGGAAAACAATACACAAAACAAAATGCCCACTTAACTGACAGTACAGAATAAATGTTCAATGCTCGACCCAGTTTCCCAGACTACTCAGCTACTTATTGAAGATTTAATGGCTTGCCTCGGTTCAGGTGTGCACTCACATCACCTGACCAAGGTGCCTTCTGGGAAACTGAGTCTGCAAAACAAAAACTACAAAAAGCAAAACAGTACCCTCTAGTGGCGATTCCTTACATATAATAGCCTATTTTAGGAAAGTTTTTTTGTAAACATTCTTTGCAAATGCAATTTCGGGTACTTTCTCTATAGATCCCAGAAGTAACACAATTTGGATTCAAAAGAATTAAATGCCAGGCACTATGACATCTGCACAATAATGACATGACTATAATCACTCTGATCATTCTGTTTTAATAATGATGTCATAAATGTGGAAGGGCCCTCTTGTTCTTCTCAAGATTCTTTTTTTTCCCTTAACATGCTCAAAAACTCAGGTTGAAATCTACTGCCATTAGGACACTTGCGAGTCTGGGAGTCACAGAAGACAGGAGTCACTATGCTACTGCAAAGCTCATACACACTTGCACGTATACATTTTGGTAGACTTCTAGATCTCATGGAGCTAAACAATTTTCACCCTGCACGTTATCGGCTCAACTCATCAGGAGATCAGATGTTTTGGGTAATTTGCAGAATGCTCACAATGGACACACATTGCATACTGTACGCTACATTACACACACACACACACTATACACACACATACTACACAAACATACTACACCTCACACATCCTAAACACGCACGTATGCACGCACGCACACACGCACGCACACTACCCATCCTACACAAACACTTAACATGCTCAAAAGGCACACAGGTTGTGTGGTGTGCATGGGCAATATACACTCAGCAAAAAAAGAAACGTCCTCTGACTTTCAACTGTTTTTACTTTCAATAAACTTAATTTGTAAATATTTGTATGAACACTAAAAGAGTCAACACCATAAGACATAAACTAAAAATGTTTCACAATGTGTCCCTGAATGAAGGGAGGCTCAAAATCAAATGTACCAGTCAGTACAGTATCTGGTGTGGCCACCAGCTGCTTGAAGTACTGCACTGCATCTCCTCCTCATGGACTGGACCAGATTTGTCAGAGCAATGAGCACTGATGGAGGGATTATCACTTAGGCAAGAAACAACTGATGATGAAAAATTTATTATTGATGTAGGTTGTGTAGTCTGAAATTATTCCAGAAGATTTTATATGAGGTTTGGCATTGTAACACCAGCTTACATTAACTTGCCATATAAAATATTCAAAATAAACTGTAGGATATACTCTATATGTATTCTCTTATGTAACATTAGAAACAAACAGTTTAGAGCAGTGGTGAACCTTGGTTAAGACCATGGTTTGAGGGTTCAGCCCCAGAGGGCCAAGGCGCTACTGTTGGGCATTTGAGCAAAGGTCTCACAACTCTCTTGTCAAGATGGACTAACCTGAGGTGACCAGAAGACGTAGCTTTAGCGGTTAGCCCAATGTAGCGTGGAGGATAAACCCAAACGCGGAAGGAAGCGAGCAGGCAGGATAACCACGCGATTTAGTTTAAGGACTCTCGCAAAAACGGAGCAAGGGAAAAACACAAATTTAACCCGCGTCCTAGAAATACACACACAATAGCAAAAGACAACGGAACCAACATGTGAGTACTCACGGTTTGCTGAAACGACAACTGGAGCTGACATGGGCCGAACTCAATGACTGAGCGGTAAGCCATCGTTTGTTTACCTCTTTTATACTTCCTGGTTTTGCGCCCGTCTTACTTCCGGGTCCTAGTGCCGGGCGCAGATTGCGTGTGCATGACAGTACCCCCCTGTCCAGGACTGGCTCCTGACGGTCCTGGGGCGGAGGATACCCTGTGACGGTAGTCCCGAATTAGCTCCGGGTCGAGAATGAACCGGGCCGGGATCCAAGATCGCTCCTCGGGGCCATAGCCCTCCCAGTCCACCAGGTATTGCGTACCTTTGCCCCGAGGGCGCGAGTCGAGGATTCGGCGCACGGTGTAGGCGGGACCGCCGTCGATGATCCGGGGAGGAGGAGCTGGGGGGGTGGGTGGAATCATGGGTGATGTGATGAAGGGCTTGAACTGGGACAGGTGGAAGACTGGATGGATCCGGAGCGCCGCAGGCAGCTGGAGCCGGTAGGTGACAGGGTTGATACGGTGGGTGATGCGATAAGGGCCAATGAATCTGGGGGAGAGTTTCTTGGATTCAGTGTGGAGATGTAAATTCTGTGTAGACAGCCAGACTTTGTCACCTACGTGGTACAATCGTCCCGGTGGGTGTCGACGGCGGTGTTGGGTGATGTAGCGGGTGTTGGCTTGTCGTATGGCTGCGTTGGCGAGGCGCCATACCCGTCGACACCTGCGGACCAACTGGTGGGCCGAGGGTACATCAACCTCCGGTTCTTGGTGTTCGAACATTGGAGGTTGGAAACCGTAGCACACCTCAAAATGGCTTAACTTGGTGGCGGTGGAGACGTGAAGATTGTGAGAAAGTTCAGCCCAGGTGAGGTGGCAGGCCCAGGAGCGCTGACGATCTGCCACGAAACACCTCAGGTAGCGCTCCAGCTGTTGGTTGGTCTGACCATTAGTTTGGGGGTGATAACCGGATGAGAGACTGCAAGGGGAGTTGATCAGACGGCAGAAGGCCTTCCAGAACCGGGCAGTGAACTGGGGCCCTCTGTCCGAGACGATGTCCTTGGGGAACCCATGCAGGCGGACTACGTGCGCTAATATCAGCTCGGCTGTCTGTTTAGCTGACGGGAGTCCGGAAAGGGCCACCAAGTGCACAGCTTTGGAGAAACGGTCCATGATGGTGAGGATGGTGTCTTTATCTTCTGAGACCGGCAGGCCCGTGATGAAGTCAATGGCAATGTGCGACCAGGGCCGGCGAGGAACAGGGAGTGGTTGGAGTTCCCCGGGTGTTGGTCGATTGGTGCTCTTAGCCCGGGCGCACACTGGGCACGCCTGGATGAACTCGTTGATCTCCTTTGCCATGGATGGCCACCAAAAGGCACGTCGGACGAAGTGTAGGGTGCGTTGTGTAGCTTGGTGTCCAGAGATGGGGGTGGAGTGTCCCCATTGTATGACCTCGCTCCTCATTGCGTTGGGTACGTAGAGTCGTCCAGGCGGCACACAAGGGTGTAGCTTCTGGTCTGGACCTTGTTGAGAGAGAACGGCCCCGGCGCCCACATCCGAGGCGTCCACCTCCACAACGAATGGTTGGTTGGCATCTGGATGAAGAAGGATGGGAGCGGAGGTGAATCTGTGACAGAGTTCGTGGAAAGCGGAGATGGCAGTAGAGTTGAGTTGGAAGTGATGAGAAGAGGGTTTGGTCAGAGCGGTTAATGGGGCTGCAACCGTACTGTAGTCCCGGATAAAGCGACGATAGAAGTTCGCAAACCCGAGAAACCGTTGAAGTTGCTTGAGGGTCTTGGGTAGGGGCCAATGACACACAACTTCGAGTTTCTGCGGGTCCATGGCCACACCCTGGGGCGAAATGACAAAACCCAGGAACGTGGTGGAGTGCTCGTGAAAAGCACACTTTTCCAACTTACAGTACAGTTGGTGGGCGATTAATCTCTTCAGTACCGCTCTGACGTGTTGGACATGTTCTGTAGGGGTATGTGAATATATGAGAATGTCGTCTAGGTAGACGAAAACCCACCGGCCGAGCATATCTCTGAGAACGTCATTTATGAAGTGTTGGAAGGCTGCAGGTGCATTGCAAAGTCCAAATGGTATAACGAGGCTTTCATAGTGTCCTGTGGGGGTGATAAAGGCCGTCTTCCACTCATCGCCCTCTCTGATGCGCACCAAGTTGTAGGCGCTCCGGAGGTCCAACTTCGTGAAAATGGTGGCGCCAGAGAGGGCGTCCAGGGCAGAGTTGGTAAGAGGCAAAGGGTGTCGGTTCTTAATCGTGATGTTATTGAGCCCCCGATAATCGACACATGGGCGTAGTTCGCCGCCTTTTTTCTTCACGAAGAAGAACCCCGCGGCAGCGGGTGATGAGGAGGGCCGGATGGTACCATGACGTAGGGCGGACGACACATACTCCTCCATCGCCCATGTCTCAGAGGTGGACAAGGAGTAGAGATGGCCGCGGGGAGGGATGGAACCCGGCTGAAGGTCTATCGCCAGGTCGTAAGGGTGATGAGGTGGTAGGTGAGTAGCCCGTCGCTTGCAGAACGCTTCAGCCAGGTCCTGATAGGCGACAGGGATGGCGTTGGTGTCGACGTCGGGGGCCTCGGACTCCCTAGAGCACGTCCCAGCCGGAGCCCGTAGGCAGAGTTCGGAACAGGTCGGACCCCATTGTAAGATCCGGTTTTGGGTCCAAGAGATTAGTGGATCATGCTGTAGAAGCCACGGGTGCCCGAGTATGATTGGTGGAGATGAGACGGAGGTGAGGTGGAACTGAATCAGTTCGTGGTGATGGTCGATGATGAGGGTGATGGGTTGAGTCTGGGTGGTAATGGGGCTGGAGGAGAGGGGCCGACCGTCTACTGATGTAATTCGAACAGGCTGGGATAACGCTTCGAACTTTACCCCCAGTTCTTTGGCATAGGAAGAGTCAATGAAGTTGCCTGTGGCCCCGGAGTCGATGAATGCAGTCCTTCTGACCCGTTTGTGGCCAAACTGGAGGGATACCTGTACCGTGAGACGAGAGACGCTAGGTGTCATGGCGGAGAGGTGAAGGTGACCCGGTGAGCAGCTCCCATCACTCACCGGGTTTGAGCGTTTCCCTGGCGACGTGGACATATGGCTCTGTGATGTTCTGCTGAACCGCAATAGGCACAGAGCCCCTCTCTGATGCGTCGTTCTCGTTCTGCAACGGTCAGGGATGCGCGCCCTAATTGCATGGGTTCCCCGGCTCCCGTGTCAACCACGGCAGGAGGTGGAGAACCGACATGTCCATAGGTGGTATTGGTAGCGGGACTTGATGGTCGTGGAGGGGTGAAGGCGAAGGTGGGTGCTGGCGGCAAGGTTCTAGGGGCTGGCCTCGGGCGAGAGATGAGGCGTTGGTCAATTCGGAGGGCGAGTTGGATTAAACCCTCCAACGTGGCAGGAAGCTCTCGCCCGGCTAGTTCGTCTTTTATCCTGGAAGCCAGTCCCTCGTAGTAGGATGTCCGGAGCGCTGTGTCTCCCCAGGTGGTCTGGACGGCGAGTGTTCGGAATTCGGCGGTGTAGCGACTCACAGACGATCCTCCCTGCCGCAGGTGATAGAGCTTTGTGTCGGTCTCCACCTCGCCCGCAGGGTGTTCAAAAGTTAATCTGAGTTGGTGGGTGAACTCATTATATGAGTGGGCGGTGTCTGTGTCTGCCCGAAGAACTGCCGTGGCCCACTCTGCTGCCTGCCCTTTTAGCAACGAAACGAGAAGAGCAATGCGAAGGCGATCGGTGGAGTACTTGGTGGCATTAAACTCAAACACCAGATCGAGAGCTGTCAGAAATACGCTGCACTTCCCGTCCGTGCCGTTCCACTTCTCTGGTAGAGAAAGAAAAACATCAGAAGGAGGGGGGGGGGGGGATGCGGCGCCGCGGCCCCCGCGGCGTGCGATCGAGCAGTGACGTCATCAACAGCTGCGCGGAGATCCGTATTCTCCCGCCGGAGCTCAGCGACCTCGCGGCGGAGGGAAGCGAGATCCCCGGTTAGCTGATTGATTAGCGCCGCATGCTGATCTACAACGCCGCAGAGACTCGCATAATCCGCTGGGTTTACCGCGGAGGGCTCAGTCATTCTGTCAAGATGGACTAACCTGAGGTGACCAGAAGACGTAGCTTTAGCGGTTAGCCCAATGTAGCGTGGAGGATAAACCAAAACGCGGAAGGAAGCGAGCAGGCAGGATAACCACGCGATTTAGTTTAAGGACTCTCGCAAAAACGGAGCAAGGGAAAAACACAAATTTAACCCGCGTCCTAGAAATACACACACAATAGCAAAAGACAACGGAACCAACATGTGAGTACTCACGGTTTGCTGAAACGACAACTGGAGCTGACATGGGCCGAACTCAATGACTGAGCGGTAAGCCATCGTTTGTTTCAAATTCAAATTCAAATTTTATTAGTCACATACACAATCATACACAGTATAATATGCAGTGAAATGCTTTTATACGACCGCCAGTGACCTTAAAAAAAAGAAAATAAAATCTTGTACGTAAAATAAATAATCAATAAAAGGAAATACTAAAGAAATAATTTTAACTAGTAAAATTTGTAAAATTAACTGTGCATAAGGGCATAATAAAATATTGCAAAAATATAGAAATATGGTATTAAAGTGTCAGTGGTTGTGCAAATATGCATGAAAGGTGACATGTGCAATTGTCCAGATGTATGAGTATTTAGTGCAAGTGTGTATGAATGTGTCCATGATTGTCCAGTCAGTGTTGTGAGCTTTTTTTTTTTTTTTTTTTTGTTAAATTTCTTTAATTTTTGTGAAGCTGCTTTGAGACAATGACCATTGTTAAAAGCGCTATATAAATAAAATTGAATTGAATTGAATTGAATTGAAAAGATTTTATTAGTCCTGTGTGGAGGTGTGATTGTGTGGTTGAGAGACCTTATCGCCTGCGGGAAGAAGCTCCTCCTCAGTCTCTCTGTGTTGGCCTTTAGGGAGCGGAATCTCTTCCCAGACCGCAACAAAGAGAACAGTCCATTACTGGGGTGACTGAGGTCCTTTATGATCTTCCTGGCCTTAGTCCAGCACCGCTTGCTGTAGATGGAGTGCAGGTCAGGGAGCTCAGTGCGGATGATGCGCTCGGCTGATCGCACCACCCTCTGTAGAGCTCGTCTGTCCTGCATGGTTCTGTTCCCGAACCAGGTCGAGATGTTTCCCGTCAGGATGCTCTCTATGGTGCACGAGTAGAAGTTCCTGAGCACCTTGGAGGGCAGTCTGAAGTCTCTCAAGCGTCTGAGGTGGTAGAGACGCTGCCGGGCTTTTTTCACCACGGTGTTGATGTGACAGGACCATGATAGGTCCTGCGTGATGTGAGCACCGAGGTATCTGAAGCTGTCCACTCTCTCCACTGGGCTCCTGTTGATGACGGGGGTCTGGTAGTTCCTCTCCTGCTTTGTACTAAAGTCCACTATCAGCTCTTTTGTCTTACTGACGTTCAGGAGGAGATTGTTCCTCTGGCACCAGTTCTCCAGATTTCCAATCTCCTCTAGGTAGTCCGACTCATCATTGTTGGTGATCAGTCCGACCACGACGGTGTCGTCAGCAAACTTGATGATGGAGGTGGAGTTGGTAGTGGCCACGCAGTCGTGGGTGTACAAAGAGTACAGCAGGGGGCTCAGAACACAACCCTGGGGGGCCCCAGTGCTGAGAGTGAGTGTGGCTGAGAGTTTACCTCTTTTATACTTCCTGGTTTTGCGCCCGTCTTACTTCCGGGTCCTAGTGCCGGGCGCAGATTGCGTGTGCATGACATCTCTCTGCTTGCTGGTGCTATATCATAGTAGTGCTGTGCTCTGACCAATGTCCTAACAGGCTGGGATATACAACGAAAAAACTGATGTGGTGTATGCGTGCCAAATTAAGGTTTCTTTTTTTCTTCTTCCTAGTCGCACAAGGGATGCAAATGTTCAAAATAATGATTTAAAATCATCTATTCTCACTCACTGTCTATACCGCTTTATCCTGTTTTCAGGGTCGTGGGGACCTGGAGCCTATCCCTGGAGACTTAGGGCATGAGGCAGGGTACACCATGGACAGGGTGCCAATCCATCGCAGGGCACACACACATGCACACACTATGGGCAATTTGGGAACACCAATTAGCCTAACCTGCATGTCTTTAGACTGTGGGAGGAAACCGGTGTACCCAGAGGAAACCCACCAAGCACGGAGAGAACATGCAAACTCCATGCACACAGAGACGGGAATCGATCCTGGTTGGGATTCGAACCCGGACCCTGGAGGTGCAAGCCGACAATGCTAACCACTACACCACCCACCATGCTGCCAAATTGAATCATCTATTCGAGTTGGTAAAAGACAGACACTTCATAATGTATTCTGAAACCATCAAAGAAAAAGAGTGTTCTTAAATTTTGTATTTATTTTTTAAAATATATTTATTGCAATATATAAATTAAATCTTAAATTTCTGCAGCAGTATTACAGTATTACTATTGTTTCACATTACCGGGGATTTCACTACTGGGCAGTGGCGGCCGGTCAATAAGGGGCGCTGGGGTGAGCACGATTAATCATATTGCAATTGCGATGTCAGCCTATTCGATTACATTACAGCAAATTTTGGGATTATATTAAATAAACAAATGCATTCATGGACGTAACAAGACATTCATTCTAAGAGCTGTTTGGCCATTTTTTATATAAAAAAACAAAACAAAAAAAACAGTCAGTCTCATGTAGCGCGTGTGCTAAAGTTGCTACATACATCACGTGGCAACACGACAAATTCATATCAGCACCTGAAGCAACACAGAGAAAAGTATGATGAATGCATGGCGGTAAAAGCTAAAAGTAGTAAAGAGACCGAACAAAACAAAGCACAACCCACTGTGAGCAGTACAAAACAACACATTATTACAGATGTGTTTGCAAGTCTCAAGCCATATAAAAAGACGTCAAAAAGATATAAAGAAATCACTGACTCCATCACTCCATCACGCACTGCTTGGCAAAAGACATGATGCCCATATACACTGTTAGCAAAGAGGAATTTCAGAAAATGATTCGCACACTGGACAAGAGATACCAGTTGCCTTCACGAAACTACTTCTCTCAAGTCGCAATTCCTGAGCTTTACAATAAGTGCCGTAGCGAGGTTCACCTTGAAATAACTGCAGTGAATTTCTTTTTAACCACTACGGACCTTTGGTCAAGCAGGACGACCGAGCCATATATTAGCCCAACCGTGCACTTTGTTGACGATGAGTTTGAACTGAAAAGCCGTTGCCTGCAAACATTGTATTTCCCTAACGATCACATGGGAGAGAACATACATGCGGCTTTGAGAGAGGCACTGGCTGCACCTCTGTGAGGATGGTTTGGTCGCTGTCACAACAGACAATGGCATGAACATCGTCAAAGCGGTGGCCCTTAATCACTGGACTAGGTTCCAATGCTTCAGGCATTCAGGCATCGGTAAGTTAAATTAATTTAATCTTTTCATATTTAAAGCTACTTAACTGTACGTTAAAGAGGTCAGCTTTAAACAGTTATTTAAGAATAAATGGAAATACAGTGTAGAAATCAGTGTGTCACAAAAAACACTAGAAATGTCCCATTTAAATTATTTATGATTATTAGCAAATGACTCTAAAGATTTATATGTTTAACGGACACTTTTCTTTCCTTTAATATTTTCTTCATCGTTAGATTAAAAATGGTGAGTGATTTGATAAAAATATTAATAACTGGGTGCTTGTAATTTTGTTACTGTTTTATGCTAGTATCAATATGGAATATGATATGGAGTGTGAATCTGTGAATATTAAATGTTTTGTATTGTCACTTTAGTAAGTTTGTCTTTTTATCATTTACAGAAAATCCTCTGAACGATCAAAGATTGTTGGCCACTTCTCCCATAGCTGTCACGTTTCCTCCGGTGTCTGTGTGCGCGCAGCATGAACGCAGAGGCGAGCTGACGGTTCAGTAAAGGCTTTTATTTGATGGTTAAACTTTAACCAAAAACACAAACACAACTACAACAAAAGCTAGACGCCTATGGAATAAAATCACTGTCAAAAATATTCGTGCGTAAAAAAAAGATTTGTGTGTAATCTACGGCCACGACAGCATACAGATACGAGATTTTGTGTGTTTGTTACAATACAACTCTGAAATATACGACTCTGACCGCTTACAGATACGAATCTCGTTGTTACAACTCCTCTGTTTCACGGACGAATTGTGAAATTACGGGTACGAATGCTGTGCGTGAAACCACTGTCAAAAATACATCATCAAGATCACAGGCATTACTATCAGAGGGAAGATTAATCGATTCCATGATATGCGCATGAGCCCTTTAGCGGTTTAAACCACAGGCGCCAAAATGGCGGATCAGCAGCCAATAGCTCACTCATCGTCTCAGGTAAGTGCACATTTCCACCCAAATTTCTAAGGGTTAGTTATCACTAATTACAGAAAGGATTAATATTAAGAAGATAGTTTAACTATAGTAAGTAAGCACTCAGAATCATGCGCATATCGTGGAATCGATTAATCTTCCCTCTGATAGTAATGCCTGTGATCTTGATGACGTATTTTTGACAGTCCAGATCCGCGAGAGGGATAACATCCGGGACTACAGCCTGGTTCTCCCGAACCTGGACGAGCTGGTGTTGGAGCTGCAGCACCTGCTCCCGCAGGTCACGGATGCGCTCCTCGTTGAGCTCTGCCCACTGCCTGTAGATTCCTCCCGTCTCTCCCAGCTTTGCCTCGCCATTCTCTCTCTGTGTGTCACGCTGTCCTCCAGTGAGTCTGCCGGCTCGATGAGCTCACCGTTTCCCCAGCCTTGCCAAACCTCCATCTCGCCGTGCTCCTCGCTGTCCTCCAGCAGTTCTGCCAGCTCGTTGGATACGATGATCTCGCCCCCCCAAAAATTCCCTAGGAGGGTGTCCTCCGCCATGCCACTTAAACGGTCTAGCTTTCTGTAACGTTTCCTCCGGTGTCTGTGTGTGCGCGGCATGAACGCAGAGGCAACCTGACGGTTCAGTAAAGGCTTTTATTTGATGGTTAAACTTTAACCAAAAACACAAACACAACAAAAGCTAGACGCCTGACTGAAGTTCAGTCAGGCTATTTATAACAAACTAAACATAATCAAACACAATTATCTTCCCTCGGTTCAGGTGAGCTTCTACGTCACCTGACCGAGGTGCAAACTGGGAACTGAAGTACACAAAAAAACTACAACTCAAAAACAAACGGGCGTTCTGGCGCCCTCTAGGGGTTAACCCTTACAATAGCTGGAAGAAGAGAGTGGCCTTGAAGGAACCGCATAGAGAACTCAACCTTCCAGAGCATGCCATGGTGACAGACTGCTCAACACAATGGGGTTCCACTCAGAAGATGATAGCAAGAGTCCTGGAGCAGTAAAATGCCTTTTCCAAGTTTCTTTCTGCAGACCACAAAGTGCGACACCTACTGCCATCATGGTAGGATCTGGAGATCCTGGAATCTGTGAACAAGGCACTCAGCCCACTCCCGGACTTCACAGGTGCCCTGTCGACTGAACGTTATCTTGTGTAAAACCTACTCTGCATCTTCTGAACTCAGTGCTGGCTGAAGAGGAAGAGGACACTAACCTGACCAAATCACTGAAATCAAAAATTCTGGCCTACCTCAACAAGAAATATGAAGACAGTGTCACACAGGAACTGCTCAACATGTCCTCTTTCCTAGACCCAAAGTTTCGAACACAACACATCTCTGAGCAGGAGACCCAGACCTTAAAGGAACAAGTCATCACTGAGTTGATTGTGAGTAATATTATCACAGTGTTTTTTTTAACTGGTAAGAATAGCTTGTAAGAGATTTATAAAATGCAATGTTTTTAATTTCAGGACATTCACCAGCAGCAGCCTGTAGCCCAAAGCACTGCAGCGATGGAGGATAACTCGGAACTGAATGCAGAAAATCCACCTGCTGCTAAAGCCAAGAAAAAAAACCCTGCCCAGTTTCTTTAAAGGGGTCCTATTATGCCATTTTACAGGTTGCTATTATTGTTTAATGAGTCTCTTAAAACAGGTTTACCTGTATGCAAGGTCAAAAAACAGAAAATAGATTTAATTTTACCCCATTTGCCACCTAAATGTAAACGACTCGTGTGAAGCAGTTCGAAGATTCAGTCTGTCTAAACCCCTCCTTTCCGTGAGCCCTCACTGCTGTGATTGGTCAGATGGCACGGTCCTTTATGATTGGTCTACCGCGACAGCGTGTGTCGAAAAGCAAAACCCCCATTATCATAACTGAATGACAGCTCTGAATGACGGCGTCAGTTTTACCGTGTAACGACCAGCTAATTTTATATTAACTGTGTCTACAAAAATCGAGAGGTCTTTTATCTTTTGGTCGGTGTTGCGTTAAAAGGCTGGTGAGCAAAAAGGACAAACAAGTAGATAAAGCAAACGTGTATTATACAAAACTAAATAAAGTAAACAAAAAACAAACCATATATAATAAACGGTATGTGTATGTGTGCATGAACGCGAGTGAGTGGAAAATGTCCGAAGTCCGTGTTTATTTTATGTGTGTTATCCGACTATACCGAGTATGGTTCGGTCTCACCAGGGTTAATGAAGTCCGGGAGGCAGATGACGGAGGGTGAGAAGTCCGGGGAATACAGTACTGTATGTCCAGTCAAAGATAATCCGATTGAAATATCTTGAAATGATCCACAGCAATCTCTCCTTCTCTCGTCCAAACAAATAACACCAGCGCTGGTCCACCATTACTACTCCTCCCTCCGCTGTTTCCCGGCTGTCCCTTTGAAGGCCGGTCAGGGAAAGGGCAAGGCACATGCGCACTTCGGGAGTGTGTGAGCATTTTTGCCGTAAAAGGGCAAGGCGCATGCGCACTTTGCGTGTGTGATGCAATTTTTCCCCTTGGGGCTTGCCGTAGAAGCTACGGCAAGAGGCATCCGTTCATTCAGTTTTGGTGAATGGTGGAGAATAAACAGGAATTTGTGTGCTCTCGTTTTTTATTGTTTTTTTTATATTACAGACTCTCTCGTCTTTAGTGTGTGTGTGTGTGTGTGTGAACCAAATTACGCACGCGCACACATAACGCACACGGATCCACGTCACTACGTAACATATTTGCATAATGCCCGCCCACGTTCTACGTCTTACAATTAATGGTACCACACTCTTGTTAATGTGACCGAGGATTCATGCTGGGTGAAGCAGAGAGGGGGTGCTTCACACAAACACTAAAGGCAAGAAAGAGAGAGAGAGAGTGTGTGTGAACCGGCAGATAACGACTAAGAGGGAGAAAATGGATTTTAACCTCTAATGAGACTTTCTTTTGCTTTACAAAAGAACACACACACACACGTGTTATAAGAAACAGTACACCCACGCTGTACACACACACTTTCAAACACAAAATAAAATGGGTTTTACGAGCACACATGTGGTCACAGTGTTATAGTAAACAGTGCACACTGCACGGATGTTAATTATACCAGTAAGAGACGAGCAGGGAAGACGATTACCCACAATTCCACAGCGCAAGAGAGAGAAAAAACGTTGGCTCAGTTATGATCACGTGACGCTCGACATCAAAACAAGAAGTGCATGCGTGATACATGATACTCACCTGCTTTCCAAGTCAAAAATTTATTAAAAATCTTTGCTCGTCTTGCGAAACACTCATAAACCGCGTTACTCGTAATCCGAGGTTCCACTGTATTTGTTTTATCTCTACTTTTTACTTTTTTATTTTATTTTAAAGTTAATTTAATGTAATTTAATTCAGTAATGTAAAGACATTACTGTTATTTAATTTTGTACAATTTTGTTTTAATTTGAAAACATTGTTCATTTCTAGTTGTTGCTAGATTGCACTGTATACTGTATATCAGTTGAGAAATAGAAATTTCAGCATTATTAGTAAACTGTGTGCATTTTCCTTGATAATAAGCAAGTTGAGTCATACAATTTGTTTATCATATCGCTATTGTAAATTGCAATTTTGACCTTAACAATCGCAATGTGACATTTTCCCCAAATCGTGCAGCCCTACTGTAGGCGCCGCCCCCTTAAAGTTAGGCAGAGAAGAGTTACTTTAACATGTAATTATTTAACATAATAATTATTTATTTTAATAATGAAAAAGTAATTTTGTCACAATATTCCACTGTACTGTATTTCTTAATAGAATTTATTTACAATAAAAAAAAATCTAAACTGTATTACGTTCATTTGTGTTTGTGTACTTTGTGTACTCCCACTTTTATTCTTAGCAAAGCAATATTGTTTTTAAATATTTGGGCTCATATGATTGGACCATTCTCAACGATTCTTATTAACGGTCAGCAAATTGTTAGTTAATGTACTGAATAATGATTGATGTGGAAGCCAGCTAAATATGAGAGGAAATTCTGTAATTTCCTTGCTAAAATACCCCTACGCAAGGCGATCGGACAAAAAAAGAAAAGTTAAAGAGCTTGGACCAGATCGACCTGATCTTCTAATTAAGCAGCAATCAAGTGAGCAATCAAGCGATCACGCCCGAGCTTACACTCTGTGCTTTTCCAGCACTTCTTTTGGCTATTTACAGGCGATTATTAAAAGTTTTAAGATTATTTTAAAGGTTTTTAAAAGTTAAAATTTTGATTTTGTTTGCACAATTTTGCACGAGCTGCCACTGCTACTGGGATTATTTTGCTTCAATTTATCTACCACCAGCAAGCCAAGGAGAATACATGTTCTGAATGCTTAAATAAAACAACAAGGTATTCATCATCAAATACTCAGTATTGTAATGGTTAAAAAATATTTCAGGTAAACTTTGCGAGCATAATTTATTCCCGAATCGTGCTTGTATATCAAAGTGAATAGGAAGAAGTATTCATACAGTATAAAAATTATTAATACAAAATGCAAAGATAAAAATAAAACAAAATCAACCTGCACTTTACCTTTGAAAAGTGACTGAGCAGTGTTTCCATAGGCGTGTGTGTGTGTGTGTGTGTACGTGTACGCAAAGACACGCGCACACACACACCCTAAAGGAATTGCAATCCTGCAGCATGCGTGAGAGAAGAACCATTGGCTCAGTTGTGATCATGTGACGCTTGAACAAAGCGCATGCATACTACACATATGTCAAGACCTCGTTCAGTTAAAGTGTATTTATGGGAAATTCTTTCAGAGGCGCATTTGTGAGGTCAGACACTGATGTTGGAAGTGAAGGCCTGGATCGCAGCCTCGCTCTAATTCATCCCAAAGGTGTTCAATCAGGTTGAGATCAGAACCGGTCAGTCAAGTTCTTCCACACCAGTCGAATTTCTGTTTCTCTCTATTATCAATCTGATTAATCTGTCTTCTCCCATCCTGAATACATGCCTAAATAGCATATGGTACTGCTACTGTGCTCTAGCTATTCACAACCATCTGTGATACCGTATAATCACCAGACCTTAAAAAATTATTTGTAAAGCATAATTTTTTCTTCAGTACTAAAACAATTAAAATGACAATCACCAATAGTAATAACAACAAAACTCCAATGATAAGTCCAAAATTAAAGGGTTTATGTGTGCACACTGCGTCACTTGACTTTGTTCCGTGTTTGATCGTCATCTGACCCAAAGATTCACAACTGTATAAGAGAAAAAGGATAGAACTCATTTACACATTTAGAAAAGAGTTCACAATATAAAAGGTAATAATCTTGTTACACTCACTTTGTATGTGGTTTACAATGCATAAAAGATCCATCTGAATATGTCTCCTCTGGGCAGTCCTTACACACTGTATCCATCCAAATGGTTCCTATGAAAGATCAACACTTTTTTCACATTTCATTTTCTTTTCTTCTTTTTTTTTATTTTATTTTTTTATTATTGAAACCGGAATAATTTGAATTAAACAAACCAGTCTGGTTGATGTATTGTCCCAGGAGGCATGCTGAGTGCTCTTGGGCTTTCCTGCAGCTCTCACCATGAGATTCTGTACAATAATGTCCTGGCAAAGGCTCACAGAGTGCATCTGAGTCAGACTTACACATTTTTTTTACCCATAATCCAGCACCTGTGAAAAGAAAACAATAACCATTAGATAAAATATTCTGTACTGTACACGTGGTATTCTAGTGTTAAGTTAGAGGAAAGAGTATGTCTTCACCTTCATCACACACAGTGCAGGTGAGACATGCTGTCAATCCATTCGGTTCATCAGTGTAGGTTGTTCCAGTGCACACTTTACACTGCGTGCCTGAAACTCTGTCGCAGTGTTTAAACACAATATGACCTGGACAGTAACATTTTATTCTCAAGATGTTTTCATATACATTAGGCCAATATTTTTAATAGTCATTATTTCGATGTGATTCTTTACAGGTGTGCAGCACAGTGAACACAGTGTCTTTAAAAATGAATAGCAAGTTCCTTGAATATCAGGACAGTTATTACATGCTGAATTCTATCACTAATCTTCACTGCAGTATAACTCAATATAACACATCGTCGAGGTTGTTACTGTATATTCACATTCTGGCTGAGGGGACCAAAGACCAGCCTGTCCAGTCCAATTACACAGAACAGCTAATGTAGCACAAACTGTTGAATAAAGGAAATGCTGGGCATAATAGAAAGTTATCAGAACATGCAATGCATCAAAGCATGATGTGTATGGGGCTTAGCAGCAAAGAGTTCAAGTATCCATGGAATGCACCGTACAGTACATGCACATGTAATGGATACATCGACTTACAGAAATACTATGTACGCATGTATGCATGCATTCATGAGCATAAACAAATAAGTGTTTAAAAGTATTTAAACACAGAGTAATAACTCTTATTAGCACTTTGTCCATTGTTGCTGATTTGTTCAATTTTTGAAACAATTTTGATACCAGAAAAATTAGCTTTTCGAAGCATTGTGGTTCAGATTTGGCTTCTTTTTCTTGACTAATGCAAATTCAATTCAATTCAATTTTATTTGTATAGCGCTTTTAACAATTGACATTGTCTCAAAACAGCTTTACGCAATCAAAAGAATTATTTAAGTTTGTATGGAATGTGAATGTGTATGAATCAAAATGTTCAGATATTCCCTGGCGAGCAAGCCCGAGGGCGCAAATCTATTTTGCCATTCTCCAAGGTTACAAGAATTCCTCTGATTTCCTTGATTTTTCAACATGCTTTAGTGGAATTCAAGTCAGGATGCTAGGCCATGTAAAGCCTTCTTTCTCCAAAATTAACAATTTGAATTATTGGGAAGAGTGCAATTTCAGTTCACTTGAGAAGAGCAGATCTTTTAAAATGGGGTCTGAACTGTCTAAATACATTCTGATATGTACTGTACAGTATACGTGGTATTTGTTTGGGGTGTAGGAATAAAGAGGACTGTGGTGCAGTTCACAGCTTATCATTCTCTGTGTAACTATTTTTTCTAGCGCTTCTGAATCCTCCTGTAACTCTTTTCCAGTGATTACTTGCATCTCTCTTCCCTTCCTTGGCACACATACAATACTGTGCAATAGGCAGTGTGCAAATGGTTTGTTGTCTCTCCTCTTCTGCTCTTCCTTCTCCTGTTCTCTCTCCCCTCTCTCTCTGTCGAGCTACACGTCGTTCCTTAGCTGCCAGTGATCCAGACTCCCTCTGCCCTCTGGACCTGTCTGACTCATCCTGGTGTCCCGCTTCTGGTTGGAGTTCTCGTTACATGAATGCCTCTGTGTGTCTCTTTGGGATGCGTCTGGTGTCTGGGGTGACGGTTCTGGCCTCGACTGATGTTGACAGCTGTTCCTCTGAGGACTTGATTTGGCTGCAGTTGCTCGATAGTTCAGGACTGGAATTTCCTACGAGTCTGCCTGAGCCTCCAATAACTACCTGGACTCCATATTAACATCAATTAACATCAACTGTTATACTGAACTTCCTGCCACCTAAACACACAGTATAAATGCAGATCAATTCCTGCTATCTGTTTCACCCTAATGAGGATGGCTTCCCTGTTGAGTCTGGTTCCTCTCAAGGTTTCTTCCTATTGCCATCTGAGGGAGTTTTTCCTTGCCACTGTCGCCCTCGGCTTGATCATCAAGGACTATCTGACCATTTTGATTCATACACATTCACATTCCATACAAACTTAAATAATTATTTGCAAAGCTGCTTTGCGAAAATGACAACTGTTAAAAGCGCTATACAAATAAAACTGAATTGAATTGAACTGTGCAAAAGGCACTGTGCAATAGGAAGAGCAAGATGCCTTAAAAATAGAGGGGAAACTTTAATGAGCATTCTGCAGAACCATACACATTTGCACCTGCTTCTTTTTTTGCATGCAAAACCCAGCAGATTCCATTCAGATATTTTTGTCTAAAAAATGGTCGTTCATATAATATGCTGCGTTCTTTTCTGGCATACAATTATTTTTTGTAAATTTTAATTTTGTAGAGGAATACTGACGTTTGAAATCAGAAATGTTTTTGTACTTTTTCAATAATAATGTCCTAAAATAAAAAATAAAAATCTACATATATCTACACACACATATAGTGTGTGTGTGTATATATATATATATATATATATATATATATATATATATATATTTATAAATATAATGGCAAGCCGTTTAGGAAAATATTCATGAGAGAATTGAATGAAACTCGATATATATTGAATGAAAACTCGATATATATTGAATGAAACTCGATATATATTGAATGGATTCTGAATATATTGAATGAAACTCGATATATATTGAATGGAGTCTGAATATATTGAATGAAACTCGATATATATTGAATGGATTCTGAATATATTGAATGAAACTCGATATATATTGAATGGAGTCTGAATATATTGAATGAAACTCGATATATATTGAATGGATTCTGAATATATTGAATGAAACTCGATATATATTGAATGGAGTCTGAATATATTGAATGAAACTCGATATATATTGAATGGATTCTGAATATATTGAATGAAACTCGATATATATTGAATGGATTCTGAATATATTGAATGAAACTCGATATATACAGTGGTGTGAAAAACTATTTGCCCCCCTCCTGAGTTCTTATTCTTTTGCATGTTTGTCACACAAAATGTTTCTGATCATCAAACACATTTAACTATTAGTCAAAGGTAACACAAGTAAACACAAAATGCAGTTTTTAAATGAGGGGTTTTATTATTTAGGGAGAAAAAAAATCCAAACCTACATGGCCCTGTGTGAAAAAGTAATTGCCCCCTGAACCTAATAACTGGTTGGGCCACCCTTAGCAGCAATAACTGCAATCAAGCGTTTGCGATAACTTGCAACGAGTCTTTTACAGCGCTCTGGAGGAATTTTGGCCCACTCATCTTTGCAGAATTGTTGTAATTCAGCTTTATTTGAGGGTTTTCTAGCATGAACCGCCTTTTTAAGGTCATGTCACAACATCTCAATAGGATTCAGGTCAGGACTTTGACTAGGCCACTCCAAAGTCTTCATTTTGTTTTTCTTCAGCCATTCAGAGGTGGATTTGCTGGTGTGTTTTGGGTCATTGTCCTGCTGCAGCACCAAAGATCGCTTCAGCTTGACTTGATGAACAGATGGCCGGACATTCTCCTTCAGGAGTTTTTGGTAGACAGTAGAATTCATGGTTCCATCTATCACAGCAAGCCTTCCAGGTCCTGAAGCAGCAAAACAACCCCAGACCATCACACTACCACCACCATATTTTACTGTTGGTATGGTGTTCTTTTTCTGAAATTCTGTGTTACTTTTACACCAGATGTAACGGAACACGCACCTTCCAAAAAGTTCAACTTTTGTCTCGTCGGTCCACAAGGTATTTTCCCAAAAGTCTTGGCAATCATTGAGATGTTTTATAGCAAAATTGAGACGAGCCTTAATGTTCTTTTTGCTTAAAAGTGGTTTGCGCCTTGGAAATCTGCCATGCAGGCCGTTTTTGCCCAGTCTCTTTCTTATGGTAGAGTCGTGAACACTGACCTTAATTGAGGCAAGTGAGGCCTGCAGTTCTTTAGATGTTGTCCTGGGGTCTTTTGTGGCCTCTCGGATGAGTTGTCTCTGCGCTCTTGGGGTAATTTTGGTCGGCCGGCCACTCCTGGGAAGGTTCCCCACTGTTCACTATCCACCATTTGTGGATAATGGCTCTCACTGTGGTTTGCTGGAGTCCCAAAGCTTTAGAAATGGCTTTATAACCTTAAATTAAACCTCAATTACTTTTGTTCTCATTTGTTCCTGAATTTCTTTGGATC